>JBBGZY010000943.1:285000-1756250 GCA_037952925.1 Lithobates clamitans
ACAGCCCACATATACACACACAGCAAGAGACAACCCACATATATACACACAGCAAGAGACAGCCCACATATATATACACACACAGCAAGAGACAGCCCACATATATATACACACACAGCAAGAGACAGCCAACATATATATACACACACAGCAAGAGACAGCCCACATATATACACACAGCAAGAGACAGTCCACATATATACACACACAGTAAGAGACAGCCCACATATATACACACACACAGCAAGAGACAGCCCACATATATATACACACACAGCAAGAGACAGCCCACATATATACACAGACACAGCAAGAGACAGTCCACATATACACACACAGCGCGAGACAGCCCACATATATACACACACACACAGCAAGAGACAGCCCACATATATATACACACACAGCAAGAGACAGCCCACATATATACACAGACACAGCAAGAGACAGCCCACATATATACACACACAGCAAGAGAGACAACCCACATATATACACACACAGCAAAAGACAGCCCACATAAATAAGCACACAGCAAAAGACAGCCCACATGTATATCCAGCAAGAGACAGCCCACATGTATGCATCCAGCAAGAGACATCCCACATGTATGTATCCTGGTAGCAGCATTAATAGACACATATCTAAAAAGCAAGACAACAATGATGTCCTGTACACACGACTGTTTTTCCCGTCGGAATAAACTCTGAACGTTTTTCCAGCGGAGTTCCGCTGAAACTGCGTACACATGATCACACCAAAGTCCGACCGTCAAGAACGTGGTGACATACAACACCTACGACGGGACTAGAAAAAGGAAGTTCAATAGCCAGTAGCCAATAGCTTCCATCTCGTACTTGCTTCAGAGCATGTGTCGTTTTTGGTACGTCGGAACAGCATACAGACGTGTGGTTTTCCCGATAGGAATTGGTTCCGTCGGAAATATTTAGAACATATTCTCTTTCTAGGTCCGTCAGAATTTTAGATGTAAAAGGTCTGATGAGGCATACACACGATAGGAATATACGATGAAAAGCTCCCATCTGACTTTTTCTGTAGGACATTGCGCTTGTGTGTACGGGGCATGACAGTTAAACAATTACTGAAAACAATCTTAGTCTGGCAGACAGGAGTCTCAGGACAGGACAGGGCAGGACAGGGCAGGACAGGACAGGACACCACACAGCAACTCTTCCTCACAAAAGGAACATTCGCTCTGCTACAGGGAGAGGCGGAGTGCAGCTGATATCACTCTGCCCTCCCCTCTCTTAAGGCTGCAGCCGGAACTATAGGAGCTGTGTCGGCTTATGTGGCTGTCAGCTCACTCCGCCGGCTACCAGCAGCATAAACCAAATGTTAAAAAAAAAAGTCCTGCTCCCTGGCAGAGGTGCTGGAATGCAGTTCCGCCAAGTTCCGGCAGAAAAAAAGCCCTGGGTGTGTGTATGTGTTTGTGAGTTTATGTCAATAGTAAATCCCATATTCCTGTAGTTGTATTTGTTAAGATGCCCATCTAAAAGTTTTATTAACCAGCTCCGGACCGCACACCACACATATACTGTGGCAGGGCGACCCTGCGTGAGCCGATCTGCCTGTACGTCGCTCACGCGTCCCCCCCGCAGCGATCGGATTCGCTACAGAACTGATTGATCTACAGGTCCAGGCCAATGATTTCTGGGCTGGACCTGCTGATTCTGGTTCTGGTGAATGAAAGCCTCCTCTGCCTGTGTAATATAAACACAAGCAGAGGAACTGATATCATCTCCCCTCGTGGAGCCCTTTCTGGTTCCAGCGAGCGAGGAGAAGACATCCACAGTGAGTACACCAAGCACTACACTGAAACCAGGACACGTAGGCACACTTTTAACCCCCTGATCACCTCCTGACCCCCCCCCCCCCAGTTAACCCTTTCAATCCCTGTCACAGTGTCACCAAGTGCAGTTTTCAGATTTTTCACTGATCACTGCATTGGTGTCACTTGTGGTGTCAACAGCGTTAGGGCAGTTAGTGACAGTTAGTGGTAGGCCCAGGTAGGTTTAGAGTACCCCCCATATATTTACCAATAATGGTTTAACCCTTTTATCACTGTAACAAAACGTTCCACACTCCGCTTGAGTGCTTTCGTCATATACCACTTCCTTCTAGTCTGAATATAGGTATCAGATATTCCAACCGCTTCCAACAACAAGACAATACTCATTTGGTTGCTGAACATGGACTGTTTATTAGAACAAGACTACAGTCTTATATACAGTTAAAGAGGAGGTTTCCCCCTACTGATCATATTACTCTAACAATACACCTGTAGCCAGAAACATAAATTAACATGGAGCTAATTATCTAAGTCCTTAAAGCAGCCAATGTGACTCCGTGCCCACTTGACCATTGTTGTGATTAATCAGGATTTCACTACAGGTCAGACTTGTTATCATCGAGCTTCACACAGTAGATTATACATTATCATAAGTATAAACACAGGACACCTTTATACAATAGCAGGGCTATCATCATGGCCTCCTTAATAATGTCCCTTTGCATTACATAACAGAATATCTTCCTAAATGCTTGTAGCTCCTTCAAATGCTAGGGCCCATAGTCGGTAGGCAACAGGCTAGCATTCAGTCACCTCCAAAAAGCCTCTGTCCCAGGTGAGTCTATCACAATCACCCCCCAGCTAACCCTTTCACCCCCTGTCACAGTGTCACTAGTATAGTGTACAAATATTTTTTCTGATCATTGTATTAGTGTCATGGGTGACGTTAGTTAGCTAGTTAGTTATTCTTGAATAGTGTCAGGGTACCCACCATATATTTCCCAATAAGGGTTTAACCCCTCGATCGCCCCCCAGTTAACCCTTTCACTCCCTGTCACTGTGTCATTAGTATAGTGTACAGATCCATTTTCTGATCACTGTATTAGTGTCATGGGTGACATCAGTTGGGTGTTAGCGTTAGTGTCAGCTTCAATCCCAGACCGCGTCAGATTTTAATCCCTTTGATTGCCTGTTTCACTAGCACACACGCACACACCATACACCTCCATTACTAGTATAGGTTCTGAATGGATAATTATCTTTGAACTGATCAGATCTTTACTAGTGTACCCAGACGACGCCATTTGTGGTGAAACGTACGTCGGGAGGTTGACGCTCTGACGTCATCGCCATTTTCAGTGTGGACAGGTGCTCGCTATGCCGGCCGGCTGTTTGCTGTATTTTTACATACTCATGTGAGTTTTCTACCTTTATCTATTAAATCGTTTTTATCAGTATTACACTATGGCCAGTTCCTTTTTATTTACATGCTTGTGAGATGTCATTTTGGAGTCTCTGCTGTATCCCCCGGTTCCTGCCGCAAGCAGTCCAGAACGCCAATGGATATCTCATAATGCTATTGAACATAAGCTGTGGTTGGCTTGCCTTGTGGTAAGCGCATTATTTGCCTGATGGTGGATCACGTAGTGTGGTGTGGTTAACTGATACTGAACACAAGCTGTTGTTGGCTTGCCTTGTGGTAAGCGCATTATTTGCCTGGTGGTGGATCACGTAATGTGGTGTGGTTAACTGATACTGAACACAAGCTGTTGTTGGCTTGCCTTGTGGTAAGCGCAATATTTGCACGGAGTGTGGGGTCTCATCTTCACTACAGAGTTTGCTAGTGTTCACTCTAAGTTCCCTTTTTTTCCTGCTGTATCTTTATGCACTAGTGTAAGTTTTCTACCTTTTCTAAACTTTAATTAGTTTGGCAGTATTACACTATGGCCAGTTTCTTTTTATTTACATGTCTATGAGATGGAAGTTTGGTGTCCTCATTACATCCTTTCAGCTACGATGTATACAGTCTAAGAGCACCATCTGGATTCTCCACACCAAGACGTGATACAGGCTGGTGTTCGCTTGCCTTGCGGTAAGCGCAATTATTGGGTATTTGCAGATACCGTATGGGTTGTCACTCATATTTTTTACACCATTGACTCCGGTTGGATTCACCCAAGGGGTCTTTCTTGGACTGATTTCAGATCATTACTTCACATTTTTATTTTTCTGTTACTATATATGGACACTTATTTTTATTCGCAAATATTACATATGGACACTCATGTTTGATTCATACATACATGTATTGACCCATGTACTTTTCATAATTTAATTTCTAATATTTTTCAACATTTTTGTATTTATATATGTACTCCCTCACGGAAGTCTTTGAGATTGCTTCACGCGTTTCACTTATATTTAGTGCGGTTATTTCTTTTTTATTATTTTTTTGTGTCCCCAGTAGTTAGGGATGAGCCGAACACCCCCCTGTTCGGTTTGCACCAGAACATGCGAACAGGCAAAAAATGTGTTCGAACACCGTTAAAGTCTATGGGACATGAACATGAATAATCAAAAGTGCTAATTTTAAAGGCTTATATGCAAGTTATTGTCATAAAATGTGTTTGGGGACCTGGGTCCTGCCCCAGGGGACATGGAAAAATGCAAAAAAAAGTTTTAAAAATGGACGTTTTTTCGGGAGCAGTGATTTTAAAAATGCTTAAAGTGAAACAATAAAAGTGTAATATACCTTTAAATTTCATACCTGGGGGGTGTTTATAGTATGCATGTAAAGGGGCACATGTTTCCCGTGTTTAGAACAGTCTGACAGCAAAATGACATTTCAAAGGAAAAAAAGTCATTTAAAACTACTCGCGGCTATTAATGCATTGCCGGACCGACAATACACATAGAAGTTCATTGATAAAAGCGGCATGGGAATTCCCCACAGGGGAACCCTGAACCAAAATTTTCAAAAAAATGACGTGGGGGTCCCCCTAAATTCCATACCAGGCCCTTCAGGTCTGGTATAGATATTAAGGGGAACCCCGCGCGAAAATAAAAAAAACGGCGTGGGGTCCCCCCAAAAATCCATACCAGACCCTTATCCGAGCACGCAACCTGGCAGGCTGCAGGAAAAGAGGGGGGGCGAGAGAGCACCCCCCTTCTGAACCGTACCAGGCCACTTGCCCTCAACATTGGGAGGGTGCTTTGAGGTAGCCCCCAAAACACCTTGTCCCCATGTTGATGAGGACAAGGGCCTCATCCTCACAACCCTGGACGGTGGTTGTGGGGGTCTGCGGGCAGGGGGCTTATTAGAATCTGGAAGTCCCCTTTAACAAGGGGACCCCCAGATCCTGGCCCTCCCCCTGTGTGAAATTGTAAGGGGGTACAAAAGTACCCCTACCATTTCACTAAAAAACTGTCAAAAATGTTAAAAATGACAAGAGACAGTTTTTGACAATACCTTTATTTAAATGCTTCTTCTTTCTTCTATCTTCTATCTTCCTTCATCTTCTTCTTCTTCTGGTTCTTCTGGTTCTTCCTCCGGTGTTCTCGTCCAGCATCTCCTCCGTGGCGTCTTCTTCCCTTCTTCTCCTCTGGCCGCTCTGCATCCATGGCATGGAGGGAGGCTCCCGCTCTACTCTTCATCTTCTTCTCTTCATCTTCTTCTCTTCATCTTCTTTTCAGGCCGCTCCGCATCCATGCTGGCATGGAGGGAGGCTCCTGCTGTGTGACGCTTCTCCTCTTCTGACGGTTCTTAAATAACGGGGGGCGGGGCCACCCGGTGACCCCGCCCCCTCTGACGCATGGTGACTTGACGGGACTTCCCTGTGGCGTCACGGGGAATGCCACAGGGAAGTCCCGTCATATCCCCGTACGTCAAAGGGGGGCGGGGTAACCGGGTGGCCCCGCCCCCCGTTATTTAAGAACCGTCAGAAGAGGAGAAGCGTCACACAGTGGGAGCCTCCCTCCATGCCAGCATTGATGCGGAGCGGCCCGAAAAGAAGATGAAGACAAGAAGATGAAGAGAAGAAGATGAAGAGAAGAAGATGAGGAGAAGAGCGGGAGCCTCCCTCCATGCCATGGCTGCGGAGCCGCCCAAGGAGAAGAAGGGAAGAAGACGCAGCTGAGGAGATGCTGGACGAGAACACCGGAGGAAGAACCAGAAGAACCAGAAGAAGAAGAAGAAGATGAAGGAAGATAGAAGATAGAAGAAAGAAGAAAGAAGCATTTAAATAAAGGAATTGTCAAAAACTGTCTCTTGTCATTTTTAACATTTTTGACAGTTTTTTAGTGAAATGGTAGGCATTTCACACAGGGGGAGGGCCGGGATCTGGGGGTCCCCTTGTTAAACGGGGCTTCCAGATAAGCCCCCCGCCCGCAGACCCCCACAACCACCGGCCATGGTTGTGGGGATGAGGCCCTTGTCCTCATCAACATGGGGACAAGGTGTTTTGGGGGGCTACCCCAAAGCACCCTCCCAATGTTGAGGGCATGTGGCCTGGTATGGTTCAGGAGGGGGGCGCTCTCTCGTCCCCCCTCTTTTCCTGCGGCCTGCCAGGTTGCGTGCTCGGATAAGGGTCTGGTATGGATTTTTGGGGGACCCCACGCCGTTTTTTTTTTAAATTTTGGCGCGGGGTTCCCCTTAATATCCATACTAGACCTTAAGGGCTACTTTAAGCATTATTAAAATCACTGCTCCTGAAAAAACGGCCGTTTTTAAAACTTTTTTTGCATTGATACATGTCCCCTGGGGCAGGACCCAGGTCCCCTAACACTTTTTATGACAATACCATGCATATAAGCCTTTAAAATTAGCACTTTTGATTTCTCCCACAGACTTTTAAAGGGTGTTCCGCGGCATTCGAATTCAAATTGTTTGCTGTTCGGCGAACTTGCGAACAGCCCATGTTCGAGTCGAACATGGGCATTTCATGGCCTCCGAAACTATGATAGGTAGTGAGTGAAATCAACAATTTATGCCCTTAGAAATCCTAAAGGTGGTGATTGATTTTCGGGGTCCTGTACGTGGCTAGACTGACAAAAAGTCTGTGGTATGCCCATACTTAGTGACAACTTTGTGTAAAAAAAATATAATTTTCCTGAAACTTGTGGCAAAATTTAAAATATCCCATGGACTCAAGATGCCTCTCAGCAAATAGCTTGGGGTGCCTACTTTCCAAAATGGGCTCAATTGGGGGGGTTTTGTGCTAGAATCCCCCAAAGGTTCTCCCCCTGACGGGTAACTTGCTTTCATATTTTTAGCCCCCAAATACATTACATTTTTCAACATTACAAGGGTTGTAAAGGCTCGTGTTTTTTCACCTTAATGCATAGGATTAACACCGGCCCCCTAGCCCTCCCATTTTACTTACCTGAGCCCTGAATTTCCGTCGGCGCATCCCCGCCATCCCTCTCTCCACGGGTTCCCGGCTCTTGATTGGATAGATTGATAGCAGTGCAGCCATTGGCTCCCGCTGCTGTCAATCAAATGCAATGACGCGGGCGCCTGGGGGCGGGGCCAAGTTCACATTCGTGTCTGTGTATGCAAATGCTGGACTCGGGAGCGCGCCCGCAAGGTAACCTCCTTCAGGAGAGCTTTTCTCCAAGGGGGTTATCTAATGCGGGGAAAAGCTGCAAGAGCTGCTGAAGGACCCCAGAAATGGATGTTCGGAGCCACCCTGTGCAAAACGAGCTGCACAGTGGAGGTAAGTATGACATGTTTGTTATTTTAAAAAAATAAAAAACGATCCTTTAGTATCACTTTGGACCTCATTTGCCATATAGTTGCCCACCTTTTTATTTTATTGAGGTATTTTTGTAGGGTTTCTATATCCTGCTGTGAAGTTATTGCCCTGCTTAGCTTTGTACCATCAGCAACCACTGAGATAGAACGATTTATGCCAACCTGTATATCATACAAATAAATAAAACAGATCTGGTCCCATGACAGATCCTTGGGGTAACCCACATGCCATTTTAGACCATTTATGACCACCCATTGGACGCACCCCTGTAACCAGTTTTCTATCTAGGCGCATCTAGACACATCTAGGCACATACCCTAAGCCAATAGATCGCAATTTGTAAATTAAAAGTTTATGGAGAACTGTATCAAATGTTTTTGCAAAATCCAGATACACCACATCCACATGCCTTATCTAGCTTACAGTTCACTTCCTTGGAGAATGTAGTTGCTATTACTTTCTGAAGTTTTTGACAAGATCGCAACAAAGATGTGGAAAATGCAAGAGTCTAATAAATATGATAACATACCTTGAATTTGTAATATATGCAGTAATCTACCCAACAAGTATGATAAAATATCTTGAATTTGTGAGATAGCAGACATCACATATCTGGCTACATGTAAGCAATGGATATACTGTAGGTCTGATGCTTATTTTTGTAACGTGTTCTTCCATTTTTAACACATACATGAAAAAAGATGGCTAAGAGTAGGAATGAGCTTGTGTGTTCGGTCATTCGCTGAATTACAAACGATATGGGCCGTTCGCGCCAAATTCGAGTGGCGCATCATGGCCCATAATTCACTGCGGCATTGTAGTGCATTGCTGGCTGATGATTGACCGAGCATGCACTATGACCCGCATTCTTGGCCAATCACAGTGCTGTGTGTACAGAGAGCCATAATTGGCCAAAGCTAAGGAGGCTTTGGCCAATTATGGCTCAGGGGGTTTAGTACATGCCCGACACTATATAAGGCCGCCTCCATGGCGGCCTTGTGTAGTGTGTTGCGGTGGAGACTGGAGAGAGATAGACAGGGAGACAGTGTCATTTGATTTAAGTTAGATAGAGCAGGCAGGTCGAGTCAGTTAGCTGCACTTACAGTGTATTGTGTATATATGTGCATCCCAGGTGTTGTATATATATGTATACACATATACACTGTATTCAGTATTCTCTTCCTAATATACTGACAGGCAGGCAGGTGTTTTTACAGTATTTCCAGTTAGTGTACTGTGTACCCTGCACAGTTGCACCTACAGTATAGCTACCTGAAGTCAGGTGCTTGTGTAGGCTCTTGACGTATTTCCAGTTACTGTACTGTGTACCCTGCACAGTTGCACCTACAGTATAGCTACCTGAATCCAGGTGCTTGTGTGGGCTCTTGACGTATTTCCAGTTACTGTACTGTGTACCCTGCACAGTTGCACCTACAGTATATCTACCTGAAGACAAGTGCAGGTGTTCTCATACTAATAATACTACAGGCAGGCAGTTGATTCTGCTAGCTGCAGTATAATCAGTATATATATAACCTGTTTCCCAAAAAATAAGACCCAGCCTGATTGTCAGTGATGGCTGCATAATAAGCCCTGCCCCACAAATACACCCTACCCTTTTTCCAAAATAAGCCCTACCCTGAAAATAAGACCTACAAGGACTTTAACTAGGGCTTATTTGGGGGGTAGGGCTTATATTGCAGCTATCACCGACAATCATGCTAGGTCTTATTTTTGGGGTAACAGGGTATATATACATCCCAGTTTTGTGCAGCTACATCTCACTGCAGGCCAATAGTATGTCTGGAAGGCCAACAAGGAGAGGCAGACAGTCACAAGCCAATAAAAGAGGGCAAGCAGGCTCTGTGTCTAGAGGCAACAGTGCTGGTCGTGGACATGGTGCATTTTCATCAGCATGTGGCCGTGGGACACGCTTGGCCTTTTTTTCGGCAGCTGGTCGTGTTGAGCCGCAACATGTGGAAGACTTGGTCGAGTGGAAGACCAAGCTGTCCTCATCCTCCTCATCCTCTCTCACCTAGGCTCAGGGTACTTTGTCTGGCAATGCAGCTGCCAACGCGGCCTCTTCCCTCGGCTCAATGGCATCTGTGACTCCTTCCCTAGCCCCACCATGTCCTCCTGAGGAGTCCCCCAAACTGTTTGACCACAGTGTTGGGTACATGCTTCAGGAGGATGCCCAGCGTTTTGAAGGCTCTGATGATGGTACTCAGCTAGAGGAAGGCAGTAACGTGAGCCCAGACAGAGGGGGTGCCCAAGAAGGACAGCAATCTGGCAGTCATGTTCCCCCTGCTACAGCATACTGCCAGGTTTGCTCCAGTGATGAGGAGGGAGGGGATGATGAGGTCACTGACTCCATGTGGGTGCCTGATAGGAGAGAGGAGGAGGAGGAAGCACATCACCAACGAGGCAGGATGCCCTCCAGGGGCCAGCCTAAGGGCAGCACACTGACTGCATCACACTGCAGAGCTCCGCATGTGCAGGGCGCTGCTGTCTCTGCGTGTTATTCCAAAAGTTCTTTGGTGTGGGCCTTTTTTGAGACGAGTGCATCAGATCGCACTTCTGCTATTTGCAACATATGTCTCAAGCATATCCCGCGTGGCCAAAACATCTCTTGCTTGGGCACCACATGCTTGACCAGACATATGTTGATCTGCCATGCAGTTCGTTGGCAAGCGCACCTAAAATACCCACACCAAAGAACAAAGAGGACCTCTCCTTGCTCCTCATCAGCTGGAATCTCCAACCCCCCTATACCTTCAGTCCTCTCTGAGACCTGCACTGAGAGGAATGAAGGTGTAGAATTAGGTGTGTCACAGCCAAATACTTGCGGGCAATCTGCTATCAGTACACTGACGTCAGATTGTACCAGGCAAATTTCCCTGCCCCAGCTGCTGCACTGCAGAAAGAAGTTTGCTCCCAGTCATTCATATGCCCAGCGGTTGAATGCTAGCTTAGCAAAATTGCTAGCACTTCAACTGCTACCTTTTCAGTTGGTAGATTCTGCCCCCTTCCGTGAGTTTGTGGAATGTGCGGTTCCTTAGTGGCAGGTTCCCAAATGCCACTTTTTCTCAAGGAAGGCGATTCTGGCTCTCTACCGGCATGCGGAAGGCAATGTATTGGCCTTTCTGGACAGGGTGGTCAGCGGTAAGGTGCATATTACCACTGACTCATGGTCCAGCAGGCATGGACAGGGACGTTACCTAAGGTTCGCGGCGCATTGGGTGACTCTGCTGACAGCTGGGAAGGATGCATGACAAGGTGCAGTAGTGTTGGAGGTTGTTCCGTCACCACACCTCCAAAATGCCACTACTGGTGATTCTTCCTGTGCTTTGTCCTCGGAACCAGCGGTGCTCAGTAGGCGTTCAAGGGGCTACGCAAGTACGCAGGCCAAAAGATGCCATGCGGTGCTTGAGCTGGTGTGCTTGGGAGACAGGAGCCACACTGGGGCAGAGATTCTGTCAGCTCTGCAGGGGCAGGTTAAGAGGTTGTTGACACCACACCAACTTAAGCCAGGAATGGTGGTTTGTGACAATGGCACCAACCTCCTCTCCGCCCTCCGACAGGGACAACTGACCCATGTGCCCTGTTTGGCTCACGTCCTTAACTTGGTCTTGGGCAGGTACCCGGGCTTACAGGATGTCCTGAGGCAGGCCAGGAAAGTCTGTGTGCATTTCCGTAGGTCATATAATGCCAGTGCTTGGCTGGCTGACCTCCAAAAGGAATTTAACCTGCCCAAGAAACGCCTAATCTGTAACATGCCCACCAGGTGGAACTCAACGTTGGCCATGCTGCAGCAGCTGCACACGCAGCAGAGGGCCATCAATGAGTACCTGTGCAACTATGGCACCAGGACAGGGTCAGGGGAGCTTGTTTTTTTCCCCACGCCAGTGGGCCATGATCAGGGATGCATGCACTGTCCTGTCACCATTTGAGGAGGCCACGAGGATGGTGAGCAGTGACAGTGCATGCATCAGTGACACTGTCCCCCTTGTCCACCTGTTGGAGCACATGCTGCGTGGAATAATAGATAGGGCACTTGAGGCAGAACAGAGGCAGGAAGAGGAGGACTTCCTTAGCTCTCAAGGCCACCTTTATCCAGACAGTGTTCCTGCGTGCCCTTTGATCACAAAGTAAGAGGATGAGGAGGAGGATTGTGTCAGCATGGAGGTGGAGCCTGTTACTCAGCATCAACAGCAGTCTTTAAGAGATCATTCACAGTCCCAAGACACCCATGGACTTGTACGTGGCTGGGAGGAGGTGGCTGTGGATCATGTCATCCTTAGTGACCCAGAGAATTCCTAACCGAATGCCTCAGCAAACCTACGCTGCATGGCCTCCCTGATCCTGCAAAGCCTGCGGAAGGATCCTTGTATTCGTGGTATCAAGGTGAGGGATCGTTACTGGCTGGCAACCCTCCTTGATCCACGTTACAAGAGTAAGGTTGCAAACCTTATCTTGCCATCGCAGAGGGAGCAGAGGATGAAACATCTTCGGGAGGCCTTGCAGAAAGGTCTGTGCAACGCGTTCCCAGAGACTGGGAGGTTACAAACTCCTGTTCTGGACAACATGTTGTCTTCGGTCAGTCAAAGAAGGAGCGGTGGAGAAGGTGGCCGTCTGACCGTTGCGTTCAGACAATTTTTTAGTCCGCAGCCCCAAGGTATGATCAGTTCCAGCAACCATCGCCAGCGTCTGTTTTACATGGTGCAGGAATACCTAGGGGCAAGATCTGACACATTCAGTGCTGCTGGAGGCTTTGTAGCCGATCACAGGGTGCGCCTGTCCACCGCCTTGGTCGATCGACTGACCTTCATAAAAATGAATCAGTCTTGGATCACCACCGGATACCAAGCACCTGATGCTGATGTAACTGAATACATTTTTTTGAAATGTCAGATCCCTTCAAGACTGACTATGCTGATGCTAAGTGACTATCCTGTTATCCTGAGTGACTAGCCTCTTCCTCCTCAATGATCATGCTGATAGCTTGTAAGAATATTTTTGTTTCTGGGAGCCGCCACCAGTGGCTAAGGCCCAATTTTTCAGTCCCTGTTTAACAGGGGCGTGTAATTACAATTTTTGATGCAATTCTTTGTAGCAGGGCTCGTTCCTGCGCTCCAACTAGAGTATCTGTGAGGGGTTGCAGTGTTGTGGCACCAGCACCAGTGCCTAAGGCCCAATTTTTCAGCCCCTGTTTAACAGGGGCGTGTAATTACAATTTTTGATGCAATTCTTTGCAGCAGGGCTCGTTACTGCGCTCCAACTAGAGTATCTGTGAGGGGTTGCAGAGTTGTGGCACCAGCACCAGTGCCTAAGGCCCAATTTTTCTGTCCCTGTTCTACAGGGACATGTAATTACAATTCTTGATCTAATATTTCACAGCAGGGCCCATTCCAGTGCCCACCAAGAGTAACTGTGAGGACATACAGTGTTGTGGCACCAGCACCACCACCATCACCAAAGGCCCAATTTTTCTGCCCCTGTTCAACAGGGGCATGTAATTACAATTCTTGATCTAATATTTCACAGCAGGGACCTGTGAGGGCTTACAGTGTTGTGGCAACACCAACACCTAAGGCCACAATTTCTGCAGAGTATATAGGGCAGGCCCCTACTTTCAAACATCCAACTTACAAACGACTCCTACTTGCAAACAGAAGGAGACAACAGGAAGTGAGATGAAATCTACCCCTAGGAAGGGAAATTCTCTCCTGTAAGAGTTAATATGGGAAAAACGTTTCTCCTTTCCACTGATGCTTTGTCACCAATCCTTGTTTCACTAAAAACCCCAAATTTTCTAAAAACATTTGTCATTGTGACAGAAAGTGAGGTGAAATCTTCTGAAGAGGAGCACAGACAGCAAAACAAATGTCACAGGGGTGATAACCCTTCCCTATGTTTTCCAAAAAGCTTCAAAATAGATTTTTTGGCTGGAGCTACACTTTAAAAATGTACCAGTTCAAAATTACAAACAGATTCTACTTAACAACAAACCTACAGTCTCTGTCTTGTTTGCACCGCCTGTATACTGCTGTTCAGAGTATATAGGGCCTTGGGGCCCCACGCCTTTCCTTTTTTTAATTTGGATGCGGGGTTCCCCTTAATATCCATACAAGACCCAAAGGGCCTGGTAATGGACTGGGGGGGTACCCATGCCATTTGTCTCACTGATTTTCATCCATATTGTCGGGACCTGACATTACATTAAAGCCGCAAGCAGTTTTAAATGACTTTTATTCCTTTAAAAATGTCATTTTGTGCAGGGACTGTTCTAAGCACAGGAAACACGCACCACTTTACAGGCATACTATAGACACCCCCCAGGTATGATATTTAAAGGAATATTTCACACTTTTTTTTCACTTTAAGCATCATTAAAATCACTGCTCCCGAAAAAACGGCCGTTTTAAAAATGTTTTTTTGCATTGATACATGTCCCCTGGGGTAGGACCCAGGTCCCCAAACCCTTTTTAGGACAATACCATGCAAATTAGCCTTTAAAATTAGCAATTTTGATTTTGAACGTTCGAGTCCCATAGACTTCAATGGGGTTCTAACGTTCGTGCGAACCGAACCGGGGGGTGTTCGGGTCATCCCTGGCTAAGAGCATATTCAATATTTTAAAGCCTTTGTAGTATGTAGCTTGTTTTGTAGGACTTTTTTATATTTACATAAATCTATAAACAGTTTACAGAGACCCACTGACCAACCTAAAAATATATATATTTATATATATATATATTTTTTTTTTAAAGGCTTACTTGCAGTGTTTTTCTTTTCCATATTTTTTTTTTTATTCAATTGCAGTGTTCCTTTGAACTTAGTAGAAAAAAGTACCACTCCAGCAGGACTCGGTTCCCTAGCACAGCCCCCCACTTGCATGTCATAGCCTTCTCCTCTTCTGGGATTGTCAAAATATTTTCTGTGCTGGCCCAACTTCTTCCCATATAATCTTTTATATAGCTGCCAGGGGTGAAGCGAAAGGGGAATACTATAGAGTGCTACTTGGTTGACAGCTTTGTGTCAGATGGGGCTACTGACATCCCATTCAAGATGGCGATGCCCAACATCAGTCCCAGTCCCCCACATAATATTTTATATAACTGCCAGGGGAGAAACGAAGGAGAATACTATAGAGTGCTGCTTGGTTGACAGTTTTGACTCAGATGGGGCTATTGACATCACATTCAAGGTCAGTCTATTTTGGATGTCTGGTATTTTGGATGTCTACATAAGGGAGTCTTTTACAAGTAAGGTAAGATGTTTTGTTGAAATGAGTCTATGAGTCTGGTGACAGGGTATCTTTACAGACTTTCAATATGCATGTTGTTTTTGACTAGTAATTCAAACCTCTGTTATAGTTGATTCTAGTGAATATATCTTTAGATATACAGTATCTGTTCAGTATAAATTAAGCATAAGAAGCTCTGATTGCAGAAAGGTGAAATAGAAAAAGAAGGTTAAATACTTGAGACATATGATGAACTCCAAATGGCATTTAAATAACAGATTGTTAATATCACAAGTCACTACTGAATATAACATCTCATCTAATCTTTGTTAAAGAACCAGATAGATGGAAAAACATCTTTTGTTATCAGTTCTTAGTTTGGATAGGTATTTGGGAATATTTAAATGTAATCTCTTGCCAAGAAAAAAAGTTTGGTGTTTGCTGACAAGATAGTCAGGGTAATAAATTGCAGTATATGTCTACTTAAAAACGTTTTCTTAGTTTTAGAGTGTAGAAAGGATAGAAAGCCTGTCAGGTTATGGTATGTGGGGTTCCACTACAGCTGAGTTTTGCCTCCCCCTCAAAAAATTTCAAGTTGGCAGCTACACATACTGTAGCTGCTGATTTTTTTTATTAGAATACTTACCTATCCTGGAGTCCAGCGATGTGGGCACCGCAGCAGTTGTTTCCATCGGCTGACGTCCGACAGGAATGTCAAAAACAGGTACCCACTCCCCCCTGCTCTCTGAAAGGTGCCAAATGTGGCTCCAAAGGGGGGGGGGGACAGATAAGCGGAAGTACTACTTTTGGGTGGAACTCTGCTTTAAGGAGATTTTCCCTCACTTGCTGCCCTGATGAAAATGTTTTACCCAACAAGAAGTCAGCAGAACTCTCCAGCAAACACAGACATACACTTTAAATGCTAAGCCACACCAACAGCAAACATATTTAACTTTTCTACATCTGGGGCAAAAAATAGTGATGTGCAAAGCTGTCCAAAGTCAATTCACCAAGACTTGGGAATGTTGTTTGAAATTTGGCAAACCTGAACTTAGAGGTGAATCCCACTGAAGTTCAAGAGGGCAAATCTTGTTAAATTCTAAACATTTTTTGGTTAATATGTAAAACATTGTCAAAAAGGCATGGGAACCTGGGCACCACTATTGTGGGGGAGAGGATCTTTTCATGTGGCTTTGAAGGTAATATTAAAAATATACAAAATATAAAAAAATATGCTTGGAGAAGCCTTAAAGTGATTGTAAACCCTTTTTTAAATTAAAATAATAAAGAGGGTTATACTTACCTGAATACAATTGCACAGAGTGGCCACTTACCTCCTCTTCTGGGATCACCCGTCGGCGTTCTCGGCTCTTCTTCTTCTGCTTGTGCCCCCCATAGCAAGCTGCTTGTTATGGGGCACACATGCAAGCTCACTCCCGAGTTGAGCTGTGTGCACCTATAGACACACATAGTGCGGCTTGGCACTGCCTCTCCCTGCCATGTCTCTCACTTCTCCCAGCAAAGCCTGTGAGAGCAGGGTAAGGGGAGAGAAGGCCTGCAGCCAGGCACAGCACTGGATCAATAAAGGAATCAGGTAAGTATTTAGGGAGTGGGGTGGGGTGACATTAATATTGGAAGGTGTTTTACCTTAATGAAAAAAAATGCATTAGGGTAAAAAAAAATTTAGGGATTAGAGCCACTTTAAAGCTGTATATGCTGTTACAGCACAGTAATGCCCCGTACACACGATCAGACATTGATCGAACATTCCGACAACAAAATCCACAGATTTTTTCCGACGGATGTTGGCTCGAGCTTGTTTTGCATACACACGGTCTTACAAAGTTGTCAGAATTTCCGGTCACCAAGAACGCGGTCACGTACACCACGTACGACGAGACTAGAAAAGGGTAGGTCCGAACCAAGCACAACACCCTTTGGGCTCCTTTTGCTAATATCGTGTTAGTAAAAGTTTGGTGAGAGACGATTTGCGCTTTTTCAGACTCGTGGTTTTCAGATCATTTTCTGCTGTTCAGTTTGTGCTTGTGGGTTTGTATCTGGTCTTCAGTGCGTGCAGCGAGTTACGTGTGACTCTGTCATTGTGTTCTTGTTCGTTCAATACTGTTTTTCAGTTCGCTCTTCACAGGCCTTGCTGTTCTTCAGTGCGTTCTGTTACTTCGTTCTGAGCAGCTGACTGTTTTCTAGCCATGTTGCGTATACGTACTCCTCGTAGAGTTCGTGCTGTGCAGGGGCTTGGTGTTGGGGTCCTTACCTTGACACAAGCCCAGTCCATGAACAGGGTGGGAAGGAGTTCATGGACCAAGAATTGGTTGCTCCAGCGTGACCAGTTCTGTCACATGCCTTTGCTCTGTGAGATCCGTGAGAATAATCTTGATGATTTCAGGAACTTTCTCCGGATGACGGACCCCGTATTTCACCGTTTGTTGGCTTTGCTGACCCCTTATATTAGCAGGCAGGATACCTGCATGAGGCAAGCCATCACTCCAGAGCAGAGGCTAGTCGCCACCCTGCGATACTTGGCGACGGGGGGAAAGCCTGCAGGACCTTAAGTTCTCGACAGGCATCTCCCCCCAGGCTCTGGGGATCATTATCCCGGAGACCTGTTCTGCCATCACCCAGGTCCTGTAGAAGGAGTATATTAAGGTAAGATTTATCCTTTAACATCACATTTTATTGTATATAATGTTTGGTAATATATTGTATTTCTTTCCTCATTCCCTAATGACCATGATTGTTATATGCTGTGAATGTCCCCTTTGTCCTCATGCATGCTGGATTTTTATCAAATTTTGTTTGTCCTTCATACATATTTGCCTTCACTTACCTCCCCAGCATGCTCTCCTGGTCCTATATTCACCTCATGTAGTCACTTAACAATGTATTTTATCAGCTCCATAGTATTGCTTTACCCTAAATACCCCCAAAAATGTTTTAAAATGTGATTGGTGCTTAAACTTCATGCAGAGTGCCAGAGGCTTTTTTGGGGGGTCCCCAAATCATTTTGAACCCTCCCTCCCCCCCAACTGCTAAGTCAGCTGATACCAATTCTCTATCTATCCTCAATCATCTATCTGCTGACTTTGCCAAACCCATACACACTATACCCACCTCTTTTGTGGTCAGATTTATGGATGAATTCCCCAAAGCATGTAGTGCAAGGGCCTGCCTGTATACTTTCAAATGGTACTGTTTCAAGTTTTTGTATCCTATTATTATCTTGATAGGTAATAGCAGAATTTCCAAATGTGCTCAAATGTGTACAGTGTGTATTTTTCTCTTTGTATTATGACACTTCTTACCTGTCCAGTGGGCTTTCAATAGTGTAACTAAGGAGGGGCTGGCCAAAGCAACACACATTATTTAGGCATTCATCTCTCAATGAAGTGGAGAGGGTTACCTGTCCAAGAGCTCCCCCCTATAATGTTATAAATGGCCCATGAGAGGGGGGGGGAATCTGATAGGTGTACCTTATACTTTGGTCTTTAAAAACTCCCTCAAATAAATGTTATCTTGATGTTGGCCAAGAATGTTTGTGTCTAATCTGCTTTCCCTCTTTATGTGCAAAATGACTAATTTTTTTTTCTTGTTTGTCTCCACAGTTTCCTTCCAACCCACAGGAATGGCAGACTGTGGCCTCCCACTTTGCCCAGCGGTGGGACTTTCCTAACTGCAGAGGGGCAATTGATGGGAAACATGTCCACATCGTCCCACCACCCAACTCAGGGTCATACTATTTCTACTATAAGGGGTTCAATAGTATTGTGATGATGGCGGTGGTGTCGGCTACTTATGAGTTCCTGTATGTGGACGTGGGAAAGAATGGCTGGATGTCCAATGGTGAAGTCATCACCCAGACGGAGTTCTACAGGCGTCTCCAGAATGGCAGCTTGGACTTGCCACCTCCAGAAGACAATGTGGAAGGACTCCCATTCGTCTTCGTTGCGGATTAAGCGTTTGTGCTGGGGGACCACCTTATGCGGCCGTTCCCAATGAGGACTCTCACCCCGGACCAGAGGGTTTTTAATTACCGGCTGGCCAATGCCAGAAGAGTGGTGGAGAACACGTTTGGAATCATGGCCAGCCAGTTCCGCCTATTTCTTACACCCATACACATGGCGGAGTATAAACTGAATCATATTATCCTGGCGTGCTGTGTTCTACACAACTTTTTACGGCAACATTCTGCCAACTATGCTGGCTCAGTTGGGCCTGAGGCCGGAATTCCAAATGAACCAACCCTGACGGCACTTGAAAGTGGCCATCCTGGCTTGCCCTCCCTGAGTGCCCGTGAGGTCTGTCTAAGATACCTGGAATACTTTGCGGGTAGGGGGGCCATCAATATGCCAGACAATGTCTGAAACCTTTTTCAAATAAACAAAACATTTTAACGACTAAAATCTTTGGTGACATTTACTGCTTGTGTTTCTTTTAGCTGACCCTGACAGAAATGTGGTGAGTCCTGAAAATGGCATGATTGTATAACATTATAAAGCATTGTTGGGTGCTATTTACTAAAGGCAAAGACACATTGCACTACAAGTGCACTTGAAACTGCACTTGTAGTGCAAATTGGCTTTTCCCTTAGGAAATAACCCTCATTGTCACTGAAAACACCAATTAGAGCACAACCAAAGTTTTGGAGCGTTGAAACAATAATCCACACATTCTTGATTATCAATCTTTTTAATACCAGCACAATCACATGTGCATTTGTAAAAGGTTTTTAAAACAAACCAACATGTTTGTTGTATAACAATTTTTGGGGTCACATTAGAAAAAGTAGAAATGTCCATTTAAGATAAAACAGGTATGTTTAAAACCAACAAGAAAGACACAAATCTTGAACTTACAAAGTTCACATTTGGTAGAACTTGAAAGCAATATCAGACATGAGTATTTACAAACTGTGTTTGATATTGCGTTCAGATGGGGTGAAGTCACCCCAGGAAAATCCAAATTTTAAAGATGCACACAAATTGCCGAATGTCAACATGTGCTAGCTGCCATCACGTGGGATCAAGGGACGTGTTTTGTGGAGGCAACCCCCTCCTCACAGCTACTTTATTATTGAGGAAGGGGTTGCACCCCCAAAACGCCTACATTGATCTCCCGTGATGGCAGATAGCACATATTGACACATTGTGTGCATCTTCAAAAATTGGCTTTTCACAAATATGTCAAAAAATGGTATAAATTTTTAGATCACAAAAAACACAAAAAACAAATGGATTTGGATTGGTTTTAAACTCTCCCTAAAACATCAATGATGTTCTTCATTTTTTTTAACATCATTGATGTTTTTCTGGATGTTTTCCAAGTCCCTATTACACCCCATGATCTCCCCGATCAGGATCTGTGCACTTTCAGAGGTGAAATGATCTGGATCCACAACATCACGATCCCCTAAAAAGATAGAAACAAAAACACACCATGTATTATAAATATGCCGGCATCCATCTCTTACCTGAGCCTGTGGTCGCAGACACTCACCTGTTGTGGTGACTATTTCCACCACATCTCCTTCCTCCTCCTCCTCCTGTTGTGTTTGTGGGATTTCCCCTTCTTCCAGAGGTGGGGGTCTGTGGTCTCCTCGGGTGGGGGGTGTCCTCCGAGTCTTTTATCCCCTATGTAAAAAAAAAATAGGTATACTTAGCACACAGATATTTGATGGCAGAGCTATAAATATGAAACATTGCTTGGAAGTGGGGTACAATTGTCTGTTTTGGCAAAGTTCCAAGATGTTGAAATTTTATTGTCCTTTGTCAAGCTTGAATACTTACCTGTTTAGTACAAGCTTCACAGATGGAGACACCCCTATAGTATACACTGGAGCACCTGTGGGGCCCCCTAATAAAAAGGGTGTTCTTATGTCCCACACTAGTGCTCCAGCATCCAGATGTGTAAACAGCTGCTGAGTGTCCTCTCCTTACACAGAATCTAGTTTGCATTTCATTCTAGTTACAAACCCATCTACACAACCAAATTATTTTCAGACAAATAGGCCATAAAAAATGTTTGCAAATGCATATGACCAAAACAATGGTGTTTTCTAGGCCGAACAAACAATGTTTCATACGAACAAATAATGTGCCCATGAACATGAAAGTTGACATTTTAAACTGGACAACAGTAAAGAAAAGCACATGGAGCAGCACGAACGTACTAAACATAAATAATAGGAACACAGGACAACTACTTACTTTTTTGCAGCACTCTCCTGATTCTTCTGTACTGCTCGTGCCCCCTTAATTTGAGGTCCGACCACCGCTTCCTGAGCTGATCCTTGGATCGCCATACCCCGAAATTCCGGTGCAGACTCTTGACCACTTTCGCCATGATCTTGGCCTTTCGGACATTGGGGTTGGGGTAGGGTCCATACTTCTCGTCATAGTTGGCCTTCTTCAGGATGTCGACCATCTCCAACATCTCCCCAAAGGACATATTTGATGCCTTAAATCGTCTCCTTCTGCATCGGGACATTTCAGGCTCCAGGCTTTCCACCTCGTTGGTGTAATTATCAGACACCTGCTGTGTCTCCGCCATGTGCTCTTCCCCCACTGCGACGAACAAGAAGGGGCGGGGAATAGACTAGAAAGAACGTCAGGGGCGGGCGGAGTTTCACGCATGCGCAGTGTCTATAAAGCGTAACACGCATGCATAGTACGTATGATCTGTGAGCGGAGGAAGGAGTATCGGAGGCGCCGATCGTGATAACGAAGGTAAGATCTAAACTTGGGTCTATACTGCTTCTAAATTGAGGCCTGTATTGTAACCAGATTAGGAGAGTTTTGCCTGACATTAGGGTTTGTCTTGTGTTGTCTTGTGCAGAGAAAATGGATGGCTTCAATGACCACAACTTCCTCCCCCTGTTCATAGACAAATACAGGGAGCTGCCCTGTCTGTGGCAGGTCAAACACCCCCAATACAATAATAAACAAAAGAGGCAGACAGCGCTGGAGAAACTGTTGGAGTTGGTGAAGCCAGTGGTCCTCACATCAACCATCCCCTATTTAAAAGCCAAAATTGGTGGCCTGAGGAGCACTTATCTAAGGGAGCGCAAGAAGGTCACGGATTCCCAGAGATCAGGAGCTGCAGCAGATGACATTTATGTCCCCAGGCTGTGGTACTATGAGAGATTGCGATTTCTGTCAGACCAGACTGAAGTCAGGGAATCCCTCTCCACTCTTCCTTTCACTCTTCCTTCCACCCCAGCTGAGGCTTCCGATGTCCAACCTGGGACTTCCAGCCAGGAAGAAGTGGAGGAGCCCAGCTGGAGCCAGGTATAGAATTCTTCTACAGATATCTGGTCAATAAATAAATGATGTTTACTAGATGTTAATATTGATCACGAATTGCCAATTTAATAAAGTGTTTGACATATCAATAGACAGTAGTGGGCAAAAATAATTGGGACAAGAATGAAAAATGCTGGGCTCAGAATGACCATCAGTTATATTTGTTAACATTCAATTTGCAACAGTCATGAGGTGAAAATTGTGTGTGATTGATGACTAAAAAACTAAAACTATGTCCCTTTTTCATACACAGGAAGACCTCAGCCAGGACGAGGCTGTGGAATGTGCCACATAGGAGGAGGCTGTGGAATGTGGCAGCCAGGAGGAGGCGGGGGTTAGTGGTAGCCAGGAGGAGGCGGGGCTAAGTGGCAGCCAGGAGAAGCCTGGGCCCAGTAGGTGCCTGACAGAATCGCAGGTTCCTCCCCTCCGCCTTCCAACCAAAAGACCCAGGAAGGGGAGTCACGTGCAGGATTCAGCACTCAGGCTTATTCAGGAGGCTTCTGTGTGCCTCAGAGCCACCAGAAGAGGCCTTTGCCTGCATGGCTACCACCAAACTGCAGGGCATGCAGGAGGGCCAACACTTCCTGTGTGAGGACCTTCTTTATAAAGTCTTAACTTAGGGGGTGAGGGGCAAAATCACACACAATACCCACCTGAGTGAGTTGGACCATCCTCCTCCTCCCCCTCCTCCTCCTCCTCCTCCTCCTCCTCCTGCCACAGCTCCACCACCACAGCCACAGCGTGGAAGGAAGCATGGAAGGAAGACCAGAGAGTGATGACCTGGGTTCAGTCTGGTCTGGCCAAAGATGCAGTCTCTTGTATGACCACAGCCTGGGGACATAGATGTCATCTGCTGCTTTCATGATCTCTGGGACTTCTGGACCAGACTGCACTCCCTTATATATGGACTCCTCAGGCCACCAATTTTGCAGTAAAATAATTGATGTGTGCCCTGGGGGCCAAAGGCTTCACCAATTTCTGCTGTTTCTCCAGCATTGCCTCCCTCCTTGTTTGGTTGTGAGCCCTTAATAAAGGTTTTTTTTGTTTCAATTATACTCGCCTATGTGTGTTTTCCTTCAAAAAGGACAGTTTGTTTGTGAGTAGGCAGGTACATTTCAAAAATCCAACGTGAAATTAACAAGGGACACCAACACCAAACAATCTCCTTGAGATTAAATAATACAAGATAATAATGGTGTTGTGGTAACTTGACACACAAAACACACCCAAAAATATTCAGGATGTTAAATAAATTAAAAAAATAACAACCAGATCAGTCTTGAAAAAAATACAAACCCCCCAAAAAAACACATCAGGCTTGAAAAAAATAAAAAGCACAAAAAAAAATTATATAGATTTTTGGTCAGATGTGACAAATCATAATATATTGAGGTAATCACAATAAATAATAAAGAAATAAGTTTGTGAGAACTCTGTGTGAATATCAGCAGCAAAACTACTTTGTTCTTCCTGCATTATAAAGAAGAAAAGAGTGCGCTGTATTAAACAATTTTAAACATTGCAGCCTGACGAAAGTGCTCTATCCATTCCGAACGCTAATTTTACCAGACCGAGCTGTTCCGTCTCGGAATTTCTTCTGAGCATGCGTCGGAATTGTTCACACACAGTATTGAATTGACGCAATCGGATTTTGTTGTCTGAAAATTTTATAGCCTGCTCTCAAACTTTGTGTGTCGGAAAATCCAATGGAAAAAGTCCGATGGAGCCCACACACGGTCGGAATTTCCGACAACACGATCCGATCGCACATTTTCCGTCGGAGAATCCGACCGTGTGTACGGGGCATTAGTGTATCATGAATAAACTGCGTATTCTGACATCCATGCTTTGCTGTGGAATTGATTTTTGTTCTTTTACAACAAATGCACCCAATCTGATTAATTTCAACTTGAAAAAAAGCTTTTCTTCAGGTAGCTTTAGCAGTGACACATCAAACTGTACAGATGCTTTGCCTGGCAACTAGAAATTGGATAGTAGTTTGCTGTGGCTATCCTTGTTAATGCAAAACTGTCCTACTATTAGCCAATTTCTTTCAACCTCTCGTTGGGAATTATGAGACTGTAGATGGCAGAGCAGTGTAAGACCGCATCTTCTTGGGCGCACTTAATTGTACACACACACAAAGGGCTGTTTTTGCCTACAGGGGATGCGCAGGAGTGCTGTACCAGGCAGTCCTATTAATGTCTAATATGATGCAATGGCTACACAGACACAGTGCTGCTCCAAAGTTGACATCCACAGGTCCCCGAACTCACACTGTCTGCATTGAGGGACCCACACCCGCACCCACATGGATGTCAAATTGGGATAAGTGGCTGTACGCCTCATTATGTCCATGTGAATGAAATCTGAAAGTGGCCAGTTGCAGGGCATTTTTAATGAGGGAGAGCTGCCAGAATATGTCAGAGAAAAGAACTACAGTCAGAGGTTTTACTAAATAAATTAAGACTCTACAGATGACACAGCACTGTATTTCTGCATTCGCACAGGTATTTAGGCACAGTGTGATTCCCAGCAGCAAGATTATATTGTCTCCTGTAGCTGCGATTGACAGCTGTGTACAGATAGATAGGCAGCTAAGCCTGTGCAGTGCAATGACAGGCTGTCTGCGGCCGCAGCTATTCATGACTGCTCACAAAGACAGCACTTACCTGCAGTGTTCATGGCTGGACAGACTTTGTCACTGCAGATAGTCACTGGTTGTGCAAACAGTCATAATTAGCTGTGCTACCAACAGCCTGTCATTGCACTGTACATTCTCACCTGCCAAAGCTATCTGCACACAACTGTCAATCCCAGCAGCAAGAGACAATAAATTCTTGCTGCTGGGATTCACAGCATGGATAAATGACGTTGTGAATGCAGCCTAAGGCTGGATTCACACCTATGCATTTTTAGTGCTTTTTGCATTTTGCAGATTTACTCTGCAGAACATGTTCCATAGGAAACCTATGTTAAATGGGCTGTAGTGCAAATCTGCAAAATGCAAAAAGCACTAAAAATGCATAGGTGTGAATCCAGCCTTAAATTTGACTAACAGCAGGGCCATATTAATAAGAAAGGCTAATCCCAAAATTGCTAGAAACAAAGAGCACAGGCTGGGATTTTACTATAAGAATTAAGATACTGCAGAAGATACAGCAGTGTAAAAGTGGACAACAGCAAGAAAAATGTAATTATAGTTAGCAGGCCAGTGTATGTCCTACTTATATCTGTGGGAATAGGAGTGTGCAGTGAATGTGAGTGATATAATGTGAGGTGGTTTAGTTGCACATTGTTCACATGCTCTGCTTTGAGCACCCCAAGCTTAGAAAGAAACACCTATCATCAAAACATAAAAAATAAAAAATAAAAACACAAAGGAACCAAAAATCCCAAAATGCCACCCTTGAAACAAACTCACTTTTTAAGGGAAGCCTTGCAGTGGAATATACGGTAGCTATAAAAGATGATCAGGCACCTGCTGAAGAGGGCAACATCAGAAAGATGGCAAGATAATGTCAGTCCTGGATCATAGCTGTTGGCAAATGACTCCTGGGAGAAAGTGATATGAAAGTAAACAGCGAAAAAATCCATAAGAGCGCTTCATTCTAGGATATGTCTTAAATAAAGGTTGATATGATTATAAGGCATAGCCTGACGAATTACCAACTCCTGTTGAATATATAAACAAGTTTATTGTTAATCAGATAGGATAAATGGCTTGACCCAAACAAGTACCAGAAGTACACTCACAGCTGTCAGTGGTTGAGCCTGCTTAAAAGGTATGCTAAACATGGCTGCTGACCTCAAATCAACCACAAAATAAAATAAAAACAAAAAAAGGTTGCAACAGGGTTGATTGCTCAACAAGCTAGTAATTAGATTTAAAGTTTCATAACCCATTACCCTAAAAATCCATATACAGTTTGTCAGCTTTCATTATCCTTTCCCCACTGCAGCCTTCAATACACTGATCCTATGGTTGCTCTGTGGCTTCACATCCTCCCAAAACAATCCCTTCATCTAAGCCTGCTGGCTATAGTTCAAAGGCTATGCAATGTATTATGGTTTAAAAAAAAAATCCTGCAAGAATCTGCAGTTAAATTTGCTGGGACTACAAATCTTGAACCCATGGTAGCAAAAACATGAAATTCATCCCTAACAACAAATCCAATTCTATGTTTACTTTCTTTTCATTGATTTAAATACATGAGCTCTAATCTGTTCTACAACACTATAGTCTTGTTTCATACATAGGATTCTCTTTTGTAAAGGATTGGCATAATGCCAATGTGATGCCTATATTTAAAAAAGAAAATGACAAAGATAATGTATCACCACAGGATGGCCCTGTGGATACACAGATAGCTGTGTGCCAACGTCCTAATTATATTGGAAGAGGATAAAGGAAAAATTAAAAATGGACTTTATAGGCACACCAGTAACAACGTAGTTAAAAAATAATTTCTTTGCTATGGTTGGCACGCTGCAGGGGGGGAGGAACCAGGAGCGCCGGGGACCTGAGAAGAGGAGGATCAGGGCTGCTCTTTGGAAAACCATTGCACAGAGCAAGTATGACATATTTGTTATTTTGTTATTTTATTTTTTTAAATAAGGGTTTACAATCACTTTAATTGAAAGATGCTGGAAATGAAAAATAGGGTTACAATCTAGAAGATGTTCGAATTGGATCTTAGTTCCATTTAGAACTGTTTCAATTATATATAATAACCATTTTAAACCATAATAAAACTGTATGTGTAAACTTTTCAGATGTTGTTTGGTCATGCAATCTCATTTTAGCAAAAGCTTCTTACTTAGATCTGTAATGCCTTTATAGTTAACTTATATTTCAACTCTGTATTATCATTTTGCACACTTGATCTACAATGTGATGAATATGAAATTAAGGTGAGCATAGACTGTAAATTGATTATTAACTATACACTTACTGAAGCAAAATGGCTTATAGCAGTCAATAAATACATATTTGACAATACACAAATATGTTTATGAACATTGAAACTGCTTGAACTACCTTTACCAAACATGGGATTTTTATGTTGTATACTAGAGATGAGTCGGACACCCTCCAGCTCGGTTTGCAACAGAACTTGAGAACAGACAAAAAACGTGATGAATCAAAAGTGCTCTTTTAAAGGTATGCAAGATTTTGCCATGAAAAGTGTTTGGAGACAAGGGTCCTGCCCCAGGAGACATGTATCAATGCAAAAAAAAGTTTTTTAAATGGCGGTTTTTTCAGGAGCAGTGATTTTAAGAATGCTTAAAGTGAAACAATAAAAACAAAATATTCCTTTAAATATCATGCCTGGGGGGTCCCCTTAGTCTGCCTGTAAAGTAGGGCATTTTCCCCATGTTGAGAACAGTACCGCAACAAAATGACACTTCTAAAGGAAAAAATGTAAAATTGCTCACGGCCATAATGTATTGCCAGATCCCGGCAATATACATAAAAAACATTGAAAAAAACGGATATTTCCCCAAAGGGAGGCTCATAAATGTGTCATTAGAGGCCAGTTGCTTTCAACCTCAGTGCGGAGAAAGAAGGAGCGACAAGCTCTGGTACTAGCACTATCCAACAAAATACGTACTCTGGAGCCCTAACACAAACGCACACTAGCACTTACAACATCGCAGGAATTGACAGAAACACGTTCCCTTCTACTAGAGGAACTTTTGAAAAGGGCATGCCGATGTACTATCTTGACTCAAAAACTCTTTTATGAACAGAGTAACAAGCCAGGTGGGTTGTTGACCAGAGTCACTCAACAACGCAAATTAGCCACCACGATCCATCACATTGTGGACTCCACAGGTAGGACACATACTAAAAACGAGGACATTGCTCACCAGTTCCATTCCTTTTACAGTAAGTTATACAACCTGCGTTCGGGAGACACGGATCATACCGCGCAGCTGAACCGTCAGAAATTGATTACAGACTTCCTGAGTAAATATAGCCCCTCTACCTTGTTGGCCGATGATTCACATGCCCTAGAGGCTTCTCTGACTTTAGAGGAATTCCTAGAGGCACTTAAATCCACGAAACCAGGCAAGCGTCCAGGCCCAGACGGCTTTACGGGCCTATATTATAAGACCTTCTCAGACATTCTGGCTCCACATTTTCTCAAAGCTTTTAATTCACTCCCCACCACTCCCTGCAACTCTGACAGACTACTGGAAGCTTATATTTCTGTCATTCCTAAAGAAGGGAAAGACCCCACCAATGTTGCTAGCTATCGCCCAATCTCCCTCCTTAATGTGGACATCAAGCTCTTTGGCAAAATTTTGGCAAACCGCTTATCTCACCACATCACGGCTTGGGTGGGTCTGTACCAAGTAGGATTTGTCCCTGGAAGAGAAGCCAGGGGCAACACTATTAAAGCCCTGAATTTGCATGCCTGGCTTACCTCCTCTCAACAGGAGGGCTTCTTTCTGGCAATGGACGCGGAGAAGGCATTCGACAGAGTGGCGTGGGACTACATGGACGCAGTCTTGATCTCACTGGGGTTTAGACCCCTTATGCGGGTGTCGCGGAGTGTTGTGTTAATTAACATGTTAATTACCGTATTTATCGGCGTATAACACGCACCGGCGTATAACACGCACCCCAATTTAGGAGGGAATTTTAAGGAAAAAAAACTTTTAGGAGGGAAGTTGAAGGGAAAAAAACTTACATTTAATTGCCCATCAGTGCAGCCTTCTCAGTGCAGCCTTCCCCAGTGCAGCCTTGTCAGTGCAGCCTTGTCAGTGCAGCCTTGTCAGTGCAGCCATGTCAGTGCAGCCTTCCCCAGTGCAGCCTTCCCCAGTGCAGCCTCCCCCAGTGCAGCCTCCCCCAGTGCAGCCTTGCCCAGTGCAGCCTTCGATCCCCTGTCTTCAAAATCGCCAACCGCGATTTGAAAATGGCGCAGCCGGCGCCGAAATACACAGAGCCGGTCCTCGGCTCTTTCCGGCGGCTCTCGTTCACTTTCGGCTCCACTCGTAGTCCCGAGCGGATCTATCCGAACCTAGCTGAGTAGGTTCGGATAGCTCCGCTCGGGACTACGAGTGGAGCCGAAAATGAACAAGAGCCGCCGGAAAGAGCCGAGGACCGGCTCTGTGTATTTCGGCGCCGGCGGCGCCATTTTCAAATCGCAGTCGGCGATTTTTGAGTTGTGCAGCTCAGGGGATCGGCGTATAACACGCACCTGCGACTTTCCCCTGATTTTAAGGGGAAAAAAGTGCGTGTTATATGCCGATAAATACGGTATATTATTGTCTTTTAAGTTTTTGCTGGGGGGGGAGTATCCATGAGTCAGCCCTACCTCGTTATCTAACCCCTTGTGTTAAATGTGTATAAAAAGGCTGTATTCTGTCCAATAAAGCATTCAAGATTCTACAAGCTATTTTCGGTTAGACTTGTATTCAATGCAGCTATAATAATATCTCTCTGATGGTCAGACTGGAGGAAGCAGTATTACTGATGGAAGCACTCAGTGGAGTGTGGGATAGGATCCGTCACAATTGGTGGCAAGCTGTGGGATGCTTCCTCTTGCCTAGGCACACCCAAATCACCACCGGGATCCCCTGCTCCTAACAGCAGATGGAACATCACTACGCCAGACTCAAGCGCAGCACTTTGAAGGATCTCTTGGAAGCCCGTGGAAAAGTCTCCAGCAACAAATCCAAAGCGACTCTCATCACTGAACTAATGGAGATTGACCAGGCCAGCAACCCACCAGCATATACCTCAGAGGCGACAGAGTTCCAGCGTGACGTCCAGTGGCGACTGGCCTTGTATGGTACTCACCCCCCGCAGGAGGTTATCACTCAAGTGTTACAAGAGGTGTCCCAGGTGTGAATGGCTGAACTCCAGCGGGACCAAGGAGCGTCAGTTATGTTCAACCAGGAAGCTCCAGCGGCCCGCAAAAAGCTACCCTATGCCGCCTTCCGCATGTTTAAAGATGGTGAAGATGAGATGGATGTTTACCTGATGAGATGAGATGTCGATCCCCGGCCCCACTCAGCTACCATCTTGACGAGGAAAAGGGGACCTCTGCTACAGATGCAACCAAGCAGGGCATGTTAGGAGGTATTGTCCGCAGAATGTTTCCCAGGATGTGCGGAACAACAGGCCCCTTGGACCTTCCTGGGCTGCTGCACACTGTCTGTAGAGAGTTGATGTGACTTACCCAAGTGAGGAGAATATTGGAATTCTACATAAGGCAGACCCTGTGCAAGCTGCCACTACAGATAATCGTTTGCACCATCGACAAGCCGTGTGGATTAATGGTCGGGCTGCCCAGGGACTGCGGGACACGGGGGCTACTATTACCCTGATACAGTCCTGAATGATAAACCAGGCAGAGCAGACGGGACGGTCTGTGGCTGTGCGGGTGGCTAGGGGGAGATGTTATGTGGGTCCCCACTGCCAGGTTTCACCTTGATTGGGGTTCGTGGGCCAAAGAAGTGGAAGTGGGAATAATGCAGAACTTACCTGCAGAGGTTTTGTTGGGCAACAATTTGGGACGTTTAAATTAAGCCTTCTCCCTGGATGTATCCCTGGAAGCCTACCCTGTTACCACCCGCCAGCAAGTCCGGATGGAGGTGCGCTCCCTCGAGGACAGGACCCAGGTAAGACTTGTCACCCCTGACCTAGACTGTACTACTCCAGCTATTCCTACCCCGACTTGGGCTTCTCCCCAAGACTTTGCTCAGGCAACTCTTAGTGACCCTTCCTTAGCTAGCTATAGGGAAAGAGCAAAATTGGACCCTGGGGGGTTGGAAAGGGAGCATATAGAGTGGGTCCAGGGATTACTCTATCGGGTTACTGAGGGAAAGACAGCCTTCCATCCACCCAAGCTGCAGCTGGTTGTGCCGCAGAAATATCGGCATGACCTGCTGCGCATTGGGCATGACATACCCTTAGCCGGACACCTGGAGATGTCCCGGACCCTCCACCGTCTGACATAATCCCTGTCTTTTTTTGGCCAGGGATTACAGGGGATGTCCGACAGTATTGCCGGACCTGTGACACATGCCAGCGGGTGGGTAAGCATGGGGGCCCACCGAAAGCTCTCCTACACCCTTTACCAATCATTGATGAACCCTTTAGCCGCATTGCCGTAGACCTGGTTGGACTATTGCCCCGACCTAGTCCTTCTGGGAAGAGATATATCCTTACTGTGGTGGAATATGCCACCCAGTACCCGGAGGCCATTCCCCTGGCAAATATCCATGCAGAAACTGTGGCTGATGCTTTGCTCCGAATCTTTGCCAGGGTGGGTTTCCCTCAGGTAATCATCTCTGACCAGGGTACCCAGTTCACTGCTGAGCTCACTCAGCAGTTATGGAGGCTCTGTGGGATAAAGCCCCTACAGAGCTCTCCCTATCACCCCCAGACCAACGGACTGTGTGAGAGGTTCAATGGAACACTGAAACAGCTGCTTAGGACATTTGCAACCTCTCACAGGGATTGGGAGAGATATCTGCCACACCTCTTTGCTTATAGGGAGGTGCCACAGGAATCTACCGAGTTCTCCCCGTTTGAGTTACTATATGGGAGGCGGGTGAGGGGGCCCCTAGATCTAGTCAGAGCCCACTGGGAAGGGGGAATTGATCCCCAAGGGTCCTCTATCGTAGCATACGTTCTTGAGTTTAGGGACAGACTGAAGGAGCTCACGGACACCGTCCAGGAGAACCTTCGGGTTGCCCAAAGGCGGCAGAAACGATGGTACGATCGTACTGCTCGGAACCGCACTCTGGAGGTTTGGCAGAAGGTTCTTGCCCTCAGGCCAACCAAGCAGGACAAGTTACAGGCCACTTGGCAGGGACCTTACCGGCTTGTGGCAAAGCTCTGTGACACAACCTACCTAGTGGCTAAATGTTTGGATGAAAGAGTCCGACGGACCTTTCATGTGAACATGTTGAAAGCATACTGGGAAAGATCAGGAGAGGTAGCCACTATATGTGCTCCAGCTGTGGAAGATTCTGAGAATATTCCCCTGCTGGTGCTCCCGGAGCTAAACAGAATTACTGCAAGGATAGAGACGATAAAGCTTAACGACCAGCTAGGGCTGACGCGGAGAGAACAAGCTAGACAGGTCCTTAGTCAGAGAAAGGAAATGTTCTCCACAGTCCCTGGGTACACTACTATGGCAGTGAACCGTGTGGAGACCCCGGGACAACTGCCACTAAGACAGGCGGCTTGCCGGATACCTGACGCAGTGAGAGAGGGGATGCGTCATGAGATTAAGGAGATGCTTGAGTTGGGAGTCATTGAGCCATCCAGCAGCCCCTGGGCTTCCCCGGTGGTCCTTGTACCGAAGCGGGATGGCACAACTCGCTTCTGTGTAGACTACCGCAGATTAGATGGGTGCACCACCACTGATGCTTACCCTATGCCCCAGGTCGATGATCTGTTAGATCGCATTGCTCTGGGAAAATTCCTGACAACCCTTGACCTATGCAAAGGGTACTGGCAAATTCCTCTGGATGCGGATTTATTCCAAAATCGGCGCTCATTACCCCATTTGGCTTATACCAGTCTAAAGTAATGCCTTTTGGGATGAAGAATGCACCGGCGACTTTCCAGAGGATGGTAGACCAACTCCTTGATGGCCTCCAGGACCATGCTTGTGCATAGCTGGACGACATTGCGATCTACAGTGATACCTGGGAGGACCATCTGGTTCACCTGGGTGTCATGTTAGACCGCATCAAGGCACAGGACTAACCCTTAAGCCAGAGAAATGCAGCATAGGGATGTCTGAGGTACAGTACCTTGAACATCGAGTAGGCAGTGGACAACAATGACCCGAGCCTGCTAAGATTGAGGCAGTTGCCAAGTGGCCGACCCCCCGAACTAAAACCCAGGTCCTGGCATTCCTCGGCACAGCTGGGTACTATAGGAAATTTGTCCCGCAATATAGTTCCATCGCTAAGCCCCTGACTAAGAAGCACCTTCCCCGACAGGTACTGTGGTCCCCCGAGTGTGAAGCTGCCTTCCAACGATTAAAGAATGCACTAACTTCAGCTCCTGTTCTAGCTGCCCCTGACCCAACCAAACGTTTTTGTGTCCACACAGATGCCTCTACATTCGGGTTGGGGGCAGTACTGGGCCAAGTAGGACCTGATGGCGGTGAGTACCCAATGGCCTACATCAGTCGGAAGCTGCAACCCAGCAGCCGTGGAGAAGGAGTGTTTGGCGCTGGTGTGGGCTCTCAAGAAATTTCAACCTTATCTCTACGGACGATCTTTTACGGTGCTCACCGACCACAATCCATTAATCTGGCTTAATCGGGTCTACTGGGATAATGGACGTTTGTTACGATGGAGCTTGGCACTACAGCCTTACAATTTTACCATACAGTATCAGCCAGGAAAGCAGAATGGGAACGCTGATGGACTTTCCCAGCAAACTTATCTATAAAACTCTCCCGGACAGCCCCAAGCTGACTCGTGGTGGATCTAGTTGGGTCTGCTGGACTATGGGACGGGGGGGGGACACTGTCGCGGACACTGGCTGCAAGGACCATTTTCTGTCCACATTCACCCTGTTATTTGGTATTGCTATATTAATCTTTTTTTTGTTACATTTTTGAGAGACTATTTTCTTGGACTTGCCCAAAGACTATTCTTGGTTGTTAATTCTGAACGATACATGATTCTTGAAAAAGCTGATCACATTGACCTGCGGAGACGAACTGTCTGGTCACCAGGGCTGCTTTAAGTGTTGTGTTAATTAACATGTTAATTATATTATTGTCTTTTAAGTTTTTGCTAGAGGGGAGGGGGAGTATCCATGAGTCAGCCCTACCTCGTTATCTAACCCCTTGTGTTAAATGTGTATAAAAAGGCTGTATTCTGTCTAAAAAGCATTCAAGATTCTACAAGCCATTTTCGGCTAGACTCCCCTCTGTCCCGGATCTCTGCTGGCGGTGTGGTACAGAGACAGGCACATTCCTCCATATTTGGTGGGACTGTTCGACACTCCAACCATTCTTTCACAGAGTACACAATCTGACAAAAGAAGTGTGACTACTCCCATTGGAGTTCTGTCTTGCTCAATATCTCCTCCCTAAAAAACATTATTATAAGTCGGTTGCCATGCACATGATTAACGCTGCAAGGATGTGTATACCGATCCATTGGAGGTCCACATCCCCGCCTTCCATCCCTGAATGGCTTAACAGAATAAATCATTTCGCCGAGATGGAGGAGCTGATATATACTACCTTGGATAACATCTCCAAATTCACGACCACCTGGGAACCCTGGATAACCTTCAAAAGTTCCCAATCATACCAAGATCTTAAGATAGCTTTGAATTAACTCCTAACCGGGGTGAATCCACCTCTGCTATTAAAGCCAAATTTAAATTCAAGCCCAGTTTTGACATATTTAAGGGTAATGAGCACTACAAGCTGGAGAGGGTAGATGGTGATGACCTCACCCCCTCTCCTCATCTACACTCCCCCCTTTTTCTCTTTTTGCCCTTACCCCAGTGTCTCCCCCCCCTCGTCCCCCCTTCCCATCGTCTTCTAACCACCCCTCCTCCCTTCTCCCCCTTCCTTCCCCCCCCCCACTTCTGACCCCCCGCCTTTTTTTTTGTTTCTTCTCTCTTTTTCCTCTTCTTCCCTTTTCCCCTATCCTGCACGCTCCCCATTTACTCCTCTTTTCCCACTTGTATTCCCTTTTCCTTTCTTATATCGCTCTTTGAAGATACACACTCCTAAACATCATAGCAATGTCTGACTAACTGTTCACAACTAGAGATGTTTAGCCTTATTCCTGCATGTCTCTTCTCGACTATTTTTGTTATCATATGTGTATTACTAGTACAGGCTCACTGAGCCTTGAATGTACGTGCTAAGCTTGTATTTTCTCAATAAAATCTTTGTGCAAAAAAAAAGAAAAAAAAAGTCATTAAAAAAAACAGCGTGCCCCCCCCCCAGTCCATACCAGGCCCTTCGGGTCTGGTATGGATATTAAGGGGAACTCCACGCCAACATTTTTTTTAAAAATGGCGTGAGGGTCCCCCCAAAATTCATACCAGACCCAAAGGGCCTGGTATGGATGGGGCAACCCATGCCGTTTTTTTCTTAACTCTGTCATAGGGCTCCCCTTAACCACTTCAGTACACTATATTATATATTGTACACTGCAATATATACCCTGCACTGTATAATATATACACTATACGGACTGCACTATATACTCTGAACTGCAGTATATACACTATACGGACTGCACTATATACTCTGAACTGTAGTATATATACTATACGGACTGCACTATATACTCTGCTGAAAAATTGGGCCTTAGGTGTTGGTGGTGGCAGAACACGGTAACCCCTCACAGTTACTCTTGTTGGGCACAGGAACGGTCCCTGCTGTTAAATATTATTTCAAAAATTGTAATTTCATGCCCCTGTTAAACAGGGACAGAAACAATGGGCCCTAGGTGTTGGTGGTGCCAGAACACGGTAACCCCTCACAGTTACTCTTGTTGGGCACAGGAATGGTCCCTGCTGTTAAATACTATTTCAAAAATTTTAATTACATGCCCTGCTATACAGGGGCAGAAACATTGGGCTCTAGGTGTTGGTGGTGCCAGAACACGGTAACCCCTTAACAGTTACTCTTGTTGGGGCACAGGAACAGGCCCTACTGTTAAATATTATTTCAAAAAATTTGAATTACATGCCCCTGTTAAACAGGGGCAGAAACATTGGGCCTTGGGTGGTGGTGGTGGTGCCCTAAACCAAAAATATTGTTGGAGCTAGCATCATCGTGATTGAGGAGGAAAAGGATAGGCAGCATATGCAGTCTTCAAGGGATCCCAGATCCATAGAAAATTCAATCAGTTACATCCAGGACTGATCCAGGACTGATTATTTTTATAAATGTGAACCTATCAACGGTCAGTCCGTGGACAGGCGCACTCTTTGATCCATTATAAACCCTCCAGCAGCACTGAATGTGCTTTCAGAAAGCACGCTGGATGCAGGACAAGCCAGTCGCTCAATTACATATTGAGCAAGTTCTGGCCAGTGGTCCAAGACCCAGTAACCCAGTGGATGCTCTGTTGGAAAGGTCTCCAAGCCTGCTCTTGCCCCTAGATCAGTGGTTCTCAACTCCTGTCCTCAGGACCCACTAACAGGCCAGGTTTGCAAGATAACTGAAATACATCACAGGTAACATAATTTGCTGCTCAGTGATTGCAGTATTTTAGTCTGCATCTCCCCAAGGTAATACTTAAAATCTGGCCTGTTAGTGGGTCCTGAGGACAGGAGTTGAGAACCACTTCCCTAGATCTTCCTGCACCATATAATGCAGACGCTAAAGATGGCTGCTGGAACCTTGGCGCTGAGGACTTAAAAATTGTTTAAAGACATCGGTCAACCGGCCACCTTCTCCTCCGCTCTTCCTCTGACCAAATGAAGCCTCAGAAACACATTGTCCAGCACCAGGACATGGTAACCTCTCAGGGTCTGGAAATGTGTTACACAAACTTTTCCTCAAGGGCTCCTGAAAATGTTTCATCCTCAGCTCCCTCTGTGAAGGCAGGGTGAGTTCTGCAACCTTACCCTTGTAACATGGATCAAGAAGGGTTGCCAGCCAGTAATGATCCCTCTCCTTGATGCCACAAATTCTAGGGTCCGTTCACAGGCTTTGTAGAATCAGGGAGGCTATGCAGTTTTCAGATGCATTTGATTCTGAGTCCTCTGGTTCCCTAAGGATCACATTATCCGTAAGTACCTCCTCCCAGCCACGTACAACTCCTTGGGTTTCTAGGGACTGAAAACCATCCCTTGAAGACTGCTGCATGTTATCCTTGACATACATACTGACTCAATCCTCCTCCTCTTCTTCCTGTGTGATTGACAGACCCGCAGGAATGCTATCTGGATAAAAGGGGACTTGAGAGAAAAGGAAGTCCTCCTCTTCCTCCCGCTGTTCTGCCTCAAGTGCCCTGTCCATGATTCCATGAAGTGTGTGCTCTGGCAGTAAGAGGGACAGTGTCACTGATGCATGCATTGTTGCTGCTCACCATTCTTGTAGCCTCCTCAAATAGTGATAGGACAATGCACTCATCCTTGATCAGTAGCCACTGGCGTGGCGAAAAGAAGCCAAGCTCCCCTGACCCTGTCCTGGTGCCATACTCGCACAGGTACTCATTGATGCCAACGTTGAGTTCCACCTGGTGGGCATGTCACAAATAAAGCGGTTGATGGGCAGGTTGCATCGCCTTTGAATGTCAGCCAGCTGAGCACTGGTATTGTATGACCAGCGGAAATTACCACAGGTTTTTCTGGCCTGCCTCAGGAGATCTTGTAAGCCTGGGTACCTGGTCAAGAAATGCTGCACCACCAAATTCAGGGCGTGTGCCAAACATGGAACAGGGGTCAAGTGTCCCTGTTGGAGGGTGGAGAGAAGGTTGGTGCCATTGTGCATACAACCATTCCTGGCTGAAGCTGGCATGGCGTCAACCACCTCTGAGCCTGCCCCTGCAGAGCTGACAGAATCTCTGCTCCAGTGTGGCTCCTGTCCCCTAGGCAGACCAACTTAAGCACTGCATTACATCTTTTTGCCTGACTGCTTGCATAGCCCCTTGAGGGTTTAGAGAGCACTGCTGGTTCAGAGGACAATTCTGCAGAAGAGGCCATAGAAGAAGAAGAGGAGGGAAGGGAGTATACAGATGTTGTGGCAGAATCACCACTAGCTTTTTGGAGGCGTGGTGGTGGAACAAGCTCCAACACTGAACCTTGTCCTGCATCCTTCCCAGCTGCCAGCAGAGTTACCCAATGCACCATAAAGGAAAGGTAACATCCATGCCCATGCCTGCTGGACCATGATTCAGAGGTAATATGAACCTTACTGCTGACCACCCTGTCCAACAAGGCCAAAACATTGCCTTCCACATGGTGGTAGAGAGCCGGAATGGCCTTACATGAAAAGAAATGGCGTTTTGGAACCTGCCACTGTGGTACAGCACATTCCACAAATTCACAAAAGGGGCTGAGTCTACCAGCTGAAAAGGCAGCAGTTGCAGTGCTAGCAATTTGGCCAAGCTAGCATTTAGACGCTGAGCAGGTGGATGGCTGGGACCAAATTTCTTTTTACGGTTCAGCAACTGGGATAGGGAAATTTGCCTGCTGAAATCAACTGGTGATGTACTGCTAGCAGATTGGCTGCAAGTACTTGTGATACCTATTGCTATATCTTCACTCCTCTCAGTGCAGGTTTTTGAGAGGACTGGAGGTATAGTAGAGTGTGAGATCCCAGATGAGGAACAAGGAGAAGTCTGCCTTTTTCTATGATGTGGGTCTTTCAAGTGCTGCTGTCAACGGACTGCATGGCAGGTCGTCATATGTCAGGTCAAGCATGTGGTGCCCAAGCAGCTGCTGTTCTGTCCACACTTGATCCACTTCAGACATACGTTGCCAACAGCAACAGTGTGATCTGCTGCGCACATGTCAAAAAATGCCCACACCAAGGAACTTTTAAAAGTCAGTGGGGAGTCAGCAACACCCTGAACCTGTGGAGCTCTGCAGTGTGAAGCAATAGGATGGCTGCCCTTAAGCTGACCCCCTGGAGGACATCCTGCCTTGTTGGAGTTGTGCTTCCTCCTCACTTTCCTCCTCTCATCTCTCAGGCACCCAAATATGGTCAGTGACCTCATCATCCCCTCCCTTCTCGTCACTTGTGCAAACTCGACAGTATGCTGCAGTTTAGGGAACATGACTGCCAGTTTCTTGTCCCTCTGTGGCACCCCCTCTCTAGGCTCACGTTACTCCCGTCCTCCACCTGGGAACCAACATCGGAGCCTTCAAATTGCTGCACATCCTCCAGCAGCATGTAACCGACACTGTGGTCAAATAATTCTGGGGACTCCTCCTTGAATGATGGTAGGGCTACGAAAGGAATAACTTTGGACAAGGAGCCGGTGGAATAGGCCGCTTTGGCAGCTGCGTTGGAAGGCAAACTACTATGCGCCTGGGTGACAGAGGATGAGGACGGCTTTGTTATCCACTCCACCAACTCTTCTGCATGTTTTGGCTCAATAACACGGTCAGCAGCAGAAAAAAAGGACAAGTGTGCCCCATGGCCACCTGCAGAGGATGCACCATGTCCATGACCACCACTGTTCACTGTAGACACAGAGGCTGCTTCCCCTTTTTTAATGGCCTGTGAGCATCTGCCTCTCCTTGGTGGCTTTCCGGACATGATTTTTTTTTTTCACAGCACACTACACTGTATTATATATTGTGTACACTGCCTGCACTGTATTAGAAATGATACACTGGTTGCACTGTATAATATACTATGTACACTGCTGCACCCTGTATTAAAAACTATGCACACTGTATTATATACTGTGTACACCGCTTGCACTGTATTGGAAACTGTACACACTGTATTATATACTGTATGCACCGCCTGAAATGTATTAGAAACTGTACACCGGCTGCGCTGTATTATGTACTGTGTACACCACCTGAAGTGTATTAGAAACTGTACACACTGTATTATATACTTTGTACACTGTCTGCAGTGTATTAGAAACTGCCCACCACCGAATGCACTGTATATATAGGCTACACTGAATGCAGGACAGAAAGTATTCAGATCCCCTTAAATTTTTCACTCTTTGTTATATTGCAGCCATTTGCTAAAATCATTTAAAGCAGATCTTCACACATTTTGTAATGTTCAGCTCAGTGGCTTCTAAATATAGCACCGAGTGCTCAATGGACCTTTTTTTTTTCCTACCTTCAGAAATGTGGCCCTGCCTGTGTTCGATCCCTGCGGCTGTGGGTGGGGATTTTGCGTGTATTTGCATCATTTCCTTTGATCGCCGCACTGTCTCTTGGGATCCCGTGTCATTCATCCCAGGAGTCACCTGGAGAGAGCCACCGCGAAATCTTGCGGGATTTCTACGATGTTGCCCATTGCGATGGCAACCGGATCTGTTGACGGCGCTCCGATTTGAGTTTACTGCGCATGCGCAAGATCGGGGATAGAACGGGTGGTGCAGGCCGGTCGATCAGCAGCACTGTATCCTGGAAGAGGATGCCTGTGGGCTTCACATGCCCACAGGCAAGATGACAACCGGCAACATGAAAATTTATAACTTTTTTTTTTGGAGAAAACTGATAGCAGTACGCTCTAAAAACGGAACAAGTAAGTTCAATATTTAAATATATTATTCATTGTAATTTTGCCAAAAAAAAATGTGGAGACAGTAAAACCCCGCTTTTGGTTCATTTTTTTTCCTCATTAATGTACACACAGCACCCCATATTGACAGAAAAACACAGAATTGTTAAATTTTTTGCAGATTTATTAAAAAAGAAAAACTGAAATATCACATGGTCCTAAGTATTCAAACCCTTTGCTCAGTATTTAGTAGAAGTACCCTTTTAATCTAATACAGCCATGAGTCTTTTTGGGAAAGATGCAACAAGTTTTTCACACCTGGATTTGGGGATCCTCTGCCATTCCTCCTTGCAGATCCTCTCCAGTTCTGTCAGGTTGGATAGTAAACATTGGTGGACAGCCATTTTTAGGTCTCTCCAGAGGTGCTCAATTAGGTTTAAGTCAGGGCTCTGGCTGGGCCATTCAAGAACAGTCACGGAGTTGTTGTGAAGCCACTCCTTTGTTATTTTAGCTGTGTGCTTAGGGTCATTGTCTTTTTGGAAGGTAAACCTTCTGCCCAGTCTGAGGTCCTGAGCACTCTGGAGAAGGTTGTCGTCCAGGATATCCCTGTACTTGGCCGCATTCATCTTTCCCTCAATTGCAACCAGTCGTCCTGTCACTGCAGCTGAAAAACACCCCCACAGCATGGTGCTGCCACCACCATGCTTCACTACTGGGACTGTATTGGACAGGTGATGAGCAGTGCCTGGTTTTCTCCACATATACCGCTTAGAATTAAGGCCAAAAAGTTCTATCTTGGTCTCATCAGACCAGAGAATCTTATTTCTCACCATCTTGGAGTCCTTCAGGTGTTTTTTAGCAAACTCCATGCGGGCTTTCATGTGTCTTGCACTGAGGAGAGGCTTCCATCGGGCCACTCTGCCATAAAGCCCCGACTGGTGGAGGGCTGCAGTGATGGTTGACTTTCTACAACTTTCTCCCATCTCCCGAATGCATCTTTGGAGCTCAGCCACAATGATCTTTGGGTTCTTCTTTACCTCTCTCACAAAGGCTCTTCTCCCCTGATAGCTCAGTTTGGCCAGACGGCCAGCTCTAGGAAGGGTTCTGGTCATCCCAAACGTCTTCCATTTAAAGATTATGGAGGCCACTGTGCTCTTAGGAACGTTAGGTGCAGCAGAATTTTTTTTTGGTAACCTTGGCCAGATCTGTGCCTTGCCACAATTCTGTCTCTGAGCTCTTCAGGCAGTTCCTTTGACCTCATGATTCTCATTTGCTCTGACATGCACTGTGAGCTGTAAGGTCTTATATAGACAGGTGTGTGGCTTTCCTAATCAAGTCCAATCAGTATAATCAAACACAGCTGGACTCAAATGAAAGTGTAGAACCATCTCAAGGATGATCAGATGAAATGGACAGCACCTGTGTTAAATATAGGAGTGTCACAGCAAAGGGTCTCAATACTTAGGACCTTGTGATATTTCTGTTTTTCTTTTTTAATACATTTGCAAAAATGTCATCAATTCTGTGTTTTTTAGATAGATCTATATAGATTTATAGATATAGATATATAGATATAGATATATAGATATATATAGATTTATAGATATAGATATATAGATATAGATATAGATATATATCCTAGACTCATACCTCCCAACTTTTTGAGATGGGAATGAGGGACACCTATTAGCAAAAGTATGCAGGCATATGACTCACACCTTTCCACGCCCCCTTAAAGGAGAATTGTACAACAAATAAAAGAATGGGTAGACCCAAAAGTGTTTTTTTTACCCTTTACTATTCCTTTATATTGGCTTTTTGAATTTACAAATGCAGCAATTAATAAATCAGATGAAAAGTTTAGCACTTGAAAACACTTTTTGATAGATAAAAAGTGCATTTTATATACATCTATATAGATCAGACCAAAATGAGGGCCAAAGAGGAGGAATGAGGGACAGAGGGACATTGCTCCAAATCAGGGACAGTCGGGAGCTATAACTAGACTATATATACATATACATATACACATACATATACACATACACCACCTGAATATAGAGTATACACTGAATATATAGTCTACGCTAAATGCAATATATATATATTGTGACGATCCGGGGTGATTAAGCTCTAGTGGTGCATGCAAATTGAAGAAATCGTGTAAGTCCTGACTGCATTTTCAAGGGTATGGCAGCCCATTTTTATTCAAAAGAAACAGAAAGTTCGAAAATAAACAGCAGATTCCCCTGCAGGGGTATTCAGCATTACGGTCCAGCTTCAGCCTCCCCACTAAACAGAGCACTGCAGCAAGGCAAGTCCTTTATAGCACAAACAGGGGATCTCCCATTTGGGGTCACTTCCACTCCCGTGTACATAGTCACATAGTCAAACTTTCTCACCCAGTCTGCAGACTTGGAATCACAGGTGTTGCTACGGGCAACCGTTCTCCTCTTATTTTCGGTCATCCTGTTGCTCTCTCCTGCTGTATGCGGTTACCGGATGAATGGAAAGACTCTCTGGCTTCCCAGCCCTCTATGTGGGAACAGTGAGCCACCTATTCATCATCCAGGCGGCACTTCACTGGTTGCTATGGGAGATTGCTTTCTCCCTGCAGAGCTTCTCCAGCAACTTTAACAATCGTCTTGAGCCCACTAGCCAGGACTCTCATCAGGATCATTCCACGATTCACCATAGGTCTTATGACAGACCTTGCCTTTGTTGCTATGGCAACAACATGCATCTTTGCAGCAACAGATGCAGAGTTCCTTCAAAAAATTTTTGGGCGTTTTGTCTCCTTACAGCTGAGACACAGCACCCATCACTTTGGTTCACACAGTAACAGCAATACAGACAGTCTCTGGCACTGATGGTTTCTGGCATGCGAGGATCTGGACCAGTGCCATCCGTGCCCAACGCCAATTTCTCCACCAACTGTGATGATCCGGGGTGATTAAGCTATAGTGGTGCATAGGAATTGAAGAAATTGTGTCAGTCCCGACTGCATTTTCAAGGGCATGGCAGCCCATTTTTATTCAAAAGAAACAGAAAGTTCAAAAATAAACAGCAGATTCTCTTGCAGCAATACAGTCCTGCTTCAGAACAAACAGCATTCAGCCTTCCTTGCTAAAAATGCAGCACTCCTACTCAGGCCTTTCACCTTAGGCCTTGGTCTGTCTTCCCCACACCTGACGCTCAGCACCTCTGTGCTTGCAGCTTTGTGCTGCACTGGCTCCCTCCTGACTCCTATACCAGACCACCTGTCTGCCGGGCAGAGCTGTCTCTAAGGATGAGCACTGACCTCTATTCCTGGCATGATTATGAAGCCAGCCCACAGGTGTGCAATTAGCAAGCCTACCAAAGTCAGGCATACACTGCTCATATGCACCTGTGACCTGGGGTCGTCGAATCTCCACAATATATATACTAGAATGTATATATATCAAATATACTGCCTGCGCTGCCTGAATATAAAGTATACACTGAATATATAGTCTACACTAAATGCAGAGTGTATATATATATATATATATATACAGTCTAATATATATATCTATATATCTAGATAGATAGATAGATAGATAGATAGATAGATAGATAGATAGATAGATAGATAGATAGATAGATAGATAGATAGATAGATAGATAGATCTCCAAGAGCCAACTGGAGTCCAATCAATGAGATGAGATTGGAGGTGTTGGTTACAGCTGCCCTGCCCTATAAAAAACACACACCAGTTCTGGGTTTGCTTTTCACAAGAAGCATTGCCTGATGTAAATGATGCCTCGCACAAAAGAGCTCTCAGAAGACCTAGGATTAAGAATTGTTGACTTGAGCATAAAGCTGGAAAGGGTTATAAAAGTATCTCCAAAAGCCTTGCTGTTCATAGGTCCACGGTAAGACAAATTGTCTATAAATGGAGAAAGTTCAGCACTGCTGCTACTCTCCCTAGGAGTGGGTATCCTGTAAAGATGACTGCAAGAGCACAGTGCAGACTGCTCAATGAGGTGAAGAAGAATCCTAGAGTGTCAGCTAAAGACTTAGACTTACAAAAGTCTCTGGCATATGCTAATATCCCTGTTAGCGAATCTACGATATGTAAAACACTAAACAAGAATGGATTTCATGGGAGGATACCACAGAGGAAGCCATTACTGTCGAAAAAAAACATTGCTGCACGTTTACAGTTTGCACAAGAGCACCTGGATGTTCCACAGCAGCACTGGCAAAATATTCTGTGGACAAATGAAACCAAAGTTGAGTTGTTTGGAAGAAACACACAACACTATGTGTGGAGAAAAAGAGGCACAGCACAGCAACATCAAAACCTGATCCCAACTGTGAAGTATGGTGGTGGGGGCATCATGGTTTGGGGCTGTTTTGTTGTGTCAGGACCTGGATGGATTGCTATCATCGAAGAAAAAATGAATTCCCAAGTTTATCAAGACATTTTGCAGGAGAACTTAAGGCCATCTGTCCACCAGCTGAAGCGCAACAGAAGGTGTGTGTTGCAACAGGACAACGACTCAAAGCATAGAAGTAAATCAACAGCTGAATGGCTTAAACAGAAGAAAATATGCCTTCTGGAGTGGCCCAGTCAGAGTCCTGGCCTCAACCTGATTGAAATGCTGTGGCATGACCTCAAGAAAGAGATTCACATCAGACATCCCAAGAATATTGCTGAACTGTAACAGTTCTGTAAAGAGGAATGGTCAAGAATTACTCCTGACCGTTGTGCACGTCTGATCTGCAACTACAGGAAACATTTGGTTGAAGTTATTGCTGCCAAAGGAGGTTCAACCAGTTATTAAATGGAAGGGTTCACATACTTTTTCCACCTGCACTGTGAATGTTTACATGGTGTGTTCAATAAAAACATGGTAACATTTAATTCTTTGTGTGATATTAGTTTAACCAGACTGTGATTGTCTATTGTTGTGACTTAGTGCTGAAATCCATGTCATTCCAAAAGGGTTCACATACTTTTTATTGCAACTGTATTTATACTAGACTGACTGTATACAGGTGATACTCGAAATATTAGAATATTGTGCAAAAGTTCATTTATTTCACTAATGCAACTTAAAAGGTGAAACTAATATATGAGATGGACTGATTACATGCAAAGCAAGATAGTTTAATGTTTCAATGTAAGTATGCATACGTAAGTATGCATTACATACTTGAGTGGCTTTCCTTTTGCATAGTAACCATTGGCGATTGCTTGCTTGACACTCCAGCTATTCACTGAATGGCTTGTATACAAACTTTTATTTAATAGAAATTGGTGGTACAAAAAAAGCACAATTTTACTGATATAAAAAATAGAATATTCGGATAAATATATCCAAGTATAGAAAGTAAGGATAAGACTGATGAAGCCATTAGATATGTAAAAAAAAGTATCAAAAGATTTATAAGAGATAAAGAAAATGATTCAAACAAACACAATATTGTGAATATAGAATGCCAATATCCATACAAGGAGACATTAACAGAATGTACAATAATTGAGCAATAAGTCACGAAGATATTAATAAAAAGCTATCAAAGTATAAAAAAAAACAATAAAGAAATACTTTACAATGGTCCTTTCAAGGATCCCATTTTGTTTTGTAATAAGTCATAGAGTTATATAAGGTGTGAAATAGTTTTCCCATGTGAGAAATAGAGTCTACTTTCATTTTAATAGGTACAATAGGAACTGAAGCAGATTTCCAATGTATAGCTATGACCCAGTGAATATAAACACAGATGGTATGGATAAGTCTAATATGTGGGATGGAAATCTCTGGGATAGTAGCAAACAGTAAACAATTAGCAATTTAATACGAATAGGGTTACCAGTTATACCCAAAGAAAAATCCTCCAGCTTACACCAGGTAGGAGAAATTCTTTCACATTCACAAAAAATATGGGCATCCTCTAAAACCAACTCAGAGAAACTGATGGAAAGATAGAGGCTTGTATTTTTTTTTACTGAATACAAGGCATTCCCTGATCCGATGAGGTTGAGCCAGTGACATCACCACTCTTCCTCTCCACCTCATCAAATCAGAGAATGTCTTGTATTAATATAAAATACAATGCATTTTGTAGATGATGACAGTGCCGAGTGAGCAACCCCATGTGGTTAATATGCAGAAGGGTAGTCCTTCAAGTAGTGCTGACTGATTGTCAGTTTTATAGTGTTAGCTTGGGTATAAGTTATACATTACAAGCAGAAAATACACAAGCTCAACTGCACAATTGGAAAATAATTGCTGAGATTCGGTGCTCGGGCTGGGGGATCTCCACTCCCCTGTTCAAATGTCCAATAAAGAAATTAAGCCGGCAACTCGAAAACTTCTTGGTATTATCCTTTATTTGGCTACATCATATACACAGGATCAATGCTGACATGTTTAATCCATTACAGCATTACTCATAGCATGATTAACATTAAAATGGTACTGCTTATATATTGTAAAAACCCACCCTCCAACTAATGGGGGGGCAGGATTGAACATAATTACAATTAAAACCAAATAACACTAAACACATCAGAAAACCAATAGTATATAAATTACTATAGACTTTTCAAAGAAAGTTTTTTTTGTTCAAATATGCCAGAAATATCCAAAAATATTTATTACATTAATTTATTTAAGAAATAATTCTATGTTCCATCTATCGTTTAAACCAGCTGGCATTCTAGAATTCTAAGTGTGGATCCACCACACTTCTCTCTGCTGGAGTAAGCGGTGCACATTACCACCTCTTGCTTCTTTTTCACCTGTTCAATTCCAAAAAAAGCAAAAAAAAAATAAGATTACCTTTATGAATGTCCCTAAAATGTCTAGAGACATTTGAAATATTCCTGGCATTGTGTGTTGCTGGTGTCATTGTAGTGCTCTGAAATCCTGATCCTCAAAGGGCGTTTAGTGCATCCCACATACTGCAGTTTGCAACTTTTAATAACATATACCACTGATGTAGTATTACAATTCACGTACTGATTCATTTTTAGAGTTTTACCAGTTGTAAGAGAAACAACATTGCTTTTTTTGTGTTTGTTACAATACCTACAGATACTATAAAACCAACTCTTAGTAAATAACCATGTCCCAGAGTTCTGGTCATTTTCATTGAACAAACTGGGGGAAAGCATATTGCCCAATGTGGGTGCCCGTCTACTAGAGAAATTATATCCCCCACTAAGTACTGCATGAAGATCCTGATCAGAATACAAGATCAGTAGATGCCATTTAAAAATACCAACAATCTGACTAAATTCAACTGAAAAGGATGTCACAAAATTAAATTAAGCTATACATTCACTCAATCTGTATGTACTAGAAATCATGCCTAGAGTTTAACTTTAATATAAAAGGGCAAAACCCAGTATAAATCTAAAAAATATGTATTTGGTCAAGAAATATTCCTTTTTGGGAAAAACAATCTTAAAACCACCACTGGGATATAAATAACTAAATAAATAAATATATGTATTGATCTCTTCTACAATGTTTTTGTATTGCTACAAGGTAATTGTAATATTTATCATATCATCAACAGAAGCTTTAAAGTATGCTTATTGCCTGCCTAAAGCTGTGTGAGAAAAACATAGATGCAAGAATTATCTTCTGAGATACTCGTAGGGATTGATTTAATAGTGTTCAGTTAGCAAAAAAAAAAGTATTTAATTGGCTTAATGAATAAAGTGAAGCTTTATTCATTTGGGATTCCCAGTCATGTGCAAGTGAATTTAAAACCTTTTTTTTTTTACACTTTCTTTTTATAACATTAGCATTGTAATAGCAATTATAAAGGGTGAGCAAAAAAGATCTAATAGTTGGTCCTTCAAGCTTAAGTAGCGCTAAAACATTTAAAACACAATAAATCAATCAATAGTGATGTGAATCCAGGTGAGAGATAGTTTGGAGTATTTATGTGACAGTTCATATGGAAAACATCAGTTGTTTGAACGTACGACCATCACCACACCGAGTAATTCCACTCCCTTAAGAGTTACACTCACCGAATTCTCAATTAACAAGCGCCTTTGCATATATTATGCCTTTACGATCGCTGCCTAAAGGAAATCTGCCCAGATCTCCAATAATGATCAACTAAAGGATATAAGGATATCAAACGTTCTGGTCCTATGATTCGCTCAGTTTAAGCAAGCCAAAACCTTTTAATCAACGTAGGCATAAGGAAGGAAAAGAATCCTCATAGTGTGGAACTGTAAAACTTTTATTCATAAAAACCCCTTCCCTTATTACCAATGCACTTACAAACTGTCAGAAACCATGAAATCAGACTGAGACAGAAGTACAGTTGAATCAAACTTGTTTAATAATAAAAGTAAATAGAACAAACGTAGTCAAAACATAGCCAGAGTTCAGGAACCGGAATGGATAGTCAGACGAGCCAAACGTCAGGGAGCCGGAGATGAGCGTAGTAAAACAGCAAGCAGGATCTGAAGCCAGAAGGGATGTCAGCCAAGCAAGTCTTTTAACAGGAATGCAGGAGAGCGTCTCTGTGATGTTGACTAAGTCGAAGGCAGAGATCCTCTGAGCTGGACGGCTTAAGTAGGCAGGACTGACGAGCAGGATATCATCAACAACTGAGTAACTGTGGAGAGATAGGAGCTGGCAATTAGCCAACAGCTGAGCGGCCAGCTCAGAGAAGGAAGGGCTGAGCCCAGCCCTGACATAAACATAATATCAAAAGCGTCAGTATAAAATATTGTACTGTGTAATCAGTTCCGATACTCTCACCACCTCTCGTGGAGATATGATCATCCTTGGTGGTTCCGGTGGTTCCCTGGAGGAGATCAGAGCCAGTGACAGATGCACTAAGCTGTGTGGTCATGCCTAGACACGTTTCGTCATTCTGTCTTTGTCAATAGATGTGGCCCACACGGCACAGACTTGCAATGTTATAGCCTACCAATATTGCACATTAACCCCTTCTACACATTGGTGCATGATCCTCAGTGGTTCCCACCACGGAATGATCATACTCACACTGTGCGGCCCTATTGGGGATCTCCACCAAGGGTCAAAAAGGCATTTTCGCAATCTATGGGGATGGTGGCCACAAGAACCAGCAGATCAACATGTCAGTGCTTGTTCAGTAGTAAGCAGTTGTCACCACTCACCCCCAGACTTATAAAAATGAAATCTGTGCCCATACATATGAAAAGCTCCACATATTAATTCTTGGTTAATCCATATAATGTATTTCATAGACTTAAAGCAACAATGATAATAATAAAAACTTTGTGTGTTAGAGGGCATCTACACATTAAGAAACTCTATCAATTAACATATATCTGTTTGATAATATAAACAGTTAATTGATCGATGACCTCTAATGGTTTTATATATACATTATTCATTCCGCGATCATTATTATTTCAAATGTATCAGCACCACGAAAAAAAATTGGAACCTAATATGACCCAAATGCTAAACTTTTCCAAGAATAAAATAATGGAAAAACTTGTATTTTTATCATTATAACATAAGTTTTAAAATTGAAAATTAGTTCTAAAATATTCAAATTACATTGAACCTCACATAAAATGAAAAAAAATAAATAAAAAATAAACCCAAAATATAATTACTTCAAGAGGCTGGATTTTAAACCTATGAAGATTAATAATGCTTTAATTCCCACACTCCAAACCAACCCTCAAGGGGCGTCCATAAAGAGAAACCTAAGTGGGAAGGAGGGGAGGGAGAAGATAGGGCACCATTCATACAATCATAACAACTGGGACAAGTAAAAAGAACTAACATATATTCATCATGTAGTCCTTTGCTTGTACAAACAAGCACATGCCTGTTATGTTAGATGTAGGCAGTAAAAGGTGAATGTATTAGTGGTTGACCCATTCTCATTCACAAGATTGAGGTGGATCATGATAACTGGGACTTATATATCAGAGACATATCCGGTAATATACCATGTAATGTGAACTCGATCAATAATCACTAATAAAGCAATTTAGATCAAGTTCAACGTTCAAACCTGCAGGTTGGAGAGTATTAGTCAGATATATCCATTTTGTCTCACTCTTGGGTATCTCTCTTACCATATTTTAACCCCTCCTCTAGGGCTTAGTTTCTCTATGCCCCAGAACAGCAAACCTGAAGGGTCTCTATTGTGCTTGCATCTGAAGTGGAATGACACACTATGATCCTTGAAACCAATCAGGATATTATAAATGTCTTCTGAGACTTGTTTGGCCAGAGTTCTTTTTGTGCGGCCTATATACAATAAGGCCACATGGGCACTGTAACACATAAACCACTTGTGTAGAGTTGCATGATATAAATTAATTAATATCAAACTCCCTGCCATTCACTGTGGAAGTAAAAGACGATAGTCCTCTGATATGGGTATTGGTCTGTTGGCACGCCTTACATCTTCTGCAGGCATAAAAGCCATTCCTGTCCCAAAACATTCTCGTTTTTTGGGATTGATCTAACACTTTTTAAAGACTCTATCCCCAAAAGAAGGTGTCTTCCTATAGATGAACATAGGTTCCTTAGGTAATGCTTTCTTGAGGATCTTGTCCATACTCAGAATGTCCCAGTGTTTTTTGAATATTTGCTCTACCTCTCTAAATTGAAAGTGGAAGTTACTGAAGAATATCCACTCTTCTTGTCTCTCATCTTTAACTCTCTCTTTGTCTTCTAAACAGAGGGTTTGAGAATATTGCCCCACTTGTTGGATTGTTGAATCCAAAACATCTGCTTGAAATCCTTTCTCCACAAATCTGTTTTTTAAGTTCTCTGATTGGGCCTGATAATCAGAATCGTAGGTACAGTTTCTCCTGATCCACATGAACTGACCTTTTGGTATATTTCGTAGCCAGGTTGGATGGTGACCACTATGTATCGACAAATAGCTATTTTGATCTGAGGATTTGAAATATACCTTAGTGATTAGTTGTTTTGACTACTTGGAAACAGTGACATCCAAATAATTAACCTAATCTCTAATGTAATGGTGATCTCTACTGTAATGGTATACCCCCCGGCCCGACCTATTGTGAACAATATAGGTTCGGTCACGGCTAGATTGGGAAAGAACCTAGAATGTTTTTTGGTACAAGTTTTTGGGCACAAGTTTAGTGGAGGGCGACTCCAACTCACCCCCTGGCACATCTAAGTGGGCCATCCCAATATCGGTAGCTTGTGGGCAAGACAACCTCAGGATGTCACTGTCCAAATAGTCAAAACAACTAATCATTACTAATGCGTGCGGGGCTGGGTTGTTCTTGGAGTCGAGGCACAGAACAGAGAACCCAAAATGTAACCAGCAGCTCCTTCGGGGTGGCACTAGATAAATATATATGTTTTTTGATACATTCCTCAGGGAGCTGGCTACCATAGATCTTCTGTGATCCATGTTTGTGCGTAACTCACACACATGAATTTTCATGACTAGCCCTATAAAAGTAATCAATTTTCCCATTGAGTGGCAGCCGATGATGATGGATTTAACCACCATGCCCACCCCCCCACCATTGGGAGTTTCCATCACCGTGATTAAGTTCTGAGGGGAGGAGTGAAATGCATTGGGGACATGACCTGGCAGGATCCCTGGCTGAGATTGCCATTCACTTCATTACAAGTGGGTCTGCGCTGATGGGACACACTTTTTGCTAAACTGATGTTTGGAGCCAAGACAAGCTCCTTCTTTGGCCGATACTCACAGCAGTGGGCACAGGATTATTATCCCTTACAGCCTGAGCTGCACACATTTTCCCTTATCAGTTCACAGTGCATATTCACAAGGGAAAATCCATATGTGTGACAGAATTCAAGTAAGTAAATGTGTGGAATTTGCCAAGTTATCAAACTTCAAAATCATTTTGAATAATAATTCATTTAGCAGACTAGAAATAATTGAAATTAAATATGGAAATGAAGGTATGATTTCAAATTTTGACATTAGGTACATGTTAAAAAATACCCAGCTCATTTTTTTAATATATATCTATATATAGATATATATATATACACAAAATGGACAGAAGTGTGAAAATAAAAAAGTTTTAACTTATTTAGTGCACACCATGTTTTGTATAATTATTGCTAATTCAAATTTTGTTTCTTACTTTTAAATGTGTTCTATTGAGAATATGAAAAAAAAATCTTGCAACCAAGGTGGATAAGTACAATATTAAAAGGGAAGGTCCTACGCACTGACATTTCTCATTGTTGCAACCTCGTGGCAGGAGTGGAGATTTTACATGTGTTTTATGCTTATTTTTACTGGCCATATGTACATGTACTGTTCCTTGGATTCAATAAATACTACACCAAATTAGCTTCTCCTTGGCTCCTGGTGATCTATTCACCCCACTGGGGGTGATGAGGTGTGATCATCATTTTTTCACCCTAAATGTGGACTGAGGACACTCCTTGAACCAGTCCCGAGGGAGATGGTAATCTTACAAGGCTCATTTATATCTACTTTCTGGTAAGTGCAGTATACATCGGTGGTGGGACATCATCATGAAGTTTCATTACACTGCATATCTTGTAGGACTGTTTTTCCTCATGGAGAGAATGTTTAGTTTCTGTTGATGGCCACCAGATTCCTGATATCTTTCTAAAACTGGTTAAGGAGCTTTTTAGAAGTGACTTACTTGGTTTATGCACATGCATATATTTTTTCTTTATTCACAAATTTATGGTATATGTTGTTATTTTTCATTCTGGATGTCAACACATTATTGGTAATATTTTAGCTCTGCACTTGTTATCTTTTTACAATATAACAAGGTTACAGTTGAAATATACATAGTCGTCGATCCAAGACTGTTCTGTAAACTCGACCATGTGAGAAAAACTGCACGACACAAGCAATGAATTAACATTATAGGCCATACTGTAATGTATAATTAAACCTGCATGAAAGAATAGCAAAATAAGCAAACATTATTTGGTGTCAGCATGTGATTAGAGACAGATATCTGTAATCCGAGCCAATCATCGGTCCCATATTTTTTTATACTTAGTCTATGTATGTAGATAAGTTTCTTGTAGGGCAATAAAGAGTTAACTTCATGACACCAGGCATGAAGCATGATGCATGGTAGAGAGTGCCTGCATCCAATGACAGAAATAAGCTTCCCAGCAATCAAAGGCACTTCCTGTAAAACAAAGTGTTCCAAACTTATCCACTTCTGGGTTAGGGAAAATACCTAAGAGACACATCTTGAGACATGACTGTCAAGGGTGAGCCCATCTTATCAATAAGGAATTGAACAACTTGAGACCAGTAGTCATGTATAGCCAGACAATTTCATAGCATATGGAAAAAAGTCCCCTGGAGGTCAGAACATCTGGGACATGTAGGGGATTGTGAGGGACAATATCTGGCAATGTGTACTGGGGTCAGATATGCTCTAATGTAAAATATAAGACTGTGTAAGGTGGTCTGAAGCCTTAGGTGACACCTAATTACAGGAATCTATTATTTCTTCCCAAACCCCACTCCCCAAACTCCCAAACTCCACTTCCCCAATATTCTGCACCCATCTGGATTTAACCTGGTGGCCGAGGGAGATTATCATTTTAAAATATTGAAATTAGCTTCTTAGGATCCGTGCCTAGTATTATATCCATGATGGGAAGGACCAGAAACTGGGGAAGGGGGGCAGGAAATTGGGCATGAAGGGCATGCCGTAATTGTAAATATTGGAAAAGCAAAAAGTTGGGAAGGGAAAACTCATCCTTAAGCTCTTCAAAGATTTTTAGACCAGCTCCAGTGAAGACCTGATATAAATATAGGATGCCCCTGAAAATCCAAAGGGGGTGGTCTGGTATCGTTGAGAGTTCTAGCAATTGAGTGTTACACTATAGAGGCATATGAGCATGGAAAGTAGGTGCCCCAGACATACGTATCGCAGGATCCCAGATTCTCAGGTGGTGACAGACCATGCTAAAATGGCTGTATTGTTACTGCGTCCCTCGTAATATAATCTACAAATGGTGGGTAGCAAAGTGAGTGAGTGGTAGGGTGACAAACCAAGGCTGGGTACCACTGTTTTTCCTACTTATCAAAATAAAATAGGTGAGAAAGCTGGGAGGCTACATAATATAAACTATAATCAGGTAGGGCCATTCCTCCCAGGGAAACAGGATTCTTCAATGATCGCCAGGGTAGTATGCGATTCTCCAGTGATTTCCAGACAAAGGAACTAAGAAGTCTTAACAATTTAAGAGGGATAGAAACAGGGGCATGCCACAGGAGGTATAGTATTTTTGGGTAACAGAATCATTTTGATTAGGTTGATTCTACTCATAACCACTAAGGGGAGGTGGCTTCATACCTAGGTCTTATTTTTAATCAAATCGAGCAGGGGTTCAATATTAAGGCCAATGTAATAAGCAGGCGAATGCATAATTTGCACCCCTAAGTATCTAAGGACGCTCACCCTAGCTAAGTGCAAAGAGGCTTGGAGGGGCGAGGGCACCGAGGGGTCCATGGCCAGTATTTGAGATTTCTCCAGTTGATCCTTAGACCTGAATATGTACCAAAGTTACCTATAACCTGGAGAGCGGTATGCAACAAGGGTCCTGAGTCCTCCACTAGGGGACCTGTCCGCAAATCTCTGGGTGAGTATGTAGAGCAATGGCTAAGAGTACAACAGTCAACGCATAAAGTAGTGGTGAGAGGGGACACCCCTGACATGTGCCTCTAGATAATGAAAGAGTAAAGGAAATGTGGTTGTTAACTGTCACTGGTGCCACTGGTTCCTGGTATAATAGTTGGAGCCACTTATGCTAGTTACGCCAAAACCAATCCAAATATTTTTATTAAATGATTTTCTCCTCTTTATCTTGAGTACAGAGACAATAAATATCTATAGGCTTTGATACAAACACCAGTGCCGTATGTTAATAAATGTTAATAAACTATTGTGTATATTTTACATTTCTAAATATTAAGCATTCTCCAGTTACCCATATTCAGGGTGTAGCATGTAACATGTTACCGATGTACCAGCCTCTGCATCCCCATTTTGACAGAAAGCGGGATATCTCCTCCCAATGGTCGCTGTCACAATCTAAAGAAACACTCCATCCGCCCGGCTGCGTAATTCATTCATGGTGTTCTTTGAATGAACTACAAATACTGAGAGCCTTTGCAGCTGACAGCTTGTAGTTCTTAATGAACTACCAGGGTGCTGTTGAGTGCTCTAGTAGTTCATTGAGTCTTCCTGTCAGAGTGTAACTACCTGCTCGTAGGTACAGGCAGACATCTACACAGCTACATAGACAGTCCCCAGGACCGTGACATTGTACCCACAATCTACTGATCGTGGGTGTAATGCTTTAAATTGTCCTACCCAAAAAAATATTGATGCATATTTTTTTTTACCTGAAAAATAAAATGTGCATTTATTATTTTTTTGGGAAAGGTGAACTTATCCTTTCATTAATGTGCAGGAGGACCATTGCAAATGGGTTCAATAGAAAAGCAATTGTGTTGAATAAATAAATAATACATATTTGTAGGCTAAAAATTATGTGCACTTGCGCAAAAACAGAGATACCCAAAATTGTAAATCGGTGATGCATAGAAAAAATTTTATAGCCTGTCATTTAAGCATTAAATCAAAATTTTGGACCAAAAATTATTCTTTTACCTTTGGCTTATGTAGGGATGTGTAATGTGTAACATTACAGATGTTTATGTCAGCAAACTGCCCAATCCATTTACCTTAACTAAGTCCACCCCTATGTGTTTGAGTCAGTTTCATTCATATGAAACACTTAAAAACAAAGCACAGACTTTAAAAGTAATTATACACCCAAAAGTCATATCATTTTAAAAAGTAAAAAATTAGAAAAACTGTATCCGCGGTATTCTTTATTCCATCAAACTGACACAAATATTTGTAAAACCCATTTTTTTTAAACAAATTGCACAAAACAATTATCAGCACATACAAATGCAATACAGTTTATAAAATGTAAATATAACATGTTATTATTATTTGAAATGAGTAGTGATAAAATGTTTGGCAGAATCAGGGCTCAAATCAATTGGTGTTCTTTTTCAAACACTGCCTTTGCTATTCAAAGATAAACGCATGCAATTGAAAAGGTTGTGTTTGTCCTGCTTTGCCTGCAGTATAAACGCACCTCAATAGGAGGTGCTGACTATCCAAATAAATACAGTACAATGCAATTCAGGTCAAATGCAGCCTATCAACTGACATGTATACTGCTCAAACACAATGGGAAAATAATGCCCATCAACATAAGCCCTTACACCAACCTACTACTGTTGCTGTTACTACTGTTACTACTACTGTTGCATACTACTGTTGTAGCTGCGCTACCTCAAGGAATGTTTAAATGGCTGTTAGACTGCATTTATGAAGCTCTATATGGCTGTTAATAATACAACATAGAGGCTCAGCATGGAAATGCCCAATTTATGACGATGTTTGAAAGTGTGCCTGTGATTTCTCAGAATATGCCAGCTATAGTAGTGATTGACTTATTAAAACTGTGTTTTTATGTGGACTGGTTACTTTGTCAGATTGATAGGTATGGAATTAGGAAAGTGGTACACAGCTTATAAATGACACTGCTTTATAAGTGCCTATAATAAATAAATAACAAAAAGGCACATGTGTGGTAGCCAGGCTGTAATTTTGGGGCATTCTTGCTGTTGTCCATGCTGGAAAAACTTGATTTTTTGTTAACTTTGCATCTACAGTATACTGTATAAAATTGTAAAAAAATTCACGCTTTGCTGAACGGGCATTTGCTTGAGGCATACACACTATACGTTTCCCAGAACTGTCCAGAGGAATTAATAGAGCCTTTTTTTCATCTATGGCTATTATTCTGATGCTTTAGCAACAATGCTGTATACTTGGTGACCTAAAACAAATGTAGAATTAACTAATTCTGACACTTTTCCTACTCTCATTTCCAGCATGCTTGTTCAGGGTCTTAGTCAGAACTATACTGAAGTCTAACTAGATAGGAATCTAGCTTTGTCAGGAGACAAGTAATGGCAGCAATTAAAAGTCACTTGAGTTAATCTGGGTTGTCATGACATAACCGTGAGCTTTTCATGAGGCTTTATACTTTTCTTTCAAAACAATTACATTCAAGTGCAAACTCAGGCATATATCAGTCCCTACAATTTTGAGCAATTCAACGTTGGTTTATACCCAAAATTATTGCCAGATTGTCCAGATGACTTAAATTTTTAGGAAATTAGTCGTGTTAGTTCATGATCGTGATTGTTCCAAATTTCTTGGGAGACAAACCAGGGGGATGATTTTGAATAGTAAGCAGATAAAATGCCTAAATCCTATAAATCAGAACATTGTATGTACCTGATTGAGATTCACAAAGTTCTCACTGCTTTCTGCAACAGAGAGTTCTCCAGGATTGTAGAAGATTTTATTATATGGCTTTGACAGGTCATATGAACAGGCCTTCCTGGCTCAGTAAGGCTGACATCAATAAAAAAGATACCAGTATCCAGTTCTCACTGCTTTCTGCAACAGAGAGTTCTCCAGGATTGTAGAAGATTTTATTATATGGCTTTGACAGGTCATATGAACAGGCCTTCCTGGCTCAGTAAGGCTGACATCAATAAAAAAGATACCAGTATCCCTGAAAAAAATGAATCTGCTGATGGGAGATCTGAAATCTTGTGATGTCGACCTATAGTGGATTTCAAACATGGCTCAGCTTTTCACTCATCTTTAGTGCGGACTTAAATCTAAACTCAGCCTTGCCTTCTTTTTTGCACAGTTGTACAGACTTCTCTCCTGTACTGAAATTGCTTAGTCTGTTTTTACTGTACACTGTGGGCATTTCACAGCGTGCTTTAGAAGCTGCATCTGGCTACATCAACTTATTTCCTGGCTGAAGGACATCTAGCATCATCCAGCTTTTTCCTCCACAGCTATATTCTCCCTCAGCCACCCTTTGATTCTTTGGTTTTCATTTTGTTCAGTTATAGAGACTCAACATTACATGTGGGCTACCTAGTAAGTTTGTTAGTTTTCTGCTCACCACCCCCCCCCCCAAGAAAAAAAAAAATATTTAGCACTAGCCACCACTGTCTGGCGATATATAACCAATGGATCTTATAGCCTGGCAGCAAAGGGGTTAAACCCCAGAAAGTCTAGGTACACGATTATGCACACAACTGTTTTCCAAGAATCTCCCAGGGACAAAACTAATTGTTCCTGGCTATCTTCAGCACTGAAATATTCTAGTGTTGTAGTTTAAGATTGCCCTTTGTTTGATTTTATTAAAATATGTGTTTCTAAAGTTTTCATTTAATCTGACATTAATAATTTATCTACTCTTCTGGGCTCATTTTTAAAAGAGAACAATTCTTGCTCTGTTCTCCTTTTTACTCTACAGGGCTATGCAGGGAAACCATTCAAGCAATTTGGACTATTCACATCACTAGGCTGTCCACCCATGGTTTGACTTGTGTTTACAACACTTAAATTTAGCCAACGTAGAGCGCTGTACATTTGAAAGCTAACTGCTGTGCTTTTGATTTTTTCTAATGTTTTGATTTAGTTGTTTTTGGGTTAGTTAAGTTTTTTTTTTGCTTACTGTTTTATTTATTTAATGTTTATTTCATTAGCATCCTGGTCACATTTTCACAATGCCCCCTTCAAAGCCGTCAGGAGACTCTAGTCTTCTTTAAGCCTTAACACAGGTGCCTTAGTGCTTTTCAAGCCCTAAAAAAGGGGAGGCTTTTTTCCACCAAGAGGCATTTGCTGTACAGTACAGTATTTTATGCAATTAACCATGAAATGTTTCAAAAAGTCCTCATTGTGAGATGGACTTTTGTACCAGGTGCTTGTAGTGTGTTGAAGTAGAGATAGAGCAGGGCTTGTTAGTGTGTTAGTGTTAGTTCATTGTTAGTATAGTGTGTGAGAATAGTGTGTAAGTGGAGTGTGTTAGTGTAGTGCAGTGTTTTGGTGTAATACAGTGTTTACCACAGCTTTACATAACATTTGAATGAGTGTAATGTTAGTTTAGTGTTATGCCCCGTACACACGGTCGGACTTTGTTCGGACATTCCGACAACAAAATCCTAGGATTTTTTCTGACGGATGTTGGCTCAAACTTGTCTTGCATACACACGGTCACACAAAGTTGTCGGAAAATCTGATCATTCTAAACGCGGTGACGTAAAACACGTACGTCGGGACTATAAACGGGGCAGTGGCCAATAGCTTTCATCCCTTTATTTATTCTGAGCATGCGTGGCACTTTGTCCGTCGGATTTGTGTACACACGATCGGAATTTCCGACAACGGATTTTGTTGTCGGAAAATTTTATCTCCTGCTGTCCAACTTTGTGTGTCGGAAAATCCGATGGAAAATGTGTGATGGAGCCTACACACGGTCGGAATTTCCGACAACAAAGTCCTATCACACATTTTCCGTCGGAAAATCCGACCGTGTGTACGGGGCATAAGTATAGTGTGTGAGAATAGTGTGTCAGTGGAGTGTGTTAGTGTAGTGCAGTGTTTTAGTGTAGTGCAGTATTTAACACAGCTTTACATAACATTTGACTAAGTGTAATGTTAGTTTAGTGTTAGTATAGTGCAGTGTTTCTCAACTCCAGTCCTCAAGGCGCTCCAACAGGTCATGTTTTCAGGCTCACCATTATTTTGCACAGGTGATTTGATCAGTTTCACTGCCTTAGTAATTACAACAGCCATTTCATCTGAAGGAAATCCTGAAAACATGACCTGTTGGGGCACCTTGAGGACTGGAGTTGAGAAACACTGGTATAGTGTGTGAGAATAGTGTGTCAGTCTAGTGCAGTGTTTAACACAGCTCTACATAACATTTGACTGACTATAGAGTGTTATTTTACTGTTAGTACAGTATGAGAGTATGTGAGTCATTGTAGTATGCTAGTGTAGTGCAGTGTTTAACACAGCATTACCCTTTTTGGGGGGTTTGCTGCATGTTTTTTTATGGCTTTTTTTTGACCCCTGCCTGCCTTCTTTTTTTCTTTTTTTTTTTGTCAGCCGCAGTTTTCCTGACTGCGACGTGGTGATCCCCCTTTTAATTTTTTTATTTATTTTTTTATTTTTTTATAGCTTTTTCATTTCTGCATCAGTCCTCAATTTAAAGTGCACCAAACACAACTTTTCTTTGAATAAAGTGCATCCAATTACACATTTCCCAGTATTAAATTAAATATAAAATGTGGGTAATAAGCCCCCCATCATGTCTGGGAGGCCAACAAGTAGAGGCAGACATTCCCATGCCACTATGAGGGGGCCAGCTTCATCTATGTCCACAGGCAAAGGTGGATGTGGTCCATCCTCAGGCAGGGCACCTTTGTCTCTGTTTAGTAATGTTGCCTGTGCTATCCACAGCAACAGCATGTAGAGGAGGTGGTGGACTGGCATACTAAACCATCCTCGTCCTCCTTAACCTCTATGACCCTTCAAGCTGGCACTAGTGTGCAGTCCACCATAGCTGCCAGAGAGGCTTATTCTGTCTCCTTGTCCACAGCTACTTCTGCCATAGCTCCAGCGTCATGCATGGAGGAGTCAGCTGAATTATTTGAACACAGCATCACCACTTGTTGCTTGAGGATGCACAGATATTACTTGATTCAGATGTTGGTTTTTAGAAGGAAGGGACTAACATGAAAGAACAGAGAGGGGAGAACACTGATAAACAACAAACTGGCAGCCATGTTCCCCCAGCCGCAGCATAATGCCAAGTTGGCTCCTGTGATGTTGAGGATGGAGGGGATGCTGATGGTGAGGTCACTGATGCAACTTTGGTGCCAGATAGAGCAGAGGAGGAAAGTGAGTGGGAGAAACAACCCCAATGAGGCAGGATGTCCTCCAAAGACAGGCATCATGGAAGAGTAGAGAGCAGCCACCCTATTCCATCAGATTGTGGCGCTGTTAATTCCTGGTCCACTTCCCACAGCTTAGCTGTGTGGGCCTTTTTCAGCTCATGTGCAGCCGATCACACTGTTACAATTTGAAATATGTGCCACAAGCGTGGAAAAAACACCAGCTATTTGGGTACCACATGCTGGACAAGGCATTTAACCTCCCACCACTCAGCCCGTTGGCAAGAGCACCTGAAAGTCACACACAAGGGACACAATTGTTCTCCTCCTCACTTCTCACCTCTCATGTCTAACCCCACTATATCTCATGACCTCTCAGCAGACTCCACTGACAGGGATGATGACATAGCAAAGGGTGTCACAGGTCCTTTCAGCATGTCTACCAGCAGCACACCACCAGCTTTGGAGTATAGCAGGTAAATTTCTCTGCTCCAGTGCCAGTGTTTGGTTGGCTGAAATTCAGCGGGAATTTCACCTGCCAGTAAACTGCCTGATTTGTGACATACCCACCAGGCGGAATTCAACTTTGGCAATACTGCAGCGGCTGCACATGCAGCAGAGGGCCGTCAACCAGTACCTGTGTGAGTATGGCACAAGGACAGGCTCAGAGCACCTGAGCTTTTTTTCCCCACACCAATGGCTGTTGATAAAGGATGCATGCATTCTACTGTTACCATTTGAGGAGGCGACAAGGATGTTGAGCCTTGACAATGCATGCATCAGTGACACAATCCCTTTTGTGTTCCTGCTGGAGCAGACTCTGCGTGGCATTATGGACAGGGCACTTGAAGCAAAGCAGTGGGAGAAAGAGGTGGATTTCCTTTTCTTTCAAGACCCGCTTTATGCAGACACCATTCTTGCGACACCACAGAACACACAAGAGGAGAAGGTGGAAAAGGATTCTGCAAGTTTTGGAGGCATTGAAACAGTGGAAGACATATGCCAAGAGAACTTGTTACCGAGCATTGGTTTTTGCTCTTTGGATCTATCAGCCTGCTGGATTTTCTCTGGATTTTATCTGCTGTATCTGCCTTACACATGATTATGCCAGTTGAAGTGTAAGTTCAATCAACTTTCATTTACGGACTTCACACAATGGATGTATGTATTTCTTTCCCGACATTGTACCATAACTGTTGGTGAAATGGAGACTCTCTTTTCCTGGTGGCAGCAGTGTCTATGAGATAACCATGCATTTTTGGCCAGTATAATATTTAGCCCACGTTATCTGGTAAGAGTCAGTGTGATTATCACTAATCGGTGGTGGATGTCAACCTTTTTCCTGAGCACTTTATGTTGGAGGATCACATATATACTGATGGGACTTTTTATTTACTAATGAACTGTTTTTTTATATTTTTAGGCGTTGATTGAGATACATATACGCAAGTTATAAATGCACCTTTGCATATTCTGTCCATTTGTTACATGAAATGTATTATATATGTTATATGTGTGCTTGTATATTTATTTTTACCGTTTCATATTGCACTTTTTTTGCACTTGCATGTTTCACTTATGAACTGTTTATTTATATTTATTGTTATGTGTGTTGATTGAGGCACATATGCATAATTTATAAACACACCGTTGTTAATGACTTTCATAGTCTATATGTGATGTACTTTTAGTGATGTAGGTGCAGGGGGCCGCCTCAATGATGCATTAAAAAAAAATATATAATTTTAAGTCCCTGGCACCCGGAGCTGTCTGCTTCAACATCCCGTCGGCTGCATTTGTATTAAATGGTGGAAGATTATCTAGGGGCAAAAATGGACATGGAGAGCTTTCCAGTAGACGATCCACTGGGTTTCTGGGTCATGAGAATAGACCACTGGCCAGAACTTGCCCAGTATGCAATTGAGCTGCTGGGCTGCCCTGCATCCAGTGTGCTTCCTAAACGGCCATTCAGTGCTTCCGTAAGTTTTGTGACAGATAAAAAAGTGTGTCTGTCCACAGACTCCAATAAAATATACCTAGAATGAAATTGGATGGATACAAATCGCAGCATTAACAGCGCTAATGAAATATCTAAGACATTCAGTGCAAAATAATAACATTCAGTGGACTAAACATGCCAAACAAAAATAAATGTAGATGGGTGACATAGAGAGTCCATGCAAAAGTCCTTAAATAAGTGTGCGGTGCTGTGTCACATCAGAAACTTATAGCATTCTTATCATGAATACTGTCACCGATCCACCACGTGAACGCCCCTTTGGTGATGCACTCACCACAATGAAGAATTAACTGAGCCTGGTATCTCCACAGGGATATAAGGTCAAGTTGGATGCTCTCAGGGTAACCAAAACACTTTCCTGGGATGGCTCAGATTAGCGGGTGAAGCAACTTTTAAATGTGGTGTATGCTTCTTTCCCTTTATTTTCACATGATGATACCAACAGGTTATTTATTGTTCAATTTTCTTTACAGACCAAGCAGCAGGTCTTTGGAGTGTGGGAGGAAACCGGAGTACCCCGAAGAAGTACCCCCACACTCCAAAGACCTGTTGCTTGGTCTGTTAATTCTTCATTGTGGTGAGAGCATCACCAAAGGGGTATTCACGCGTTGGATCGGTGACAGTATTCAGGATAAGAATGCTATAAGTTTCTGATGCGACATGGCACCGCACACTTATTTAAGGACTATTGCATGGACTCTCTATGTCACCCATTTACATTTATTTATGTTTGGCATGTTTAGTTCACTGAATGTTATTATATTGCACTGAATGTCTTAAGATATTTCATTAGCGCTGTTAATGCTGCGATTTTTATTCATGCAATTTCTTTTTAGGCATATTTTATTATATATTTTGTATTTTTATAATAGCTGCTTTAGTGTGTGTTTTTTAATCCTTTGAGTGCTGGGATCAGTTACACTTGCTGTTACTGATATTTTATACTATTTGTCCACAGATTCCATGGACCGGCTGACATTTGAAAAAATGAATCAGTCGTAGATTAGCAGCAGCTATCAAACCCCTGATGCCGATGTAGCTGATTAAGTGTTATTGGGATCAAAAATCTCTGCAAGAATGTCTAGGCTTCATAGATTTGTGGCTGTTGATTTTAATTTGAAGTAATTTTATAGTATAGGTTTTATGGGCACAATTAACACCCAAGGACCAATTTTTCCAAACATGTTTTTTTACAGCAAGGCCAGTTCTTGCTTTCATCAAGAGTACCTCTAGAAGGTACAAACAGCACCCAAAGACCAATTTTTCCACAACTGTGTGACAGGGGTGTCAAGTTTAAATTTAAATTTTGTACAGCAAGGCCAATTCTTGCTTTCATCAAAACTACCTCTAGAAGATTACAGGGTGAAGGCACCAACAACACCCAAAGACTAATTCTTCCACAACCTTTTGACAGGGGTGTCAAATTAAATTTTTTTACAACAAGGCCAATTCCTGCTTTCATCAAGACTACCTCTAGAAGGTTATGGGTGAAGGCAAAAACAACACCCAAAGCCCAGTTTTTTCACACCTGTTACTTTTATCCAAAGTCTGCAAAAGAAACACCAGACTTTATCTAAAAAAAACTGTTAATCTTGGCCAGAGTGCACTATAATTTGGCTTCTTCATACTTGCTCACTGTGGTGGAAAACTTTGTTATTTCCATCCAAAGTCTGCCAAAGAGACACCAGAATTTATCCAAAAAATCTCTAATCCTGTACCAGGTTCACTAAAATGTAGCCTCATCATACAGATTGGCTCTTGTTGTTTACTAAATAAAGAAAACTTGCAGGGAAAATCTATGTAAATGTAATTTTTTTGTCTTTTTAAATGTCAGTTTTGCTGCAGCAGTGTGCGCTATTTTACAGGTAGACGAATAGGATACCCCAGGTACTATATTTAAAGGATTTTTTGGTTTTTATTGTTACATTTGAAGCATCATTAAAATCACTGGTCCTTTAAAAACAATCTTTTTTAAAAGTTTTTTTTGCATTGGTACATGTCCCCCAGGGCAGTACCTGGGCCCCTATACCATTTTTATGGTGAATAACTTGTATATAAGCTATCAAAATGGGGACTTTTTATTTTTCCTGTTTGAGTACCATAGACTTCAATGGGGTTCGTTGTTCGGGTCTGAGCTTTTGCGATGTTTGAGAGTTCTGGCACAAACCAAACCGAAGGGTGTTCGGCCCATCTCTAATTATAATATAGTGAAAGTTAATAGCAGCATGAAGGAACTAAGCTGAGCCTTTGCTCTCTGTTTCTGTTATTGGAAGGAGAGAGAACAGCTTCCCTATTCTACTGTTGATTATTGTGGGTGAGCTTATTGCAGCAGGGGAGAGCTTACATCAAACAGACTTATAACATGTATTTTGTGAAGGGGGCCTTTGAATGTGGGGAATGGGGTCTGGAAGAGCATGTGTATTACACAGAGAAAAACATTTTTCTTTTATTACTAATTACATTTAATAATAGCCAAGTTAACGCAAACCTGCCATGAAACAGCGAGGCTGTCTTTTCTTTTTTTTTGAGATGCTAGTTGCTTGGTTGTCCTGCTGACTGCATTGTTCTGATTCAGTGGAAGAATACAGATTGGGGGTATATGAATTTCCAAACACTTTCTAGGCATACATGTTTTAGATCAGAGGTTCAGAAAGTATTGAAGACAAGGGGTTCACATAGAAGCCAGCTAAGTAGCATTTTCAAAAAGATGTTAGTAATAGAAGGTCTCATAGTTCTCTAATCAGTTCTAACCCCCACCCCCACACCACACATCAATTCACATACAGTAGATATGCTGAGTGGAGGGGTGTTATAAGTAAAGTGTATTATGCCTTCTTATTGCAGGTGGTTAGGAGGTATTATGTCACCTCCTCACTACCTGTTTGACCCCTGAATGCCTCTACCACTGTGTCTCAACCACACAATGTACATGGTTTTGGGGGGCACCATTTGCTTCAATATGTCAAATTCTGCAGGTAGTACTGCCCACCAAACATAGCAGGGATTATTTTTGCCAAGCTACAATGCAAAGCATCGCAGCCATGGCATGATTATACCTTCATACAGCTGTTATTGCTAGGGGGAGGTTGGGGGGGTGGTAAAAACATTGTTTAACCACCTGTTTTTTTCCGCTCCCCAACCACAAGTGTAAACTAACCCTAAGTTTAAAAATATACTGTAGATGTCATAATTTCCAACACAAATACAAACAAATTTCTTAATGCTCAATAAGAGGTTGTAATCACTGCAGTACATACCACAACCACTACATAAATTTCAGCAATGCATACGCTTCTCTTATTCCCACTCCTGACTCCTCCTGGGGGGGGTGCAGTGTGGCATTTTTATCCTGGGCACTTGAAGACCTTGTCCCGTCACTGTCTGCTATCAAGTTTCTGACAGCTTGACGGTGAGAATGGAAATATTCAGGCTCTTATTTCCTCGTTAATTTTATGAAATTTTATTTATGGGTCATTAGGACATATGTTCATGTTTTTATTTTCTTAAAGTTTGTGTTTTTTTCTCTCCATAGTTTCCCCTGCCAGTTTCTGAGCTGCATTACCTCTAAGGGTGTCACAAAGTAGTTGGTGCACCAAGAAACTGTTTTGTATGTGCATCAATACAAACTGGTTTAGCATCCACCCAAGCCTGTAATTGGGCAATAAAGGAAGAATACTGATGAGCACTTCACTCTGCTCCACCTTCTGTTGGGAAGCTTACAGTGTTTGACAGATAGTGCAGTAGAACTGTGATAGCTCACAGTACTTTCTCTCCCTCTCCCAGTGTAAACATAGGGGGTTATAGCAGACTAAAATAAAAATAGTCACATGCTTTTGTTATTTGTATGTAAAGCATACATTTAATATTTTTTAATAAATCAATAACTACATTTAGTTGAGTTTTCTTGCCTACTGGAGTTTAGCTTCAAGCTGAATAAATCAGTCTTCACTATGAAATTGTAAAATGGTAAATTAATAAAGACTTTATTTAACTATATCATACAATATTGTATTGTATGTTTGATTCATTTTAGATTTTATTTTTTATTAAAGTCAATGACATTCATTTAAATGACAGAGGAAGAAAACCCCAGGAAAACATCTTACTGACCTTTCCTTCTTTAATTTTAAACTTTGTTCAGCTATAAATGTCAACCCACTCGTAATTGCCATTTTAATCATCTTGAACAAGGTTGCCAAGATGTACAAAAGTAGTATTACATTGCCAGCTCATTTTACAACAGAATTTAAAAAAACAACAATATTATTATAGTAACAAGCAATATAACCTAAAACTGTTATAAAAATGCTTCCTTTATTTTTAGCATGAGGACATATTTGAATAGACTTTGTCTGTACCCCATTTGTGAAAGTTTATTTGTAATTAAAACTGATAGAGAGATATCGGTAGCTAAAGTAATATGTAACATCTTGACTTTTCCTGTAAAAGTTTAGCTTGGACCTGCTCCCCATGTCTTTCAAACTTTTATTGAGGCTGCCCATTACAATAAAATTCTTGCTCAGCCAGAACATATTTTCTCTAGCCTTGAATAGAATGGGGAAAAGTAGAGCCCATTTCAGGTTTTACTACAAACCATTGCACCATTATTGAGATTTTCAATTGTGTTCTGTCCTGCTGACAACAGGTTCTCCAGGCAGGAAATAAGGGAAACCCTCCAGCATTAAAGCTGACAAGAATCTAAAATGATTTCCTTATTAACCACGAGGGAAACAGGGCTCTACGTTTTGGACATGTGGGTTATACTGCCACCTTCAGTAGATTTGGACACTGGCAAAATAAAAACAAAACAAATCAGTAAGCCAGCCCATGTGAACCCCGCCTCCAACCCTATTGCCTCCGTTTTTGTCCTAAGATGTTGGATACCTTTCTATGGAATGCTCTACTGTAACTATATTTTTTACTACGATTTTTTACTTCACTTGATACACTCTAAATATTTGACTCTTTGGTGACTTCAAGCAAGACCTTAAACAATCTGCATGGCCTTTGTTTCCTCATAGCAGCAATGTGGATCAGTTTATCCTCAGCAATAGTCTTGTTGACTTTGCCTGGACTGCATTGAACCAAAGATTGTGGGGCTAGCCTGGAATGTGACCTTTGGGCACTGGCTTCAGAAATAGGTAAAGAGAAAAAGGGGTGGGGGGTGGGACTTTACATGAAGCACGTAGCAGCAACTGAATAGGTGGATATTTAGAAAAGATATTTATTAGCACATAACATTGATAAACACACATAATATACATAAAGGTTGTGATTTGATGCCCACAAGGTAAAATATGATAATAATATGAATATCAAGTTACATTGCATGATAAATTTCCAGAATCCACCAAAATTGATATATACACAAACAGATGATTACTAAGTAATGCCTGCATGGTCTATGGCCTCACTGTTCCCGGTTAAGGTTGATATGGGTATAAACATAATTATATAAAAATCTAATAACCACATGATTGGTACAAAACATGGCATCTAGTAGCTCTACGTGTTTTGTGGCTTGTAGCCACTCATCAGGAGCAGGCATGTGATGAATTCAAAATTGAAAAAATTGATCTAAGTATTCTGTCATATACCAATATGGAAGAGGAAACCTCCCTGCCACACGTTACTTACAAAAAATCGTGTACTGGTGGTATAATGCTGGGAATCGTGGGCCACCCAGAGACATCATGGTCAGAAGCTGTGGTGGGGGCATGTCCAGTGAAAGCAACCAAAAACAGACAGCATCCCAGGTGACTGTGACTCTAAGGGCACTCATGGTGCAGATGGGGAGTGGTAAGTAAGTGAACCGACCAAGTGGTGTCTCTGTAAGGGAATATGATAAATGGTGATTAAAAAGAAGCCCAACCTGATGGGGCAGAATTGAGGTGCAATGGTGGAACTGAATACCAATGTGAACTAAATAAACAGGGAGTGAGAAAAATATTAGGAAAACTTGGAGTGAAGGTGGTACCAATGAGCCAACTGGAAATCCAAGAGAGGGACGTGAGAAGACAGGAAAAAAGGTGACTGTTAGAAGCCAGAGTACCTGGTGCTAAGAAGAGAAGAGGACTGGGTCCAAGGTGATGTAGGGTAACTGGTGTGTAAAGTCTTGAGTGCCTAGCCCACCCAGGGGGGCTGTCTATGTAGGCGCCAACAAAGAACAACCCATCAACGTCACGTACGTGTGCACAGTGGGGGAGGAATGGAGGCGCCATCACCTGGGCGATGATTCACCTGGCAATCTGTGCCATCACAGTCTCCATGGATGACGTGACGTTGATGCGCAGTGACGGTGGATCCGCCCCCCCAAGCATGGACAGCGGAGGAAGGGAGGAAGCCCGCAGTGCGCATTGCAGCTCCCGAACCCCAACAGAACCACAGCACAACCACCAATAGCCTCAAGTTGATTGTTGTTATAACTTAATAACTTTCATCAAGGAAATAATGAAATGCATATCCTTAGTGACTCGTAAAAAGTTTCCACAATTTTCCACAACCGCTATGCTGGGCAGGTGGTTCTTTCCATACCTGCGGCCACCTGGGAGACTATGGTGGCGCAGATTGCCAGGCGAATCATTGCTTAGGTGATGGCGCCTCCATTCCTCCCCCACTGTGCACGTGTACATAGACAGCCTCCCTGGGTGGGCTAGGCACTCATGACTTTACACACCGTTTAATCTGCATCATCTTGGACCCAGTCCTCTTCTCTTCTTAGCACCAATATAACAAGTATTCGGCGCAAACATTAACAGCAAAATTCCAATCATGTGAATATATACATAAATGAACTCTAGTAAATCAAAGCAGCATGTAAAACACAGATTCCGTACTATAACACACCAGATTAAAATAATGAGAATAGTGTGAGTAGTCCACATTCACAGCAGCCTTCCGATGGGAATGAAAGCCATAATCCCAAAAACACTGTAAGACAAGGAAGAGGAGGCGCCTCTGGGTGCAGACTTTAAAACAATTTATCAAAAAAGCAACAGCAAGGTTTGCACTCACATTTTAGGAGAAGGTAATAAGCATGGATAGTCCCAAAACAATCATGAGGATTCATGGAGTCATCCCTCTCAGCTTCGGATATGAAGCGTTTTCTCTGTACAGTCCCAAAATGCTAGATGTAAGCCGGCCGGCAACAAGGAAAAACAAGGAAAACGAGGCTTGGTAGCAAACAATATCCGGGCGAGTGCCGATGACATCACACGTTGTGCAACGCGTTTCCTGAGCTGGCTCGCCGTTAGTCACGTGACGGCTGCGCTCCTTTGTCAAGCTTGACAAAGGAGCGCAGCCGTCACGTGACTTTAATCAGAAAAGGTTTTATTGTGTCGTCCAAAGTATAGTACATGCTGCATAACAGTAGTGAAATAAAGATTAAAAAAAAAGATATTTGTAATCAATACACAGTTTAACAAGTTATGCTATTTAAAAATCGATGTATACATCCACGACACAGCATATAGTACAATGACACATATTTTGAAAGAAAAAGAAAAAACAAGAAAAAGGAAAAAACTGTTGCAAGTGGGTAAGGTACCACCCTCCCACTCCCACTGCCAAACCGGGGGCCAACGGGCCTAACAAATAGCAAAATCGTTCATATTTTACATGCTAGTCCTAGGGTCTCCAGCCAGGCTTGCCAAATGGAATAGAACTTACGAGATGCATTTCTATGCTGATACGTTAGGTGCTCCCTAACAAGGATGTAATTAACCTGGTTCAACCATTGTTTTTTCATTGGGGTGTGTATCCAGAATGGAGAGAGAGCAGATTGCTCAGGCAGCACATACATCTACTATACAACTTCCATTGGAAAAATTCGAAGACCGGAGTCGATGAAATAATTTAAGATTTAGGGGTATCCCGAAAGATATAGGGGAAAAGTCATTGTATACGGTGGTACTAGCTATATGTCAGAAAATGGAAATATTTTCGGATCCCAGTGAGCTGGAATTTGACAGACTGCATAGAGCCCTCGGGCCACGCTCTACAGATCCGGCAAGACCTAGGGATGTGATAGGTCGCCTATACCGCTACGTACTGTACATAAAGAGCTGATAAGTCAGAAAGCCTGGGAATTAGGACTGATTAACTATGAAGAAATATCAATTAAAATTCTCCCAGACTTATCCCGGGCGACTTTACAGCGGAGGGCACAATTACGGCCACTTTTGGATAAAATCAAACAAGCTTGGGCTCATATCGATGGGGGTACCCTATATCACTTTGGGTAAAGAAAAGATCATCCTCCTTCACTTTGACCCAGCCTTCGGATCTTCCAGCTCTGTTTTGGTTCCTGGGGGTGGAGCAGTTCCAGACTTGTGTCCGATTTTGTTGTAAAGAATAACTTATAAAATTCACTGAAGGCGGTTTCCATCTTCATTGTGGGCATTTGAAGCCAACAAGCATGTATTTCCTGGATGCGGTGAATGCTGTGCTCCCAGCATTCACCGAGATGTTGTGATGACGCTGTTGCACAATGCATGCTGGGAAGCCTGAGACTAGCTCCCAGGGGACTGTGGGAGGTCTGGGAGAGGCTAGAAACATGCCTACTCCCATGGGAGGAAAACCAGGAAGTGCTAAGAAGATTAGGAAAAAAAAAGGTAATTACGGCAATTTAAAATTTTTTACACATTATGTCAGCATCTAGGCAAGGAAGAGAATGCATAGAGATAATGTTCAAAATTTGGGTGGAACCCCACTTTAAGGAGACGAATGTCCCTTAGCTGTTCTTCTATCCTTTTTTTTTTATTCCTTTTTTCACCTCCATCTTCATTTTCTGCATTTTTGCTTTTCCATGTTTGCATGGATATGGTAGAGCCCATGGCTCAGGGAGGGCAGAAGATTAGAAAGTCAGAAGGGTTTGAGAATGACTGTTTCATCCCCATCCTTTTGGCAATTGGGCATGGATTACTTTAAGCGAACAGAGACAATACATGAGACAATACATGGAACTCCTATAAAATTAAGGATAAGATGAACTGGAATGGGAAAGAAGGATGTAACCCTGATCTCTCCTATGCAGTAATAAGATGGCTAGAGGTATTGTAGGTGAGGTGAGAAAATATATATGTACTCCATGTACGCTCCAGATTACTAGTGGACTCCGAAACACAGATTGACACGGATTGATTTCACTGAAATGCACTATTTCACCTTTTTTTTTGACTTATGAAATATGATTATATGAAATAATACATTTTTTTTCTGAGGAAGGGGAGGGGGCGGATTAAGGCACTAGAAAGCACTTTTTAGCACAATACTGCACATTTTGGTAATATGGTGATCTGTATATATGAAATAACCCTTTTGTATTTTTCCTTTTTTTTTTTTGTGGAGGTGTGGGGAACGTAGGAAGTAGGAAGGGGAGGGGGGAGGGAGAGGGTAGCAGAATGGACACGATTGGTTAGCATTTTTTGAGCACAATGTATTACTATTATAGTATATATATATAAGAAATGACTGTATTGAAATAGTGAATAATGTTGGATTATTTCCAGATACAGATATAGGTCCCCAATCCCTACTGATGATTCGCAAATAGAAACTAGGGGAGGAAGCCTAGGCTGCCTCATAAGAAATGGGATTTTTTAGTGGACCAAATTATCTGTATAATAAGGTAAGCACAAACTCGAAAATTGATAAAAATGTACATTTGATTGATTACAAAACACGTAATATCAAATAAAATAAAATCATGAGCTACAAAAAGTACATTAGAGATACTCAATACTAAATATCACTGATCCGCGAATTGCTGGAAAGATGCTTGGATATGCGGTAAGCCAACATGTTTCGCAGTTTCCTGCTTCTTCAAGGGCGTCGCTTACATCTGTCGGTATCTATAGATTACATAGATTCATATTAGGAGCTATTCTATAGTTACATTATACAAGTACAATTTGTTCGGCTAGTGAGAGTTCTTACCCAATGGTAGTTACCAATGCCTAATATGGGGCATGCATAGCCCGACTCACACCAAAAGGCTTGAACCGCTAACAGCCAACCGCGATCAATGCCCCAGGGCAGTCAGAGCCTATGGGGTTTGAAAGTGGGATGTCGGATCACGTACTGACCAGCCTATTAAATAGGTATATCCTGTGTAGAAAAATATTTTTAACTAATTTTGCATTAAAGGGGAGAGGTATTAGTTAATATGGTTCATAATGCTGATATATTAGCTCTGACTATTACTGTCCATGCATCCCAAATATTATAGGTTTTACTGAAACCCATAGGGACACCACCCCAAATGCCAATTAAAATTAAAGTAATGACCGCCTAGGTGGGTAAAGCTAGCTTATACCCTCATAAGAATACATAGTTAGTTTCAGAAATGAATCAACACATATATCTGCATTGCTGTAGATGCCAAAGTGTCAGCTTGCATAAATAGCTGACACACATCTACCAACCATCACAGAGTGCATCCATATGATCAATAACCCCTTCCCGCCGACCGTACGCACATATGCGTACTTGGCTTTCCGGGGTTATACCGGGATGATGCCCGCAGCTGCAGGACATCCCCCCCCTCCCGCCGCCTCCCGCCGCTGTTACCGGGCCTCCCGTGCGATCGGGAAGCCCGGTATCCAATCGAGTACTTTCGCCGGCTGGGGGCGGGCTGGAACGAAGCTGTGAGCGGCTTCGTTCCAGCCTTCTTGTTGTAAACGCGGAAGCGACGTCATGACGTCACTTCCCGTTTACTCGGCTGCCAATGGCGCCGAATTTAAAAAGGACACAGTATTCAGAATCGCCGTTTTCGGCGATCTGAATACTTTGAAGTGTAAAGGAGGGATGGGGGGTCTTTTAGACCCCCGATCTCTCCATAAAGAGTACCTGTCACCACCTATTACTGTCACAAGGGATATTTACATTCCTTGTGACAGCAATAAAAGTCAAAAAAAAAAAAAACATTTTAAAACACAATTTATAAAGTAAAAAAAAAATAAAATAAATTAAAAAAAAAAAAAAAAAATTTTAAAGTGCCCCTGTCCCCGCGAGCTCGCGCAGCGAAGAAAACGCATACCGAAGTCGCGCCCGCATATGTAAACGGTGTTCAAATCACACATGTGAGGTATCGCCGCGATCGTCAGAGCGAGAGCAATAATTCTAGCCCTAGACCTCCTCTGTAACTCTAACCTGGTAACCATAAAAAAAAATTTAAGCGTCGCCTATGGAAATTCATAGGTACCGTAGTTTGTCGCCATTCCACGAGTGCGTGCAATTATAAAGGGTGACATGTTTGGTATCTATTTACTCGGCGTAACATCATCTTTCACATTATACAAAAAAATTGGGGTAACTTTACTGTTTGGATTTTTTAAAATTCATGAAAGTGTCCCTTTTCCAAAAATTTGCGTTTAAAACACCGCTGCACAAATACCGTGTGATAAAAAATATTGCAACAGTCGCCATTTTATTCTATAGATTCTCTGCTAAAAAAATATATATAATGTTTGGGGGCTCTAAGTAATTTTCTAGCAAAAAATATAGATTTTAACTTGTAAACACCAAATTTCAAAAATAGGCTTAGTCATGAAAGGGATAATGGCACATAGAGCATTCCATGAGCACTACAATATAGGTTTGTATTAGTATTAGTAAATGGGATACTGCAGTATTAGGTTACAGTCTACACAGAACAGACCAGAGTTCCAGTCTATCAATAATCAATGAGCCACGAAATTATCCATCTATAGTTTACCTCTAGTTACCTCTAGTTTTTATGAATGCAAGATGACTTCTGGGCCAGCGCCCTCTGGACAGGGTCCGCTGCATCCGCTGTCATGAAGCTGGCTCAAGGAGACGCATCCACACTCATTTCCCAATCACCGCCGGCTGAGCAGGAGAACCCCCGTTGTGAGGTGCCAGGCAGGCCACTCAGCATTGATACTATTATAAGTCTAAGTCACACTGGTTCATATACACAGGAACAGTAAAGGTGTAATAATGTATACAAACATTCATATTTTATCATTTGCATTAAACCTTGTTAGTATATACTAAACAAAATTGACCTTAAGGTGCTACAGGGTCAAGTAATAGTATCCATTAGAAAAAGGAGGGGAATGAGGGGGAAAAAAGGAAAATAGGAAAATAACACAATAAAGGAATAACACTACATATATTGTGAAGAGGAGGAAAGGGGGGGGGGGGAGGGGGAGAAATTATTAACCATATCCTACTAGGAATCTAAGCCCCACTGATGCCATCCAGCAGGCCAGATATGTCATATAGAGACATGCCAGTCGATCAAGCAATATTTTACCAATCAGGCTAAATATAAATAGGGTCTGCATTATATTTATAGAGACAAGAACGAAGACACCTTACTTGATTAATGTGCTGCCAGATATGAGGTACCAAAGGAGGATCCAATCGAAAGTTATCAAATTAATGTTGTTAATTTATAAAAATGGTTTAAATGACAAAGCAGTGTTCAAGCCTGGTGGATAGGTGGCTCTTTGGCTGAAGATGAAGGCTAGATGGATCTTCAGCCAAAGAGCCACCTATCCACCAGGCTTGAACACTGCTTTGTCATTTAAACCATTTTTTTATAAATTAACAACATTAATTTGATAACTTTCGATTGGATCCTCCTTTGGTACCTCATATCTGGCAGCACATTAATCAATTAAGGGGTCTTCGTTCTTGTCTCTATAAATATAATGCAGACCCTATTTATATTTAGCCTGATTGGTAAAATATTGCTTGATCGACTGGCATGTCTCTATATGACATATCTGGCCTGCTGGATGGCATCAGTGGGGCTTAGATTCCTAGTAGGATATGGTTAATAATTTCTCCCCCTCTCCCCCCCCCCCTTTCCTCCTCTTCACAATATATGTAGTGTTATTCCTTTATTGTGTTATTTTCCTATTTTCCTTTTTTCCCCCTCATTCCCCTCCTTTTTCTAATGGATACTATTACTTGACCCTGTAGCACCTTAAGGTCAATTTTGTTTAGTATATACTAACAAGGTTTAATGCAAATGATAAAATATAAATGTTTGTATACATTATTACACCTTTACTGTTCCTGTGTATATGAACCAGTGTGACTTAGACTTATAATAGTATCAATGCTGAGTGGCCTGCCTGGCACCTCACAACGAGGGTTCTCCTGCTCAGCCGGCGTTGATTGGGAAATGAGTGTGGATGTTCGGGCGCCCCTGGTGGGAGGTTAGGGTTATATCATCTCCCTTCCTCCCTCCCCGCGCACGATTTAGCTGCGGGGTGTGTGCTGACATAATGACGGCCAATTCTGACCGTCTTGCGCATGCGCAATGCAGGAGCTCCCACTCCAAAGCTGACCCTTTGCTTCCGGGGGGGATCACGGTGATTTAAGGAGACGTGACCAGCGTCTCCTTGAGCCAGCTTCATGACAGCGGATGCAGCGGACCCTGTCCAGAGGGCACTGGCCCAGAAGTCATCTTGCATTCATAAAAACTAGAGGTAAACTATAGATGGATAACCTTGTGGCTCATTGATTATTGATAGACTGGAACTCTGGTCTGTTCTGTGTAGACTGTAACCTAATACTGCAGTATCCCATTTACTAATACTAATACAAACCTATATTGTAGTGCTCATGGAATGGTCTATGTGCCATTATTGATCATATGGGTGCACTCTGTGATGGTTAGTAGTAGGGATGAGCCGAACACCCCCCTGTTCGGTTCGCACCAGAACATGCGAACAGGAAAAAAATTCGTTCGAACACGCGAACACCGTTAAAGTCTATGGGACACGAACATGAATAATCAAAAGTGCTAATTTTAAAGGCTAATATGCAAGTTATTGTCAATAAAAGTGTTTGGGGACCTGGGTCCTGCCCCAGGGGACATGGATCAATGCAAAAAAAAGTTTTAAAAACGGCCGTTTTTTCAGGAGCAGTGATTTTAATAATGCTTAAAGTCAAACAATAAAAGTGTAATATCCCTTTAAATTTCATACCTGGGGAGTGTCTATAGTATGCCTGTAAAGGGGCGCATGTTTCCCGTGTTTAGAACAGTCTGACAGCAAAATGACATTTTGAAGGAAAAAACTCATTTAAAACTACCGCGGCTATTGCATTGCCGACAATACATATAGAAGTTCATTGATAAAAACGGCATGGGAATTCCCCACAGGGCAACCCCGAACCAAAATTAAAAAAAAAAAATGATGTGGGAGTCCCCCTAAATTCCATACAAGGCCCTTCAGGTCTGGTATGGATATTAAGGGGAACCCCAGCCAAAATTTAAAAAAAAATTGACGTGGGGTTCCCCCTAAATTCCATACCAGACCCTTCAGGTCTGGTATGGATTTTAAGGGGAACCCCGCGCCCAAAAAAAAAAAAAACGGCGTGGGGTCCCCCTAAAAATCCATACCAGACCCTTATCCGAGCACGCAACCTGGCAGGCCGCAGGAAAAGAGGGAGGGATGAGAGTGCGGCCCCCCCCCCATCTTCTTCTTCTTCTTCTTCTCTTCTTCATCTCTTCTTCCTTCTTCATTTCTTCTGCGGGCCGCTCCGCATCCATGCATGGAGGGAGGCTCCCGCTGTGTGACGGCGTCTCTTCGTCTGACGGTTCTTAAATAACGGGGGGCGGGGCCACCCGGTGACCCCGCCCCCCTCTGACGCACGGGACATGACGGGACTTCCCTGTGGCATTCCCCGTGACGTCACAGGGAAGTCCCGTCAATTCACCGTGCGTCAGAGGGGGGCGGGGTCACCGGATGGCCCCGCCCCCCGTTATTTAAGAACCGTCAGACGAAGAGACGCCATCACACAGCGGGAGCCTCCCACCATGCCAGCATGGCTGCGGAGCGGCCCGGAGAAGAAATGAAGAAGGAAGAAGAGATGAAGAAGAGAAGAAGAAGAAGAAGAAGAAGAAGATGAAGAAGAAGATGAAGATGAAGAAGTAGATGAAGAGAAGAGCGGGAGCCTCCCCCCTCATGCCATGGGTGCGGAGCGGCCCGAGGAGAAGAAGATAGAAGACGCCGCGGAGGAGATGCTGGACGAGAATGCCGGAGGAAGAACCAGAAGAGCCAGAAGAACCAGAAGAAGAAGAAGATGAAGGAAGAAAGAAGAAGCATTTAAATAAAGGAATCGTCAAAAACTGTCTCTTGTCATTTTTAATGGATTTTAAGGGGGACCCCACGCCGTTTTTTTTTTTTTTTTTTGGCGCGGGGTTCCCCTTAAAATCCATACCAGACCTGAAGGGTCTGGTATGGAATTTAGGGGGAACCCCACGTCAATTTTTTTTTTAAATTTTGGCTGGGGTTCCCCTTAATATCCATACCAGACCTGAAGGGCCTTGTATGGAATTTAGGGGGACCCCCACATCATTTTTTTTTTTTTATTTTGGTTCGGGGTTGCCCTGTGGGGAATTCCCATGCCGTTTTTATCAATGAACTTCTATGTGTATTGTCGGCAATGCAATAGCCGCGGGTAGTTTTAAATGAGTTTTTTCCTTCCAAATGTCATTTTGCTGTCAGACTGTTCTAAACACAGGAAACATGCGCCCCTTTACAGGCATACTATAGACACCCCCCAGGTATGAAATTTAAAGGGATATTACACTTTTATTGTTTGACTTTAAGCATTAATAAAATCACTGCTCCTGAAAAAACGTCCGTTTTTAAAACTTTTTTTTGCATTGATCCATGTCCCCTGGGGCAGGACCCGGGTCCCCAAACACTTTTTATGACAATAACTTGCATATAAGCCTTTAAAATTAGCACTTTTGATTTCTCCCATAGACTTTTAAAGGGTGTTCCGCGGCATTCGAATTTGCCGCGAACACCCCAAATTGTTCGCTGTTCGGCGAACTTGCGAACAGCCAATGTTCGAGTAGAACATGAGTTCGACTTGAACTCGAAGCTCATCCCTAGTTAGTAGATGTGTGTCAGCTATTTATGCAAGCTGACACTTTGGCATCTACAGCAATGCAGATATATGTGTTGATTCATTTCTGAAACTAACTATGTATTCTTATGAGGGTATAAGCTAGCTTTACCCACCTAGGCGGTCATTACTTTAACCACTTGAGCCCCGGACCATTATGCTGCCTAAGGACCAGAGGTCTTTTTCCAATTTGGCACTGCGTCGCTTTAACTGCTAATTGCGCGGTCATGCAATGCTGTACCCAAACGAAATTTGCGTCCTTTTCTTCCCACAAATAGAGCTTTCTTTTGATGGTATTTGATCACCTCTGCGGTTTTTATTTTTTGCGCTATAAACGGAAAAAGACCGAAAATTTAGAAAAAAAATGATATTTTCTACTTTTTGTTATAAAAAAAATCCAATAAACTAAATTTTAGTCATACATTTAGGCCAAAATGTATTCGGCCACATGTCTTTGGTAAAAAAAATGTCAATAAGTGTATATTTATTGGTTTGCGCAAAAGTTATAGCGTCTACAAACTAGGGTACATTTTCTGGAATTTACACAGCTTTTAGTTTATGACTGCCTATGTCATTTCTTGAGGTGCTAAAATGGCAGGGCAGTACAAAACCCCCCCAAATGACCCCATTTTGGAAAGTAGACACCCCAAGGAAATTGCTGAGAGGCATGTTGAACCCATTGAATATTTATTTTTTTTGTCCCAAGTGATTGAAAAATGACAAAAAAAAAAAAAAAAAAAATATTTACAGTTTCGGAGGCCATGGAATGCCCAGGTGGCACAAAACCCCCCCAAATGACCCCATTTTGGAAAGTAGACACCCCAAGCTATTTGCTGAAAGGCATGGTGAGTATTTTGCAGCTCTCATTTGTTTTTGAAAATGAAGAAAGACAAGAAAAAACATTTTTTTTTTTCTTTTTTCAATTTTCAAAACTTTGTGACAAAAAGTGAGGTCTGCAAAATACTCACTATACCTCTCAGCAAATAGCTTGGGGTGTCTACTTTCCAAAATGGGGTCATTTGGGGGGGTTTTGTGCCACCTGGGCATTCCATGGCCTCCGAAACTGTGATAGGCAGTGAAGAGTGAAATCAAAAATTCACGCCCTTAGAAAGCCTGAAGGCGGTGCTTGGTTTTCGGGGTCCCGTACGCGGCTAGGCTCCCAAAAAGTCTCACACATGTGGTATCCCCGTACTCAGGAGAAGCAGCAGAATGTATTTTGGGGTGTAATTTCATATATTTCCATGGCATGTTTGAGCAATATATCATTTAGTGACAACTTTGTGCAAAAAAAAAAAAAAAAAAAAAAAATTTGTCTCTTTCCCGCAACTTGTGTCGCAATATAAAATATTCCATGGACTCGACATGCCTCTCAGCAAATAGCTTGGGGTGTCTACTTTCCAAAATGGGGTCATTTGGGGGGGTTTTGAACTGTCCTGGCATTTTATGCACAACATTTAGAAGCTTATGTCACACATCACCCACTCTTCTAACCACTTGAAGACAAAGCCCTTTCTGACACTTATTGTTTACATGAAAAAGTTTTTTTTTTTTGCAAAAAAATTACTTTGAACCCCCAAACATTATATATTTTTTTAAAGCAAATGCCCTACAGATTAAAATGGTGGGTGTTTCATTTTTTTTTTTCACACAGTAATTGCGCAGCGATTTTTCAAACGCATTTTTTGGGGAAAAAACACACTTTTTTTAATTTTAATGCACTAAAACACGCTATATTGCCCAAATGTTTGATGAAATAAAAAAGATGATCTCAGGCCGAGTACATGGATACCAAACATGACATGCTTTAAAATTGCGCACAAACGTGCAGTGGCAACAAAATAAATACATGTTTAAAAGCCTTCAAAAGCCTTTACAGGTTACCACTTTAGATTTACAGAGGAGGTCTACTGGAAAAATTACTGCACTCGATCTGGCCTTCGCGGTGATACCTCACATGCATGGTGCAATTGCTGTTTACGTTTGACGACAGACCGCCGCTTGCGTTCGCCTTAGCGCGAGAGCAGGGGGCGACAGGGGTGTTTTTTTTTTTTTTTTTTTTTTTTCTTTATTATTTTTTTGCTTTTTTAATCTTACTTTTAAACTGTTCCTTTCATATTTTTTTTTTTAATCATTTTTATTGTTATCTCGGGGAATGTAAATATCCCCTATGATAGCAATAGGTAGTGACAGGTACTCTTTTTTGAAAAAATTGTGGTCTATTAGACCCTAGATCTCTCCTCTGCCCTCAAAGCAAATGACCACACCAAGATCGGTGTGATAAAATGCTTCCCCAATTTCCCAATGGCGCTATTTACATCCGCGAAATCTAAGTCATGAAATACTCGTAGCTTCCGGTTTCTTAGGCCATAGAGATGTTTGGAGCCACTCTGGTCTCTGATCAGCTCTATGGTCAGCTGGCTGAATCACCGGCTGCATTCTCAGGTTCCCTGTTGAGACAGGAGAGCCAGAGAAAAACACGGAAGACGGTGGGGGGGGGGCATTCCCTCCCACGGCTTGTAAAAGCAGTCTAGAGGCTAATTAGCCGCTAGGATTGCTTTTACATGAAAGCCGACCGCTGGCTGAAAAGAATGATACCAAGATGATACCTAAACCTGCAGGCATCATTCTGGTATAACCACTCAAAGTCGTGAATGGCGTACCTGAAGACAAAAAAATGGTTAACAATGGTTAACAATAAAGCACAGTAAAGTGTAAATAATTACACACCTGAAAAACAAACATGATAAAACATAATAACAATAACAATAACAATAACAATCAATAACAATAACAATAACAATAAAACATTGCAGAATAGAATACAGTAAAAAAGAGCAGAACAATAGAGAGAGAGAATAGAGAGAGAGAGAACAATAAAACAACAACTATTTTTTTTTATTTCATATTTTTTTTTTTTTTACACTTTTTTTGTAACTAACTTTTATAACGGTAACCGGTTCCAGGTTCGGGTCTCTCAAAATGCGATGGCATCTTGGGAGACCCTGTGAAAGTGTGCCTAGTCTGTGCAATGCTGTACCCTACGCTAATACTCAACTAGTGAATGGTAGCGTTCAAAACATTCACCAATGCAAAGACCAGGATTGTCAGGACAGGAGGGACAATAATAGCGGGTGTCACACCTATATCCTCGCTTGCTGCAGACACGACATCTTTTTTGGGGGGTTCGTTGGGTAGGGGTACTCGGGAGGACATAAAAATGCCTCTCATGCAGCCGCCTGCATTTGGTTGGGGATGTGAATGGGGGAAGTACGGGCGCTGCAGAAGCGGTGGGTTCCCAATTAGGATTGGCGAATGCAGCAGGAAGGGCACTATGGGCACGACGGGCCTGTGTTTGTCTTTTTGGTGGCGGCGGGACACTACTTGTGCTTGCCACCTCACCAGCTTGAACTGCACTTATGGGACTCGCCACGTCACCAAGTGTTACTGCAGTGCTGGTTTGACTACGACCGGGGTGTACTACGCCGCTGGTGCTTGCCAGTTCACCAAAACGCTACCAAAAAACTGTTAGCGATCGCAGGGATCAGGCCTGACTCTGCGAACGCTGCAGTTATGCGTTTAGTGTTTTGTAAGTGACAGTGATCGATCGATACCGCACTTGGGTGGGCTGGGCTGGGCCGGGCGGAGGGGCAAAACGCAGGTGCTAGCAGGTATCTGGGCTGATCCCGCTAACACTGCGTTTTTGGGAACCCTAAACTGCTGGTGACGCTAGTATAGATCTGATCGGATCAGATATTGATGCGATCAGATACTATACCACTAAGGGAGGTGTACAGTGCGTGCGTGGGTGTTAGCGGTACTGGCGCTAACCTGACGCTGCCTGGGGCTGGTGCTTGCCAGTTCACCAAAACGCTACAAAAAAAACTGTTAGCGATCGCAGGGATCAGGCCTGACTCTGCGAACGCTGCAGTTATGCGTTTAGTGTTTTGTAAGTGTCAGTGATCGATCGATACTGCACTTGGGTGGGCTGGGCTGGGCCGGGCGGAGGGGCAAAACGCAGGTGCTAGCAGGTATCTGGGCTGATTCCGCTAACACTGCGTTTTTGGGAACCCTAAACTGCTGGGGGCGCTAGTATAGATCTGATCGGATCAGATATTGATCCGTTCAGATACTATACCACTAAGGGAGGTGTATGGTGCGTGCGTGGGTGTTAGCGGTACTGGCGCTAACCTGACGCTGCCTGGGGCTGGTGCTTGCCAGTTCACCAAAACGCTACAAAAAAAACTGTTAGCGATCGCAGGGATCAGGCCTGACTCTGCGAACGCTGCAGTTATGCGTTTAGTGCCTTGTAAGTGACAGTGATCGATCGATACTGCACTTGGGTGGGCTGGGCGGAGGGACAAAACGCAGGTGCTAGCGGGTATCTGGGCTGATCCCGCTAACACTGCATTTTTGGGAACCCTAAACTGCTGGGGACGCTAGTATAGATCTGATCGGATCAGATATTGATCCGTTCAGATACTATACCACTAAGGGAGGCGTATGCTGCGTGCGTGGGTGTTAGCGGTACTGGCGCTAATTTGACGCTGCCTGGGGCGACGCATATCACCGCCGGGCGATCGGGGGGCTAAACCTTTATTCGGTAATAAACGGCGGGTGCCCTGACACTATAAAAAATAAACGAACTAACCAGCGTCAACCGTAACGGTTATACGGTGATCAGTGGTGAAAGGGTTAACTAGGGGGCAATCAAGGGGTTAAAACATTTATTAGGTAGTATATGGGGGTCCCTGACGCTATAAAACGCTGACGGCGAACCTAAATATTTACCTCACTAACTAGCGTCACCAGCGACACTAATACAGCGATCAGAAAAATGATCGCTTAGCGACACTGGTGACAGGGGGTGATCAAGGGGTTAAAACTTTATTAGGGGGGGTTAGGGGGGTACCCTAGACCTAAAGGGGGGTAATATACACTGTCCCAACACAGTAACTGTCACAAACTGACACTATGCAGTAATCAGAAAAAAAAAAAAAAAAAAAAACTGCTGGTGTCAGTTTGTGACAGGGGGGGGGGGGGTGATTGGGGGGGGATCGGGGGGCGATCGGGGGGGGGATCGGGGTGATTTGTGTGCCTGGCATGTTCTACTGTGTGTGTAGTGTTTGTGCACTCACATACTTGTCGTCTCTCCTCGGGCCGGAACGGAAAATACCGACCCGAGGGGAGATGACATCACTTCCTTTGCTGCAGTTTAGCATACAGCAGCAAAGGAGTGTTCTCATTGGCCGGCGGCGATCGCGAGGGGGGGGCCACGAACGGATGGTCTCCCCCTCATCACCGATCGCCGCTGGACAAACGACGACCGCCTCGGGCACCGGGGGGGGGCCGATCGGACCCCCCACCCGCGGAAGGCAAATCACGTACCCTGTACGTGATTTTGCCTGTCCGTGCCACTTTGCCGACGTACATCGGCGTGAGGCGGTCGTCAAGTGGTTAATTTTAATTGGCATTTGGGGTGGTGCCCTATGGGTTTCAGTACAACCTATAATATTTGGGTTGCATGGACAGTAATAGTCAGAGCTAATATATCAGCATTATGAACCATATTAACTAATACCTCTCCCCTTTAATGCAAAATTAGTTAAAAATATTTTTCTACACAGGATATACCTATTTAACCACTTCAGCCCCGGAAGATTTTACCCCCTTCCTGACCAGAGCACTTTTTACAATTTGGCACTGCGTCGCTTTAACTGCTAATTGCGCGGTCATACAATGCTGTACCCAAACGAAATTTGCGTCCTTTTCTTCCCACAAATAGAGCTTTCTTTTGATGGTATTTCATCACCTCTGCCGTTTTTATTTTTTGCGCTATAAACGGAAAAAGACCGAAAATTTTGAAAAAAAATTATATTTTCTACTTTTTGTTATAAAAAAAATCCAACAAACTAAATTTTAGTCATACGTTTAGGCCAAAATGTATTCAGCCACATGTCTTTGGTAAAAAAAATGTCAATAAGCGTATATTTATTGGTTTGCGCAAAAGTTATAGCGTCTACAAACTAGGGTACATTTTCTGTAATTTACACAGCTTTTAGTTTATGACTGCCTATGTCATTTCTTGAGGTGCTAAAATGGCAGGGCAGTACAAACCCCCCCCAAATGACCCCATTTTGGAAAGTAGACACCCCAAGGAAATTGCTGAGAGGCATGTTGAACCCATTGAATATTTATTTTTTTTGTCCCAAGTGATTGAATAATGACAAAAAAAAAAAAATTTACAAAAAGTTGTCGCTAAATGATATATTGCTCACACAGGCCATGGGCATATGTGGAATTGCACCCCAAAATACATTCAGCTGCTTCTCCTGAGTATGGGGATACCACATGTGTGGGACTTTTTGGGAGCCTAGCTGCGTACGGGGCCCCGAAAACCAAGCACCGCCTTCAGGATTTCCAAGGGCATAAATTTTTGATTTCACGCCTCACTACCTATCACAGTTTTGAAGGACATAAAATGCCAAGATGGCACAAAACCCCCCCAAATGACCCCATTTTGGAATGTAGACACCCCAAGCTATTTGCTGAGAGGCATGGTGAGTATTTTGCAGCTCTCATTTGTTTTTGAAAATGAAGAAAATTTTTTTTTTCTTTTTTCAATTTTCAAAACTTTGTGACAAAAAGTGAGGTCTGCAAAATACTCACTATACCTCTCAGCAAATAGCTTGGGGTGTCTACTTTCCGAAATGGGGTCATTTGGGGGGGGTTTGTGCCACCTGGGCATTCCATGGCCTCCGAAACTGTGATAGGCAGTGAAGAGTGAAATCAAAAATTTACGCCCTTAGAAAGCCTGAAGGCGGTGCTTGGTTTTCGGGGTCCCGTGCGTGGCTTGGCTCCCAAAAAGTCCCACACATGTGGTATCCCCGTACTCAGGAGAAGCAGCTGAATGTATTTTGGGGTGTAATTTCACATATCCCCATGGCATGTTTGAGCAATATATCATTTAGTGACAACTTTGTGCAAAAAAAAAAAAAAAAATTTGTCTCTTTCCCGCAACTTCTGTCACAATAAAAAATATTCCATGGACTCGACATGAGTCTCAGCAAATAGCTTGGGGTGTCTACTTTCCAAAATGGGGTCATTTGGGGGGGTTTTGAACTGTCCTGGCATTTTATGCACAACATTTAGAAGCTTATGTCACACATCACCCACTCTTCTAACCACTTGAAGACAAAGCCCTTTCTGACACTTTTTGATTACGTGAAAAAATTATTTTTTTTTGCAAGAAAATTACTTTGAACCCCCAAACATTATATATTTTTTTAAAGCAAATGCCCTACAGATTAAAATGGTGAGTGTTTAATTTTTTTTTTTCACACGGTATTTGCGCAGCAATTTTTCAAACGCATTTTTTGTGGAAAAAACACACTTTTTTAAATTTTAATGCACTAAAACACACTATATTGCCCAAATGTTTGATGGAATAAAAAAGATGATCTTAGGACGAGTACATGGATACCAAACATGACATGCTTTAAAATTGCGCACAAACGTGCAGTGGCAACAAAATTAATACATTTTTAAAAGCCTTTAAAAGCCTTTACAGGTTACCACTTTAGATTTACAGAGGAGGTCTACTGCTAAAAATACTGCCCTTGATCTGACCTTCACGGTGATACCTCACATGCATGGTGCAATTGCTGTTTACATTTGACGCCAGACCGATGCTTGCGTTCGCCTTAGCGCGAGAGCAGGGGGGACAGGGGTGCTTTTTTTTTTTTTTTTTTTTTTTTTCTTTATTATTTTTTTGCTTTTTTATCTTATTTTTAAACTGTTCCTTTCATTTTTTTAAAAAAATCATTTTTATTGTTATCTCAGGGAATGTAAATATCCCCTATGATAGCAATAGGTAGTGACAGGTGCTCTTTTTTGAAAAAATTGGGGTCTATTAGACCCTAGATTTCTCCTCTGCCCTCAAAGCATCTGACCACACCAAGATCGGTGTGATAAAATGCTTCCCCGATTTCCCAATGGCGCTGTTTACATCCGGCGAAATCTAAGTCATAAAATGCTCGTAGCTTCCGGTTTCTTAGGCCATAGAGATGTTTGGAGCCACTCTGGTCTCTGATCAGCTCTATGGTCAGCTGGCTGAATCACCGGCTGCTTTCTCAGGTTCCCTGTTGAGACAGGAGAGCCAGAGAAAAACACGGAAGACGGTGGGGGGGGGCATTCCCTCCCACTGCTTGTAAAAGCAGTCTAGAGGCTAATTAGCTGCTAGGATTGCTTTTACATGAAAGCCAACCGCTGGCTGAAAAGAATGATACCAAGATGATACCTAAACCTGCAGGCATCATTCTGGTATAACCATTCAAAGTCGTGAATGGCGTACCTGAAGACAAAAAAATGATTAACAATAAAGCACAGTAAACGGTAAAGTATAAAAAATTGCATACCTGAAAAGCAAACATGATAAAACATAATAACAATAAAACATTGCAGAATAGAATACAGTAAAAAAGAGCAGAACACCAGAGAGAGAATAGAGAGAGAGAGAACAATAAAACGACAACTATTTTTTTTTATTTTTGTTTGTTTTTTTTGCAAATTTGTAACTTTCATAACTGTAACCGGTTCCAGGTTCGGGTCTCTCAAAATGCGATGGCATCTTGGGAGACCCTGTGAAAGTGTGCCTAGTCTGTGGAATGCTGTACCCTATGCTAATACTCGACTAGTGAATGGTAGCGTTCAAAACATTCACCAATGCAAAGACCAGGATTGTCAGGACAGGAGGGACAATAATAGCGGGTGTCACGCCTATATCCACGCTTGCTGCAGACACGACATCTATTTTGGGGGGGGTTTGTTGGGTAGGGGTACTCGGGAGGACATAAAAATGCCTCTCATGCAGCTGACTGCATTTGGTTGGGGATGTGAATGGGGGGTAAGTACGGGCGCTGCAGAAGCGGTGGGTTCCCAATTAGGATTGGCGAATGCAGTAGGAAGGGCACTATGGGCACGACGGGCCTGTGTTTGTCTTTTTGGTGGCGGCGGGACACTACTTGTGCTTGCCACCTCACCAGCTTGAACTGCACTTATGGGACTCGCCACGTCACCAAGTGTTACTGCAGTGCTGGTTTGACTACGACCGGGGTGTACTAGGCCGCTGGCGCTTGCCAGTTCACCAAAACGCTACCAAAAAAACTGTTAGCGATCGCAGGGATCAGGCCTGACTCTGCGAACGCTGCAGTTATGCATTTAGTGTTCTGTAAGTGACAGTGACCGATCGATACTGCACTTGGGTGGGCTGGGCCGGGCGGAGGGGCAAAACGCAGGTGCTAGCAGGTATCTGGGCTGATCCCGCTAACACTGCGTTTTTGGGAACCTTAAACTGCTGGGGACGCTAGTATAGATCTGATAATATATTGATCCGTTCAAATACTATACCACTAAGGGAGGTGTACGGTGCGTGCGTGGGGGTTAGCGGTACTGGCGCTAACCTGACGCTGCCTGGGGCTGGTACTTACCAGTTCACCAAAACGCTACCAAAAAAACTTTTAGCGATCGCATGAATCAGGCCTGACTCTGCGAACGCTGCAGTTATGCGTTTAGTGTTTTGTAAGTGTCAGTGATCTGACGCTGCCTGGGGCGACGCATATCACCGCCGGGCGATCAGGGGGCTAAACCTTTATTCGGTAATAAACGGCGGGTGCCCTGACACTATAAAAAATAAACAAACTAACCAGCGTCACCCGTAACAGTTATACGGTGATCAGTGGTGAAAGGGTTAACTAGGGGGCAATCAAGGGGTTAAAATATTTATTAGGTAGTATATGGGGGTCCCTGACGCTATAAAACGCTGACGGCGAACCTCAATATTTACCTCCCTAACTAGCGTCACCAGCGACACTAATACAGCGATCAGAAAAATGATCGCTTAGCGACACTGGTGAGGGGGGGTGATCAAGGGGTTAAAACTTTATTAGGGGGGGTTAGGGGTGTACCCTAGACCTACAGGGGGCTAACCCTAATTGTCCTACCACTTCTAACTGTCACAAACTGACACTATGCAGTAATCAGAAAAAAAAAAAAAAAAACCTGCTTGGTGTCAGTTTGTGACGGGGGGGGGGGGGGTGATTGGGGGGGGATCGGGGGTGTTTAGTGTGCCTGGCATGTTCTACTGTGTTGTGTAGTGTTGTGCACTTACTTACATGTCATCTCCCCTCGGCGCTGGAACGGAAACTCCCGAGCCGAGGAGAGATGACATCACATCCTCTGCCTCTGTGTACTATACAGAGGCAGGGGATGTTTCTCATTAGCTTGGAGCGATCGCGAGGGGGTGCCACGATCGGATGGCCTCCCCCTCGTCTCTCAACTCTCCCAGCCAAATGCCGACCGCAGCTGGCACCGGGGGGGGTCCGATCGGACCCCCCGCCCGCGGGAAGGCAATCACGTACCAGGTACGTGATTTTGCCTGCCTGTGCCATTCTGCTCACACATATAGGCGTGAGGCGGTCGGCAAGTGGTTAATAGGCTGGTCAGTACGTGACCTGACATCCCACTTTCCAACCCCATAGGCTCTGAATGCCCTGGGGCATTGATCGCGGTTGGCTGTTAGCGGTTCGAGCCTTTTGGTGTGAGTCGGGCTATGCATGCCCCATATTAGGCATTGGTAACTACCATTGGGTAAGCACTCTCACTAGCCGAACAAATTGTACTTGTATAATGTAACTATAGAATAGCTCCTAATATGAATCTATGTAATCTAGAGATACCGACAGATGTAAGCGACGCCCTTGAAGAAGCAGGAAACTGCGAAACATGTTGGCTTACCGCATATCCAAGCATCTTTCCAGCAATTCGCGGATCAGTGATATTTAGTATTGAGTATCTCTAATGTACTTTTTGTACCTCATGATTATATTTATTTGATATATTTGATATTACGTGTTTTGTAATCAATAAAATGTACATTTTTATCAATTTTCGAGTTTGTGCTTACCTTATTATACAGATAATTTGGTCCACTAAAAAATCCCATTTCTTATGAGGCAGCCTAGGCTTCCTCCCCTAGTTTCTATTTGCAAAGAAATGACTGTATGTTGTATGTTGAAATGGGTGAGGAGAAGAAAGTTTAATTTGGTATACACAAATGCACAGGAGGGAGGGGAGAAGATACAGAGAGGGAATGAGATATCTGCTGGTGCACAGACATTAGAGACACTTTAGACACTTTAAATGCACATAGGCACATAATATATAAAATCACACAATATCACTCTATACAGGAGCCTTTGTGAGCCTCCCACACTATCCCCAGGTGGCTCTCTATAGTGTAATTTATCTGGAAATACATTTTAATTTCTTTGTTCAAATCCTCTCGGATTTCTGGAGACTGTAGTAGACTTTCATTCAAACGCCATCTCCATTCTGGAGAATGGGTCGGATCGGGCAAGGAAAGTCTGATCATTACTGGTGCATGATCGGACCATGTTATATGTCCTATTGATATATCTTGGGGAGTAGCTGGTGATGTACCAAAAAAAATCAATTCGGAAGTATAATTGATGAGGGTTAGAAAAGAAAGTATAATCCCTCTCCTCTGCGTGCAAGATACGCCAGGCGTCTACTAATATTCTGACGTTGGGCTGGTGTGAAAATTTGATCAAGATCTCTCTCCCATTTGCTTAAACTTGGCAATGTAAAATCCACAGGGGGTGCCATCAACAATGCGTACATCTTAGAGCTAATATGAGGAAGGGGTTCCCCCTCCTCGCAGTATATTTCAAATTTTGTATGCGGCCCTCTGAAACCCTCCATAGGTCCCAATATTTCAAGGAAATGTCAAACCTGTAACGCTTGCCAAAAAGGTAATTCAAACTGTCCTCCCTGTTGCACCAGAGAGTCTATGGTTGGCCAATTGTCGGAGGTCTGAAAGTGAGAGGCTTGAAAACACCCCTTCCCCCTCAACACTCCCCCTTCAACACTCGTGATTCTAGGCCAGGGGAAAAGTTAGGATTTCCCTCTATGGGAAACAAAGGTGAATGTTTAGTAGAGAATCTAGGGTTCTGGCAGATCTTAAAGCCTATTCGCAATGTAGTGCCTATCGTGGGATGTTTTTTAATCGAACCTGGTAAGGCAGTGTAACACCATATAGCTCTGTTTAATGGGACTGGGCTCACGGGCTCACCTGTTGTTCAATGGTTATCCAAAGTTTATATTCTCCATGTCTACTCCAGTCAATTATTCTGCCTAGATGGGTTGCTTGATAGTATCTGGGGCCGCTACTACTCCTGCCCTCTTGAGCAGTGTCAACAGTAGGGATGAGCTTCGAGTTCGAGTCGAACTCATGTTCGACTCGAACATCGGCTGTTCGCAAGTTCGCCGAACAGCGAACAATTTGGGGTGTTCGCGGCAAATTAGAATGCCACTGAACACCCTTTAAAAGTCTATGAGAGAAATCAAAAGTGCTAATTTTAAAGGCTTATATGCAAGTTATTGTCATTAAAAGTGTTTGGGGACCTGGGTCCTGCCCCAGGGGACATGGATCAATGCAAAAAAAGTTTTAAAAACAGCCATTTTTTCAGGGGCAGTGATTTTAATAATGCTTAAAGTCAAACAATAAAAGTGTAATATCCCTTTAAATTTCGTAGCTGGGGGGAGTCTATAGTATGCCTGTAAAGGGGCGCATGTTTCCCGTGTTTAGAACAGTCTGACAGCAAAATGACAAGAGACAGTTTTTGACAATTCCTTTATTTAAATGCTTCTTCTTTCTTCTATCTTCCTTCATCTTATTCTTCTTCTTCTGGTTCTTCTGGCTCTTCTGGTTCTTCCTCCGGTGTTCTTGTCCAGCATCTCCTCTGTGGCGTCTTCTATCTTCTTCTCCTTGGGCCGCTCCGCACCCATGGCATGGGTGGAGGCTCCCGCTCTTCTCTTCATCTTCTTCTCTTCTTCATCTTCTTCTCTTCTTCATCTTCTTCTCCGGGCCGCTCCGCATCCATGCTGGCATGGTGGGAGGCTCCCGCTGTGTGACGCGTCTCCTCTTCTGACGGTTCTTAAATAACGGGGGGCAGGGCCACCCAGTGACCCCGCCCCCTCTGACGCACGGGACATGACGGGACTTCCCTGTGGCATTCCCCGTGACGTCACAGGGAAGTCCCGTCAAGTCACCGTGCGTCAGAGGGGGGGGGTCACTGGTTGGCCCTGCCCACCGTTATTTAAGAACCGTCAGAAGAGGAGACGCGTCACACAGTGGGAGCCTCCCACCATGCCAGCATGGATGCGGAGCGGCCCGGAGAAGAAGATGAAGAAGAGAAGAAGAGGAAGAGAAGAAGATGAAGAAGAGAAGAAGATGAAGAGGAGAGCGGGAGTCTTCCTCTATGCCATCATGGATGCGGAGCGGCCCGAGGAGAAGAGATGCTGGACGAGAACACCAGAGGAAGAACCAGAAGAAGAAGAAGATGAAGGAAGATAGAAGAAAGAAGAAGCATTTAAATAAAGGAATTGTCAAAAACTGTCTCTTGTCATTTTTAACATTTTTGACAGTTTTTTAGTGAAATGGTAGGCCCTTACCATTTCACACAGGGGGGCCAGGATCTGGGGGTCCCCTTGTTAAAGGGGGATTCCAGATTTCGATAAGCCCCCTGCCCGCAGACCCCCACAACCACCAGCCAGGGTTGTGGGGATGAGGCCCTTGTCCTCATCAACATGGGGACAAGGTGTTTTGGGGGGCTACCCCAAAGCACCCTCCCAATGTTGAGGGCAGGTGGCCTGGTACGGTTCAGGAGGGGGGGGGGCGCTCGTCCCCCCCTCTTTTCCTGTGGCCTGCCAGGTTGGGTGCTCAGATAAGGGTCTGGTATGGATTTTTAGGGGACCCCACGTTGTTGTTTTTTTTAATTTTGGCGCGGGGTTCCCCTTAAAATCCATACCAGACCTGAAGGGCCTGGTATGGAATTTAGGGGGACCCCCACATCATTTTTCTTTTTAAATTTTGGTTCGGGGTTCCCCTGTGGGGAATTCCCATGCTGTTTTTATCAATGAGCTTTTATGTGTGTTGTCGGACCGGCAATGCAATAGCCGCAAGTAGTTTTAAATGACTTTTTTTCCTTTGAGATGTCATTTTTCTGTCAGACTGTTCTAAACACGGGAAACATGCGCCCCTTTACAGGCATACTATAGACACACCCCAGGTACGAAATTTAAAGGGATATTACACTTTTATTGTTTGACTTTAAGCATTTTTAAAATCACTGTTCCTGAAAAAACAGCCGTTTTTAAAACTTTTTTTTGCATTGATCCATGTCCCCTGGGGCAGGACGCAGGTCCCCAAACACTTTTAATGACAATAACTTGCATATAAGCCTTTCAAATTAGCACTTTTGATTATTCATGTTCGTGTCCCATAGACTTTAACGGTGTTCGCGTGTTCGAACAAACTTTTTTCCTGTTCGCATGTTCTGGTGCGAACCGAACAGGGGGGTGTTCGGCTCATCCCTAGTCAACAGTACTCTGCTGATCCTTGGGTGTTTACTGGCCCAGATAAATTTAGTAAACACGGCCCGAATTTGGCTGAAGTAGGCCAAGGGGATCATAATAGGTAATGCCTGAAAAAGATACAAAAATTTCGGCACCATATTCATCTTTATGATGTTACATCTGCCGAACCATGAGTGTATTCCTCTACTCCACTTATCCAGCAGTACTCTAACTGCAGTAAGTAGCGATGGGAAATTCACCGCAAAAGTGTTTGTTAAGTTTGGTGGAATATAGGTACCCAGGTACTTTGGCGCAGTTGCCGTCCATCTGAACTTAAAGTTAAGCTGTAGGGTACTGCGCACGGGTCCCGGCAGTGCCACCCCCATCTTCTCTGATTTACTGTAATTTATTTTTAAATTTGACAGAGCTCTGTACCGTTCGAGCTCCTTCATGAGATTAGGTAGTGACATGTGGGCTGGAGAGTGAAAAAAGTAAGTTGTCCGCATAGGCGGACACTGTATAATTGTGCCCCCCTATTTTTAACCCCACAATGTTGAAGTTCTGTCGAATTTTATGTAATAGGGGCTCTAACATGAGTGCAAATAATAGAGGTGAAAGGGGGCACCCCTGTCTGGCCCCGTTTGAGATTGGAAAAATCTTTGAGTACACTCCATTTGCCTTAACTAAGGCCTGTGGGGAGGAATACACCCCAGCTATCCATTGTATCATCTTATCCCCCAGGCCCATATATCTTAAGACTCCCAACATAAATGTCCAGTTGACCCTATCAAAAGCCTTTTCTGCATCTGTACTCAAAAAGACACTAGGTGTCTTTGTTTGGTTCGCATAGTGGACCAGATTAAGTACTTTAGTGGTATTGTCTCTTGCTTCACGTGTAGAAATGAATCCCACTTGGTCCCTATGGACCAACTGGGGAAGCTGAGATTGTAGGCGAGAGGCAAGTACCTTTGTAAACATTTTCAGGTCCACATTGAATAATGAGATCGGTCGATAGCTCCCGCAGTCTGACGGGTCCTTTCCCTCTTTTGGGATAACAGAAATATGGGCTCTTAGTGCATCTAATGGGAAAGCAGTTGTTTGTCCTAATACATTGAATACTTTAGTCATATATGGGCCTAGTAATGAATAAAAACTCTTATAATACTGTATAGAAAAGCCATCAGGGCCAGGTGCCTTTCCAGGTTTTATCGTTTTTATTACTGTTAAAACTTCCTTGGTGGTAATAGGAGTTTCTAATTTACGGCGAACCAGGGAAGGCACGCGAGCCATTTGTGAGGAAGATAAGTATTCTTCTAGAGAAGAGGGGGACAAAGAAGGTGGTGTCAAATTATACAGCGCGGAGTAATAATCTCCAAACTCCTGTGCAATGTCTTTCGGCATTGCGATTTTTTGGCCCCCACTCCCTTTAATATAGGGTATGTGTGACCGCATATGCTGTTCCCTTAGTTTCCTCACCAACAGTTTGCCACACTTATCACCAGATTCATATGACATCCTCTTACCGTATTGTAATACTGCTTTTGCCTTAAAGCGGAGGAGGTCTGATATCTGTCGTCTCAGTACAGAAGTATAAAGGATTACCCAAAAACTTACAGAGCATCAGATTCCAGATGACCCGTTTTTTTGTTCTACTACAGAGTTCACAAATTCCACCTAAGAAATATAAAAATTCAGTACTTTGTCACTTGGTGAATGCGGCTAAAGCCTGTATTACCATGTGCTGGAAGAACCTACGACCACCTTCCATCTCCATGTGGCTTAATAAACTTAGGAGAGTTAGAATAATGGAAAATCTTGTGCCTAAGACCATAGATAGAATAGAACATGTTACTGAAATATGGTTCCCGTGGTAAATATTTGTACAGTCAGATGAGGGGAGGAGGCTACTCGGAAGTGAGGAGGGGGAATGAAACCGACTAGGCAGGAAGTACGGGAGTCTGGGCAGATGGCAGATGGCTCTCCCTCTCTGGGTAAGGGGGGGGGGGGGTTTAAATCCTTTTTTTTTTGTGTTCTGTATGGTTTGCTTTTTATGTTTAAATATGATTAAAATGACAGGAGAATTGAAATCTCGGAGGTATGCTGATGCAGAAATATGAGGAGAGGGTTAAGTACGTTTGCAAAGTATAAGTAGGTAGGGAAACCGAGTATTCCCGATGACCAATTTTTGTTATGGAATATATATGATGTGACTATAATATGACTATGATGTATTAATTAAAAGTGTGGTGTTGTGCTAATCCTTAAGGTACATAAAAATATGGGAAAACACATAAATCAATAAATAAATAGTGTAATTGTGTCACACTTATGATAGTGGTTCTAGTATATTACTAAAAAAATCCGTGATTCACCAACATAAACAACCTGGTGCAAAAATAATCATAAATAAATCACACATAACGGATGCAGTAAGATCAAATGGCAATACCTGGCTAGAAAATTAATAAAAATAGGTGTATATGGTGCAGCCGGGCATATTGCAAACAAACGAGGATGAAACGTGACTTGTTCTCATTAACATAATACAAGTGACAGTTTGGCTGGAACCTTGTGATATTCAACAAATAAAGTCCACAAATCCATGTGCAAAAAAAGTGATCCACTGAAGGTTAATAAAGTCCAAATAGTGTGTATAAACAGTGATCCATTTAGAGTAAATTAAAGTGACTAATAACAGTTGTGATGTGTGTCCTTTCTTCATGCAACACAGCACGCAATGGTGGGCAGTAATTGGGTACTCGCTTTAGCCAATAATGGGCATGGCGACCCTTATCTAGCAAAACTACAGCATCAACCAATCGTGGGAGCGATACTAGTTAGATCCTATCCTGGCTTATCTTCTCTGGGGGCATCTGTGTCTCAAGTAGTATCCCGGGGTCACCAAGATAAAGACATCAAGTAGAGAGTCCCACAATGGTGTAGTAACATTTGGCAAACCATAAATTTTATTAAAACTAATCAGAGTACTCACATAAAAACAATGGCAATGTGTGGAGTTCCGACGAGCGGCGAGCTCGTACCGCTAATCACTATAGAGTGCCTGTCCCGTCCCTACGCATGACGTCACGACTCACGTGACTTCATCAGGGGATACAGGGAGGCACTGTAGATGTCCTTAAATAGCTCTCCCATAAGCTATAATGGGTGGTCATTTTCCCGAAGTCTCAAGGAAGTGCTACGGTGGCCATATTGCCAGAGGTGGATGGGCGCGGCGATGTTAAAAACAAGCCAATTGAAGCAGACAGGGGCGGGCCTCACCAATCAGCGCTGGCATCACTCTTTACTGTCAGCAAAGGGGTAACGCTAATGCATCGGCAGAAATGACATTATACTGTGTGTTTGCACGTGGAGCACAGCAACACACAGGCAGATCTGAATCAGAGATGCATTTAGAGACTTTTAAACATAATTTTAAAAGGAGAGGCCAGTTCATTCTCCACGATTAAACCTCTTTCAAATGATTAACAATTTATTAAAAATGTTTAAAAATAAAAATAAAAATAAAAAATGGTCTGTCGGGTGAATCAATATAAAAATTCTATAAAAATATATTAAAAAAATATACAAAAACCGGATTGGTCAGGGAAAGGCATCTATATAGACCGGGATCTGCAGAACACAGGTATAAAATATATCGCTAAGGGACCTAGATAAACAAAGTGCCCCTGCATAATACATATAGAATATATACATAATAAATCAAATACTAGATGCTATATACACAGCTCACAGTATAGGTAAATATTAATAATAAAATTGATAAACAACATCATATGTAAGGAAACATTGTGTCTACCACCTAATCCTGAACACGGATATTAGTCTGTAAGGATGGTGTAGATAGCGGAATCTCGAATAAGGTGTAATTCCTAAAAAATAGATATATAGGCTCAACTTCGGCCGTGGGACTATAGGCTTGTATAGCGTCACACCACTCGTGCAGAAGTGTTACCAGCTGTACAGAATAAAATTATTAAAAGTTTTTTTTGGGATTGAGAAATTTGATAGGTAAATCTTGAAATCATAATAATATTAAAAATCACTGAGGAAACAGTTCAAATCAAATTCTATATTCAGGCCTCTTGGCGAGAAGGTATCCAGGGTAAAAATCCATTTGGATTCCAACTGGCTGAGGGTCCTGACCATGTGTCCCCCCCACCAGTTTCTAACATATGGCTGGATACCCCAAACTTCAGATGGGAGGGATCTTTATTGTGACACAACAAAAAATGTTTGGATACGCCATGTTTATTGTATCCGTTTAGAATATTATTCACATGCTCTTTGATTCGCACCTTTAGTGGTCTTTTTGTCCGGCCAACATATTGCAGACCACAGCTGCATTGTAGGGCGTATACTGCCCCCTCCGTATTGCAGCAAATAAAATTTGAAACTTCATAAGTATCCCCCGTAGTTGTCGATGAAAAATGGAACACTTTTTCATTGGGACGTCTAGTTCTTACGCATGCGAAGCATCTTTTGCATGGGAAGAATCCTTTGCCCAAAAAGAACGCAAAGGTCTTCTTTGGTGGGTCTATCACGCTTTTCACCAATTTATCCCGAATCGACGGTGCTCTTTTATAGATAAATTTGGGGTTTTTTGGTAGACTCCCCTGAAGTTGTGTGTCTGCCTGCAAAATATGCCAATGGCGTCTGATGATCTTCTCTATTTTCTTGTGTTGCATGCTATAATCAAGGATAAGTGCTGGTCCCTCCATTGGGTGTTTTTTTAGAACTTTATCCTCAATTAATGCTTTACGATCCATTCCCGATACTTCTGTTATTTGCTTATCTATATTCTCTCGATCGTACCCTTTAGCGGTGAATCTGGCTCCAATTTTCTCTGCCTGCTCCAGGAAAACTTGAAATTTGGTGCAATTCCTTCTCAAACGCATTAATTGGCCTTTAGGGACATTAAAGAGCCAGTTTTTGTGGTGACAGCTCTCTATAGGAAGATAACTATACCTGTCTACATTTTTAAAGTGCGTTCGTGTGCTGAATATTGAGTCTTCTTGTAAGATGTCCAGGTCTAGGAAAGTTACTTTCTTTTCACTTATATCCCATGAGAGTCGGATATTCCTCTCATTTGTATTCAATTTCTCCATGAAGTTGTTTAACTGATTTACATCGCCTTCCCATACTATAACAATATCGTCAATATATCTTTTATAAATAAGTAGTTCTTCTGGTTGATCCTTGAAAACAAATTCGTCTTCCCACTGAGCCATGAAAAGCCCAGCTACGCTGGGGGCAAATTTGGCTCCCATGGCTACTCCGGTTTGCTGATGGTAATACGTGTTGTTATACCAGAAGTAGTTGTTTTTTAAACTGAAGTCCAAGCATTTTATCAAAAACCTCCTCTGCAGGCATGTCAATTTGGAGTATTTCCTCAAACCCTATTTGGCAGCTTCACACGCCAAATGGTGGGGTATGATCGTATATAGAGATGCGATGTCTGCGGTGGCCATGATGCGCATCTTGCCTCTTTGTGGGATCTCATCCAAGATTTGTAAAATTTGTTTGGTGTCCCGCAAGTACGCTTTTGTGCTCTGGACCACCGGTTGCAGAAAAAAGTCTATGTATTGCCCTATCCTTGACGTCAGTGAATCGATCCCATTCACTATTGGTCTCGGGGGTAGGTCTGTTTTATTTTTATGGACCTTCGGTAGTGAATATATAACGGGGGTGCGACATGAGTCGGGTACCAGGAACCTTGCTTCTTTCTTACTCAGAATATTCTTCTTTGTCCCTAGGTGCACTACTTGTTCAAGCGCTTTCCTGCACCTAAACATGGGGTTACTGAGTAGTTTCTTATAGGTGTTCACGTCATTAAGCATATTCATCATAGATTTGTGGTATTGTTCTTTCAACAGGATAACAATACCTCCTCCCTTGTCCGCTGGTCGGATCACAATCTCTTTCCTTTTCATCAATTTGCGAATTCTGCTTTTAATATGTTTCAGGTCTTGCCTCTTCTTGATCTTCATGTCTTTGATCTCATCCACAACTATTCTTCTAAAAACCTCAATATATTTATTATCTTTGATGGGTGGATTAAAAACTGAACTGTTCATCAGTGTGCTGTGTAAAATATTATCCTTCTCAATTTCTGTATATCTGATAGGGTTTCCTGCTATATATTTCTGTATGTTTAGTTTCCTCACAAATTTCTGAATCCCGATGTACGTTTCAAATTTGTCCAGATTCTTAGTCGGCGCATACTTCAAGCCTTTATCTAAAACCCCAATCTCTTCAGAGGTAAGTACCTGGCCACTAAGATTAAAGATGCCCTCTCCCTTCATTCCCTTTTTCTTTTGCTCTCTCTTCCCGGCTCTCCGTCCTCTCTTCTTTCTGGGCTTCTTCTGGAACTTCTTGTCTCGTCCGAATTCCTTGGTGGGTGGTTTGGCCTGTCTCTGTCTAAAAAAGGCCTACTGTGTTCGAGGTCTCCATAATGTGTGGAGTACTGCCTCCCTTGTCTCTCTTCTTCTTCTCTATTCATTAGCGGGGCGTAGAAGTTATACGTGGGGTACTGGGCTCCATTCATGCTGCTGGTAATTGTTAGGTTGTGATCCTCTCCTTTGTCCTTGGCCATAATCCTGGACTGGGCTCCTTTCCCTTGGTCTATGATACTCATAGGGTGGTGCCCTATTGTCTCTATGGTCATGTGTAGGTCTTCTTTGATCTCTTTATTCATATGGCGGTCCCCGCTGGTCCCTCTGGTCATATGGTGGTCTGTATCAATTATTCCTGTACGGGGGTTTCTTATTATTATTCCAGTTTTGCGGTCTCCTACCTCCATTTTGTGGAGTATGGTTGTTGTACTGGGGTCTCCTATCACCTCTGGAGTATATGAATGGTATTCTGTATTTCTCTCTGCATAATCTGTGGATCTGGAAGTCGAACCTCCACTTTCGTTTCTCTGAGCCTGATAGTCACGATATGTAGTTTCTGGCCCAGAGGGAGCACTATCATGTTGTGAGTATACCCTTACCACTTTCTCTGGTGTGGAGTATGTGGAGCATATATCGGTCTTCCCTATTTGGCTTTGCCATTTAAATACTTGGTTGTTCCGAAAGTCATTCGTGTCCCTGATATGTTTCTTACTCTTTCTTTGTTGGACTTCTTTGTCCTTTTTTATCAGGTCTATATTCAGTTGCGTGGTTAGATTTTTGAATTCAGTAGTGTCTTTGTATGGTTCCAATTCTTCTCTAATTTCTAGGATATTCTGATCTATCTTTTTATTCTTTCTTTGTTTTCTTTCCAGAAGGAAGGTCAATAGCTCTAAGCCTTTGTCATTGAAGAATTTGAACCATTCCTCATTTGACTCTTGATCTATCAGGCCATCATTTGGGGGGACATCCCATCTTAACCTTCTTGGGACTATATTTTCCTTCAAATACATTTCAAAGGTGCATATGTCCCACCACAGGCTCACCTTCTTTTCCATGTTATGTCCCAACTTCCTCATCAGGCTTTCCAAGTCTAAATTTCAATTATGCCCCGTACACACGGTCAGATTTTCCGATGGAAAATGTCCAATCGGAGCGTGTTGTCGAAAAGTCCGACCGTGTGTGGGCTCCATCGGACATTTTCCATCGGATTTTCCAACACACAAAGTTTGAGAGCAGGATATAAAATTTTCCGACAACAAAATCCGTCGGAAATTCCGATCGTGTGTACACAAATCCGACGGACAAAGTGCCACGCATGCTCAGAATAAATAAAGAGATGAAAGCTATTGGCCACTGCCCTGTTTATAGTCCCGACATACGTGTTTTACGTCACCGCATTCAGAACGATCGGATTTTCCAACAACTTTGTGTGACCGTGTGTATGCAAGACAAGTTTGAGCCAACATCCATCGGAAAAAATCGGAATGTCCGAACAAAGTCCGACCGTGTGTTACATTTGTAGTACTGAAAACTTCATCTAAATTAACTTTCTTTTTCTCCATATAGGAAAACACATCCATGATTGCTGCGGGAATTGATGGAAGGTATATGAAAAAACAGATAGAAAGTATTCCTGCGCTACCATATATGGGGAAAGGAAACACTAGGAAAAGCCACCTACACCAAGTGGGGTGTATATATTCTATATGTATTATGCACGGGCACTTTGTTTATCTAGGTCCCTTAGCGATATATTTTATACCTGTGTTCTGCAGATCCCGGTCTATATAGATGCCTTTCCCTGACCAATCTGGTTTTTATATATTTTTTTAATATATTTTTATAGAATTTTTTATATTCACCCGACAGACCATTTTTTATTTTTATTTTTATTTTTAAACATTTTTAATAAATTGTTAATCATTTAAAGAGGTTTAATCGTGGAGAATGAACTGGCCTCTCCTTTTAAAATTATGTTTAAAAGTCTCTAAATGCATCTCCGATTCAGGTCTGCCTGTGTATTGCTGTGCTCCACGCGCAGACACACAGTATAATGTCATTTCTGCCGATGCATTAGCGTTCCCCCTTTGCTGACAGTAAAGAGTGATGCCAGCGCTGATTGGTGAGGTCTACTACGGCGTCAAGGCTGGCATCCGCCCCTGTCTGCTTCAATTGGCATGTTTTCAACATCGCCGCGCCCATCCACCTCTGGCAATATGGCCGCCGTAGCACTTCCTTGAGACTTTGAGAAAATGGCCACCAATTATAGCTTATGGGAGAGCTATTTAAGGACATCTACAGTGCCTCCCTGTATCCCCTGATGAAGTCACGTGGGTCGTGACGTCATGCGTAGGGACGGGACAGGCACTCTATAGTGATTAGCAGTATGAGCTTGCCGCTCGTCGGATCTCCACACATTGCCATTGTTTTTATGTGAGTACTCTGATTCGTTTTAATAAAATTTATGGTTTGCCAAACGTACTACACCATTGTGGGACTCTCTTCTTGATGTCTTTATCTTGTTGACCCCAGGATACTACTTGAGAGACACATGCCCCCAGAGGAGATAAGCCAGGATAGGATCTAACTAGTATCGCTCCCACGATTGGTTGATGCTGTGGTTTTGCTAGATAAGGGTCGCCATGCCCATTATTGGCTAAAGCGAGTACCCCATTACCTTCAGGTAAGGGGCCACTGCCCACCATTGCGTGCTGTGTTGCATGAAGAAAGGACACATATCACAACTGTTATCAGTCATTTTAATTTACTCTAAATGGATCACTGTTTATACACACTATTTGGACTTTATTAACCTTCAGTGGATCACTTTTTTTGCACATGGATTTGTGGACTTTATTTGTTGAATATCACAAGGTTCCAGTCAAACTGTCATTTGTATTATGTTCATGAGCACAAGTCACGTTTCATCCTCGTTTGTTTGCAATATGCCCGGCTACACCATATACACCTATTTTTATTAATTTTCTAGCCAGGTATTGCCATTTGATCTTACTGCATCCGTTATGTGTGATTTATTTATGATTATTTTTGCACCAGGTTGTTTATGTTGGTGAATCACGGATTTGTTTAGTAATATACTAGAACCACTATCATAAGTGTGACACAATTACACTATTTATTGATTTATATGTTTTCCCATATTTTTATGTACATTAAGGATTAGCGCAACACCACACTTTTAATTATTTCTTTTATATATAGGGTCAGGTTGCACTCCACTTGGTGTAGGCGGCTTTTCCTAGTGTTTCCTTTCCCCGTATATGGTAGCGCAGGAATACTTTCTATCTGACTATGATGTATTGTTTTTATCTCTTTCTTTTCTCTTGTAAAAATAAATAAAGAATTTAAAAGAAAAGAAAGACATACAAACGGTATTGAAAATAAAAGGAACACAATTACAAAAAGATACACTGAAGTAATTATTATGCCCAGGAGTTTGAATAAAAAGATGTGGAACATATGCCAATTAGTAATTGAGTCCGATAGATATAGACACTGATTATATTTCAGGTTGCACTATAGACTGTCTTAGAATAAAGTGAAGTTTAATTTTTTTTGTCTGTCAAAGAAGTTTAGAGAGGTTGGAAGTTGCACTCACAGCTAATTTGCACAGGTAGGTTCTGTTTGAGCCAAAGCTATAAATCCTCATAACTAAATTTGGGGTTTTGAGTTGAAAATAGCAACATATGTTTGGTAGTCTCAGCTATCATTCATTTTTCTTAGAAATCAATCTCTTATGCTTTATGCTCATTAAATGCAGTACCAACAAAAAGGTAAATAAGATATTTTTTAACTCGCCCATGACCTTCATCTGACCCATTTGTAGTTCATTTGAATCTCTCAGTGTAATCAGGGTTTTTCAGTGGCTTTTATATTAAAAAACAGCTAAATAGGGGAGATATGAGTTATTACAGTTATTAATCTGGATTAAATATTAATCTTGATGGCTCAGATGCCAGTAACATTTTTAACCCAAAGGTGCTACTATAACCACACAAGATAATGTATTTAATTTATTTTAAAGACTCGAAATTCCCCAATGAGATTAGGTTAGGTGAAAACTTTGGAGCTAAACACATGAATAATGAATTCTCAATGAACTGTTAAAAGATACTTATTTTTACTAATAGTCTAGTTTAGTCCTTCCAACAGTAATCTTGGCAAAGTGCATAGCTGAGTCCATAACAGTAGAAAACATTTCGACCATGTTATTGTTGGTGGCATATGCTAAATCCAGGGAAACTGGATTTTCAAAGCTAGGTAATTATACGTTGAGCCCAAAAACCACCTATAGAGTTTGCATGATAGGGTATTTCTCAGCCAACCTGAATGTATGTTTGAAATTGCACAAGCATGCATCTCCTATGTCTACAATATTAGTGTTGTCAGATATTATAACCATGGCATCAAAAAATGTATTGACACCAGACAGAGCAGGATCTTGAGAGTCCACACATGTTTTTGTGAACCAGAATGCTAAGGGCAGAATGTATAATAAAGTTTGCTAGCATGTATTAGCAAACTGCTTCCTATCACCAGTAAATTGGTCACTGAAGTTTTTCTTTGATGTCTCTGGTTCAAGAAGTGAATGGGGAAAAAACAATATTTATACCACACAACTCCATACAATTCTCAAAATCAAATGGAGGCACTATGTCAAGTAAAAGATGAATGGATGCCCACACACCCTAAAGTGACAAGTAATGTGAATTTACTTGCACACCACAGAAAACAGCACAGATGTTTCTGGGGTTAAGCAGGGCCCCTTTATCAAGGTGACAGATGGAACTCACTAGTGAAAGTTGAACATGTGTATTGCACAGAACTAAAATCAGATCAGCCCCCACCCCCAATTTCCTAGTATGATGATTTCCATTTCTGAATTCAGTGTCCTGTTTGCTCTCTTCTTCTTTCCTTTTGTTTTGATCATGTCACATACTCATACTCATATTATTGTTTTGTAGTTTGGACACATCACCATTGGATTCTGTTCATATATGACACAAGCAATCCATTATTTTACTTTTTTTTTCATTATGTTATATTATTGTTTTTCAATTTTAAATTCCTTTTATCTGTTAAAGGTGCCATGTGTGACCTCGAAACACTGTAGTTGGTTTCTATGCTGTACAGGTAAATTTACATCACTTGTCACTTTATGGTGTGCAGGTAAACGTCCTTGGGCCTCAATATGCAGACTTTTTGTCACAAAGTTCTTCAGCATTATTGAAGATTTAGACTATTGGGCTTGATCCTAAGATAGAAGGAAAGCATAACCCAGAAAACTATAAGGCAGGTCTTAGGTTAAGGCATTACGACCACTAGTGAAATTTCTAACCTATAGCTGCTGTATTGAAGGAGAGCTAATTGGTATTGATTTAATAAAACTAGAGAGTGCAAAATGTGGTGCAGCTGTGCATAGTAGCCAATCAGCTTCTAACTCCAGCTTGTTCAATTAAGCTTTAACGAAAATACCTGGAAGCTGATTGCTTTCTATGCAAAGCTGCACCAGATTTTGCACTCTGCAGTCTTAGTAAATCCTCCCCATTGTGTCTTGTGTTTGCTCTATACTTGCTCTGATATCCCCAGATATTAGCAGCAGAAATATGATATCTAAACACAGGATTATAGCCATGCAGGGTCAGAACCAGGACAAAGTCAAGGTCAAACCAGAGTAGCCAGGAAAAAAACATAAATAGTATGGGTTTACAGGAATAGAAATGTAGTCACAACAAGTCAGTCCAAGCACGCAGGTAGAATCAGAATCGAAATCAGGCAGATGTTAGCAACAAATGATTGAATTATATACTCCATAAGAGACAAAATAATTATCTTTAACACAGACAACCATGCTGTGGAAAAAGTCATTTCTAAGGAGGAGACCACTAATCAGAAAATGGTGAACTAATAGAAGACACATGCGTGTGTACACATGAACAGCCAAAGGGCCAGCAAATATACATGACTTACATACAAACACATGCATACAGATACTTTTACAGCATGAGATTCCTTGGATTGGCGATACCCCCTCATGGCTGGGTTTACCCTTTGTCGATCTTGGAGGATAAGGCCATAGAGGAGTATGTTGCAGATGCACTTTCTCAAGGTTTCATCCACAAATCCTGCTGGTACTGGTTTCTTCTTTGTGAAGTAGAAGAGTGGTGAACTGAGACCTTGTATTGATTATAGGGGTCTCAATTGTTTCACAATTAAGAATGCCTATCTGCTTCCGTTGATTACGTAATTATTTGATCGCCTCAAGGGAGCAACAGTTTTAACAAAGATTAATTTGAGGGGGGCATACAATCTCGTGAGGATTAAGGAGGGCGACGAGTGGAAAACTGTGTTTAATACCAGTGCAGGCCATTAGGAGTACCTCCTAATGCCTTTTGACCTTTGTAACGCCCCAGGAGTTTTCCAGGAATTTATTAACAATGTCCTCCGAGATTTGTTGCAGTTATGTGTGGTGGTTTATCTCGACGATATCCTCATATTTTAACAGACAGATGTCTGTTGTGTGCTTCAGAAACTAAGAGAGAACAATCTCTATTGTAAGTTAGAGAATTGCAAATTCCATAGTGAATAGGTTAAATTCCTGGGTTATGTCATTTCCACTGCTGGTTTTTTGATGAACCCAGAGAAACTTTCAGCAGTCCTACAATGACCCCAACCCGTGGGTTTACATCCTCTTCAGCGTTTTCTTGGCTGTGCCAACTATTATCGGAAGTTTATTCCTAACTTCTCTTCTCTGGTCAAGCCCCTGACTGACTGACCAGAAAGGACGGTAACCCACAGTGTCAGTCTCTGGAGTCCATTTAGGCCTTTGAGAGTCTCAAGGCTGCCTTTGTTTCTGATCCTGTGTTGGCACATCCTGATCCTACATTACCCTTGATGCTTCTGAGTAGGGATGAGCCAAACACCCCCCTGTTCGGTTCGCACCAGAACATGCGAACAGGAAAAAAGTTTGTTCGGGACACGAACATGAATAATCAAAAGTGCTAATTTTAAAGGCTTATATGCAAGTTATTGTCATAAAAAGTGTTTGGGGACCTGGGTCCTGCCCCAGGGGACATGTATCAATGCAAAAAAAAAGTTTTAAAAACGGACGTTTTTTCGGGAGCAGTGATTTTAATAATGCTTAAAGTCAAACAATAAAAGTGTAATATCCCTTTAAATTTTGTACCTGGGGGTGTCTATAGTATGCCTGTAAAGGGGCACATGTTTCTGGTGTTTAGAACAGTCTGACAGCAAAATGACATTTCAAAGGAAAGTCATTTAAAACTACTCGCGGCTATTGCATTGCCGGTCCGACAATACACATAGAAGTTCATTGATAAAAACGGCATGGGAATTCCCCCAAAGGGGAACCCTGAACCAAAATGTAAAAAAAAAATGACGTGGGGGTCCCACTAAATTCCATACCAGATCCTTCAGGTCTGGTATGGATTTTAAGGGGAACCCCGCACCAAAATTTAAAAAAAAAACGGCATGGGGTCCCCCCAAAAATCCATACCAGACCCTTATCCGAGCACACAACCTGGCAGGCCGCAGGAAAAGAGGGGGGGACGAGAGAGCGCCCCCCTCCTGAACCATACCAGGCCACATGCACTCAACATTGGGAGGGTGCTTTGGGGTAGCCCCCAAAACACCTTGTCCCCATGTTGATGAGGACAAGGGCCTCATCCCCACAACCCTGGCCGGTGATTGTGGGGGTCTGCGGGCGGGGGGCTTATTGGAATCTGGAAGCCCCCTTTAACAAGGGGACCCCCAGATCCCAGCCCCCCCTGTATGAAATGGTAAGGGGGTACTACCATTTCACTAAAAAACTGTCAATAATGTTAAAAATGACAAGAGACAGTTTTAGACAATTCCTTAATTTAAATGCTTCTTCTTCCTTCTTTTTTATTCTATCTTCCTTCATCTTCTTCTTCTTCTGGTTCTTCTGGTTCTTCCTCCGGTGTTCTCGTCCAGCATCTCCTCAGCGGCGTCTTCTTCCATTCTTCTCCTTGGGCCGCTCCGCATCCATGGCATGGAGGGAGGCTCCCGCTCTTCTCTTCATCTTCTTCTCTTCTTCATCTTCTTTTCTTCTTCTCTTCTTCATCTTCTTCTCCAGGCCGCTCCGCATCCATGCTGGCATGGAGGGAGGCTCCTGCTGTGTGACGCGTCTCCTCTTCTGACGGTTCTTAAATAATGGACGCACGGTGAGTTGATGGGACTTCCCTGTGACGTCACAGGGAATGCCACAGGGAAGTCCCGTCATGTCCCGTGCGTCAGAGGGGGGCGGGGTCACCGGGTGGCCCCGCCCCCCATTTTTTAAGGACCGTCAGAAGAGGAGACACGTCACACAGCGGGAGCCTCCCTCCATGCCAGCATGGATGCGGAACAGCCCGGAGAAGAAGATCAAGAATATGAAAAAGAGAAGAAGATGAAGAAGAGAATAAGATGAAGAGAAGAGTGGGAGCCTCCCTCCATGCCATGGATGCGGATCGGCCCGAGGAGAAGAAGGGAAGAAGACGCTGCATAGTAGATGCTGGACGAGAACACTGGAGGAAGAACCGGAAGAACCAGAAGAAGAAGAAGATGAAGGAAGATAGAAGAAAGAAGAAAGAAGAAAGAAGAAGCATTTAAATAAAGGAATTGTCAAAAACTGTCTCTTGTCATTTTTCACATTTTTGACAGTTTTTTAGTAAAATGGTAGGGGTACATTTGTACCCCCTTACCATTTCACACAGGGGGGAGGGCCAGGATCTGGGGGTCCCCTTGTTAAAGGGGGCTTCCAGATTCCGATAAGTCCCCCGCCCACAGACTCCCACAACCACCGGCCAGCGTTGTGGGGATGAGGCCCTTGTCCTCATCAACATGGGGACAAGGTGTTTTGGGGGGCTACCCCAAAGCACCCTTCCAATGTTGAGGGCATGTGGCCTGGTACGGTTCAGAAGGGGGGGTGCTCTCTCGTCCCCCCTCTTTTCCTGCGGCCTGCCAGGTTGCATGCTCGGATAAGGGTCTGGTATTGATTGTTGGGGGGACCCCACGCCGTTTTTTTTTTTATTTTGGCGCGGGGTTCCCCTTAATATCCATACCAGACCTAAAGGGTCTGGTATGGAATTTAGGGGGACCCCCACTTCTTTTTTTTCTTTTAATTTTAGCTGGGGTTCCCCTTAATATCCATACCAGACCTAAAGGGTCTGGTATGGAATTTAGGGGGACCCCCACTTCTTTTTTTTCTTTTAATTTTAGCCGGGGTTCCCCTTAATATCCATACCAGACCTGAAGGGCCTGGTATGGAATTTAGGGGACCCCCCAAGTCATTTTTTTAAATTTTGGTTCGGGGTTCCCCTGTGTGGAATTCCCATGCCGTTTTTATCAATGAACTACTATGTGTATTGTCGAACCGGCAATGCAATAGCCGTGAGTAGTTTTAAATGACTTTTTTCCTTTGAAATGCCATTTTGCTGTCAGACTGTTCTAAACACGAGAAACATGCGCCCCTTTACAGGCATACTATAGACACCCCCCAGCTACAAAATTTAAAGGGATATTACACTTTTATTGTTTGACTTTAAGCATTATTAAAATCACTGCTCCCAAAAAAACGGCCATTTTTATGACTTTTTTTTGCATTGATCCTTGTCTCCTGGGGCAGGACCCAGGTCCCCAAACACTTTTTATGACAATAACTTGCATATAAGCCTTTAAAATTAGCACTTTTGATTTCTCCCATAGACTTTTAAAGGGTGTTCCATGGCATTCGAATTTTCCACGACCACCCTAAATTGTTCACTGTTTGGCGAACTTGCAAACAGCTGATGTTCGAGTCGATCATGAGTTCGACTCAAACTCAAAGCTCATCCCTACTTCTGAGACTGGAGTTGGCGCCCTTCTGTCTCAACATCCTACCTCTGAGAGCACTATGCATCCTTGTGGCTACTTTTCCAAAAAAATGTCACCTGCGGAGTGCAATTACAAGATTGGTGACAGAAAGCTGTTAGCGATCATTTTAGCCCTGAAAGAATGGAGACATCTCCTCGAAGGCACCACTGTTCCGGTTCTCATTCTTACTGACCATAAGAATCTCACATTCTTGTCTGAGGCTAAACAGTACTAAGAATGTAAGTGCTGATGCTTTGTCACAACAATTTTCCAAGATGGAGTCGGTTCCGGTTCCTGTGATTCCTCCTGATCGTATTCTGGCTACGGTTTTCACCAGTCTCGCTTCTCCTTTGGGTGACAAAATTCTTGTTGCTTGGGTTCATGCTCCTCCTGAGAAACCTTGTGACTGCTGCTTTGTCCCAGAGAGTCTCTGTACTGCCGTGCTCCAGACTTACCATTCTTCCAAGGCTGCTGGCCACCTTGGGAAGAATCAACTCTTTTGGGCCATTTCCCAACAATTCTGGTGGCCTAGTCTATGTGCTGATGTAACTTCCTTCGTAGCTGCCTGTTCCATGTGTGCTCAGAGTAAGACTCCACAACACCTTCCAGTGGACCTCCTACAACCCATACCCAATGGAGAGAGTCCCTGGACCCACCTGTCTATGGATTTCATTGTGGAGTTACCCAACTTCCAGCATGTCGCAAAGGAGGCTTTGCGACATGCTAATGATAGGTACAGACTCCATGCTGACCGCAGACACCTGCCTGTGCCTTCCTACCAGGTTGGGGACAGGGTCTGGCTGTCATCTAGCAACTTCCAACTTCGTGTTCCCTCTCTGAAGTTCGCACCTCAGTTTATTGGGCCTTTCTGTATTCTTCGCAGGATTAACCCAGTGGCTTACACATTAGACCTTCCTTCTAATATGTGTATCTCAAATGTATTTCATGTCTCCTTATTAAAACCTTTGGTCTGCAACTGCTTTACCACCTTGGTGCCTCGTCCTCGCCCAGTACAGGTTGAGAAACATGAGGAGTATGAAGTATAGTCCATTGTTGACTCCAGTAGGTTCCATTCTTAGTACCGGGTAAGAATGAGACAATGCAATTGAAACTAGATAATAAAAGAGACCATTGTGCCCTTCTGGGAGAGATGTGTTTAGCCTCAGACAAGAATGTGAGATTCTTATGGTCAGTAAGAATGAGAACCGGAACAGTGGTACCTTTGAGGAGATGTCTCCATTCTTTCAGGGCTAAAATGATCGCTAACAGCTCTCTGTCACCAATCTCGTAGAAATATAGCAACATAGGAATTGCTCCAAGGACTGATTGGCTTGTTCTGCTACCCCATTTGACTGCAGGTGATACGCAGAGGAGAAAGCAAGCTGAATTCCCAACTGTGCACAAAAGGCTTGCCAGAACCGGGTGCATACAGTACCTGATGAATTGGAAAGGGTACGGTCTGAAGGAACGTTTTTGGATCTCGTCCTTGGACATACATGCCCCTTTCCTCCTCCGTGATTTCCATAGATGTTTTGCCCTCAAGCCTGGTGGTCCTCCGAGAGGGAGGGGTCATTGAGGAGGGGGTATTGTCAGGGCTGGGCCCAGCCCTTTCTTCTCTGAACTTGCCGCTCAGCTGTCGGCTAATTGCCATCTCCTATCTCCCTACAGTGACTCATCTGTTGATGATATCTTGCTCGTCAGTCCTACCTACTTAAGCCGTCTCTGCCTTCACCTTGGTCACATCTCTAGAGACACTCTCCTATGTTCCTGTTAAAGACTTGCTTGGCTGACATTCCTTCTGTTTTGACTAGGTTTACTCTATTTACCTTTTTTTATTATTATTAAACAAGTGTGATTTAACTGTACTTCTGTCGCAGTTTGATTTATGGTTTCTGACACATGATCACCAATTCTTTGTCACAATGATAAGTGCCCCTGGGCACTAGGGTTGCTCCCGCATTACAAGTGTTATGGCTGGCCGTTCATCCCGCAAAGAAGTGGCCCCTGCGGAACACCAATTTGGGTGTAGGGCAAACATATTTTGATAGTGTGTGGTCACCAGTTCACAATATTTCTTCCTTTTTATATTGTAAAAAAAATAACACATTATAGTGTATGTTTTGCCTTAAAAAATGCATATATTGTTGCAATTTTAAAATGTGGCTTACCCCAATTTCTTAAATGTTGTTTATGTAGTCTTTACAATATTTATTTTTTCTGTTACATATGTACTGTACACTTGCATGTTGTTTTTTTTTTTTTAAATGAAAAGCCATGTGTTCCTTTCAGAATGTGCCCTAATCCAAGTGCTTCAAAGCTGACTATGGAATCTATACAAAATTTCTAGCCATTCTCTCATAAAAAACACACTCTAAGTTGTGTAAAGATAATGATAATAAAAATGATAAAAACAGACTAGTCTTTCCCTCTCCATTTACTTCACAGTAAAACTACTTACATGATGAACAGCTTGTCTGTGCAATAATTCTGACTTTTTTCTTGGCCAAAATATGGTGTAATTTTTATTTCATGAGAACAGCCTTGTTTCCTTCTTCATTGTGGCTTAGTAAAACTGCATACATAATGTGCAGTGTTTCTGTGCAATATTTGTGGCTCTTGTTTTGACAAAATAGATTGTGATGATTATTAAAATTGCTTACATGACATGTATACTATCTGTGCCATATTTCAGACTCTTGTCACTGACATAATACACTCAGATTTTAATCTCTTGATAAAAATGACCTGGTCTGCCCCTCCTCCGCATTGGCCTAGTAAAATCACTTACATGATGTGCAGTACTTCTATGCAATACTTCACACTCTTGTCTATGATGTAATACACTATATTTCATTAATAAAAAATACCTTATCTCTCCCTCTTTTATTATGGTCAAGTAAAAATGCTTACATAGTGTGCATCCAGTCTGTGCAATATTTCTGGATGCTCTCTTTGAATTATTAGACTCTCATTTTTATTTCCTAATAAAAATGACCATCTACCTTTTACATTGCTACCCAATTAAGCTGCTTACACACTTCCCATCACTGTGCTGCATGTCTGTCTATGTATCCGGGACTTAGTAGACCAGACTGTGTGGACTGCACAGAGGAAACCAGAAACGCATGTAAGTGAATGATAATGGTGTTTATTTAAATAGGTGACAAGTAAGTGAATTTAAACAGTGCACAACCAACCACAGACCCACAAACAAGAAATAGTATATACAAATAAATGGGAGATACTGGAATCGTAAACAAAAGCCAGGCCGAGGTCATACACAGGGAGGTCAGCAGATGGGTAAGGACGGAAAACCAACAGGGCAGGGAGAGGATGGATAGCCTGCAGGTCAGGGATCCAAGGTTATCAGGTAACAGGAGGGACAGGTCCAGAATGGGCTCGGGACAGGGATCGGATCAGATCAGGTCAGATGCAGGCTCAAGGTCAGGATTACAGGCAGCAAAGTCAGGGCGCAGGGAGATAGATACCAAGGCAAGCATGTGAGGGCTTGCCAGGTATTTATGAGACTGCCAGTAATTGTCCTCATGTAACACCTGAGCGCAGGAGGTGCTGCCTGCCCCACACTGCCGGAATACACCCGCTGGTGGACACCGGTACTACGGCCCATGGATCTGACAGTGCCAAGAGCAGGTGAGATCCTTTATTACATATCCTGGCTGCAAAAAGACACCCGTTGGTGGACACCGGTACTGCAATCCATGGGACCAACAGTGCCACCAATGGGTGAACGTTTTCCTGACAGTATCCCCCTAAAGGAGTGGCCTCCGGATGCTCCAACTAGTTTTAATTGTCCATAGTCTATGGCATCAAGCAGAATAGTGGATGAGGGTCATCAGGCAGTTTAAACTGGACAGCGTGCACATCCGGACAGACAGCGGGCACATCAGGGCAGACAGCTGGCTCCGGGTCATTGAGCTGGGCAGCAGGCTCCCTACTGGCAAGTTGTGTAACAGGCACTGGCTTGGCAAGCAGAGTAAATTGGTTTAACAGACTCGGACACCAATATCAAGACATCAGGCTGGAAGGCAGGCACCGGGACATCTGACTGGAAGGCAGGCACCGAGACATCAGGCTGGAAGGTAGGCACCGAGACATCAGACTGTAAAGCGGGCACATCAGACTGTAAAGTGGGCACGTCAGACTGGAAGGCAGACACTGAGACATCGGACTGGAAGGTAGACACCAGGGCATCAGACTGGAAGGCAGGCATATCAGACTTGAAGGCAGGCACCAGGACATCAGACTGGAAGGCAGGCACATCGGACTGGAAGGCAGGCACCAGGACATCAGACTGGAAGGCAGGCACATCAGACTGGAAGACAGGCACATCAGACTGGAAGGCAGGCACCAGGACATCAGACTGGAAGGCAGGCACCAGGACATCAGACTGGAATGCAGGCACATCAGACTGGAAGGCAGGCACCAGGACATTAGACTGGAAAGCAGGAACATCAGACTGGAAGGCAGGCATCGAGACATTGGACTGGAAGGCAGGCACCAGGACATCAGACTGGAAGGCAGGCACATCAGACTGGAAGGCAGGCACCAGGACATCAAACTAGAAGGCAGGCACCAGGACATCAGACTGGAAGGCAGGCACCAGGACATCAGACTGGAAGGCAGGCACATCAGACTGGAAGGCAGACACATTAGACTGAAAGGCAGGCACCAGGACATCAGACTGGAAGGCAAGCACCAGGACATCAGACTGGAAGGCAGGCACATCAGACTAGAAGGCAGGCACATCAGACTGGAAGGCAGGCACCAGGACATCAGACTGGAAGGCAGGCACATCAGACTGGAAGGCAGGCATCGAGACATCGGACTGGAGGGCAGGCACCAGGAAATTAGACTGGAAGGCAGGCACCAAGACATCAGACTGGAAGGCAGGCACCAGGACATCAAGCTGGAAGGCAGGCACCAGGACATCAGACTGGAAGGCAGGCATATCAGACTGGAAGACAGGCACATCAGACTGGAAGGCAGGCACATCAGACTGGAAGGTAGGCACATCAGACTGGAAGGAAGGCACATCAGACTGGGAAGCGGGGACATCAGTTTGGAAAGCGGGGACATCAGACTGGAACACTGGCAGCAAAACTTCAGGCTGGAACATGGACACAAGGTCATCAGACCGGTCAGCAGGTACTGAAACATAGAACTAAGTAGTAGGCACTGGGGTGTCAGACTGGGTAACAGGCACTGGGTTGGCAGATTTAGGTGGGTCATCAGGTTCAACTGGCATGAACGCAGGCTGCAACAGGTTGGTTGGTGTGGAGGCAGGTTGGGTTACTTCAGGCTGGTCATCAGGCACTTTAAACTGGACAGCGGGCACATCCGGACAGACAGCGGGCACATCAGGGCAGGCAGCTGGCTCCGGGTCATTGAGCTGGGCAGCAGGCTTCCTACTGGCAAGCTGTGTAACAGACACTGGCTCGACAAGCAGAGTAATGGACATCGGTTTAACAGATTGGGACACCTATATCAAGACATCAGGCTGGAAGGCAGACACTGAGACATCAGGCTGGAAGGCAGGCACTGAGACATCCGACTGTAAAGCAGGCACTTCAGACTGGAAAGCGGGCACATCAGACTGGAAATAGGGCACATCAGACTGGAAGGCAGGCACCGAGACATCAGGCTGGAAGGCAGACACCAAGACATTAGGCTGGAAGGCAGGCACTGAGACATCAGGCTGGAAAGCTGGCACATCATACTGGAAAGTGGGCACGTCAGACTGGAATGCGGGCACATCGGACTGAAAGGCAGGCACCGAGACATCAGACTGGAAGGCAGGCACCAGGGCATCAGACTGGAAGGCAGGCACCAGGACATCAGACTGGAAGGCAGGCACCAGGACATCAGACTGGAAGGCAGGCACCAGGACATCAGACTGGAAGGCAGGCATATCAGACTGGAAGGCAAGAACATCAGACTGGAAGGCAGGCACATCAGACTGGGAAGCGGGGACATCAGACTGGAGCACTGGGAGCAAAACTTCAGGCTGGAACATGGACACAAGGTCATCAGAGCGGTCAGCAGGTACTGAAATATCGGACTGGGTAGTAGGTACTGGGGTGTCAGACTGAGTAACAGGCACTGGGTTGGCAGATTTAGGTGGGTCATCAGGTTCAACTGGCATGAACACAGGCTGGAACAGGTTGGTTCGTGTGGAGGCACGTTGGGTTACTTGCAGGATGGTGTGAGTCGCAAAGAACTTTTGTTTCTTTTTTGGCTTAGCCACTGCAGATTTGTAGGTAACAGCTGGGATGTGAGAAAAGGATGTAGTTGGGCAAAAGGAAGACCAGGCAACAGTGGCTGGAGGAGGATTTTGTGTATTTGTTACAGGTGGAGGAGAAGAGGCAGGTGGATTGAAGGCAGGATAGGTGCAATGATTGGAGACTGGGTAATAGTATTTGGTAGAAAGCTGTGTAAACTGGGCTGTAGCTGAGGTTGCCATAGGCGACGGGGAGATAGATTCTTGGGAAGGCAGGTGATTAATGGCAGGGCTGGAATGTTGTGGCTTGGCTAAATACAGGAGATCTGAACATGCCTGTAGCACAGGTTGAACAAACATTGATTCACACACAGCCTGACTAACCAGGGATTGCACTGAATGGATGCAATCAGACAACACCTGCTGGGAACAAGAAGAATAATGTTCCATGAAAAAGGCTGGATCACCCTCTAACAACCATACCAGAGATTCAACTTGGCCATAATTGAAGGGGGGAGAAAAATTGTCGCTTCCTTCACGAATACATGACAGGGCTGGTTTTGCACATAACTGGATCAGAGGCTGAACATCTTCAAATGACATATAACCCTGATCCACTAGGGAATGAGCTGATCAGATTGTTTCCAGCAGCTGGTCACTGGTCCAATCTTTTAAAGTTTGGCGGTAATATTCACCATCCTCTTCCGCCAGCAGAGAATAATAGATAATTTCATTAAAATCCATCTTAGCAAGCCCAGCAAACCAGGATGATTCCTCAGTGCAGCCACGTCTGGTTAGGGATGGCTTTGGTATACTATCAGGGAATTAGTAGACCAGACTGTGTGGACTGCACAGAGGAAACCAGAAACACATGTAAGTGAATGATAATGGTGTTTATTTAAATAGGTGACAAGTAAGTGAATATAAACAGTGCACAACCAACCACAGACCAACAAACAACAAATAGTATATACAAATAAATGGGAGATACCGAAATCATAAACAAAAGCCAGGCTGAGGTCATACACAGGGAGGTCAGAAGATGGGTAAAGACGGGAAACCAACAGGACAGGGAGAGGATGGATGGATAGGCTGCAGGGCAGGGATCCAAGGTAATCAGGTAACAGGAGGAACAGGTCCAGGATGAGCTCGGGACAGGGATCGGATCAGGTCAGGTCAGATGCAGGCTCAAGGTCAGGATTACAGGCAGCAAGGTCAGGGCGCAGGGAGAGAGATACCAAGGCAAGCATGTGAGGTATTTATGAGACTGAGAGTAATTGTCCTCATGTAACACTTGAGCGCAGGAGGTGCTGCCTGCCCCACACTGTCGGAATACACCGCTGGTGGACACCGGCCCATGGATCTGACAGTGCCACCAGCAGGTGAGATCCTTTATTACAGAACCTGGCTGCAAGAAGACACCCGCTGGTGGACACTGGTACTGCAATCCATGGGACCAACAGCACCACCAACGGGTGAACCCTTTCCTGACACTATGGCTTCTGAAGATTGGCACTGTAATTTTTATTTTAACATAACAACTGCCTCAATTCTGGAAATGTGAGGTTGTGGTTTTGAAGTGCTAGCTTTACACAGTTGCAATAATACTACCCAAATTATGAAAATTGATAGTGCTGTTTATTGAGAGGATATAAATACACCCCGAACTGGGAGCATGTTTGAAATGTCACTGAGGACACTGATGCACACATCAGGATCAAACCTGCTGGATGTATTTTATGTAACTTTGACTCTTTTTTGATGATGGATTCTTGCTGTGCACTTTGATGAGATAAATTGGCTCATATCAATATAGATGTATGTGTCCCTCAAAACAGCAATAAATAGTGAGTACTCACATAAATGATGCAGGTTGACTATATACTAAAATTACAAAAAAAAAGACAAAAAAAATTGGCATACCCACATTGGAGAAACTTAATATACCATTTATACACTCATGCTGGGCCATGTTTACTTGCACAAGAATGCACAGGTGTTTTGTGCATACCCATGCAGGCAGTCTCATTGATGTCTATTGGGACACAGTGGCTGCACACACACAGCCGCTGTGTTTCAACAGATAAAGGAAACATTATCCAGTGATACAATTACACAAATTGGTTTTACAAGAAGTAATTTCAACAATAAATAATGTAAGCAAAAATAAATTTGAGGCAATATCTGAAGCCAATTATTGGCAATAATGTATGCATGTATCTAATTGTATATATTGTGGCTGCTCGTTCATGCATGAACCAACAGCTTTTACTTTAACATTAGTGATCTAGTAGTACAGAAACACAATAAATCACATCTTTGTTATTTATTTAATATACAATTTATGTTTTTTTAATTAATATATAGAATCTAAAAAGGGCTCGCTTAAATTCCTAGAATGCAGAAGAAATTCTGTAGCCACTCTCCACACCCTACCTCATCCCTCTCCTTGTCACATCTCTTTCTTCTTCTGTTTTATGTTCTGTTTTGTTTTTCTTCTGTTTTTGTATTTTTATAATACATATGTATTTATTTATTTTCACTATTCTGTTGATAATAAGTCCAGTGAATATTACCATCACACAGAATAACACAAAAATGGTATGTGTATATCAGTAAAATACATCTTTTGTAATAACAAAATGAAATTTTTGTACTGGAATCTGTTGGCCTTTATAACACATTTCTTCCTATGCACTGTAAATTTTGCCACTTCCTTTATTCTGTTTTCAAAAGAAAAAAAAATACTATTTCTTGTAAAGTAAAAATGGCAAACAAAGGCAAATCTAATATTTCTTTGTGGGTCAAGGGTCACATAGACTAGTATGACAGTAAACAGATAATCCTAGTAGGAAAAATTGTGCAACAGAATAGAGACAAGTGCACTCAGAGCTGCTCTTATTTTTATTCTGCTTCTGGTCTCATTAATGAAGGAAAACTTATTTGTGTAACAATGTTTGAACATATAAAACAGAAATTGGCATTATTGTTCAGGACAAAGAGAGATTGTAAGAAAAAGTAATTTAATGAAGAAACAAAGAACTCTTAATATTTATTATTTATTTATCTAGTATTAATATTTATTAGGATGATAGAGCATCCTTGTTCTCTCTCCTTAAAAACCCTTTTGCTGGCTGAGCCATTTTTTGCGTTTTTTGCACAAATGTATGCCTGAAGATTGCATAAACCCCCAAACCATTATATATTTTCTCAAAGAAGATACCCTAGATTATAAAACAGTGGTAGTTCCAGTTTTGTATGTCATACAATATTACCACAAAGGTAAACTTATAGGTACAAAAAGTAATTTACTGAGTTTTTGGTAAAATATAAGAGATGAGGTTGCGCCAAGTAAATACATACCCAACCATGTTAAAACTTTGTGTACCCTTGTGAAATATTGAAAAACCTTAGTAACTTTAGATTTTCCATAGGTGATGCTTTAAAAGCCCCCTACAGGTTATCAGTTTAGAGCTACGGAGGAGTTCTGGTGCCAGAATTTTTGCTTTCACTACAGCGCACCCTGCTGCACATGTAACATGTGTATTGCAATCAATCTTTCCATGCGTGACACATGTGTTTATGTTTGTACATGTGTATATGTGGGGGTGGGGGGCTTCAACATTTTTAGGGGGAGGATTTTATGTGCTTTTTTATATCTTTATTTTTTCTTTTTTTTATAATTTCAAAACATTTTTTTTTTTACTTCTGGTGACAGATTCTCTATAATGAGGCATCCGGGGTCTAAAAGACCCTGGCTGGCTCCCCTGTCCTCCAATGAATCAAATGCAGTGCAAATCACACTGTATTGTATTCTTTCCCAGCTATGATAGGAGGACCCGGAAGTAATGTTTCACACCTGGCTTCAGGGTCAGCAACAAGAAGGGGGGGGGGGGGGCAGATGCATGTCTGCTCAGTTCCCTTCCCTCTACCCATTGGCACCTGCTATGCCAGTGCCGGGCCAGCAGATGGGCAAGCAGACCCCATGATAAATGGCAGGGGTGTATGCAGGAGAGGCAGCCATTACTGGGGTGTGTGGAAGTAATCCTGCACCTGCAGAGGTCCTGGACTCCTTCCGTCTGAAAGGCAGAAATCTGCATGTCAGAAATACACACACCCGGGATTGTGTGTAAAACCCCCGCTGTCAGATCTATATGATGTACAGACCTGGCAGCAACAAAGTTAAAGGTAATCAGTCAAGGCAGATTAATAAAAGCTACCTACCATAACTGAATTATTTTTAAAAGTTGGACTATAACACAGTTGAGTACTGTCTGTGAGGCTTTTTAAATTGCGCTAGTAGTTAATTTTTCAGGAAAACCTTCTTCTTGGTCCAAGCAATACTGATAAAGTTAAAGTTAAGTTTAACACATATTTTTTTACTGTTGATCTCGACCAGTAAGATGCTTGCGATTAATCCACATGTTTATTTCCGGATTCGCGCTGTGACGTTACAGCGTCACATCACGCGAGAGGTCCGCGATGTTGTGGTTAACCTCAAGTGGAACGCAAGCGAGGTACTCCATATGAGTATTTCCGTCTTAGCGGCGTGACGCCACGGCGTCACATCGCGAGACTCGTCGAGATCTCGCTGATCCATACGGCGGACACAGATCGTCATTATTTATTCTCTTAAATCAGGAAACATTCTAATTCTTAAACACTTTCATAGTTACACTACAATAAGGCTAAGATTTTCAAGACATATGGGGAATATCAGACTTCCGTTTTGGAGGGTGGAACGCATGAATACACCCACCAAAACGAGGTCTGGAACGCACGCCGGTCCGCCATCTTGGACAACCCGGAAGTTGCGGTTTTCGGAATTGAACGGGCTGGAGTCACATCAAGATGAACACAGTCCCTATATTAGGGAGTTGGGCTGTAGTGGAGGGCACCCCAAGACGAAGTCTATTTAGACGAAACGCGTCGGGAGGACTCCACTACCGCCCCTTTTATGTACAAGCGCTTTTTTACGAACTTCTTCATGTAAGTGTATTTCTTTGACTTTTAATAAATTACGGTGTCTACGGTATCACACTATGTAGTCCCCCTTTTTTACCCTTATGAACCTTTTGGGGAGAGATCCATTAATACGGGTGGAGAAGATACGTTTTTGGATCAGCTTCTTTCAATACCATCAGACTGCTGAGATCTTCCCACCATTGCCAGGGTGCAATAAAAGCCGGTTTGACCCTCACAGCATACGCTGCTTTGGGTTCAAACCCTCCGGTAAGCTCCCATCTTAACATCCAAGGGCACTGCATGTTTTGAAAAGACACAGTGGTGTGATATGAGGATTCAATATATTAATGAGACTTTTTAATTGACTACAGAGTAATATCTTCCATCATTTTTTTGCTGTATTTTGGTGAAGGCGCTCCTTACCTCACTTTTGGGAGTAACTCACTGTTTGCCTATTTGAACTATATATGATACATTTATTTGTGTTTATTACTATTTATGTTTAGGCCTTTTCAACTTACTGTTTTTAAGATAGTGTGTTGTCTTAGCGCTACACATTTTTTGCATGTATCCAATACTGATAAACAAAGGTTTAGGAGAGGAAAGAATTGGACCCCAATATACTTACTTGTCCTGAAAGATAACTGTTAGTGCATATAAAAAAGTATTATGGATAGCGATGAGCTGATGGTTTAGTTCAAACCTAGATTTGGACCATACTTTGGTTGTTTTGTTTTCATACGAATGCCCAAATCTTTGCCCATTTGGCCCCTTGAAGTGGCCCCTGAATATCAAATATATTTTATATATTGTATATTTATATATTTTTGCATTTCTACTGCTTCTATATATGACAGCTTCCCACTGTTAATGGTTACTAAGGAAGCAGCGGGTGCTTGCACCCACTGTGTACTCAGTAACCTGTGATTTCACCAGGAATGCCCGCCATATAATCGAATGGGAGAAAAAAGCAGTGACATCACTGTACAAATATGGCCATTGGCCATATTTGGGCAATGACCACATATAATTGATGACAGCTGAGGGGTGTCATCCAGCCAGTGTTACAGTTGGGATTTTGATGAGTCAGTGGGCAGCAGGCATTATGAATGACAATGGATTTACAAGGGATGTTTTTAGGGATTTTTTTTATAATAAAAGTCAAACATTTGGGTATCCATACTCATTCACATGGGGGTAGTATCTTGGGCTCACTCTTATTTTTAAATGAGGCTTCCAGATTCTGATAAATCCCTTGCCCACAGGCCACCACAACCACCGGCCAGTGGTGTGGGATAGAGGCTTTTCTCTTCATCAAAATATGGACAAAGTGCTTTGCCTGGGGGATAATCCTGGCATGGTACTCACCTATGTTGGGGCATGTGGCCTGGTATGGTTCAGGAGGGGGGAAGTGAACACTTATCCCCCCCTTTCCTGGCCATCTAGGCTGCATGCTCAGACTAAAGCTTCGTACACACAATCAGATTGTTGGCCAACAAAACTGTGGAATTTTGTCTGAAGGGCGTTAGCCCAAACTTCTCTTGCATACACAAGGCACACAATTGTTGGCCAACAATTACGAATGAAGTGACGTACTACATGGTTTTTCAGCTCCTCAGCGACACCCTTTGGGCTCCTTCTGCTAATTTCGTGTTAGTAGACGTTTGGTGAGTGTTGATTCGCGCTTTTCTTTTCACGCTTTTCATTTAACCCTTTTCAATTTGCGCTTTTTATTTCATGCTTTTCAGTTCATTTCTGTCTGGCCATTCGTCAACCAGACATGTTGCAGATTTAGAGGAGATAACATGTTATTTATTATTGGCCTTGGAGTTATTGCTTTGACATTATTTTTTTGGTTGAATAATGGTTCGATTTGGTATATTTTCTATATGTTTTTAAGTTCTATTGGCAGATAGCATGTCTAATTTTATTTAATTTCTTTTTTTAATGCACAATAAATTAATTGTGTATAATAATACTTGGCTATGTGTTTTACTTCAAATGACATTTTGGGAGTAGGCAGTTACATTTAAAAAAATACAATGTAAAATTGACAAGGGACACTAACAAAGTTGTATCTTTGATCTTAAAAACTAAGGGATAATGGTTTTGTGGTAACTTGCCCAAAAAAAAAAAAAAAGAAAGCATAATAATATTATTCTTATTCTGATATCACTAGACATAAAAAGCCTTTGAAAATTTGTTTGCAATAACTCCATCAGTATCACCAGCAAAGCAGCTATATTATTATCCCATTAAAGAAGAAGATAATTTGCGCTGCATTTCGAGATTTCATAATTTTCCACATCACAAATGTTAATTCTCCATTATGAACGCTAGTTTACAAGACCGACCGCTTCTGGCTCTTCCTTGCTTCCGAGCATGCATGTTTGTACTTTGGACTTTTGTCCAACGGACTTGTGTACACACGTTCGGAAAATCCGACAACAGACATTTGTCCATGGAAAATGTTAAAACCTGCTATCCAACATTTGTCTGCGGAAAATCCAACAACAATTGTCCGATGGAGCATACACACGGTCGGTCATCACACATTTTCCGTCAGAAAATCTGATAGTGTGTACGAGGCTATATGCCGTGTACACATGGGCGGACTTTTTGGCATCAAAGGTCCGACGGTCTTTCCGACTAACTTTCGGCAGACTTTTGACGGGCTTCCAATGGACTTTTGAACGAACGGACTTGCCTACACACGATCACACCAAAGTCCGACTGATTTGTACGTGATGACGTACTACCTAACTAAAATAAGGAAGTTCATAGCCAGTAGCCAATAGCTGCCCTAGTGTCGGTTTTCATCTGTCGGACTAGCATACAATGAGTGGATTTTTCAACCAGACTCAAGTCCGTTGGAAAGATTTGAAACATTAAAGAAGAGGAGAATGTGCGCTGCATTTCGAGATTTCATAATTTGCCACATCACAAATGTTAATTCTCCATTATGAACGCTAGTTTACAAGACCGACCGCTTCTGGCTCTTCCTTGCTTCCGAGCATGCATGTTTGTACTTTGGACTTTTGTCCAACGGACTTGTGTACACACGTTCGGAAAATCCGACAACAGAAATGCCCCAAATCCAAAGTCCGTCTGATTTTCGACCGAAAAAGTCCGCTGCAGGTCCGATGAAGCCCACACACGGTCGGATTGTCCGAAGGATCTGACATGCCTTTTGATGGGGACTCCATGCATTTTTTCAATATTGCTGCAGTAGGATGCGGTACAGAAAAAGTGACATTTACAGAGAAGAAAATTGATGCAGTTTAATTGACTGGCAAATGAAATTTCTTTGCTATCCTTTAAAAAAAAAAAAAAAAAAAAAAAAAACAGCACATGGACCCCTCTGAGCTGCTGTCACATCCTTTATCAGAAATCAATGAGCTCTGATACAAGTATGACCACTATAGTAATCGATACATTTTATTGCTGTGAGAACTTTTTCTATGAATATAATCTTTTCAGCTGTTGCTCTTCTCTATATGCAAACATGCTCATATGAATTAGGCTACTTAATCAACCTCAGATATCCACCAATCCATGAATTCATTGGGAGCACTCCATTTAGGCTTGCAGCTGCTAATTTTTTCTACATGGAGACAGGTTAATTTGAATGGAGCCGCAGTTAGTCTTTTTTTACTTTTTTAAGTCACTTTTTAAAAAGTTAATTAGTCTTAGTTCAGCAGCTTTGTTTGTAATTAAATTTGTATTTATGTAAATAGCTATTTTTTTTTTAAGAGCGAAGTTTCTTAGTGCTTTGCAATTACTCATTCTAGTAGCCAACTAATGTTATTATCATATAAATAAACAATAAATACCACGCTGTGATAAAATATAAAGTGAAAAATAACAAATATTGAAAAAACTATATCCAAAAAGCTGCCGCTACAAGATACACACCTAACAAAACAACTAGCAATAAGTAGCAGCGCTAATTACCTAAAAAACGTACACCAGAGATGATATACTGAGTGACAATATTAGTGACATATATGGTTATATATATGTGAATAAACAGCAGCCCATAAACTAAATGGGTTAAATAAATAAAAACATAAGTAAACAACTCTAAATAGGCATCATCAAGTCCATTTAGATGTGAGGAATTATATAATCCTATGATATTATCTCCCAAGTGATGTTGCTGGGTAAACACATGAGTCCTCCACCGCACCACTGTGATAACACCAGTAAATTTATATGCTTACCACAAGGCAAGCTCAAGTAAGCTTGTGACCTTGACCCGGTCGGGGCCTTTAAACAGAAGGGATGAATGGAGGCGATGATCCACCACACCACATAGAGGGGTCGGTCCCAGTAAAAACTTTTCATAAACACTTCCAGAGCACCGGAACACAAGTCACTCAGGGGTTCCCCAAGAGAAAAAAGGGAATCGACATAGCGTAATCCAGTAGACTAATTTATTAATTACAAGTAGAAAATACACTTACATAGTATAAGAGAATTAAAAGCATGGAATAGCATAAGCCGGCCGGCTAAGGCGATCGCCCATCCACCACCTGAACACGCGAGACGTCAGCACGTCAGCTCCTCCCGACGCGCGTTTCGTCACACGATGATGTCGTCTGGGGCACGGGCGACGCACTGACGTGTCGCGTATAAATAATAACGATGGAAACCAAGCCTCGATCTGGATCCAGAGCAGGAAATCATCTAGCGTTCCATCTAGGCACATGGAACGAATCCAATTCAGCCATTTTGGACAATGGAAGAACATATCTGACAGCAACTCAAACCTTATAGTGGATGAAAAAAGGCGTAAATAAGTTTAAGAAACGCCTTAAGTGAAAAATTCACACCAAAATCGTTTAACCTCCACTTGGCATCAACCGAATTAGGTTAATTGCAATCATAGGATACCAAGGGGGCCATTACGAGTTAATTAATATAATTGGTATGATTTTAAAAATAATAATAATATTAAAATTAATATAAATGAATATTAAAATAGGAAATAATATGAGGAACAAAAAGAGGCAGACTAGGGATAAATTATTAAACATTAATAAAAATTAATAAGAAATTCAATATATAAAAAATTCTTTATAAAAGGATATTCCAAAAAATTAACTATAAAAAATTCATAAAAAATTCATTGTAGTTACATTTAAGGGTTCAAATAAGGATCAGTCAAGTCGGGTGACTAATATCAGGTAGAGGATACTAATATCTCACCCTCTCACAGGAAAAAAGTGTGTTTTTGTAAATACCTATAATTAATGTTAATCTTTGAAGGGACCCATCACTACACTATGGCAGGACAAAAGATGTAAGAACACTGTAAGAACAGACCCCCAATGAATATAGGCTTAGACTCCTCCCACATACCCCAGGCAGAAAATACCCTCAAGAGTTGTCAATAAAGGCATTTGTGTCAATATCCACATTGAGTCCATATGGGGTGTAGCATTTAATTTTGTGGATCCATAGCATCTCAAGTCTGGAGATACTCCTAACGAGAGAGCTACCCCTCCAATGCGGTCGATATTTATCGATCCCCAAGAAAATTGTATTGGAGGGATCTTTGTTATGCGTATTTAAATAATGCTTAGAAACTGAGTGTTTTGGGAATCCGTTTTTAATGTTGGTGATATGTTCATTTAGTCTGACGGAGAGGGGTCGCCTAGTCCTGCCCACATATTGTAACCCGCAAGGGCACTGGAGCAGGTAGACGACCCCCTCCGTCGAACAAGTGATAAATGGCTCAATATCGTGTTCCCTTTGTGTGCTGTGGGCAGTAAACCTTTGAGTACATCTTTGAGTGCCTCTATTGATAGAGCACACTCGACATCTACCACATTTATAATATCCTGTCAAATTACCAAAAAAACAAGATTTCTTAATGGGGGGGTCCAGAACATTGGGGGCCAATCTATTCCTTAAACACGATGCCCCTTTAAATACCACCTGTGGTTTGGCTGGTAGAATGGGTTTAAGGACAGGATCATTTTCCAAGATATGCCAATGTTTACGGATCAAGTTTTTTATATTATTATGCTGTACAGAATAGGTAGTGATAAAGGGAATACGGGAGGAGTCCCACTCACGGGGTGGTCTAGTACCCAGGAGTTCACTCCTATCTAAGTTATGAACTATTTCTAAGTCGGATTTCAAAGTTTCTAAGGGATAACCTTTCTCTAGAAATCTCTGGATCAGCACATCTGCCTGTTCCAAAAATTTGGAGTCGTCCGAACAGTTTCGCTTTAACCGCGTAAACTGACTTTTGGGTACAGAATGGAGCCATGATCTATGGTGACAGCTATCCAGAGATATATAGGAATTCCGGTCTGTGCTTTTGAAGAATGTAGAAGTGGTAAACTGGTTATGACAGACAGCTATATTTAAATCTAGGAAGTTGATATCAGATTGACTGGCCTCAAAATTCAAGATGATCCCCCTGTTGTTCCTATTGAGCTCTTCCATAAAGAAATCTAATTCATCACGGGGTCCATCCCACAGGAGGAGGACGTCGTCAATGTATCTGGCCCACAACTTGAGTTGGATCCTTTGGCAAACATGAACGACATCCTCCTCCCATAGGGCCATAAAGAGGTTAGCGAAGCTGGGGGCATACTTGGCCCCCATAGCTACTCCTCGATCCTGGCGGAAGAACTGTCCGTCGAACCAAAAATAGTTATGCGACGCCGCATATCTTAAAAGATCCATAATAAAATTAATTTGTTCATCGAACAACTCTGAATCCCACCTCAGATAGTACTCAACAGCAAAGAGGCCAAGATCATGGGGTAATATCGTGTACAGGGATGTCACGTCTGCAGTGACCATCCACATAGACGGGGTGGGAGAATGATTAGATAAAATGTTAATTACGTGTTTTGAATCCCTGATGAGGGAAGGCATCTTAGCAACCAAAGGCTGCAAGAAATAGTCTATGTACTTGCCCACCCGGGACGTAAGGGAATCTATTCCACTTACAATAGGACGTCCCGGGGGGCAAGTAGGATGTTTGTGAACCTTGGGTAGGTACCGTGTTTCCCCGAAAGTAAGACAGTGTCTTACTTTCTTTTTATCCCTAAAAGCCCCACTATGTCTTACTTTCGGGGTATGTCTTATATTGGGAAAAAAAAAAATTTTTTATTTTTTATTGCAATATTTTTTTTTTTTTTTTTTTTTTTTTAATCAGCCCTGTTGGGGGGCTTTGGTGAGATATCAGGGGTCTTAACAGACCTCTGATATCTCCCCCTTGAGACAGAGAAAGAGACAGAGGATAGAGATTCCCCAGTCCCTTTCTCTGCAGCGTCAGCTGCTCTGAGAATGAAAGGAGAGAAGACAGCGGCTTCTCTCCATTCATAAACTGACACATTGTAATCACAGGAGATTACAATGTTTCAGTTATGTGAATGGACAGAGTCAGCTGACTCTGTCTATTCACAAGGGAAGGAGGGGGAGGACGGAGGAACGGAGGGGGAGAACGGAGGGGACAGAGAAGGAGGGGGAGAACGGAGGGGACAGCGGGGAGGCACAGAGGAGGAAAGCGGAACGGAGGGGGAGAACGGAGGGGACAGAGAAGGAGGGGGGAACGGAGGGGACAGCGGGGAGGCACAGAGGAGAAAAGCGGAACGGAGGGGGAGAACGGAGGGGACAGAGAAGGAGGGGGAGAACGGAGGGGACAGCGGGGAGGCACAGAGGAGAAAAGCGGAACGGAGGGGGAGAACGGAGGGGACAGAGAAGGAGGGGGGAACGGAGGGGACAGCGGGGAGGCACAGAGGAGGAAAGCGGAACGGAGGGGGAGAACGGAGGGGGACAGAGAAGGAGGGGTACCGCACTTCACTGCAGGCAAATCCCCCCGTGTTTCCCCGAAAGTAAGACATATGTCTTACTTTCGGGGTATGGCTTATATTAGCTGACCCCTCTGAAACTCCCGATACGTCTTACAATCGGGGGTGTCTTACTATCGGGGAAACACGGTAATATATAACCGGCGTGCGCGGTGCCTTGGGTATAAGATAAAGCTTCTCTTTTTTATTAATGATACCCTGTGAAAAACCATTATCAACTATCTTGTTTAGTTCCCTAAGATAGGAATTCTTTGGGTCTATTTTTAAAGGAGTATATGTATCCCTATCATTCAGGATCCTATACATCTCTGCCAAATAGTCACATCTATTGAGAATAACAATCCCCCCCCTTGTCAGCAGGTCTGATAACTATCTCTCTATTGTTGCATAATGAATCAAGCCCAGCTTGAAAATCCCGATTATTGTTTGCCCTTTTGATGGGCATTTTTTCCAAATCATTGAGCAAGACATCTCTAAACACTCTTATAGATGGAGCCATCGCCCCAGGAGGGTTGAACAAGGAAGCGTTGGCAAGTCCAGTATGTTGATAGTCATTAAATAAATTCCTTCTCTCTGTGACTAGGTTGGAAAGCATATATCTTTTGATATTAACTCTACGGATGAATTTGTGAACATCCATATAAGTTTCGAATTTGTTAAGCTTTAGTTGGAAAGGGCATTTTTAATTTAAGTACAGCCATTTTGAATGATAAGGAGAAACAGGTACTTGATAAGGGTCTTAAATTTGCACCCCCCCGTAAGCTTAACAAATTCGAAACTTATATGGATGTTCACAAATTCATCCGTAGAGTTAATATCAAAAGATATATGCTTTCCAACCCAGTCACAGAGAGAAGGAATTTATTTAATGACTATCAACATACTGGACTTGCCAACGCTTCCTTGTTCAACCCCCCTGGGGCGATGGCGCCATCTATAAGAGTGTTTAGAGATGTCTTGCTCAAAGATTTGGAAAAAATGCCCATCAAAAGGGCAAACAATAATCGGGATTTTCAAGCTGGGCTTGATTCACTATGCAACAATAGAGAGATAGTTATCAGACCTGCTGACAAGGGGGGGGGGATTGTTATTCTCAATAGATGTGACTATTTGGAAGAGATGTATAGGATCCTGAATGATAGGGATACATATACTCCTTTAAAAATAGACCCAAAGAATTCCTATCTTAGGGAACTAAACAAGATAGTTGATAATGGTTTTTCACAGGGTATCATTAATAAAAAAGAGAAGCTTTATCTTATACCCAAGGCACCGCGCACGCCAGTTATATATTACCTACCCAAAGTTCACAAACATCCTACTTGCCCCCCGGGACGTCCTATTGTAAGTGGAATAGATTCCCTTACGTCCCGGGTGGGCAAGTACATAGACTATTTCTTGCAGCCTTTGGTTGCTAAGATGCCTTCCCCCATCAGGGATTCAAAACACGTAATTAATATTTTATCTAATCATTCTCCCACCCCATCTATGTGGATGGTCACTGCAGACGTGACATCCCTGTACACGGTAATACCCCATGATCTTGACCTCTTTGCTGTTGAGTACTATCTGAGGCGGGATTCAGAGTTGTTCGATGAACAAATTAATTTTATTATGGATCTTTTAAGATATGCGGCGTCGCATAACTATTTTTGGTTCGACGGACAGTTCTTCCGCCAGGATCGAGGAGTAGCTATGGGGGCCAAGTATGCCCCCAGCTTCGCTAACCTCTTTATGGCCCTATGGGAGGAGGATGTCATTCATGTTTGCCAAAGGCCCCAACTCAAGTTGTGGGCCAGGTACATTGACGACGTCCTCCTCCTGTGGGATGGGCCCCGTGATGAATTAGATTTCTTTATGGAAGAGCTCAATAGGAACAACAGGGGGATCATCTTGAATTTTGAGGCCAGTCAATCTGATATCAACTTCCTAGATTTAAATATAGCTGTCTGTCATAACCAGTTTACCACTTCTACATTCTTCAAAAGCACAGACCGGAATTCCTATATATCTCTGGATAGCTGTCACCATAGATCATGGCTCCATTCTGTACCCAAAAGTCAGTTTACGCGGTTAAAGCGACACTGCTCGGACGACTCCAAATTTTTGGAACAGGCAGATGTGCTGATCCAGAGATTTCTAGAGAAAGGTTATCCCTTAGAAACCTTGAAATCCGACTTAGAAATAGTTCATAACTTAGATAGGAGTGAACTCCTGGGTACTAGACCACCCCGTGAGTGGGACTCCTCCCGTATTCCCTTTATCACTACCTATTCTGTACAGCATAATAATATAAAAAACTTGATCCGTAAACATTGGCATATCTTGGAAAATGATCCTGTCCTTAAACCCATTCTACCAGCCAAACCACAGGTGGTATTTAAAGGGGCATCGTGTTTAAGGAATAGATTGGCCCCCAATGTTCTGGACCCCCCCATTAAGAAATCTTGTTTTTTTGGTAATTTGACAGGATATTATAAATGTGGTAGATGTCGAGTGTGCTCTATCAATAGAGGCACTCAAAGATGTACTTAAAGCTTTACTGCCCACAGCACACAAAGGGAACACGATATTGAGCCATTTATCACTTGTTCGACGGAGGGGGTTGTCTACCTGCTCCAGTGCCCTGTGCCCTTGCGGGTTACAATATGTGGGCAGGACTGGGCGACTCCTCTCCATCAGACTAAATGAACATATCACCAACATTAAAAACGGATTCCCAAAACACTCAGTTTCTAAGCATTATTTAAATACGCATAACAAAGATCCCTCCAATACAATTTTCTTGGGGATCGATAAATATCGACCGCATTGGAGGGGTAGCTCTCTCGTTAGGAGTATCTCCAGACTTGAGATGCTGTGGATCCACAAAATTAAATGCTACACCCCATATGGACTCAATGTGGATATTGACACAAATGCCTTTATTGACAACTCTTGAGGGTATTTTCTACCTGGGGTATGTGGGAGGAGTCTTAGCCTATATTCATTGGGGGTCTGTTCTTACAGTGTTCCTGTATAAAATAAATGAAGGGATTTGAATTTTATTTCCCCCTTTGGAGATACATTATTTTAGTTCTGTGTACTAATTGAGAGTATTACTTTAACATAATTGATCTAACCCATGTAGGAGATGGCTTTAATTAGATTTGGTTATTTGTCTCTATGCATTTGTTCAAACCTAACTTGTTGTGGACCATAGGAAATCATCTTTTGTCCTGCCATAGTGTAGTGATGGGTCCCTTCAAAGATTAGCATTAATTATATTCCTTAGATCCTTATGTGAACCCTTAAATGTGACTACAATGAATTTTTTATGATTTTTTTATAGTTAATTTTTTGGAATAATCTTTTATAAAGAATTTTTTATATATTGAATTTCTTATTAATTTTTATTAATGTTTAGTAATTTATCCCTAGTCTGCCTCTTTTTGTTCCTCATATTATTTCCTATTTTTAATATTCATTTATATTAATTTTAATATTATTATTATTTTTAAAATCATACCAATTATATTAATTAACTCGTAATGGCCCCCTTGGTATCCTATGATTGCAATTAACCTAATTCGGTTGATGCCAAGTGGAGGTTAAACGATTTTGGTGTGAATTTTTCATTTAAGGCGTTTCTTAAACTTATTTACGCCTTTTTTCATCCACTATAAGGTTTGAGTTGCTGTCAGATATGTTCTTCCATTGTCCAAAATGGCTGAATTCGTTCCATGTGCCTAAATGGAACGCTAGATGATTTCCTGCTCTGGATCCAGATCGTGGCTTGGTTTCCACTGTTATTATTTATACGCAACACGTCAGTGCGTCGCCCGTGCCCCAGACGATGTCATCGTGTGACGAAACGCGCGTCGGGAGGAGCTGACGTGCTGACGTCTCGCGTGTTCAGGTGGTGGATGGGCGATCGCCTTAGCCGGCCGGCTTATGCTATTCCATGCTTTTAATTCTCTTATACCATGTAAGTGTATTTTCTACTTGTAATTAATAAATTAGTCTACTGGATTACGCTATGTCGATTCCCTTTTTTCTCTTGGGGAACCCCTGAGTGACTTGTGTTCCGGTGCTCTGGAAGTGTTTATGAAAAGTTTTTACTGGGACCGACCCCTCTATGTGGTGTGGTGGATCATCGCCTCCATTCATCCCTTCTGTTTAAAGGCCCCGACCGGGTCAAGGTCACAAGCTTACTTGAGCTTGCCTTGTGGTAAGCATATAAATTTACTGGTGTTATCACAGTGGTGCAGTGGAGGACTCATGTGTTTACCCAGCAACATCACTTGGGAGATACTATCATAGGATTATATAATTCTTCACTTACATCTAAATGGACTTGATGATGCCTATTTAGAGTTGTTTACTTATGTTTTTATTTATTTAACCCATTTAGTTTATGGGCTGCTGTTTATTCACATATATATAACCATATATGTCACTAATATTGTCACTCTGTATATCATCTCTGGTGTACGTTTTTTAGGTAATTAGCGCTGCTACTTATTGCTAGTTGTTTTGTTAGGTGTGTATCTCACTTGTAGCGGCAGCTTTTTGGATATAGTTTTTTCAATATTTGTTATTTTTCACTTTATATTTTATCACAGCGCGGTATTTATTGTTTATTTATATTGTCTTGTTTATGATACCCACATACTGCAGGTTGTTCACATTTTAAATTAAACTTTTACTATCATATAGGTGTAAATATCCATTTGGCTACAATGGATATTTTTGATTATAGGGCCTCAAAAAAGGTCAATACTAAATGGGGTATTTGAACCTTATAAGGAGGACCATATCAGAGATCCACACAAAATGGGATGTTGCTTACCTGGAGACATACGTCAAGCTGAATCAAGTTTAAGGTGGGAGGTCAGCCCACAGAAAGGGGATATCCAATTGGAAGATTGGTATAAATACTTTAATGAAGCTGGGGTTGGCCTCTTGAGATTCTTGATTGAAAGAAAGGTGGTTAAACTCTCACGATTAGATAAAGAAATCAAGACTCTTAAAGAAAAACTAACCCCGCTTCAAGATACTGCAGAATATAAAGACAAGTCACAGGGTTTATTAAACGTTTTGGAAAAAGAGTATAGAGAACAGAAATATAAAAAAAAGAAAAAATACAACATGGATCTAGCTGATTATCATGGTGGGGTGGTGTTTGAATGGCAAAAAAAACTGTTGACAACTAATGCCAGTCAGGATAACACCGCAATGGAAACATCCCCCCCTGTGGCTAGCTCCAACCATGGTAAACTACCCATTCCTAATAACCTTCATAGGAATAACGATAGGGGGAGAGGGGGATCTTACCAATCCCCCAATAGACATAACAATCAGGTGAGAGGAGGTCCACCACAAAACTATCAGTCTGGTCCCTCCCAACGCCCCTCCAGACCTAATCAAACAAATAGAGGTGGTCGGAATTCCAACACCCCTTATCATGGCCCTGGTCAAAACCAAGGACGTGCCTCTTACCCACGAGATACCTCTTACCCAACACTCTAATGGTGTTGGGTACAATTATGGAGGCCCCCCCGCCCGTGGCCCCCAGTATCCTCCCCAGATGGGAGGGCCCAGGGGTCAATTTCCGTTAAGAGATGGGGCATCATATCATAATAATTCTGATTACTACTATCCGCAATTTCCGATAGACAATCACCAAAATACATCAGGTACCAATGTCACTGACAACTGCTTTGGTTTTGGTGGTAATATGCAAAACAGATTTTTTCCTCTGTGAGACCTGGAAGGTCCGATAGGAGATTTTGCTGAAGGGAGTGGTAACTCCTACCCCGCTAGAAATAATGAAACCTCCAGTTCATCCCTTCAGCCTAATAATGGTGGTGGGTTGAATCCTAACAACTTAGCCATGGTGGGCCATGATTTACAACAGTGGGGTTTTCACAGGCCCAATCAGGGTACCAAGAGAACCGCGGATCAAGGAGAGGAACTAGAGGTGGCAGACGAATACGAACAAAAAAGAAAAAAACTTTTTGGGCCCAGCGAACTGAACCACAGCATGAGGCAAGGGATACAGGCATTTGCTACTCTGGAAAGTGCTGAATATGACGATTCTTTGGGTGACTGTAGCTCTTGCATGAAGGTTTCAGGAACAACAGGAACATGCAGCAGGACAGGTAAGGATAAGCAATCCATTATTTTCCTACTGTCTATTTTTTATCATTCACTGTGTTTGAAAGCTTTGGCCACTCAAACAATCTTTCATAGTTACTTAGTTACATTGTGAGGTTGAAAAAATACCCTAGCCCATCTAGGTCAACCAACAGGAAAAAGATACCCCCATATACACAGTCCTATACCCACAGTTGATCCAGAGGAAGGCAGAAAAAAAAGAAAAAATATCCAATTCGCTCCACTGGGATGAAAAAAATCTCCTTCCTGATCCCTCGGGAGGCAATCAGTCCCTGGATCAACTACTCCTGGTGTTATTACCTCTAAATATTAATATACAGTAATATTATGTGCATATAGGAATGCATTCAAGCATTTTTTAAAACAATCTATGGAGCTGTCCAGAACCAGCTCTTGAGGGAGTCTAGACATCCGCCACTTTTAGGAGTGATGATTGCTTGCGTCCCCCACCCCTACACTTGTTAATTTCTTCACTCCTTGTGTCACTATTAGGGATGAGCCGAACACCCCCCTGTTCGGTTCGCACCAGAACATGCGAACAGGAAAAAAGTTCGTTCGAACACGCGAACACCGTTAAAGTCTATGGGACGCGAACATGAATAATCAAAAGTGCTAATTTTAAAGGCTAATATGCAAGTTATTGTCATAAAAAGTGTTTGGGGACCCGGGTCCTCCCGCAGGGGACATGGATCAATGCAAAAAATTTTTTTAAAAACGGCCGTTTTTTCAGGAGCAGTGATTTTAATAATGCTTAAAGTCAAACAATAAAAGTGTAATATCCCTTTAAATTTCGTACCTGGGGGGTGTCTATAGTATGTCTGTAAAGGGGCGCATGTTTCCTGTGTTTAGAACAGTCTGACAGCAAAATGACATTTTGAAGGAAAAAACTCATTTAAAACCACCGCGGCTATTGCATTGCCGACAATACACATAGAAGTTCATTGATAAAAACGGCATGGAAATTCCCCAAAGGGGAACCCCGAACCAAAAAAAAAAAAAAAAAAAGACATAGGAGTCCCCCTAAATTCCATACCAGGCCCTTCAGGTCTGATATGGATATTAAGGGGAACCCCGGCCAAAATTTAAAAAAAAAATGACGTGGGGTTCCCCCTAAATTCCATACCAGACCCTTCAGGTCTGGTATGGATTTTAAGGGGAACCCCGCGCCAAAAAAAAAACCGGCGTGGGGTCCCCCCAAAAATCCATACCAGACCCTTATCCGAGCACGCAACCTGGCAGGCCGCAGGAAAAGAGGGGGGGACGAGAGTGCGGCCCCCCCCTCCTGAACCGTACCAGGCCACATGCCCTCAACATTGGGAGGGTGCTTTGGGGTAGCCCCCCAAAACACCTTGTCCCCATGTTGATGAGGACAAGGGCCTCATCCCCACAACCCTGACCGGTGGTTGTGGGGGTCTGCGGGCGGGGGGCTTATCGGAATCTGGAAGCCCCCTTTAACAAGGGGACCCCCAGATCCCGCCCCCCCCCCTGTGTGAAATGGTAAGGGGGTACAAAAGTACCCCTACCATTTCACTAAAAAACTGTCAAAAATGTTAAAAATCACAAGAGACAGTTTTTGACAATTCCTTTATTTAAATACTTCTTCTTTCTTCTATCTTCCTTCATCTTCTGGTTCTTCTGGTTCTTCTGGCTCTTCTGGTTCTTCCTCCGGCGTTCTCGTCCAGCATCTCCTCCGCGGCGTCTTCTATCTTCTTCTCCTCGGGCCGCTCCGCACTCATGGCATGGGGGGAGGCTCCCGCTCTTCTCTTCATCTTCTTCATCTTCTTCTCTTCTTCTTTTCTTCTCTTCTTCTCTTCTTCTCTTCTTCATTTTCTTCTCCGGGCCGCTCCGCACCCATGCTGGCATGGAGGGAGGCTCCCACTGTGTGACGGCGCTCCTCGTCTGACAGTTCTTAAATAATGGGGGCGGGGCCACCCGGTGACCCCGCCCCCCTCTGACGCACGGGACATGACGGGACTTCCCTGTGGCATTCCCCGTGACGTCACAGGGAAGTCCCGTCAAGTCACCGTGCGTCAGAGGGGGCGGGGTCACCGGGTGGCCCCGCCCCCCGTTATTTAAGAACTGTCAGACGAGGAGCGCCGTCACACAGCGGGAGCCTCCCTCCATGCCAGCATGGGTGCGGAGCGGCCCGGAGAAGAAAATGAAGAAGAGAAGAAGAGAAGAAAAGAAGAAGAGAAGAAGATGAAGAAGATGAAGAGAAGAGCGGGAGCCTCCCCCCATGCCATGGGTGCGGAGCGGCCCGAGGAGAAGAAGATAGAAGACACCGCGGAGGAGATGCTGGACGAGAACGCCGGAGGAAGAACCAGAAGAACCAGAAGATGAAGGAAGATAGAAGAAAGAAGAAGTATTTAAATAAAGGAATTGTCAAAAACTGTCTCTTGTCATTTTTAACATTTTTGACAGTTTTTTAGTGAAATGGTAGGGGTACTTTTGTACCCCCTTACCATTTCACACAGGGGGGGGCCGGGATCTGGGGGTCCCCTTGTTAAAGGGGGCTTCCAGATTCCGATAAGCCCCCTGCCCGCAGACCCCCACAACCACCGGCCAGGGTTGTGGGGATGAGGCCCTTGTCCTCATCAACATGGGGACAAGGTGTTTTGGGGGGCTACCCCAAAGCACCCTCCCAATGTTGAGGGCATGTGGCCTGGTACGGTTCAGGAGGGGGGGCCGCACTCTCGTCCCCCCCTCTTTTCCTGCGGCCTGCCAGGTTGCGTGCTCGAATAAGGGTCTGGTATGGATATTTGGGGGGACCCCATGCCGTTTTTTGTTTTTTTTGGGCGCGGGGTTCCCCTTAAAATCCATACCAGACCTGAAGGGTCTGGTATGGAATTTAGGGGGAACCCCACGTCATTTTTTTTTTTAAATTTTGGCCGGGGTTCCCCTTAATATCCATATCAGACCTGAAGGGCCTGGTATGGAATTTAGGGGGACTCCTACGTCTTTTTTTTTTTTTAATTTTGGTTCGGGGTTCCCCTTTGGGGAATTCCCATGCCGTTTTTATCAATGAACTTCTATGTGTATTGTCGGCAATGCAATAGCCGCGGTAGTTTTAAATGAGTTTTTTCCTTCAAAATGTCATTTTGCTGTCAGACTGTTCTAAACACAGGAAACATGGGCCCCTTTACAGGCATACTATAGACACCCCGCAGGTACGAAATTTAAAGGGATATTACACTTTTATTGTTTGACTTTAAGCATTATTAAAATCACTGCTCCTGAAAAAACGGCCGTTTTTTTTAAATTTTTTTGCATTGATCCATGTCCCCTGGGGCAGGACCCAGGTCCCCAAACACTTTTTATGACAATAACTTGCATATTAGCCTTTAAAATTAGCACTTTTGATTTCTCCCATAGACTTTTAAAGGGTGTTCCGCGGCATTCGAATTTGCCGCGAACACCCCAAATTGTTCGCTGTTCGGCGAACTTGCGAACAGCCAATGTTCGAGTCGAACATGAGTTCGACTCGAACTTGAAGCTCATCCCTAGTCACTATAATGAGCTGTAGTGATATAGTGACCTACAGATGAAACAACTGTGTACAGCAGGTGGGCAGGTATCCAACATACTTCCAAGGAAGTGCAGTTAACTTTTGATTACAATTTTTAAATGGTGATTGAGTCAGAATATGAAACAGAATATGTTCATGTAAAAGATAACAGGAGAAGTGAAAGTAAAAAAAAAAAGACTGGAAAAAGTACCTTGTGTGCTTCACCTGTTTTTGCCCACCAATTATTAAATATGCATAACAATACTGAGTAATCTATTTTTATAATCTAGTGGCTGATGTAAAGAAAAAATATTTTACAGTAAATGCTATTGAAACTTAAGATACACATGCTAATTAAACATATTTTTACAGCTTGGTCTCTTTAAAGATTACGTCAGGACAGATTTTGTTTGTGGTTGAGAAATGTATTTTAAACTCAGAATTATGCTCTAAGGGGATGCCAAGTGAAAAGCAATATTGTGGAAATGAACACAACAAAAAGCTTCTACAGCCTTTTGGCTTTGTATTTTTAAAGCTTGCTTCAGGGTTCTAAAAAACTGTGGAAGCAATTGTCAAACCTAGTTTTTCGTTTATACTAATCTTGTTTGTTGTCATAACAATAGAGCTTTTTACAATTTCATAGCTTAAATTAAGGGAGACCAATATTACAATGAGCACATTTTAAATAAGTTTTGCACCCCTAATTATGTTTTAGGTGAGTTCATTTTGCTTGTAATACATATCGTTCAGTGTGTTAGATTGTTTAAGCTTAAAGCAGAATGAAAGGCAGTGCAAAGTTTTTGTTCATTACTAAATTTTTAGCGCTTTTATCTGTACTCCCTGCTGAGACAATTGGCAGCAAAGAGACTCTGAAAAAGTGAGGTTGATCTAAACATAAATTACATTGTGTAACCTCACCTGATGAAAAGGATTTCTTTTCTTTTTTTTTTCTTTATGACATAATCCATGTGAGCAGAAGCACTCTCTTTTAACAACTGAAAGAACTGTTTGTTGTGCAATGATTTTTATACATAGCTAAATAGTCATGGATCGTTTTTAAAAAAATCCATCAAAGTCCTCCTGTTCTGTGATGGGGAAATTAAAGTAGAAAAGCAAAAGCGTGAAACAATGATATAACAACACAAAGAAAAAAAATATTGAACTACTTACAAACCCCAGGAACAATTTTAACTGCTTGCCGACCAGCCGCCACAGTTATACTGCAGCAGGTTGGCTCAGCTGCGCGAATCGCCATAGCTGATCACTGTAATAATGTCACTGGTTCCCAAAAAAGTGTCAAAAATGTCAGTTAGGTGTCTGATCTGTCTGCTGCAATGTTGCAGTCCTGCTAAAAATCACATTACTAGTAAAAAAAAAAAAATAAAATAAAAATGCAATAAATCTATCCCCTATTTTATAGACACTATAACTTTAACCAATCAATATACTGTACGCTTATTGTGGGGTTTTTTTTACCAAAAATATGTAGCAGAATACAAATTGGCCTAAATTGATGAAGAAATTCGATTTTTTTTACTTTTTTTATTGGGTATGTTTTATAGCAGAAAAAAAGAAAAATATTGTTTTTTTTTTCAAAATTGTCAGTCTTTTTTTGTTTATAGCGCAAAATATAAAAATCGCAGAGGTGATCAAATAGCACCAAAAGAAAGCTCTGTTTGTGGGAAAAAGGACATCAATTTTATTTGGGTACAGCTTTGCACGACTGTGGAATTGTCAACTAAAGTAACGCAGTGCCGTATCACAAAAAATGGCCTGGTCATTAAGGGGGTAAATCCTTCTGAGGCTGAAGTGGTTAAAGTATATAAAACATTGCACCTTTAGGGCTCATTCAGACAGATGCTGGCACCAGTCCTGCATGCAGAGTCACTTTTTTTTTATTCTGCATCTGCCATGGAGCTGCGTTCAGGCAGTCAATAGAAGTGGATGCAGATGCAGTGGCTGCACAGACACAACCACATGTCAAAATTTGACATACGTGCAGGAGCAAGTGCATTGATCTGATCACTGACAGTGTGCACATGTATGGTTTCTTGCTGTACTTTAGCAGATACTTCTAGCACAAAAGTTACTTAACTTATAAAAGTGTTGCTAAGCCAAATCTTTTCCTGGGATAATAACATTATTTGTGAATTGTTTTTTCTTGTCAAAAAGTTTAAAAATAAGTTGAAAACATGACTATAATTTGGAAAATTATAGTGAGCTTATTTTTTTTATTGCCACCAATGTATAGTGTACCTTGGCAGCTGTAGGGAGATTTACGCACACTCCTGGCTACAGCAGCCAGAAATGCATATAAACTTGGCATACTGACTGTTGGATTTCAGGAAGACGTAATTGGGTGGCAGACCCCCCCTCCATGAACCCTGGACTCCACTATCCCACCTATGGTCCGATAAAGGCTAGCCATACATGGATAAAAAGACGGCCAAACTACGCATGGCCGGCTTTAATCTCAAAAACTATATGTCACTTTCTGCAATTAAAATGTGTGCATTTCCAGCTTTGATTATATGTCTTCAGCTTGATTGTATGACTCTAGAGAAGAAGGCTGACAGTAGATGCACAGTGCTCAGGTTCACATGCTGCTGTTGTGAGGGAGAAAGGAGAGATAATCTGCTAGATAACATTAAACACTCTCCTTGTAATGGCGTGTACACACAAGTGGATGTTTCAGCATCAAAGGTCCGATGATCTTTCCAACGAACCTTCGACGGAGTTACGACGGACTTTCGAACGACCGGACTTGCCCATTGGTTTGAACGTGATGACGTATGAAGGGACTAGAATAAGAAAGTTCATAGCCAGTAGACAATAGCTACCCTTGCGTCCTTTTTTGTCCGTCGGACTAGCATACAGACGAACGGATTTTTTGACTGGACTCGAGTCCGTCTGAAAGATTTGAAACATGTTCCAAATCTAAAGTCCGTCTGATTTTCGATAGAAAAAGTCTGCTAAAGGTCCGATGAAGCCCACACACGGTCGGATTGTCCGACGGATTAGTTCCGTCGGACCAGTCCAGTCGAAAAGTCCGGTCGTGTGTAGTTTAACCCTTTTGTGCTTCCCTGGTAGCTGGGTTTGTCCTGTTACCTCTCCTTTTTTTCTCTCTCTCTTTGCCTAATCTGTGTTCTCTTGGCACACACAGGGAGTTATTTACTAAAGGAAAATCCACTTTGCACTGCAAGTGCACTTGAAAGTGCAGTCGCTGTAGATCCGAGGGGGGCATGCAAGGAAAATAAAAAAACAGCATTTTAGCTGGCACATGATTGGATGATAAAATCAGCAGAGCTTCCACTCATTTCAGATCTACCCCTTAGATTCAGAGCGATTGCACTATGCTACAGGTCTCTTTACCCTTCTACAAAATGGTGCCCGGGATAGACAGATCATTATTGCGCATGCATGGTGACGTCATTTCTGCCACAACGGTGGCCGTGAATTTAAAAAGCCCTGTAACCTGTCAGTTTGTTGCTGATGCTTATACAGGCATATTACAGAAGGTTTTCCCTGGCATTTTTCGCTACCCCACCCGCTGGTGGTTGATGCTTCCTTAAAGCGACTTGCAAGACATGTTACTTTATCCATAGAAGATGCAGTAACTTTCCGGGATGTGTTGGATCGAAAAATTGATCTGGACATGAAGAAAGCATACTGCATAGCAGGTGGCGCATGTAAACCTGCGATAGCAACAGCCGCAGTGGGCAAAGCGATTTCTGGTTGGTCTGCCAATATAGAGAAATATATTCGTGAGGGGGCTGACCAGGAGAAGATAATCAGTTCTCTTCAGGAATTGAAGCTGGCAGGCAATTTCATGGCAGAGGCTTCAGTGGATGTAATTTGTCCCTCTGCTAGGGCTATGCTGGCATCAGTTATGGCCAGAAGAGCTCTATGGCTCAAGCCATGGGTGGCGGATACAGCATCAAAGACCAATTGGTGCAAGATCCCTTATGATGGGGTTAATCTCTTTGGATTGAAATTGGATTCGGCAATCTTCAAAGTAACAGATTGAAAGTCAGGCCTGATTCCTTCTGACAAGCGATCCAAGCCACAGAAGAGTCCTTCCTTCAAACGCAATCTTCCGGAGAGATACAGGGAGGCAAAAACATACAGGACAGGAGGAGAATTTAAAAGTAATTGGAAGAATCCACAATCATCTTTTTTGAGGCTTCAGAATTCTAAGACCACCTCGTCAGGGGAAAACCAGAAGTCCTTGTGAGGGTACGCCCATCCTACCCGGGAGAGTGGGAGCCAGACTTTAAAAAATTTGAGCAGGTATGGATGGAACACATAAAAGATGCATGGACATTGTCCCCAGTAAAGCATGGACACACAGATGGAGGTTTATAGATGAAAAATACCAGAGAACCATTTTCAGTCAACCAGACTGTCATCATCTCCAGTCAAGAAGAGGTTACTTCTCAAGTATGTGGTTGAGCTAGTAGGGGCAATTTTGGAAGTCCCAATTTCCCAAAGAGGAAATGGGTATTACTCCCCTCTGTTCCTGGTAAGGAAGAAAACAGGCGACTTGCGACCTGTTATGGATCTAAAGGGACTCAACAGAAGCATTCAAGTAGAAGCCTTCAAAATGGAGAGCCTCCAATCAATTCTGTTAGCTGTAAACTTAGGAGACTGGATGCTTTCCATAGATTTATTGGACGCTTATCTACACGTGCCCATACACCCCGCCTTTCAAAAGTATCTGCGATTTTCAGTCAATCATCAACATTTCCAGTTTCAGTGTCTCCCGTTCGGCATTTCCTCCACTCCCAGGACATTTACCAAGAATCTCCTTCCTGTGATTGCATTTCTAAGGGGAAAAGGCCTGAGGCTCCATCACTATTTAGACGATATCCTGCTCCTAGCAGACAGTCAGGAAACGCTGATCCTCCATCATGCTATACTGATCAACACGCTTCAGAGCTTCAGGTGGTTGATCAACTGGAAGAAGAGCAGTCTTCAGCCTACTCAAAATATAACCTTCTTAGGGGCAGAACTCGACACTCTATCAAACAGAGTCAGTCTACCTCAGGAAAAGGCCCCTTATTACAAAAGGTAAGGAGACTAATGGCGGCAAAATATCTTCCAGCAAGAGTCTGTCTGAGCATCCTAGGGTCAATGTCGGCCACTCTACCGATGATCCAGTGGGCACAATGGCACATGAGGACATTTCAGTAATCATTCCTTACCCAGTGGAATGGAAAATCAATGCTCCAGTCGATCACCATTCATCAAATCGTGAAGCAGTCAATTTGGTGGTGGCTGCATATAGACAATCTAAGGAGGCACAAACCGATAGTCCACCCAGAACCAGAGGTGATTACCTCGGATGCCAGCCAGTCACGTTGGGGAGCTCATTATCGAAACTCAAGGTCAATGGCAGTTCCAAGCGAAGGATCTGGTGTCGAATGTCCTAGAGCTCAGAGCAGCCTTCCAGGCCCTCCTAGCCTTTGGCCCATCCTTGAAGGGGAAGAGTGTTCTAGTCTGGATGGACAACAAGGTGGCAGTAACATATATCCAGAGACAAGGAGGTACCAGATGCAGTACACTGTTGGAGGAAGTCTGTCCCATCCTAGAATGGGCTCAGATATTTCTATTAGATCTGTGAGCAGTATATGTTCTGGCAGCTCAGAACCTGCTAGCCGACCGTTTGAACAGAGAGTTCTTATGAAACAACGAGTGCTCCCTGAACCTTCAAGTCTTCAACCTCCTGACCCAAACTTGGGGAATTTCGGAGATCGATCTGGCAGCAACACCCTCAAACACCAAATGCCTGAGGTTCCTATCGAGAGCGGCATACCCATCTGCGGAGGGGGTGAACTGCCTTCTTCATCAGTGGAACTTTCAATTGGGATACATAATTCCACCAACGCCTATGATTGCGAGGTTCCTATCCAAGCTCAGGAGATCTTCGGCCTCAGTGATAGCGATAATTCCTTTCTGGCCCAGGAGGCCTTGGTTCACGAATCTGCTACAGCTCAGTCTGGAGGACCCACTACCTCTTCCATTATCACAGGATCTTCTTCACCAAGGTCAGTTCCTCCATCCAGTCCCGGAGAGGCTCCATCTGATGGCACCGGATGTTCCTAGAGCAAGGCTGTTCACAGGAGGTCATTTCAATGTTACTCCAGGCCAGGAAATACACTTATGACAGAATATGGGACAAGTTCACGTCTATGGCCCAGCAGAATGGTTGGGACCCTTTATCTCCAGAAGTTCTGCAAGTTTTGGAGTTCCTTCAAGCAGGTTTACCCAACGGGTTCAGTTCAAATACACTCAAAGTACAGGTTTCGGCTCTTTCAGTAAATACAGGTGTCAAGTGGGCCACTCACCCTCTTTATGCAATTTATAAGAGCGTGTTAAGATCAGGCCTCCAAGAAGACCGACTTTTTCAGAATGGGATTTATCGATAGTCCTGAAAACCCTATCAGATTCTCCCTTTCACCCAGCTGATTCGATTACACTATGTAACTTAACTTTGAAATTAACATTCCTTATAGCCTTAACCTCTGCTAAAAGAGTTTCGGAAATACAGGCGTTAATGATTTCAGAGCCCTACTTTTACCCAGACAGGGTGGTTCTGAAACCCTCAGACCAATTCACTCCAAAGGTGTCATCATCCTTCCATTATAATCAAGAAATCAATCTTCCATCATTTACAGATGATCAAGGTCAACCACACGCTTTGGATGTTAAGACTACTATTAGAAATTATCTGTCAGCCACAGTCTCTTTCAGGAAGACCGAAAATCTATTAGTGATTCCACATGGAGGGAGAAGAGTCCATATGGCATCATCCATCGCATCTTGGCTGGTCAAGACAATCAAGAAGGCCTATGACATTCAGAATCTGCTGGTACCTGGAGGCATTAGGGCTCACTCAACATGGGCAGTAGCAGCTTCCTGGGCAGCGTATTGCAGAGTGTCTCCCGAGACAATTTGCAGGGCAGCAACCTGGTCTTCCAGGCATACATTCATGTCCCACTATAGAGTGGACTCATCTCAGTTATCAACGGTAGATTGTGGAAGAGCCGTTGTTCAAGCCAATTCTTCAGCTATATAATAAATGCTACTACTTTAACTTGCACCCACCCGACTGGCGAGTTATTTCCCGGTGTGTGCTGCCATGATATACTTACCTTTCCATAATTTTCCTTTCCTGATGCTTCTCCATGGCAGCACACAGTATCCCACCCTTTAGAATGATAGTTACAGAGAATGAAGTGGGGTGCCTCTCCTTCAAATTTATAGTTAACCAATCCTGTCAGGTTGTGGGGGCGGAGTCACAACCCAGTGTGTGCTGCCATGGAGATGCATCAGGAAAGGAAAATTACGGAAAGGTAAATATACAATTTCCATTTTTTGTGGCCTCAGGGCCTAAACAGCTTGAAGGATAACTTCACCTTTTTATAAAAAAGTAATAAATGCACTTTTTTTGCAGGTAAAAAAAGAGCATTTTTTTTTGGTGCCTGTAAAGCATTGCACCAGCAATCAGAAGATCGCTGGTGCCATGCAGGTCCCCTTCAAATCTGTCAATATATCTGTGTGCCCTACATCCTGTACAGGCAGGCAGATACACTGACAGGAAGAAATCAATGAACTACCACAGCACTCCACAGCTCTGTGGTGGTTCATTAAGAACTATGAGCCGACAACCACTAAGGATGTTGGGGCTTGCAGTTCATTCACAATGGAGCTGTGTGAATGAATGATGCAGCCCTGTGGGTGGAGTCCCGGGAAGCTGCCCCGATTTTAAAAAGTGACAGCTAGTACAGGAAATTTTTTCCTGTACTGCTGCCACAGGGAGGGAGGGCAGTGGGAAGTGGCTGCAGCATTGGGAACATGTTACATGTTCCACTTTAAAAACCGGTGGAATGTGTAACATGTTCCCAAAGGTGAACTTATCCTTTAAGCTTAGGCTTTAGGGCCTGTGCTCACACAGAACAGATGCTGGAGGCGATTATCCTTTTGATAAACTTGCTCAGCATCTGTATCAAAATCCAGTCAAACCCACAAATGGCCAGGTCTTCAGAAATTTGCCATCTTACAAACATGTAGAGTTAACCCCCGATGTATCTTGTACACAGCCCTCTGCAGAACTCAGCAGGGTCTGGCAGATGATACCACACTTAACCACTTCCTGCCCAGCCTATTGTCAAATGACGGCTGGGTGGAACATTCATCATTCTGGGTGGACATCATATGATGTCATATGGGTACAGTGTTGGAATTATCATTCAAAGTGTGACAGCACTGAAAGCTGAAAATTGGCCTGGGCAGGAAGGGGATGAAAATACCCGTTATTGACGTGGTTAAATTCTAGTGCATAGCAATCTGAAAGAGATTTGTACAAAACAGCAAAACAATTGCACATAAAGCAGGCTTTAGGGAACACATCCATTTATAGTAATGACATTGAGTACAGTACAGCAGCAGTCTATGAGGTGACTGCTGATTGTATATCAACCTTACAAATAAGCGCCTTGTGAGTGAAATACATCAAGACTAAAGCCTTGTACACACGGTCAGGTTATTGGACGAATTTTCGTCAATTTTTTGTTTAAAGCTAGTCTCAAATCGAAAGTGAAGAGGGTACTCACCATCAGAAAATTTTCTGACGACAGAATTCAACCTCAGAAGTGACGTAATATGTTGAATTGTTTTGTATGTGTTCTTTCATTTCTGAGCATGCCTACTCTTGCTCTTTAGATTTTTTTTTGTCAGAAAACCGTACGAATGAAAAGAAAATTGGACGTTGTGTTCACATCAGACAGAAATTTTCAAGTCTGCACATCCAGTTTTTGTCTGCCGAAAATTCGTAATCGGCTGTCAAAAGCAGCATACGAACGATCAGAAAATCGGCAGTTCATTCATCGGACGAAATTTATCTTCAGATTTTCTGACGATGTGTACGGGCCTTAATACCCCATACACACTATTAGATTTTCTGCAGATTTTTTGTCTTCAGATTTACCAAAACCATATAATATGAGGTCAAACCTTAAGACCTTAAATTTGTATGCAATCAGGTAGGCCTTGCCCTACATGGTTTTGGTAAATCTGAAGACAAAAATCTGCAGAAAATCTAATGGATATGGGGCTTTAGACACAAGTGATCTTGTTCCTAACAGTTATACTAGGTGTTTTATTAAGTTCCAATTCCATTTCTGCCAAATAAACCACACTTAGCCTTATTCAAGAAATAGTTCTTGTTTTTCTTTTTTACTAATTCTTGAATATAGTAACTCATAACAACCATTTAAAAATCCACTCTACTGAAATTATAGATTTTTATTGTTTGCTATGGGTTAATCCCCTTAAGATTGAGCATTTTTTTTTTGTTGCACAATAGAAGACACAACTTCTAACTTGCCATGTGCAAGCAGCCTTGGTTTTACTGGTAGTATTATTCCTGTACAATGATCACTTTTTCAGGACACATCCCTTTCTTTGTACAGTGTGTAAGATGCCCCATTTTGTAACTGAAACATCTGTATTTATATTTAAGATGTACAGTGACATTTTCCTTATCATCAAATGAAAGTGTATGTAAAGCCATTTTTTTTCCGAATGTACTGCTTTGGCCAGGAAGAGAGTGCAGAATTCTTGTTTTACAGTATCATGGCAGCAATATCTTTCTAAGGGCCTCCTTGTGTGAGTCCCCCTAGACTGATCAACCCCTGTTGTTAAACTAGATTTAACTGCTAGCATCAAACCAGAGTGAATTTTATAATAGCATTCACGCTACACTTACATTTTCATGTTCATGCATGTTTCATGCTAATGAATTAGTTTTCTGAATGCAATAACCTACATCCAAAATAAAACAAAATTAACATTATATAAAAGATAATAGCAGAACACCCAGCTCAATTGAGGTGGCACAGCTTTCACCCAATGAACAATATTACTTTAGCTCCTATACTTTAACTCTAATATACTATCTATCTATATATTTATCTATATAAATAAATAAATAAATAAATAAATAAATAAATAAATATATCTATATATATATCTATATATATCTATATATATCTATATAGATAGATAGATAGATAGATAGATAGATAGATAGATAGATAGATAGATAGATAGATAGATAGATAGATATATAGATAGATATATATAGATATAAATCCTGTGTATATACACTGCTGTGCAAAAGTTTTAGGCCCGTGTGAAAAAATGTTGTAAATTAAGAATACTTTCAGAAATAGAATTGTGAATAGTTAATTTTTATTAATTAAGCGGTAGGTTGTTACAAACATCTTTGAGAACTAACCACAGATCTTTTGTGGATACAGGCTGCTTCAAATTCTTCTGTCTTATGTATTCCCAGACAGACATCAGGGCTCTGTGGGGGCCAAATCATAACTTCCAGGACTTGTTGTTCTTCTTTATACTGAAGATAGTTCTTAATGATATTGGCTGAATGTTGGGGCCAATTACTTGTCTCCCTGATGGTATGGCATGATGCATAAATATATACCTGTATTTCTCAGCATTGAGGACACCATTAATCCTGACCATATCTCCAACTCTATTTGCAGAAATGCAGAACCAAACTTGCAAGTAACCTCCACCATGCTTCACTGTTGCCTACAGACACTCATTACTGTACCGCTCTCCAGCTCTTGGCAAACAAACTGCCTCCTGCTACAGCCAAATATTTACCATTTTGACCCATCAGTACAGAGCACCTGCTGCCATTTTTCTGCACCCCAGTTCCTATGTTTTTGTGCATTGATGAGTTGTTTAGCTTTGTTTCCACGTTGAAGATATAGCTTTTTGGCTGCAATTTTTCCATGAAGACCTCTTCTGACCAGGCTTCTCCAGGCAATAAATGGATATACCTGGGTCCCACTGCTTTCCACCAGTTGTGCTGATGGCACTGCTGGACAACTTCTGTGGTCAAAGAAAAGTATAATGTGTCTTTCATCTGCTGCACTATGTTTCCTTAGCTGACCACTGCATCTACGGTCCCCAACATTGCCTGTTTCTTTGTGCTGTTTTGAAAAGAGCTTGAACAGCACATCTTGAAACCCCAGTTTGCGTTGAAATTTTTAACTGGGAGAGACCTTGCTGATGCAGTATAACTACCTTGAACAGTTTGGCTGTTCTTCACCCAATTTTAAGCCTCCTTCAAACCTGTTTCTGTTTCAGTTAATGAATGTGTTTTAACCTACATATGAAATTAATGATCATTAGAACCAGTTTGGTATTATTGAATAATTATACACTTGACTCTAATCCTACAAATACCCTGTACAAAGTGTATAAGTGTATGCTGGTCTAAAGCCAAAGGGTAGTCACACCAAATATTGATTTGATTTAGATTTTTCTTCTGTTCGATCACTTTGATTTCTGTAAACTGATAAAAATAAACAATTAAATTGTATTAGAGCATGTCTTCACTCCTGCTTAAAACCTTTGCACAGTACTGTATATATATATATATATATATATATATATATATATACACACACACTGTATATTCAACCATGGAGGATACAAACAGGCAGTCACTTGAAAAGCAAAGTACCTTTTCATAGTGTTAGTAACATAAACTATTGTGATTGGATTGACAGAGCACATAAGACTAAAAAGAGAAGAATCCAGTTGTGATAAAATAACCTATAACTAAATACCTAGAATTTACAAAACTGTGTTCCACAAGGATAATGAAGTAAAACTAGGACAAACAAATATTTCCTTTGTACCTTCAGACTTCTGAATTTACAGAAGGTGGAAGTGTTATATCCAAGATTACTGCAAAAGACACATTGACATGTAAAAATAGAAGATGGCCATGCATCTTTTAAGCACAACCCAAAATACAAATACCTAACTCACAGGAGGAATTTGCTAAGACTGGAGCACTTTTGCATGGTAACCAATCCGCTTCCAGCTTTTATTTTCAAAGCTGAACTGAACAGAGTGAAGTTAGAATATGATTGGTTACTATGCAAAGCTGTGCCACATTCGGTCTGCTTCAGTTTTACTAAATTCCCCCCAGTTGTACACATATCATTGGCTTCTGATGCAGTCAGTGTCCTTATTGGAGAGACATTCACTTACTCTAATTGTCCTGATCTCCAAAATCATCTGGAATGGGAAGTGGAGGTAAATCCCAAAAATTTTGAGTTGCCACCAGAACAGAGATCCCCTGGCATCTGTCGCCCAGTAATATTAGTCAGAAAAATACCATCTCTATTCAATTACATGGTAGCTGCTAATATGCTGAATATGTTCACAAAATACAATCTAGAAAATGATTTACACAAAAGGCCTGCAGTTGCGCAAAGAGAAAAGGACTTTTTTTTTTGGAATGTACAAGTGACTCATGCAGGATTGGGATAACCAATTCCCTTGTGGCGACAGGAGTCATAAGCTTTGTAAACCCCAATAATATTGAGAGGAAATAATAATAATCATAATTATTGTTGTGATTATTAAACATTGGGAGGGGGGTAGAATTACAGGAATTAGTAGCAATTAAATAGTGTTTTATAGGTTATTGGGTTTATTATAAATGCTGTTGATCTTGCTAAAACTAGACAAACTCATTTATATATTTTAAAAAAATTGCTTTGTTCACTCTCATTTTTTTAATTTACATTAAATAGTTGCTGTTACAGGATCAAATAATGACAGTGATCAACAATCTAACATGAATAATATACATCATGAAGAGTTTAAAACATTGAGTTATTATTGCCATATTATTTATATAGCAGTGTAGCCATATCTTGCTGCTTAAAGCATAACATATTGTTGTTTACACACAGATTTAGCCAACATGTCCCACATTTTTTTATTCTTGACAGATCAATGCATGAAACATGCAGGAAACAATCTCAAAAGCAGACTGCCTATTGATAGAGCATAATGTATGCAACTCAGCTTGCAAGTGTAGGTCACAGCAATTTCCTGCTTATTCAAGTCAGTTTCCTGTGGATTATTGAATGTCTGAGTGCTCATTTATACTTCTTATGAGGGAAGCAAGAAACATGGGATAAAATGATAGCATCAATAGTTAATAAGTCTGTTATAGTAAATTAGTTGTATTTTCTCCCTAGTTACAGCATATTTCCTTTTAAAAAGGTAACAGTATGATACAATATATTTGTTTTATTAAAGTAAATCTCCAGGAAAACCTTGAAAACTGAAAAATGGCACATTGTAACTGAATGTAAATTGTAAATTGTTTAATTGTATCTGTTACATTTAATTGAGAGTTATGCATTTCATGTCCATGAAGTCTTAATTACTAACCTATATTATAAACTGTAACTCTTCTCATCATGTGCAAGCATGTGGCTACTAAATATAGATCCAGCCAGTGGCGGAAGTATAGGGGTCGCTGAGTTCGCCATGGCGACTGGGCCCCATGCTGCAGGGGGCCCTTGAGGGCCCCCCTGTTTATCCTGTAAGGATGAGCGGCTGAGATCGGTCTCCCCATCGTCAGCCGAACTGTAGTCGGCACTGTACGGGGAGCTGGTCACACTGATCAGTGAAAGCACAGTGTGTGCTGTGCTCTTTGTCTCCCCCTACAGTGCAGTACCCGGCAGGAAGAGGTAAGGTAAAGTACTGCCCTTTTTGAAAAGGCTTTCTGTATATGTGTGTTCATGTATGTGTGTTCATGTATGTGTGTTCATGTGTGTGTGTTCATGTATGTGTGTGTTCATGTATGTGTGTGTTCATGTATGTGTGTGTTCGTGTGTGTGTGTGTGTGTGTGTGTGTGTGTGTTCATGTATGTGTGTGTTCATGTATGTGTGTGTTCATGTGTGTGTGTGTTCATGTGTGTGTGTGTGTTCATGTGTGTGTTCATGTGTGTGTGTGTTCATGTATGTGTGTTCATGTGTGTTCATGTGTGTGTGTGTGTGTGTTCATGTGTGTGTGTGTGTGTGTGTGTTCATGTATGTGTGTTCATGTGTGTTCATGTGTGTGTGTTCATGTGTGTGTGTGTGTGTGTGTGTGTGTGTGTGTGTGTTCATGTGTGTGTGTGTTCGTGTGTGTGTGTGTTCATGTGTGTGTGTGTGTGTGTGTGTGTGTGTTCGTGTGTGTGTTCATGTGTATGTGTGTGTGTGTGTTCATGTGTGTGTGTGTGTGTGTTCGTGTGTGTGTGTGTGTGTTCATGTGTGTGTGTGTGTGTGTTCATGTGTGTTCGTGTGTGTGTGTTCATGTGTGTTCGTGTGTGGGTGTTCATGTGTGTATTTATATATGTATATGTGTTTGTGTGTGTATATACAGTATATGTGTGTGTATATTATGTGTGTGTTTAGATGCCGTGATGGCCCGTGCATTAAGGGCGCACGGGCGCCACCCCCCCTCTCCTGCCACCCCTCTATCACCGATAGATAGATTCATTCATTGCATGAATCTATCTATGGCCGCCGCTGCCACCCCCTATTCAGGCGCCCAGCCCCTTTTTGGGCACAGGGAACCTGAATTACAGCGGCGGGGGGTGTTTTTGAAGCACCGGATTAGAGCCATAGGCTCTAATAGGCATCAAAAAAGGTGACCTCATAGGTCACTCAGCTGTGTTAGAAAAGCGAATGACTATTCGCTCTACTAACACTAAACTGCCTCTCCGCCAATCAGGTGCTTGGGTCTGTTACCCATCACTTGATTGGCTGAAACGACAGGCGCCGCTATTGGACGCCTATCAGGAGGAGAGGACGGGAGATGAGGACAGCAGGAGACGCATGGAGGACCCCACTCATCGCAGTCACCCGCTGCCCCACCAAGACAGGGTAAGTGCCGGTGAGCGGTCGGGGGTCACACTGGGGGCATTCAAGGGCACACGGGCAGCATTTGATGGGCACACGGGCAGCATTTGATGGGCACACGGGCAGCATTAGATGGGCACACTGGCTGCGTTTCATGGGCACAGTGGCAGCATTTGGCACAGTGGCTGCAATTGATGGCACAGTGGCTGCGTTTGATGGAACACTGGCAGCATTTAATGGGCACAGTGGCAGCGTTTGATGGCACAGTGGCAGCGTTTAATGGGCACAGTGGCAGTGTTTGATGGGCACACTGGCAGCGTTTGATGGGCACAGTGGCTGCGTTTGATGGGCATAGTGGCAGCGTTTGGCACAGTGGCTGCAATTGATGGCACAGTGGCTGCAATTGATGGCACAGTGGCTGCGTTTGATGGCACACTGGCAGCATTTAAGTGGCACAGTGGCAGCGTTTGATGGGCACAGTGGCAGCGTTTGATGGGCACAGTGGCAGCATTTGATGGGCACAGTGGCTGCGTTTGATGGGCACACTGGCAGCGTTTGGCACAGTGGCTGTGTTTGATGGCACACTGGCAGCATTTAAGTGGCACAGTGGCTGCAATTGATGGGCACAGTGGCTGCATTTGATGATTTTTTTTTCAAAAAATGTTTGCGCCCCAAAAAAATTTGGAGAACCAGCCGCCACTGTTTAGATGTATGTATGCACATTTTATGTATGCAGGTTTAATCCTGACACCCTATATGTGTACAATCAGGACTGATTTTTTTTTTCTTGCTCGTTCAAAGTACCAGCAACAAAATGCTGTTCCTCTGAAAAGCGATCCTTGCTCAGATCACTTTTCAGGGGCATTTGACCACCGGTAAAGAGGCAATATGTTGCCTCCTGACCACCTGTTTAATCCCCTTAAAGTGATTGTAAAGGTTTTTTTTTTTAAAAATAACAAACATGTCACACCTTCATTGTGCAGTTAGTTTTGCACAGAGTGGCCCCGAACACCGACTTCTGGGGTCCCTCGGCGGCTCTCGCGGCTCCTCCTCTTATCAGACATCCCCCTAGGTAAAGCGCTGTCCAGGGGGCAGGGGGGCCCTTCATGATTTCTTGCATCGGGGCCCTGAAGGTTTTAGTTACGCCACTGGATCCAGCATGGCACTAATCCTTATAAATACAGAACCTAAATAAAAAAGCCTTTTAAATGGAAGGTGTAACTTGCTTGGATGATGCCTCCACACAATAAACTTACTGACCCTGCAAAGTAAGAGACAATTCCTGAATCTCTACTGTTCTCCAATAATACTCTCCAGTAAAGCAAGCTGGTTCATGTTATATATTTTTCCTTCCTCTGGATCACCTAGAGCAGTGATGGCAAACTTTGGTATAGGGGGGGAGGTGCTGCGCTAACCAGAAGAAAGCTGTAAATCTCTGTCTGTGGTCAATTAATAAAATGACATAAAATCGCATAATAAATCGCATAAATCGCATAAATAGGTGTTGACACTAAAAACATTTAAGTCTTAATAATCAGCATCATCTGTATGTGAAAAAAAGTGCATAAAAAATCCTTTTCAGTTGGTATATACTAAATGACAAAAAAAATCGCATGTAAAATCGTATAAATAAGTGTTGACACTAAAAACATATAAATCTAGATAATCATGTGTAGATGCACAAAGGGACATAAACACTACTTCATGTGAATAATTCTAAATAAAAATACATAGAATAAACCAGAAATAACCATCAAAAACATATCCTTATAAATGGTGCAAAACGTACAAAGTGCCAGTGCTTAAAGGTGATCTAGATATCGCAAATAAAACACATCAATCCAACGCAATATGGATAATAAATAATATAAATAAATGTCCCAATAATAGTGATATAAAATATATTGTGCTGGCCTGCGAAACAAATGACCAATGACATGCCAGTAAGTGCAGCAAACTTAAAGTGCCAGTGTAAAAGTCATTGAAGGTGCACAAGCAAGTTCTGGTGTATTCAACAAAACAACAGTGGGGTGTCTGGGATGCAATTGACTCAGTGTCCTCTTCGTGCATAAAACACTAATGTAAGCAGTGGCCCCTTACCTAGCGGTGCTAGGTCAACCGCATGAATTGTAGCTAAAACGCGAGGTCCTGAGCCTCCATCGCGTCCCTATATCCACGCTTGCCGGTGTTGGGTTATCCTAATGGCAGCTGATTACAAGTGGCTATGGTCCTATCAGGGGTCCTGGACCAGCGCGGATCCTAGCTCAGCCTCCACATCTCAGGTATGTAGGTACAGGAATATGCAGGACAAAGGTACTTGATAGTGAAGTATGTCTTAACCAGGTAATGCTTTATTAAAAATCTTTAAGTAGATGTACTCACATAAAAACAATGCAGAGCAAACCTCTCTCCTATGAGTAGCAAACTCGTTCTGTGTCTAGCAATGTGAAACAGCCTATTCTGTCCCTACGCGTGTCATCACCGATCACGTGACTTCTTCAGGGGATCAGGGGATGGCAAACCTTGGCACCCCAGATGTGTTGGAGCTACATTTCCCATGATGCTCATGCACTGTACTTGAGCATCATGGGAAATGTAGTTCCAAAACATCTGGGGTGCCAAGGTTTATGACTGAGGTGGAGTCATGTTTTATGTGTGTAATGGCACTGGGTGCATTAGAAAAAAAGTGCTTTGACAAAATCCAAACAGAATGTGTATGAGCAACATGCATTGGCACCTAAATAAGTAACATTATAACATACTCTCCTGCACGTGCATATGTGTGAATGGGGTCTTAAACAATGAATTGCAATTAAACACTTAGTAATACTAGGGAAACACCACTTAGCTGAACCAATGGATACTTTTTAAATTTTCTTATTTCTTAGAAAATCCAGTTTCTGAAAGTTAAGGTTATCACTTTACCCCTGACCTTTCATTAACGCAGGTACCCCATAATTCCTTGTGTGATCTCGGGATTTTTGAATAATGCTGGAGGATTGCTTTTTCCTCTTTCACAGTGTAGTTTATTTTTACACTGTATGCACTACCCTCTCTCTCAGTTCTCTCCCCACTGTCCACAATCTCTAAGATCTTTCCTTCATGATATCTTGTGCATTCTGTCTTTTGTGAACTATTATCTGTCCAGTTTTTTCTATCTTGCCTACACCTTGACAATTTACTTTCTTTATCAAGTGTTCTTGCATAGCAAGACCACATACTGTTATCTCACATATATATTATTCTTATTATAGCCAAATTTACCACCCTAACTCCTCCCACAGCTTTTACACTACATAGACAGTAATATACTGAAACGTGCGTATTGTTCCTGATTGGTGTGCTATTACTTTGTGGAACGTTTCACTGAATAGTTCATGAAATATCGTCGTTTTTGCGGCAAAAATGGTCCCATAGGAATGAATGGCAAAATGTTCAAAACTAGAGTGGGAGGTGACAAATCTGAAAAATCAGGACATGATTTCTAAACTGCTTCCACTCCCTCATTTTCAAGCCCACCTACACAAATCTTATATCAAAACGTTCAGCTATCCCTGCTGCCACTAAACATGTCCATGGCTAAAAAAAAAAAAAAACAACTAGGAGAAGGAGGTTCCCCCAAAGAAGGCAAAACACCCAAACACAATCTGCAAGAATAATAAATTTATTGAACTACAAAACACCACACAAAAAATACAAATATTTGGGCAAAAATAGGGAATATATCATAGACCAAGTTAAAATAGATAACGTTATCATTAAAAACAACGGAGCCGCGGCCAAACATACCCCATACATACACCAATCACCACAGCAGATTCCTACTATATTGGGCAATATCGTGTGGAATAAGTCCTTAACCAATCCAGATACTGGTAGTATGGCGGTATGAGGGTAGGGGTGGGTGATTGAATGGTTATAACTTAGGAGCTGATTAAACACATCATGAAATTTATGGCAGTCCAGGAACTAGACCCATATCACAGGTGTAGCAGCAACAGTGACCGGCAGTAATTGCTGAAGGTTGTTATGGACACAGGACATACAAGTAAAGCAGCTATATTGGAGAAAGCAGCATGGGGAGCAATAGCAGCACAGGCTATACTATGGGTGTAAACTGAAGTAATACTTCTCTCACCAAGTCGATGGCTCAGCAGCTCCTGAGATCGTAGGCTCTACCCCCAGATGATAGCTGTAGGTGTCAGTCCAAACAAACACTTGCCGTCAGGTATAGGATGTCCCGCTATGTCAGCGCCTTCAGTTAAATGCTATAGACCGGCCGTCAGCTGTTGGTTCCTGGTCAAGTATTCAAACACCCTAAGCGCGCGGCTCCGAAGTGACGTGCTGACGTCACATGCTGATGCGTTTCACCAGCCAATCACCACTGGTTTGCTCAGAGCAAAGGAGGGAGGCGATGGCCCCTATTGGGATAAATATCGAATGCAGCCTCCAGCCCTTCCTGGAGAAGTAACTCATGGTTTTTGTACATTCCCATTTTGTTCTTTCTGTCTCATCCCTCTCCCCCCCTTCCCCCCCCTCCCTCCCTCCCCCTCCCCTTTTCTTCCCCAAACACCCCCCCTCTCCCCTTCCCCTCCCTCCTCTCCCCTTCTCCATCCTTCCCCCCTCCTCATTCCATATCTTCCTCCCTAACACCCCCCCAATAACCCCCACCCCCCCCCCCCTTTCCCCCCTCCCCCATTCCCCCCCCTTCTGTTTTCCCATCTATTTCTCCTAATCCTTAGGTAATGGTCCTTTACTGGTTTAATTTTTAATTCTTAATGTATCATTTTTAATCTTTAATTTTTACTGCCCTTTGTTTTTTGGTTTCTTGGTTTTTTGTTTTTTGTTTTGGTCTTGTTTATTTGTACATATAAATAGTCTTTTTGCTCTCTCTTATTTACTTCCCACCCCCACTAAATGTTTTCTGAACTGTAATTTGGTATATCTGAAGTGCAGTATATTGCACAACAGATCACAGCTGATCATGTAAAGCCAATTGCGATATATTTTTGCTGAAATGTGTGCGATGAGTGGTAACCGTGCACAACATCTGGTGGTCGTTAGTTGTAACTACATCCCCTATTATCCAGCCTATTTAACTTCCGTCCACGGACCCCTCCTTTGCTCTGAGGAAACCAGCGGTGATTGGCTGGTGAAACGCGTCAGCACGTGACATCAGCACGTCACTTCGGAGCCGCGCGCTTAGGGTGTTTGAATACTTGACCAGGAACCAACAGCTGGCAGCCGGTCTATAGCATTTAACTGAAGGCGCTGACATAGCGGGACATCCTCTACCTGATGGCAAGTGTTTGTTTGGACTGACACCTACAGCTATCATCTGGGGGTAGAGCCTACGATCGCAGGAGCTGCTGAGCCATCGACTTGGTGAGAGAAGTATTACTTCAGTTTACACCCATAGTATAGCCTGTGCTGCTATTGCTCCCCCTGCTGCTTTCTCCAATATAGCTGCTTTACTTGTATGTCCTGTGTCCATAACAACCTTCAGCAATTACTGCCGGTCACTGTTGCTGCTACACCTGTGATATGGGTCTAGTTCCTGGACTGCCATAAATTTCATGATGTGTTTAATCAGCTCCTAAGTTATAACCATTCAATCATCCACTCCTACCCTCATACCGCCATACTACCAGTATCTGGATTGGTTAAGGACTTATTGCACACGATATTGCCCAATATAGTAGGAATCTGTTGTGGTGATTGGTGTGTGTATGGGGTATGTTTGGCCGCGGCTCCGTTGTTTTTAATGATAACGTTATCTATTTTAACTTGGTCTATGATATATTCCCTATTTTCCCCAAATATTTGTATTTTTTGTGTGGTGTTTTGTAGTTCAATAAATGTATTATTCTTGCAGATTGTGTTTGGGGGTTTTGCCTTCTTTGGGGGAACCTCCTTCTCCTAGTTGTTTTGTATGCTCTATAAGGCAACCCAAACTGCATCCAATAACCTTATGTGGATGAATATCTGATCCTATTTATAATTTAAGTATTATTTACTGGTGGTTGATCCAGGCAAAACCTTCCTTTTTTTGTAGTTATTGTTTTCTGGGGATTTGAGTCCCGTTCTTGCCTTTGTGATCCCCCCACTACACACTAATTAACTACGTGATTACACAGTTGGCTTATATCAAGCTACTCTGGGCTGCCTTTAGGGATATATCTCATTTGACCTTTTATTCGTATATATGGCTTACATGATCAATCATGATCTTGATTTAGAGATTGATACAGCTTTTGATGTTGGTGTGGAGAATTGTGAAACAGAGAGAGAACCAATTAAAAAACGTTTTAAACACCACAAAAAACTTGTGATTAAATTCCTTAATCGCAAATGGGATATTTCCTCATTGAAATCACATATTTCCAACCAGATTATTCCCAGGGGTCTACGTGAGAGGGTTATACCTGCGGAGCACCTACACACCCCGAGATTTTTATCTGCTTGGAAAACTGAATGTTTGAATAGAGGTCTATCCCTACTAAAACTTATCGTTGATGAGGAAGAAGCCCAACTAGAGGAGATTCGTGTGGAGCTTGATGCAAGTGCCAAATCACTAGAACCCTTTAAACAAGATCCTGAATTCGATAAAAATAATGAGTACATCAAAAAAGAGATAGAAAGGATCCAAAAAAAGTTTAAAACACAGCAAACAAGAAAAGTTCCGACAGAACTTAGCTGACTGGGAAAGTGGGGATATTTTTAACCCCACAACCCAGAAGAGAAGTAGATCCCTCTCTAGAAATACAAGACCGCGGCAACGTCAGTCTAAAACTAGGAATAGCTCTTCATCTGACAGTGAGCCTGATAGGGACACCTCTCAAAAAACTGTCTCTTTTTTAGAAGAACTAGAGGGGAAGGTGCCCGTAGAGATCCCAAAACGGAAAATAGATAAAAAACAAGAAAACGAAGGAGACAAAGGGAAAATAGAAGGAAAAGGAAAGGAGAGAGACAGTGTACAGAGTCGAACGAGTGGGAGACTGAGAAGCCAGAGGAGACGTTGAACTCTTTTGACGGTACTCCTATGGACTTTAATGTAGTCAACCTTTCAGATTTTCATCTCACTGAAGCACATATAGATTTACTTAAGAAGGGTCTTTCATTCTCCCCAACGTCATCCATGAATGAGTTTGAGGTTTTCAAGGATGTCAGTTTATTCTTAAGGAAGGTCCTTTTCAAACTATGGCATACAAAACGGTTAAATGACCCTTCAACCTCAGAGTCCACTCTCGATAAGGATGAAAAGGAGGCTATTGAATGCCTAATATCCTTATTGGATGAGAACTGTGATAATGACTCGGATGAAAACTCAGGCCACATTCAGAGAAGACCTTCTAATCTAAAAATTAGATCCACCAAAATGCCTCCATTATCTAAACACAAGTGGCTTCAGCTTTTTCTGGATCAAGTTAAATTAGACCTTATGAAAATTAATTGGAAATGGGTTGGCCCTAACAATCTTACAAATAGTGAAAGAAAAGCCTTGTTTGATTTACAAAACGCACCGAATCTAGTGATTAAGAAGAGTGACAAAGGGGGAAATGTGGTACTCCTAAGTGAGAAAATGTATGAGGATGAATCACTAAGGCTGCTTGGTGACATCTCTACCTACAAAAGACTCACCAGTTCCCCCTTTCCCGCTCTAGTTGAAACACTTAATGGAAAACTTAAATTGGGATTGGAAGCGGGCTTCTTAACTAAAAAGGAATTCCTTTTCCTTAGGGTAGATGAAATGACCATCCCTACATTCTACATAATTCCCAAACTCCATAAGTCCCTTATCTGCCCTCCTGGCAGACCAATTGTTTCAGCCATAAAAGGCCCCCTAGAAAAAATTGGCAAATATATAGATTCTCTAATCAAACATATGGTGAACTTGCTCCCTTCCTTTGTTCGTGACAGTAGAGATGTTCTTGTCAAATTACGACATTTTGCTATGCCCACAGATGCCCTTCTGGTGGGTATTGATGTGGAGAGCTTGTACACATCGATACCACACCATTGTGGCATTGTGGCCACAATGTTTTTTCTGGACCTTCATCACCCCCAACAGGGTGCTCAAAATGAATTCATTGGGGAACTTCTTGGGTTCATGCTTAATAATAATTTTTTTCAATTTCTTGGCCAATATTATCAACAGATAAGAGGCACCAGTATGGGGGCACCATGGGCTCCTTCATACGCATGCCTCCACTTGGGACTCTGGGAGGAGATGACGGTCTATCGATCCTCTTTGTACCTCAGCCACTCCCTCCTGTGGCTGAGGTACATCGATGACGTTTTGATGGTATGGACTGGTTCAGTTAAACAACTTGAGGACTTTATGTCTGAACTGAATAGTAACAATCAAAATATACATCTGACCTATTCATATCATCCTGAGACGCTCTCCTTCCTTGATCTATCTATACGGAGGTCAGGAAATGAAATCATTACCAGCACATTTAGGAAAAAAACAGCAGCTAACACCTTACTGTCTGCCCAAAGCCATCATCCTAAACCATTAATTAATGGGATACCCATAGGACAATTCCTACGGATCAGACGGAATTGTTCTGTGGAGGAGGAGTTTCATAAAGAGGCGTACGAGATGTATCAAAGATTCAGACAGAGAGGCTACTCACATAGGTCCCTCAAAAAAGCCAGGAAAAAAGCTACCCTTAAAAATCGGGATGAACTCCTTTTGACCTCTGTAGAATCTTCACATCTTGAAAACCAAAATGAAAAGAGTAAACAGAATTTCCCGAGGATTATTACTAAATATGGGTCCCAATGGAAAATGGTCCAGGGAGTCCTACAAAAACATTGGCACATCTTAAAATCTGCCCCTTTGATCTCTGAACTTGTGAGTTCAAGACCCCTCTTGACAGCCAAAAGATCCAATAACCTTGGTGATCTCTTGGTTCACTCCGAATACACTCAGACCACCAAGAAAAATTGGCTAACTGACTCTAGAATTACCCCAGGGATGTACAAATGTGGACATTGCAATATTTGCAAGTATGTCCACCAAACTAATATGTTTCCAAACCCCCGCGGAGGAACAGATTATAAGATTAAACAGTTTATAAACTGCTCTACTACCCGGGTAGTTTATATGCCCATATGTCCATGCAATAAAACCTATGTGGGGAAGACTAAAAGAGCCCTAAGAATAAGGATCAGTGAACATATTGCCGGTATCAAAAAGCTAAATGATGAACGCCCCATCTCACAGCATTTTGATAAATTTCATAACCGTGATCCAAGGGGCCTAACGGTAAAAGGGATCTATAGGTTAAATTTACCCACGAGACGTGGCGTTTTCGATACCATCCTCCTCCAGAAGGAAAAGATGTGGACGTACTATCTGGAGGCGATGGCCCCTATTGGGTTAAATATCGAATGCAGCCTCCAGCCCTTCCTGGAGAAGTAACTCATGGTTTTTGTACATTCCCATTTTGTTCTTTCTGTCTCACCCCCCCTCCCTCCCTCCCCCTCCCCTTTTCTTCCCCAAAACCCCCCCCTCTCCCCTTCCTCTCCCTCCTCTCCCCTTCTCCATCCTTTCCCCCCCTCCTCATTCCATATCTTCCTCCCTAACACACCCCCCCAATAACCCCCACCCCCCCCTTTCCCCCCCTCCCCTATTCCCCCCCTTCTGTTTTCCCATCTATTTCTCCTAATCCTTAGGTAATGGTCCTTTGCTGGTTTAATTTTTAATTCTTAATGTATAATTTTCAATCTTTAATTTTTACTGCCCTATGTTTTTTGGTTTCTTGGTTTTTTGTTTTTTGTTTTGGTCTTGTTTATTTGTACGTATATATAGTCTTTTTGCTCTCTCTTTTTTACTTCCTACCCCCACTAAATGTTTTTCTGAACTGTAATTTGGTATATCTGAAGTGCAGTATATTGCACAACAGATCACAGCTGATCATGTAAAGCCAATTGCGATATATCTTTTTGCTGAAATGTCTGCGATGAGTGGTAACCGTGCACGACATCTGGTGGTCGTTAGTTGTAACTACATCCCCTATTATCCAGCCTATTTAACTTCCGTCCATGGACCCCTCCTGTGCTCTGAGGAAACCAGCGGTGATTGGCTGGTGAAACGCGTCAGCACGTGACGTCAGCACGTCACTTCGGAGCCGCGCGCTTAGGGTGTTTGAATACTTGACCAGGAACCAACAGCTGACGGCCGGTCTATAGCATTTAACTGAAGGCGCTGACATAGCGGGACATCCTCTACCTGACGGCAAGTGTTTGTTTGGACTGACACCTACAGCTATCATCTGGGGGTAGAGCCTACGATCTCAGGAGCTGCTGAGCCATCGACTTGGTGAGAGAAGTATTACTTCAGTTTACACCCATAGTATAGCCTGTGCTGCTATTGCTCCGCCTGCTGCTTTCTCCAATATAGCTGCTTTACTTGTATGTCCTGTGTCCATAACAACCTTCAGCAATTACTGCCGGTCACTGTTGCTGCTACATCTGTGATATGGGTCTAGTTCCTGGACTGCCATAAATTTCATGATGTGTTTAATCAGCTCCTAAGTTATAACCATTCAATCATCCACCCCTACCCTCATACCGCCATACTACCAGTATCTGGATTGGTTAAGGACTTATTCCACACGATATTGCCCAATATAGTAGGAATCTGCTGTGGTGATTGGTGTGTGTATGGGGTATGTTTGGCCGCGGCTCCGTTTTTTTTAATGATAACGTTATCTATTTTAACTTGGTCTATGATATATTCCCTATTTTTGCCCAAATATTTGTATTTTTTGTGTGGTGTTTTGTAGTTCAATAAATTTATTATTCTTGCAGATTGTGTTTGGGTGTTTTGCCTTCTTTGGGGGAACCTCCTTCTCCTAGTTGTTTTGTATGCTCTATAAGGCAACCCAAACTGCATCCAATAACCTTATGTGGATGAATATCTGATCTTATTTATAATTTAAGTATTATTTACTGGTGGTTGATCCAGGCAAAACCTTCCTTTTTTTGTATGTCCATGGCTAAGCCATAGTCCTGATAGTTTTCACAATATGACCATTTCTTTGCAACTCACGCTGTCCATAGACATTCAATGAAACTCCACTCTCTCCACTTCAAATTTGAAGGGCAATATCTAAACTGCAACTGTGCCTTCATTTTTAATATTCAGAGATATACTATGCATCAAAATCTAGGTCTGGGTCTTGTGATTCTGACAATATAAAGCTCTTCGCTGTAGGATTTATAGTTTTTAAAATACAATCATTTTAAGTACTGCACAGTTATTACAGCTATCATGATCCTGTGTATTGTGTTTTGAGCAGTGGTTGTGAAGCATAAACAGGGCATGAGCGTTGCCACGAAACAGTGGTTGTAAACACTGATTATCATCAAACAGATAGCACACCTTCACCTCCATTCTACGTCAAGATGCTGAGACCCCCGAAATGCATATGGTCATACCTTCATCTGCTAGGCTTGATAATGCCGCTAATATTTTTATAAATGTATGTTTTAATGTATCTGTGAAGCACTTTGGGCAACAAGGTTGCAATTAAATGTGCTATATAAATAAATAGAAGTTGAAATGCATTTCTCACTTTATCAAGCTTGTCATGTGCACTTTTTAAATTTGATCAATCAATTGGTTAGTGTAATGTTTACTATCTTTACTCACTCCAAACACTCCACACAGTTACTCTGCCCACTCCATAAAGTTACTCTGCCCAGTCCAACCTTTCCACAGTTACTCCAGCCACTCCAACCACACAACAGTTACTCAAGCCACTCCTCCCAGTTACTCCGCCCACTCCAGTTGTAGACTGGTGGAGGCAAGAACACTTCACACAATTTCCCCAGAAATTGTAGTTTTTCTAGTTACCATGTGCTTTTATCCATTCACCTGCCATTATTTAAACCCCTTTGTTTTTTACACTCTCTCTGCAAAATATTCATCTTAAACCCTTCGGTCATCTGCACCACTCATTTTTCTTTGGTTTCATTATCTTAGAATTCTGATTTATTTAAGTTGGAATTCTAACATTATTATGATGAGTTAACACAGCAGTTGAGAGTCTTCACTCAAAAATTGTGTGAATATTTTTACTTCAATTATCCAGTTGAGTGAAAAGCATCTGCATGTGACTGGGTATTCTAAATTAATAGGATTTGTGTTCACTTGATTGTGTAATTGAATTAAATATTCATACTTTTTTGAATTAATATGCTGAACTCCTGTAGTAAATCACCCTAATAATTTTAGAACTCCAAGGTACCACATATGCATATAACAAAAAAATTCCGCGCTAGAAGCATAAAAATAAGCAGCAGTAAACAGTGCGACAACACCAATCAAAACAAGGAAAATAATAAACTGCGCTAAACAAAAATCTTATATTTGGAGTAAAATGGTAGTGTGACCTAACATCAGCAAATATTTAAGAAATAATATAAAGTCCAAATCTTCAAAATGGTAGGATGTTCAGTTTGAATGTGAATGATAATCCAAAATGAGCTATGGTTGCTCTTACCAGAAATTTCAGTGATATGAGCGGATGGCAAAAAACCCTGCCAGGGCCTTTGGAATGATAGACCAGTCAGCACCGTCCGTTTTCAAATTAAAAACCCCTCAATGGATGCAGGAGAAAAACAAAAGAAAACTGGCCATAGTGTAGTATATTAATTGTTAGGCATGGACAGACAGACACACCAAACACCCTGGCAGGCATCATCTCATTCTGAGGAACAGTCAGTGATAGTGTTCCTTGACAACTTTTGATACGCTTCCAACTCAGTATAGAGCCTGCTTATCACCGTGAGTCGGTAAGCACAATCTACAGCCACGGTGGTGGGGTTTTTTTCACTTCCCTCCCCTCCTTTTTGGTTGTTGTTATGTGCACTTCAGGGTGTTTGGTGTGTCTGTCTGTCCATGCCTAACAATTAATATACTACACTATGGCCAGTTTTCTTTTGTTTTTCTCCTGCATCCATTGAGGGGTTTTTAATTTGAAAACGGACGGTGCCGACTGGTCTATCATTCCAAAGGCCCTGGCAGGGTTTTTTGCCATCCGCTCATATCACTGAAATTTCTGGTAAGAGCAACCATAGCTCATTTTGGATTATCATTCACATTCAAACTGAACATCCTACCATTTTGAAGATTTGGATTTTATATTATTTCTTAAATATTTGCTGATGTTAGGTCACACTACCATTTTACTCCAAATATAAGATTTTTGTTTAGCGCAGTTTATTATTTTCCACATATGCATACTTTGTGATCAAACCCTTTTAAGTAATGAATTGTTGAAGATGTAATGTGAAATTATAACTAATGAAATATGTTTTTGCTAACTTTATATTTACATGTAGATATTGTAGATATTTCCCATATAGTCTGATGAAGCAGATTGAGAAATGCATAGCATAGGCACCATCTTGCAATCATAACATTGATGCATTCTGCAAGTCTTAAAGTCTGTTGACTTACAGGATAGAGTGTTGACATGGAGTTTCAGATGGAGAAGGGCAATTGTCTGGCAATAGTGCCTGGTTTTTCATGATTATGGTGCTATAAATCTATTCTACACATATCCAGCAAATTTTCTTTTACTGCTCAGTTGTAGTGTCTAGAAAGACTTTATTAGGGTAAAATGGTTTCATAAATCAAATAAAATGTTAGATTTCCACAACAATCAAGATCTTCAAATGCCCTGTCTTGCCTATTTTTAATTGCCATTGTTTGAACATACAAAATTACTATAAAATTATAGTTTACATATCAGGAAATACAGTGCAGCACACTTACAGTTCAGTACACCCTCCATACATGTTACTAAGTGCCTGAAAACTTGTGAATGTGTGAGGAGCAATGTATCATGGGACATGTAGTCCTGGGCAGGAAGTGAGTGGTTCTAAAGGCAGAAGTTTTTTTACCTTGCTATAGGGGGCACTCTATACTATACTTTGCAGCTTGCCATAATGGCACTCTGAAGACAGAAGGAGCCAGAAGTGTAGGTGGGGGACCCTAGAAGAGGAGGATCTGGGCTGCGCTCTGCAAAACCATTACACAGAGCAGTTAAGTTGTCAGAAACCATGAACCAGACCGAGACAGAAGTACAGAAAAATCACACTTGTTTATTAATAAAAATAAAAAGGAAAATATAGTAAGCGTAGTCAAAGCATAGCCAGAGTCCAATAACTGGATTGGGTAGTCAGCCAAGCCAGAGTTCAGTAACCAGATCAGGTAATCAGCCAGGCCAGAAGTCAAGGATCCAAGTAGAGGAACAGCAAGCAGGATAAGGAGCCAGAATGGATGTCAGCAAAGCCAGTCTTTAAACAGGAATGCTGGAGATGGTTTCTTGTGATGTGACCAAGGCGAAGGCAGAGATGAAGTGAGCTGGACAGCTTTAAGTAGGCAGGTCAGACGAGCAGGATCAGGAACAGCTGGGTAACTGTGGAGAGAGATGAAAGCTGGCAATTAGCTGACAGCTGAGCGGCCAGCTCAGAGAAGGAAGGGCTGAGCCAGCCCTAACACAAATATAACATGTTTGTTGGTTTTAACTAAAAAAAACAAGACTTTAATGACTGTGTGCAGGGAAGATCAGGGATTACAATTACATTTAAAGTTTACTTTTACCAGTATTGTGCATTATATTTAAAATGATTATATGCATGAAAACGGAAAAAAAACAAAAAACATTCTCAGCTTTTAGTACTACTTTATTATAAAAGATTTATATCTCCCTTCCACCCTTTATATAGCTTCATGTTGGACTCCTAGTTACAATGCCCATATATCCTACTTCTGGGTGTATTTATTATTAATAATATAGTAGCGATTAACTGATCTTTTTGTACTATAAAGAGCTCATTTTATTTTTTTTAACTCCACTATGACAGGTGATATAAAAAAAAGCATGCTGCTGCTACTAAACATCTTAGGCTTTGTTCACACCTATGTGTTTTTTGGTGTTTTTTGCAGAAACGCACTTCACTTCATTTAACATGGTTTCCTATGGGACTCACTTAAATTTAGGCTTTTTTCAGCCGCTGCATATTTGGAAAGGTTCAAGGACTTTTTTTTAACGCAAAACGGTGCTTTTTTGGTACAATAGACTTCAATGGAGAAGATGCAGAAAAGCATGTAGTGCGTTTTTGCAGCAATTTGTGTTTTTTAATCTGCCCAACATCAAATTTGCCAAAAAAAGCATAAATCACGTGCACAAAAATCAAATGCACAGCAAAAAGCACTGCCAAAACAGATCAAAAGCAAACTACATAGATGTGACCTGAGCCTTATACTGGCCACACAGATCTAAAATTTGATCTGAGTCTGATGATATTTACCAGATTCAACCTCTAATAGTATATACAGTATATCTCTTCTGTCGGTTATTTTCAGAGTGGATTAGAGATTTTGATTTCTACCTGTATAGTTGGTTATTTATATTTACAACTGCATATAGATATTTAATAATAAATTGCCTTTTTTTTAAACTTTACATATGAACTAAACTATACACCACACTTTTTTGAGGTTATTAACCGATTAATTGATTAATCAAAATAATAATCGGCAAACTAATTGATTATGAAAATAATCGTTAGTTGCAGCCCTAATGAGCTACTCTCGCTTGTTGTCCTATTAGGGATGTTGAGTAGTAGAGTGAACAGGTGAACAGTTCGAGCTGAGCATAAGTTCAGTTCGAACCTCAACTGTTTGACCCTTCGATGACCATCCAAATTTGCGGGTACCTTGGTGGGATGTTCGCCCACAGAGCACCCCAAAATGCACTGTGGGCTTCACAGTGCATTCTAGAGCCTTAATTGGATAAAGCCTTGCACCTGACCGCTGGTCAGGTGCAAGGCTTCACCAGTTTGCACTGCTAGAGCCCTGATTGGACAAAGTTATGATTACTTTCTGCAATCACGGCTCAGTACTCATAGTCCCATTCCACTCTATAAAAGCTACCTTTCCATAGCCAGCTGTTGTAGTTTGTTGGAGTAGAGATAGATAGAGAAGGGCTTGTTTTGCTACTAGCAGTTAGTGCATTCACTGTTCACTTATTGTGACCCTTGAGTGCAGAGTGTTAGTTTATTGTTAGTATAGTGTGTGAGAATGGTGTGTCATTGTAGTGTGTTAGTCAAATGTTATGTAAAGCTGTGTTAAACACTGCACTACACTAAGTGTTCATTTACTATTAGTATAGTGTATAAGAATAGTGTGTCAGTGTAGTGTGTTAGTGTAGTGCAGTGTTTAACACAGCTTTATATAACATTTCACTCAGTATAGAGTGTTAGTTTAGTGTTAGTATAGTGTGTGAGAATAGTGTGTTAGTGTAATGCAGTGTTTATTCAGTTGCTGACCGCCTACTGCATATATACTGTGGAAGGTTGGCTCTATTGTGCAAAATCACGTACATGTACGTGATTTAGTTCAATATCCACTGAGGGGCGCGGGCGCACTGCTGGAGCCACATTTGTGCACTGATTGGCTCCCCCTGTGACCAATCAGCGGACCCATTGGACGCAATGTCCGCCGGCCACCTGCGATCACTCCCCACAGAGATAGAACGGCGGTCTGCCGATGTAAACAAGGCAGACTGCCATGCTGTCAGTCATGGACACTGATCTTGTGTTCCCGCTAATCAGGAACACGGATCACTGTGTCCATGGAGTGAGCCCATCCCCCCCCCCCCACAGTAAGAAAACACAAACATGGAACACATTTAACCCTTTGATCACCCCTGATGTTAACCCCTTCCCTGCCAGTGTCATTTATACAGTGTCAGTGCATATTTTTAGCACTGATCACTGTATAAATGTCACTGGTTCCCAAAAAAGTGTCAAAAGTGTCAGGTGTGCGATCTGTCTGCCGCAATGTCGCAGTCCCGCTAAAAATCACTGATCACCACCATTACAAGTAAAAAAAAATGCCATAAATACATCCCTATTTTGTAGAAGCTATAACTTTTGTGCAAACCAATCAATATACACTTATTGGGATTTTTTTACCAAAGATTAGGGATGGGCGAACAACGAACATTATGCGGTGTTCGTGGCAAATTCAAAAGTCACAGAACACAGTTAAATTCTATGGGACACTAACATGAAAAACCAAAAGTGCTCATTTTAACCACTTCAGCCCCAGAAGAATTTACTCCCTTCATGACCAGAGCACTTTTTGCAATTCGGCACTGCGTCGCTTTAACTGATAATTGCGCGACCATGCGACGTTGCACCCAAACAAAATTGACGTCTTTTTTTCCCACAAATAGAGTTTTCTTTTGGTGGTATTTGATCGCCTCTGCGGTTTTTATTTTTTGCTCTATAAACAAAATAAGAGCGACATTTTTGAAAAAAACACAATATTTTGTACTTTTTGCTATAATAATAATCCCCATTTTTTAAAAAAAAAAGCAAATTTTTTTTTAGTTTTTATGCCGATATCTATTCTTCTACATATTTTTGGTAAAAGAAAATCATCGCAATAAGCGTATATTGATTGGTTTGCGCAAAAGTTATAGCTTCTACAAAATAGGGAATATATTTATGGCATTTTTATTATTATTATTTTATTTTTTACTAGTAATGGTGGCGATCTGCGATTTTTTTTTTTTTATCATGACTGCGACATTATTGCTGACATATCGGACAATTTTGACACTTTTTGGGGACATTGGCATTAATACAGCGATCAGTGCTATAAAAGTGCATTGAATACTGTAAAAATGTCACTGGCATTGAAGGGGTTAACACTAGGGGGCAATCAAGGGGTTAACTGTGTTCCCTGGGAGATGATTCTAATGGAAGAGAGAGGGGACTGACGGAAGTGACGGATTGTGGTTCATAGCTAACAGGAACACACGATCTGTCACTCCTCTCAGAACAGGGAAGTGTGTGTTTACACACACTCATCCCTGTTCTGTGTCTCCTGCTCACGATCGCTCATGGCCGGTGGTCATCGCGACCATCGGCCACGAGCATCAGCACCCCCACTGTCCCTGCCTGCTATCCCTACCCCGCGAGCTGATGTATAGCTACAACAGCTCGCGCAGGGGAGCCAACCTGCCACAGTATAACTGCGGCGGCTGTTTGGGAAGGCTTATATGCAAGTTATTGTCATAAAAAGTGTTTGGGGACCTGTGTCCTGCCCCAGGGGACATGTATCAATGCAAAAAAAAGTTTAAAAAATGGCTGTTTTTTCGGGAGCAGTGATTTTATTAATGCTTAAAGTGAAACAATAGAAATTAAATATTCCTTTAAATATCGTGCCTGGGGGGTGTCTATAGTATGCCTGTAAAGTTGCGCAGTTTTCCCATGTTTAGAACAGTACCGCCGTAAAATGACATTTCTAGAGGAAAAAAGTCGTTTAAAACTGATTGCGGCTGTAATGAATTGCCAGGTCTCAGCAATATAGATAAAACACATTGAAAAAAATGGCATGGGTCCCCCCAGTCCATTACCAGGTCCTTTGGGTCTGGTATGAATATTAAGGGGAACCCCGAACCAAAAAAATAAAAAAATTGCATGGGGGTCCTCCCAAGATTCATACCAGGCCCTTCAGGTCTGGAATGGAAATTAAGGGGAACCCTGCGCCACAATGAAAAAAAATGGCGCAAGGGTCCCCCCAAAATCCATACCAGACCCTTATCCGAGCATGCAACCTGGCAGGCCACAGGAAAAGAGGGGGGACGAGAGAGCGCCCCCCTCCTGAACCGTACCAGGTCTGACCCCAAAGCACCTTGTCCCCATGTTGATGGGGACAAGGGCCTCATCCCCACAACCCTTGCCTCGTGGTTGTGGAGGTTTGCGGGCAGGTGGCTTATCGGAATCTGGAAGCCCCAAATCCTGGCATCACATGTGAATTAATAACGGGGTACATTGTACCCCTACCAATTCACAAAAAAAGTGTCAAAATTGGTAAAAAAGACAAGAGACAGCTTGGGACAAGTCCTTTATTAAAAAAGAAAAAAAGAAAAATGTCCAGCGATGTAAATCCACGTCGCCCGACGGACGGAGAAAGAAAAAAAAAAAGCCGCAACAGTTCTGCCTCCATGGGAGGCTCCCGCAGAGTGACACTTCTTCTCAATGACAGCTGTTATATACCTGAGGGCGGGGCCACCCAGTGATGTAAACGGGTGACACGGGGGCCTCTCATGGAGGCGGCACTGTTGCGGCTTTTTTTTTTTCTTCAGGTCCGTCGGCCGTGGATTTACATCACTGGACATTTTTATTTTTTTACTTTTAATAAAGGACTAAAGGACTTGTCCCAAGCTGATTCTTGTCTTTTTTACCATTTTTGACACTTTTTTGTGAATCGGTAGGGGTACAATATACCGTTACCAATTCACATGGGGGGGCTGGGATCTGGGGGTCCCCTTGTTAAAGCGGCTTCCAGATTCCGATAAGCCCCCTGCCCATGGACCCCCACAACCACCGGGCAAGGGTTGTGGGGATGAGGCCCTTGTCCCCATCTACATGGGGACAAGTTGCTTTGGGGTCAGACCCCAAAGCACTCTCCCCATGTTGAGGGCATGTGACCTGGTATGGTTCAGGAGGGGGGGGTGCTCTCTCTTTCCCGCCTCTTTTCCTGTGGCTTGCCAGGTTGCATGCTTGGATAAGGGTCTGGTATGGATTTTGGGGGGATCCCTACGCCATTTTTTTTTTGGTTTGGGGTTCCCCTTAATATTCATACCACACCCAAAGGGCCTGGTAATGGACTGAGGGGGGGACCCATGCCATTTTTTTCAATGAGTTTTATCTATATTGCTGAGACCCAATTCATTACAGCCGCGATCAGTTTTAAATGACTTTTTTCCTTTAGAAATGTCATTTTGCTGTGGCACTGTTGTAAACACCCGAAAAATGTGCCACTTTACAGGCATACTATAGACACCCCCCAGGCACAATATTTAAAGGAATATTTCATTTGTATTCTACTTTAAGCATTAAAAAGAATCACTGCTCCCAAAAAAACGGCCATTTTTTAAAACTTTTTTTGCATTGATACATGTTTGTCCCCTGGGGCAGAACCCAGGTCCCCAAACACTTTTTTATGGCAATAACTTGCATATAAGCCTTTAAAATGAGCACTTTTGATTTTTCATGTTAGTGTCCCATAGACTTTAATGGTGTTTGTGTGTTAGTCCGAGTTTTTTGCCTGTTCGCATGTTTTGGTGCAAACCGACCGGGGGGTGTTCGGCTCATCCTTGCCAAAGATATGTAGCAGAATACATATTAGCCTAAACTGATGAAGACATTTGATTTAATTTTTTTTTATTGGATATGTTTTATAGCAGAAAGTAAAAAATATTGGATTTTTTTTTTCAAAATTGTCGCTATTTTTTTGTTTATTGCGCAAAAAAAAAAGCTACCAAGGTGATCAAATACCATGAAAAGAAAGCTCTATTTGTGGGAAAAAAATGACATCAATTTAATTTGGGTACAGCATCGCATGACCTCGCGATTGTCAGTTAAAGTAACGCAGTGCCGTATCGCAAAAAATGGCCTGGTCAGCAAGAGGGTGAAACCTTCCGGGGCTGACGTGGTTAACACTGCATTACATTACATTTAGTGCTGTATACAGTGCTGCTGTATACTCCCCCCTTTTTTTTGGTTGCTGTGAGTTTTGTTCTGTTTCTTTTTTTTTTATCCCCTGCATGCCCCCTTTTTTAAAATTGTCAGCCGCAGTTTTTCTGACTGCAACGTGGTGTTCCCCTTTTACTTATTTTTTTATAGTTTTTTACATTTATGTCAGCATCAGTCCGCAATTTAAAATGCACCAAACACCACTTTTCATTGAATAAAGTGCATCCAATTACACATTTCCCAGTATCTATAAAATTTAGGTAACAAGCTCCTCCATCATTTCTGGGAAGCCAACAAGGAGAGGCAGGCATTCCCATGTCACTATGAGGGGGGCAGCAGCATCTGTGTCCACAGGCAAAGGTGGATTTGGTCTGTCTTCAGGCAGGGCACCTTTCTCTCTGTTTTTAGTGATGTTGCCCATGCTATCCAGCCACAGAATGTAGAGGAGGTGGTGGACTGGCCTACTAAACCATCCTCATCCTCCTCATCCTCTATGATCCTTCAAGCTGGCACCTGTGTGCAGTACACTGCAGCTGCCAGAGCAGCCTCATCTGCCTCCTTTCCACAGCTACTCCTGCCACAGCCCCAGCATCAGGCATGGAGGAGTTAGCTGAATTATTTGAACACACCATCAGCTACTTGCTGCTTGAGGATTCACAGACATTACTTTATTCAGATGTTGGTTCTGAGGTAGAGGAAGGGACTAACATGAGCCAACAGAGAGGTGAAAACACTCATAAACAACACATTGGCAGTCATGTCCCACTAGTTGCAGCGTATTACCAAGTTGGCTCCAGTGATGATGAGGATGAAGGGGATGCTGATGATGAGGTCACTAATGTGACTTGGGTGCTGAACAGAGCAGAGGAGGAAAGTGAGTGGGAGAAACAACCCCAATGAGGCAGGATGTCCTCCAGAGACCGACATCATGAAAGAGTAGAGAGCAGCCACCCTATTCCATCAGATTGTGGAGCAGTTATTTCCTGACCCACTTCCCACAGCTCAGCTGTGTGGGCCTTTTTCAGCACATGTGCAGCTGATCACACTGTTGCAATTTACAATGTGTGCCGCAAGCAGATCAAGCGTGGCAAAAACACCAGCCATTTGGGTACCGCATGCTTGACAAGGCATTTAACCTCCCACCACTCAGCTCATTGGCAAGAGCACCTGAAAGCCACACACAAGGGACACAATTGTTCTCCTCCTCACTTCTCACTTCTCATGTCTAACCCCGCTATATCTCATGACCTCTCAGCAGCCTCCACTGACAGGGATTATGACATGGCAAAGGGTGTCACAGGTCCTTGCAGTATGTCTGCCAGCAGCACACCACCAGCTTTAAAATATAGCAGGCAAATTTCTCTGCTCCAGTGCCAGTGTTTGGTTGGCTTAAATTCAGTGGGAATTCCACCTGCCCAAAAGCTGCCTGATTTGTGACTTTCCCACCAGGTGGAACTCAACTTTGGCAATGCTGCAGTGGCTGCACATGCAGCAGAGGGCCGTCAACCAGTACCTGTGTGACTATGGCACAAGGACAGGCTCAGACCAACTCAGCTTTTTTCCCCACGTCAATGGGTGTTGATAAAGGATGCATGCACTGTACTGTCACCATTTGAGGAGGCGATAAGGATGTTGATCCTTGACAATGCCTGTTGTGTTCCTGCTGGAGCAGACTCTGCATGGCATTATGGACAGGGCACTCGAGGCAGAGCAGTGGGAGGAAGAGGAGGACTTCCTTTCCTCTCAAGGCCTGCTTTATGTCTTAGACAGGTATCTGCACCCCCCAAACCCCTGAAAGGTGCCAATTGTGACACGGAGGGGGGGAGGAATCTGATGAGCGGAAGTTCCACTTTTGGGTGGAACTCCACTTTAAGAGATGGTTTTCAGTCCCCAGAAACGTTGGGTGTAGTATGTGGCTGAGAGGAGGCAGTTCTAGATACTGTAATCCTCAGTGACCCAGAGTACTCTGTTTCTCATGCCTCTGTAAACATGGCCTCCCTTATTCTTTAAAGCCTGAGAAACTGAGAATTTGTGTCATCAAAGATAAGGGTCATTATTGGTTGGCAATCCTCTTTGACCAGCGTTACAAAGGGAAAGTCTCCGAACTCATCCCATCCCCACAGAGGGAACAGAGGATAAAACATCTTGAGGATACATTAAAGAGTTTATGTAATGCATTTCTAGACTATGATAGGTTACAGTCTTATGGAAAAGCTAGTTTTTATCTTTCTATTGGTCAAAGGAGGAGCAGTGGAGTGATGCATTTCACATTTTTTTTAGTCCTCGGTACCCAGGGCTGTCAGCTTTACCATCCTATCGGCAGCGTCTGCATCATATGGTGGAAGATTATCTAGAGGCAAAAACAGACATGGAGAGCTTTCCAGTAGACGATCCACTGGGTTACTGGGTCATGAGAATAGACCACTGGCCAGAACTTGTCAAGTATGCAATTGAGCTGCTGGGCTGCTCTGCATCCAGAGTGCTTTCTGAATGGGCATTCAGTGCTGCCGTAAGTTTTGTAACAGATAAAAGAGCGCGTCTGTCCACAGACTCTGTTGACTGGATGACATTTCTAAAAATGTATCGTCCTGGATTAGCAGCAGCTATCAAGCCCCTTTCAAATCTTGGCAAGACTGTCTAGGCTGCCTAGCTTTGTGGGTGTTGATTTTAACTTGAAGTAATTTTTTGTTATATGTTTCTTGGGCACAATTAATACCCAAGGACCCATTTCCCCCCATTTGTTTGACAGTTGCATCAAATTTAAATTTTTTACAGCAAGGCTAATTCTTGCTTTCTTCAAGACTACCTCTAGAAGGTTATGGAGCAAGGGCAACAACACCACCCAAAGACCAATTTTTCCACATCTGTTTGGCAGGGACGTCAAATTGAATTTTTTTTACAGCCAGGACAATTCTTGCTTTCATCAAGACTACCTGTTAGTGAAGGCACCAACAACACCCAAAGACCAATTTCAACACAACAGTTTGACAGGGACGTAAAATTAAACATTTTTACATTAAAGCCAATTCTTACTTGCATCAAGACCACCTCTAGAAGGTTACAAGGTGAAGGCACCAACAACACCCAAAGACCAATTTTTCCACAAAGGTTTGACAGGGACATCAAATTAATTTTATTTTACAGCAAGGGCAATTCTTGCTTTCATCAAGACTACCTCTAGAAGGTTGCGGGGTGAGGGCACCAACAACACCCAAAGACCAAGTTATCTGCACCTGTTTGACAGGGGTGTCAAATCATTTTTTTTACAGCAAGGCCAATTCTTGCTTTCATCAAGACTACCTCCAGAAGGTTACAGGGTGAGGGCACCAGCAACACCCACAGACCAATTTTTCCGCACCTATTACTTCTATCCAAAGTCTGCGAAAGAGACACTGAAGTGTACTATAAATTGGCTTCTTCACATAAGGCCTGCTCATTGTGGTGCAAAACGTTGTTATTTCCATACAAAGTCTGCCAAAAAGACACCAGAATTTATCCAAAAAATCTCTAATCTTGTTCCGAGTGCACTAAAATAGTGCCACATCATACAGATTGGCTCCCCAAGCTGTTATTTACTAAATAAAGAAAGCTTTCAGGGGAAATCAATTTAAATATAATTTTTTTTTTTTTTATAAACGTTTTGCTGCAGCAGGTTCTATACACAATACACATGTGTCACTTTACAGGCAGAATAAGGGGACTGCCCAGGCACTATATTTAAAATAATTTTTCATTTTTATTGTTTAACTTTAAGTATCATTAAAATCACTGCTCCTTTAAAAACAATATTTTTTTGCATTGGTACATGTCCCCCAGTGCACTACCTGGGCCCAATACCCTTTTTATGACCAATAACTTGCATATTGGGACGTTTGATTTTTCCTGTTCAGGTCCCATAGACTTCAATAGGGTTCAATTGTTTGTGTCCGAACTTTTGCAATGTTCGAGGAGTTCTTGCGCGAAACGAACAGGGGCACATTCAACCCATCTCTATTGATTAGTAGAGATGGGCAGAACACCCCCCAGTTCAGTTCACGCCAGAACCCTCGAACATCGCAAAAGTTCGGAGACGAATAACGAACCCCATGAAGTCTTAGGAACCTACACTGGTAAAATCAAAAGCGCCCATTTTGAGGGCTTAGATGCAAGTTATCGGGCATACATAGGTTATGGGGTTCTGGATTCTCCTCTTGGGGACAAGTAACAAAAAAAAAGAATTGTAAAAAACATATTTATAACCACTTCCGGACCACTTCACGCACATATACTGCGACAGGGCAGCCCTTCAGTGTGAAATCACGTACCTGCATGTCTATTTTGTTTCCAGGTCTGGGGTGCACATGTGGACACAGGAGCCAATCAGTGGGTCCGGTTGGATCCGATGTTTACCGGCATCCGGCGATCATTCACGATTGTTCCCCAGTCAAAGCATCCCCCACACAGTTAGCAAGCACTCCTAGGGAACACATTTAACCCTTTTATTGCCCCTGATGTTAACCTGCTCCCTGCCAGTGTCATTAGTATAGTGACAGTGCTTTTTTTTTTTTAGCACTAATCATATTATTGGTGTCACTGGTCCCAGTGTCGCAGTGTCAGATTTGTTCACCACAATGTCGCAGTCCCGCTAAAAATTGTTGATTGCCACCATTACTGATAAAAAAACCAAAAAAATTCCATAAATCTTTCCCATAGTTTGTAGACGCAATAACTTTTGTGCAAACCAATTAATATACGCCTATTGGAATTTTTTACCAAAAACATGTAGCAGAATACATATTGGCCTAAATTAATGGAGAAATTAGATTGTTTTCATTTTTTTTAAGGTATGTTTTATAGCAGAAAGTAAAACATATTGTTTTGTTTTTCAAAATTTTCGGTCTATGTTTAAAGAACAAAAAAGTTAAAACCTGCAGAGGTGATCAAATACCACCAAAAGAAAGCTCTATTTGTGGAAATAAAAGGACATCAATTTTATTTGGGTACAGTGTCGCACGACCGCGCAATTGTCAGTTAAAGTAATGAAGTGCCGTAGCGCAAAAAATGGCCTGGTCCGGAGCTGAAGTAGTTAAATGAGCAGTGATTTAAAAATGAAAAATTCCTTTAAATATAGTGCCTGGGGGCCATTATTGCCCTGTACACACGGTCGGATTTTCCTATGGAAAATGTGTAATAGGACCTTGTTGTCGACCGTGTGTGGGCTCCATCACACATTTTCCATCGGAATTTCCGACACACAAAGTTTGAGAGCTTGCTATAAAATTTTCCGACAACGGATTTTGTTGTCGGAAAATTTTATAGCAAGCTCTCAAACTTTGTGTGTACACAAATCCGACGTACAAAGTGCCACGCATGCTCAGAATAAATTAAGAGATGAAAGTTATTGGCTACTGCCCTGTTTATAGTCCCGACGTACGTGTTTTACGTCACTGCTTTCAGAACGATCGGATTTTCCGACAACTTTGTGTTACCGTGTGTATGCAAGACAAGTTTGAGCCAACATCCGTCGGAAAAAATCCATGGATTTTGTTGTCATAATGTCCGAACAATGTCCGACCGCATGTACGGGGCATTAGTCCGCCTGTAGAGAGATGCATCTGTACCATGTATAGCACCTGCTGCAGCAAAAATTACATTTAAAAAGGCAAAAAAATGACATTTTCCTTGCAAGCTTTCTTTAGTTTATAAACAACGACTTGGAGAGCCAGTCTCTATGATGAGGCCACAGTTTAGTGAACTTGGAAGAAGATTAGAGATTTCCTTGGATAAATTCTGGTGTCTGTCTCACAGACTTTGGAAAGAAGTAATAGGTGCAGAAAAACTGGGCTTTAGGTGTTGGTGATGCCTTCACACTGTGACTCTATATAGGTACTCTTGATGAAAGCAAGAATTGGCCTTGCTGTAAAAAATTGAAATCATATGCACCTGTCAAACAGGTGTGGAAAAATTGGTCCTTGGGTGTGTCCATGAAACCTATATCAAAAAATTTCTTCCAGATAAAATCAATACCCACAGCGCTAAGTAGAGTAGACAGTCTTGCAGAGATTCACAATCCAGAAAACACTTAATCGGCGACAGTGGTATTAAGGTCTTGATAGATGCTGCTAATCCAGGACTGATTCATTTTGATCAGCCAAATGTCAGCCAGTCAATAGAGTCTGTGGACAGATGTGCTTTTTTATCTGTCACAAGACCTACGGCAGCACTGAATGGCTGTTCGGACAGCACACTGAATGCAGGGAAGCCCAGCAGCTCAATTGCATACTGGGCAAGTTCTGGCCAGTGGTCTATTCTCATGACCCAGTAACTCAGTGGATCGTCTACTGGAAAGCTCTCCATGTCTGTTTTTGCCCCTAGATAATCTTCCACCATATGATGCAGACGCTGCCGATGGGATGTGGAAGCTGACAGTCCTTGGCTCAGAGGACTAAAAAATGTTGAAATGCATCACTGAGGCAATCTCCTCTACCGCTCCTCTCTTGACCAACAGAAGCCTCAAAACTAACCTTTCCATGAGACTGTAACCTAGAGTCTGGAAAGGCATTACATAAAATCCTCTTTAATGTGTTCTCATGATATTTCATCATCTGCTCCCTGTGTGAGGATGGGATGAGTTCAGAGAATTTCCCCTTAACGGTGGTCAAGGAGGGTTGCCAACCAATAGTGATCCTTCTCCTTGATGCCACAAATTCTTGGGTCCTTTTGCAGGCTTTTAAAAATGAGGGAGCCCATGCACTGCAAGTTTGCAGAGGCATGAGAAGCAGAGTCCTCTGGATCACTGAGGATTACAGTATCTTGAACTGCCTCCTCCCAGTCACGTACTACTCCCAAGGGTTCTGGGGACAGAAAATCATCTCTTAAGGTTTTACGAATGACTTACTCTTCTTCAATGCCTCCACAACTGCCAGAATCCTCCTTCTCCCTCTCCTCTTGTGTGTTCTGTGGCATCACAAGTATAGTGTCTGCATAAAGCAGCTTAGGAGGAAAGGAAGTCCTCCTCTTCCTCCTGCTGCTCTGCTGTGAGTGCCCTGTCCAAAATGCCACACTGAGTCTGCTTCAGCAGTAACACAACAGGGATTGTGTCACTGATGCATGCATTGTCACAGCTCACCATCCTTGTGGCCTCCTCAGATGGTGACAGTAAAGTGCATGCATCCTTTATCAGCAGCCATTGGCGTGGGAAAAAAAAGTTGAGCCTGCCTGTCGTTGTGCCATACTCACTAATGTACTCATTGATGGCCTTCTGCTGTATGTGCAGCTGCTGCAGCATTGCCAAAGTTGAATTACACCTGGTAGGCATGTCACAAATCAGTCGGTTTACAGGCAGGTGGAATTATCGCAAAATTTTAGCCAACCGAGCACTGGCTGCGTATGAAAAACTTAATTGGCTACTCTTCTGACCTGTTTTAGCAGATCTTCCAACCCTGGGTACCTGTTTAAGGATAGCTGCACCACCAAATCGAGGACATATGCCAGGCATGGCACATGTGTAAAATCTCCCTGTTCAAGGCAGACAGGAGGTTAGTGCCATTATTGCACACCACAATTCCTGGCTCCAGCTGGCATGGCGTGAACCACCTTTGGGCCTGCCCCTGCAGAGCTGAAAGAATATCTGCTCCAGTGTGGCTCCTGTCCTCTAGACAGACCAGATCATGCACTACATGGTATCTTTTAACCTGACTCATTGAATAGCTCCTTGTATGCTTTGGGGGTACTGGTGGTCCAAAGAACAATTCAGCAGAGGAGGACATGGAGGAGGAGGAGGAGGGGTGGAGCTGACAAATCTTGCATTATCACCACCAGCTGTTCAGAGACGTGGCGGCAAAACAAGGTGCAGCACTGATCCCTGTCCTGCACCCTTCCGTGTTGCGAGCATAGTTGCCCAGTATGTTGTGAACTAATTATATCGTCCCAAACCATGCTTGCTGGACCACGTGTCAGCAGTAACATAGATCTTATGGCGGTCTTCCTTGCCCAACGATGCCACAACATTGCCTTCCACGTGATGGTACAGAGCTGGAATGGCCTCATGGGAAAAGAAATGGTGACTGGGAACCCACCATTGTGGTACAGCACAGCAAAATCATGGAAGGGGGCATAGTTGGAAAGACAGGAGTTGGAAAGCCAGCAGCTTTGACAAGCTTGAATTTGGACGCTGTCATGTTGGTGGCAGTAACTGTATATATTTTTTTCCCTACAGCAGCTGAGCAGAGAAATTTGGCCGCTATAGTCTACAGCTGGTGGTGTGCTGCTGGCAGACATGCTAAAAAGGACCTTTGACACGCTTCGCTATACCCTCATCCCTGTCAGTGGTGGCTGCTGAGTGGTCATAAGATATAGCGGGGTAGATCTGAAAGGTGAGGCGTGAGGAGGAGCAGAATTGCATTCCTTTTGTGTAGCTTTCAGGTGCTCTTGCCAACGGTCTGAGTGGTGGGAGGTTAAATGCCTTGTCAAGCCTAAATGGCTGGTGTTTTTTCCACGCTTGATCTGCTTGTGGCACAGATTGCAAATTGCAACAATCTGCTCGTGTGCTGAAGAAGGCCCACACAGCTGGGCTGTGGGAAGTGAGCCTGGAAATAACAGATCCACAATGTGATGAAATAGAATGGCTGCTCTCCCCTTGTCCATGATGGCTGCCTTGTTGGTGTTGTGCCTTACCCTCACTTTCCTCCTCTGTTCTATCTGGCACTTAAGACCTCATCATCATCATTCCCTCCATCCTCATCATCACTGGAGCCAACTTGGCAATACGCTGCGGCTGGGGGAACATGACTACCAATTTGTTGTTTGCCAGTGTTCTCCCCTCTCTGTAGGCTCATGTTCCTACCTCAACCTCAGAACCAAGATCTGAATCAAGTAATGACTGTGCATCTTCAAGATGCAAGCGGCTGATGCTGTGTTCTCAAAGAACTCAACTGACTCCTCCATGCATGATGCTGGGGCTGTGGCAGGAGCAGCTGTGGACAATGAGGCAGAATAAGCCATTCTGGCAGCTGAGGTGGATTGTGCACTAGTCTCTCCTTGGGTGATAAAGGATGAGGAGGATGAGAATGGTTTAGTAAGCCAGTCCACCACCTCCTCTGCATGCTGTGGCTGGATAGCACGGGCAACATCACTAAAAAGAGGAAATGGTGCCCTGCCTGAGGACAGACCATGTCCACCTTTGCCTCTGGACACAGACACTGCTGGCCCCCTCACAGTGCTATAGGAATGTCTGCCTTTCCTTGTTGGCCTCTCAGACATGATGGGGGGCTTATTACCAAAATGTAACAGAGACAGGGAAATGTGTACTTGGATGCACGTTAATCAATGAAAAGTGGTGTTTGGTGCACTTTAATTTGAGTAATCACTACACAGACACGCTCTACTGACACACTACAATATACTGCAGTAAAACTGAACTGACACACTTCAATATACTTCCGTAAAAGTGCATTAACACACTTCAATACAGTATGCTGCTGTAAAAGTACCCTGACACACTTCAATATACTGCAGTAAAAGTGCACTAACGCAATCTAATATACTTCAGTAAAAAGTGCACTAACGCATTTCAATATACTGCCGTAAATGTGCCCTGACGCACTTCCATATACTGCAGTAAACGTGCAGTAACGCACTTCAAAATACTGCAGTAAATGTGCACTAACACACTTCAATATACTGCAGTAAATGTGCACTAAAGCCCTTAAATATACTGCAGTAAAAGTGCACTAACGCATTTCAATATACTGCAGTAAAGTTGCCCTGACACACTACTATACTGCCCTGAAACTCTACACTAACACACTTCAATATACTGCAGGTAACCTGCCCTTAAACACTCAGCTGCCACTATAGTAAAAATGAACGGTCGCACTACATTCACGCTGACCCTAAAGTAAAAAAGGTAGGTTGCACACTCACACTCACTCTGCACTATATTCACACTACACTGACACTCTACACTCACAATAGCACACTAACTCACTAGTAGAAATGAACAGAGCCCTGTTCTATCTATCTCCTCTCCAATATCACACTGCAATATTATACTGCACTGCACTCAGTAAATTGTCGGGCGCTCGGCAGGCCGAACAAACGTTCGACCGACCCAACAATGCGGGTGTTCGCTGAATGGGCGAACAGCCAATGTTTGGTCTGAGCTCATGCTCGGGTCGAACCATTTGCTCAATAATATTGACTAGTGGGAGTTTAAACATATTAGCATCTGCCTTAAACTTAAATAACAGTTTTGGGTGCACCAACCCTTTAAATGTAACCATGTTTTTCTTATCACCAGAATAATGCATCTAGTCACTGCATAAAAGCAAGTTTCTTTTTTTTTATTTGTTCATTTACCTCTGTCTGGCAGCCACAATAAGAAGACTTGCAAATAGCCCAGCATTCAAGAAAATGATTTTCATGCCTGAATATCAATAAATAAGCTATTACAAAAAGAAAAAAAGAAAAATGATCAAGCATAGTAAAAGCTAAACAAAAGCATTACACTTAATCACAGCAAGATCTCATGCAGCTGAAAAGATGTGTCAAGAACGGTGTCCTACTTATTTCTTGATAATTCCTTGTACTCTTATTTTTCTATTGCAGCTCAAGAAATACTGAATGAAAAAAATCACATAGCTTTCATTTTTCAAAAGACTGACAGTTTTTGTCTTTAGGGTACATCTCTGAAGACAAAATAGTATATGCTCTTTTCTTTCATGTATTTCCCAATTCTCTGTAAGCAAACACAAAAAAGACAGTTAAGAGGATACTTAATTTGAAATGTTTACATAGGTTTTAAGGATTCTATAAGTTTAAAAACATGTGATACAATTAAAAAAGATTATCTATTGATCAATAATAATCCTGGATTTGAAAAACAATTAAATACACTTAAGTGCAGATTAAAAGATGAGTATACAGAACCAAATAATCTAACAGAACTTCCTTTCCTTACATTCTTTCACTTGTTAGTTTGAATTCAGTGGCTATCTAATGCAATCTATACACTGGGGGGAGAACCTCTGGAGGAATCTAGAATGGAAAAGGACCTAGGGGTCCTAGTAGATGATAGGCTCAGCAATAACATGCAATGCCAAGCTGCTACTAACAAAGCAAACAGAATATTGGCATGCATTAAAAAGGGATCAACTCCAGAGGTAAAACAATAATTCTCCCGCTCTACAAGACTCTGGTCCAGCCGCACCTAGAGTATGCTGTCCAGTTCTGGGTACCAGTCCTCAGGAAGGATGTACTGGAAATGGAGCTAGTACAAAGAAGGGAAACAAAGCTAATAAAGGGTCTGGAGGATATTAGTTATGAGGAAATGTTGCAAGCACTGAACTTATACTTTCTGGAGAAGAGACGCTTGAGAGGGGATATGATTTCAATATACAAATACTATACTGGTGACCCCACAATAGGGATAAAACTTTTTCGCAGAAGGGAGTTTAACAAGACTCGTGGCCAATTAGTAAAATTAGAAGAAAAGAGGCTTAACCTTAAACTACATAGAGGGTTCTTTACTGTAAGAGCGGCAAGGATGTGGAATTCCCTTCCACAGGCGGTGGTCTCAGCGGGGGGCATTGATAGTTTCAAGAAACTATTAGATAAGAACCTGAACGACCGCAACATACAGGGACATACAATGTAATACTGACATATATGGGGGGGAGATGCTGCGCTAACCAGAAGAAAGCTGTAAATCTCTGTCTGTGGTCAATTAATAAAATGACATAAAATCGCATAATAAATCGCATAAATAAGTGTTGACACTAAAAAACATTCAAGTCTTAATAATCAGCATCATGTGTATGTGAAAAAAAGTGCATAAAAAATCCTTTTCAATATACTAAATGACAAAAAAATTGCATGTTAAATCGCATAAATAAGTGTTGACACTAAAAACATATAAATCTAGATAATCATGTGTTGGTGCACAAAGGGACATAAACACTACTTCATGTGAATAATTCTAAATAAAAATACATAGAATAAATCAGAAATAACCATCAAAAACATATCTTTATAAATGGTGCAAAACGTACAAAGTGCCAGTGCTTAAAGGTGATCTAGATATCGCAAATAAAACACATCAATCCAATGAAATATGGATAATAAATAATATAAATAAATGTCCCAATAATAGTGATATAAAATATATTGTGCTGGCCTGCGAAACAAATGACCAATGACATGCCAGTAAGTGCAGCAAACTTAAAGTGCCAGTGTAAAAGTCATTGAAGGTGCAAAAGCAAGTTCTGGTGTATTCAATAAAACAACAGTGGGGTGTCTGGGATGCAATTCACTCAGTGTCCTCTTCGTGCATAAAACACTAATGTAAGCAGTGGCCCCTTACCTAGCGGTGCTAGGTCAACCGCATGAATTGTAGCTAAAACGCCAGGTCCTGAGCCTCAATCGCGTCCCTATATCCACGCTTGCTGGTGTTGGATTATCCTAATGGCAGCTGATTACAAGTGGCTATGGTCCTATCAGGGGTCCTGGATCAGCGCGGATCCTAGCTCAGCCTCCACATCTCAGGTATGTATGTACAGGAATATGCAGGACAAAGGTACTTGATAGTGAAGTATGTATTAACCAGGTAATGCTTTATTAAAAATCTTTAAGTAGATGTACTCACATAAAAACAATGCAGAGCAAACCTCTCTCCTACAAGCAGCGAACTCGTTCTGTGTCTAGCAATGTGAAACAGCCTATTCCGTCCCCTCCTCTGTGGGCTTTGTGTAGGTGGTTCATTCGTCTGCTGGGTATACATCCTCACTATTTTCTCTGGTGTTGAATAGGTGGAGCTCACTTCTGTTTTCCCTAATTGACTTTGCCATTTGAAGGCTTGGTCATTCTTAAAATCGTTAATGTCCCTAATATATTTTTTACTTTTCCTTTGTTGTACCTCCTTGTCCTTCTTAGTTAAATCCCTATTAAGCTGCGTGGTCAGCGTTTTAAACTCCGTTGTTTCTTTAAAAGCTTCCAGTTCTTCCCTAATTTCAGCGATATTCTGATTTATTATTTCGGCCCTCCTCCGTTTTCTATCCAGTAAAAACCCCAATAGTTCTAGGCCTTTATCATTAAAAAATTTGAACCATTCATTGTTCGATTCCTGGTCAACTAGGCCATCATTTGGGGGGACGTCCCATCTTAGCCTTCTTGGGACAACACTTTCCTTTAGATAAGTCTAAAAGGTGTTGATGTCCCACCATAGGCTTACTTTTTTCTCCATGTTATGTCCCAGTTTTCTCATAAGACTTTCCAGATCACCTGTTTTATTCTTACTTACATTAGTAGTGCTAAACACTTCTTCCAAATTTATTTTTCTTTTTTCCAAAAAGGAGAAAACTTCCATGGTTGCTGCAGGAATGTATGAATGTATGAAACAAATGACCAATGACATGCCAGTAAGTGCAGCAAACTTAAAGTGCCAGTGTAAAAGTCATTGAAGGTGCAAAAGCAAGTTCTGGTGTATTCAATAAAACAACAGTGGGGTGTCTGGGATGCAATTGACTCAGTGTCCTCTTCATGCATAAAACACTAATGTAAGCAGTGGCCCCTTACCTAGCGGTGCTAGGTCAACCGCATGAATTGTAGCTAAAACGCCAGGTCCTGAGCCTCAATCGCGTCCCTATATCCACGCTTGCCGGTGTTGGGTTATCCTAATGGCAGCTGATTACAAGTGGCTATGGTCCTATCAGGGGTCCTGGAACAACGGAGTTTAAAACGCTGACCACGCAGCTTAATAGGGATTTAACTAAGAAGGACAAGGAGGTACAACAAAGGAAAAGTAAAAAATATATTAGGGACATTAACGATTTTAAGAATGACCAAGCCTTTAAATGGCAAAGTCAATTAGGGAAAACAGAAGTGAGCTCCACCTATTCAACACCAGAGAAAATAGTGAGGATGTATACCCAGCAGACGAATGAACCACCTACACAAAGCCCACAGAGGAGGGGACAGAATAGGCTGTTTCACATTGCTAGACACAGAACGAGTTCGCTGCTCATAGGAGAGAGGTTTGCTCTGCATTGTTTTTACGTGAGTACATCTACTTAAAGATTTTTAATAAAGCATTACCTGGTTAATACATACTTCACTATCAAGTACCTTTGTCCTGCATATTCCTGTACCTGAGATGTGGAGGCTGAGCTAGGATCCGCGCTGGTCCAGGACCCCTGATAGGACCATAGCCACTTGTAATCAGCTGCCATTAGGATAACCCAACAGTGGCAAGCGTGGATATAGGGACGCGATTGAGGCTCAGGACCTGGCGTTTTAGCTACAATTCATGCGGTTGACCTAGCACCGCTAGGTAAGGGGCCACTGCTTACATTAGTGTTTTTTTTGCACGAAGAGGACACTGAGTCAATTGCATCCCAGACACCCCACTGTTGTTTTATTGAATACACCAGAACTTGCTTTTGCACCTTCAATGACTTTTACACTGGCACTTTAAGTTTGCTGCACTTACTGGCATGTCATTGGTCATTTGTTTCGCAGGCCAGCACAATATATTTTATATCACTATTATTGGGACATTTATTTATACTATTTATTATCCATATTGCGTTGGATTGATGTGTTTTATTTGCGATATCTAGATCACCTTTAAGCACTGGCACTTTGTACGTTTTGCACCATTCATAAGGATATGTTTTTGATGGTTATTTCTCATTTATTCTATGTATTTTTATTTAGAATTATTCACATGAAGTAGTGTTTATGTCCCTTTGTGCACCAACACATGATTATCTAGATGTATATGTTTTTAGTGTCAACACTTATTTATGCGATTTAACATGCAATTTTTTTTTGTCATTTAGTATATACCAATTGAAAAGGATTTTTTATGCACTTTTTTTCACATACACATGATGCTGATTATTAAGACTTGAATGTTTTTTAGTGTCAACACTTATTTATGCGATTTATTATGCGATTTTATGTCATTTTATTAATTGACCACAGACAGAGATATACAGCTTTCTTCTGGTTAGCGCAGCACCTCCCCCCCTATACCTCAGTTTGATTTTGGGCTTTTGTCTGACCCTTGCTTCGGTGCATGCAGCTGTCCAGTCGCATACTTGCGTTTTTACTATTTTTCTGAGTTCTTGTTTTCTTTTTCCAATTGGGTAGCGCAGGAATATTCTTATTACAATACTGACATATAATCACACACACAGTTGGACTTGATGGACTTGTGTCTTTTTTCAACCTCACCTACTATGTAACTATGTAACTATATTATATTATATTATATCCTTTCATTTTGCCATCCGTTTTTACCTTGTTGCTTCACTATATACATTTCCTATGTGTAAATCTTCCACCTTTAGTTAGCCAGTATTTCATGCATTTGCCTCTTCCAGATCATTTTGTACATATGTTCAGTGTTATACTATATTTCTGGTATCATCAACAACCAAACACTCCACATATAGCTCTACATATAGAATATCCTGTCTCAAATTTTTTTCCCTTCTCTTTTTGCCAAAATATTGCTATTTTCCTTCAGCATTTTTTTCAGAGGGTTCTTTTTTTGTTGTTCATTCTTTACTGTAGATTTTTAAATATCAAAGAATTTGAAAATAAAGGAATAGATCACTTGCATCAATGGAAGTGAATACAATCAGTTGATTCTAAGGAATTTGGCAATTAAAGTAAGGTATCCCAGTAGTGGGGAGAATATATAACAACCAGGGCCAGTGCTACCACTAGGCGAACTAGGCAGCCGCCTAGGGCACACTGCCGCCTAGGGCGCCCGACCGCTGTTTTCCCTAATCCCTGTCTCCCACCGGTCTCCGCATAGTGTTCGGTGCGGTGCTGTATAATGCAGGGGATGCCGCCCGGCGCCTCTGCAGTATGTTACATGTACCCAGGCAGGCGCTCCGTCCAACTGTAGTATCATTAGATGCGCAGCACTGGGGGACATTTCCTGAGTCTCCCGACAGAACTGAAGCAAACACATCCCCTGCTGCTGCGCGCCTCTATGATTATATCAGTGGCCTGTCTGTGTCTCTGGTCTCTTCTAGTACTGCCAGCTCTGCCCATACATGATTCAGTGACTGAGTCGTATCCTGAGTGTAGTCATGTGACCCCTAACCCCGCCCCCGTGTCACCGTCATTTGCAGAGGCCAGCTCTCCCTCCCAGTGTTCTATCGCCTGTCCTGTACAGCGGCAGCGTCACTGCACGTGCAGACACGTTATAGCAGATCAGAGTAGTCAGTGCCTGATGAGTGGTGACAGCTGGAGGCATCGAGGCAGGGATTGTGCTGGACACAGTCGTCGGATGCAGTCTGTAGAGCAGAGCCCCAGTGAGTGAACTTGAAGTGTACTGTATAGTGTGTATAGACTCATCTGTCCTCAGACTCCTCACATATGTCATGATCGTCCCAAGCACATGGCCTCGATGTAAGGGTCCCTCTCCTCCCCTCCCCTCCACTCCCCCCCTCCTCCTCCCTCCCCTCCTCCTCCCCCCACTCCCTCCACTCTCTCCCCTCCTCCCTCTCCCCCCACTCCCTCCCCTCCCCTCCTCCTCTCACTCCCCTCCTCCTCTCTCTCCCCTCTTCCATCCCTCCTCCCCCCTCTCCCTCCCTCCTCCTCCTCCTCCTCTCCCACCCCCCTCCTCCTCTCCCTCCCCTCCTCCTCCCCCTCCCCTCCTCCTCCACCTCCCCCCTTCTCCCTCCTCCCTCCTCCTCCCCCCTCCTCCTTCTCCCCCCTCCTCCTCCTCTCCCGTCCTCCTCTCTCCTCCTTCTCCTCTCCCCTCCTCCTCCTCTCCCGTCCTCCTCTTCCCTATCTTCGCCCTCCCGCTCCTCCTCTCCCCCTCCCTCTCCTCCTCCTCCTCTCCCCCTCCCTCTCCTCCTCCTCCTCTTCCTCCCCCCACTCCTCCTCCATCTCCCCCTCAGCCCCACTCCTCCCTCCCCCTCCCCCCACTCTTCTCCCCCCCTCCTCCTCCTTCCCCCTCTCCTCCTCCTCCCCCCTCCTCTCCCTCCCCTCCTCCTCCCCCTCCTGCTCCTCTCCTTCCCCTCCTCCTCCCCCTCCCCTCCTCCTCCCCCTCCCTCCCCTCCTTCTCCTCCTCCCTCTTCTCCTCCCTTCCTCCCCACCTTCTCCTCCTCCTCCCCTTCCTCCCCTCCTCCTCCTCCCCTTCCTCCCCATCCTCCCCTCCTCCTCCTCCCCTCCTCTTCCTCTTTCTCCTCCCCTTCCTCCCCCTCTGCCGCCTGTCTTCCCCCCCTCTCCTCCTCCTCCTCTCTCTTTTCCTATTCCGCTCCTCCCCCTTCTCCCCCCTGTCATCCTCCCCTCTCCTCCTCCCCCCTGTCTGCCACCACCCCCCCCCCCCCCACTCCTGAGACAGCAGCCACCAGGGATAACCGCCAGTAGTACCATCCAGCAGTACCTTCCTGCAGGACAGCCATCTGCAGCCACCAGCCATAGCTGCCTTGGGGACAGCAGCAACTGCCAGCCATAGCCGCTGCAGGACAAAGGGGGTGGGGTTGGAGGTAGAGCCGGGGGGGCGGCAAAATAAGGTTTCGCCTAGAGTGTCAAAAATTCTTGCACCAGCCCTGATAACAACACACAACAAATTTTGACATAGCACCAGTCATAGCATTCTCCAAGTATAGCGAAGTATCTTAGTAAGAAGAAACAAGGGAAACAATCCTTACAGAGTTGTGAATGATGGCAAATTGTACAGAGTTTTGTTCAAATGGTAAATATTAAAATAAGTATTAAAACGTTCCACAAATAAAAAACACAAAACAAACAGCTATTCTCAACACTAGGGTTGACTTGTGAAAGTAGTAGAGATATTAATTTAACAAAGTCATTGTTGATCAAGTAAGGTGAACTTTTATTCACTTATAATACCTAATCATGTGCAAGGAAAAAAACACTACAACCATGTGGGATTTGTGCTATCAGACAGTAGAGCTGAGTGAGCACAGTGATGAAGAACATACACATGGGATGAGGAAACTTTTTAAGATCAGGTTTATTTTAAAAAGTATACAATAGTTTTGGATTCATTAGATATTATAGACCTAAGGTTCTGTTACTGGTGGCTGGTATATAGACGAGCAAGCAGAGAAATATTAGTTCAACTATTAAAGATTAGGGAATCTTTGATTGGTCTAATCTATTTTTGATTGGTCATTTTCAAGACTTATTTGCAAGCTGAGCATTCATTGGTAGCTGAGCACTGCCATGAGGGACTTAAACAAAAGAGAATTTTAACAATTGCTGATCAGCAGGGAGAGGGTCTTGTCATGCTACTTAAAGAGCAACTTTAAAAATATATAATTACTTTATAGTTAAGTTGTTCTTATGTCTCTTGTTGACCACTAGAGATGGGCCGAACACCCCCTGTTCGATTCACAGCAGAAGTCCCGAACAGGGCAAAAATTTTATCTCTATTAGCGAACCCCATTAACCGCTTCCCGACTGGCCACTGCAGTTATACTGCGGCAGGTTGGCTCCCCTGCATGAGCTGTCATAGCTGTACATCAGCTTTTTAAGATGCAGCATGTCCCGAGCCGATTCGCATGCAGGTGTGATGACCACCGGACACCCACGATCACTCGTGACAGAGCAAGAACCATGATCTGTGTGTGTAAACACACAAATCCCAGTTCTGTCAGGGGAGAGGAGAGAGATTGTGTGTTCCTACTAAGTAAGCTCCTGCCGCTCTTCCTCTCTCCCCACATGAGGGGGGGACGAGTGGCGAGGACACGGGCGGCTGTAGGCAGAGTCTGAGGAAGGAAGTGCGTTGGATGGGTTTGCTATGGATTCCCATTCACGAACTTGGGGCCTCATCTAGGCCTGTGGGGGGGAGGAGGGGGTGGGTGGTTATGGGGGAGGAGGGTGGGGGGTATGGTAGGGGGGAAGGTAATCTTGCAGAGGCAAGCATCAATTGTTTCTTAATGTCAGGTTATGGTAATGACAATAAATCACTACGTGGTTCAAAATAAATGACAGAGGTAAATTTTGTGTCTTATAATGTAAGGGACTTGAACTCCCCTACTAAGAGACATAAAATATTAAAAGAACTTCAACAATACTGAGCAGATGTGGTGTTTCTACAGGAGACCCAGCTAGCACTAGAAACAAATATCAAAATATATTCCACTAATCACCCGACTTGGTTCTACGGCGATTCCCCTATAAAGAGATCTAAAGGGGTTGCAATAGGGTTCGCGAAAACGTGCTTATTTTCCTTGACGGATAGAATGACTGACCTGGAGGGCCAATATCTTTTCCTATAGGGCTGTATAGGGGATAAAATGCTTACCCTGGCAAATGTGTTTTGCTCTAATAAAAACCCGACCGGATTTTTAAAACAAATATTGAGTAGGTTGATGGACTTCAAAACGGGGGAGGTTGTACTAGCAGGGAACTTTAATTTTTGCCTGAATCCCTCTGTAGATAGTACGTCCCGTGCACAGGGGATGAGAGGGGCTTCATTAAAAATGATTGGGCGAAAGCTGAATCAATGTCAGATTATGGACGTTTGGAGGTTGCAGCATGCAAGGATTCAGGATTTTACGTTTTTTTCCCCAGTGCACGGGATGTACTCAGACTGGATTATATGATGGTGGATCATAGTCTGCTGGACCTAGTGAGGGAGACGAAGATAGGAATCACTACGCTGTCTGACCATGCCTCGATCTTTATGCAGCTGAAGATTCCAGGGACCCAAAGACAGCCTTTTACATGGAGGTTAAATCAAAACCTACTAACAGATGACAAAGTAGTTGGTGAAATACAGGAGGATATTTAATTCTTTTTTAAGACTAACAACAGAGGGGAGATACCAGATTACTGGGAAGCTCATAAGGCTTACATCAGGGAGATCCTTATGTCTATTGGTGCAGGGAAAAAAAAGAGAGGTTAAAACAAAGGGAATGCCTCATTGAAGAAATATATAATTTAGAGCAAGAACATAAAAAACACAAGGAACAGGATCAAGAAAGCTTTCACCAACTGATAAACAAAAGGGAGGAACTCAAGGAAAGTCTAGAACAAGACTCTAGAAGGTCCTTTATTGTCTTAGCGAGAGAAAAGTACCTATGGGGAAATAAATCAAATAAGTATTTAGCCAGGCAGTTCAAAAAGAGAAGAGTAGTGAACTTCATTGATAGAATTCAAAATAAAAAGCCCTCTATACAGTAAGACAAAAGGGACATTTGGGACAAGGAAATGAAGGGAAAGTGGAAGAGTTCCCAAATGAAGCGGGGCTACCGAGTCTGACCGAGAGTGTCAGAGTAGAATTAGATAGAGTAGAATTAGATAGACCTATATCAGTGGAAGAAATTTACTTTGCACTAAATGACTCTGCCCCGGGGAAAAGCCCAGGACCCGATGGGTTTACTACGTACTATCTCAAAAAATTTAAGAACCTTTTGGTGCCAAAGCTGTGCCAGTATTGGAACGGCCTAGTTACTAACTGGAAGATGGAAAGAGAACCACTGTTGGCAACAAGAACGGTGATTTTAAAAGAAAGAAAGAATAGCACGCTTTGTTTCAGCTATAGGCCCATTGCTCTATTAAATGCTGACACTAAGTTGTATGCCAAGGTCCTAGCCAGGAGGTTGAAAGGAAAAATGACCGCTTTGATCCATCTGGACCAGGTGGGGTTTATACCAGGGAGAGAGGAGAGGGACAATGGAGTTAGATCATTACTCCTAATGGAAGCTATAAACTCCAATGGGTCCCCAGGACTATTCCTGTCGGTGGATGCTGAAAAAGCATTTGACAGGGTAGACTGGGGGCTCATGATAAAAACATTGGAAAAAATGGGACTAGGACCTAAACTGATTAATTGGATAAAAGTCCTCTATAATCACCCATCGGCATCTGTGAAGGTAAATGGGGTTGCGTCTAAGCCATTTAAGATGGAGAATGGAACCAGACAGGGGTGTCCATTGTCCCCTCTCTTGTTCGTGTTGACCTTGGAACCCCTGTTGGCATCTGTTCGGAATAACCCAGATATAAACGGGATTAAAATCGGGAATGAGAAGCACAAGTTAGCAGCGTTTGCTGGCGATGTGTTCTTCTATATTTCCACCCCAAGGATTACGATTCCAAATCTGCTTGAGACACTAAAAAGGTATGGCGATATTTCAAACTTTAAAATTAATCTCAGCAAATCTGAAATCTTAAATATAAATTTACCTAAACAGGAGGAAGACAAACGCCGCAGGGAATTCTATTTCCCGTGGAGAAAAAATATAAAATACTTAGGAGTAAATTTGACAAACTCCTTGAGTAAAGTATATCTAAGAAACTATATTCCTCTACTCCAGGAGGTTAAGAAAGAAACTAAAATAATCTCCACAGACCTCTTTCTTGGTTTGGGTGGATTAATGCGGTGAAAATGGTATTGGCCCCGAGGATTCTTTATAAGTTTCAGATGCTTCCAATTCCTCTTCCACAGTCCTATATGAGAGCTTTAAGAAGTATAATAATGAAGTTTGTCTGGAGTGGCAAAAAACCATGAATAGCCTTTACAACACTGAGTAGGGGGGAAAAAACAGGGAGGCCTGGCGATCCCGAATTTCAAAAACTGCCATAACGCAGTGGCATTATCATTGGTAATGAAATGGGTAAGGGAAGTTTCAGACAAAAGATGGGTAAATATTGAAAATAGTATAAGTAACGCAAAGTTGGGTCACTTAGTATGGAATCCTCCATCACATAGAATATTAAGCTCAAATACACCGGAGTTAACACGAACTACACTAAAAATTTGGGATAAAATTCACATGCAAAATAGTTGGGATTATAACTCACCTTTGATATATTTGAAAGATAATAAATATTTTAAACCTGGGATGTGGGAGGTGGGTGGTAATTGGATCAAAAAAGGTAATGCACAATTGAAAGACATAATCAAGAAGGGTAAAATAAACACGTATCACGAGTTAAGATTGGACACTGATTTAATGACGATTGATCTGTGGTGATACACTCAGCTTGCATATTTTGTGGCAAAATAAAAAAAGGCTGTTAGAAGTGAGGAAGATTATAGGCCACTAGAACAACTCTGTTTGAGAGAAAACTCAAAAAATAACATCTCACGTTTATGTAAAATACAAATGCATAGAGAAGAGCTGGAGGTACTGCCATACATTAAGAAATGGGAAAAGGAATTGGGTTCACAGTGCAGCAATCACACTTTAGTAAAAATGTTGAAACTGACACATAGCACTTTAGTAGATTCTAAGATGACGGAGACAAATTACAAGTGTTTAGCTAGGTGGTATGCGACACGCCAGATAGATTAAGTAAATCCCAACCGGGAAAATCAGCTTACTGTTGGAGAGGATGTAAAGTTATAGGAACAATGGTGCACATTTGGTGGGACTGTCCTATCATTAAAGAATTTTGGAAAGGCATATTACAGGTAATAAAGGAAATTACAAATAAAGTTATCCCTGGAAGACCCGTGGGCATGTATGTTCCACGATCAGCCGAATCAGTTAAACAATACAAACTGTCTATAGTCCGATCCTGTGGAATGTGGCATTGAGCCAGATACCAAAAAAATGGCAGGAAAAAGAAAGCCCTAAAATCCGGGATTGGATACAGGTGTGAATGAAATTTATAATATAGAGAGTGCGGATCATAGTGGAGAGGAACCAGAAGAAGAGGTGGAGCGAAAGGGTAAATGGGGAGAGTGGCAAGCATTTAAAAAAAACCTGGAGATACATTGAGGAGATCACTCGTTAACGGTACTTGAGTCGAGTTGGGGATATTGAGTAGCAGAAACCTATACATCCTTAGGATACTGCAAGATTGGGGAGGGTGGAGGGTGGGAGGGGCTGAGAGCGGGTGGGGATAGCCACAGGCGCTATGTTATTGTGTTTTTATATATTGTCGCCTTGTTTGGTTATTTTGTATGTAAAAAACCTAAATAAAAAAAAACAAAAAAAAACATTCTCTCTCCTCCTCTAGTCAGCCAGATTCCCCCACAGTTAGAACACACATAGGGAACACAGTTAACCCCTTCCCTGCCAGTGACATTCATACAGTAATCAGTGGCTATTTATAGCACTGATCGCTGTATAAATTTCAATGGTCCCAAAAAAGTGTCAAAAGTGTCTCATTTGTCTGCTGCAGTGTCTCAGTCCTGATAAAAATTGCAGATCGTCCCAATTACTAGTAAAAAAAAAAATAATAAAAAAATGCCATAAATCTATCCCTTATTTTGTAGACGCTATAACTTTTGCGCAAACCAATCAATATACACTTATTGCGATTTTTTTTTATACCAAAAATATGTAGAAGACTATATATCGGCCTAAACATGAAGACATTTTATTTTATTTTTTTTTGGGGGGGGGGGGGGGGTATTTGTTAAAGGAAAAAATACAAAATATTGTGTTTTTTTTTTTTTTCAAAATTGTCTCTTTTTTTGTTTATAGCACAAAAAACTAAAAACCGCAGCAGTAAGCAAATGCCACCAAAAGAAAGCATTATTTATGGGGAAAAAAGGACATAAATTTTGTTTGGGTACAATGTCGCACAACCCTACAATTGTCAGTTAAAGCGACGCAGTGCTGTATCGCAAAAAATGGCCTGGTCATTAAGGGGGAAAATCTTCCAGGCTGAAGTGGTTAAAATCTATGGGAGCCGAACAGGAAAAATAAAAATGCCCATTTTGAAGGCTTATATGCAAGTAATTGGACATAAAAGGGGTTTGGATGTCTGGGTACTACCCTGGGGGACATGTATCAATGCAAACATTTTTCTTTAAACAATAGTTTTTTTCAGGAGCAGTAATTTTAATAATGCTTAAAGTGCAACAATAAAATGAAAAATTCCTTTAAATATAATTCCTGGGGAATCCCCTTAGTCTGCCTGTAAAGTGGTGCATCTGTAGCATGCATAGAACCTGCTGATGATGACATAATTGATGATGTATTTATATCGGGGGACACTGTTTTTAAATCTATTAGATTTAATTAAGGAATTGTCAAAAACTGTCTCTGTGTTTTTATTACTTTTTGACACTTTTTTGGTGAATGTGTAGGGGTACTATGTACACCATAATCAATCACATAGGGGGCCTGGATTCCAATAAGCCTCCTGCCTGTTTACCCCCACAACCACAGTCCAGGGTTGGGGGGAAGAGACCCTTGTCCCAATCAACATGGGGACAAGGTGCTTTGGGGTGGGGGGGCAGAGCCAAGACAAAGTACCCTTTCCCCATGTTGAGGACATGTGGTCTGGTATGGTTCAGGAGAGGGGGAACTCGCTCGCTCCCCCCCTTTCCTGTCCTGTTGGGCTGCCTGCTCGGATAAGGGTCTGGCGTTGATTTTAGGGGGGACTCCACGCAATTTTTTTTCTACAATTTTTTTACCAGCAATTTTTTTTATTCAGCTGTCAGCGGGGAATCCCATTGACAGCTGATGATTGATCGGTTGTTAAGGACGCCGCGGCCTGGCTTCCCGGCCCCGCTCCAAAGCTTTGCCCAATCAGGGCACAGAATGAGCACTGCCAATGCTCGGCCGAACCGTTCACTCAACTCTACAGACCACCTATCTTCAGCCTAAAAAAAAAAAAAACAAACAAAATTAAATATGGTATAGGGCATTAAAAAAAAACAAAAAAAAACGCTTACGGCATTCCCAAAGAAAACTTGAATGCAAAGACTTTACTACATATATATCATACCAAAATTACAAACCATAAAATTCCATGGATTACTCAGATAAGATATTTAAAAACATAAAAAAATCCTAAAGGCCACCCCAGTCATTACCACTCAAAGCATGATCTAGAGCAGATGGTGTGTGTCCCACACACCGTTCCTCCTATATAACTCTGATCATCTGGATAACCCAGCGGTAACTCAGATAAAAGAAAGAGGGGCTCCAATAGTGTAAAAAAAACTTCTTACAGGAAATTTATTCAATAAATATTGTACTTACATGTATCCAAAAGTGTACAGGCAAAACCAACAGTAATCAGTACCGATACAAACAAGCGCGATGACAGGTCTGTGTATCCTCGCCCGACTGGTTTCAACACAAATGGACTTTGCTCCGGAAGTACCAATTTCCACTAGTTTTAACTTTTGCCTGTACACTTCTGGATATGTGTAAGTGCAATATTTATTGAATAAATTCCCTGTAAGTAGGTTTTTACACTATTGGAGCCCCTCTTTCTTTTATCTGAGTTACCGCTGGAATGATGAGCAGAGTTCAGTATAGGAGGAACAGTGTGTGGGACACACACCATCTGCCCTGTATCTTCCTTGGATACATACCAGTTATGAATATCCAAATGCTTATGTGACCTTTCATAATTAGAGGGTCCACACTCTGGGGTAAGAGTAAATCCTAACCTTCATGTTGGTGATTTCACAAGGTGGAGGATTCCTTTCTGGATCTGTCCTCATAAACACACCTGTGATGGGTTTCTCTTGCCTGCCTTATTTCCATCTGGCCTTTTATTTCAGCCATTTTGTGCTGCTGGTTGGACGTTATATTATTTTGGACTATTTTAGGTTTTTGTTTTATTCACTGAGTTTTTTTGAGCATAACATATTTTCTTATTTATAGTCTCATTGTACACCTATTCAGCATCCAAGGCTAAGCAAAACATGTCCATTAGGTGAAGCCAAATAGGTTGTATTGCAATCATAACTATTATGCCCTGTACACACGATAGGATTTTCCGATGTAAAATGTGTGCTAGGACCTTGTTGTCGGAAATTCCGACCGTGTGTAGGCTCCATCACACATTTTCCATAGGAATTTCCGACACACAAAGTTTGAGAGCTTGCTATAAAATTTTCGGACAACAAAATCCGTTGTTGGAAATTCCGATCGTGTGTACACAAATCCGACACACAAAGTGCCACGCATGCTAAGAATAAATTAAGAGACGAAAGCTATTGGCTACTGCCCCATTTATAGTCCCGGCGTATGTGTTTTACGTCACCGTGTTCAGAACGATCAGATTTTCCGACAAGTTTGTGTGACCGTGTGTATGCAAGACAAGTTTGAGCCAACATCAGTCAGAAAAAATCCATGGATTTTGTTGTCGGAATGTCCGATCAATGTCCGACCGTGTGTACGGGGCATTACTGTATTTTCATCAGTTCAAAGGGTCCCAAATGTGTTATTTTCCTGGTATATAGACCATTTAAAACACAACTGCAAAGCAGAAATATCAGGCAAGTTGTGTCACAGCCCATAGTCATTTTTTATAAGAACCAAATATTGTGTTTCTCTTAAAGTCAGTGTATCATATAGAATATTTTATTAGTCAAATCCTTGCAAATGTTTTAATGAACCAATGCTATAAGACCTCCTTTATTTCAAAGATTGTTAAAAGCCCTACCCTCACAGAAATCCACAACAATCAGGCCAGGGTTGTTGGGAAGAGGCCCTTTTTCCCATCAACATGGGGACAAGGTGCCCAAGGGATCCCTCTTGCAAGGTACCTTCCCATATTGAGGGCATGTGGCCTGGTATGGTTCAGGAGGGGGACCACATGCTTGTCTGCTCCTTTGCTGGCCAGCCAGGCTTGGGGTTCCCCTTGATATCACTCATCAAGGGTAAGGGTCTGGTATGTATTTTTTTAGCAAGTCCCCCATTAACATCCATATAGGACCCACATCTAGGATAAAGATTTGGTAGAGATGAGGGGGTATGAAAGAAGAGAATCCCCAGCCACTGTGTTTAAAAACAGAAGAAACAACCTGAAGCTGCTATTTACCATGAATACCATGGTATGAAAGAAGAGAATCCCCAGCCACTGTGTTTAAAAACAGAAGAAACAACCGGCAGCTGCTATTTACCAGCATTTTGAGCTGATTTTTTTTTTCCTTTGTAAATAAAAGTTTTGCTGTAGTAGGTTGTATACATCATACATCACAGATCTGGTAGACAGATTACTGGGAGGAGCTGGGGAAGACCCGGATGTCATGGTGCACGTTGTCACCAATGACAAAGTCAGAGGAAGATGGAGTGTCCTAAAAACAATTTTAGGGACTTAGGAGCTAAATTGAGGAAAAGCACCTCCAAAGTAGTATTTTTAGAAATCCTACCGGTACTTCAAGCCACACCAGAAAGGCAGAGGGAGAATAGGGAAGTAAACAAGTGGCTGAGGAGCTGGTTTAGAAAGGAGAGGTTTGGATTCCTGGAGAACTGGGCCGACTTCCCAGTCGGTTATTGGCTCTATAGAAGGGAAGGACTGCACCTAAATGAGGAGGGTGCAGATCTGCTGGGAGTGAAGATGGCCAAAAAGTTAGAGGGGCTTTAAAACTAGGTGATGGGAGGGGTTCCAGAGGTAGAGATGGTCAGTGCGGAACAAACTCCAGAGGGCAGTATTGGGGGCATTAGTGGTAGGTTGACTAAAGCACCTCAATCCGAGGTAAGTACAGTAACAAGTCCTATTTGCAACCTCAGAATACACAATAAGGAGATAGCATGTGACTGGTCTAAACTACGAGGCATGTTCACCAATGCCAGGAGTCTGGCGGACAAGATGGGAGAACTAGAGCTACTGTTGTATGTGAGGATTTAGATTTTGTAGGAATTTCAGAGACTTGATTCAACAACTCTCATGATTGGCTGGCAACCATTCAAGGGTATTCCCTATATTGCAGGGATAGAGAGGGTAAAAAAAAAGGGGGGTATGCCTGTATTTCAAAAAAGATGTACAGGGGGGAGATGGGCGGAGTCTAGCGGAGCAGACATGCATTGTTAGAGCTCCGCACCGCTGAGGAGAGAAGAGAAGGACAAAGCGGAGCTTGCAGGCTCAAAAGGTATCCATTTGAACCTTTTTGCCCCAGGGAACAAACTGTGAAAGTTTGGGCAGGAAATATGGTACTGGGAGGAAGCCGTGGCAGAAATAAAAATCACCTCACAAAGAGCTCACAGGCACTCACTGCAACTAAAGCGGCTCCAGCCACCTCACAATATACAGCATCAGGGCGCTCTCACAGACAGAAAATGTCACAGCAAGACTCTCAATTTGAGTCAGATACAGAACAAATCCTCTCACAAACTTCTCCACAAGCCTCCTCAGCATCCCCAGTAATATTATTACAATTTGAAAAGATGCTTTATAAGGCTTTAAAACAAACCTCAGACCAAATAACAAACAGCCTAACAAAAGAAATAAGAGAGCTGGGAAACCACACCGCAGCCTTAGAAATAAAAATGGATGAAATTGAAATTACAACCCAAAAAAATATAACAGAATTGGAACAATTAAAAGAAGAGAATTTAATACTTCAAACTAAGCTTGAAAATTACGAAAATAGAGCCAGATGTTCAAACTTGCGCATAAGGGGAATACCTGAAACTGTGACAGACCTGCAATCTACTATTACTGCTCTATTACAAGAACTAAAGCCAGATATCCCTATTGAACGTTTAGAACTGGACAGAGTACACAGAGCCCTCACAGCCAAAAAGAAAGATGGACCCCCACGTGATATAATCACAAAATTTCATTATTACAGAACGAAAGAACAAATACTAATTGCTGCAAGAGAAAAAAAGGAACTTAATTTTCAAGGACACAATTATCAAATTTTTGCTGACCTATCCCAAAAGACGATCCATGAAACCCCAACTAATGGAACTGCAACGCCACAACATTATGTATCAATAGGGCTTCCCTTTTTCAGTCAGATTTAACTACCAAGGTACAATTTACAGAAGCAGATCAGCAGATGAACTACAACAAACCCTTTTAAAATTATATCTGACAGAACCCACAAGCAGCAACTCTCCCACACGCAGAAGAATGGCATCATCTTCACCTTCAGGCAGCACTCAGAAAATTTCAGAACAAAATGGGAATCATCATTCTCACAAAAGAGGCCGTTATGCCACATCATCCATGGACCAAGAAGATTCAATGGACTGACATCCTAATTCCTGATATCTCTTCATTTATTATACTAAGAGATGGTTCTCTATAAAAAACCTGTATTTATAACTAAATGTAACTGCATTCTGATAGTCACACACTGTGTGGGATCATGTTACATTCCAGTTATATTTCTTATTACTTCTGATTCATATAGCTTTAGAATATATAAGTGAAATAAGGAAATTCTTGTTCAGTTATATATTTTCAGGTAATAACAATAGATTTATTACTTTTTAGGACAAATATGTTCAATAATCCAGAAATAATGGAAGCTTTTTCTTTCTTTTCTTAAAACAAATATATTATTACCTAACTAGTTCCTAGAACTATGTTTTTGTTTATTCTAATCTGAAGCAATACAACCTCAATTTTATGAGTTAACATATCTAAACAGTTACATATGAATAAAATATGTAATTGTTTACTCTAAAAGGGTTAAAATCCCAAAATAATTCAAACTATCTTCATCAATACCAAAGTTATTAACAGTACCTTTCTAACTGAATTATTTAGCCTAGGGCAAGACTAACCATATACAACCACCCTGGAATAAATAATTTCAACAAAAACTATATTCTGCACTCCAATTAATGAATCATCATTTTGATGTCTTTTGACATAGCACTTCTCTCCTGTAAGCGGAAGATCCGTGTACCCCCATTAGCCCTCCTCATTCTCCCAACCATATTATGTGGGAGTGTGACGAAGGCACTTATTCCCCTGAGAGAGATATTTATTCTCTTTCACGGTTAAATTGTGATTACTTGCAAAAAATAACAATAGACCCTCTTACGTTCAGAGGTGGGAGGAGGACCTGGGATGACCTTTAGAAGACACGGACTGGTCTAACATATGGCTCACATCTAATGCCGCGTACACACGAGCGGACTTTCTATCCTACTTGGTCCGGCACACTTTCCGACGGACTTTGTCCGCCAGGTGCGCCAGACTTTAAAACGGACGGACTTGCCCACACACGCCGGGACTTTCCAGCGGGCTAAGTCCGCCCGTCTTTCCGACGGACTTTCGCCGGAGTTCCGGCGGACTTTCAGAATGAACGGACTTGCCCACACACGGACAAGTCCGTTCATTTTGAACGTGACTCAGGTGCGACGGGACTAGAAAAGGATGTCAATCTTGCCGCTTTTATCGGCGAGATTGACACCTTGCGAGCCCCGTCGCAGGGCATACCAGGCCCTTAGGTCTGGTATGGATTATAAAGGGGAACCCCTACACCGAAAAAACGGCGTGGGGTCCCCCTAAAATCCATACCAGACCCCGATCCGAACACGCAGCCTGGCCGGTCAGGAAAGGGGGTGGGGACGAGCGAGCGCCCCCCCCCCTCCTGAACCGTACCAGGCCGCATGCCCTCAACATGGGGGGGGTGGGTGCTTTGGGGGCGGGGGGCGCCCTGCGCCCCCCCCCCCAAAGCACCTTGTCCCCATGTTGATGAGGACAAGGGCCTCTTCCCGACAACCCTGGCCGTTGGTTGTCGGGGTCTGCGGGCGGGGGCTTATCGGAATCTGAGAGCCCCCTTTAATAAGGGGGCCCCCAGATCCCGGCCCCCCACCCTATGTAAATGAGTATGGGGTACATGGTACCCCTACCCATTTACCTAGGAAAAAAGTGTAAGTAATAAAACACACTACACAGGTTTTTAAAATATTTTATTAAACAGCTCCGGGGGGGGATCTTCCTCCGGCTTCGGGGGTCTTCTTCCGGCTTCGGGGGTCCCTCCGCTTCATCTTCTCCCGGCGTCCGGTTGGTTCTTCTCCGCTCTCCGGCCTCTTCTCCCGGTGTCGCAGGTCTTCGGCCGGCCCCCTCCGCTGTCTTCATGTAGCTCTATTGCCAGCGGAGGTCCGGACTTCTTGGCTTCTTGGCTTCTTGGCTTCTCTTCTCTTCTCTTCCCCCAGATGTTGACACGACGCTCTCTCCGGCTGGACTGGTCTCTGAGGGCTGCGTTGTGACTTATATAGGCGGAGACCCCGCCCCCATATGATGTCACAGTCCTTGGGCGTGGTCGACCACGCCCCCTAAAACGTCACAGTCCCAGCATGCCCAAGGACTGTGACATCATATGGGGGTGGGGTCTCCGCCTATATAAGTCACAACGCAGCCCTCAGAGACCAGTCCAGCCGGAGAGAGCGTCGTGTCAACATCTGGGGGAAGAGAAGAGAAGAGAAGCCAAGAAGCCAAGAAGCCAAGAAGTCCGGACCTCCGCTGGCAATAGAGCTACATGAAGACAGCGGAGGGGGCCGGCCGAAGACCTGCGACACCGGGAGAAGAGGCCGGAGAGCGGAGAAGAACCAACCGGACGCCGGGAGAAGATGAAGCGGAGGGACCCCCGAAGCCGGAAGAAGACCCCCGAAGCCGGAGGAAGATCCCCCCCGGAGCTGTTTAATAAAATATTTTAAAAACCTGTGTAGTGTGTTTTATTACTTACACTTTTTTCCTAGGTAAATGGGTAGGGGTACCATGTACCCCATACTCATTTACATAGGGTGGGGGGCCGGGATCTGGGGGCCCCCTTATTAAAGGGGGCTCTCAGATTCCGATAAGCCCCCGCCCGCAGACCCCGACAACCAACGGCCAGGGTTGTCGGGAAGAGGCCCTTGTCCTCATCAACATGGGGACAAGGTGCTTTGGGGGGGGGCGCAGGGCGCCCCCCCCCAAAGCACCCACCCCCCATGTTGAGGGCATGCGGCCTGGTACGGTTCAGGAGGGGGGGGCGCTCGCTCGTCCCCACCCCCTTTCCTGACCGGCCAGGCTGCGTGCTCGGATCGGGGTCTGGTATGGATGTTAGGGGGACCCCACGCCGTTTTTTCGGCGTAGGGGTTCCCCTTTATAATACATACCAGACCTAAGGGCCTGGTATGCCCCGCGCTCGCCGCAATAGGAAGATTTGTTTTTCCTATTGCAGCGAGCGCGAGATGCAATACCCTGCCCTCGTGTCGTATTTGGTCTGTCGGACCAGCCTACACACGAGCGGGCTTTCCGTCGGACCAGCACACACACGAGCGGACTTTCCGCCCGAAACTGAGTCCGACGGAAAGATTTGAAACTTTCTTTAAATCTAGGTGCGGCGGGCTTTTGGGAAGAAGTCCGCCGGAAAAGTCCGCTGCCGCCCACACACGGGCGGATTGTCCGGCACACTCTGGTCCGCCGGACCAAGTATGCCGGAAAGTCCGACCGTGTGTACGCGGCATAAGTCATCTTCACCCAACATCTTGGCACTGGAGACAAATTATAAAGTCCTAACTCGCTGGTACCTTGTACCCACTAGAGTGGCAAAATATTCACCTAATACCTCAGCTCTTTGTTTTCGAGGATGCCCAGAAATAGGCACACATTTACACATATGGTGGACGTGCCCAGTAATCCAAACCTTCTGGAAGGAAGTCTTCGTGATTGCATCTAAAATATTTAATAAAATAATACAACCAGATCCATATATAACTTTACTTAATCTAAAACCGGAATGGTTAACACTCTCTCAATTCAAACTTATGATCCAACTAATAACGGCTGCAAAACAAACAGTGGCCAAGGCATGGAAATCTCCTACATTGGTACTAGCAGAAACAATTCAAACAATGAATAATACAATGTCCCTTGCTAAGATGGTAGCCATCGATCAAAATCAAATTCCAAAATTTGAAAAACTTTGGCATCCTTGGATAAAACAACAGTTCCTGTCAAATTTCAATGACTCTGTCCTGTTGCCATGGTAACAGATTAAATGACTTACAGAGACACCCATTCTAAGGCTTCAAAGAGAACTAAAAAGAATAATAAACTGACGAGCGGGACAACCTTGTGGACCATACCTCTGCCTTTCTACCCTTTTTCTTCTTTCTCTTTCCTTTTCTCCACCTTACGATTAAAGCTCATTATCAGAATTTATTTGACCTATATACACTCTACCTGTAAACAATATGTATAGTAGGTATAAATCATTTAAATACCTACAAAAGTAACTAAGGAAATGATATATATCTTTAATTTAGGTTTATGTGAACCCAATGTTTAATATTTGAAATTTCATGATATTTACCTATATAAACCCTACTGTAAAACAATGAGCTTACTTTATAGATCCTTGTAAACTTACTTTATGTATCTTTATAATATTGTATACTCAATAAACTTCTTTTGACAAGCAAAAAAGATGTACAAGTGAATGCGAGAGAGGACATCACTAAGGGGGCAAGGGAGGAGGTTTAATCCTTATGGGTAGAGCTACAAAGGGAGGAAACTAAGGGGAAAGTAATACTGGGAGTGTGCTATAGGCCCCTAACCAGAGGGTGGAGGTGGAGCTCCTATCACAATTTGGATTAGCGGCAAGGATGGGAAGTGTCATTATAATGGGGGATTTTAATTATCCAGACATAGACTGGGTGGAAGGAACAGCGCATTCATCTAAGGCTAGCCTGTTCCTAAATGTCTTGCAGGATAATTTCATGGGTCAGATGATAAATGCACCAGCTAGAAACAAAGTGTTACTAGACCTTCTGATTACCAACAATTAGGGATGAGCCGAACACCCCCTGGTTTGGTTCACAGCAGAACATGCGAACAGGCAAAAAATTGTGAACACAGTTAAAGTCTATGGGATGCAAACGTGAAAAATCTAAAGTGCTCATTTTAAAGGCTTGTTTAGGGACCAGGGTCCTGCCCCACGGGACATATAAAAAAAAGTTTTAAAAATGGCTGTTTTTTTAGGAGCAGTGATTTTAATAATGCTTAAAGTGAAACAATAAAAGTGAAATATTCCTTTAAATATCATACCTGGGGGGGGGTCTCCTTAGTCTGCCTGTAAAGAAGCACATCTTTTCTATGTTTACAACCGTACCACAGCAAAATGACATTTCTAAAGTAAAAAATTAAATTTAAAAATGCTTGCGGCTATAATGTATTGTCGGATTCCGGCAATGTAGATAAAAATCATTGAAAAAAACAGCGTGGGTCCCCCCCAGTCCATTATTAGGTCCTTTGGGTCTGGTATGAATATTAAGGGGAACCCCACGCCAAAAATACCCCCCCAAAAAATGGCGTGGATTCCCTCCCAAAATCCATACCAGGCCCTTCAGGTCTGGTATGGATATTAAGAGGAGCCCCACACCAAAAATAAAAAGAAATTATGTGGGGGGTCCCTCAGGCCCTATGTACTCTGAACAGCAGTATATATACTATACAGACTGCACTTTATACGCTGCAGAAAAATTGGGCCTTAGGCATTGGTGGTGCCAGAACACTGTAACCCCTTACAGTTACTCTTGTTGGGCACAGAAACAGGCCCTGCTTAATTATTATTTAGAAAATTTAATTTACATGCCCCTGTTAAACAGGGGCAGAAAAATTGGGCCTTTGGTTTTGGTGGTGCCAGAACACTGTAAGCCCTCACAGATACTCTTGTCGGGTTCAGGAACGGGCCCTGCTATGAAATATTATATCAAAAATTGAAATTACATGCCCCTGTTAAACAGGGGTACATAAATTGGGCCTTGGGTTTTGGTGGTGCCAGAACACTGTAAGCCCTCACAGATACTCTTGTCGGGTTCAGGAACGGGCCCTGCTATGAAATATTATATCAAAAATTTTAATTACATGCCCCTGTTTAACATTGGGTGGTGGTGCCCTAAACCAAAAATATTGTTGGAAGCTAGCATCATCAAGATTGAGGAGGAATAGGATAGGCAGCATAGGTAGTCTTCAAGGGATCCCAGATCCAAAGCAAATTCAGTTACATCAGCATCAGGTGCTTGATAGCTGCTGATCCAGGACTGATTAATTTTTTTAAATGTGAGCCTATCAACGGAGTCTGTGGGCAGGCACACTCTCTTTGATCTGTTGCAAAACCTCCAGCAGCACTGAATATGCATTTAGAAAGCACGCTGGATGCAGGACAGGCCAGTAGCTCAATTGCATATTGAGCAAGTTCTGGCCAGTGGTCTATCCTCAAGACCCAGTAACCCAGTGGATGCTCTGTTGGAAAGGTCTCCAAGTCTGCTCTTGCCCCTAGATATTTCTGCACCATATAATGCAGACGCTGGCGATGGTTGCTTGAACTGATCAGACCTTGGCGCTGAGGACTGAAAAATTGTTTAAAGGCATTGGTTAGCCGACCACCTTCTCCACTGCTCTTCCTCTGACTGAACAAAGCCTCAGCAACACATTGTCCAGCACCAAGAGATGGAAACCTCCCAGGGTCTGGAAATGCTCTACACAAACCTTTGTTCAAGGCTTCCTGAAGATGTTTCATCCCCTGCTCCCTCTGTGAAGGCAGGATGAGTTCTGCAACTTTACCATTGTAACGTGGATCAAGAAGGGTTACCAGTCAGTAATGATCCTTCTCATTGATACTACAAATCCTAGGGTCCTTTCACAGGTTTTGCATAATCAGGGGGGCCATGCAACATAAGTTTGCAGAGGCATTCGATTCTGAGTTCTCTGGGTCACTATAGATCACAAAATCCATAACTACACCCTCCCAGCCACGTACAACTCCTTGGGTTTCTGGGGACTGAAAACCATCCCTTGAAGACTGCTACTGAGTGTTATCCTCTAAATCCATGCTGACACAATCATCCTCCTCCTTCTCCTCCTCCTCTTCTTCCTGTGTGTTTGGTGGGCCCACAGGAATGCTATCTGGATAAAGGGGTGTAACGAACCCCTGCTCACTCGATTCCACTCTCCTTCCACTCCTCTGTGGCTATAGAATCAGAGTGCAGATTGCAACATCTGATGGTCCGATCATCCAATGCTCCGGGATTCGAACTACAGCTATGCACCGATCGAATCCAGTTGTGATAGCTCAGAAGAAACACCAGACAGGCTGTATGTAAGTTCAAACAGGGATCTCCTTTATTGAAAGGAATACAGTAAAAGAGGAGGTGCATACCTCCTGCTCATATTACTCTGAACATACACCTGTGACCAGAAACCTAATTAACATGGGCTAATTAACTAATCCCTTTAGACAGCCTAGATGACTCAGTCATGACCTTTAGGCCAGACTGGCCATCTTGTAGCTCAGAAAACGCAATCAATATTATCACAAATCAACACAGAACTCTTCTTCACACAATAGCAGAGTTAATTAACACAAACAACAATGGGGATCTAATGACTCTTAGATCCCATACTAGACTTATTTACAATAAACACATTCTAGCAGGCAACAGACAGACAGGTGGCTGGAATTGACATCAGCATCTCCTAACAGTATTTGTCCCAGCATTATGAATCAGCCACTATTTCTAATATGGCAAATCCAGGGTCCCCAGAGTCTGTGTCTCTTGGGGGAATATGGATGCAAATCTAAAGTAACCCCGCCTCAAGGGTCCCCAGGCATACAGCTCACAAAGAGCACCATTCCGCCAAATGCCAGGGCCCATAATCGGTCGGTAAGAGGCTAGAATTCAGTCCCCTCCAAAAGTCTCTCTCCCGGCTAGGTCTATCACAAGGGGGCCTTGAGAAGAAAGGAAGTCCTCCTCTTCCTCCCGCTGTCCTGCCTCAAGTGCCCTGCCCATGATTCCATGAAGCGTGTTCTCTAGCAGGATGACTAGAAGGACAGTGTCACTGATGCATGCATTGTCGCTACTCACCATCCTTGTGGCCTCCTCAAATGGTGACAGGACAATGCATGCATCTTTGATCAGTAGCCACTGGTGTGGCAAAAAGAAGCCAAGCTCCCCTGACCCTGTCCTGGTGCCATACTCTCACAGGTACTCATCAATGGCCCTCTGCTGTGTGTGCAGCTGCTGCAGCATTGCCAACGTTGAGTTCCACCTGGTGGGCATGTCACAAATGACGCTATTGGTGGGCAGGTTGCATTGCCTTTGAATGTCAGCCAACCAAGCACTGGCATTGTATGACCGTCGGAAATGACCACAGACTTTTCTGGCCTGTAAGCCTGGGTACCTGGTCAAGAACCACTGCACCACCAAATTCAGGATGTGTGCCAAACATGGAGCATGGGTCAAGTGTCCCTGATGGAAGGCAGAAATAAGATTGGTGCTATTGTCGCATGCAACCATTCCTGGCTGAAGCTGTTGTGGCATCAACCACCTCTGAGCCTGCCCGTGCAGAGCTGACAGAATCTCTGCCCCAGTGTGGCTCCTGTCCCCTAGGCAGACCAACTCAAGCACTGCATGGCATCTTTTAGCCTGACTGCTTACGTAGCCCCTTGAACGCTTACAGAACACCGCTGGTTCAGATGACAAATCTGCAGAAGAGGCCATAGAGGAAGAAGAAGAGGGAGGGGGTGAAGGAGAGAGCTGTGGCAGAATCACCACTAACTTTTTGCAGGTGTGGTGGTGGAACAAGCTCCAACAACAGTGAACTGTCCTGCATCCTTCCCAGCTTCCAGCAGGGTTACCCAGTGTGCCGTGAAGGAAAGGTACCGTCCCTGCTGGACCATGAATCAGCGGTAATATGAACCTTACTGCTGACCTCCCTGTCCAACAAGGCCAAAACATTGCCTTCCACATGCCAGTAGAGAGCTGGAATGGCCTTCCGTGAACCTGCCACTGTCGCACATTCCAGAAATTCACAAAAAGGGGCAGAGTCTACCAGCTGAAAAGGCAGCAGTTGCAGTGCTAGCAGTTTGGCCAAGCTAGCATTTAGATGCTGAGCATGTGGATTGCTGGGACCAAATTTCTTTTTACGGTTCAGCAACTGGGGTAGGGAAATTTGCCTGCTGAAATCAATTGGTGGTGTACTGCTAGCAGATTGGCTGCAAGTACTTGGGACACCTAATGCTATACCTTCATTCCTCTCAGAGCAGGTTTTTAGGAGGACTGGAGGTATAGTAGCGTCGGAGATCCCAGATGAGAAGAAAGGAGAAGTCCACCTTTTTATTTGATGTGGGTCTTTCAAGTGCTGTTGCCAACGGACTGCATGGCAGGTCATCATATGTCTGGTCAAGAATGTGGTGCCCAAGCGGCTGCTGTTCTGGCCACGCTTGATCCACTTCAGTCATAGGTTGCAAACAGCAATAGTGCGATCAGCTGCACACGTGTCGAAAAAGGCCCACACCAAGGAACTTTTAAAAGTCAGTGGGGAGTTAGCAGCGCCATGCACCTGCGGAGCTCTGTGGTGTGATGCAATAGGTTGGCTGCCTTTAAGCTGCCCATTAGAGGACATCCTGCCTCATTGGAGTTGTGCCTCCTCCTCATTTTCCTCCTCTCCTCTCTCAGGCACCCAAGTACAGTCAGTGACCTCATCATCCCCTCTCTCCTCATCACTCGAGCAAACTTGGCAGTATGCTGCAGCTGGGGAAACATGACTGCCAGGTTCTTGTCCTTCCGTGGCACCCCTCTCTCTAGGCTCAAGTTACTCCCTTCCTCAACCTGGGAACCAGCATCGGATCCTTCGAATCGCTGCGCATCCTCCAGCAGCATGTAACCGACACTGTGATTGAATAATTCTGGGGATTCCTCTGTGTATGATGGTGGGGCTACGGAAGAAGTGACTGTGGACAAGGAGCCAGTGGAATAGGCTGCTTTGACAGCTGTGTTGGAAGGCAAATCACCCAAATTAGCCTGGGTGACAGAGGATGAGGAGGATGAGGATGGCTTCCTTATCCACTCCATCAACTCTTCTGCATGTTGTGGCTCAATAACATGGCCAGCAGCAGAAAAAAAGGACAAGCATGCCCTACGGCCACCTGCAGAGGATGCACCATGTCCACGACCACCACTGTTGACTGTAGACACAGAGGCTGCTTGCCCTATTTTAGTGGCCTGTGAGCGTCTGCCTCTCCTTGATGGCCTTCCGGACATGATGTATTTTTTGTTTTGCAACACCACAATACACTGTATTAGATACTATGTACACTGCCTGCACTGTATTAGAAACTGTACAACAGATGCACTGTATTGTATACTGTGTACACTACCAGAAGTGTAGTAGGAACTGTACACACTGTATTAGAAACTGTACAAACTGTATTAGGTACTGTGTATACCACCTGCAATGTATTAGAAACTGTACAACGGCTGCACTTTATTATATACTGTGTACACCACCAGAAGTGTATTGAAAACTTTACACACTGTATTATATAGAGTACACCGCCTGCACTGTATTAGAAATTGTACAATGGCTGCACTGTATTGTATACTGTGTACATCGCCTCAAGTGTATTAAAAAGTATACACCACTGAAAGCACTGAATATATAGGCTACACTGAATGCAGAGTGTGTGTGTATGTATATATATATAATTTTTTTAAATTTATTTTTTTTTATTTTTTTGAGAGCTATATTGTGTCACACTTCTCCCGGCTTGAGTCTTGTTACCCGGAATAAAGAATGTCCAGACCAAAAGCATTTTCAATGCATGACTTCCTGACAGTAGTTTCTAGTGAACAACAAAACTCCATTATATGGGTTCCTGACAGTTGTCTCCTTTGTCATAGAACCTTTCCATTTGTTTTCTCAGATGTTAGTCTCTTGAACAGGTGGTTCACACTTGGGTGTTCCCTCTGAACACACACACATGGGTTGCTCTCACTTAAGCCCTGAAGCCATCCCATCTAAGCCACAGGACCTTCTAGATGAAGATCAGGGGTGGCAAGGTCTGCAAAGGGCTCTCTCTCTTCTCTAGCACAGACTCCATTGGCCCCCACCCACAGCTGGCATATGAAATGGAGCTGACTCCACCCATTACATTAATCAAAGGAGGGGCAGCAAATAAAGGGCACTAACACCTACCAACACACTATCAGTATGAATGAGAACTTAAAGAGCTTTTACAGGACAAAACAAAATGCCTACTGCTTCTGTCCCCTCTGTGTATTCCTCATCTCAGGAAACTCTCCACTTCCCTAATACAGATTCTTCCTGTAATGTAATTGTACCTACTTAATTGTAATATAGGTGCTCTGTTGCTTATAGAAAGACAATGAAAGGGAACTTTTCCATGTAAATAAACCAAGTGTCCTGTATTTCTTTAAATGTCTACACTATCATGAATACAATCCCAATACAAAGACCTAATGACAATAAATATTATTCTGGTACCATTTAGGGAACATAAAATGAAATGAGTATTGATTAATAAAGCGGACTAATGGTGTCGTTAACAAAACAGGCCATGACATGCCTTATTAAAGCACATCTTCCACTGTGATGCCTGATGCCGACAGTCATCACTGCATGTCAACATGCTTTTTCAATCCTACATTTTAATGCATTTTAATTAATTCTAGAAAAATTAACCATTTTAGCTACAGATGTAGGTTTGTTTTATCCTCTTTTCTGAAGAAAATGACACCTCATGTCAAAAATATTTAGCATAATAATTTATGAGTCAGTGTGTTAATTTGCAGCTCAAGAGGCTGCTTAGGTTCTCTGAGTGCCAGTGTCTATTGTTTCTGGTGTTATCAGCGTATAGAGAGCTTCTAGCTGGAAATATACTTGCCAAAGGTTTTACTGTTTTTGTCTCAAATCTGAAGATTTATCTGGTCATTACTGAACAATCTGTCATAGTGCCATTTTCCCTGAACGATGCAATCTGTTTGGATACATGTAAAAATAAGATACTAAGTGGAGCTGCCAATTTTTCACCACAAACCAGGACACACTGACCTCGAGCATCATGCCCAAGGCAAAAGTCTAGCTGTAAGTGCCAGCCTCTGTGCTTTTTTTTTTTGAGATAATAATTTAACAAGCGGACAGATTTGCAATAGCACAATGCCACAGTGGTATATACACCTAATGTAGACTTACAAGAACTAAACTGTGTTCATTTGTTTTTTGTTTTTTTCATCCCAGGAAAGTATTTATTTTTAATGTGACACTGTTATAATGTTGCATAGCCAACATTGCAAATTTGTCTTTTTAGGCTAGGTTCACACTATTGTAAACTGATTTTGATCAGACTTTAATGCCCTGTACACACGATCAGACATTGATCGGACATTCCGACAACAAAATCCATCTGATTTTTTCCGACGGATTTTGGGCCAAACTTGTCTTGCATACACATGGCCGCAGAAAGTTGTTGGAAATCCGATTGTTCTAAATGCGGTGACGTAAAACACGTACGTTGGGACTATAAACGGGGCAGTAGCCAATAGCTTTCGTCTCTTAATTTATTCTAAGCATGCGTGGCACTTTGTGCATCGGATTTGTGTACACACGATCGGAATTTAAACAATCAGATTTTGTTGTCGGAAAATTTTATATCCTGCTCTCAAACTTTGTGTGTCGGAAATTCCGACAGAAAAAGTCCGATGGAGCCCACACAAGATCGGAATTTCCGACAACACAATCCGATCGCACGTTTTCCATCTGAAAATCCGACCGTGTGTACAGGGCATTAGTGTGATTATGTAGTGCAACTTGGTTGCTGCTTGGTTGCATTTTGGATGTGGTTTGCATATTCTATGGAGCCATCTAAAATTTCACTAATGTAAACCAGGCATAAGAAAGACAAATCTTGTGATATAAACAGCTTTGTTATGTCTGATGTGAATAATTTTGCAACAAATACTTGTGGGGTGAAAGCAGTGACATAGACAGCCTCCAAATAGTTATATGCTTTCCTCTCTGCTTCTATATTGAACTTATTCTAACTGTTGACCTCCTTCCAAGGATCAGTTTAGAAATCAGTTTCAAGGAGCAATAATCTTTTCATACACAAGATTCATTATTGTATTATCTTCCATAAAAAGCAATCCTAGTGTCATTTTTCTTCCCTAATCCCATTTATATATTATAACATCTGAAAAAATGCTGAATGCTGAATGTTAAAAGAATAAAAGTCTGAGATAGAGAGACTAAAAGGTAACACTATTTTTTCACTGCTCTGTATATTTTTTTTTTTTTACCATAACATGGAAGTAAACAAAATACAGAGAGATATATTTATTAAGCAGTGAATGTGATGTTTGTAAAAAATTCATTGCAAGGGCATCTCCTAGTGCATGTGTTTTTTCATCATTTTTGAGTTTTCCCCAATATCTGTTCTGTTTACTTTTGTTTTTTTATGTAAGTTAGTACCTATCCAAAACATCAAACTATCAAAAACATAAAAGGTATACAGTGACAAATGTATGCTGACATTTTCAGCACAGGTTTATACATAGTTACAATTCGCTGAAGTCAGAAATGGTAAATTATTGAGAATTTCTAAGGAGATATAAAAACTTTACTGCATGCAAGATGACCTAAGAATGTTTCTGAACTAAACTTATCTAAAACTAGAGTGGAAAAAAATTGCAAGGCAAGAAAAAGATTACTAATTGCTGGCTACAAAATGTTTTTGATAGCTGTAATTTCCTCAAAGAAGGTTTAACTAAAATTCTGACTGGGTAAAAATGTGCTAAAAGGGAACACTTATAGTCAGAAAATAAATAGTAATAATGAATTATAATTTGCAGAAAGATGTGATGTTTAATAGTGATGAATGAATCTGCCCAAGTTCAAATCTCCAAGGGCTTGAAATCTTATCCAAAATTTGGTGAACTTAATCCCAAGTCAATTGGGGTAAATCTTGCTGTTAAATTCCAAAAAAATTTAAACCCAATAGGCAAACTCCTGCCAAAAAAATAAAGGAACTTTGGTATTGCCATGGGAGAGATGTACCAATGCAAAAAAACATGTATTTTTATTAATACTGTACAGCAGGATGAGGGTATTTTTATGCAGCTATGAGGATAACACACTCCGCACTTCCTGGCCTTGAAACATGCTTATTTGAATTAACTATCCTAGTGCAACTTTCTTACCCAAAGAAATAACACCTGCAAGCTTCAACAGGTTGGCTATCATGAATATTACTGATGCCTGAAAAATCCATGCTTTATGCCCCCTGCTGCATATAACATTGGCAACATTTTTGGCAGTGATAATTATCGCCACTAGTAGTTGCTAAAAAAAAATCCACCACCACCTAAAGCAGCTGTCTTTGCCACTGTGCTTTTCATCTACACAATTTACCAGGTATATTTCCAACACATTTAAAAAATATATAACATAATTTCTAAGTAACAAATTATTTTTTATTTTGGAGGTATATTCAATATCATAATTTGCTGCGGCCACTATTCCTGCTGCTTTACTCCATCGTTCTCCAACACACAAAAAATCTCTTAAGATGCCTAAGGCCGCGTACACACGGGCAGACTTTTCGACCGGACTGGTCCGACAGACTTTCCAGCGGACTTTCGACGGACTTTTGACGGACTTCAGAAGGACTTTTTAATGAACGGACTTGCCTACACACGATCACACCAAAGTCCGACGGATACGTGATGACGTACACCAGACTAAAATAAGGAAGTTGATAGCCAGTAGCCAATAGCTGCCCTAGTGTCGGTTTTTGTCCGTCGGACTATCATACAGACGAGCAGATTTCTGGGTCCGGCGGAGTTATGATGTAAAGATTTGAAGCATGTTCCAAATCTAAAATCTGTCATATTTGCGACTGGAAAAGTCCGCTGAAGGTCCGGTGAAGCCCACACATGATCGGATTGTCCGCCGGATTTGCTCCGTCAGCGTCCGTCGGACAAGTCCGGTTGAAAAGTCTGACCGTGTGTACGCTGCATAACAATACTTTTTTGCTGATTTTTTTTAATTCACAGGGTGAACTTTTCACCTTAGTTTAGTGGATTGTATGTGAAAAACTCACATCTCACAGGTGGATCTCACAATTTTTTAAAAAGACACAAATTACTAATCTACTTCTATTGAATGCACTATAGTAAATATAATGTATGTGTTTTAACACAAACATCTTGGCACCGGATTTTAAAACTATCTGAGGCAAAAACTGTTTAACCACTTGCCTACTGGGCACTTTTACCCTCTTCCTGACAGGCCAATTTTCAGCTTTTAACACTGTTGTAATTTCAATGACAATTGCTTGTTCATGCAACACTAATTAAACAAATTTTGTATCTTTTTTTCCACACAAATAGAGATTTCTTTTAGTGGTATTTAATCACAACTGGGTTTTTATTTTTTGCTAAAGGAATAAAAGACTGAAAAATTTGAAAATAAAAACTCCAACTTTTTCATAGTTTGTTATAAAATGTTGGAAACGGGTAATTTTTCTCCTTCACTGATGTGTGCTGATCAGGCTGCACTGATGGACACTGATAGGCTACACTGATGGGCACTGATGAGGTGGCACTGATGGGCACTGTGAGGCTGCGCTGATGGGTGCTGATGAGGCGGCGCTGGTGGGCACTGATTAGTCTGCACTGATGGGCATAGTGATCACAGAGCATGCTGCCCATGCCCCACAGTGGGCGGGATCATGAGAGGCCATCATATATTTCTCTTGGCAAGAGAAAAGTGATGTCAAAAACGTGCTTAAAGACATGTTTTTGGAAACACGTTGAGGTGCTTTTAGATGCATTTAAGCACAAGTGCTTGGGTGTTTATTCATTTTATTGGCCAAAATATTAACAAATTCTAGCCACTGAAATGAATGAATGTCCAAGCACTTGATGTGTCTAGTACTTATGCCCTGTACACATGGGTGGACTTTTCGACCGGACTGGTCTGACGGAATGAATCTGTCGGACAATCCGACCGTGTGTGGGCTTCATCGGACCTGCAGCGGACTTTTTTGGTTGAAAATCAGACGGACTTTAGATTTGGAACATGTTTCAAATCTTTCCGATGGACTTGAGTCCGGTTGAAAAATCCGCTTGTCTGTATGCTAGTCCGACGGACTAAAACTGACGCTAGGGCAGCTATTGGCTACTGGCTATCAACTTCCTTATTTTAGTCCGGTTGTACGTCATCACGTACGAATCCGTCGGACTTTGGTGTGATCGTGTGTAGGCCAGTTCGTTCATTAGAAAATCTGTTGAAAAGTCCATCGTAACTCCGTCGAAAATCCGTCAGAAAGACCATCAGACCTTTGATGCCGTAAAGTCCGCCCATGTGTACAGGGCATAAAAGACATTTAGATGCATTTAGGCACGTCAGGTGTTTTTTCTGCAAAAACACCTGTAAATGGCTTTTGTGTGTATGGACGTATAGAATAACATTGAGGGATATTTAAAGGCAGAAAAAAAAATGTCAGACACTTCTAAAATGCCCAGATTTAATAAATTACATTTTATATATAGTAACAGTTTTCCTTATAATTAGAGAGCTGTGGCAAATCTTCAACTAGTAGCTGCTGAGAGAAAATAAAATATAAATGACTAGTTAGAACAAACAAGACTTTCTTTTTGGTCATAAAATTTCTCATAAAAGTGCCATTTAAAATGGCACTAAAAATATGATTTTGATACAAAGGATTGCAAAGATATTTACAATTATAGTCGACAATTGACTTCTGTACAACCGCTCTGTCACATTTTCCCTGCTCGATCAGCGCCGAAAACTTCAGTTAGCATCACTGATCAGTGTATTCTGGCAGCGGCGAGTCTTACCACTGTCAGAATACAATAGCTCAGTGGGAAGTATTCCCTCATCCACCTTAAATGTGTGGATGGGGGAATCGGGTAAGTTTTTTCATTCAACCCGCTGGTTGAGTGAAAAAGACTGATCCATCTATGCTCTGCCTTAGGGCCCTTTCACACGAATGTGCTTTTGATGCACTTTTGTGCAACTTAACCGAAAGACGGCTACAGCGCGGACTCCAATTGCCGGGAGGGCATCCCTGGATGTCCTCCTGTTTACTTCCGTGATGCGCGTGCCCGCGGGCGCGCATCAGGGAAATTCTGTGTTGGCCATGTCCCTTGGACACAGCCAATCACAGATCGTGCTAAATGGCCAATCACAGCAGCCACTTAGCACTTGATCTGAGTATCCAATGAGAGATAATATAAGATCATCTCTCATCACCAGCTCTCCCTCCTCACACAGAGACAGCGTGTGAGGAGGGAGAGCGTATAAGTGCCATCTGTCATCAGTGCCACATCAGTGTCACATGTCATCAGTGCCACGTATTAGTGCCATCTGTCATCTGTGCCACGTATTAGTGCCATTTGTCATCAGTGCCACGTATTAGTGCCATCTGTCATCAGTGTCACGTCTCATCAGTAATAAGCATGATTGCCTGTGCACTCTGTCAATGATGTCCTGTATGACATGTTTCTGATTTTATAATAAAGAAATTTGGATTATAATTTCCTGGAGTGCGGCTGTCCGGATTTTATTGGGATTTTATGTGATAGACCAACACAAAGTGGAAGGAAAATGATAAGTGGTTTTCAAAATTTTTTACAAATACATATGTGAAAAGTGTGGAGTGCATTTGTATTCAGCCCCCTTTACTCTGATACCCCTAACTAAAATCTAGTGAAACCAATTGCATTTAGAAGTCACCTAATTAATAAATATAGTCCACTTATGTGTAATTTAATCTCAGTATAAATACAGCTGTTCTGTGAACCCCTCAGAGGTTTATTAGAGAGCCTTAGAGAACAAACAGCATCATGAAGGCCAAGAAACATACCAGACAGGTTAGGGATAGTGTTTTGGAGAAGTTTAAAGCAGGGTTAGGTTATAAAAAATATCCCAAGTTTTGAACATGTCACGGAGCACTGTTCAATCCATCATCCGAAAACGGAAAGAGTATGGCACAACTGCAAACCTATCAAGACATGGCTGTCCACCTAAACTGACAGGCCATGAAGGAGAGCATTAATCAGAGAAGCAGCCAAGAGGCCCATGGTAACTCTTGAGGTGCTTCAGGGATCTAAAGCTCAGGTGAAAGAATCTGTCCACAGGACAACTATTATGTCCCGTACACACGGTCGGACATTGATCGGACATTCCGACAACAAAATCCTAGGATTTTTTTCCGACGGATGTTGGCTCAAACTTGTCTTGCATACACACAGTCACACAAAGTTGTCGGAAAATCCAATCATTCTGAACGCGGTGACGAAAAACATGTGCGTCGGGACCAGAAACGGGGCAGTAGCCAATAGCTTTCATCTCTTTATTTATTCTTAGCATGCGTGGCACTTTGTGCGTCGGATTTGTGTACACATGATCAGAAATTCCGACAACAGATTTTGTTGTCAGAAAATTTTATAGCAAGCTCTCAAACTTTGTGTGTCAGAAAATCCGATGGAAAAAGTCCGATGAAGCCCACACACGGTCGGAATTTCTGACAACACGCTCCGATCACACATTTTCCGTCGGAAAATCCGACCGTGTGTACGGGGCATTAGTTGTGCACTCCACGAATCTGGCCTTTATGGAAGAATGGCAAGAAGAAAGCCCCTGTTGAAAGAGCCATAAGAAGTCCTATTTGCAATTTGCGAGAAGCCATATGGGGGACACAGCAAACATGTGGAAGAATGTGCTCTGATCAGATGAGACCAACATTTTTGGCCTAAAAGCAGAATGCTATGTGTGGCGGAAAACTAAGACTGCACATCACCCTGAACACAACATCCCCACCGTGAAACATGGTGGTGGCAGCATCATGTTGTGGGGATGCTTTTCTTCAGCAGGGACAGGGAAGCTAGTCAGAGTTGATGGGAAGATGGATGGCGCCAAATATGGGGCAATCTTAGAAGAAAACCTGTTAGAGTCTACAAAATACTTGAGACTGGGGTGGAGGTTTACCTTCCAGCAGGACAACGACCTTAAACATACAGCCAGAGCTACAATGGAATGGTTTAGATGAAAGCACGTTCATGTGTTAGAAAGGCCCAGTCAAAGTCCAGACCTAAATCTAACTGAGAATCTGTGGCAAAATTTGAAAATTGCTGTTCACAGATACTCTTCATCCAGTCTGACAGAGCTTGAGCTATTTTGCAAAGAAGAATTGTCAAAAATGTCACTCTCTAAATGTGCAAAACTGGTAGAGACATGCCCAAAAAGTCTTGCAGCTGTAATTGCAGCAAAATGGGGATCTATAAAGTATTGCCTCAGGGGGGCTGAATACAAATGCATGACACATTTTTCACATATTTATTTGTAAAACAAATTTGTAAACCATTTATCATTTTCCTTCCACTTCACAATTATGTGCCACTTTGTGTTGGTCTATCACTTAAAATCCCAATAAAATACATTTATGTTTTTGGTTGTAGCATGACAAAATGTGGAAAATGTCAAGGGGTATGAATACCTTTTCAAGGCAGTGTATCTATACTTACCTATTTTGAGGGTGCTCCAGTGCTGTCACATAATCTCCCTGGCATCCGGCTGAAGTATAGAGGAGAGATCGCCGACAATGGCTGCAGTGGCTGGGTGGTAATGTCACCCATAGGCTTACTATAGGGCATCCATTGTCAGCTGTCCCTTCTCTATACTGAAGCCAGCTCTGGGAGCTGATCATGTGACTGGACCAGGGCACCCTCAAAATAGGTAAGTATAATGATCTTCCTTCTACAGGGTAGTAAGAATAGGGCTTAGAATGGGGGTGGGAATAGGTTTAGGTATAGTTAGGATTTGACTGGACTTCTACTTTAACACAGACTGTAATAGCACTTTTTTCAGTTTGCAATGAAAAGGGGTTAGAAAATTATTTGCATGTATTTGTTTTTCTTCTCCGACAACAGAATACCCTCTGGGAGAACACATTATGTGAAATTGTAATTACTAACATAAATTGAGCTTTTAATTTTGGCGGATATGATTTTTGGTTTTACAGAAAACGGTTATATAATGTGTTCAAATTTTTTCCTCGTCCATATCCCACTGAGAATTTTATTATGGAAAAATGTATTGGGTAAATTCCATTCTCTGATGCACTTATTTAAAAATGAATAAAGTTGTAGCTAAACAGAATATTAGTGTTGTTTTACTGTGACCTGGCAAGGCTAAAATTGGTATGAATATATTGTATGTGAAGAATGCTTCAAAAATATTTTTGCAGTAGTAGAGAAAGAAACAACTTCTTGGAGCATGCTTTTGTGGGTCCTGTCAAGACTATATTTTCTTTATAAAATTAAGAACATAATTAAAATTTCAAATTAGAAAAAGTATTTAGGCTTGCAAATTTTTAGCATTATGTTAGACATTTATGTTTGCAGTGTGATGTGTCTGGGAGCAGAGGTCATACCTCAGAAGTAATCCTCATCTGTCTCAAAAAGTGCCTAAGGTAAGGCATACATCTTAAAAGAGAAGTATGGGTTTAGGTAAAAAAATAACATAATTGTACTCACATAGGTGGATGCAGCATTGGTCTGATGCTGCATCTGTTCCTTGTCGGCTTTAAAACCGGGGACTGAGCAATCAAACACTGTTGATTGCTCAGCTCTCAGTCTTTAGGCTGCAGAGAACCAGTCAATAGCAGAGGGGGAGGCATCAACTGCATGTAAAAGTTCAGAAAAAAGAGTGTGCCAAATAAACACTTACACAGTCCAAACAGGTGAGGATGCCCATCAAGATGATCAGTCCTGAAGTGAGCCGATGCCGCTCTGTGGGCTCCGCTGTTGGTCCCCTGGCTATTGGGGATGTAGCTCCTATTACTGGCTGTATTGTGTGTCCCAGGAAGCAGGAAGCTCCACGCTGACCAGTCTGGCACAAAGAAGCGGATGTGACGTCACAGGAACAGGCATCAGAGCTGGGGGCTGTCAATCTGAAAATAACCTAAGCTATGCGCTCGGAGCTCACAGCTCCTTCTCCTTCTGGCCTACTGTTCTTGGGAGGAGAGCAGTTTAAATACACTGACATGACATCCGCAGCTGTGGGACTACAGCGCCCAGTGCACCAATATTATGAACAAAGTAGTTTAAAAAAAAATGATTTTAATAAGACATATCTAAAAGAAGGGCTACTGAGTTTTAGGCATGGCTATAAGGGTATAAAAAGCACATCAACTTGCACCACTCCCCAATGATCGACTTGATGTCCAAAAATAAAAATCGACCATAAGGGCCTGCAGAAAAAAAACAAGATTCAAAAGATTAAGAAACAAAGTTAGAATGGTAAAATGAGGCTTAATATTATAATAGGGAATGTGTCTCTACTTCCTCGTTGAGACCCCCTGGCAAGAGAGTATTCAACGTGTATATCCAGTAGGTCTCCTGCTGACAAAGCAGGTCCTACCTACTTAAAAGAGACCACAAGGGCTAGGTTTGACAGTAAACCACATACTCATTAGAACAGTTGTGGAATACTTTGATGGTGTATGTTTTTCCTTTTACTGTGTATGTTTTTTGGACGTGATTAATGAACTTGCAGGTTAAGCACAATTTTTTCTTGCATTGGATAATTCTATTAGTGTTTTTTATTCTACTAATGGGATCAGAGGGATGTGTGGGGTAAGAGTGGGACGACTGTTGCAGATTTTACTTGATGCTACTTTACTTTTAATATTTTTGGCTTTTTGGTAAGATACCTTAGGTTGCTGAGTGAGGGAAGGACCTAAAAGCGGATCTCCAAGCAGAATGGACCAGTGTTTAGCTAGGATGTTCTTCATTCTTTTGTGACAATCATGGAATTGGGTTGTAAAGCATGTTGGTTGTGGGCCATCTGAAGTCCTAGATTTAGGAGGAGGTTTGGGGGCATAGTGGAGGAAAGTCTCCTGCACAAGGGCAGGGGGATACCCTTTGTCCAAGAATTTGTCTTGGACAAGGGTTCCCCCCCCCTATTTCCATGCTTTTAAATGCTTATGTTTTCAGTTCAGACAATATACTTTCATGATATACCAATGTGTGCCATTGCATGTCTATGGTAGAAGTTGAGGTGCTTTTTATATCCTTATATTAATTTTTGAAACTTTTATGTCTTATTAAAATAATTTTTTTAAACATTTTTTTTTTCATAATATTGGTCCGCTGGCGCTGTAGTCCCACAGCTGCAGACTTCATGTCAGTGTATTTAACCACTAGCCGACCAGCCACTGTCATTATACTGCGGCAGGTTGGCTCGTTCCAAATTGCTGTAGCTGTAAGTCGGCCCTTTAAACAGCTATAGCAGGCGCGCCCATGCCCGCTGCACGGCGAAGCTCGGTTTTTTTTTTGTTTATTTTTTGTTTTTTGTGTTTTTTATTTATTTATGGCAGATGAGGCCCTGCCTCACCTGCCTCCCCTGACTGCACGTCCCTGATAAGAAGTTTGGATTGGTGTAGAAAAATATATAGCACAATATTTAGCAAGCATGCATGATTACATTAGTGGTCACTGATGAAGTGTGTTACAGTGGAGAAGTGCATGGTTTGGATCAAGCATGGGTTCGATGCTAACCCAACCTGTTTGAAGTTTAGGAAAACAGTGAACTAATGTGGCCATTTGCTGCCATAGCAACAAACTGCCGGGTGGCTTAGAATGCATAATAATGGGGCCCTCTAACTATAAAAGGCTATTGTCAATGTGCTTAGCTAGGATAGGGAAAGCATAGAGAGTGCTGCTTTTAAAGTGCATAGTTATAGGGATAGTGTAGGGCTTATTAAATCCTAATGCTGATGACGCGTGTCCCACGTCTTCTTTAACATCTCTTCAGATACACTGTCTACAGTTATAACAAGTTGCATGTGCTTTTTCACGGGAAATAGTTCCTATTTTCTGCTGGCTACAATTGTTTTTTTTACACGCACTGCAGTCATATCAGGCTGCATGTGTTGTTTCTTAGGGAATATTTTGATTTGATTCTTTTTTTTCTGGCTGCCGTTGTGTTTTTTTACAGCTTGCCCTCTTTCATATGCACTTCATGGAAAACCAACTGTATGTTTTTTTCATAGGCACATTTCCTAATTTTTGCTATCTGTGATTGTTATTCTTCACAATTCATTTTTCATAATTGCTGTCAGCTGGAATTTTTCTCATCTTTAAAAACAAGCTTAATATTAACAGTGTAATATTTCTGGGCAATGTGCATTTATACGGGAGCTGATTTTTTTTGTTTCGAAAAACATTTACAGACAGGAGATTTTGGAAGAAGTGTTTTCACCCCACACAAAGGGCACCCAGACAAGAATCAGTATTACCAGCTTTTAAAGCTTCTATAAGATTTATTTTGTTTACATCTACTGTAACTTTATGCTTGTGTTTTTTCAATTGCATTTTTCTTTGGGTCCTAACTGTGTTCCCATGTCTGTACACCCACAAATCCTATTGAGGACCAATATCCCATCCTCAACAATTGACTGGAAGCTAGCAATTCAATTCTCAACAGCTTATTTTCTATTAGATTGGGTCTTTCCTTATTTTTTTAGAATATAACTTTTAGCCTGGCTTGATTAGAGCACATCAGGCAGTTACTGCAGACAGTCCTGTTATGCTGCTGAACTGAACAACAAGTTGAAAATGTATAAACTATTTTAAAGCCAGGAGCAGATTTCTTATGAAGCAGACTGGGAATAGTATGACAGCAACTTACACAGTCTCTAAGGATTCCTTTAAATGTGGATTTTTGCTAACAGGCTTATGTTTAAAAAAAGTATGAGGTAAATTTGTAAAAACAAAATGATCATGTACTTACCAGAATCAGAAATAATTAGGGACATTTGTTGTGTTAAATGATTCATTACGCATTATAGATGTTAATGTGTCTGTAAAGTCAAAACTTTTTTGAGTTTTGGATAGAACAGGAAAGGGTTATGACCCCTGTCAGTTTTTTGGCAGAGATAGAGATGAAGTAAGAGATCTTTCTGGAGTGAAGGGATATCCCTGCTTAGACAGTTGTCAAGTTGTCACCAGGAAAGGTGTCCCCATTGAAAGATTTCCTCTCCTCTCCTGGTTCTTTTAGAATTTAAGTATGTTGGATTTCCCATTGCTTACTGTATCTGAGTCTTTGGTCATCAGGATCAACAGAGAAAGGAAAACACCCCAGTGGGGCATAGACAGCATGATGCTCATTTCTCCTTCAAACCTCTATTCTCCATCATATAAGGGAACTGTGCCAGATTTGAACATTGTGACATCATGTCCTACCTAGACATTTTTATTCCATATCCATTTACATAGTGGATGCTTGCATACCGCATCCAGGGCTGGTGTAGGGTGCAGAACTAACAGGCAGCAGTCTAGATGGAATGGAGGACAGCTGCAGGCACAAGCTCGGACCCGCGCAGAGGGAGATGGACACCGGCAAAGTCACAGGCTCTGTCAGAATAGTAAGAACTGGCAGGCAAGCTGGGGAGGGGGTGGGCCACAATACGTTTCCAAGGCTTCACCACCTTCATCAGGCTGACCCCCCCCCCTGGAGAAGGGGAAGACTTTAAACTGTCAAACTATTGTTGCATGAGTCAAATACATTCATATGGTGTTCATAATAATATTAAATATATACCTACAAAATAAATATAGAAAATATAAAAAAACAAGTGAGGGAGGAAAAGAACAGGGGGGGAGAGTAAAAGGAAAAAGGACCTTAGTACCATTGAGAGATCGAGAGATTGTATTTATTTCTATTCCCTCATTCATTCATTATGATGGTACTTATAGTACCATCATAAGATTGTATTGATTTCTATTTCTGCATTTAGTCCTCCAGGTGCCAGAGTATTCAGGATGAAAATCCAGTAGGTTTCTCTATGGCATGGTCTCTGGAATCTCTCGGCTTGAGGGTCACAGGAGGGGATGGTTTCTATTACCCAGACTTTCAACCTTTCTGTGGATTTATTGTGGTGAGTCACAGGGGCAAGACAGACAGTACAATACAAATTCTGTTGAGCAACTGATGAGGAGGGGCTACAAAATGTTTAACACTTCTAGCTTTTCTGTAAATGACCCTAGGTCTATCTGACAGGACTGGGACTAGCTCATCCAACTCTTTAGCCACATTTTGCAATCTGATTGGCATGGTTCAGTGCAAGAAGATCAGATGTAAGATGTGTGTTTTGTTCAGCATTGTCAAAAGGGTTTTAAGGGCAATTCCGGTAATACCCTTTAAGAAAATGGGTAACTCCAAATAAAAAATAGCAAAAAAAAAAAAATAGAGTATACAATTGAGACACAAATCATATTGTATTTGAATGTTATTAAAAATTATCTTTCTTTTTCAATCTGCAGCCACTGTAATTTTCTGAAAATGCAATGCAATATGGCTACCTGTAGGTGTTCTTTACACAGAAGGTGTGCAGGACGCCCCTCAGAAACATAATTTCCTGCTTATGTGATTGGCTCACCAATTTTCCCAGACGTCTGCACTAAGATACAAGTCAGATTTCAGGCATCCCCTGGAATAAAAATTTATTTTTTGGAGACATACTCCCAATAGGAACTCATCTAAAGGAATGCAGGCCCAAAAGCTTTCCTCATTAGTGCCCTGTAGCTGCCACAGCTGATTGATAATTAATTATAAAACCACACACATTAGACTCCCTTTCGCACATGCACACAGAGGATTTCTTCAGAATAACAAAACCCGGAGGGCTGAATGAGGAAATAGAAATCAAAACAATCTTATAATGAGTACCATCATAATGAATGAATAAGGAAAAAGAAATTAATACAATTTCATGATGGTACTAAGTTGCCTCCCCCCCCCCTTTTTTTCTGCCCTCCCTTATTTTATTATATTTCCTATTTTTTATCTACTATTTCATTTTTAGGTGTATGTTTAATATTATTATGAAGACGGTATGAATTTATTTGCTAATCTACCTTGTTTCATTTTACTATGAATTCCAAATGATATCCAGATATGATGATGTTTTTTATTAAGGAATATTTTTTTACAGCATTATGTTGAGTTTTGTTTTTTGTTTTTCCATAGAATAGTTGTGAATGGTTTGTATTGTATCTTTGTATACAGTAGAGTTGGGCCAAACACCCCCCCGGTTCGGTTTGCGTCAGAACTCTCAAACATCGCAAAAGTTTAGACCCGAACCCCATTGAAGTCTATGGGACCCCAATTTGAAAGATCAAAAGTTGCCATTTTGAAGGCTTATATACAAGCTATTGGCCATAACAAGGGTATGGGGGCCCGGGTACTGCCCCGGGACATGATTTTAATGAAAAAATGTTTTTTGTAAAAATATTTGTTTTTACAGGAGCAGTGATTGTAATGATGCTTAAAGTAAAACAATAACAATGAAAAATTTCTTTAAATATAGTGCCCGGGGCGTCCACTTAGTCTGCCTGTAAAGTGGCACATCTGTACCGAGTATAGAACCTGCTGTAGCAAAACTGTCATTTTAAAAAATAAATAAATAAATTTAAATTGCCAGCAATATAATACTATTGCTGGCAATACATTTTTTTTTTTTATGGCATGGGGGTCCCCCCCAAACCCTCCCAGGCCCTTCGGGTCTGGTATGGATTTTAAGGGAAATCCCACGCCAATTTTCCATTTTTTTTATTTAAACAGTGTGGGGTCCCCCCCAAACCCATACAGACCTTTATCCGAGCATGTAACCCAACAGGTCAGGAAGGGGGGGGCGAGCAAGCACCCCCCCTTCTGAACCATACCACATGCCCTCAAAATAGGGGGATGCTTTGGGGCGGAGGGGCTCTGCAAAGCACCTTGTCCCTATGTTGATGGGGAGAAGGGCCTCTTCCCGACAACCCTGGGTTGTGGTTATAGGGGTCTGCAGGCAGGGAGCTTATCGGAATCTGGAATCCTCCAGATCCTGGCACCCTCCCTATGTGAATGAGTATTGTACCCCTACCCATTCACCAAAAAAAGTGTCAAAAAAAATAACGATGGGAGGCAGTTGTTGACTATTCCTTTATTAAAAAAATTAAAAAACCAATGTCCCCCCGATTTAGTTCCATCATCAATCACGACGTCCGCTGCACTGCTGGACCCGAAAAAAAACAATCCACCCATGACAAAGGCTAAACGCTGAATGCCTGCTCTGCTGTTTGACAGTTCTTAAATAGGTAAGGGGCACAGACCTAGCATGCACCGGTTGGTGATGTCACAAGGGGGCAGTGCCACTGGAAGACATGACCAGGTGGCCCCACCCCTTATTTTCAGATTCCAATAAACCAGGGTTGTAAGAAAGAGGCCCTTGTCCCCATCAACATGGGGACAAGGTGCTTTGAGGTAGGAGGCAGAGCTCCCCTGCCCCAAAGCACCCCCTCATCTTGAGGGCATTTGGCCTGGTATGGTTCAGGAGGGGGGCGCTCGCCCACCCTTTTCCTGTCCAGCCAGGCTGCATGTTTGGATAAGGGTCTGGTATGGATTTTGAGGGGGACCCCACACTGTTTTTAAAAAAAAAATAGTGCGGGGTTCCTCTTAAAATCCATACCAGAACCGAAGGGCCCCCATGCCATTTATTTTTTTACTTTTTTCTATTGCTGGCAATGTTTTATTTATTCAGCTGTCATTGGGGAAGCCCGTTGACAGCTGATGACTCATCCGTTGTTAAGGACGCAGCGGCCTGCTTTCTGGCCAGCTCCTTAGCAACCAGCTATGTGCCCTGATTGAGCAAAGCTTTGCCCAAGCAGGGCTTAGAATGCACTGTGCAGCACACAGTGCATTGTGGGGCACTCAGCGGGTAAACAACCCGCTGAGCGCCCTGCAAATTCGGGTGTTCGCCGAAGGGGCGAACAGGCAATGCCAAAGCATATTTTAAGATTTGATACTGTATTAAACTTGAGATTTGTGAATTATAATTGCATGTACTTCATCTTTTAGTAAATTTAATTGTGTGCGTGGAGCTGATAGGGTGGACTGGAGGACGCATCTTTGGCAGATGTATATTTCCATATATTTCCCCCTCCTTTTCCCTATCCTCCCTTTTGGCAGCATGCTTTGGTTTTGTTTTTTACACCATCCCCACACACTGCATGTCTGATTTCTGCCTGACAATAAGGTTTCTAGTGTGAACTATGATCAGGCACCTTGCTCTGCCCAGTCTTGTCCCTGATTGGTTCATGCAACACTAGTTTGACAGTTAAAGTCTCCCCTTTCTTGGCCTCAGAAATGAGTTGTGGCCCATCCCCTCCCTAGCTAGCCTGTCAGTTCTTGGCATTCTGACAGTGGCATGTGAGCCTGTGATGCCACCAGCGTCCATCTCCCTCAGCAGCGAGTCCAAGCTTGTGCCTGCGGCTGTCCTCCATTCCATATAGACTGCTGCCTGTTCGTTCTGCACACCCCCAGCCCCGGGGTTCAGTATCCAAGAATCTTTTATGTAAGTAGTTATGGAAAAAAATGTTGGTTTTTACTCATACTTACCTGGCGCCCATTCTGCTGTCTAGTTTGCTTTGAGGGAATCTCATACCCTGTTGAGGAGCTGTCGGTGATTTTGTGTGTCTCTCCTGCCTAGCTGTGGATTCATCCATCTTGCCATCCCATCTCCATTGCTCCCCAGCCCTGCATGGACTGTATAGACTACTTTATTATCTTACCCCATCTTCTGTCAGTGAGCGCTGACTCACTCACTAGTTATTAGTTTGTGTATTGCTTGTTTGTTATTACCTATAATATTTGACTTCTCCAGAATAGTCACTTCCCTAGCACAACTCTCTCTCTCTCTCCTTGTACATAGCCCTCTCCTCTTCTGAGAGTGTTTAATGACTCTTTGTGCAGACCAGCATCTCCACCCCCTCACCTTCCTACATTACTTTTTATGTAGCAACTAGGGATGAGTCCAACATCTTGATTCAGTTTAAGGCAAATTTGGGTTCAAACCCCAATTAAATCACATGTAACTGAATGTTAAAAAAACCGAAAATGACCATTTTCTAGGCTTATGGGCAAGGGATCAACAAACTAGTAGTATAAGGTGCGAGATACACAATTCATTTAAAAAACATGCCTGGGCTGTCCTTAACCTGTTTGCGAACTGCCACATCTGTAAGATGTACTGTATAAAATAAGCTACAACAAAATTGCCACTTGCAAAGAAGAAAAGGTGTTTAATTTGCTGGCAAATGACAGCACCTGGCAAACTGTTTTCAAACAAACTAACCAGGAATTTATTTCCTCTATACCAGACCCTTATCCTAGAAGAATGTCTGGTATAGATGGTAATGGGGGACTCCACAAAAACAGAATGGAATTCCCCCCTAAAAACCCCTATCCTTGGTGAGAGTCTGGCATGGATTTCAAAAGGGACTACACCACACACCCACAAAAAAAAATTGAGCCTACCACAACATTTATACCAGGCCCTTATCCAAGCATGAGGCTGGGATGGACAGGAAAAGTGTGTGCCCTTTCTGAAATATTCCAGGGTATATGCCCTCAACATAGGAAATACCTTTTTCCCATGTTGATGATGACAAGGACCACTTCCCTCAAACCTGACCTGGTGGTTGTGGGGGTCCGAGGGCAGGGGATTTATTGAAATCTGGAAGCCCATTTAACAATTGGGGGGTTCAAGATACTGCCCCTTATGTGATTGTGTAAGGGGTACATAGAACCCCTACTCATTTACACATAAAAGTGAAAAGTAAATAAACACACTTACACAGTCTTTATTAAACAGAAGTTCCAAGCCGTAAATCCATCATCAATCCAGTGATGTAGATCCACATCAATTATGATGAACAATGCCTGCTGATGCATCAAAAAAACTACTGACCACCAACACCATGTGCTTCTATTTCCCACTCACCAATCAATTTCATCTCCTGATGCCCACCACTAAAAACAAACAGAGGGGGCCTTGTCATTGAAGGCAGGGTCATTACCATTGCCCAAATATGTTCATGTGACTATATTTGTTCAGTAATGTGGTGATCAGTAGTGCTGTGTGTCACTGTGCTCCTTACCACGTGATCAGCTGTGACCATGCACAGCTGATCACAGCATGAACCAGGAAGTGCGGGTAAACGGCTTTCCTCGGTTCATGCTGACAGGGAGAGCCGATCAGATCAGGCGGCTCTCCCTGTCAGAGGGAGGGTCTGCTCTGATAATCAGCACATTGATTATCAGCGCAGCCCCCACGAGAGGTGCCCATCAATTGCCAATCAGTGCCCATCAGCTGCCAGTCTTTGCCCCATCAGTAAAGCCTGTCAATGCCCATTAAAGTGAAAATCAGTGCCCATAAATGTTCCAATCAGTGTCCCATCAGTAATGCCTGTCATTGCCCTTCACATGCCAATCAGTAATACCTGTCAGTAGCTCCTCATCAGTGCTGCCTATCCAGTGCCATCTATCAGTGCCCATTACTGCCACCTATCAGTTCCCATCAGTGCCCATCCAAGCCGCCTATTAGTGCCCATCAGTGACACCTATCAGTGTCCATATGTGCTGCATATCAGTGTAGCCTATCGGTGCTCATCAGTGCTGCATATCAGAGCCGCCTATCAGTGCCCATCAGTTCTACATATCAGTGCCTCCTCATCAGTGCCCATCAGTGCCACCTGATCAGTGCCACCTCATCAGTGCCCATCAGTGCTGCCTCATCAGTGCCCATTAGTGCAGCCTCATCAGTGAAGGAGAAAACATTTTATAACAGAAACAAAGAAAAACTTTTTTTTCAAAAATGTCTTTTTTTTGTTTGTTTAGCAAAAAAAAAAAAAAACGGAGAGGTGAACAAATACCACCAAAAGAAAGCGCTATTTGTGGGAAGAAAATGATAAAAATTTAGTTTGGGTACAGTGTTGTATGACTGTCATTGTCATTCAAAATGCAACAGCACTGAAAGCTGAAAATTGTCCTGGGCAGAAAGGGGGGAAAGTGCCCAGTATTGAAGTGGTTAAAGTTGATGGTGGGCCAAGTTAATAATTTACAGCATGTACATTTTTGTTTTATGGTCTCTCTCCCTGTGCATTGTAACTTCCCTTCCTCAGTTCCATAACCTATGCATAACCAATAAAGCATTAGGCATGTTAAGTGTTGTCCATATTATACAATATTGCACCAGCCCTGCTTATTAAAACTTGGCTGTTCTACCTCTCAGAGATCAATAACTGATCTGAAAAAACTATCAGAGGGATTAAGGGAGGAACAATATTGCCTTTTTTGTGAATTTACAGACACATCCTAAAGTATCTTAGTTACAGTGCTATTATTGTAGCTGATTAAAACAGACCTATAAATCTCACAAAGTTGTTAAACAAATTTAATATCAGTTAGCATGCCAAAAGTAACAAGGTTTATGTGCTAGCTAGGTGTACAGAACAAATTTGTTCTTTTTCTTAATTCTTTCTTCCAGAATAAGGCTCAGTGGGATCATGATTTATTTACAAGTCTTTGTTGGCAGACACAAACCACAAACTGAGCTTTAATTGTACCGTGAATTTACCCCTCACAGGAGCACTATGACTGAAAGTAAAGGTGAATTGATGTTGCTCTAATAGAACCTGAATATGTGAAACAATAAAGATAAAGTGAGCCCAGGGACCGCAAATGAGGTATAAGGAAAAGATGAGACAGAAAAGAAGGAAAAGGTAGAAAGAAAGTCATAACACTATTAGAAAAGTCATAAAAGAGTATGCGATTTGCCAACTTTCTTGGAAGGCCAGACTGATTTAAAGGAAAAAGTAACACTATTAGAACACTTTTACTTTTCCACAATTACATTAAATCCATAGAGCGAACTTCTTAATCTAGATTTAAGAATCCTACTACAGAATTATACACACAGTGTATACAAACAATTTGCCGATCCATTTGTTGTTGAAGATATGAAAGTTTCCACAAATTCTGAACATCTGGACAGACAGACTTTCCCTGTTAATCTATTCTCAGCTTTTCATCATACAGCTACATAGGAAAGCTGTACAGGACATGCACATCGAGGCATCACGTTTTACCCTCTAGTGATGTCATACATCTAGATCTTATGCTGGTCTAATGCCTTGTGAGGACTACTTTATGAAAATAAATTGAATGTCTCCAGAAGGCTCCTTTTTACCAAGCTTTAATGTATGCCACAGGGATTACTCGAGAGGTCTCATTCAGGTCATTTGGAAAAATTATGGTTGATTGTAAACTCTTTGTGAATGTTCTTGTCCAATAGCACAGATGATATACAGGTGCAGCAGGAGCTCCATAGCTTGCTTATGTTGATAATCTGTTCAGGAAATGTGAAGGTATTTTGGATTTATTTTACAGATTTTCCAGCACTAGGATTAGTTTTTATCTGAATTTCAGGACAATGCAGCTAAATTCACAGTTAAAATATTTGAATAGCTTTAAAATAGAATATGTTATCCAGACAGATGTTATCCTCATTATCCCTGAAAGGCAGCATAGTGACCTAAATTTTCTCCCCTACAGCTAATCAATATACTTGGGCATCAACCTGCCCCCAGGCTTTTTAATTGGACAATAAAGAACATCACATTCACCACACTAAAATTATTAATACCCTACTCATCCAGCTCTCTCTTTCTTTCAAAAAGATTAGAATCTTATACTGAAAGCACTATGAAATACAGTACAGATTCAGTGTACAAATTGGCTAAATACACTGCCCCTCCCAGTCTGAATACTGTTGTGTGGCAGATCTGTACTGCACATGCATGACTCGCACTGCGCTATCCCACTGGTCCCTGCTGTCTTCTGGGACCTGTGTGTCTCCCAGAAGACAGCGGGGGGGGGAGCGGAGAAGGCGCTGGAAGTGGCGTAGATACCTGCGGGTGGCTCGGGTATCTATGACCGGAAGTGGGAGCAAAATACCTGTATTAGACAGGTATCTGCTCCCCCCCTGAAAGGTGCCAAATGTGACACTGGAGGGGGGGAGGAACCAGAAAAGCAGAATTTCCATTTTTGGGTGGAACTCCGCTTTAAGAAACAAAAACAGAAGACCAAATGATAGCCTTGCAAACTGGGAAAAGTTGCACTATGCCTAAAAGACCAAGAAGCTCTCACAAGTCTAGTACCTGATTTGAGTGAACAGAAAAAGGTGAACCTGATCTGTAGGACCATAAGTTTGGATGATGGTCTGCCCAAGTCAGCTAGAAATGGTGCAGAAAGAAGCCAAGACAATCTCTCTGTCAATCCCTCCACTGGCTTCCACTCACCCGACTAATTAACTTAAAAAAACTAACGACAACTTTTACTGCGTACACACGGGTGGACTTTTCGACCGGACTTTCAACGGACTTCCGATGGATTTTTGAACGAATGGACTTGCCTACACATGATCACACCAAAGTCTGAGTGATTCGTACGACTGGAAAAGTCCGCTGAAGGTCCGATGAAGCCCACACACAATCGGATTGTCCGCCGGACTCGGTTCGTCGGACCAGTCCAGTCGAAAAGTTTGCCATCCACAACTCGGCCCCCAGTTACATCACTAACCTAGTCCCAAAATACCAACCTACTCGTTCTCTTCATTCCTCCCAAGACCTCCTGCTCTCTAGCTCCCTCGTAACCTACTCCAATGCTCACCTCCAGGACTTTTCCTGAGCCTCTCCTATCCTATGGAACTCCCTACCCAAATCTGTCTGACTATCTCCTTCTCCAGGGGTCGGCAACCTGTAAATCATGATCTACCAGTAGATCACGGACAGGTGATTGTTAGATCACGGTCTGGGCTGACTGACCCACCATTCCAGAGCATTAGAGTGCAATGGAAGTAGGGAGCAAGTGCCACATAAGCCAATGCCTCCTCTGTAGTGCTGGCCTGTCCCAGCTAGCGGTGTGCTGCCAGCAGCAGGAAAGAGGAGATCCTTAAGTCAGTGAGAAGCAATACATTGGGCATAATAGTATAGGGCTGCTTTTACACTGATGTGCTGTGGTTTACCCAGACCACGGGTGCAGTGCAGTGTACCTGCAGCTTTCCTGCAGGTTTGCTGCACTTAGCCATAGACTTCTATAATATCCTGCGAGTTTGGTTCACTTTCTGAAAGCACACCAAAACACCTGAATGCAAGAGTTTTTATGCGCTTTCAGAAAGTGCACCACACCTGCGGGATATAATAGAAGTCTATGGCAAAGCAAAGCTAGCCTAGTAAAGTTGCAGATGCACTGTGCTGCACCCACGGTGCAGGTAAACCACAGCACATCAATGTGAAAGCAGCCTTATAGGGGGCTCAAAACAGTAAAGGTTCATTTACATTTGCAGTTTGGGGGGTGGTAAAACCTAGGGTTGCCACCTTTTCTTCAAGCCAAACCCGAACATTTTAGTGTTGCACGGCACTGCACTTGCTTAACTCAACCCATTCACCTGAATGGGGCTGCGCTACAACTGTGTACAATGGCTACAGCAGTGTTATGGGTTTTTAGGGATTTAAAACAGGTGAAGAGGCAACATAACTCTTCTTCAGAGTGACATGGAGGGGGCAGAGTGACATGGAGGGGGCAAAGTGACAGAGAGGGAGCAGAGTGACAGAGAGGGGGCAGAGTGACAGAGAGGGGGCAGAGTGACATGGAGGGGGCAGAGTGACATGGAGGGAGCAGAGTGACAGAGATGGGGCAGAGTGACAGAGAGGGGGCAGAGTAACTGAGAGGGGGCAGAGTGACAGAGAGGGGGCAGAATGACATGGAGGGGGCAGAGTGACATGGAGGGGGCAGAGTGACAGAGAGGGGGCAGAGTGACATGGAGGGGGCAGAGTGACATGGAGGGGGCAGAGTGAAAGAGTGGGGGCAGAGTGACATGGAGGGGGCAGAGTGACATGGAGGGGGCAGAGTGACAGAGAGGGGGCAGAGTGACAGAGAACGGGCAGAGTGACAGAGAGGGGGCAGAGTGACATGGAGGGGGCAGAGTGACATGGAGGGGGCAGAGTAACAGAGAGGGGGCAGAGTGACATGGATGAGGCAGAGTGACATGGATGGGGCAGAGTGACAGAGAGGGGGCAGAGTGACAGAGAGGGGGCCGAGTGACAGAGAGGGGGCCAAGTGACAGAGGGGGCAGAGTGACATGGAGGGGGCAGAGTGACATGGATGTGGCAGAGTGACATGGAGGGGGCAGAGTGACATGGAGGGGGCAGAGTGACAGAGAGGAGGCAGAGTGACAGAGAGGGGGCAGAGTGACAGAGAGGGGGCAGAGTGACAGAGAGGGGGCAGAGTGACATGGAGGGGGCAGAGTGACATGGAGGGGGCAGAGTGACAGAGAGGAGGCAGAGTGACAGAGAGGGGGCAGAGTGACAGAGAGGGGGCAGAGTGACATGGATGGGGCAAAGTGACATGGATGGGGCAGAGTGACATGGATGGGGCAGAGTGACAGAGAGGGGGCAGAGTGACATGGATGAGGCAGAGTGACATGGATGGGGCAGAGTGACAGAGAGGGGGCCGAGTGACAGAGAGGGGGCCGAGTGACATGGAGGGGGCAGAGTGACATGGATGGGGCAGAGTGACATGGATGGGGCAGAGTGACATGGATGTGGCAGAGTGACATGGAGGGGGAAGAGTGACATGGAGGGGGCAGAGTGACAGAGAGGAGGCAGAGTGACAGAGAGGGGGCAGAGTGACAGAGAGGGGGCAGAGTGACATGGATGGGGCAGAGTGACATGGATGGGGCAGAGTGACATGGATGGGGCAGAGTGACAGAGAGGGGGCAGAGTGACAGAGAGGGGGCAGAGTGACAGAGAGGGGGCAGAGTGACATGGATGGGGCAGAGTGACATGGATGGGGCAGAGTGACATGGATGAGGTAGAGTGACATGGAGGGGGCAGAGTGACAAAGAGGGGGCCGAGTGACAGAGAGGGGGCCGAGTGACAGAGAGGGGGCCGAGTGACATGGAGGGGGCAGAGTGACATGGAGGGGGCAGAGTGACATGGAGGGGGCAGAGTGACAGAGAGGAGGCAGAGTGACAGAGAGGGGGCAGAGTGACACAGAGGGGGCAGAGTGACATGGATCGGGCAGAGTGACATGGAGGGGGCAGAGTGACAGAGAGGAGGCAGAGTGACAGAGAGGGGGCAGAGTGACAGAGAGGGGGCAGAGTGACATGGATGGGGCAGAGTGACATGGATGGGGCAGAGTGACAGAGAGGGGGCAGAGTGACATGGATGGGGCAGAGTGACATGGATGAGGCAGAGTGACAGAGAGGGGGCAGAGTGACATGGAGGGGGCAGAGTGACATGGAGGGGGCAGAGTGACATAGATGGGGCAGAGTGACATGGATGGGGCAGGGTGACATGGATGAGGCAGAGTGACAGAGAGGGGGCAGAGTGACATGGAGGGGGCAGAGTGACATGGATGGGGCAGAGTGACATGGATGGGGCAGAGTGACATGGATGGGGCAGAGTGACAGAGAGGGGGCAGAGTGACATGGAGGGGGCAGAGTGACAGAGAGGGGGCAGAGTGACAGAGAGGGGGCAGAGTGACATGGATGGGGCAGAGTGACATGGAGGGGGCAGAGTGACAGAGAGGGGGAAGAGTGACATGGAGGGGGCAGAGTGACAGAGAGGGGGCAGAGTGACATGGAGGGGGCAGAGTGACATGGAGGGGGCAGAGTGACAGAGAGGGGGCAGAGTGACATGGAGGGGGCAGAGTGACATGGAGGGGGCAGAGTGACATGGAGGGGGCAGAGTGACAGAGAGGGGGCAGAGTGACAGAGAGGGAGCAGAGTGACATGGAGGGGGCAGAGTGACATGGAGGGGGCAGAGTGACATGGAGGGGGCAGAGTGACAGAGAGGGGGCAGAGTGACAGAGAGGGGGCAGAGTGACATGGATGGGGCAGAGTGACATGGATGGGGCAGAGTGACATGGAGGGGGCAGAGTGACATGGAGGGGGCAGAGTGACAGAGAGGGGGCAGAGTGACATGGAGGGGGCAGAGTGACATGGAGGGGGCAGAGTGACAGAGAGGGGGCAGAGTGACATGGAGGGGGCAGAGTGACATGGATGGGGCAGAGTGACATGGATGAGGCAGAGTGACAGAGAGGGGGCAGAGTGACATGGATGGGGCAGAGTGACATGGATGGGGCAGAGTGACATGGATGGGGCAGAGTGACATGGATGGGGCAGAGTGACAGAGAGGGGGCAGAGTGACATGGAGGGGGCAGAGTGACATGGAGGGGGCAGAGTGACAGAGAGGGGGCAGAGTGACAGAGAGGGGGCAGAGTGACATGGATGGGGCAGAGTGACATGGATGGGGCAGAGTGACATGGATGATGCAGAGTGACAGAGAGGGGGCAGAGTGACATGGATGGGGCAGAGTGACATGGATGGGGCAGAGTGACAGAGAGGGGGCAGAGTGATATGGAGGGGGCAGAGTGACATGGAGGGGGCAGAGTGACAGAGAGGGGGCAGAGTGACATGGATGGGGCAGAGTGACATGGATGGGGCAGAGTGACAGAGAGGGGGCAGAGTGACAGAGAGGGGGCAGAGTGACAGAGAGGGGGCAGAGTGACATGGATGGGGCAGAGTGACAGAGAGGGGGCAGAGTGACATGGAGGGGGCAGAGTGACATGGAGGGGGCAGAGTGACATGGAGGGGGCAGAGTGACAGAGAGGGGGCAGAGTGACATGGAGGGGGCAGAGTGACATGGAGGGGGCAGAGTGACATGGAGGGGGCAGAGTGACATGGAGGGGGCAGAGTGACAGAGAGGGGGCAGAGTGACAGAGAGGGAGCAGAGTGACATGGAGGGGGCAGAGTGACATGGAGGGGGCAGAGTGACAGAGAGGGGGCAGAGTGACATGGAGGGGGCAGAGTGACATGGAGGGGGCAGAGTGACATGGAGGGGGCAGAGTGACAGAGAGGGGGCAGAGTGACAGAGAGGGGGCAGAGTGACATGGATGGGGCAGAGTGACATGGAGGGGGCAGAGTGACATGGAGGGGGCAGAGTGACAGAGAGGGGGCAGAGTGACATGGAGGGGGCAGAGTGACATGGAGGGGGCAGAGTGACAGAGAGGGGGCAGAGTGACAGAGAGGGGGCAGAGTGACATGGAGGGGGCAGAGTGACATGGATGGGGCAGAGTGACATGGATGAGGCAGAGTGACAGAGAGGGGGCAGAGTGACATGGATGGGGCAGAGTGACATGGATGGGGCAGAGTGACATGGATGGGGCAGAGTGACAGAGAGGGGGCAGAGTGACATGGAGGGGGCAGAGTGACATGGAGGGGGCAGAGTGACAGAGAGGGGGCAGAGTGACAGAGAGGGGGCAGAGTGACATGGATGGGGCAGAGTGACATGGATGGGGCAGAGTGACATGGATGAGGCAGAGTGACAGAGAGGGGGCAGAGTGACATGGATGGGGCAGAGTGACATGGATGGGGCAGAGTGACAGAGAGGGGGCAGAGTGACATGGAGGGGGCAGAGTGACATGGAGGGGGCAGAGTGACAGAGAGGGGGCAGAGTGACATGGAGGGGGCAGAGTGACAGAGAGGGGGCAGAGTGACATGGATGGGGCAGAGTGACAGAGAGGGGGCAGAGTGACATGGAGGGGGCAGAGTGACATGGAGGGGGCAGAGTGACATGGAGGGGGCAGAGTGACATGGATGGGGCAGAGTGACATGGAGGGGGCAGAGTGAGAGAGAGGGGGCAGAGTGACATGGAGGGGGCAGAGTGACAGAGAGGGGGCAGAGTGACATGGATGGGGCAGAGTGACATGGATGGGGCAGAGTGACATGGATGGGGCAGAGTGACATGGATGGGGCAGAGTGACATGGAGGGGGCAGAGTGACATGGATGGGGCAGAGTGAAATGGAGGGGGCCGAGTGACCGAGAGGGGGCAGAGTGACATGGAGGGGGCAGAGTGATATGGATGGGGCAGAGTGACATGGATGGGGCAGAGTGACAGAGAGGGGGCAGAGTGAAATGGAGGGGGCAGAGTGACATGGAGGGGGCAGAGTGACAGAGAGGGGGCAGAGTGACAGAGAGGGGGCAGAGTGACAGAGAGGGGGCAGAGTGACAGAGAGGGGGCAGAGTGACATGGATGGGGCAGAGTGACATGGAGGGGGCAGAGTGACAGAGAGGGGGCAGAGTGACATGGAGGGGGCAGAGTGACATGGAGGGGGCAGAGTGACAGAGAGGGGGCAGAGTGACATGGAGGGGGCAGAGTGACAGAGAGGGGGTAGAGTGACAGAGAGGGAGCAGAGTGACATGGAGGGGGCAGAGTGACATGGATGGGGCAGAGTGACATGGAGGGGGCAGAGTGACATGGAGGGGGCAGAGTGACATGGAGGGGGCAGAGTGACAGAGAGGGGGCAGAGTGACATGGAGGGGGCAGAGTGACATGGAGGGGGCAGAGTGACATGGAGGGGGCAGAGTGACAGAGAGGGGGCAGAGTGACAGAGAGGGGGCAGAGTGACATGGATGGGGCAGAGTGACATGGAGGGGGCAGAGTGACATGGAGGGGGCAGAGTGACAGAGAGGGGGCAGAGTGACATGGATGGGGCAGAGTGACATGGATGGGGCAGAGTGACATGGATGGGGCAGAGTGACAGAGAGGGGGCAGAGTGATATGGAGGGGGCAGAGTGACATGGAGGGGGCAGAGTGACAGAGAGGGGGCAGAGTGACATGGAGGGGGCAGAGTGACATGGATGGGGCAGAGTGACATGGATGAGGCAGAGTGACAGAGAGGGGGCAGAGTGACATGGATGGGGCAGAGTGACATGGATGGGGCAGAGTGACATGGATGGGGCAGAGTGACAGAGAGGGGGCAGAGTGACATGGAGGGGGCAGAGTGACATGGAGGGGGCAGAGTGACAGAGAGGGGGCAGAGTGAAAGAGAGGGGGCAGAGTGACATGGATGGGGCAGAGTGACATGGATGAGGCAGAGTGACAGAGAGGGGGCAGAGTGACATGGATGGGGCAGAGTGACATGGATGGGGCAGAGTGACAGAGAGGGGGCAGAGTGACATGGAGGGGGCAGAGTGACATGGAGGGGGCAGAGTGACATGGATGGGGCAGAGTGACATGGAGGGGGCAGAGTGACAGAGAGGGGGCAGAGTGACATGGAGGGGGCAGAGTGACAGAGAGGGGGCAGAGTGACATGGATGGGGCAGAGTGACATGGAGGGGGCAGAGTGACAGAGAGGGGGCAGAGTGACATGGAGGGGGCAGAGTGACAGAGAGGGGGCAGAGTGACATGGATGGGGCAGAGTGACATGGATGGGGCAGAGTGACATGGAGGGGGCAGAGTGACATGGATGGGGCAGAGTGACATGGAGAGGGCAGAGTGACATGGATGGGGCAGAGTGAAATGGAGGGGGCTGAGTGACATGGAGGGGGCAGAGTGACGTGGATGGGGCAGAGTGACATTGAGGGGGCAGAGTGACATGGATGGGGCAGAGTGACATGGAGGGGGCAGAGTGACATAGATGGGGCAGAGTGACATGGATGGGGCAGAGTGACATGGATGAGGCAGAGTGACATGGAGGGGGCAGAGTGACATGGATGGGGCAGAGTGACATTGAGGGGGGCAGAGTGACATGGATGGGGCAGAGTGACATGGAGGGGGCAGAGTGACATGGATGGGGCAGAGTGACAGAGAGGGGGCAGAGTGACATGGATGGGGCAGAGTGACATGGATGGGGCAGAGTGACATGGAGGGGGCAGAGTGACAGAGAGGGGGCAGAGTGACATGGATGAGGCAGAGTGACATGGATGGGGCAGAATGACAGAGAGGGGGCAGAGTGACATGGAGGGGGCAGAGTGACATGGATGGGGCAGAGTGACATGGAGGGGGCAGAGTGACAGAGAGGGGGCAGAGTGACAGAGAACGGGCAGAGTGACAGAGAGGGGGCAGAGTGACATGGAGGGGGCAGAGTGACATGGAGGGGGCAGAGTAACAGAGAGGGGGCAGAGTGACATGGATGAGGCAGAGTGACATGGATGGGGCAGAGTGACAGAGAGGGGGCAGAGTGACAGAGAGGGGGCCGAGTGACAGAGAGGGGGCCAAGTGACAGAGGGGGCAGAGTGACATGGAGGGGGCAGAGTGACATGGATGTGGCAGAGTGACATGGAGGGGGCAGAGTGACATGGAGGGGGCAGAGTGACAGAGAGGAGGCAGAGTGACAGAGAGGGGGCAGAGTGACAGAGAGGGGGCAGAGTGACAGAGAGGGGGCAGAGTGACATGGAGGGGGCAGAGTGACATGGAGGGGGCAGAGTGACAGAGAGGAGGCAGAGTGACAGAGAGGGGGCAGAGTGACAGAGAGGGGGCAGAGTGACATGGATGGGGCAAAGTGACATGGATGGGGCAGAGTGACATGGATGGGGCAGAGTGACAGAGAGGGGGCAGAGTGACATGGATGAGGCAGAGTGACATGGATGGGGCAGAGTGACAGAGAGGGGGCCGAGTGACAGAGAGGGGGCCGAGTGACATGGAGGGGGCAGAGTGACATGGATGGGGCAGAGTGACATGGATGGGGCAGAGTGACATGGATGTGGCAGAGTGACATGGAGGGGGAAGAGTGACATGGAGGGGGCAGAGTGACAGAGAGGAGGCAGAGTGACAGAGAGGGGGCAGAGTGACAGAGAGGGGGCAGAGTGACATGGATGGGGCAGAGTGACATGGATGGGGCAGAGTGACATGGATGGGGCAGAGTGACAGAGAGGGGGCAGAGTGACAGAGAGGGGGCAGAGTGACAGAGAGGGGGCAGAGTGACATGGATGGGGCAGAGTGACATGGATGGGGCAGAGTGACATGGATGAGGTAGAGTGACATGGAGGGGGCAGAGTGACAAAGAGGGGGCCGAGTGACAGAGAGGGGGCCGAGTGACAGAGAGGGGGCCGAGTGACATGGAGGGGGCAGAGTGACATGGAGGGGGCAGAGTGACATGGAGGGGGCAGAGTGACAGAGAGGAGGCAGAGTGACAGAGAGGGGGCAGAGTGACACAGAGGGGGCAGAGTGACATGGATCGGGCAGAGTGACATGGAGGGGGCAGAGTGACAGAGAGGAGGCAGAGTGACAGAGAGGGGGCAGAGTGACAGAGAGGGGGCAGAGTGACATGGATGGGGCAGAGTGACATGGATGGGGCAGAGTGACATGGATGGGGCAGAGTGACAGAGAGGGGGCAGAGTGACATGGATGGGGCAGAGTGACATGGATGAGGCAGAGTGACAGAGAGGGGGCAGAGTGACATGGAGGGGGCAGAGTGACATGGAGGGGGCAGAGTGACATAGATGGGGCAGAGTGACATGGATGGGGCAGGGTGACATGGATGAGGCAGAGTGACAGAGAGGGGGCAGAGTGACATGGAGGGGGCAGAGTGACATGGATGGGGCAGAGTGACATGGATGGGGCAGAGTGACATGGATGGGGCAGAGTGACAGAGAGGGGGCAGAGTGACATGGAGGGGGCAGAGTGACAGAGAGGGGGCAGAGTGACAGAGAGGGGGCAGAGTGACATGGATGGGGCAGAGTGACATGGAGGGGGCAGAGTGACAGAGAGGGGGAAGAGTGACATGGAGGGGGCAGAGTGACAGAGAGGGGGCAGAGTGACATGGAGGGGGCAGAGTGACATGGAGGGGGCAGAGTGACAGAGAGGGGGCAGAGTGACAGAGAGGGAGCAGAGTGACATGGAGGGGGCAGAGTGACATGGAGGGGGCAGAGTGACATGGAGGGGGCAGAGTGACAGAGAGGGGGCAGAGTGACAGAGAGGGGGCAGAGTGACATGGATGGGGCAGAGTGACATGGATGGGGCAGAGTGACATGGAGGGGGCAGAGTGACATGGAGGGGGCAGAGTGACAGAGAGGGGGCAGAGTGACATGGAGGGGGCAGAGTGACATGGAGGGGGCAGAGTGACAGAGAGGGGGCAGAGTGACATGGAGGGGGCAGAGTGACATGGATGGGGCAGAGTGACATGGATGAGGCAGAGTGACAGAGAGGGGGCAGAGTGACATGGATGGGGCAGAGTGACATGGATGGGGCAGAGTGACATGGATGGGGCAGAGTGACATGGATGGGGCAGAGTGACAGAGAGGGGGCAGAGTGACATGGAGGGGGCAGAGTGACATGGAGGGGGCAGAGTGACAGAGAGGGGGCAGAGTGACAGAGAGGGGGCAGAGTGACATGGATGGGGCAGAGTGACATGGATGGGGCAGAGTGACATGGATGAGGCAGAGTGACAGAGAGGGGGCAGAGTGACATGGATGGGGCAGAGTGACATGGATGGGGCAGAGTGACAGAGAGGGGGCAGAGTGATATGGAGGGGGCAGAGTGACATGGAGGGGGCAGAGTGACAGAGAGGGGGCAGAGTGACATGGATGGGGCAGAGTGACATGGATGGGGCAGAGTGACAGAGAGGGGGCAGAGTGACATGGAGGGGGCAGAGTGACAGAGAGGGGGCAGAGTGACAGAGAGGGGGCAGAGTGACAGAGAGGGGGCAGAGTGACATGGATGGGGCAGAGTGACAGAGAGGGGGCAGAGTGACATGGAGGGGGCAGAGTGACATGGAGGGGGCAGAGTGACATGGAGGGGGCAGAGTGACAGAGAGGGGGCAGAGTGACATGGAGGGGGCAGAGTGACATGGAGGGGGCAGAGTGACATGGAGGGGGCAGAGTGACATGGAGGGGGCAGAGTGACAGAGAGGGGGCAGAGTGACAGAGAGGGAGCAGAGTGACATGGAGGGGGCAGAGTGACATGGAGGGGGCAGAGTGACAGAGAGGGGGCAGAGTGACATGGAGGGGGCAGAGTGACATGGAGGGGGCAGAGTGACATGGAGGGGGCAGAGTGACAGAGAGGGGGCAGAGTGACAGAGAGGGGGCAGAGTGACATGGATGGGGCAGAGTGACATGGAGGGGGCAGAGTGACATGGAGGGGGCAGAGTGACAGAGAGGGGGCAGAGTGACATGGAGGGGGCAGAGTGACATGGAGGGGGCAGAGTGACAGAGAGGGGGCAGAGTGACAGAGAGGGGGCAGAGTGACATGGAGGGGGCAGAGTGACATGGATGGGGCAGAGTGACATGGATGAGGCAGAGTGACAGAGAGGGGGCAGAGTGACATGGATGGGGCAGAGTGACATGGATGGGGCAGAGTGACATGGATGGGGCAGAGTGACAGAGAGGGGGCAGAGTGACATGGAGGGGGCAGAGTGACATGGAGGGGGCAGAGTGACAGAGAGGGGGCAGAGTGACAGAGAGGGGGCAGAGTGACATGGATGGGGCAGAGTGACATGGATGGGGCAGAGTGACATGGATGAGGCAGAGTGACAGAGAGGGGGCAGAGTGACATGGATGGGGCAGAGTGACATGGATGGGGCAGAGTGACAGAGAGGGGGCAGAGTGACATGGAGGGGGCAGAGTGACATGGAGGGGGCAGAGTGACAGAGAGGGGGCAGAGTGACATGGAGGGGGCAGAGTGACAGAGAGGGGGCAGAGTGACATGGATGGGGCAGAGTGACAGAGAGGGGGCAGAGTGACATGGAGGGGGCAGAGTGACATGGAGGGGGCAGAGTGACATGGAGGGGGCAGAGTGACATGGATGGGGCAGAGTGACATGGAGGGGGCAGAGTGAGAGAGAGGGGGCAGAGTGACATGGAGGGGGCAGAGTGACAGAGAGGGGGCAGAGTGACATGGATGGGGCAGAGTGACATGGATGGGGCAGAGTGACATGGAGGGGGCAGAGTGACATGGATGGGGCAGAGTGACATGGATGGGGCAGAGTGACATGGATGGGGCAGAGTGACATGGATGGGGCAGAGTGACAGAGAGGGGGCAGAGTGACATGGAGGGGGCAGAGTGACATGGAGGGGTCAGAGTGACAGAGAGGGGGCAGAGTGACAGAGAGGGGGCAGAGTGACATGGATGGGGCAGAGTGACATGGATGAGGCAGAGTGACAGAGAGGGGGCAGAGTGACATGGATGGGTCAGAGTGACATGGATGGGGCAGAGTGACAGAGAGGGGGCAGAGTGACATGGAGGGGGCAGAGTGACATGGAGGGGGCAGAGTGACATGGATGGGGCAGAGTGACATGGAGGGGGCAGAGTGACAGAGAGGGGGCAGAGTGACATGGAGGGGGCAGAGTGACAGAGAGGGGGCAGAGTGACATGGATGGGGCAGAGTGACATGGAGGGGGCAGAGTGACAGAGAGGGGGCAGAGTGACATGGAGGGGGCAGAGTGACAGAGAGGGGGCAGAGTGACATGGATGGGGCAGAGTGACATGGATGGGGCAGAGTGACATGGAGGGGGCAGAGTGACATGGATGGGGCAGAGTGACATGGAGAGGGCAGAGTGACATGGAGAGGGCAGAGTGACATGGATGGGGCAGAGTGAAATGGAGGGGGCCGAGTGACATGGAGGGGGCAGAGTGACGTGGATGGGGCAGAGTGACATTGAGGGGGCAGAGTGACATGGATGGGGCAGAGTGACATGGAGGGGGCAGAGTGACATAGATGGGGCAGAGTGACATGGATGGGGCAGAGTGACATGGATGAGGCAGAGTGACATGGAGGGGGCAGAGTGACATGGATGGGGCAGAGTGACATTGAGGGGGGCAGAGTGACATGGATGGGGCAGAGTGACATGGAGGGGGCAGAGTGACATGGATGGGGCAGAGTGACAGAGAGGGGGCAGAGTGACATGGATGGGGCAGAGTGACATGGATGGGGCAGAGTGACATGGAGGGGGCAGAGTGACAGAGAGGGGGCAGAGTGACATGGATGAGGCAGAGTGACATGGATGGGGCAGAGTGACAGAGAGGGGGCAGAGTGACATGGAGGGGGCAGAGTGACATGGATGGGGCAGAGTGACATGGAGGGGGCAGAGTGACAGAGAGGGGGCAGAGTGACAGAGAACGGGCAGAGTGACAGAGAGGGGGCAGAGTGACATGGAGGGGGCAGAGTGACATGGAGGGGGCAGAGTAACAGAGAGGGGGCAGAGTGACATGGATGAGGCAGAGTGACATGGATGGGGCAGAGTGACAGAGAGGGGGCAGAGTGACAGAGAGGGGGCCGAGTGACAGAGAGGGGGCCAAGTGACAGAGGGGGCAGAGTGACATGGAGGGGGCAGAGTGACATGGATGTGGCAGAGTGACATGGAGGGGGCAGAGTGACATGGAGGGGGCAGAGTGACAGAGAGGAGGCAGAGTGACAGAGAGGGGGCAGAGTGACAGAGAGGGGGCAGAGTGACAGAGAGGGGGCAGAGTGACATGGAGGGGGCAGAGTGACATGGAGGGGGCAGAGTGACAGAGAGGAGGCAGAGTGACAGAGAGGGGGCAGAGTGACAGAGAGGGGGCAGAGTGACATGGATGGGGCAAAGTGACATGGATGGGGCAGAGTGACATAGATGGGGCAGAGTGACAGAGAGGGGGCAGAGTGACATGGATGAGGCAGAGTGACATGGATGGGGCAGAGTGACAGAGAGGGGGCCGAGTGACAGAGAGGGGGCCGAGTGACATGGAGGGGGCAGAGTGACATGGATGGGGCAGAGTGACATGGATGGGGCAGAGTGACATGGATGTGGCAGAGTGACATGGAGGGGGAAGAGTGACATGGAGGGGGCAGAGTGACAGAGAGGAGGCAGAGTGACAGAGAGGGGGCAGAGTGACAGAGAGGGGGCAGAGTGACATGGATGGGGCAGAGTGACATGGATGGGGCAGAGTGACATGGATGGGGCAGAGTGACAGAGAGGGGGCAGAGTGACAGAGAGGGGGCAGAGTGACAGAGAGGGGGCAGAGTGACATGGATGGGGCAGAGTGACATGGATGGGGCAGAGTGACATGGATGAGGTAGAGTGACATGGAGGGGGCAGAGTGACAAAGAGGGGGCCGAGTGACAGAGAGGGGGCCGAGTGACAGAGAGGGGGCCGAGTGACATGGAGGGGGCAGAGTGACATGGAGGGGGCAGAGTGACATGGAGGGGGCAGAGTGACAGAGAGGAGGCAGAGTGACAGAGAGGGGGCAGAGTGACACAGAGGGGGCAGAGTGACATGGATCGGGCAGAGTGACATGGAGGGGGCAGAGTGACAGAGAGGAGGCAGAGTGACAGAGAGGGGGCAGAGTGACAGAGAGGGGGCAGAGTGACATGGATGGGGCAGAGTGACATGGATGGGGCAGAGTGACATGGATGGGGCAGAGTGACAGAGAGGGGGCAGAGTGACATGGATGGGGCAGAGTGACATGGAGGGGGCAGAGTGACAGAGAGGGGGCAGAGTGACATGGAGGGGGCAGAGTGACATGGAGGGGGCAGAGTGACAGAGAGGGGGCAGAGTGACAGAGAGGGGGCAGAGTGACATGGAGGGGGCAGAGTGACATGGATGGGGCAGAGTGACATGGATGAGGCAGAGTGACAGAGAGGGGGCAGAGTGACATGGATGGGGCAGAGTGACATGGATGGGGCAGAGTGACATGGATGGGGCAGAGTGACAGAGAGGGGGCAGAGTGACATGGAGGGGGCAGAGTGACATGGAGGGGGCAGAGTGACAGAGAGGGGGCAGAGTGACAGAGAGGGGGCAGAGTGACATGGATGGGGCAGAGTGACATGGATGGGGCAGAGTGACATGGATGAGGCAGAGTGACAGAGAGGGGGCAGAGTGACATGGATGGGGCAGAGTGACATGGATGGGGCAGAGTGACAGAGAGGGGGCAGAGTGACATGGAGGGGGCAGAGTGACATGGAGGGGGCAGAGTGACAGAGAGGGGGCAGAGTGACATGGAGGGGGCAGAGTGACAGAGAGGGGGCAGAGTGACATGGATGGGGCAGAGTGACAGAGAGGGGGCAGAGTGACATGGAGGGGGCAGAGTGACATGGAGGGGGCAGAGTGACATGGAGGGGGCAGAGTGACATGGATGGGGCAGAGTGACATGGAGGGGGCAGAGTGAGAGAGAGGGGGCAGAGTGACATGGAGGGGGCAGAGTGACAGAGAGGGGGCAGAGTGACATGGATGGGGCAGAGTGACATGGATGGGGCAGAGTGACATGGAGGGGGCAGAGTGACATGGATGGGGCAGAGTGACATGGATGGGGCAGAGTGACATGGATGGGGCAGAGTGACATGGATGGGGCAGAGTGACAGAGAGGGGGCAGAGTGACATGGAGGGGGCAGAGTGACATGGAGGGGTCAGAGTGACAGAGAGGGGGCAGAGTGACAGAGAGGGTGCAGAGTGACATGGATGGGGCAGAGTGACATGGATGAGGCAGAGTGACAGAGAGGGGGCAGAGTGACATGGATGGGTCAGAGTGACATGGATGGGGCAGAGTGACAGAGAGGGGGCAGAGTGACATGGAGGGGGCAGAGTGACATGGAGGGTGCAGAGTGACATGGAGGGGGCAGAGTGACAGAGAGGGGGCAGAGTGACATGGAGGGGGCAGAGTGACAGAGAGGGGGCAGAGTGACATGGATGGGGCAGAGTGACATGGAGGGGGCAGAGTGACAGAGAGGGGGCAGAGTGACATGGAGGGGGCAGAGTGACAGAGAGGGGGCAGAGTGACATGGATGGGGCAGAGTGACATGGATGGGGCAGAGTGACATGGAGGGGGCAGAGTGACATGGATGGGGCAGAGTGACATGGAGAGGGCAGAGTGACATGGAGAGGGCAGAGTGACATGGATGGGGCAGAGTGAAATGGAGGGGGCCGAGTGACATGGAGGGGGCAGAGTGACGTGGATGGGGCAGAGTGACATTGAGGGGGCAGAGTGACATGGATGGGGCAGAGTGACATGGAGGGGGCAGAGTGACATAGATGGGGCAGAGTGACATGGATGGGGCAGAGTGACATGGATGAGGCAGAGTGACATGGAGGGGGCAGAGTGACATGGATGGGGCAGAGTGACATTGAGGGGGGCAGAGTGACATGGATGGGGCAGAGTGACATGGAGGGGGCAGAGTGACATGGATGGGGCAGAGTGACAGAGAGGGGGCAGAGTGACATGGATGGGGCAGAGTGACATGGATGGGGCAGAGTGACATGGAGGGGGCAGAGTGACAGAGAGGGGGCAGAGTGACATGGATGAGGCAGAGTGACATGGATGGGGCAGAGTGACAGAGAGGGGGCAGAGTGACATGGAGGGGGCAGAGTGACATGGATGGGGCAGAGTGACATGGAGGGGGCAGAGTGACAGAGAGGGGGCAGAGTGACAGAGAACGGGCAGAGTGACAGAGAGGGGGCAGAGTGACATGGAGGGGGCAGAGTGACATGGAGGGGGCAGAGTAACAGAGAGGGGGCAGAGTGACATGGATGAGGCAGAGTGACATGGATGGGGCAGAGTGACAGAGAGGGGGCAGAGTGACAGAGAGGGGGCCGAGTGACAGAGAGGGGGCCAAGTGACAGAGGGGGCAGAGTGACATGGAGGGGGCAGAGTGACATGGATGTGGCAGAGTGACATGGAGGGGGCAGAGTGACATGGAGGGGGCAGAGTGACAGAGAGGAGGCAGAGTGACAGAGAGGGGGCAGAGTGACAGAGAGGGGGCAGAGTGACAGAGAGGGGGCAGAGTGACATGGAGGGGGCAGAGTGACATGGAGGGGGCAGAGTGACAGAGAGGAGGCAGAGTGACAGAGAGGGGGCAGAGTGACAGAGAGGGGGCAGAGTGACATGGATGGGGCAAAGTGACATGGATGGGGCAGAGTGACATAGATGGGGCAGAGTGACAGAGAGGGGGCAGAGTGACATGGATGAGGCAGAGTGACATGGATGGGGCAGAGTGACAGAGAGGGGGCCGAGTGACAGAGAGGGGGCCGAGTGACATGGAGGGGGCAGAGTGACATGGATGGGGCAGAGTGACATGGATGGGGCAGAGTGACATGGATGTGGCAGAGTGACATGGAGGGGGAAGAGTGACATGGAGGGGGCAGAGTGACAGAGAGGAGGCAGAGTGACAGAGAGGGGGCAGAGTGACAGAGAGGGGGCAGAGTGACATGGATGGGGCAGAGTGACATGGATGGGGCAGAGTGACATGGATGGGGCAGAGTGACAGAGAGGGGGCAGAGTGACAGAGAGGGGGCAGAGTGACAGAGAGGGGGCAGAGTGACATGGATGGGGCAGAGTGACATGGATGGGGCAGAGTGACATGGATGAGGTAGAGTGACATGGAGGGGGCAGAGTGACAAAGAGGGGGCCGAGTGACAGAGAGGGGGCCGAGTGACAGAGAGGGGGCCGAGTGACATGGAGGGGGCAGAGTGACATGGAGGGGGCAGAGTGACATGGAGGGGGCAGAGTGACAGAGAGGAGGCAGAGTGACAGAGAGGGGGCAGAGTGACACAGAGGGGGCAGAGTGACATGGATCGGGCAGAGTGACATGGAGGGGGCAGAGTGACAGAGAGGAGGCAGAGTGACAGAGAGGGGGCAGAGTGACAGAGAGGGGGCAGAGTGACATGGATGGGGCAGAGTGACATGGATGGGGCAGAGTGACAGAGAGGGGGCAGAGTGACATGGATGGGGCAGAGTGACAGAGAGGGGGCAGAGTGACATGGAGGGGGCAGAGTGACATGGAGGGGGCAGAGTGACATAGATGGGGCAGAGTGACATGGATGGGGCAGGGTGACATGGATGAGGCAGAGTGACAGAGAGGGGGCAGAGTGACATGGAGGGGGCAGAGTGACATGGATGGGGCAGAGTGACATGGATGGGGCAGAGTGACATGGATGGGGCAGAGTGACAGAGAGGGGGCAGAGTGACATGGAGGGGGCAGAGTGACAGAGAGGGGGCAGAGTGACAGAGAGGGGGCAGAGTGACATGGATGGGGCAGAGTGACATGGAGGGGGCAGAGTGACAGAGAGGGGGAAGAGTGACATGGAGGGGGCAGAGTGACAGAGAGGGGGCAGAGTGACAGAGAGGGGGCAGAGTGACAGAGAGGGGGCAGAGTGACATGGATGGGGCAGAGTGACAGAGAGGGGGCAGAGTGACATGGAGGGGGCAGAGTGACATGGAGGGGGCAGAGTGACATGGAGGGGGCAGAGTGACAGAGAGGGGGCAGAGTGACATGGAGGGGGCAGAGTGACATGGAGGGGGCAGAGTGACATGGAGGGGGCAGAGTGACATGGAGGGGGCAGAGTGACAGAGAGGGGGCAGAGTGACAGAGAGGGAGCAGAGTGACATGGAGGGGGCAGAGTGACATGGAGGGGGCAGAGTGACAGAGAGGGGGCAGAGTGACATGGAGGGGGCAGAGTGACATGGAGGGGGCAGAGTGACATGGAGGGGGCAGAGTGACAGAGAGGGGGCAGAGTGACAGAGAGGGGGCAGAGTGACATGGATGGGGCAGAGTGACATGGAGGGGGCAGAGTGACATGGAGGGGGCAGAGTGACAGAGAGGGGGCAGAGTGACATGGAGGGGGCAGAGTGACATGGAGGGGGCAGAGTGACAGAGAGGGGGCAGAGTGACAGAGAGGGGGCAGAGTGACATGGAGGGGGCAGAGTGACATGGATGGGGCAGAGTGACATGGATGAGGCAGAGTGACAGAGAGGGGGCAGAGTGACATGGATGGGGCAGAGTGACATGGATGGGGCAGAGTGACATGGATGGGGCAGAGTGACAGAGAGGGGGCAGAGTGACATGGAGGGGGCAGAGTGACATGGAGGGGGCAGAGTGACAGAGAGGGGGCAGAGTGACAGAGAGGGGGCAGAGTGACATGGATGGGGCAGAGTGACATGGATGGGGCAGAGTGACATGGATGAGGCAGAGTGACAGAGAGGGGGCAGAGTGACATGGATGGGGCAGAGTGACATGGATGGGGCAGAGTGACAGAGAGGGGGCAGAGTGACATGGAGGGGGCAGAGTGACATGGAGGGGGCAGAGTGACAGAGAGGGGGCAGAGTGACATGGAGGGGGCAGAGTGACAGAGAGGGGGCAGAGTGACATGGATGGGGCAGAGTGACAGAGAGGGGGCAGAGTGACATGGAGGGGGCAGAGTGACATGGAGGGGGCAGAGTGACATGGAGGGGGCAGAGTGACATGGATGGGGCAGAGTGACATGGAGGGGGCAGAGTGAGAGAGAGGGGGCAGAGTGACATGGAGGGGGCAGAGTGACAGAGAGGGGGCAGAGTGACATGGATGGGGCAGAGTGACATGGATGGGGCAGAGTGACATGGAGGGGGCAGAGTGACATGGAGGGGGCAGAGTGACATGGATGGGGCAGAGTGACAGAGAGGGGGCAGAGTGACATGGATGGGGCAGAGTGACAGAGAGGGGGCAGAGTGACATGGAGGGGGCAGAGTGACATGGAGGGGGCAGAGTGACATGGAGGGGGCAGAGTGACATGGATGGGGCAGAGTGACATGGAGGGGGCAGAGTGAGAGAGAGGGGGCAGAGTGACATGGAGGGAGCAGAGTGACAGAGAGGGGGCAGAGTGACATGGATGGGGCAGAGTGACATGGATGGGGCAGAGTGACATGGAGGGGGCAGAGTGACATGGATGGGGCAGAGTGACATGGATGGGGCAGAGTGACATGGAGGGGGCAGAGTGACATGGATGGGGCAGAGTGAAATGGAGGGGGCCGAGTGACAGAGAGGGGGCAGAGTGACATGGAGGGGGCAGAGTGATATGGATGGGGCAGAGTGACATGGATGGGGCAGAGTGACAGAGAGGGGGCAGAGTGACATGGAGGGGGCAGAGTGACATGGAGGGGGCAGAGTGACAGAGAGGGGGCAGAGTGACAGAGAGGGGGCAGAGTGACAGAGAGGGGGCAGAGTGACAGAGAGGGGGCAGAGTGACAGAGAGGGGGCAGAGTGACATGGATGGGGCAGAGTGACATGGAGGGGGCAGAGTGACAGAGAGGGGGCAGAGTGACATGGAGGGGGCAGAGTGACATGGAGGGGGCAGAGTGACAGAGAGGGGGCAGAGTGACATGGAGGGGGCAGAGTGACAGAGAGGGGGTAGAGTGACAGAGAGGGAGCAGAGTGACATGGAGGGGGCAGAGTGACATGGATGGGGCAGAGTGACATGGAGGGGGCAGAGTGACATGGAGGGGGCAGAGTGACAGAGAGGGGGCAGAGTGACATGGAGGGGGCAGAGTGACATGGAGGGGGCAGAGTGACATGGAGGGGGCAGAGTGACATGGAGGGGGCAGAGTGAAAGAGAGGGGGCAGAGTGACAGAGAGGGGGCAGAGTGACATGGATGGGGCAGAGTGACATGGAGGGGGCAGAGTGACATGGAGGGGGCAGAGTGACAGAGAGGGGGCAGAGTGACATGGATGGGGCAGAGTGACATGGATGGGGCAGAGTGACATGGATGGGGCAGAGTGACAGAGAGGGGGCAGAGTGATATGGAGGGGGCAGAGTGACATGGAGGGGGCAGAGTGACAGAGAGGGGGCAGAGTGACATGGAGGGGGCAGAGTGACATGGATGGGGCAGAGTGACATGGATGAGGCAGAGTGACAGAGAGGGGGCAGAGTGACATGGATGGGGCAGAGTGACATGGATGGGGCAGAGTGACATGGATGGGGCAGAGTGACAGAGAGGGGGCAGAGTGACATGGAGGGGGCAGAGTGACATGGAGGGGGCAGAGTGACAGAGAGGGGGCAGAGTGACAGAGAGGGGGCAGAGTGACATGGATGGGGCAGAGTGACATGGATGAGGCAGAGTGACAGAGAGGGGGCAGAGTGACATGGATGGGGCAGAGTGACATGGATGGGGCAGAGTGACAGAGAGGGGGCAGAGTGACATGGAGGGGGCAGAGTGACATGGAGGGGGCAGAGTGACATGGATGGGGCAGAGTGACATGGAGGGGGCAGAGTGACAGAGAGGGGGCAGAGTGACATGGAGGGGGCAGAGTGACAGAGAGGGGGCAGAGTGACATGGATGGGGCAGAGTGACATGGAGGGGGCAGAGTGACAGAGAGGGGGCAGAGTGACATGGAGGGGGCAGAGTAACAGAGAGGGGGCAGAGTGACATGGATGGGGCAGAGTGACATGGATGGGGCAGAGTGACATGGAGGGGGCAGAGTGACATGGATGGGGCAGAGTGACATGGAGAGGGCAGAGTGACATGGAGAGGGCAGAGTGACATGGATGGGGCAGAGTGAAATGGAGGGGGCCGAGTGACATGGAGGGGGCAGAGTGACGTGGATGGGGCAGAGTGACATTGAGGGGGCAGAGTGACATGGATGGGGCAGAGTGACATGGAGGGGGCAGAGTGACATAGATGGGGCAGAGTGACATGGATGGGGCAGAGTGACATGGATGAGGCAGAGTGACATGGAGGGGGCAGAGTGACATGGATGGGGCAGAGTGACATTGAGGGGGGCAGAGTGACATGGATGGGGCAGAGTGACATGGAGGGGGCAGAGTGACATGGAGGGGGCAGAGTGACATGGATGGGGCAGAGTGACAGAGAGGGGGCAGAGTGACATGGATGGGGCAGAGTGACATGGATGGGGCAGAGTGACATGGAGGGGGCAGAGTGACAGAGAGGGGGCAGAGTGACATGGATGAGGCAGAGTGACATGGATGGGGCAGAGTGACAGAGAGGGGGCAGAGTGACATGGAGGGGGCAGAGTGACATGGATGGGGCAGAGTGACATGGATGGGGCAGAGTGACATGGATGGGGCAGAGTGACATGGAGGGGGCAGAGTGACATGGAGGGGGCAGAGTGACAGGACACTGTGGAATGATGGCACCGGCTCTGACTCCCAATAATCACATACAACACAGAAGAATCCTAAGAATTCCCCCCTCTCCCCCCTCCCTCCTCAGATCAGTGTTTTTCTTACCCAGCCAAGTATAGTCAATGTAGCTTATTCTGCGGCTGGTCTCCTGCATGGTCCGTTCCTGCTCAGCTGTCTGTGTGATAAACTACACACGCGCTGTCCTCCAATTCTCCGCTGACACCCGAGCACTGAAAGGGCACTGCTGGCCAGACTCTTTCTCCTATAGCGGTTTCAGCTCGCCCTCAGTTAAGTTGTCCAGGGTTTGAGTGCCCTCAGTGTCTGCCGGGCACCTCTTCTCCTCCTGTAGTCATGTGAGCTGCGCTTCCCGGCAATTACCTTCCCCAGATAGAAGAGGGGGGGTTCGGGACTGATTAGATTGTCCGAACGGCTGTATTAGGATAACAACCTGTGCCTGAAAAACTAGTAATGTTGCTGCCCAGCCCCCAGCTGAACAGATGGAGCTCTTAGCCACAGTTCGGTCTAGATCATGTGTCCGGGTTCCAGGCGGCAGGAGCCCCGGACATGTGATTCAAAATTACTCCAAACCCGTACTGTCCGGGTGAATCCCGGACAGGTGGCAACCCTAGTAAAACCCCATAGGTAAGATGTGTTTTTATCATCCCCACGCCAACTGCACCCGCTTTAAGGGGAGTACAAATGTCACAGCCACAGCAGAAGTTATACACCCTGTCATAGTTGATGGGGTGTAGCACCTGTCAAGCATGACCTATTCAAGTGAATGAGGCCAGTCTGCAAGTGCCCTGCAACCTTGTGCAGGCAGCATTGTGTTGTTTTCTCACCACCTGCTTTAACCCCTTGAATTGTGCAGAAACATGCAGTTTTGGGGCACTTGCAGAGTGGCCTCATTTTCTTGAATGGGTCTGGATTGGCAGGCGGAAGCACCAACCTTTTAAAAGCAACATGGGGCTTTTGTGGCATATGTACACCTTTGGTTGCTGCCCCAGCAGCTAAAGGGGGTAGACATTTGCAATTAGTTTCGGTCCGAATACAAATTCGGACAAATATGTGGTTATTCGGACATACATCAAAATCTCAAATGAAAAGGTAACAAATAGTAATGAATTTAGTTGAAGTTAAAATTGGTTTTGTTTATTTGTTTTCTAACAAATTCTAACTTTTCAGAACAATTAGAATTCGGATCGGTCGAAAAAGTGATCGACCGGTTGCCGGCATTCCTTATCTTTACATTCATCTGTCAGTGGGGAAGCCCACTGACAGATGATGACTCATGATTGTTAAGGATGTGGGCAGCTGGCTTCCCGACCCGCTGCATAACAACCAGCTATTTCTTCACACAGAATTCAGATTGGTCAATCTATTTTCGACCGATCCGAATTCTAATCATTCTGAAAAGTTGGAATTTGTTAGAAAACGAATAAACAAAACCAATTTTAACTTAAACTAAATTCATTACTTTTTAACAAAAACAAAACTAAACTAATTCCGAGACCAAACTAAATGAATTCCATTAGTAACATAACAAATCTATCCGAAACAAAACTAAACAATTTTTTCCATTCTGTACATGTCTAATTGGGGGTGGTAAAACCATGACTCAACTACAGGATTACCACCCCTCAACTTTACGTGTGAACATGCCCTAAGGGTGCTGCTGCTGAATGCAACTAAGGGCTTATTTACATGTGCAGGAGGCACTGCTGCTCCTCTGAAAAGCAATCTCACAGGTGGTGAGGAGGTGATATGTTGCCTCCTCAACACCTGATTTAAACCCCTCGATTGCCATGCAATGCTTGCGATTGCGATGTAGTAGTACGGCAATTAGACGTTTAAATAAGGTATGGGGAGGTGACACTGTGCCCGGTGAGGTTTGACTTCTCCCATGTTCAAGTAGATCTCCACCTCTTTAACCACTTCGTGCCAGAAGGGCGTACATCGACGCCCTCCTGTTTCAGTGGTTATACCGGGTTAAGGCCTGTACCCACAGGCCTCAGCCCTGTATCGTTCTTTTCAGCCGGCGATTCCCTGCACCATAAGAACAATCATGGCGGCAGTTCAGCCACTTGACGTCCCCTCCCGCCCCCACCGGTGCTTCTACCGGCTTTCCCGTGCGATCAGCGAGCCAGAGAAGGAATCCACCAGCGCGGAAGTTGACTATAGAGATATCCAAGGAAAAGATGGTCCCCGTTCATCTCTATGACTCTCAGGGGCCTGGGAACGACGTTATGAAGTCACGCCCGGCCTGGCAGTTGTAAATACTGCCATGTACTCGGCCAGAAAACAGAGCTTGTCCTGTTTTTTTTTTTTTTTTTATCTCGGCTTTCCAGCCTGGAGGAGAGATCTGGGGTCTTATTGACCCCAGATCACTCCATAAAGAGGACCTGTCATGCACTATTCCTATTACAAGGGATGTTTACAAGTGATTAAAAAAAAAAAAACATTTAAAGGGAAAGTGTAAAAAAAATAAAAATAAATATATATATATATATATATATATATATATATATATATATATATATATATAAACAAAAAAGAAAAGTAAAGCACCCCCGTCCCCGTGAGTTTGCACGTAGAAGCGAACGCATACATACGTCGCGCCCACATATGTAAACTGCGTTAAATCCACACATATGAGGTATTGCCACCAACATTAGAGCGAGAACAACAATTCTATTCCAAGACCTCCTTTGTAATTCTAAACAGATAACCTGTAAAAATCTTTAAGACGTTGCCTATAGAGATTTTACCGAAGTTTGGCGCCATTCCACGAGTGTGAGCAATTTCCAAGCATGACATGTTGGGTATCTATTTATTGGGCGTAACATCGCCTTTCACATTTTACTAAAAATTGGACTAAATTTTTTTTTTTTTTTTATTCATGGAAAAGTTTTTTGGTTTTTTTTAAACGTGTTTAAAAATTGCTGTGCAAATACCATGTGACATAAAAAGTTGCAACGACCGCCATTCTATTCCCTAGGGTCCCTGCTAAACAACATATAATGTTTGGGGGTTATGAATCATTTTCTAGCAAAAAAATTATGATTTTTACATGTAGAAGTGAAGTGCCAGAATTGGCCCGATGGGAAGTAGTTTAGGTTGCCTACCCCTGTGACCTACTCTGTTTGCTTTTAGACAATCTCTGAAAACCCTTTTCAGAGAAGCCTTTTCTGCCCCTACCTAACAACTGTACTTTTATTTTCTCCATCAAATCATCCCCCACAGTTATTACCTTTTGTATCACTTGACCCTCCCTCCTGGATTGTAAGCTCTAATGAGCAGGACCCTGTAATTCCTCCTGTATTGATGTGTATTGTAAATGTAAGCAGAGGGGACCGCGCCAAAATGGTTCTAATAATAAATGTTATCAAATTGAGGAACCTCAATCAAACAAAACAAGTAAAAAAGTGACAGAGCTAAGTGCAAAATCTATAAATATAAATGAATACATGTGATGGTCTGAAACATCTACCAAGTCATTAATAATAACTGTAAATATTATTATGTAACACCCTATATAATGACCAAATGATAATCTGAAAAAGAAAAATGATCCAGTGTTACTCTAGTACAGGGGTGCCTGACCTTTTGAAGAGCGAGGGTCACTTTAGCGACTTGGCAGCTGGTTGCAGGCCACAATGAGCAGAGGGTGCAGATGACAGGTCTGTGTCCACTCTGCATATGCAGAGCAGACAGAGACACAGCCCGCTCTATTCTTTGGGCCCTCCGATCTGCCCAGACAGAAGGGAACGGACTCCCTTCTGTTTTTTTAAGCAGATCGGATTGGAGATAGGTGGGTGTAAAAGGACGCAGGTCAGTTTAAATCTGCCGCTCTATAGAGGTGATCGTGTGAAAGCAGACTAAGGCTGCTTTCACACAGATGCACTGCGGTTTACCTGCACCTTAACTGACCTCAATCTTCACTTCTTCCTCAGCATTCCTGCAGGCATCACTGGCTGCTGCTGTCTCCCAGGTGAGTATGGCTGGTGGATGCTGCTGGCTGTCCTTCAGGGCGGGTACATCTGGTGGGTCCTGCTGGCTGGTACTGTTGGCTGATACTGGTGGGTACTGCTCTCTGGTACTGGTGGGTACTACTGGATGGTACTGGTGGGTACTGATGAGTGGTACTGGTGGGTACTGCTGGCTGGTAGTGGTGGGTACTGCTGGCTGGTACTCCTGGGTAATGCTGGCTGGTACTTCTGGGTACTGGTGGGTACTGGTGGTGGTACTTCTGGGTACTGGTGAGTAGAGCTTCTGGGTACTGGTGGGTACTGCTGGCTGATACTTCTGGGTACTGGTGGGTACTTTTGGGTACTGCTGGCTGGTACTTGTGGGTACTGCTGGCTGGTAATTTTGGGTACTGGTGGGTACTTTTTGGTACTGCTGGGTGGTGCTTCTGGGTACTGGTGGGTACTTCTGGCCGGTACTTCTGGGTACCACTGGGTACTGCTGGCCGGTACTTCTGGGTACCGCTGGGTACTGCTGGGTACTGATGGCTGGTACTGCTGGCTGATATTTCTGGGTACTGATGGGTACTGCTGGCTGGTTCTTGATCCCCCATATCTACCATCAGTGTGACAGGAGCGGTGCTGGAGGAACCAGGCGGCTGCAGTAGAGAGCAGAGCCGATGCTTCCTGTATCGCGCTGGGAACTGTCACAGGCGAAGCATATTTGGTATCACTCCGCCTGAAACAGAAATCGGCGCTATACAAGAAGAATCGGCTCTGCTTCATCTAGCGCCGACTTGGATCTTTCCCCTGATGCTCAGGGATGGAAGGTAGGAAAACCCGCAATCTGGTCTTTAAATGGGACGCGAGGGAAAGTTTTCACCCCCATCCTTAATACCATGAAAAAGAGGAGGGAGAGGTTGGGACTTTAAATGAGGTGCGCATGATGCAGCCCAATCACACTCACAGAGGTGAAAACATATGTATGTTTATTAAGAACCAATGATCAACATGGCAAAAAAACGCATTGCATACATTAGACATAAAATAATCGCATATAGACAATAAATCTATGTATATACAACCATGGGACATGGGTAGGTACAATTATGCATCTTAATCCCCCAAGCAAGATAAAAGTCATGTGAAGTAAAAAACATCTGAAAATTGGTCAATGTGTGTTTGATGCATCAAAGGTAGGCCCGACGCTGCGTTTCATGGACTTCAATCCACTCTTCAGGAGCCAGATGCATCTAAATTCTATAAAAAATGTATGAAAAGCAATATAGTTTCATGGGTCTAGCAAAATCATCAGAAAAGGGGGAAATTTGGGCATAATGGGCCATTCCAAAAAGGTTACTCACATGATAGCCAAAACTGGGACCGTGCGACAAAACAAAGCCAGGGGTAAGCCATGGAGCCTGGCCTGGGAGCTGAGAGGGGGACCTCAACGAGGAACACCGGACCACACACACACCAACACCCCGCAATGGAGGGGACTTCTATAATGTAGGAAATATATAAAATGTATCTATGATGATACAAGTAACAAAAAACGAGATGATATAAGCTGCGGATATCACCAAGGTGATTGAAAAAAGCACCCTGAAGATTACCTTGAAGAATGCATGTGATGTGTGAAGCCACATAAATAGGAGAGGATCAGGGTGTGCATAGGCTGCATCATGCGCACCTCATTTAAAGTCCCAACCTCCTCCCCTCTTTCTCTAATATGTAGATGACCATTAAATATACATTGTCTGTACCCTTAATTGTTATAGAACTAATCCCATCATTGCAGCGCAAACTTTCCCCATACTTTTTTCCATTTTCTTTCCATTTTTTTAAGTAGATATTCACTATGGTTCATACTTTCCCAATTAGATAACACCTTTGCCTGGCAGCCCCAGCCTTCTCTCAAAGATCCAGTTGGGTTGTTTTGTAAGTAAATTTCACAACTGCCTTCAGTTATTCTTCAGGTGTTTTTTTTTCACCTCACTGCCCTCTACCTTCCCTCACTCTGGGTTTCCCCTATTTACCCCTAGCGGGATTTATATAACCTACCATCCCCACCCCTCACCGTTTCACCTCCCCACCCCCCTTCCTTCCTCTCGATCCCCCTTCTCCTTCTCCCCTTTTTCCCTTCTCCCCACACCCCTCCCCCCTTTTTTTCCCTCCTTTTCCCCCTTTGTCTTCTTTTTTTCTTCCCTTCCCTTTCCCTCCTTCCCACTTTTCCCTCCCCCATCCCCTTCTCTTTTCTCCCCCTTCCCTTTCCCCCACCCCCCACCATCAAATTCCACCCCCATATTGTATTTCCTGGTCATTTCATGTACATTCCTTTCTCCACTGGGCAGAACTTGGCCCCATGGCCTCATCCCTGGGCTTTTCTGTGCCAACCTTTCTCTGTGCAGCGCAGTGTCTGTTTCCTTAGTTTGGCTCAACATCAATCACAGGTAATTATTTACTGGATAACTGATGAGCATTGGGTCCAGACGGTCAACAGCATTTTTTCTGAGTATATTTTTGTTGTATCTTGTTCTATATTGTCTTTAATTCTATTCTGTTTCATGCAGTGACACATCTACCTTTGTCTCTCAACAAACATCCCCTGAGGAAGCCCTAGCGGGCGAAACATGTCGGGATACTATTGCTGAGTGACTTTTCTTTATCACCTAATATAGATGTGTACCGATGCCTGCGTAATTGATATATAGTCAATACAACTTTTAAATTTGTCTTATGTTTAATAAATTTTGATATTTTTTACTTTGATGTATTAGTAATTCTATTTGCCTGGCACCCATAAAATCCCACCAAATCAGCCTCCTGTTTATACATATTATTCAGGGATGGTGGTGCCTTATTGCTGACACTGCCATCCATCCATACCAATCCAGTAACCTATTTCTCTCAAATATTATTCACAAATCTGTCTAAATCTGTGTTAGTGAGCACTTCTCCTTTGCCGAGATAATCCATTCACCTCACAGGTGTGGCATAACAAGATGCTGATTAGACAGCATGATTATTGCACAGGTGTGCCTTAGGCTGTCCACAATAAAAGGTCACTCTAAAATGTGCAGTTTTATCACACAGCACAATGCCACAGATGTTGCAAGTTTTCAGGGAGCGTGCAATTGGCATGCTTACTGCAGGAATGTCCACCAGAGCTGTTGCCTTTGAATTGAATGTTCATTTCTCTACCATAAGCCATCTCCAAAGACGTTTCAGAGAATTTGGCAGTACATCCAACCGGCCTCACAACCACAGACCATGTGTAACCACACCAGTCCAGGACCTTCACATCCAGCATCTTCACCTCCAAGATCGTCTGAGGCCAGCCACCTGGACAGCTGCTGCAACAATCGGTTTGCATAACCAAGGAATACCTGCAAAAACTGTCAGAAACCATCTCAGGGAAGCTCATATGCATGCTCTTTGTCCTTCTCGGGGTCTCGACCTGACTGCAGTTCGTCGTCGTAACCGACTTGAGTGGGCAAATGCTCACATTTGATGATGCCTGGCACTTTGAAGAAGTGTTTTCTTCACGGATGAATCCCGACTTTCACTGTACAGGGCAGATGGCAGACAGCGTGTATGGTGTCATGTGGGTGAGCGGTTTGCTGATGTCAACGTTGTGGATCGAGTGGCCCATGGTGGCGGTGGGGTTAAGGTATGGGCAGGTATATGCTATGGACAATGAACACAGGTGCATTTTATTGATGGCAGTTTGAATGTACAAAGATACTGTGACGAGATCCTGAGGCCCATTGGATTTTTTTTTTTTTTTGTACATATTTTTTGCACAATTGTTTGCACTTTTATTATATTGTGATAATATTGGGCTTAGCAAATCGCCTCTCTTTATGTCATGGACATGATCATGGACGCACTCCTAGAATTTTTTTGTTTTTTCCTACGTAAAATGCATTACAAGGGCATCTATGTAAGTAGACAATTCCCACTGTTTGACATGACACAAAATGTCTGCTTTTCCATTGTTTCCCATGAGGTAAAGTAATCTCTGAACATCTTTCTACAAATTCGCAAAAATTGCAATTGCCACAGCAAAATGTCCCCAAGGGGAGTCTCATACAAGGATCCCCACTTGGGCCTGTGCTGTAACGATTTCCGACAATCATGTATTTAATTAACTTATTTTTAAGAAAAGTGATTCTGGGAACCTCATCCACAAACTCTTTTTTAGAATGTCATCGTCAGTCAAAATGTGCCACTGTTTTTGCTGAGGATGAACACTCTGTGCATGCAATAAGGCATTTTCTGCTTTGTTAGATTGAGGGTCACCTGTCTATTGGGCATGGTTTCCTCCTCTACAAGGAAAAACAGATTGAAATGTTTCATTTCAAGGAATTAAAAGTATAGATTGGTGTGTACTTCACTGAAACATTCACCGCTTCCTCTAGAGCAGTGGTTCTCAACTCCAGTCCTCGGGACCCACCAACAGGCCAGATTTTAAGTACTACCTTGGGGGAGTTGCAGACTAGAATACTGCAATCACTAAGCAGCAAGTGATATCACCTGTGATGTATTTCAGCTATCTTGCAAACCTGGCCTGTTGGTGGGTCCTGAGGACAGGAGTTGAGAACCACTACTCTAGAGGATCCTTGTACCTGGAGACAAATCTGTCTGTTGGTGGGTCCTGAGGACAGGAGTTGAGAACCACTACTCTAGAGGATCCTTGTACCTGGAGACAAATCTGTCTGTTTGTTGCTAATCTTGGACCACTCCTCCCCTACAGGCACTGCTGGCTGAAATAGTCACTCTGAAAATTGTCCTATGTCTGGGTGTTAAAATCAGGACTGTGATATTTTGCCTAGAACAGGATGCTAACATCTTGCCATGTATGCTAAATGACATGCCCCCTGGCCAGCTTCTATTTAACACACCAGTTTCTCTTTGTAAACCCATTTCTGCTGGCAAATAAATGTAGTCGTAATCATACTTGTTCCATGACCTAACCCAGGATCCCCAGCTGACTGTTTACAACAGCAGGTGGCCAGGAAACAGTCATTTACTATAAGAGTAGAAATGAGTCAGCATCTTCAGAGAGTGGGTCACCCTGGGTGGCATTGAATCATTATCGGCATCAGCAACATGGAAACATCAATGGGCAGCGAGTCACCATGATTAATTTACAATGTTAGATCATGTGGATGACATTAAATTTACATGTGGGACATTTTTGTGTTTTTTTTATTAAATGTATTTTTCATGGTGTGGGTCAAAAAATGAGGGCAAGAGGGTGGGACTTTGAATGAAACACGTAGCAGCAACTGAGTATTGGGTGGACATGTAAAAAAAGTATTTATTGGTACAAAACACTGATATACACACATAATATATATAGAGAAAAGTAGGGAAATTAATCCCACATAGTAACCATGATAATAATATGGATATCAATTGCATGACATAATAAATCACTAGAATCCACCAAATTTGATATGTATACAACATAATTTCAGGATAATGCTTGCATGGCCCATGGTCATACTATTCCCAGTAAAGTTGATATGGATAAACATGATTATAAAAAATGTAATGCAATTGACCACATGATTGGTACAATACATGGCATATATTGGCTCTACGCGTTTCGTGGTGTGTGAACCACTCGTCAGGAGCAGGCACATGGTAGATCTACAATAAAAAATGGGTCTAAATATTCTGTCATATACCATTATGGGAGAGAGGGAACCCCCTACCACATGTTACTTACAGAAAACCTTGTACTGGTGGTGTAATGATCACGGGTCACCCGGAGGCATCATGGTCGGAAGCTGTGGTGGGGACATGTCCAGCGAAAGCGCCCAACAATGCCCAGCATCCCAGGTGACTGTGGGTCTAGGCATGTCCATGGTGCAATGTGGGATGGTGTGTGAACCAACCAAATGGGTTGCTGTAAAGGAATGGTGAAGGTGGTTAGAAATGGACCCTATCTAGTGAGACAGAATGAAAGTGCAAAGATGAAACCAAAGCCAGTGATCATCCGGTGCGAGAGGAGGGGGATGAAGTGAAGGTAAGACCAAAAATGTCTATTTATCTTTTACATCTTTGGGAAGGAATGAACAATAAGGGATACAAATGTATCCTATACTTATTCCCTTGGGAGGAAGATGGCACCCTTTTTCTTAAGGGACTTCTAGATTCAGATATTTTTCCCCCAGAAAACTCCCACCTCCTCTTGGATTTGAAGATGGGAACAAGATGGGGACAAGGTATCTTGAATGGGAGTGTAGACTTTACCACCTCCTCTTAGCAAGGTATCCTCTCAATCAGGAAGGCATCTGGTCTTGTATGGTTCGGAAAAAGGGAACCTCACGCTTGTTGCCCCTCCTTTCCTGGTCACCCAGACAGCATGCTATCTATGATTAAGGGTCTGTTTATGACTTTTAAGAGGGACTCTATTACAATTTTTTCAATAGGCATTACTAATTAAAAAAGGGAATAAATGTCATGTAGCCCCAATGAAATTTAAAGCAGACCATTATCCAGGGGATAATTATCATTGTGTCAGTGAATCACTACTGTCAGGAAACTGGTCATTGTGGCAGTGGGTCATTGTAATTGCTAAATATTTACTGTGCATCACTGGATGACATGATTGACATCAAATTCACATCAGGAACATTGTTTCCTTTATTCCAAGTTTGTCATGGGGAGGTAGTTTTTATTTATCTTTAACTTTATTTTTGGGAATGTAATAATGAGTACTAATGTATGGGGGGAACCAGGTATCTGGGAGCTCCTTTATTATAAAGGGGGCTACCAGATTCTAATAACCCCCTTGGCAAAATTCCACATTCCTTTTGGGGAAAAGGAAGAGGGGTTGAGGTCCTTGTACACTCAACATGGGGACAACATACCTTGCAAGGAGGGGGGATTTACCACTAATGTTGAAGGTACATGGCCTAGTTTGGTTCAGGAGGAGGGGTGCACACTTGCTGCCCTCCCTTGCCTGGTCACCCACGCTGCTTGTCTGGATAAGAGTCTGGTATGAACTTTATGGGGTTCTTCACTCCACATTTTAAATAGGGAAACATGGTGTGGCCCCCCCTAAAATTCAAGCCAGATGCTTATTCAGGCATGCACCCTGGGTAGAAAACAAAAAGTTACCAAGGCCGGCAGAATTTTAGCATGCATAAAAAAGAGGATATGCTCCAGGGATAAAACTATAATCCTGCCACTATATAAAACTCTGGTTAGGCCACATCTGGAATCCTCCGTCCAGTTCTGGTCACCAGTCCTCCTGGAACTGGAGAGAGTCCAAAGAAGGGCAACAAAATTAATAAGGGGCTTGGATGACCTTAATTACGAGGAACGACTATAAGCACTAAACTTATTCTTGCTGGAGAAGAGATGCTTGAGAGGGGACATAATGGCAATTTACAAATACCCCAATGGTGATCCCAGCATAGGAAATAAACTATTCAGTCTCAAGGAGTGTATTAGGACACAGGGACACACTATGAGATTGGAGGAGAAGCAGTTTAACCTTAAGCTGCGCAGAGGTTTTTTCATTGTCAGGGCAATAAGGATGTGGAAATCTCTTCAACAATTGGTGGTGGCAGTGGAGTGTATGGATATTTTTAAAAGACTCTTGATTGTGCATCTTAATTAGGGATGAGCCGAACACCCCCCTGTTCGGTTCGCACCAGAACATGCGAACAGGAAAAAAGTTCGTTCGAACACGCGAACACCGTTAAAGTCTATAGGACACGAACATGAATAATCAAAAGTGCTAATTTTAAAGGCTTATAGGCAAGTTATTGTCATAAAAAGTGTTTGGGGACCTGGGTCCTGCCCCAGGGGACATGGATCCATGCAAAAAAAAGTTTTAAAAATGGCCATTTTTTCAGGAGCAGTGATTTTAATAATGCTTAAAGTCAAACAATAAAAGTGTAATATCCCTTTAAATTTCGTACCTGGGGGGTGTCTATAGTATGCCTGTAAAGGGGCGCATGTTTCCTGTGTTTAGAACAGTCTGACAGCAAAATGCCATTTTGAAGCGAAAAACTCATTTAAAGCTACTCGCGGCTATTGCATTGCCGACAATACACATAGAAGTTCATTGATAAAAACGGCATGGGAATTCCCCACAGGGGAACCCCGAACCAAAATTTAAAAAAAAAAATGATGTGGGAGTCCCCCTAAATTCCATACCAGACCCTTCAGGTCTGGTATAGATTTTAAGGGGAACCCTGCGCCAAAAAAGAAAAACGGCATGGGGTCCCCCCAAAAATCCATACCAGATCCTTATCCGGGCACGCAACCTGACAGGCCGCAGGAAAAGAGGGGGGAACGAGAGTGCGGCCCCCCCTCCTGAACCATACCAGGCCACATGCCCTCAACATTGGGAGGGTGCTTTGGGGTAGCCCCCCAAAACACCTTGTCCCCATGTTGATGAGGACGAGGGCCTCATCCCCACAACCCTGGCCGGTGGTTGTGGGGGTCTGCGGGCGGGGGCTTATCGGAATCTGGAAGCCCCCTTTAACAAGGGGACCCCCAGATCCCGCCCCCACCGTGTGAAATGGTAAGGGGGTACTTACCCCTACCATTTCACTAAAAAACTGTCAAAAATGTTAAAAATGACAAGAGACAGTTTTTGACAATTCCTTTATTTAAATGCTTCTTCTTTCTTCTATCTTCCTTCATCTTCTTCTTCTGGTTCTTCTGGTTCTTCCTCCGGCGTTCTCGTCCAGCATCTCCTCCACTGCGTCTTCTATCTTCTTCTCCTCGGGCCGCTCCGCACCCATGGCATGGGGGGAGGCTCCCGCTCTTCTCTTTTCTTCTCTTCTTCATTTTCTCCTCCGGGCCACTCCGCATCCATGCTGGCATGGAGGGAGGCTCCCGCTGTGTCTCCTCGTCTGACGGTTCTTAAATAACGGCCCCGCCCCCTCTGACGCACGGTGACTTGACGGGACTTCCCTGTGGTGTCACGGGGAATGCCACAGGTAAGTCCCGTCATGTCCCGTGCGTCAGATGGGGGCGGGGTCACTGGGTGGCCCCGCCCCCCGTTATTTAAGAACCGGCAGACGAGGAGACGCCGTCACACAGTGGGAGCCTCCCTCCATGCCAGCATGGATGCGGAGCGGCCCGTAGAAGAAAATGAAGAAGAGAAGAAGAGAAGAAGGAAGAAGATGAAGAAGATGAAGATGAAGAGAAGAGCGGGAGCCTCCCCCCATGCTATGGGTGCTGAGCGGCCCGAGGAGAAGAAGATAGAAGACATCGTGGAGGAGATGCTGGACGAGAACGCCGGAGGAAGAACCAGAAGATGAAGGAAGATAGAAGAAAGAAGAAGCATTTAAATAAAGCAATTGTCAAAAACTGTCTCTTGTAATTTTTAACATTTTTGACAGTTTTTTAGTGAAATGGTAGGGGTAAGTACCCCCTTACCATTTCACACAAGGGGGGGCTGGGACCTGGGGGTCCCCTTGTTAAAGGGGGCTTCCAGATTCCGATAAGCCCCCCGCCCGCAGACCCCCACAACCACCGGCCAGGGTTTGTGGGGATGAGGCCCTTGTCCTCATCAACATGGGGACAAGGTGTTTTGGGGGGCTACCCCAAAGCACCCTCCCAATGTTGAGGGCATGTGGCCTGACGCACGGGACATGACGGGACTTCCCTGTGGCATTCCCCGTGACGCCACATGGAAGTCCCGTCAAGTCACTGTGCGTTAAAGGGGGCGGGATCACCAGGTGGCCCCGCCCCCAATATTTAAGAACCGTCAGACGAGGAGACACCGTCACACAGCGGGAGCCTCCCTCCATGCCAGCATGCGGAGTGGCCCGAGGAGAAGAAGATAGAAGACGCAGTGGAGGAGATGCTGGACGAGAACGCCGGAGGAAGAACCAGAAGAGCCAGAAGAACCAGAAGAAGAAGATGAAGGAGGATAGAAGAAAGAAGAAGCATTTAAATAAAGGAATTGTCAAAAACTGTCTCTTGTCATTTTTAACATTTTTGACAGTTTTTTAGTGAAATGGTAGGGGTAAGTACCCCCTTACCATTTCACACAGGGGGGGGCAGGATCTGGGGGTCCCCTTGTTAAAGGGGGCTTCCAGATTCCGATAAGCCCCGCACCCGCAGACCCCCACAACCACCGGCCAGGGTTGTGGGGATGAGGCCCTCGTCCTCATCAACATGGGGACAAGGTGTTTTGGGGGGCAACCCCAAAGCACCCTCCCAATGTTGAGGGCATGTGGCCTGGTACGGTTCAGGAGGGGGGCTGCACTCTCGTCCCCCCCTCTTTTCCTGCGGCCTGCCAGGTTGCGTGCCCGGATAAGGATCTGGTATGGATTTTTGGGGGGACCCCATGCCGCTTTTTTTTTTTTTTTTGGCGCAGGGTTCCCCTTAAAATCTATACCAGACCTGAAGGGTCTGGTATGGAATTTAAGGGGAACCCCACGTCTTTTTTTTTTAAATTTTGGCCGGGGTTCCCCTTAATATCCATACCAGACCTGAAGGGCCTGGTATGGAATTTAGGGGGACTCCCACGTCATTTTTTTTTTTAATTTTGGTTCGGGGTTCCCCTGTGGGGAATTCCCATGCCGTTTTTATCAATTAACTTCTATGTGTATTGTCGGCAATGCAATAGCCGCGAGAAGTTTTAAATGGGTTTTTTCCTTCGAAATGTCATTTTGCTGTCAGACTGTTCTAAACACGGGAAACATGCGCCCCTTTACAGGCATACTATAGACACCCCCCAGCTACGAACCTGGGGGTCCCCTTGTTAAAGGGGGCTTCCAGATTCCGATAAGCCCCTCGCCCGCAGACCCCCACAACACCGGCCAGGGTTTGTGGGGATGAGGCCCTTGTCCTCATCAACATGGGGACAAGGTGTTTTGGGGGGCTACCCCAAAGCACCCTCCCAATGTTGAGGGCATGTGGCCTGTTACGGTTCAGGAGGGGGGGGCCTACTCTCGTCCCCCCCTCTTTTCCTGAAGGGTCTGGTATGGAATTTAGGGGGAACCCCACGTCTTTTTTTTTTTTTATTTTGGCCGGGGTTCCACTTAATATCCATATCAGATCTGAAGGGCCTGGTATGGAATTTAGGGGGACTCCCACGTCATTTTTTTTTTTTGGATTTTGGTTCGAGGTTCCCCTTTGGGGAATTCCCATGCCGTTTTTATCAATGAACTTCTATGTGTATTGCAATGCAATAGCTGCAAGTAGTTTTAAATGGGTTTTTTCCTTCGAAATGTCATTTTGCTGTCAGACTGTTCTAAACACGGGAAACATGCGCCCCTTTACAGGCATACTATAGACACCCCCCAGCTACGAAATTTAAAGGGATATTACACTTTTATTGTTTGACTTTAAGCATTATTAAAATCACTGCTCTTGAAAAAACGGCCTTTTTTAAACCTTTTTTTTGCATTGATCCATGTCCCCTGGGGCAGGAACCGGGTCCCCAAACACTTTTTATGACAATAACTTGCATATAAGCCTTTAAAATTAGCACTTTTGATTTCTCCCATAGACTTTTAAAGGGTGTTCAGCGGCATTCGAATTTGCCGCGAACACCCCAAATTGTTTGCTGTTCGGCGAACTTGCGAACAGCCAATGTTCGAGTCGAACATGAGTTCGACTCGAACTCGAAGCTCATCCCTAATCTTAATGAATACAACATACAGGGATATGCAAAATAATTATAGACACTGACACAAGTACACCTACACAGGGTGAACTGGATGGACTATTGTCTTTATTCAACCTTACCAACTAAATAACTATGTAATATTGCATATGAATATCCATCAAACCATACCAGCCATGCGGTCTTCAGCATTGGAAAAGTAAATTGCAAAAAGTGGCAGCAAAGCCCCCCATACAACACACCTTGTCCCCATATTGACAGTGCAAGGGCCTCATCCCCACATCCAGTTCCCAAGAGTATGTGGTGGGGGACTTATCAGAACATGGGAGCCCCCTTTATAATAAGGGGCCACCAGATACCTGTTTCAAACAGGAAATAAGTATAGGGCACATTAGGACCCTCTATCCTAGTGATCATTTCTTTGAGCTGCTGCTTTCTGTTAGACGTTATAGGAACATCAACGCCAGAAGAAAGAGATATAAAGAGTATTTTTTCACGGGTAATAAAGGCAGTAAATGGGGATCTCACTCAATCTAGGTATTATATGGCTAGGGATCATTTTAATATTGCTATTTTAATGTTATTTTTGTAGGTATTTTTATGAATATCACGCATTCCCAGAATATTAAATAAAAATAAAAACACCTACCCCATGACAAAGTTATGTATTTCAAAAAAGTAAATGTCCTCCAATGACATTACCCACGACTCTAAGCTAGTTTGTCTGCTGCACAACAACAGGTGTTATGAGTTGGGGATTCGGATGGGCAAACTGTGCAGATATGGACAGTTTGTGCAGCCATTCACAGAACTGCAAACAGGCTAGATTCAGGTTGAACTCACCTTTAATCTGCATCTACAGCTTATTAAAATATTTGCCAGCCCACAGCCTTCATTAATTTAGGCTCGTACATCTCCTACATTTGAAATAATATTCCTTTGTTTAGGCACCTTCAGTGGCCATTGATCCTCCCTGCAAGCAATGCTTCATTGCAACATATACTGAATATATTTACTTTTTCTATCTACAGCTATGACTATACTACTAAAAATGAATAACAGCTGGTCATTGGATATCAATTTACTGTAATAATACAGGGAAATGTGAGCTGATGTCTTATATTGCACTGCTGATTTATGCTTTACTTGGAAAACATCTTGAGAAGTGAACCTGCATTTCATATTAAGCTTTTGCCTGTATTCTCGAATGATGATTTACTCCAGGTACTCCATGTTTTCTATCTCATTAGGCATCCAAACAAGGCATATAGTATATCTGCTAGGCAGCTACAAGACATTGGTGCTATTATTAATATCTCTTCATGAAGAAAGGATTGGTTGAAGCTTTTTTTTTCTTTCCACCATTTTGTAATGCATAATCTTCATATGGGTGCCTCTGTGACACCAGACATTTTGGAGTTTTTTGACTACACTGAACCCAGCTCATTATCCTGATGTATCTCCACTGGACATAGGACTGAGCTCTGAGCATTAAGTTTGACCAGCTCAACAACTGGGTAAAGGCAGAAAATTTCTCCACAAGTGCTGATTACTGGTTGCATTTACCATAACCTTCTGGTCACTCCTAACCTTGACAGATAGGTCTTACCATCCTTACATTTCCATATTTTGTAAATTGGATAAATAAAGCAGTGCAGCGCTATACCCAGAAGTTCAAATATTACTAATAAAAGTCCCTTTAAATTTAAATCCAAAAGTTGATAGAGAAAAGGTCTCCTCTGTAGTGGTCTAAGTGCTCATGACAGTCCATGCAGTGCTATACATCCGTGATTCCACCACCAGCTAGCAAAACCGCTCACCTCAGCATATGGACCCCTGAGCTAACAGACGGGTCAAAACAGCATTTACCACTCTCAGTGGATAAAGATGGAGACTTGCATGGGCAGATGGTCACACGATATAAAGGCAGCACTCAGTAATTGATGATCATGGTCACATGCAATAAAAATAAGCGTACATAGTGCACACTGTGTGGCTAAGAAGATCACATTTATTAAAAGTCAAGTACTCACATACACAGCACTATACCCTAGTGCTGGGATAAAGGTAAAATGGCATCAAAGGATTACATCAAGTAGTAATGGTGGCTGCAGTGATGTCCAAGGAACTCCCGCACACGTATTGTCCACATCCGGACTTCAGCAGCGGTAGTGGAGACAAGACATCAGATTTATATATATAGATCCCCAATAACTGTTTCCTGTGTGATAAAAAACCTCCCACGGGCACCATCCAATCAGCTCCGGCCACTATGGGGTCAAGGGGATTACTTCCTGCCCAAGCTTATAGGTCACTATAGCAACCAAGGCATCTACATCATGACACCCGGTCATGTGACCCTACGATCAGGAAGTAAAACCCCTATTAGCCTAAAACTATGGTCATGTGACCTTACACGCATGTTACCAGCAGAAGCTGGAACACAAACAACTATGTGTTTATGTAGGACACAGGGGTACTCTTTACGCCTAGAGGAAAAGAGATTTCATCTCCAAATATGGAAAGGTTTCTTCACAGTAAGAGCCGTTAAAATGTGGAATAGACTCCCGCCAGAGATGGTTCTGGCCAGCTCAGTAGATTGCTTTAAGAAAGGCCTGGATACTTTCCTAAATGTACATAATATAACCGGGTACTAACATTTTATAAGTAAAGTTGATCCAGGGAAATCCGATTGCCTCTTGGGGGATCAGGAAGGAATTTTATCTCCCTGCTGTAGCAAATTGGAGCATGCTCTGCTGGGGTTTTTTGCCTTCCTCTGAAACAACTGTGGGTATAAAATTGGGTATATTGGATTGTACTATATTTTTTATTTTATTTTTTTATTGTTTTTAAGGTTGAACTGGATGGACTTGTCTCTTTTTTCAACCTGACTAACTATGTAACTATGTAAGTTTGAGCTACTAGACATGCCTTTTCATAAATGATCAGGAAGTATTCAAAAGAAGTATTTAGGAAGATCATTCAAAGGAAACCTTTTTAGAGTTCTGGAAAATTAAATCATCTGTTATTGTGTTTAGTATTTGTTACAGTTTAACTAATATACATCCTGTTTGCTGCTAGCAGTCTTTAAAGCAGAGCTCCAGTTAGTTTTGCGTTTATTAAAAGTCAGCAGCTGCAAAAACTGCAGCTGTTGACTTATAATAAACAAACACACACCTGTCCCAGGATCCAGCGATGTGCTCACCTGAGCCATCCCCTCCCTCTGATTTCTGTTCCCCACGTCAGCATCTCATCTGTGGCCACTTGGCTGTTACAGCTTGTGGCTTCACATACGGGTGCCCACTGCACATGTGTGAGCCACGCTTCACATTGTAAATGGTCACGCAGTCTTCTGGCACCTATGACAAGTCCCAGATAACTGCAGGGAGGGAGGGGAGAGGAGAACCGAGAAAAACAGGTACCCACTCCCCCTCTGCCCCAAAAAAGCATCATTTGGGAAAGAGGGGGGGGGGAGACCTTAAAGTGGAACTTCCCTCTTTGAGTGGAGCTCCACTTCAAATTGTTAATGTTACTCACAAAAATGGGTAGAGTTAGCCATCCTTAGCCTTTTGATTCTGTCTCAATCTATTAAGCATCCCACCGCCTAGAGAAATCCAATTTAGGGCTGTATGGTAAGGTGTAAAGTGTATAGGACAGTATTGTAGGAGATTTACAGATGTGAAGTGAATATGTTTTAAACGTTCAATGTTGTTTTTGTTTTTCCTTCTGCATTTACCAACTTCATTTTACTTTAAATCACATTGGTAATTTATCCTAATTATGTTTTCTATCTCCATTAGCTCTCAGCATATACATGATAAACATTTCTTTTTTGCTGGTCATGGTAAGGAAAGCACACAGACACAATGATTGTCCCAAGTGAGCTTCTACTGTGGGAGAAAGCTGCCCAGACAGCATTATATCAAGAGGAGAGCCTGTAAAATGTATTGGGGTGTGGCAATAAATGTCAGATTCTATTATCATTTTATATTACAGATCTGTCTCATAGAATCCAGGAAGCAAGTCAATCTTTATATCATTATTAAAGCTGAACTTCAGGCAAACAGCTTAACACACATATGAAATACAAATTTGATAGCTGTTTTACCTGCCAAATAATTTGTTTTTCTTGTTCATCCAGGTCTGAGAAGTACACTGCTCTGCCATACAGCATAGCCCCATCTAACAGTGTAGAGGAACTAATTTTTTCTGCTGTAGTTCAATAACACTTACACGTATTGGAACTCTCACAGCCTGTGACTGGAGGGTAAAAGAAGAAATAACACACTGATGAGCTTATCTCTCATTCATTCTATTCTCGCCTCCTCTTAACATCAGTGATGGTGTGTTTTTTTGTTGGGGGAGCGGCAAACAACCCCCCCGCCCGGGCACCACCCACCCTCTCGCTATTTGCTGGTCGGTCCAGCACTTACCCCATCGGCAGCAGGTGGCAGGCAGCATGGTGCAGTGGCTCTGTGTCCTGTCCTCCATGCCGGCTTCCAACACCTCCCCTCCTCCTCAATCCCCAATCGGATGACCGGTGTGAAAAACTGGCTACCTGATTGGCCGGGAGGAGGATCAGTGTTACAACAGTGAATATTCCTTCGCTGTTGTAACACACCTGGGTCGGATCGGAGCGCACTCTCTGCGAACCAAGCCCACCCTATTTTGAAGCCTAATAACCTGGACACACGATCGGATTTTCCGACGGAAAATGTGCGATCGGAGCTTGTTGTCGGAAATTCCGACAGTGTGTGTGGGCTCCATCGGACTTTTTCCATCGGATTTTCCGACACACAAAGTTTGAGAGCAGGCTATAAAATTTTCCGACAACAAAATCCGATCGCGTCAATTCCGACCGTGTGTTGCCAATTCCGATGCACAAAGTGCCACGCATGCTCAGAATAAATTCAGAGACGGAACTGCTCGGTCTGGTAAAATTAGCGTTCGGAATGGATATAGCTCTTTCGTCACGCTGCAATGTTTTAAATTGTTTAATGCAGCACACTGTCTTCTTCATGCTAATTCTTTTAAAATTTCCCTTACAATAGCTATACCCTAAATTTTGCCTCCCGGGCCCGCCACCGGGGGAACGCCTCTCTGAGGGCATCTCACGACATCTTTCCAGGAAGACCCCTATCTGGTTGTAGTGTGGTGAGTGCAACTTGCAAATTTTGAGTACCTTCTCCAATTTAAGTCTTGTACTCTTTATAAACTATGTATACATTCAAGTTTGTTGTGTTGATATTATTTTTCACCTTCTTAGACTATATACTATCAGACGCCTCCTGAAGAAGCGGCTGTGACCGCGAAACCGTAGAGGTTACGTCTGCAAGTATCACACCATTAAACCTTTGTCTATGCTTCTTGTGGGCAGTAGCTATATCAAACAAATCTAATGTCAACATTGCTGTAAACAATTGTTTTTGTTTTTGTATGTTGTTAATATCAATATGTACCAAATATGTCCCTCACAGGACTTTTTATCAATTTTGAAATAAATTTATACTCCTTTTAAACCAAGCTTTCTCTTTATGGTACCGCAATAGTCCTCTTTTCTTTCCCTCCCTCTTTTGAAAGAGGCAGGACCCTATTGGAGAGGTCCTTGCTCTGATTCCTCCTTCAAATTTATTCTTTGGCTTCTTCATGCTAGAAGAATGAAGTTTTTTTGATACTCATATTCACACAGAGTTCTCTCAAACTCCTTTGTTTATTTTTTCTCTTGATTTCATCAATATAATATTTTTATTTGTCACATCTGCGGAAAAAATAATATTTTTGGGATGTTTTTAGTTTAAATATTTTTGTTATGGATTTTTTAAAATCCTGATCTTGTATTTTATTCTTAATTTTTATTTTATTTTTTGCTCCAGAATATTTTTGGGTGTGTTGTGTGTCAAGTTACCACAACACCATTATTATCTTGTATTATTTAATCTCAAGGAGGTTGCTTGGTGTTGGTGTCATTGGTTAATTTCACATTGTATTTTTGAAATGTACCTGCCTCCTCACAAACAAACTGTCCTTTTTGAACAAAAACACACATAGGCGAGTATAATAAATCAAACCAAAAATGTATTAATGGCTCATAACCAAAGAAAAAGGGAGGCAACGCTGGAGAAACAGTAGAAATTGGCGAAGCCTTTGGCCCCCAGGGCACACATCAATTATTTCCAGGCAAAATTGGTGGCCTGAGGAGTCCATATATAAGGGAGTACAATCTGGTCCAAAAGTCCAAGAGACCATGAACAGCAGCAGATGACATACATGTCCCCAGGCTGTGGCCATACAAGAGCCTGCATCTTTTTTTCAGACCAGACTGAACCCAGGCCATCACTCTCTGGTCTTCCTTCCATGCTTCCTTCCACGCTGTGTCTGTGGTGGTGGAATTGTGGCAGGAGGAGGAGGAGGATGCTGCAACTCACTCAGGTGGGTACTGGGTGTGATTTCGCCCCTCACCCCCTTATTTAATGTTTGATAAATAAGTTCCTCACACATGAAGTGTTGGCCCTCCTGCATGTACTGCAGTTTGGTGGCAGCCATAGAGGCAAAGGCCTCTTCACGAGTGGGGGTGGCTCTGAGGGACGCAGAAGCCTCCTGAATCAGCCTGAGCACGGAATCCTGCACGTTACTCCCCTTCCTGGGTCTTTTTTTTGGAAGGCGGAGGGGAGGCACCTGTGATTCTGTCAGGGTCTGGGCCCAGGCCTTCTCCTGGCTGTCACTTAGCCCCACCTCCTCCTGGCTGCCACTAACCCCCGCCTCCTCCTGGCTGCCATATTCCACAGCTTCCTCCTGTGTGCCACATTCCACAGCCTCCTCCTGGCTGAGGTCTTCCTGTGTATGAAAAAGGGACATAGTTTTAATTTTTTCTTCATCAATCACACACAATTTTCATCTCATGACTGTTGCAAATTGAATGTTAACAAATATAACAGATTATCATTCTGAGCCCAGCATTTTTCATTCTTGTCCCAATTATTTATGCCCCCTACCGTCTATTGATATGTAAAACACTTTATTAAATCACCAATTAGCGATCAATAATAACATCTAGTAAACATCATTTATTTATTGACCAGAAATCTGTAGAACAATGCTATACCTGGCTCAAGCTGGGCTCCTCCACTTCTTCCTGGCTGGAAGTACCAGGTTGGACATCGGAAGCCTCAGCTGGGGTGGAAGATAGGGTGGAAGGAAGAGTGGAAGGAGGGGGTTGAGAGGGATTCCCTGACTTCAGTCTGGTCTGACAGAAAGCAAAGTCTCTCATAGTACCACAGCCTGGGGACATAAATGTCATCTGCTGCAGCTCTGGATCTCTGGGAATCCTACACCTTCTTGCGCTTCCTAAGATAAGTGCTCCTCAGGCCACCAATTTTGGCTTTTAAATAGGGGATGGTTGCTGTGGGGACCACCGGCTTCACCAACTCCAGCAGTTTCTCTAGCACTGCCTGCCTCTTTTGTTTATGATTATAAAACGGGTGTTTCATCTGCCACAGACAGGGCAGCTCCCTGTACTTGTCTATGAACAGGGGGAGGAAATTGTGGTCATTGAAGCCATCCATTTTATCTGCAATACACAAGACAAACCCTAATGTCAGGCTAAAGTCTCCTAATCTTGTCCCAATATAGGCCTCAATCTCTAAGCAGTATAGGCCCAAGTTTAAATGTTACCTTCGTTATCACGATCGGCGCTTCCGATACTCCTTCCTCCGCTCACAGATTATACGTACTACGCACGTGTGTTACGCTTTATATACACTGCACATGCGTGAAACTCCGCCCACCCCTGAAGTTCTTTCTAGTCTATTCCCCGCCCTTTCTTGTTCGGTGCAGTGGGGAAGAGCACATGGCGGAGACACAATAGGTGCGTGCTAATTACAGCAAGGAGGAGAAGGAAAGCCTGGAGCCAGAAACGTCCCAAACCCGGAGGGGACAATTTAAGGCATCAAATATGGCCTTTGTAGAGATGGTGGAGATGGTCGACATACTAAAGAGGGCCGGCTATGATGGGAAGTATGGACCTTACCCCAACCCCAAAGTGAGAAAGGCCAAGATCATGGCAAAAGTTGTGAAGAGTCTGCACAGGAATTTTGGGGTACGGTGATCCAAGGATCAACTCAGGAAGCGGTGTTCGGACCTCAAATTAAAGGAGCATGATCCGTATAGAAGGATCAGGAGAGTGCTGCAAAAAAGTAGGTAGGTGTCCTGTGTTCCTATTCTTTATTTTTACAACATTCGTGCTGCTCCGTGTGCTTTTCTTTACTGTTGTACAGTTTAAAATGGCAACTTTCATGTTCATGGACACATTATTCGTTCGTAGGAAACATTGTTCGTTCGGTCTCTAAAACACCATGTTTTCACCAGATGCAGTTCAATACATTTTTTCTGGCCTACTTCTCCTAAAATAATTTTGGTGTCTAGATGGGTTTGTAACTACAATGAAATGCAAACTAGATTCTGTGTAAGGAGAGGACACTCAGTAACTGTTTACACATTTGGACGCTGGAGCACTAGTGTGGAACAAAAGAACACCCTTTTTATTAGGGGCCCCACACAGGTGCTCCAGTGTATACTATAGGGGTGACTCCATCTGTGAAGCTTGTACAAAACAGGTAAATATTTAAAGCTTGACCAAGGAAAACAATATTTCTTCATCTTGGAACTCTGCCAAAATAGACAATTGTACCCCACTTCCAAGCAACGTTTCATATTCCTATTTCTGCCATCAAATATCTGTGTGCTAAGTATACCTTTTTTTGGTTTACATAGGGGAGAAAAGTCTTGGAGGACACCACTCATCAGAGGAGACCACAGATCCCCCACCTCATGAAGAAGTGGAAATGCCACAAAGCCAAGCAGAGGAGGAGGAGGGAGACGTGGTGCAAATAGTTACCACAACAGGTGAGTGTCTGCGACCACAGGTTCAGGTAAGAGATGGATGCCTGCAAATTTATAATAAAGGGTGTTTTTTTTTCTATATTTTTAGGTGATCGTGATGTTGTGGATGAAGGTCATTTCACCAGTGAAAGTGCCCAGATCCTGATCGGGGAGATCATGGGGTATAACAGGGACTTGGAAAACATAAAGCAAAACATCAATGATGTTCAAAACAAACTGAAGAACATCATTGATGTTTTAGGGAGAGTTTAAAACCCCTAGAAATCCCAAACTTATTTGTGCTTTTTTGTCATGAAAATGTTTTGGTCTTTTTTTAACATATTCTCGAAAAGCCAAATTTTGAAGATGCACACAGTGTGTCAACATGTGCTATCTGCCATCACGGGAGATCAATGTATGCGTTTTGGAGGTGCAACCCCTTCCTCAATAATAAAGTAGCTGAGAGGAAGGGTTTGCACCCACAAAACACATCCATTGATCCCCCATGATGGCAGCTAGCACATGTTGATATTCGGCAATTTGTGTGCATCATCAAAATTTGGCTTTTCCAGGGGTGACTTCACCCCATCTGAACACAATATCAAACACAGTTTATAAATACTCATGTCTGATATTGCCTTCAATTTCGATAAAAGTTGAACTTTGTACGTTCCAGATTTGTGTATTTCTTGTTGGTTTGAAACATGCCTGTTTTACCTTAAAAGGACATGTCTACTTTTATTAATGTGACCTAAAAATTTTTTTATACAACAAACATGTTGGTTTGTTTTAAAAAACCTTTTATAAATGCACATGTGATTGTGCTTGTATTAAAAAGATTGAGAATCAACAATGTGTGGCTTCTTCTTTCAATGCTCAAAACCATTTTTTGTGTTAAAATTGGTGTTTTCAGTGACATAGGGGTTATTTCCTAAGGGCAAATCCACTTTGCACTACAAGTGCAGTTTCTGTGCAGTCTTGTAGTTCAAAGTGTCTTTGCCTTTAGGAAATAGCACCCAACAGTGCTTTCTAATTTGACACAATCACGCCATTTTCAGGACTCCCCAAATTTCTGTCATGGTCAGCTAAAAGAAACACAAGCAGTAAATGTAAGCAAATATTTGTTCAGTTTAAATTTTTTTTTTATTTTAAAAATATTTCAGACATTGTCTGGCATATTGATGGCCCCCCTACCCACAAAGTATTCCATGTATTTTATACGGACCTTGCGGGCCCTCGGGGGGGGCAAGCCAGGACGGCCAGCTTCAAGCGCCGTCAGGGTTGGTTCATTGAGATTAATAACTCTGGCTTCAGGCCCAACTGAGCCAGCATAGTTCACAAAATTTCTCCTTAAAAAGTTGTGGAGAACACAGCAAGCCAGGATGATGTGATTGAGTTTATACGCCATGTGTATCGGTATAAGAAATAGGCAGAACCGGTTGGCCAATATTCCAAACATGTTCTCCACCACTCTTCTGGCTCTGGCAAGCCGGTAATTAAAAGCCCTCTGGTCCGGGGTGAGGGTCCTCATAGGGAATGGCCGCATAAGATGGTCCCCCAGCGCAAACGCTTCACCCGCAATGAAGACGAATGGGAGTCCTTCCGCATTGTCTTCTGGAGGTGGCAAGTCCAAGCTGCCATTCTGGAGACACCTGTAGAACTCTGTGTTGGCGATAACTCCACCATCTGACATCCAGCCATTCTTCCCCACGTCCACATACAGGAACTCGTAAGTAGCCGACACCACCGCCAACATCACAATACTATTGAACCCATTGTAGTTGTAATAGTATGACCCCGAGTTGGGTGGTGGGACGATGTGGATGTGTTTCCCATCAATTTCCCCTCCGCAGTTAGGAAAGTCTCACCACTGGGCAAAGTGGGAGGCCACAGTCTGCCATTCCTGTGGGTTGGAAGGAAACTGTGGAGTCAAACAAGAAAAAAAAAATGATCATTTTGCACATAAACATGGAAAGCATAACATTTTTTTTAGGGAGTATTTAAAGACAAAAGGTATAAGGTCCACCTATCAGATCTCCCCCCCCCATGGGCCATTTAAATAAATTTATGGGGGGGGAGATGTTTTGGACAGGTAACCCTTTCCACTTCATTGAGAGATGAATGCCTAAATAATGTGTGTTACTTTGGCCAGCCCCTCCTTACTTACACTATTGGCAGTCCACTGGACAGGTAAGAAGTGTCATAATACAAAGATATAAATACACACTGTACACATTTTTACATTCTGCTATTACCTATCAAGATAATAATAGGATACAAAAACTTTGAACATTACCATTTGAAAGTATTCAGGCAGGCCCTTGCACTACATGCTTTGGAGAATTCAGCCATAAATATGTCCACAAAAGAGGTGGGTATATAGTGTGTATGGGTTTGGCAAAGTCAGCAGATAGAGGTTTGAGGATAGATAGAGGATTGGTATCAGCTGAGTTAGCAGTTGGGGGGAGGGTTCAAAATGATGTTGGGACCCAAAAAAAAAGCCTCTGGCACTCTGCCAGAATTTCAAGCACAAATCACAATTTACAAGATTTTAGGGGGTATTTAGGGTGAAACAAACAGTAAAATAGCAACAAACGGTGAAATACGGGGTCCGTTATACGGAGAAAGTTCCTGAAATCGTCAGGATTATTCTCACGGATCTCACGGAGCAAAGGCATGTGACAGAACTGGTCACGCTGGAGCAACCAATTCTTGGTCCATGAACTCCTCGCCCTGTTCATGGACTGGGCTTGTGTCAAAGTAAGGACCCCAACACCAAGCCCCCACACAGCACAAACTCTACGATGAGTACGTATACGCAACATGGCTAGAAAATGGTTGGCTGCTCAGACTGAAGTAACAGAACGCACTGAAGAACAGCAAGGCCCGTGAAGAGTGACCTGAAAATCAGTAATGAACGAACAAGAACACAATGACAAGTCAATGGTAACTCGCTGCACGCACAACAGAACAGATACAAACCCACAAGCACAAACTAAACAGCAGAAATACGATCTGAAAACCACGAGTCTGAAAAAGCACAAATCGTCTCTCACCAAACTTTTACTAACACAAGATTAGCAAAAGGAGACCAAAAGGGTTTCCGCGCTTAGTACTGAATTGCCCTTTTATAGTCTCGTCATACGTGGTGTACGTGGCCGCGTTCTTGGCGTTCGGAAATTCCGACAACTTTGTGCGACCGTGTGTATGCAAAACAAGTTTGAGCCAACATCCGTCGGAAAAAATCCATGGATTTTTTTGTTGGAATGTCCGACCGTGTGTACGGGGCATATTGGAGCCTCTGGGGGGGGGGGGGGGGTGTGGGCGCCCTTAATGGATGCACTGCCCCTGCTTAACCACTTCAATACAGGGCACTTATACACCTTCCTGGCAAGATCAATTTTCAGCTTTCAGCGCTGTCGCAGTTTGAATGACAATTGTGTGGTCATACAACACTGTACCCAAACTACATTTTTTCATTTTGTTCCCACAAATAGAGCTTTCTTTTGGTGGTATTTGATCACCTCTGCGGTTTGTATTTTTTTGCTAAACAAATAAAAAAAGACCGAAATTTTTGAAAAAAATAAAAGTTTTGTTTCTGTTAAAAAATTTTGTAAATAAGTAATTTTTCTCTTTCACTGATGGCACTGATAAGGCAGCACCAATGAGGTGGCACCAATGAGCGGGCACTGACGATGGGCACCGATATGCGGCACTGATGGGCACTGGTAGGTGGCACTGATGGGTGGCACTGATATACAGCACTGATGGGCATTGATAGGCGGCACTGATGGGCACTCCTTGGTGGCACTGGTGGGCACTGATGGGCATTGATAGGCAACACTGATGGGCACAGAAAGACTGCAAAGATGGGTTCTTATGGGTGGCACTGATGGGCACTGATAGGCGGCACTGCTGGGTACTGATGGGCACTGATACATGACACTGATGGGCACTGATATGCAGCACTGATGGGCATCCCTGGTGGCACTGGCAGTGGTAGGCATTGTGAGTGGGCACTGATTGGCAGCTGCCTGGGCATTGATTGACAGCTGCCTGGGCACATATTAGCATTTCCCTGGGGATCTAGGGGGCATACCTGGTGGTCCAGTGTGGATGGATTCCCTGGTGGTCCTGGACGGCTTCCCTGGTGGTCCTGGGTGGCTTCCCTGGTGGTCCTGGGTGGGATCCGAGGGGGGGCTGTGCTGATAAACAATCAGCACAGACCCCCCTGTCAAGAGAGCAGCCGATCGTCTCTCCTCTACTCGCATCTGTCAGACGCGAGTAAGGAAAAGCCGATCACCGGCTCTTCCTATTTACATGGTGATCAGCCGTGATTGGACACTGCTGATCACGTGGTAAAGAGTCTCCGACAGAGACTCCTTACCTAGATCACTGTTGCGGGGTGTCAGACTGACACCCCGCAACAACGATCGCCGCTATGCGCACCCCCTCAATATCCTGCGGACATCATATGACGCCCAGTCAGGATATTGAAACCACTTTGCCACCGTCATTCTGCTATATGGCGGGCGGCAAGTGGTTAACATACTCTGTGACATGGCTGATTTGCCCCTTGTACTGCTTTTCCCTCCCTAGTCTGAGCTCTTCTGCAGAGGAACTGCAAGTGGCTGATAACAAGTCAAATTCAGTTACTTACACGGTTCACATTTAAAAAATAAATGTAATTATGTATTAATAAAAAAACAGAAATGCATACACTTATCTATTTTACATATGTCTGGAATTCAACTTTATAAGCATTTTTATGTGTTATTGCTGTCTGACAGGTGCAAAACAAAAGCTAGTTCACTGTTTTCAACTGCTATTTGTTTTGCAAATAGTATAATTTTTAAAGCACAACTGTCATCAGAGAATACAGTATGTGTACTGTCATTTCTGGCCTCCTCTTGAAAGCTCAACCATTAGCGCGAGATGCAAACAATTATGATTTTTAAAATGAGAAGTGGCTACATGTTTTACAGCATAGTATTTTTTTTTTTTTTATAGCAGTTTACTAAGTTATAATTACTGTATATTTTGACAGTGTATGCTTGCCTAAAATTTTAGTCATTAAAATAGAACTATAGGCAAAATTTAAAAAATTAATAAATTATTCAGTTTCTCACAAGACATATTTGATTTTGTTTTATTAAGTTCCCTTGTATCATAATGTTATTACTTATTAACCTCCCTGGCGGTATGATTATTTCGGATTTTAGGTGCTGAAAGCGGTACAATTATTTTGCATGGAAATTTGGCGTTTTATATTGTAGGTCTGTAATTCTTAACAATAACACACTTAAATCTGTCCAAACAAGAGTCTAGTAGATATCCCGGGTATGATAAAGTTTGAAACACAAAAACATAAATTATAATATAATAAATAAAAATAAATAATTAAAAAAATAAAAATAAAATAATAATAAAATAAATTTCCCCACGATTCACTATCGCTCAATTCTGCAAGTGTTCTAATTTATTATCGCTGTTTTCTAGCTGGTCTAAAACCATTTTTGACGTAAAGGGACACTTTTTGGTTGCTATGGACAATCTCCAGTTTCCAGCCAGAAAGAACAGTATATATAATATAGAACTGCATGCAGGGCATTGGACAAAGCACTGGGGACAAAAGGGATGTGAAATAATTTCATACAGTACTGTAATCTGTAAGATTACAGTACTGTATGTGTTATGCTTTTTACAGTTTTTTGAATTTGCCGCCAGGCTCCGCCCCCGTGCGTCGCGATGCTCGCAGGGAACGGAGCCTGGCACGGAGAGGCTTCGGGCAGAGGACGGAGCCCACGGACACTGCAGGGGACATCGCAGGATCCCGGGGACAAGGTAAGTAACGCCGCCCCAGGATCCTGCAATGCGATCCCGAGTGTGGCTCGGGGTTACCGCTAATGGGACTGAATTTTAACCCCGAGCCACACTCAGGAAAACCGCCAGGGGGGCTAATCCTGTCAGTAGATCAGTTATTTTCCACTCCCTGTAAGGGTCCTTTCACACGGGCTTGTCCGTTGGATGGACTCCACTTGCTCAGAGGGGGATTGCTCCGTTGATCCCCGCTGAGCAGGCAGATGACTGGTCCATCTCCGGTCACTGTGCAGAGACAGGGCTGTCAGAGTCCCACTCTCCTCTATGGGGAAATCTTATGAAAACAGACCGCTTGTCCATTTTCATCCAATCCAATCCACCGGATGGAAGGAAAATAGGGTCTCCCTCCGTCTGGATTTGGCAGACATGATTGGATAGCAGCGGGTGTCAGCAGACATATGACCGCTGACATCCGCTGCCCCATAGGTGTGAATAGAGCTTCCGATCAGGTCTGCCTGAAAAACTGACAGGCTGACCTGGTTGGAAAGTCCATGTGAAAGGGCCCTAACAGGTCAAGTTATCCAGCACAAGTGGCTGTTTGAGGAGTTGGAAGAAACCTTACCTGAAGTTGGGATTCAGCTTTTACTTCAAATCTTTAACCTATTTTCCAAAAGAAAGCAGAAACATGTTGCTGTAATGGCTTTGAATTTGGTATTTGATGCTGGGCTTTAATTTGTCTTATACAAATCCAGCATTGGATCTGCATTCTCAGGGGACTGCAGCCAACATTAAGGATGGAGTTATCCTGCATTGCTACACAGTGGCACATACTGTGGATGTGTGAGACCCCAAGAGGGGGTGAAGGATCTGGTGAGTGCAGTCACTATAGGAGCACGAATAAGGCACGCACCGAGTGTTTATTCATTGGAAAGTCCACCAAAGTTTAAACGGATCCCTTCACTGGCACTATAGCACCTTATAATTTAATTGCATATATCAATTATATGTTAACCAGTTTATATACACCAGCACGTTATATTTGTATTTGTTGATTTAATTTCGTAATATGTGGATATTGCATATGCATAATAATGTTTAGGGAATATTGCACTATTTTTTATTTATTTTATTCTTTATTCATTTGTCATATATATAAAACAAGTTAAGGTGTCTTGCACATTGCACTTTACATCGGGTTAGGAATACAGCTTGATACACATTCATTCACACCCAGGAGTTTATAAGTTTTGGTTTCACAAAAGAGCACAGTTTTAGCCATCTAATGTTCTGTGCATTTGAATTTTGGATAGAAGACACCCATTTAATAGAAATTACCTACATCATTCCTCTTCCCCCCACCTCAATACCCTCCTCCCACCTAAGGGAGCAGCACATACACCTGATTTTAATTAGGTTGGGAATGGCGCCATATCTACTCCTTTTTCTTTTCCATATTATACTCCACCTAGTGGAAGTAAATGATAGAGGCAGCAGTTCCAATAAACTACTTTTTCATCTCTATAGTACGCATTCCATTGCGCAGGGATTTTTCCTTTTCAGAATACAGTTTGGCCTAAATTTATGAAGAAAGATTATTTATTTGCCTAATTTTATAACAGAAATTAAGATTTACCACTTCCTGTCCAGCCTATAGCAGATTGACGGGCAGGAAGTGGTTCTGTTATCCTGACTGGGCGTCATATGATGTCCAGCAGGATAACATGCCGGCGCACGCCCATAGCGGCACGCAGCGTGGCGATCGCTGGTGCCGTGTGTCAGTCTGACACACTGCATCTTCGTTTATGATAAGGAGCCTCTGACGGAGGCTCCTTACCACGTGATTAGCTGTGCCCATCATTAATGCCTGGCAGTACCAATAAAAGTGCCAATCAGTGTCCACATAAGTGCCAATCAGTGTCCACCACAGTGCCAATCAGTGCCCACCACAGTGCCAATCAGTGCCCATCAGTAATACAAGTCAGTACCTCATCATCAGTGCTGCCCATCAGTTCCGCCTGTTAGTGCCCATCAGTGCCACCTATCAGTGCCACCAAAAATGTTGGCCTTTTTTAGTTTGTTTAGCAAAAAATAAAAACCCCACTGGTGATCAAATACCACCAAAAATGCTCTATTTTTGGGAAGAAAATGATAAAAATTTAGATTGGGCACAGTGTTACATGGGATTTTTTTTTACCAAAAATGTGTAGCAGAATACATATTGGCCTAAATTGATGAAGAAGTTTGATAACTATCTGAGTTCTCACTCGATCCAGCACTGTGCCCAATCCTGTGACAAGGCTTCAGAGGGCAGGGCCAAGACGCACTGTCTGTTTCAATGGATGCAAACAGTGTGGGAGTGCTTCCAGAAAGCAGTTTCCAATGGTGGCACATCAAGAAGAGGAGGAGCCAGAAGCATGGGCATGGGACCCCAGAAGAGGAGGATCAGGGCCACTCTGTGCAGATCTTTTGCACAGGGCAGGTAAGTATAACATGTTTGTTAATTAAAAAAATAGACTTTACAATCACTTTAATTGACAAATACATTGTATCAACAATACTGTTCCAATATATTTTTAGACTAGTTATTTTATGTGCAGTCAAAATGAGTGTTGTCTTATCTGCAGATAATGTCAGTAAAGACCATTACTGACTTATCATGTTTTGTTCTAAATTGTGTGTCTATGTGGGGGCAGCCATTTTGGTAGAGATTTTGCTTCATCGTGCCGAGCAGCAATGAGAACAGTAAACAGCACAGTAGTGACATCAACAAATCTCACTCCAAATCTCCTAAGATCTGCAGTCAAAGGCAACCCTCAGTGGACATGCACTTCTATTTTATGGGAAGAATTCAAAACTATGCATTTTCTATGCAACCTCAAAAGTGAAAAAAGTGTTACTTTTAAAAATAAATGTTTCCATTCCTTGTTAGCCTCAATTAACTTCCACTCACCCTTCTCCTTTTAGCTAATACTTTTTTGCTGATTATTTAAATTTTGTTTAACAATTATTGAACATTTATAAAAAAACGTTCTTTGTTTTGTTTGTGTTTTTGTTGCATTACATTAAACACAAAAACATTTAATGAATGTCTTTATTATATTTGTAAATAACTTCACCTTGCTTTGTCCTTTGCTTCGGAACTTCAACTATAAGCCACAGTGCATATTTCACTACACTGTTCTCAACTGCTCTAAGCCAGCAGCAGTCTAGCAAAGCAACAAGTTACCCCCCCCCCCCCCCCCACCATCAAATCTAGTACTTTTTGTTAATTTTCTCCCCTGCTGCATCATTTTTTACTGGGAGATGTTCTATGGGGGCACCTTTTGGAACTTTCACAGGGCTGAGGACTTTGTCCCCATGTGACAGTGGTAGGCCAGCATGCCGCATAGAAGGAAGTTGTGACGACAATTAGGTTTGGCCACTCCAAAAATTGGGTAAGAAAACAAAGGGCAACTTTTTGGCTTAATAACCTGCAGGTCAGGCAGTGATAATTTTTTTAAAAGACATTTCTTTTTTTTAATTCTTTATATAGAGTTTCCCATTAGAACTCTGCATATTAATGAGGTACATTCAAAGTGTAAGCAGAAAGGGTATATAAAAGATAATAGTGACAACAACAGGCAGAAATAAATATCAATTTGTCTAGAAAATAATGTTAAATATCAAGTACCATAGTTTATTCACTATAAAGCAATAAAACTACAAAGGCAAAGTTTGGGTTAGTAGGGTAGGGGAAGGGAAAGAAAAAAGAGGATGTCCATGGGGGTTTACTCCAGGAAACGACAGATAAGATAGAAGACAAGGTTTTTAGTATTGTAAGTATTCAGTAGTAAGTCGGTAGTAAGTCAGAACTATTCTTAGTAGTACCATCTGGCCGTATGGGCTTCCATTTTGTATTTCAGGGTAGAAGTGGGTTCCATCCACTGTATATCATTCACACTGGCAAACCACTGTGTTACTGTGGGATAGGTCTGTTGCTTCCACAGAATAGCCGCCTTTATAAAGTGAATTTAAAAATATTTGCGAAAACATTTTTCGAGAAAAAGGTGTTAGGTTTAGCAGGATTGTGAAAGGGGCTATCAAAGTGGGGTATGTCTGTAAGCTTTTTGTATTATGCAGTATGTGGAACCGGTTGCCAGAACGTGTGGATGGAAGGGCAATCCCAGAACAAATGTATTAGTGTACCCCTATTTTTCTTGCAGTGCTAGCAAATGTCACTTTGCCTTGAAAATAGTTTAAAGCTTAATTAAAAAAAAAAAAAAAATAACTGACATGTGCTTCAGACTTCTCTTCGGAAAATGGACTAGTTACCGAGCTGCCCTGTCTGCGTCTGTTGACACAGAGAGGGCAGCTGGACCCGCTCGCTTGGCACAGCAAATGGCTCCTGCTGCTATTAATCTGCCCAGGGAGGGGGGAGACAGCGGTATGAGCTGCTGTTCTCATGCACTTTGCTGGATCAGATCAGGTAAGAATAAGGGGGGACCTGGGGGGGGGGATTCTGCAGCACAGAAGGTTTTTTACCTTAATGCACATAATGCATTAAGATGAAAAATCTTTAAAGCTTTAGAACCAGCTTAACAAGGATGACCAGAATCATGTACCAATAAGATATGAGCTTGTAGTTCATTTTTTAATACAATCTTTCTTACTATCAGAAAATATGTTATTCATGTCTCTTCCCATTTTATAAGATATGGAGAATCCACCTGAGAGTGTGCCCCCACCAGTGTTTGAAAAGGACATTTTTTTTAACCTTTGCCATCCTAGCACACAGCTAGAGTACATTTGTAATAGAATGCATCCCCTTTCCATAGCAGAACACCATCAAAGTAAATATAAAAACAAGTACCTTTCATTTAGGCTTCAAAGGATTTTTATACAGGCCATTTAACACATTTAGCAGCATCTAAAACAATGGTTATCATCTCTTAGACTGAATACTGGAAGCGTTAATGATTATTTAGCCATCATAGTTTAATTAAGGCACATATTTAAAAAAAAACTCAGATACCTTTTAATTGCTATTTCATTGCTACATTCCAGTTTTTCAGGCTTAAGTACTTAAAACCAATAAACAAACATCGCCCAAGCCAACAAGCCAATTAGCCAGGCTTTATGATCCATCGTAAATAATTTAGCAAGTAGTGGAAAACAAATCAGAATTACTGGCTGAATACCTCTCATTGCAGAGCCAAAATTTATACATAATGCATGGCTTCTGAGATGATCAAAATATGTTCATATGCAGCACCCATTATCAAATAATTACTATCATTTTACCACTAAATTATACCTTTTTAGGAAGCCACACATAGTAGGTATATCAAGTTCAGGTTTGTTCAAATTGATGCAAATGATGCACAATAAAATTTGAGCTGCTAGACTGTAGCTAGTAATAAGAGGGAAATATTGATACAGAGAGACATTTTTATCTGAAGGAGGATCTGCTGGCTGCATGGAAACCTTCCATATCCCATTGTTTATGCTATTTCTGCAACCTCCCTCTTCCAGGGCCACAAAAAGCTGTTGCAACTACAACTTGAAAGTTCTTCATCTTTAATCAAAATGATACATATATGCAAGAGTCATTCTGAGGTCCAGTGACTAAATCAGACTGAAGTGATTGGGCTTTGCTGAAATCAGCAAAGCAAAGACCTTATTAAGTACTTTTCATCTTAATTCTCTTTTATTTAACTGATGCTAGTACTGTCTCTTTTACATATTTTTCCAATGCATTGAACCAGAACTTAAAGAATTCTCATTTCTTTGAGTATTGTTACCATAGTTTCGACCTGTGCATTTTTCCATAAAAAATAACACGTTGACATCTATTGTGTGTTTGTACAGCGTTAAAGCCAAAGTTAAGTTGACCAAATGTAGATCCATGTATCGACTGGTTATACACATGTTGATTAATCGATCAACTTGTGTACAACCAGCCTGTCGGGCTTTTTTGGAATGATCAGTGCAGCCAGCTTTAGCCAGCAACACTGATCATTGTATTCTGATGGTGAGGGAGGCTCCCCACTATCAGAATACATTACCACAGCAGAAGGATTCCCCCATCTACATTGAGTGTATGGGTGAAGAAATAAAGCCATTTTCTTTTGTTAAACCTGCTGGTTGAATGAAAAGAAAAAAAATTATAATGTATGGGCTACCTTAACTGATCCCAGTAGCAATCACTCTGAGTCTGCTGGCACTTAGATTGTTGTCTCATGAGCTGGAAAATGTCTGTGCAGGCTGAACCTGAAAGTGCTATTGTCACAGAAGGGAGTGAGTTACATTATCCCAAGGCACAATACCAATCATTTGCCAACAAGGTCAAAGCAAAAATTCAATTCAAGGCCTTTTACACATGGCTGTATTGATTTTAGGCAGGAACATGATGGCATTAAGCTTCTACATAATAAGATGTACATTATTACATCTTATTACACACTATTAATGTTTACATCTACCCGAATGTCATTTATGCAGTGGCACATACATAGAATAATCTCAGCATTCTGTCATTCCATCACATTCCTACCACCACATGCCTGGCCTGTTCAGGGCAAATGTAAACAACAGTAGTATGGAACCAGCTGCATTGGTGGAGCCATCAGTTATTCAAAATTGGGTCACTTTGAGCTGCCATCACTGATTACACACTATTCATGTTTACACGCCATGAATGTTTCATTTACACTGTGTATGCATGTAAGCATTAGTTCAAACATTTACATGTGTGCAGCGCAAAACATGGCCTAAATCAGACTATGAACAAAGATTTATTTATAATTTTGTTTTGTGCAGCTAAAGCTGTGGACCAAAACGGAGCTGTGTTAATGGGCCCTTAGCATACAATGTTATTGCATTCAGATCTGTATAAATTACAGATCTGAACACAACAGATTTTGTTAACATGTCCATGAGCCCCAAGGCAGAATTGTGTAAATGCACTACCCAAACCTGACCAACCTTTCAGTCCTGCTTGGCCTCACACTTCAACAAAGTATTAGGCAAACTGTGTGCAAGTTCCCTTTTCCTCAGCCCCAAAGTGGCATTCAATCTGAGCTTTTAAAGCCTAACCCTAGGCAGATATAAATACACAAAATAATTCAGCTCATTATTAATTTTAACAACCTGCCCCAGAAATCATAGCAAAGGTTGTTATCATTGTGATACATTACTATAGAAATAAAAGGCTTCTTCTTTACTAGCTGCCCCATCCTTACCCTATTGACTGGAGAACAGCAAGGTAATAGGATTACCCCTGTGTTCTACCCTCCTTCAGGCTTGTTGACAGTACTAGACGGCATTGTTCAGCCACCAATCACATCGCGTGTGACTTTAAAGTGGTGCGATTTGGTCTGATTTAAGTGCAATTTCAATGTGACTTCAATACGTTTTTAATGCAATTTTTGATGATTTCAATGTACTGTGACTTGGTCATGTCCAATCTACAAATTACAGTGTGTGACATAATTTCAAAAATGAGAAAAAAAACTGTTGGGACCCCCCTCAATCCAAACCATGCCCTTCGGATCTGGTATGGATTTTAAGGGGAACCCCACGCATGCAGCACAGCAAGCCAGGAAAAGGGGGGACGAGCAATCATCCCCCTCCAAAACCATACAAAGCCATGTGCCCTCAACATGGGGGGGCTGCTTTGGGATAGGGAGATCCCCCAAAGCACCTTGTCCCCGTTGATGGGGACAAGGGCCTCTTCCCCACAACCCTGGTCCGGTGGTTGTGGGGGTGCAGGGGGGTAACTTATCAGAATCTGGAAGCCCCCTTTAACAAGGGGGCCCCAGATCCTGGCCTCCCCTTATGTGGCCCCTACTCATTCACCAAAAAAGTGTAAAAGTAAATAAAAACACAACAGTTTTTGACAAGTCCTCTATTAAAAAACAAAAATTATAAAAGTCTCCCAGTGTAGATCCATCATCAATCATGATGCCCGATGCTATTGCCGACCCCAAGAAAAAAAAGCTCTGCACCTGACGAAGGCTCCCACTGAATGACAGCAAGGCTCTCTGACAGTTCTTAAATAATGAAGGGGTAGGGCCACCAGAAGATGTCCATAGGTGACCCCACCCCCTTACAACATCATTGACCCAGCATGCCTCCAAGTAGGCGGAGTCACATGGGGACATCATTGGGTGGCATCTTAGTTATTTAGAAACTGTCAGACGGCAGAGCTGTCATTCAGGGGGGCCTTTGTCGGGTGCAGAGTTCTTTTTTCTTTTTTTTCCTTCGGGTCGATGGCAGTGGCAGACATCGTGATTAGCGATGGATCTACACCGGGGGGGGCATTTCTAAAATTTGTATTGTTTAATAAAGAGCTTGAAACTGTTGTGTTTTTATGTACTTTTTACACTTTTTTGGTGAATGTGTAGGGGTACTATGTACTACTCATTCACATGGGGAGGCTGGGATCTGGATCGGAATCTTTCAGATTCCGATAAGTCACCCCCTGCACCCCAACAACCACTGTCCCAGGGTTGTGGGGAAAAGGCCCTTGTCTTCCAACATGGGGACAAGGTGCTTTGGGGGCATCCCCCCTACCCAAAGCACCCCCCATGTTAAGGGCATGTGGCCTGGTATGGTTCAGGAGGGGGGGGCGCTCGCTTGCCCCCTCCCCCCTTTCCTGGCCTGCCAGGCTACATGCTCCCCAATGCTGTTTTTTTTTCAACTAATGTTTACAGTAATTTTTCACAACTAATATTAAAGAATATGTAAACCCAACATTTCATATTCCTGATATGTGCCTGCTTTATCATGCATTTGTATGAAAAAGTATCCAGTTCTCCTTGTATTGCTTCCTTTGTGTAGAATACCTGGTGTTCCTGCCAGTCCCTCTGCTTTTCTAATAAAAACTGACCACAATAGGCAGGAGATCACAGCTTGGTCAGTTCCCTAGCTGTGCTGGGAACTCAGCCGTCTCTCTGAGCAGACTTGTCCTGACACACACACCCTGCATTGCCTTTAACTGTGAAGACTAGTGTTCTGTTGTTTTCATCCCCTAGCTCTTATGCAACTGAGAACAAAGAGAATGTGATCACATATAAAAAATGGAAAAAAGGTATTTATAATGTTTTTTTTTTCATATCTATACACAAAAATGTTGTCTTTAATTTCTATTTTAAACTGAATGGGTTATTTTACAAGTTGGGGTTTTACAATCACTTCACACCTTAAGATCCCATATACGACTGTAGAGGCAGGCATTTAAAATGCATAAAACACAAACATGGATCAGTAAAGGCCTGATTACAGTATGGTTTTGTTCTAGCTTCCACATTACTACAATGCACAACTGTGCACGTTAAGTACATTGAGGCAATGCAAAGCCATTTATTCTGAATGCACCTTTGGACATCTTCACATTGTACTGTGTATGCAACACAAGAATAAATGACATCGTATTATACCAGCACACTTGAGGTGCATAGTTATGTGTTACAGTAACACGCTGGTAACGCCCGCGTTATTGCAAAAACATGATGAGAATTGGCCCTAAGGGATGGACGTCTTAGTACCAGTGTTTCTAAATCTTTAAGCTATTTTTACTAGTTTCCAAATGCTTCTTTTTAGAACATGCCCCTACAATTAGGCAATGCTTTCTCATCTGCCGTTCTTGCCATTCTTTGCATGCTATGTGCTTTTTTTCTTCCTGAAATTTTAAACTGAGAAGAATAAAATGTCCAGAACAACATAGCTGCTTGTTATTTTCTGCAGCACTAAATTAACATCCAGCTGCGCTGGAAAAAAATTTGCATTGTAACCTACTTCCGAACAAACTTACTGTCAAGATGGAATGTACATTCTGTACGATAGATGTTTTTTGCTTTTTTTATACACTAAAATAAAATACTTGTTTTACGCTCATTTTTTTTTGTTATTTACTTTTTTTGCAATAGAATGGGTTATAACATTTTAACTAGTTCTAGCCAGTTTATACACACACACACACAATATATATATATATATATATATATATATATATATATATATATATATATATATATATATATATATATATATATATATATATCACTGTATAGATATCCTAAAGTTTGTACACATGCAATAGTAAAAACAAAAGGAATTGTTCTACGTTTTTAGACATCTGTGTCTAGAATTTGACAGAAAATAAAAAAGAATGGAAATAAAAATAGAAAATAAGTAAGTGAGAGAATAAAACTAAAGAAAATGGATTAAGATTGAATGTTAAGCTAACAGAATAAAATAGAAGAGTAAACTAAAAACAATTGATTCAAAGATGGAATGTTTAACCAGAAAACCTAAAATGTATACTATCCAGGAATACTAATGCTATGTGTATGTGCAAAGATTCCTGTACATGGAGAACACTTTCAATACACAATTATGATCATGATTAAATTCACTGTGAAGTGCTGCTTGTTTTTCCCACCTTCACCTCCCATTTTAATGCTCTTCAAAAGCTGCCTGGAAAAGTTTTATCCGACACAATCCCAGGTGTGCTGAATGCCTGCTCCATTGCTAAGCATTGTGGTTCCTTCCACAAGCCCCTATGGTATTGCAGGTCACAGTAGTGATATATAGACTGGTGGAAGAAATCACAGCACTCGGCAAGGGACTAGGCATCCAACACACTATTGGGTTCACTACAGTGGGATGAGATATTGTTTCGAGGGGTGGCTATCAGCATTGTCATCAGAGATTAGGAAACCTGTAAGCTGTCTAACATCAGCTGGCCATACTTAGCCCTACCCACTGCGTCCTCACTCAGGAGCTAAAGGAATTTTATTTTTAAATAAAGTGAGTGTTTGCAGCATCAATCAATTTAGCATAAATATAAATGGGTTGATTTACTAAATATAGTGCAAAATCTGGTGCGGCTCTTCATAGGAACGCTTAATTGAACAAGCTGAAGTTAGAAGCTAATTAGCTACCATGCACAGTTGCACCAGATTTTTCACTCTAGTTTTTGTAAATTAACTCCAATTTTATTCAGAAAACCACAAGAAACAAAACACCCTATAATAATAGTAATCATAAAATAAAACTATACAATATTTCCCTTTTTAAGTTTATGTCACACTTACCCCTAACACAGGTGGTCAGACACTATCGCTGGCTTCTGTGTTCTTCACCTATAGCAGCCCCCTTTCCCATAGGGCAAGCAGGCCTACCTCCCCGCAGTTGCCCCCAGGACTTATACACAATGCTCTAATGCCTGGCTACCAGGTTGTGTGCAAACTGAGCAAAGCCAACAGGTACTTGCGGTTGTCAGGCAGGCAAGGTTCAGAATAGTCAGGGTCAAAATCCGAAGTCAAAAGACAGGCAGGGTTCAGAGAATAGTCGATATTTGATCAGAGGTCATCAACGAGGTAATCTAATCTAGCAGAGCAGGGCAGACAAACAGGTAGCTTGATCAGGTATTACACACGCTATCATACGCATTAGTCTGCAGGCTTGGCTGGCTTAAATCAGGTTTAGTATCCACTCAGAGAATGGCCATTTTAATCACATTGCAGGTGGACAGACAGACAAGGAGAATGTAACAGCCAAAACCAGAATACTGGAATGAGGAGCAGGAGTGCTAGGTGCTCCTGGCATTACCCCCCCTTAAGGAGGGGCATGACCCTGATCAAAAGTTTACATACCCTGGTGATTTTGACCTGAAAACATGCACACAAGTTGACACAAAGGGGTTTGAATGGCTATTAAAGGTAACCATCCTCACCTGTGATCTGTTTGCTTGTAATTAGTGTGTGTGTATAAAAAGGCCAATGAGTTTCTGGACTCCTGACAGACCCTTGCACCTTTCATTCAGTGCTGCACCAACGTTTCTGGATTTTGAGTCATGGGGAAAGCAAATGAAAAGTCAAAGGATCTGCAGGAAAAGGTAGCTGAACTCTATAAAACAAGAAAGGGATATAAAAAGATATCCAAGGAATTGAGAATGCCAATCAGCAGTGTTCAAACTGTAATGAAGAAGTGGAAAATGAGGGGTTCTGTTGAAACCAAACCACGGTCAGGTAGACCAATTAAAATTTTAGCCACAACTGCCAGGAAAATTGTTCTGGATGCAAAGAAAAACCCACAAATAGCTTCAGGTAAAATGCAGGACTCTATGAAAACATGTGGTGTGGCTGTTTCAAGATGCACAATAAGGAGGCACTTGAAGAAAGCTGGACTGGATGGTCGAGTCGCCAGAAGAAAGCCATTACTATTCAAATACCACAAAGTATCCGCTTACAATATGCCAAACAGCACAGAGACAAGCCTCAAACTTTCTGGCACAACGTCATTTGGAGTAATAAGACCAAAATTGAGCTTTTTGGCCACAACCATAAACGCTACATTTGGAGAGGAGTCAACAAGGCCTATGATGAAAGGTACACCATTCCTACTGTGAAACATGGAGGTGGATCGTTGATGTTTTGGGGATGTGTGAGCTACAAAGGCACAGGAAATTTGGTCAAAATTGATGGCAAGATGAATGCAGTATGTTATCAAAAAATACTGGAGGAACATTTGCATTCATCAGCCAGCAATATACCGTATTTATCAGTGTATAACACGCACAGGCATATAACACACACTTTCACTTTAAGAGGGAAGTTTCAGGAAAAAAAAAATTTAAATAAAGAACTGTGAAGCAAAATAAGGGTCAGTGCCCACCAATGCAACCTAATTAGAGCCTTACCATTGCAATCAATGCTGCCTTACCATTGCCATGGATGCAGCCTTACCATTGCCACAAATGCAGCCTTACAATTTCCATGGATGCAGCCTTACCATTGCAATCAATGCAGCCTTACCATTGCCATGAATGCAGCCATACCACTGCCACAAATGCAGCCTTACCATTGCAATTAATGCAGCCTCACATGTGCCATAAATGCAGCCTTACATGTGCCAAGAATGCAGCCTGATCAATGCCCATCTGCAGCCAGGGGACAGGGAGGGGGGCGGGACGGATTACATATAGGAGAATCTCCTGTTTACTCGGCAGCCTCTTTAATATAAAGTCTCTCCCCCTATGATAGACACAACAGTCGTCTAATGGCAGCCCAGGAGATGGGACTTCCTATTACAGACGCCGCCGAGTAAACAGGAGATTCTCCTGTATGTAATCTGACGATGCTCGTCCCGCCCCCTCCCTGTCCCCTCTGAGGCAGTGCCAATAAATACGGTATACATCATTTGTGGCCACAAAATATATATATATATATATATATATATATATATATATATATTTATATATATATATATATATCTCCAAATCACCGGGGAGCCATATTAAATCAGAACGCGGGCCTCAATTGGCCCGAGGGCCGCACTTTGGACATGCCTGCTGTAAGCTCAAGCAAATGAATTACAAGAGATGAGTGTGTTCATGGCCTGTGCTATGAACTGTAAAAACATAAATATGTTTAAAAAAACAGCTACTCCACGTATTTTAAGGATTGAATAGCAAATGTAATGCCCCCTAAAAATTAGAAAAAGTAACAAGAATACTGTGAGGATTATACAGCAGTAAATTAAAAACAGACAGATTATATTACTAAAGAGGTTTCTCAACCCACAGAGAACCTGTCAGGAAATACATTTATCAGAGTCCATGCCCATCCCTTGCAGTATACACCAAGCAAGGCTGTTCAGCTTCTTCTTTTATTTCTCTACAAACATATGTGGTAAATAATTAGTGGCATGCGATATTTAACCACTTCACGCAAAATGTTTTACCCGTACGTTGGTACTTTGACGCTAAATACCGTTGTTACGACAGCAGCTAGCTAATATAAACCCCATGTACTTTCGGGATTGCCATGCATTTCTCTTTAAGATAGTGTGGTCTCCTTGGTGGATTTGCAGCAAGATCACTTTTATCTGTGGCGGAAGAGCTGCCCACCACCCTCCCACCACGCTCCGGTCGTCTCCACCGCTTACCAGACTCGCCGGTAGCGGCAGAGATGATTGCATCCTTTTTCATGGATGCCTGGCTGCCGAGTGAGGGAAAGATGGCCCCCGCTCAGCTCCATAGCAAGAGAGGGCGGAAGCAACGTCAAATGTCACTTCCGCCCATAGCTCTTAAAGGAAAATTTTTTTTATTTTTCTTCAAGTGACTTTTTAAAAATTTTTTATTGCATTTTATTGTAAATATAAGATCTGAGGTCTTTTGACCCCAAATCTCATATTTAAGAGGTCCTGTCATGTGTTTTTTCTATTACAGGGGATGGGATGTTTACATTCCTTGTAATAGGAATAGAAGTGACCTATTTTTTTTTTTTTAAAGACAGTGTCAAAATAAAAAATAAAAAGTAAAATTAATTTAAAACTTTTTTTTTCTTAAGAGCCCCATCCCGACGAGCTTGCGCGCAGAAGCGAATGCATACGTGAGTAGCGCCCGCATATGAAAACAGTGTTCAAACCACACATGTGAGGTATCACCATGATCGTTAGAGCGAGAGCAATAATTCTAGCCCTAGACCTCCTCTGTAACTCAAAACTGGTAACCTGTAGAAATTTTTAAACATCGCCTATGAAGATTTTTAAGGGTAAAAGATTGTCCATGAGCGGGCGCAATTTTGAAGCGTGGCATGTTGGGTAGCAATTTACTTAGCATAACATTATCTTTCACAATATTAAAAAAAATTCCTAACTTTACTGTTGTCTTATTTTTTTAATTCAAAAAAGTGTATTTTTTCCAAAAAAAGTGCTTTTGTAAAACTGCTGCGCAAATATGGTGTGACAGAATGTATTGCAACAATCACCATTTTATTCTCTAGGGTGTTAGAAAAAATATATATAATGTTTGGGGTTCTAAGTAATTTTCTAGCAAAACAAAATGATTTTTACTTGTAAACAACAAGTGTCAAAAAGAGGCTCGTCCTTAAGTGGTTAAGAAACCAGCCGCTGCCGGTAAACAACATTCAGATTCCGAAAAGCCCCCCACCTGCAGACCCCTAGGGTTGCAGGGAAGAGGGCCTTGCCCCCATTAACATGGGGAGAAGGAGCTTTGGAGGGGACTCCCTCCACCCCAAAGCACCCCCCACATTGTGAGGGCATGTAGCCCTGTCGCTCGTTCCTGACCTGCCAGACTGCATGCTTGGATAAGGGTCTGTCTTGTTTTTTGGCATGGGGGTTCCCCTCAAAATCGATTCCAGACCTGAAGGGCCTTGTTTGGATTGGAGGGGACCCCACGCCGTTTTGTTTCTGAATTTTTCATTGCCGATATTTTTTTCTACATTCTGCTGTCAGTTGTCTCATCAGTTGTTAAGGTCACACTCCTTAACAACCATAACAGTTAATGGTTGTTAAGGATTGCCGAACAATAAAATAACTCATGTGGTATTTTAGTAGCGTTTTTTTAGTGAATGCCAAAAAACTTTTTTTAAAATGCTGCTCTGTGAATGGAGCCCCTTGTAGCATACACATCATCAATAATATTTTCCTAACAATGTACACAGGAAGAAAACAGTTTAATGCATTTAGTAGATAATTATTAATGGGAGCAATTTCCTTTTTATTCATTTTTTATTTACACAAAACAACTTTAGCACTAAATCACCTGTATTTACGCTGTATTCACACTTGTGCTGTGAGTCTTTGGTCATTTGTTCAAGTTTTTTTGAAAGTTTTTGCAAAGATTTTGTAAAATATTTTTTAGTCAATAGAATGCTAGTTACTTGGGAAAAATGCTTGATTTGTGAGTTTTCAAATTTTTTTGTGTATTTTTTAGAGTACCTGTAACCAACAGCTTCCAACCTTTGAGTGACAATGACAACTTTCTAGATGAATCTTTTTTAGGGGGGACCAGGGGAGGACCCACCCGAGAAGTACGAAATCCAGGAAGAGAGGAGGGAGAGCTGGACGAAGAGTACAACAGAAAAAGAAGGCGGGAAGACTAGAGCGGGGAATCTATAATTTGAGCGGAGCTGAACTATCAAGAGAGGAATTACTAGTTTTGGATAAGGGAATTAAATATGCCCCGAAAAAAGGACTTAACAAATTCGACACCTACGTTGGTGTACAGAAATTGGTCAGGAAACTCAATATTAAAAAGTATTATGCCCTCAACCCTGTTGAGAGGGTTGTCACTGATCATAGGTTCACTAGCTTAAGAAACAACTCAGTGTTTAACCCTTATATATCCAACAATAAATATGTCGATTTATTCAAAAAATTGGTTACCTCAGAGTTAGAGCAGTTACCAGTTAAGAAGGTGTATGAACATAGAGATATGAAAAGAGGAATGGATTCACTGGAAAATAGAAAAGATATAGTGATTAGACCAGCGGACAAAGGGGGAGGTGTCGTCGTCCTCTCACTACAACAGTATAAAGATGAGATGGGAAGGATATTGAGCGACATGGACACTTATCAACCCCTTAATGGTAACCCTTCCAAGTCGTGTAAAAGTGCATTGGAGGGCATTATCAAGTATGGAATTGATAAAGGCCTGCTGAACAAGCATGAAGCCAAGTATTTAGTCCCTATGGTCAGCAAAATGCCTGTAATCTACTACTTACCCAAAATCCATAAGGACAGCCTAAACCCACCCGGGAGACCGATAGTGAGCGGTATCGGATCCCTCACCTCCAGATTAGGAGAGTATATAGACATCCATCTACAGCCCTTAGTGAAGAAAACCAATGCCTATCTTAGGGACACCAAGCACACTTTGCAGTTGCTTGGTGGATGTGCTGCACATGAGAATATAATTATGGCCACAGGAGATGTAGCCTCATTATATACTAACATCGATCATGAGGGCACCCTGAATGCTGTTAAATGGGCCTTGGATAAGGAAGATTCAATCGATGAGGACCTTACATTTTTTCTTTTAAAATGTTTAGATTTTTGTTTACGGAATAACTTTTTCTGGTATGATAACAAGATCTACTTACAGAAGAAAGGTGTCGCGATGGGCGCTAAATTCGCCCCTAGTGTAGCAAATCTCTATATGGCCAAATGGGAGGAAGAGGTAAACCTAAGGGATGACAATGGAGATATCTTACTATATAAGAGATTTATAGACGATCTTTTGATTATTTGGAGAGGGGATATGGAAGGTCTGATGGGTTTACTAAACTCCATGAATGTCAACGATCGGAACATCTCCCTCACCTGGAATGTTAGCACAGAGAGTATACATTTTTTGGATCTAGAGATTTCCAATACCAATGAGGGTATCATCACCAGATCCTTCTTCAAAGCTACGGACCGGAATTCGTATATTCCGGTTACGAGTTGTCATCACAAACCCTGGTTAAAAAACATCCCAAGAGGACAATATATGAGGATGCGAAGGAATTGCACTAGGACGTCGGATTATGAGACCCAGTCAGAGAGGTTGAGCACCATGTTCTTGGAGAAGGGATATCAGAAGGAGTTTTTGGAGAAGGAAAGAAGTAGAATTGGCAACATGAATAGGGCGGATCTCCTAAAGGATGCTATTAAAGTAACCGGTAATGATGATCATGAGGGCATTAGTGTAGTCCTTGATTATTCTGCACAAAGTTATGAAATAAGGAGGATTATATGTAAATATTGGAATGTGTTAAAACAGGACACCCAACTCAAAGATGTTCTCCCGAATAAACCTAAATTTGTTTTTAAGAGAGCTCCCAGTTTGCGGGACAGGCTAATACATAATGTGGTAGATCCACCCCCTCTAAAACCTAAAATGTTTCTGGACCTAGAAGGGTTCCATAGCTGCGGCAGGTGTTACAGTTGCAGAAGGATCCCGGACAACACTAGGAGGTTAAAGGAATTCTCGAACCCGAGAAACAACTTATCGTATAAGATTAGGGATTTCATATCTTGTGATACAGTAGGGGTGGTCTATGCCTTGAAGTGCCCATGCGACCTGTTGTATGTGGGGCGCACCACCAGGGCTCTTAAAGATCGCATGGAAGAACATGTGAGGCACATACGCAATGGGTCCGATAAACATGGTTTATATGTGCACTTTAAGAGGGTACACAACCAAAGTACCGTAGGCATGAAGTTTTGGGGGATTGAGGCGCCTAAACGCCACTGGAGGGGTTCTAATTTTGTCAGAGAGATAAGTAAAAGGGAATCCTGGTGGATACACCAGCTTGGGTCTTTGGTTCCTGGAGGATTGAATAGAGATTTCGATTTGAGATGCTTCCTTAGTAACTATTAATACTGTTTGCTTTGGCGGTATACTCTTTTATCATTCCTGTTCTCTTTGATTTTGAGTTGAAATGGATGTCTCATCCATTGGGTTGAGCTAGAGCATCCACTATAGATCATATACTTTGATGTTCTTTTCCTCTTGATAGTTCAACTACCTCCCCATAGTGATTTTATTAATATGTTCAATATATAATTTTCATTAATTTTGGAAAGATTTTTCTGAATAGATTTTCTAGGGAAATTTTAAAAGTAGTTTTTTAATATGATTTTTTAATATGATTTTAATAATTTCCAATAGTAATATTCTTAGATTAAAGTATATTTGCTTTTAATATTTTAATAATATTTTAATTTCAATTCGGTTGACCTATCCTTGGGGTCGATTAATCTATATATGTAATGCTTTATGTTTGTTTAATATTTATCAGATAGGATACTTTGTGGTATTTAATTGTTGCGGCGATCTAAATGTGTGTGGTGCGTGGCGGTGCTCTCTTTGCTAGACCGCTCCGTCCTGTATAGAGTTATAATAGTATAGAATACATGGTTATATATTACTACCATTGTAGATTATTTATTTCTATGCAATTATTTAAATATCTGCACAAACACCTTATTGGATCATTTATTGTGAGATCGCGCTATCAATAGTACACATTCTGCTATTGAGCAGATTTGTAGTTTCAGGGAAAATGGCCGCCGGAGCTATAAATTCACTCTGGAGCTCTCGTCCAATCAGATTCCCCCTGAAGAAGGCACGTGGTCCCGGTGCCGAACACGCGTAGGGGAGGGGCCTGGACGGAGCTGTCAGCAGAGAGAGAGAAGGATATTTTCATTACAGACACCGCATCGCACGCCACACCGAGAGATTGACCGCTCTATGCTTGTTAAGGATGGTGCACTCACGCACCCATAGTATGTGAGTACCCCAACAAGGGGAGTTAACCATTTGATTAAAATCCTTTTTATTATACCTTACAATATTGCGCTATGGAGTTTTTTTCTTTTGCATAAACCATCTTGATTTGAGAACATTGGAAGTTTGTACAGCTGGTTCCTAATGAGCACAGAAGTGGCTCCAAGGCTTTGTTTGGCATAGTTTAACCGCTGTGTCACACACAGGAAGGTGAGCATATACACCTGTGGGGGCGGCTGGAAGACACCACAGCATGTTTCTTGGTGACACACTTTGGAAGATAGGATATGTGAAATTCACTAAATCTTTGGACTAATTTTTCTGGGCACTTTTATATCATTGGATATACACGATTTTGGACTTTATTTCATTCACCAGTTGTTATATTCCTTTACATTATATTTGATTTATTTTCTAAGTGATATGTTGTTTTATTTGATCACTCACATTCTGTGTTTTATATAGCACTGTGCACTTTATACTCCAGCACCTGGGGGTATTTTCACTCAAGCACATTATATATCAACACCCATGTTGTTTATGTTTATTAATACTGCACTTTGATTGAAGTGATTTTTTCTAGCGCAGACACATTGTTTTATCTGTATTTTTTAGAGTTTGCTATTGAAGTCTATTAGGGCCAAAAACACTTGAAGTTTAAAGTATGCAACTCAAAAGAAGCTCATGAACTTTTTCCAGCTACAAACTTAGGCGACATTACCCTTAGGTGTGAGCAAGCCAAATGAAAATCCATGGTATTTTAGGTGTTGAGTATTTTGGAGCTTTGAGCTATAAAAATGCTCAGGTGTGAATGGGGTCTTAGTGTTTTAATTTTATTCTGTAATATTTAACCACATAAACTTTATTCATAATTGGTTTACGGGATGGATCCTGGACACGACAGATATATTTCCCCACATGGTTGTGGTTCCTATAAGGGAGATGATTTGAATTTAATCTTGAGTACTCAGGGGTTCTCATCCATGCTGGGTAAGGAGTTCTGAGGTAATCCAGCTAAAGTGGAGAGGACTTACTTTCAGTATTCTCCGAATTGCTAAGTCCTTATTAGGGACCTGGAATTTCAGTGGTTCAAAGAGTTTTGGATGGGGTGGAAAGAACCTCAAAACCCTGAGTACAGGACTTTGATCCCTAAGGGATCAACCCTCTGGAGCCTCAGAGACCAGAAAAGAAAACAGTTCACATGTGACAGTGAGAGAAAGTGAGAACTGGACACACCTGAGACACACCTGAGAGAGAAGGCTAAACTAGCTTTGGATTGAGTCACAGTTGCTGAACTGTGAAAGCCTTCTTTCTTGGACCCCTGAAGTGGGCGAGATAACCCAAAACCACAGCGTGGGATCAGTATAGTGGCACTGCACCATTACCTTGTTTTGTGCCATTGAACCAGAGCTATGGACTGCTTTGTGTTAGTTTTGCTGAAGTAAGCTATTTTGTTTTTGAAGAACTGATACCACTCAAGGAGGACCTTCGTTTTTGGTCTGTTTTCCATATTTCAATAAGTGGTGGCAGGACCGTACTCGACCGAGCCTCTGAAGCAGCTGGCGGAGACCGGCGAAACAGGTCAGGCTACTCCATAATTTGACCTCTTGATTTTGACTCGGACCATGGGACACAAATCCTTCATTTGTGCACGACAGACCCTGCAGGGAAAGATCATCCGATTCATGCATGAAATACTGGTGCTTCAAGGGACATGATAAGTATACATACCATATGTCTTTGGATGTGGAACTTTCTTTCTCAACTTTTTATGATTCCTTACCTTGGATAAAAAATGGTCTGTAAGGGACTGGGATTGATAGTCTTAGTGTGTCATTTGATCCCTGGTTGTGGATCTACAGCACAGTACGAGGGAGGTATTTCAGGACATATTACATTTTGCAGCCCCTTTATATATAAATAAATATATATATAATATGTAGCAACATCTGTCTTACAGTATATGACTACAACCTTGATCATCATACCTCCTCTGGACCATGGTTATTGCTTTACTCTTCTCAGCTACCTTATACCACTCTTACCAGAAATCCTCAATATGAACTATGCGTTATCCTTTGAACACTTGTAAGGAAACAAGGACCCTCTTTTTGAATGGTCCAGGATTAGCATGAATAGTCCCTTGCAGGAGTACTAGCCAACACATTGTTTTCTGTGTACTTACACATACACGTATCCCTCTGTGGAGGCAACAAAAGCCAGAGGGTGAAACCATAATATTTTCTCAAATGTCACAGATCCTTCATTTGTTGCACTTATGGTCATATTTACATGGTTATGAGAGGTGACCATGGTGTTTTACCTGTATGAATGTTATGCTTGAATGATACCTATTTTAATGTTGGTTTTCTCATGTGCTTTGGTACTAATAAAATTATTTGCATTTTCCTAATATGTACAGTGAGTTTTGTGTATAGGTATTAACCTGGGATGGTCGAGCATAATCAGGTCTTTTATCTTGAGTTATATATTTCAATAAAATTTGTCACTTTTACAAGTGTCTGGCAGAGATTCTGCGCTCCCATATGACACTAGAATAATCACATTGTTATTGTTATACCTGTTAATAACATGCTTAAAATTTATTTTATCTATAATCATTTAAGAATTGACCATACAATCATTATAAAAATTCTAAATAATGATACTGTTATATTTACATACTTGTTTTACTCTCAAAACCAAATGTATTCATATATACGTTCATTAATTGAATATTTTTTAACTACTAAATCTATTTCATGATTGCATATTTTTATCCATAATAGCAGCTGAGCCCAAACTTGATTAGAATCCCTACTTTCATACAAAAGAAAGAGTTGTAATGAGAAGGCGGTTGAATTGTACTGACATTTTTCAAACATTTTTTAACATATGTCCTGGAGAAAATATAGCATGGTGTAAACTTAGAAATAGCTGTTGAGATGTACTAGCATGTGCCAGAAATTGAACACACCTTTATAAATCATGAATGTGTAAAACATAAGCCCTCTTTTTTAAAAACCTTAAGATCGGTTACAGACAAACTACAGTATTCTGCAATTAACACAGAAAACAAAAATAGCAGCTTAACTGCTTCTTAGCTTTGTTTTGAATGTATTGTCCAGCAGAGAAGCTATTGATCCACATAAGATTTCAGTCCACCATAATCTCAAAGCCTTTAAGTGTATGCCTACAAGTATAATAGTACTAATAGTCTCTGGACATACGCACACTTTGTGGCCTGAGCAGAAAGAAAAAGTAAACCCATCCACACCCAGTGATGGTAACTAGGTGAGTATGTAATGATTAATGGTATTGTAGTTTTAAATATTAAAAAAGGGACATTTTCTAGCTAGCTATAAAAAGGAAATATGAAAAAGACATAACATGATTTTATATAAATTGATGGATGACTTTTCCATGCCTATATCTGTCTTTTTTACTAATTATAAATTGTTTAATGAATAATAATACAATCACTTGGCATATGAACATCTTTCAGGGATTCAAAACAAATCTCACACCATCATGTAAGTAACATCAGTCTGGATCTATAGGTGAGCAGGCAAAAAGTACAATGGAAACAAATTCAAAGATGACAAGTAAATACTTATCCTTACTGTTCCAGGGAGTAAGCGATACAACTCATCAATTTATACAGTACAGGTGGTCCCTGGGTTAAAAACAAAATGGGGATCTGTAGGTTTGTTCTTAAGTTGAATTTGTATGTAAGTCGCAAGAGGTACATTTTTTAAGTGTAGCACCAGCCCCCAAAAAATAATTTGTACAATTTTTGGATAGTATAGAGAAGGGTTAACACCCTTGTAACATTTGTTTTGCTATCCATGGCCCAAGATCTCACTCTACTTTCTGTTACTGTGACAATTGTATTTTGAAAATTTTGGGTTGTTTTTGAAACAAGGATTGGTGATAAAGCTTCATTGGAGACACCTTTTTCCACTGATAAATCTTACAGGAGTGAATTTCTCTTCCTAGGGTAGATTTTCTCTCACTTCCTGTTGTCTCCCTCCATTTGTAAGTAGGAGTTGTTTGTTAGTCTGATGTTTGTAACCCGGGGACCATCTGTGTACTATATAGGGGGTATGTTCTGGAGTTTACTGAAAATCAACCAGTGTTCCTAAATTTCTCACTACTACCATTAACCATTGCAAAAAAATGTTAATAAGAGCACTATAAGTGCACTTTATCTACAACATCTGATACTGTAATGCCCCATACACACGATCAGACTTTCCAACAAAAAAAACATGGATTTTTGTTCGAATGATGTTGGCTCCAACTTGTCTTGCATACACACGGTCACACTAATGTTGGTCAACAATTACAAACGTGTGTATATATATATATATATATATATATATATATATATATATATATATATATATATATATATATATAAAACCATCTTCTGAAATTCAAATTTTGTATAAAATGAATTCAAATTTGAATAGAAAAGATTAGAATAGAGTGCAATAGACTAGAAAAACAATAGAACAGAATATATTAAAAAAAAATATATATATTATATTTTATTCTATTTTGTTCTATTATTTTCTATTCTAATCTAATTCGATTTCATTCTATATAAAATTAGAATTTCGGAAAATGGTTATATATATAATATTTATATATACAGTAGGCACGGAAAGTATTCAGACCCCCTTAAATTTTTTACTCTTTGTTATATTGCAGCCATTTGATAAAATCATTTTTTTCCTCATTAATGTACACACAGCACCCCATATTGACAGAAAAACACAGAATTGTTGACATATTTGCAGATTTAGTAAAAAAGAAAAACTGAAATATCACATGGTCCTAAGTATTCAGACCCTTTGCTGTGACACTCATATTTAACTCAGGTGCTGTCCATTTCTTCTGATCATCCTTGAGATGGTTCTACACCTTCATTTGAGTCCAGCTGTGTTTGATTATACTGATTGGACTTGATTATCCAACCTGACAGAACTGGAGAGGGTCTGCAAGGGGGAATGGCAGAGGATCCCCAAATCCAGGTGTCTCTCCAAAAGACTCATGGCTGTATTAGATCAAAAGGGTGCTTCTTCTAAATACTGAGCAAAGGGTCTGAATACTTAGGACCATGAGATATAAAAGTTTTTCTTTTTTAGTAAATCTGCAAAAAATGTCCACAATTCTGTGTTTTTCTGTCAATATGGAGTGCTGTGTGTGCATTAATATTAATGAGGAAAAAAAAATCAACTTAAATGATTTTAGCAAATGCTGCAATATAACAAAGAGTGAAAAAAAAAAAAATTATATATATATATATATATATATATGCCGTATTTATCGGCGTATAACACGCACTTTTTTCCCCTTAAAATAAGGGGAAAATCGTGGGTGCGTGTTATACGCCGATCCCCGCTATTTTGTGATGTGTCGGAGCGATCGCTGCCGACATTCACATAGCTTGTATTTTTAAACATGGCGCCGCAGAGTTCGGAGGAAATCGGGGGCGCTCGTTCAGCTGAACGAGTGCCGCCGAGGACACAGTGACTGGGCGGAGTCGAGATACACATAGCCGAGGGTTCTCGGCTTTTCTCGGCGCCGTTCACAGTCACGCCCAGTCCCACCATTGGACCTGTGTTATGTCCATCATACTGACTGGGCGTGACTGTGAACGGCGCCGAGAATAGCCGAGAACCCTCGGATATGTGTATCTCGGCTCCGCCCAGTTACTATGTCCTCGGCGGCGCTCGTTCAGCTGAACGAGCGCCCCCGAGTCCCTCCGAACTCCGTGGCGCCATGTTTAAAAATACAAACTAAACGTTTGTATGTCGGCGGCGACAAGGCTGCACGGACCACTGGGGACAAGGCTGCACTGGGGCAAAGCTGAACTGGGGCAAACCTGCACTGGGGACAAGGCTGCACTGGGGCAAAGCTGCACTGGGGCAAAGCTGCACTGGGGACAAGGCTGCACTGGGGCAAAGCTGCACTGGGGCAAAGCTGCACTGGGGCAAAGCTGCACTGGGGGCAAAGCTGAACTGGGGCAAAGCTGAACTGGGGACAAGGCTGCACTGGGGCAAAGCTGCACTGACAAGGCTGCACTGGACACTGGGGAAAGGCTGCAGATGAACATTTAAATGTAAGTTTTTTTTCCTTAAACTTCCCTCCTAAAAGTTTTTTTCCTTAAAATTCCCTCCTAAACTTGGGTTGCGTGTTATACGCCGGCGCGTGTTATACGCCGATAAATACGGTGTATATATATATATATATATATATATATATATATATATATATATATATATATATATATAAAAACATTTTCCGAAATTTGAATTTCGTATAGAATGAATTTGAATATATATATATATATATATATATATATATATATATATATATATATATATATATATATATATATATTTATATTATATATTATATATATATATTTATATTATATATTATATATATCTATGTATCTATAGATATATAGATATATATATAGATATATATCTATATAGATATATATCTATATATAATATTTTTTTTAGTCTGTTCTATTGTTTTTCTATGCTATTCTTTTCTATTTTATTGTAATCTTTTCTATTCAAATTAATTCTATACGAAATTCAAATTTCGGAAGATGGCTTCAGAAGTTCTAATTTCATACAGAATGAATTTGAATTCGAATAGAAAAGAAAAGAATAAACTAGAAAAACAATAGAACAGAATAGAATAAAATATAATATATAATATATTTTACTCTATTTTGTTCTATTGTTTTTCTAGTCTATTCTTTTCTATTCTATTCTAATCTTTTCTATTCTAATTTGATTTCATTGTATACCAAATTTGAATTTCGGAAAATGGTTATATATATAGTCTACTTTTTTGCATTTGGTAAAATTTTTTTGAATTTGATAGTTTTTTCTAATTCGGTAGATTTTTTTCAAATGCGGTTGAATTCTTTTGAATGCGGTAGATTTTTTTTTTTTAATTTGATCAAATTTTTTCAAATTTAAATTGACTTTTTTCAAATTCGGTCAAAATTTTTTTGAATTCGAATACGAAACTAATCTATTCTGATCTTTTCTATTCAACTTCAAATTTCATTATACAAGAAATTCGAATTTCGTATAGAATGATTTCAAATTCGAATAGAAAAGATTAGAGTAGAATAGAAAAGAATAGAAAACAAAAGCAATAGAACAGAATTGAATAACATATAATATATATTATATGTTATTCTATTCTATTGTTTTTCTATTCTTTTCTATTTTAGTTTCCATTGTTTTGAATTATTTTCCAATCTATTCTCGAATTCAAATTTATACTATTCAAAATTTGGATTTATACTATGCAACATGAAGACAGTCATGTTTTATTTTATTTTATTACATTCTATTAAATTCTATTCTAGTTACTATTATTTTATTTTTCTTCTATTGCTTTGGGCTTTATTATTTTATTGTATTTTTTAGAAAATCGATTTCTATTTTTTCAAATTGGATTCGAATTTGTTTTTGAATTCGATTCAAATTTGTTTTCAAATTTGCGGCGATTTGAATTTCATTTGCTTTTTTTGGATTCAGTTAAATTCATTACTTTTGTAATTTGGAAATTCAGATTCATACGAATTTCCGAATAATGAAAAATTTGTCCCAATTTCAATTCGGAACAAAACTAAATGCACGTGTCTAATCGTTTGTGATTTCAACTTAATACACATGACAGTCATCACATTCTGGTAAAATCAACAGGCATTTTCTGTACTTTCTGAAATTGTTGTTAGCCTAAAACAGGGGTAGGCAACCTTGGCACTCCAACTGTGGTGAAACTACAAATCCCTCTAGGAGTCATGCCTGTGATTGTCAGGCATGACTCATGGGACTTGTAGTTTCAAAACAGCTGGAGGGCTGAGGTTGCCTACCCCTGGCCTAAAATATAAAAACGGATACAGTCACAACATCTAAGAGCTGGTAAGTTGCTATATAAAAAATGTTTGTTTTTTTGGTTTAGATATTTGCTTTCACCTAAATCTCTTATTGTGGGGCATTTGAAACTGGCTCTTCAAAAAGTTTAAATCCTGATACTGCTCCTTCTGTAATACTTACAATGACAGTAAAAGTGCTAGGGCTTTTTGGGACCATTTTAGGGGAGTAGAATAGATACCTACTTTGCCTAAAATAATTTTGTACTATAAGGCGATTAGAGTTTCTTGCCCACTCCTTTGTACAGATACCCATAATTCTTAATCTTCTTCAAATGGTGTTACATACAATATTGCAGCTCCCCTTTTTACTTCCATCCAACCCTATGTTGTTCCTCATCTTTTAATTCTCCTTTAACCTCCCTCTACATCTAGTGCTCTAAATCAATGATTTTTATTAAGACCAGGACTAGGTAAATTCTTTCAAAACCTTTCATGTCCCAACAGAAAAAGGCATTTTATACTTACAAAATAAAAGGTTGGAAATAGAAAATATGTATTGAAATGCTAGAAGGCACTGGATGGGGCTGTGTCACTGTGTATACTGTATGTGTTGGGGGTGGGTACTGTGGGAGGTTGGGAGGCACTTGTGAGGCACTTTTGAAGTTAGGGGCCACTATGGAGGGCTGGAGACTCTGCAGTAGGCTGGGAGGAACTGTGGAAGACTGACAGGCACTGGGGGAGGGGCTCTAAGGCAACCTGGGGGCACTGTTGGGGGATGAGGACGACTGCAGGTAATTACAGAAGATTAAGGGTACTATAAGTGCTATGAGAATTGAGAGGCACTGTGGTTGGTGGGGGTGATCTGCAACTGGCTGGAGAAGCAGGAGTAAGGATGCTGGGACTTTGAGCACAGTGTGCCGAAAAATGTTTTCAAAGAAATTGAGCGTACCGATTCTATAACAAGAAAATGTCAACTTTCCACTCTCAATCACAAAAAGGATTTTTTATAAAGTAAATGCTGTAAAGTACTTTAGTAGTGAGAAATTAACATCCTGAACTCACACCTCAGATCAGCCCCAATTAATGCACCTTCACACCTCAGATCACTGCCCCACCTGCAAATCTGTCCCACCACTGTACCACCCATGCACATCTGCCCTAAGACTGTAACACCCTGTACATCTGCCCCACCACTGTACTACCCTGCACATCTGCCCCACCACTGTAACCCCCTGCTCAACTGCCCCAACAATGTAACCCCCTGCTCATCTGCCCCACCACTGTAACCCCCTGATCATCTGCCCCACCATGGTAACCCCCTGTACATCTGCCCCACCACTGTACCACCCTGATCATCTGCCACACCAATGTACCCCCTTTCTCATCAGCCCCACAAATGTATCCCCCTTTCTCATCTGCCCCACCACAGTAACCCCCCTGCACCTCTGCCCCACCTCTGTACCCCCCTGCTCATCTGTTCCACCACTGTACCACCCTGCTTTTCTATCCCACCACTGGAGCACCCTGCTCTTCTGTCCCACCACTGTACCACCCTGCTCTTCTGTCCCACCACTGTACCACCTTGCTCTTCTGTCCCACCACTGTAACCCCCTGCTCATCTGCCCCACCAATGTTCCCCCTTTCTCATCTGCCCCACAACTATACTTCCCTGAACATCTGCTCCAACACCGTACCCCCATGCTCTTCTATCTCACTGCTGAACCATCTTCTCATCTGTCCTAACACTAAACTTATCTGCTCATCTGCCACACAATTGTAACCCCCCTTTCTTATCAGCCCCACCAAGGTACTTTCTTCTCCTCTGCCCCAACACTGAACCCCCTGTTCATCTTTCCCTCCGTTGTAACCCCCCTTCTCATCTGGCCCAACACTGAACCTCCCCTGCTCATCTGTCCCACCACTGTACCCCCCTGCTTTTCTATCCCACGGCGGAAACCCTCTTCTCATCCCTCCCACCACTGTACCCCTTTTCTCATCTGGCCTACCACTGTAACTCCCTGCACATCTGCTCCATCGCTGTATCCCCATGCTCTTCTGTCTCACTACTGAATCACCTTCTCATCTGTCCTAACATTGAACTCATCTGCCCCACCACTCTAACCTGCTTACTCATCTGCCCCACCTCCTGCACATGTCTCACCTCTGTACCCCCCTTATCTTCTGCCCCACTTCTGTTCCTCCTGCTCTCCTGCCCTATCACTGTAACCCCCTGTTCATCTGTCCTACCAATACACCCCCTTTCACATCTGCCCCACTTCTCTACCCCCCTGCTTTTCTGTCCTACCACTGAACCCCCTTCTCATCTGCCCCAGCACTGAACCCCCCTGCTCATCTGGCCCAACATTGAACCCCCCTGTTCATCTGGCCCAACACTGAACCCCCTGCTCATCTGGCCCAACACTGAACGCCCTGCTCATCTGGCCCAACACTGAACCCCCCTGCTCATCTGGCCCAACACTAAACCCCCCTGCTCATCTGGCCCAACACTAAACCCCCCTGCTCATCTGGCCCAACACTGAACCCCCCTGCTCATCTGGCCCAACACTGCATCACCCCTGCTCATCTGGCCCAACACTGAACCCTCGCTCATCTGGCCCAACACTGAACCCCCCTGCTCATCTGTCCCACCAATACACCTCCTTTTACATCTGCTCTACTCCCCTGCTCTTTTGTCCCACCACTGAACCCCCTGCTCATCTGGCCCAACACTGAACCCCCCTGCTCATCTGGCACAACATTGACCCCCTCTGCTCATCTACCCCCACAATGTACTCCCCTGCTCCAGTGTTAATTTTAGTCTTAGGACTAAAATGGCATTTTAGTTTTAGTCCCATTTTAGTCTTCTGCAATTGTTTTAGTTTTTGTCGCATATAGTCGACTAAATCTTCAGTACATTTCAGTGATTGCAATTTAGTTTTAATCATAGTCTTTTGAGTAAAATGGCATTTTAGTTTTGGTCTCATTTTAGTCTTTTGACTAAAATGGCTTTTAGTTTAAATCATATTTTAGTCATCTCAATTGTTTTAGTTTTAGTCGTATTTTAGTCGACTAAAATAGTATTCATTTAGTCGACTAAAATCTTTTAGCCATTTTAGTCGACTAAAATGTTTTAGTCATTTTAGTTGACTAAATTAACACTGCCCTGCTCTCCTGTCCCACTGTTGAACCACCTTTTCATTTTTCACCCCTGTCTCTCCCTGCACATCTGCCCCGCCACTGTACCCTCCTGCTCATCTGTCTTACCTCTGAACCACTCCTGCTCATTTTCCCCGTGCTGTACCCTCCTGCTCATTGGCTCCACCGCTGTATCCTCTTCTCATCTATGATATGCGTGATATGCAGAGTGGGGAAAGGAAGCAGAGATGAAACACATCTACCTGTCCTGGCACACTCATCCTGCTGATCCACCTCTCGCATCCAGCCCACATGCTTTATGTGATGTTACATACAAGCATCTGGAATGGATACAGGATCATAAGTTGGGTCCCCGCAGCTGAGAAAAAGTGCGGTGCCCCCGCGCCACAGGAAAAGTTGGGTGTGATTTTCATTGCATTGAATACTGGCTATGGCTTAAAGGGACACAGAGTTCAGGGGATCAGTAGTAAGTGACGGAAAGGTTCAGGAATAATTTCAACAAAGTTCGCAGAAGCTCAACAGTAATTCCACAAACTGTCACCTGATTGTGGTTTTCTCAATCACAGTGAAATCCCTTCTTTCTGAGATTGGTAGTGGCAACCAAGTGAGTCATCTTCCTCCAGATGGTGGATGGGGCTAGCAGGACTGTGATTGGCTTAAGCAGTGGCCAATAACAGTCCTCCTCCTCCTGGAAACAAGGACCGCCCCCCCAGCAGAACTGCACCCGATCTCTTCCCCATCACAAAAGCTGACAGTCGCAGTTACAGCAAAGTTAGAGAACCAAACAATGTTTCCCATTTTTTACAATGTGTGGGAGCACAGTGCTTCCCCCTCAGTGCAGGTGTGGCATGGGGAATTCTGAAATTGTAATGCATTAGTGTCTCACTGACACTTGAGTCGAGTGCGGCAAAAGAGGCTTTGTGTGGGGAGAGGGTCCAGAGGTAGAGATAGTCAGCACAGAACATATTCTAGAGGGTAGTATTGGGGGCGTTAGTGATAAGTTGACTAAAGCACATAAACCCAAGGTAAGTATAGTAGCAAGTCCTATTTGCAATCTTGGAACACCCAATAAGAGGATAACATGCGACCGGTCTAAACTACGTGGCATGTTCACCAATGCCAGGAGCCTGGCGAACAAGATGGGTGAACTAGAGATACTGTTGTACGAGGAGGATTTGGATTTTGTGGGAATTTCAGAGACCTGGTTTAACAGCTCTCATGATTGTCTGGCGGCCATTCAAGGGTATACCCTTTATCGCAAGGATAGAGAGGGTAAAAAAGGGGGAGGGGTAATGTACAAGTGAATGTGAGAGATGACATCACTAAGGGAGCTAGGGAGGAGGTGGAATCCTTATAGGTAGAGCTCCAAAGGGATGCAGCTAAGGGGAAAATAATACTGGGAGTATGCTATAGGCCCCCTAACCTGAGGGAGCAAGGGGAGAAAGATCTCCTATCACAAATTGGATTAGCAGCAAGGATGGGAAGTGTTATCATAATGGGGGATTATAATTATCCAGACATAGACTGGGCGGAGGGAACCGCACATTCATCTAAGGCTCGCCAGTTCCTAAATGTCTTGCAGGACAATTTTATGGGTCAGTTGGTAGACGCACCTACTAGAAATAAAGCGTTACTGGATCTATTGATTAACAACAATAAAGACCTGATCAGGGATGTGGAAATATTGAACAATTTAGGTAACAGCGATCACAGGTCAATTGGCTTCAGTATAAATCACACAAATAGGAAACATAAGGAGAATACAAAGACACAGAATTTCAAAAGAGACAACTTCCCTAAACTACGAACCTTGCTAGAAGGCATAAATTGGGATAAAATCTTAGGAACAAAGAACACAGAGGAGCGATGGGTTGCTTTAAGAGTATATTAAATAAGCACATTAGCCAATGCATCCCATTGGGTAATAAATTTAAAAGAGCTAACAAAGGTCTTGGATGGCTTAAATCCAATGTAAAAATGCATATAAAAGCAAAGGAGAAGGCCTACAAAAAATACAAGGTTGAGGGATCATCTTTAGCATTCAGACTTTATAAAGAATGCAACAAGAAATGTAAGGGTGCAATAAGGATGGCTAAGATAGAACATGAAAGACACATAGCGGAGGAGAGCAAAAAAAAAATCCCAAGAAATTCTTTAAGTATGTAAACAGTAAAAAAAGGAGGACAGACCATATTGGCCCCATAAAGAATGAGGAAGGACATCTGGTTACAAAGGATGGGGAGATGATGAAGGTATTGAATTTATTCTTCTCCTCAGTCTTCACGAGAGAATCAGGAGGCTTCAGTAACCAAAACTGCAGTGTTTATCCTCATGACACATCAGAGGAAGCACCTCCATGGTTAACAGAGGACAGAATTAAAATTAGACTTGGGAAACTTAACATTAATAAATCACCGGGACCAGATGGCTTGCACCTGAGAGTACTTAGGGAACTCAGTCAAGTAATTGCCAGACCATTGTTCCTAATTTTTACTAACAGTCTACTGACTGGAATGGTACCAGCTAATTGGAGAAAAGCACCAATATTTAAAAAGGGTCCAAAATACATCCCTGGGAATTACAGACCAGTTAGCCTAACATCTATAGTATGTAAACTCTTGGAGGGGATGATAAGGGACTGTATACAAGAATTTAGTAATGAAAATGGTATCATTAGCAGTAAACAGCATGGATTCATGAAGAATTGTGCTTGCCAAACCAATCTATTAATTTTCTATGAAGAGGTGAGTTGCCGTCTATATAAAGGAAGGCCCGTAGATGGGGTGTATCTGGATTTTGCAAAAGCATTTGACACAGTCCCCCATAAACGTTTACTGTACAAAATAAGGTCCATTGGCATGGACAATAGGGTGAGTACATGGATTGAAAACTGGCTTCAAGGAGGAGTTCAGAGGGTGGTGATAAATGGAGAATACTCGGAATGGTCAGGGGTGGGTAGTGGGGTCCCCCAGGGTTCTGTGCTGGGACCAATCCTGTTTAATTTGTTCATAAACGACCTGGAGGATGGGGTAATCAGTTCAATCTCTGTATTTGCGGACGATACTGAGCTAAGCAGGGCAATAACTTCTCTGCAGGATGTGGAAACCTTGCAAAAAGATCTGAACAAATTAATGGGGTGGGCAACTACATGGCAAATGAGGTTCAATGTAGAAAAATGTAAAATAATGCATTTGGGTGCCAAAAATATGAATGCAATCTATACACTGGGGGAGAACCTTTGGGGAAATCTAGGATGGAAAAGGACCTGGGGGTCCTAGTAGATGATAGGCTCAGCAATGGCATGCAATGCCAAGCTGCTGCTAACAAAGCAAACAGAATATTGGCATGTATTTAAAAGAGGATTAACTCCAGAGATAAAATGATAATTCTCCCACTCTATAAGACTCTGGTCCGTCCACACCTGGAGTATGCTGTCCAGTTCTGGGCACCAGTCCTCAGGAAGGATGTACTGGAAATGGAGCGAGTACAAAGGGCAATAAAGCTAATAAAGGGTCTGGAGGATATTAGTTATGAGGAAAGGTTGTGAGCACTGAACTTATTCTCTCTGGAGAAGAGACGCTTGAGAGGGCATATGATTTCAATTTACAAATACCGTACTGGTGACCCCACAATAGGGATAACATTTTTTTGCATAAGGGATTTTAACAAGACTTGTGGCCACTCATTAAAATTAGAAGAAAAGAGTTTTAACTGTAAACTGCGTAGAGGGTTCTTTACTGTAAGAACGGCAAGGATGTGGAATTCCCTTCCATAGGTGGTGGTCTCAGCAGGGAGCATCAATAGTTTCAAGAAACTATTAGATAAGCACCTGAATGATCACAACATACAGGGATATAAAAGGTAATACTGACATATAATCACACACATAGGTTGGACTTGATGGACTTGTGTCTTTTTTCAACCTCGCCTACTATGTAACTATCTCTGCCGCTTGCGGCACCAGTGCCGGGGGTTGCCTATCATTGATCTAGATAACAAGTGAGATTTTAAGACATTGGGGGTTATTTACGAAAGGCAAATCCACTTTGCACTACAAGAGCAAACTACAAGTGCAAAGTGCACTTGAAATTGCACTGAAAGTACACTTGGAAGTGCAGTCGCTGTAGATCCGAATGAAACATGCAAGGAAAATAAAAATAGCATTTTAGCTTGCACAGGATTGGATGATAAAATCAGCAGAGCTTCCCCTGATTTCAGATCTACCCCTCAGATTTACAGCGACTGCACTTCCAAGTACACTTTCAGTGCAATTTGAAGTGCACTTTGCACTTGTAATTTGCACTTGTAGTGCAAAGTGGATTTGCCTTTCATAAATAACCCCCACTGTCTGTTAATGTGAATAACACCAACTTTAATTTACAAAGAGTCTCCTTTCATCAACTTCCCATAGACCAGCCTTGTCTTTACATAGTACTGTTATTTTGAACTAATTACTTCCACTCACACAAAATCTCACTGTAGTTTTTCACAAGTGTATGCATTAAAATGCAGATTCTTCACATTGTGTATATATGGAAATCTGTGGTGAGCCTGTGGTTGGAGAATGAAGGGCATATGTTGTCACGCCTTCAGCTTGGTGATTGTGTCAAATACTACAGTTTCACACAGCTGAATATTGTACAGCCAGGTGCTTGGCTAAGAATGAGAGAGAAACACTGGCTGCAACTTCTCTCTGTAGCTATATTTTTGCTTTATTTCTGTCTTTGTAGATGACATTAAGCTTTGCAGTGGAATAACGTCCATACAGGATGTCTCCAATTTACAAGCCAACCTCAATGCACTGTCTAATTGGGCGACTATGTGATGAGGTTTAATGTTGATAAATATAAAGTTATGCACTTAGGGGCTAAGAATATGCATGCATCATACATACTAGGGGGAGTACAACTGGGGGAATCAATGGTGGAGAAGGATCTAGGGGTTTTGGTAGATCATAAGCTCAAAAATAGCATGCAATGCCAAACTGTGGTTTCCAAAGCGAGCAAAGTCCTTTCTTGTATTAAGAGAGGTATGAACTCCAGAGAGAGAGATGTCATTTTGCCCCTGTACAAATCATTAGTAAGACCTCATCTGGAATATGCAGTCCAGTTTTGGGCACCAGTTCTCTAAAAGGATTTTCCCCTGCTGTAGCAAATTGGATCCTGCTTTTCTCTGAGTTTTTTCACCTTCCTCTGGATCAACTGTGGGTATAGGATTGGGTATATGGGATTGTATGATATTTTTTATTTTATTTATTTATGGTTGAACTAGATGGACTTGTGTCTTTTTTCAACCTAACTATGTAACTATGTAGATGCTGCCCTTCAGTGCTGAACTGGTTAACAGATATTGAAAATGATAACTTGTATCACCACAGAGTGGTGCTGTGGATACAAATATAGTCCATGTGCCATGTCCTAATTACTTGGGAATTAATGATAGAACATAGAACTTGGACTTTATAGGCACACCAGTACACAATGTCAAAATTGAAATATCTTTAATACTATTATAAAATTATAAAATATAATATTAAAAAAAATAAACAAACAATTTGAGCTTAAAATTCACACTGTATATACTGCCTATGTAGTAAGGTAATCACCACTCAAATACCAAGATAATGCACTACATAGAAAAAGAATTCATTCTATTCAGTAAGGTTAATTCCAGAGTGCTTGATGTATTGTAGAGTTGTGATGTAATATATTTTGACTCGCTCTACCATCTTCTCTGTATGATATTGTAGTGGCAGCTGCTTGTTTTTGAGGGCTCCCCTGTCAGATACAGTGCTTGACTGTTGATTGGGGACTATTCTCTAAGCATTCTGTGCCTTTTTGCTTCTCATCATTACCACTTATGGGAAGTCTATGGGATTGACTCCCCTGGTTACCATTTGGATACACTTTGAATATCAATATTTCTTTATATCCCATCTTATAGATGTTACTGGCTGTATAGCTATACGTTTGTACCAGCACACATTTCCTGAGGGATTGTTTATTGGCCCCTGAACAGCCGCCCTGCCCTACTTTTTAACTAACTGCAGACTTTATGACTATACATTGCCTTAAAGGGGTTTTAAACCATCGAGGTTTTTCACCTCCTGTAATGCTGCAGCCCCCCCCCCCCGAGCCCCCATTTTACTTACATGTACCCCCTCTATCTCATTCCGGGGACGAGCACACCAGCAAAAGCCGGTGTCTCGGGTCCTGATTGGATGGATTGATAGCAGCGCAGCCATTGGCTCCCGCTGATGTCAATAAAATCCCATGTCCAGCTTCCGTGTCTATGGACGCAAATGCTGGACTTAACGCGCCCACAAGGTAACCCCCTCAGGAAATCGCTTCTCCTAGGGGTTATCTGATGTGGGGAGAAGCCGTGAGAGCCGCCGAGGGACCCCAGAAGAGGATATTCGGGGCCACTCTGTGCAAAACGAGCTGCACAGTGGAGGTAAGTATGACATTTTTGTAATTTTTGTTATTTTAAACAAATAAAAAATGAACCTTTAGTATCACTTTAAGTCCTGAAGAAGCGCTTGGCATGTAACATGTAGAGAGAGTCAAGATATATTACACCACAACTCTACAATACATCAAGCACTCTGGAATTAACCTTACCATATAGAATTAATTATATTTCTATGTAGTGCATTATCTTGGTATTTGAGTGGTGATTACTTTACCACATAGGCAGTATATACAGCGTGAATTTTAAGCTCAAATTGTTTGTTTATTTTTATAATATATATTAAAAATATTTCAATTTTAACATTGTGTAGTGGTGTGCCTATAAAGTCCAACTTCTATGTTCTACAATTAATTCCCTGGTTAACAGATATATCAACAAGAGGAGCTCCTTAAAAAGAAGAGTTCAATAGACTGAGTCAGGCAGCACTGCACTATGGGAACTGTAATCCACAGGAGAGAGACTCTACTATAATGAAGAGCTTTTTGAACTACATTCCCCAAAGGGAAGATTGCAGGGTGGAGGGGAAAGAGCTGCATTTTCTCAGGCTATACAGGACTCAGCTTTCTCTTGCCATGAGGGAGACCGGAAAGTGCACATTCCTGTTCAGCATGCATCACCACTGATACATATCGGAGCCCTGAGCGGGATTTGGAGTGTTGAGATTGGGGTGTTTACAGCCAGAGTTACCTGGGTGCAGAGCAGAGAGTGGGTTAATCACTGTGTGTGACGGATGTTAAGCTGCAATATCACTGGGACTGGTGAGCTGCTGCTGTGGGGATTTGCTATCTGCTGCTAGAGAGACTGAGCCCTTTAGGAACTGACCATACCACCATCTAGTAGCCTTATCGCTGCCTTCAGGCTTGACAGGGACTATTCTCATGTGCACTAATGGTGCAACTGGGCCCAAACACTAGCTGGCTGAAGAGTTACAACTAAAGACTGTCCCTTTACAGCTGCTACACAGACACCTTTACCTATTGTTTTTGCTAAGCGGTACCTCTCAGGGGACATTGTACCATAACCTGGCCATTCTCCTAGAGTGCACACTAGACTAGTCATATTGTTATTATTATTCACATTGCAGCTAATACTTTCATTCACTGTGTATTGCTGACTTAATCTCAGTCTAGTAGTACAGAATTTTATTCTAAGTTACATTAGCATCGTGATTGTACTGGAAATTCACAGTGTTGTGCTAAATACAGAAAGTATAACCAGTCACTAAACAGCATAAATATATAAATGTAAATGTCACAAATCATGTACAGACAATCTTATATGTGCACAGGAAAAGTGTCAAAATAAACCTTTAGAAGACAGTATAAGGCAGGATTCAGATATATGCGGCCACGGTTTCAGTGTGGGAGTCCAGTGCGGTTCTGTTCATCGGTTCAGGTGCGAATTTGTATCTGAAATTGCACTTGAACTGGACTGAAAAGTGCACAGGACTCTGTTTTAAAACTGCACTGATGCTGCCCCACACATGTGAGAACCAGCTGCATTGAGAAGGCTGCCGGTTTACATGTTATGTGAATCGGATACAGTTCAAAGCGCATCAGACTAGCATATATATTAATGGAGCCTAAGTGAATACAAAGTCCAAAAAAACAAACAAAAGTAAAAGAAGTCCCTTGCAATATAAAAATAAATATATTTCTTCTCATCCAAAGAAAAGTGGCAATAGTATCCAGCCATCACCCAGTTAGTGGTAATATGTAAGCTTACCAGATAATCATGACCCCCTAATAAAAGAGAAGTCACAAAGAGCATGTTTCACATATTTAGGCTTCAAACGGCGTCCATTCGCCATAAACCATTACACTTCTGTGTTTCCTCAGTCCTCAGAATGCCTTTTGAAGCCTAAATATGCGGAACATGCTATATGTGACTTCTCTTTAATTAGGGGGCTATAATTATCTGGAAGGCTTATACCTAACCACTATCTGGGTGATGGCTGGAAACTGTTGCCACTTTTCTTTGGATGAGAAGAAATATATTTATATCACAAGGGACTTCTCTTACTTTTGTTTGTTTTGGGACTATATATTCATTTATATTGACCTCTAAAGGTTTATTTGGACACACTTTGTGTGCACATATAAGATTGATGGTTATAATTACTTGTCTGTACATAATTTGTGACATTTTTGTTTATATATTTATGATGTTTAGTAACTGGTGATGCATAGTGTATTTAGCGCACTGAATTTCCAATTTTTGTACTTGGGGTGATATCTCCTAGTGGTGTGTCCATCTTTGTTTATTTTTTTTTGTTATACACTTGTGTGGTTTTCTTCTTTGAACAATAGTGATTATACTGTCTCGCAGACTGTATCTGAACCTACCTTCTGTGTGTTAATTTATGCTCAAACCACAATTTATTCTAACCCGTACTAATTAGGGTTGCTACCTCATCCCTTTAAATCCGAACATATATGAAGTACATAGGTTCTGAGGCTAATTTAATGCAGATAAGGCACCAAGTGAGTATAATTACCACCTTAATCAGACACAGAACCTGTGTAATTAACATGTGTTCGGTTTGAAATAGATGAGGTGGCAACCCTACGTACTAATACATTGAGTTCCTTTACCACTAAACTCACAGCTGAGTTAAAGGTATCTATACTTGTATTCTTACAAGTGCTTGCAGTAACTTTCATTCAACCAGGTGTGTCAGAGGGGCAGAGGTTGTTCTTGGAGTTGAGACACAAAACAAAGAACCCACATTATCAAGTGGTTCTTGTGGGGGTAGCACTACAAATGAGTTATCTGAAACTATGTAGTCAACATAAACAGTTGTACAGCAAAGATGGTTTACACAGCTACAATTCATACTACCTGCATGGATCAGACCTGGACTCCCATTTGAGTGAATATAGCTGGTAAGCAATGCAAACTTTAGGAGGTCTTCATATATAGGATATAAGCAATTGTTTTGTTTCCGGTTTTCCAGCTGGGTAGCCAGCTGTACATAATTACATATGTAATAGTTGCACAGTCTGTCCTAGTCACATAGATAAACATAAATGGATTTATACATCAGTATGATGTGTTTACTGTGATTTAGCATGATTCAGTACGGTGATCAGATGCCTTATGTTCAAATTGCCTGTTTTCTTGCTATATTTTATCTGTTTCACAACATTGTTCCTTTCCTTCTTTTGAAAAACAATATTTCCTTGTAGTCTAAAAAAGCAAGAAAATAATGATATGCCTTGAAAAACTCATTCCTAGTATGCCTAAAGACATATTGTAGCAAAGTACAGGACAGACATTTTATAAAATAAAGTAGATTTGGGTGAAATTTTCATGTAGTATGTGTTCATTTTCTAAATATGTGGTTTCTCAGGCAATAAGGTTGAAAAAGTTTAATGTCAAGTTTAGCTTCTCGGCTCCTCCTGCTTTGTTCCAGAGGAAGGCAAACAAAACTCCAATTTCGTGACACAGAAGGAAAAAAAAAATACTTTTTTACTCTTTTTGTTCATTTTTGCGAACAAAATGTTTTTCTCTTAGCTTGTCATAATTATAAGGTCAGTTTCATACTGCCACGCTGTGCTTTTGCTAAAGCGCAGCTAACCCACAATTTTCATGCAGGTTAGCTGCTCTTTCTTATAGACATCTATGAGGTCCTGCAGTTTTGGTGCGGTTTCAGAAAGCACACCCAAACTCCTGCATTGCTGTATCTTTGGTGCGCTTTCTGAACCTGCATCAAAACCGCAGAACCTCATAGAATTCTACTTTAGTAATTTTGAGCTTCTATGACCAAAAGCCAGGTATTATATACACAGTATGTCACAAAAGTGAGTACACCCTTCATATTTTTGTAAATATTTTATTATATCTTTTCATGTGACAACACTGAAGAAATTATACTTTGCTACAATGTAAAGTAGTGAGTGTACAGTTGTATAACAGTGAAAATTAGCTGTCCCCTCAAATTAACTCAACACATAGCCATTAATGTCTAAACCGCTGGCAACAAAAGTGAGTACACCCCTAAGGGAAAATGTCCAAACTGGGCTCAAAGTGTCAATATTTTGTGTGGCCGCCATTTTTTTCCCAGCAATGCCTTAACCTTCTTGGGCATGGAGTTCACCAGAGCTTCACAGGTTGCCTCTGCACTCCTCCATGATGACATCACAGAGCTGGTGGATGTTATCGACCTTGCACTCCCCCACCTTCCGTTGCCCCACAGATGCTCAATAGGGTTTAGGTCTGGAGACATGCTTGGCCAATCCATCACCTTTACCCTCAGCTTCTTTAGCAAGGCAGTGATCATCTTAGAGGTGTGTGGGGTTGTTATAATGTTGGAATACTGCCCTGCGGCCCAGTCTCTGAAAGGAGGGGATCATGCTCTGCTTCAGTATGTCACAGTACACATTGGCATTCATGGTTCCCTCAATAACTTGTAGCTCCCCAGTGTCGGTAAAACTCATGCAGCCCCAGACCATGACACTCCCACCACCATCATGCTTGACTGTAGGCAAGACACACTTGTCTTTGTGCTCCTCACCTGGTTGCCGCCACACACGCTTCACACCATCTGAACCAAATAAGTTTATCTTGCTTTTATCAGACCACAGGACATGGTTTCAGTAATCCATGTCCATAGTCTGCTTGTCTTCAGCAAATGGTTTGTGGGCTTTTTTGTGCATCATCTTTAGAAGAGGCTCCTTTTTGGGCTGACAGCCCCGCAGACCAATTTTATGCAGTGTGCGGCATATGGTCTGAGCACTGACAGGATGACCCCACACCCCTTCAACCTCTGTAGCAATGCTGGCAGCACTCATTCATCTATTTCCCAAAGACAACCTCTGGACATGACACTAAGCACCTGCACTCAATTTCTTTGGTCAACCATGGCGAGGCCTGTTCTGAGTGGAACCTGTCCTATTAAACCACTGTATGGTCTTGGCCACAGTACTGCAGCTCAGTTTTAAGGATAAGCCAAATAACCCCCGGTTCAGTTCGCACCAGAACATCCAAACAGGCTAAAAATTCGGAAGAACACACGAACATCGTTAAAGTCTATGGGACACGAACATGAAAAATCAAAAGTGCTAATTTTAAAGGCTTATATGCAAGTTATTGTCATAAAAAGCATTTGGGGACCTGGGTCCTGCCCCAGGGGACATGTATCAATGCAATTTTTTTTTTTTTAAAAAAGGATGTTTTTTTCAAGCAGTGATTTTTTGAAATATTCCTTTGAATATTATGCCTGGGGGTGTCTGGGGGATGTCTATAGTATGCCTGTAAAGTGGCGGATCTTTCCCATGTTTATAACAGTACCACAGCACAATTACATTTCTAAAGGAAAAATTGTTATTAAAAACTGATCGCGGCTGTAATAAATTGACGGGTCTCAGCAATATAGATAAAACTCATTGAAAAAAAGGGGGTTCCCCAAAACAAAATTTAAAAAAAAATTGCTTGGGGGTCCCCCCAAAATCCATATCAGGCCCTTCAGGCCTGATATGGAAATTAAGGGGAACCCTGCACCAAATTTAAAAAAAATGATGTAGGGGTCCCCCCAAAATCCATACCAGACCCTTATCCGAGCATGCAACCTGGCAGGCCACAGGAAAAGAGGGGGGAAGAGAGAGCCCCCCCCTCCTGAACCGTACTTGACCACATGCCCTCAACATGGGGATTGTGCTTTGGGGTCTGACCCCAAAGCATCTTGTCCCCATGTTGATGGCCCTTGTCCCCATGTTGATGGGGACAAGGGCCTCATCCCCACAACCCTTGCCCGGTGGTTGTGGGGATATGCGGGCGGGGGGACTTATCAGAATCTGGAAGCCCCCTTTAACAAGGGGACCACCAGATCCCAGCCCCCCCATGTAAACTGGTAATGGGGTACATTGTACCCCTACCATTTCACAAAAAAAGTGTCAAAAGTGGTAAAAAATACAAGAGACAGCTTTGGGACAAGTCCTTTATTAAAAGATTAAATGGGTGACCCCGCCCCCTCTGATGCCACAGGGGCTTCACCGTGGCTTCCCCGTGGCATCAGAGGGGGGTGGGGTCACCCGTTTACATCACCGGGTGGCCTCGCCCTAAGCTATATAACAGCTGTCACTCAGAAGAAGCGTCACTCAGCAGGAACTTCCCGTTTAATAAAGGACTTGTCTCAAACTGTCTCTTGTCTTTTTTACTATTGTTGACATTTTTGTGAAATGGTAGGGGTAAAATGTACCCCATTACCAATTCACATAGGGGGCAGGATCTGGGGGTCCCCTTGTTAAAGAGGGCTTCCAGATTCTGATAAGCTCCCCGCCCGCATACACTCACAATCACCAAGCAAGGGTTGTAGGGATGAGGTCCTTGTCCCCATAAACATGGGGACAAGGTGTTTTGGGGTCAGACCCCCATGTTGAGGGCATGTGGCCTGGTACGGTTCAGGAGGGGGGCGCTCTCTCCTCCCCTCTCTTTTCCTGTGGCCTGCCAGGTTGCGTGCTCGGATAAGGGTCTGGTATGGATTTTGGGGGGACCTCTAAGCCATTTTTTTTCATTCTGGTGCAGGGTTCCCCTTAAAACTCGTATCAGATTCGGGTCTGGTATGGATTTTGGGGGGACCCCCACACAATTTTTTTTTCTTATTTTTGGTTCGGGGTTCCCCTTAATATGCATACCAGACCCAAAGAGCCTGGTAATGGACTGGGGGGGAACCCATGCCCTTATTTTCAATTAGTTTTTTCCATATTGCCGAGACCCGACAATTCATTACAGCAGCGATCAGTTTTAGATGACAATTCTTCCTTTAGAAATGTAATTTTGCTGTGGTACTTTTCTAAACACGGGAAAAATGCGCCACTTTACAGGCATACTATAGACACCCCCCAGACATGATATTTAACCACTTACCAACCGGCCCATAGCCGAATGACGGCTGCAGGGCGGTTGGATAACTCTGGGAGGGCGTACTATGACGTCCTCCCAGAATTCCCCTCTCGCGCGCCCCCTGGGGCGCGCACCCGAACACATCCGTGACCGCCGGGTCCGGAGGACCCGGCGCATCACGGATCCCGGTAAATGGCCTCTGATCGCGGCCGTTTACCATGTGAATGCGCCGTCAAATGACGGCGCGATCACATGTAAACAGACCGGCGTCATCTGATGACGCCGGTTCCTCTGCTCCCCTCCTGTGTACCAATCGGTACACTGTGAGCGGGGAGGGGGATGGATGGATGTCTGCAGCGCTGTGGGCTGTATGTGTAGTGCCCACAGCGCTGCACAGAGACATCCATCCATCCATCCATCCATCCTCAGCCATCCCCACTACACTGCAATGCTGTGCAATACTCTGCAATACCCCCACAATACTCTGCAATGCTGTGCAATACTCTGCAATACCCCCACAATACTCTACAATACCCCCACAATACTCTGCAATGCCCCCACAATACTCTGCAATGCTGTGCAATACCCCGCATTGCCCCCACAATACTCTGCAATGCTGTGCAATACTCTGCAATGCTGTGTAATACTCTGCAATGCCCCCACAATACTCTTTAATGCTGTGCAATACTCTGCAATGCTGTGCAATACTCTGCAATGCTGTGCAATACTCTGCAATGCTGTGCAATACTCTGCAATGCCCCCACAATACTCTGCAATGCCCCCACAATACTCTGCAATGCCCCCACAATACTCTGCAATGCTGTGCAATACTCTGCAATGCTGTGCAATACTCTGCAATGCCCCCCCCGCAATACTCTGCAATGCCCCCCCCGCAATACTCTGCAATGCCCCCCCCGCACTCTGCAATGCCCCCGCCATACTCTGCAATGCCCCCGCCATACTCTGCAATGCCCCCGCCATACTCTGCAATGCCCCCGCCATACTCTGCAAAGCCCCCGCCATACTCTGCAAAGCCCCCGCCATACTCTGCAAAGCCCCCGCCATACTCTGCAAAGCCCCCGCCATACTCTGCAATGCCCCCGCCATACTCTGCAATGCCCCCGCCATACTCTGCAATGCCCCCGCCATACTCTGCAATGCCCCCGCCATACTCTGCAATGCCCCCGCCATACTCTGCAATGCCCCCGCCATACTCTGCAATGCCCCCGCCATACTCTGCAATGCCCCCGCCATACTCTGCAATGCCCCCGCCATACTCTGCAATGCCCCCGCCATACTCTGCAATGCCCCCGCCATACTCTGCAATGCCCCCGCCATACTCTGCAATGCCCCCGCCATACTCTGCAATGCCCCCGCCATACTCTGCAATGCCCCCGCCATACTCTGCAATGCCCCCGCCATACTCTGCAATGCCCCCGCCATACTCTGCAATGCCCCCGCCATACTCTGCAATGCCCCCGCCATACTCCGCAATACCCCGCCATACCCTGCCATGCTGAGCCATGCTCAGCTGTACTCGCCCTCTGTATGTGGCCAGGCTGTGGAAGTCTCACACATGTGGTATCGCCGTACTCAGGAGGAGCAGGGGAATCTATTTTGGGGTGTCATTTTTGGTATGTACATGTTATGTGGTAGAAATATTGTATAAATGGACAACTTTGTGTTAAAAAAAAAAAGCGTTTTAACCACTTCCCGCCCGCCGGCCGTCATACAACGTCCTTGACTTTGTGCGGGGATATCTGAATGATGGGTGCAGCTACAGGCATCATTCAGATATCAGCTTTTTCAGCCGGCGATTCCCTACACCATGAGAACAATCATATCGGCTGTTCCACTGCTTGATCGTTCTTACGGGAGGCGAGAGGGGATGTCCCCCCCCTCCCGCGCTTCTACCGACTCACCGCTACGATCGAAGCCAGGATGTTTTTTTTTTTTTTTTTAATTTCAGGCTTCCCAGCCTAGAGGTGAGATGTGGGGTCTTGACCCCATATCTCACTGTAAAGAGGACCTGTCATACCATATTCCTATTACAAGGATATTTATATTCCTTGTAATAGGAATAAAAGTGGTCAAAATTTTTTTTTTTTGGAAAAAAGCATCAAACTAAAATAAATAAAGTAAAATGAACAATAAAAAAAAAAAAAATTTTAAAGCGCCCCTGTCCCTGCGTGCTCGCATGCAGAAGCGAACGCATACGTAAGTCCCGCCCACATATGAAAACGGTGTTCAAACCACACATGTGAGGTATCGCTGCGATCGGTAGAGCGAGAGTAATAATTTTGGCCCTAGACCTCCTCTGTAACTCAAAACATGTAACCAGTAAAAAATTTTAAAGCGTCGCCTATGGGGATTTTTGAGTAGCAATGTTTGGCGCCATTCCACAAGCGCGTGCAATTTTGAAAGGTGACATGTTGGGTATCTATTTACTCAGGGTAACTTCATCTTTCACATTATGCAAAAACATTAGGCTAACTTTACTGTTTTGGTTTTTGTAAAGCACAAAACAGTTTTTTTTCCAAAAAAAAGCGTTAAAAAAATTGCTGCGCAAATACCGTGCGAGATAAAAAGTTGCAACGACCGCCATTGTATTCTCTAGGGTCTTTGCTAAAAAAACATATATATATATATATATATATATATATATATATATATATATATATATATAAATAATGTTTTGGGGTTCTATGTAATTTTCTAGCTAATAAATGATGATTTTTACATGTAGGAGAGAAATGTCAGAATTGGCCTGGGTGCTCCAGAACGCCTGAAGGTGCTCCCCTGCATGTTGGGCCTCTGTATGTGGTCACGCTGTGTAAAAGTCTCACACATGTGGTATCGCCGTACTCGGGAGTAATAGCAGAATGTGTTTTGGGGTGTAATTTGTGGTATGCATATGCGGTGTGTGAGAAATAACCTGCTAATATGACAATTTTGTGGGAAAAAAAAAAAGTAAAAAAAAAAACCTTGATTTTGCAAAGAATTGTGGGAAAAAATGACAACTTCAATAAACTCACCATGCATCTTTCTAAATACCTTGGAATGTCTTCTTTCCAAAAAGGGGTCATTTGGGGGGTATTTGTACTTTTCTGGAATGTTAGGGTCTCAAGAAATTAGATAGGCCGTCAGTACTTCAGGTGTGATCAATTTTCAGATATTCGCACCATAGCTTTTGGACTCTATAACTTTCACAAAGACCAAATAATATCCACCGATTTGGGTTAATTTTACCAAAGATATGTAGCGGTATAAATTTTGGCCAAAATATATGAAGAAAAATTACTAATTTGCAAAATATTATAACAGAAATGAAGAAAAATGTATTTTTTTACAGATTTTTCGGTCTTTTTTCTTTTACGGCGCAAAAAATAAAGAACCCAGCAGTGATTAAATACCACCAAAAGAAAGCTCCATTTGTGTGAAAAAAAGGACAAAAATTTCATATAGATACAGTGTTGCATGACTGAGTAATTGTCATTCAAAATGTGAGAGCACCAAAAGCTGAAAATTGGTCTGGTTAGGAAGGGGGTTTAAGTGCCCAGTTGTCAAGTGGTTAAAGGAATATTTCATTTTTATTGTTTCACTTTAAGCATTAAAAAAACACTGCTCCCGGAAAAAACTGCTGTTTTTAAAAAAATTTTTGCATTGATACTTGTCCCCTGGGGCAGCACCCAGTCCCCAAACACTTTTTATGACAATAACTTACATATAAGCCTTTAAAATGAGCACTTTTCAATTTTTCATGTTAGTGTCCTATAGACTTTAATGGTGTTCCGGTGGCTTTTGAATTTGCCCCGAATACCGCATAATGTTCGGTGTTCTCAGAACATCAGAACAACCAAAGTTTGGCTTGAACTTATGCTTGGGCCGAGCTGTTCACCCATCCCTACTCAGTTTCAGGGTCTTGGTAATCTTCTTATAGCCTAGGCCATCTTTATGTAGAGCAACAATTCTTTTTTCAGATCCTCAGAGAGTTCTTTGCCATGAGGTGCCATGTTGAACTTCTAGTGACCAATATGAGAGAGTGAGAGCGATAATAACAAAATTTGACACAGCTGCTCCCCATTCACACCTGAGACCTTGTAACACTAACGGGTCACATGACACTGGGGAAGAAAAATGGCTAATCGGGCCCAACTTGGACATTTTCACTTATGGGTGTACTGATTTTTGTTGCCAGAGGTTTAGACATCAATGGCTGTGTTTGAGTTATTTTAAAGGGTCAGCAAATTTACGCTATTATATAAACTATACACTCGCTACTTTACATTGTAGCAAAGTGTCATTTCTTCAGTGGTGTCACATGAAAAGATATAATAAAATATTTACAAAAATGTGAGGGGTGTACTCACTTTTGTGAGATACTGTACATGGTTACATTGGTCTAAGCTGGACCAATGTAACTATGTATAAAATATCCATGTCTGGAATTCATCTTCAACAATAGACAGAACAGTCTTTAGTCAGTCTGTGAGCTTGGAGAAGAGAGGAGCAGGAGAATGCTTTGCCATCCTAGGCTACATGGCTGTGTGTTTCTATTGATGCAAACAGTATTGGTAGACACAAATCTAGTCCCTGTATGCAATGGTAGGTACATAGGATCCTGCACGAGAAAGTAACCACCCTGAAAGAGGACCCCCTCCCATGACCACTCTGTCCACCGGACACATTGGATTGTGGATCACGGTACTCATGGTCCAGTGAATTAATTCATAACAGCTGTGTTGACTATGCTGTCACAACACCCTGTGCCATGTGATTAGCTGTAGCCAATTACAGATCACTAGTGATCACAGCTGCCATGAATGGTTAACTCGTTGTTGTTATAGTGGTTTCAATGTAACAGCAAACAAAGCATTAGAAAAAAAATCCCTGATCACCCCCTTCCCCAGAGTGTTACTATGGTGGCACTGAACTACTCTGATGAAAGTATGTAAAAAAAAAAGTAGAAAATTTAAAAAAAAATTAAAAAATGAGAAAAATGTTTAAGAAATGTAATAAAAAAGTATTTATTTATTTTAAAATACTGTCAGCAGTTTCTCTGATCACCGTCACATCAGCCATATAATGACGCTGTACTGAACTGGTGACAGTATGTAAAAAAAATAATTATGAACAAAAAAATAACTTTCAAAAAAAATTGACAAAAAGTTACAACTTCAAAAAACTTGCCATGCCTATTACTAAATGTCTCATGCCCTGTACACACGACCGGACTTTCCGGCAGACTAGGTCCGACGGTCTTCCTGACGGACTTTCTGAAGGGACGCACTTGCCTACACACGACAGGACTTTCTGGCAGACTAGATCCTCCGGTCTTCCCGACGGACTTTTGATGGAGTTAGGATGGACTTCCGAATGAACGGACTTGTCCACACACGGACAAGTCCATTCATTTTGAACGTGACTTGGGTACGACAGGACTAGAAAAGGAAGTCAATCTCGCCACTTTTATCAGCAAGATTGACACCTTGCGGGCCCCATCGCAGAGCATACCAGGCCCTTAGGCATGCAGCCTGGCCGGTCAGGTAAGGGGGAGGGGCGAGCGGGGAGGGTCATGCTGGGACTCTGACATCATAAGGGACGGGGTCACCGAAAGACTTCACCCGGTGACCACGCCCCATGCTTATATAAGTCATTGCGCACCGCTCACACGGCATTACAGTGGGAGAGAGCGTCGTGTCAACATCGGAAGAAGAGAAGAGGGAACGAGACGATGGAGAAGACCGGTCCACAGCTAGCAAAAGAGAAGAAGATAGCGGAGGAGCCCGGCAGAAGAACCAGAGAGCGGGAGAAGAACTGGACACGGGAGAAGAGGCCGGAGAGTGGGAGAAGAGGCCAGAGAGACCCCAGAAGTCGGAAGAAGACCCCCGGAGTTGCCTAATAAAGTACTTTTAAACCTGTCTAGTGTGTTTGTTTTTTTTATTGACCCTTTTTTCCCCAGGTGAATGGGTAGGGGTACGATGTACCCCATACTCATTCACATAGGGTGGGGGGCCGGGATCTGGGGGCCCCCTTATTAAAGGGGGATCCCGGATTCCGGTAAGCCCCAAGCCCGCAGACCCCGACAACCAATAGCCAGGGTTTTCGGGAAGAGGCCCTTGTCCTCCTCAACATGGGGACAAGGTGCTTTGGGGTGGGGGGGGCGCAGGTCTACCCCCTCCCCAAAGTACCCACCCCCCCATGTTGGGGGCATGCGACCTAGTATAGTTCAGGAGGGGGGCGCTCACTCGTCCCCACCCCCTTTCCTAACCGGCTGGGCTGCATGCTCGGATAAGGGTCTGGTATGGATTTTGGGGGGACCCCCACACCATTTTTACGGCATAGGGGGTTCCCCTTAAAATCCATACCAGACCTAAGGGACATTGTCGCCTCCCTCTCGTGCTCACTGCAATAGAAAAATGTGTTTTTCCTATTGCAGCGGACGCGAGATGTACAGTACCCTGTCGCCGAGAACCAGCGTGATAGGATCAAGCTGGAAACATTCTCACGGGCAGGTGCTGTAGCTGCCCTTGCATCGTATTTGGTCCATCGGACCAGCATACAGACGAACGGGCTTCCCGATAGGAACTGAGTCTGGCAGAGTTTCGGCAGGAAGATTTGAAACAAGTTTCAAATCTAAAGTCCGTCAGATTTTCAACCGAAAAGGTCCGTTGGAAGTCCGATGAAGCCCACACACGGTCGGATTGTCCGCCGGATTCGGTCCGTCAGACCAGTCTGGTCAAAAAGTCTGCTTGTGTGTACGTGGCATCAGACTGTCTACTGTCTACTTTCCAAAAAGTGGTAATTTGGGGGAATTTGTATTGTTCTGGCATTTTGGGGCCTCAAGAAATGAGTCAGTACATCAGGATTGATCAATTTTCAAATATATACTGTACACCAATAGTTTTTGGACACTATAACTTTGTCTTTTAATGTATAAATATTGCAAAAAAAACCAAAAAACAGTTGAGGTCAAATTCCACCAAAAGAAAGCTCTATTTGTGTAAAAAAAATATGATAAAATTTCATTTGCATTTAGTATTACATGACAACACATTTGCCAGTTAAAGTAGTGCAGTGCTAAATGGAAAAAAAATAAATGCCATGCTGATGAGGGGAGTAAAACCTTCCAGAGCTCAGGTGGTTAACAGCAATGCTTTTTATGAGGTATTCTTGGACTCCTAAATGTACTAATTTTTTTTTTTTATTTTTTTTTATTATCAGTCTGTTCTGATACATTCTTCAGCTATATGACCACTTAGTGTGTATATGCCTAAAAACAGTCCTGACAAGTTTAATATGTGATAACTATCAAAGGGAGGAGTTTGCACACTGCTCACTGGCCTTTTAAGAATACTGACAAGAAAACAACTTCTAGATTCACTGCTGACTGTTAATGACCAAATAACCAAAGGCTGCCTGATTGTTATACATGGTGACTAAAAACTGACCATGCACTGATGGGGATTCATCCATCCAGGCTATATAGTGAGGATAATAGGTGTATCATTAACAGCCTGGGCTCACAAAAAGTAGTAAATGATGCATCATTAAACCTGAAAAGGAGAAATAAGTAGCATCAAGGAAAGATGTAGTAAAGAGGGTGCGTAGTGCATAGAATGTTTGTTTTTTTTATTCTAACTGTAGATTTATTTTCACAGACTATAGTGAGCCCTCATAATTTTTTGTACTGGTTTACTTTTCATATCTGTATCCAAATACACTTTTACATAGGGTGTCTTAGGTCTCGTACACACGGTTGTATGACCGAACGTCTGATTTTTGTCAAAAGCATGTGTGTAGGATTTTGTCTAGCATAATATCTATCCGCAAATTGTCGTTTGACAAACACGAACATTAGTTTCATTATTATCCTATTAAAGAAGATGAGAATGTGCGCTGCATTTCGACATTTCATCAATTGCCGCGTCGGGAATGTTAATTCTGGATTACGAACGGTAGTTTACAACACCAAACTCTTCCGGCTCATTCCTTGATTTCGAGCATGCGTGTTTGTACTTTCAACTTTTGTGTGACGATTTCTGTACTGGCCATCCGAAAATCAGATGTTGAGTTCACATCTGACAAAAATTTTATAGCCTGCATATCCAGCTTTTGTCTGATGAAAAAGTCAAATCTGCACCGTACTAACAATCCGAAAAATTGTAGACAGCTCATATTATGAATTTTCCCTTCTGATTTTCATATCGTGTGTACGAGGCCTTAGTGTACTAGGCTGATGACACACAATCACACATAATCTAAAAGTGGTTCTTTTAGACCTATTAACCTAAATTTTATTCTCAGCTCATTTTAAGCCATGATTCAGCTTAGGTGAAAATAAAGGGGTTTGATGGCCTCACATATCAAGGTAGGAGAAGTAAAAACAGAGTAAAATGTACCATCATCCGAGTTTAGTTAGGATAGAGATTTGGGAGTAAGGGCCCCAACTCCAGATTCACCAAGGTAAAGTGCAAGCGGACTGTCTTGGTACATATAGAAAGAGATATACAGCAAAATACAAAAAAATATATCTAAAACAAGGTTTATTTATACAACAGTCACAAATAATAAAAAATATATTAAAATATGCACAGATGACATGGAATTTCGACTAGTTTCGCGGGGTAACCGCTTCATCAGGAAATAAGTCTGTGAATAAAATACGATACAATGAGGTATACACGTTTTCAAAGAAAAAAGGGAAAATATGGGAGATAATGCCAAAATATAAAAGGGGGATGGGTAGAAAAAAGTTTGAACAAATATAAGGGGCTGCTTACCCATGCTGAGATGCATACAGCTTTCAGGCCAGCACGGCGACTGGGGAGGACACATATAAGGACACATATAAGGCCGCAAGGAGACTAATGTCTAAATAGATGATAAAAGAATAAATGTAAAATATGCCCATGGTCCAAATGGTGGGGGTTCCATGTGTGAGACACCAGTCAAAATGAAGTGCAAAGAATCAGAAGAAAAAAAAGAAAAAAAAAAACAAACAAAAAAAGGAGGGAAGAGTGAAACAAGACCAGAAAAGGAAGTGGTTGTGGAATGGGGAGAAAGGGGAGGTGTGAGGGAGTGATAGTGATATTGGTCTGCAATTTTGTGAAGACCAATATAACAATAAAAGTGATAGATATTGAAACTCAACAGAAGAAAACATCCAGGGAAAACAGGGTATAACTAGGTGATTACAGTAAAGGTGTATTAATAATAATAATTAATAATAATAATAATAATAATAATAATTAATCACCTATACCAGATGAGTGAAGAACCAAGGTGTAGGGATAAGAGGGAAGTGCAAAAAGGTGATTGTGTGCAGACACAAAATGAAACCAATAATGTGATGGTGCAAGGAGTGGATGGTGAGACCCAGAAAAAACAAAGTGCATATAGGTGATGACAATGAAGACTGGGGCCAGTATATACCTGTACCAAATAATATAGGTAAAGAGGGGAACCCGGATATCGAATCCTACTGGTTGAACAGCAAATAGATGTAGACTTGGGAGACCAAAAAGTAGAATACTTAGAGTACAAGCTGTGTGCCTGTTGGGTGCCAGGTGTTTACAACCCAGATCCAAAATCTATGGAATGGAATGAATATAGTGACTGTACTGTCCCATCTGCACTCAAGATTAGGTGAGTGCGTAGGCAAGCCACATAAGGATTAAATAGATAAACTTACTGTGGATGGAGCTGATCAAAGGACTGTGCGGGTCCCACACTGGCCTGTGAAGACTGCAGAAGAGTGCCGCAGTATATGTGTCCTCCAACCCCGTGATGTCATGGCAGCGCCGATGTCGGCGTGGAGCGACGGGGTCAAGGGTCCCGCAGAGCGTGCGCACAACACCTCAAAGAGGTCAGAAAGATGTGGTGCCCGCGCAGCTAGCGCAAGCAACTAAACACCGCCCAGGAAGGCCCTAGCGATGCGCGCAAGGGAATTGTGTAAGCGCATGTGCATTGGCCTTATTAGGTCCCGAAGGGACCCGATAAGAGGCATGTACAAGTGACAAGTGGTACCCCCCAAGGAAAAAAGGGGGGCCCATCAAGCCACCAGGGAGCCTACCAGTCGCTGCAAAAAGACAAATGCCGGGAAGGCCACAAACCTCCGAAAACACCTGAACAGACATGCATTGAAGCCCAATATATGAGAAATAATATTATATAGCATGAATACAAAACAGTATATAATACAAATAAAACAAAGGAAACGCAGTGTAAATGTGGGCATGTCAAGAGACAAAGTCACAGAAAATTATATATGATAATAATGTGAACAAATTATACAACAAATAAGAAGATAATACCTCTATAAAAGGCCTATGGGTAAAGCCATGCATGAATGCAAATTATACATGAATCACTTGTAGACTACAGAGCAGGATACATGATAAGCAAAAACCAGATAAACAGCGCCGCCAAATGACAAAGGGGGGGATGACAGTAGACAGAGTCAGTGGCCATGGATTAAAGAAAAGAATTGAAGGAATTAATTTCGTTCAAGCCCGGTGGGATAGTGGCGTTAAGCCTTTCTATCATGAGGGCTTCTCTTTGTAGTAATGTTTTGTCGTGGTCACCCCCTCTGACATCGGGGGGGGTACCACTTCTAAAGCAAGAAATCCAACAGCTTTAGGGTTATATTTAAGGTACAAGCCTACAGTGTTAGGTGTGTTTTGTATTATTTGTGACTGTTGTATAAACAAACCTTGTTTTAGATATATTTTTTTGTATTTTGCTGTATATCTCTTTTTTTTATATGTACCGAGATAGGCCACTTGCACTTTACCTTGGTGAGTCTGGAGTTGGGGCCCTTACTCCCAAATCTCTAAAAATAAAAAAATAAAAAATAACCCAAAGACATATAATAGATAGAAAACTCGTTACAGGGGCACGACCAAAGAATGCTAAGCGGGGTACCCCAAAGCTCTGTTGCGGAACCATTTCTGTTTAATTTATTAATGACAGTGGATGGTATAAATAGCACAATCTCAGTGTTTGCTGACAACACAAAGCTAAGCAGGGCAATAACTTCACAGCAGGATATAGAAACTTTACAAGAAGACCCGAATAAAGAAATGGGGTGGACAACCATGTAGCAAACGTGGTTTAATGTTAAAAAAATGTAAGGTAATACATTTGGGGGTTAAAAATATGAAAGCAAACTACTCGCTAGGGGAAGAACCTCTGGGGGAATCCAGGATGGAGAAATATTTGGGGGTTCTAGTAGAAGACAGACTGAGCAATAGAGTGCAATGTCAAGCTGCAGCAAACAAAGCCAGCAGACTATTAGCATGCATTAAAAAGAGAATTTACTCCAGACCTAAAACTGTAAATTCTGTACTTTATAAAACTCTGGTTAGGCCACATGTGGATTATTCTGTCCAGTTCTGGGCACCAATCCTCAGGAAGGATGTGATGGAAGAGAAGAGTCCAGAAAAGGGCCACATAAAGAATAAGTGGACTGGAGGACCTTAGTTACAAGGAATGACTACAAGTACTAAATGTATTCTCCCTGGAGAAGAGACGCTTGAGAGGAGATATGATAGCGATATACAAATACCTCAATGGTGATTCCAGCATAGGATAACAACTATTCTGTCTCAGGGAGTGTAGAAAGACATGGGGCAACTCAATGAATTTTGAGGAGAAATAGTTTAACCTTAATGACTTTCCGACCAGCCGCCGTCATTATACTGCGGCAGGTGGGCACGATCCCGCAAACGTCGTAGCTACACGTCGGTTCCTTTAAGCTGGATAGCAGACGCACGCCCGCTGCACAGCGGGGGTGCCGATGCTCGTGACCGGCAGTCGCGATGACCACCGACCACGAGAGATAGCAGGCAGGATAGGCAGAACAGGGACGTGTGTGTAAACGCACACATCCCAGTTCTGTGAGGAAAGGAGAGAGATTGAGAGTTCCTACGACAGTGACATTTATATGGTAATCAGTGCATTTTTATAGCACTGATCGCTGTATTATTGTCGACCAAAAAATGTGTCAAAAGTGTGCGATGTGTCCACCATAATGTCGGAGTCTCGATAAAAATCGTAGATCGCTGCAATTACTAGTAAAAAATCAAAAAAATTATAATAAAAAAGCCATAAATCTATCCCCTATTTTGTAGACACTATAACATTGGTGCAAACCAATCAATATACGTTTTTTACGATTGTTATTACCAAAAATATGTAGAAGATTACATATCGGTCTAAACTGAGGAAAAAAATTGTTGTTTTTTTTTTTAAAAAGTTGGGGCTATTTATTACAGTAAAAAGTACAAAATATTGTGTTTTTTCAAAATTGTCGCTCTTTTTTTGTTTATAGTGCAAAAAATAACAAACGCAGAGCTCTATTTATGGGGAAAAAAAGGACGTCAATTTTGTTTGGGTACAGCGTTGCACGACCGTGCAATTGTCAGTTAAAGCAACGCAGTGCCGTATAGCAAAAAAAAATGCGTGGTCATTGAGCAGCCAATTCTTCCGGGGCTGAAGTGGTTAAACTGTGTAGGGGGTTTTTCACTGTCAAGGCAACAAGGATGTGGAACTCTATTCCACAATAGGTATTGATAGTTTTAAAAAACTTTTGGACATGCATCTTAGTGAACATAATATACAGGAATATGGGAAATGATTATGGACATGAACACACGCACACCCAACCAGGTTGAACTGGATGGGCTAGTGTCTTTATTCAGCTATGTACTAATAATACATTTAATTCCACCTGTATTTCTAAGGATTGGTTATTTATTGTTGAGGAAACTGTGATTCGCCTGAAAATCGCGCAATCCGAGTTTTGTGAAATCAGATTTCAAACTTTAAAGTGTGTGTATAGCTAAAGATTATTTTTGTAATTTTGGAGAGTAGGTTAAGTGTAAATTTTTAAGGTTATGTTATGATGTATTTGTCCCTTTAAGGAGACTTCCCTTCACTTCCTGTACGAGAAACAAGTGAAAGTGAGGGGAAGTGAAAAGGAAATCATGGGTATACCAGTCCAATGCCACGCGGTCGGACTTTGTTCGGACATTCCAACAACAAAATCCTAGGATTTTTTCCAACGGATGTTGGCTCAAACTTGCCTTGCATACACATGGTCACACAAAGTTGTCGGAAAATCCGATCGTTCTAAACGCGGTGACGTAAAACACGTACGTCGGGACTATAAACGGGCAGTGGCCAATAGCTTTCATCTCTTTATTTATTCTGAGCATGCGTGGCAATTTGTCCGTCGGATTTGTGTAAACACTATCGGAATTTCCGACAACGGATTTTGTTTTCGGAAAATTTTATAGCCTGCTCTCAAACTTTGTGTGTCGGAAAATCTGATGGAAAATGTCCAATGGAGCCCACACACGGTCGGAATTTCCGACAACAGGCTCCGATCGGACATTTTCCATCGTGTGTATGGGGCATTAGACTGTTGTCATTGGAAAAGCTGTCACCAGTGGAAGTTGGATACAATTTTGGATTTTCCATACCTTTCTGTTCAGTAACAATATTCTTTAGGACAAAAGAGAGGGAGAATTTCTGTTGCAGGGATACAGGCAGCACTAAAAAGTGGACAGCATTTCTAATCCTTCACTCTATCCAAAACTACAAAAAACAAGGGCTAAACACATACTTTAAGTATTATAGGGCTGTTATGCTAAACTGCATTGCTATGCCTCTAAAATACTCTAGTTTAAGAATACTTTCTAGCCATGAAATTCTTCCTCTCCTTTAACATGTCTTCAGCAATTTGTCACTCAGTTGCACTTGTTTGTTGCATTTCCCTTCTTCCCTCACCCCTTATTAAGGGAGTAAGAAAAGCATGAATGAATGTCTTAACTGTAAATGATGTGAACCACATTAGCAAACTACTGGGGAGAATTAAATTGAAGATACATAATCAGAAGCTGGAGTCAGAGTATTTGCATGCCTATTACATAGCACATAAAACTCCTACCAATCAAAGCGATAATTGAATTTAGTAATTAGCCAGTTAACCTGTCAGCATATCATCTGGAAAAATTGAGCACCTGGAGGAAAACATAAAGATATAATTCTCTGCATATCTTTTGTATTTACTTTAAGCAGGATTAAAAATTAAAAAACTTTGCCAGGTAAGTATGAAATATAGCATTTTTATTTTTTATATTTTTTTAGCCAGTGGGTAGAAGTTTAGACTTTTTTCCACGTTTTCCTTTTGTTCCCTGGTCGTTTGCATAGCTCAGTAGCTCAGTCTAAAATTTAAATGCAAAAGTGAATGAGTTGGATGAATCCTTTTTTGGGCAAATCCATTCTATTTTTATAGCCAGCCAACCTGAAAGAAAATACCTGCTACGGTGTTGTCTTTTTTTGATAATTAATAGTGCTCTGGGAATTCCTTGTGATTAGGGATGAGCTTCGAGTTTGAGCCGAACAGCGAACAATTTGGGGTGTTCGCGGCAAATTCGAATGCCGCGGAACACCCTTTAAAAGTCTATGGGAGAAATCAAAAGTGCTAATTTTAAAGGCTAATATGCAAGTTATTGTCATAAAAAGTGTTTGGGGACCTAGGTCCTGCCCCAGGGGACATGGATCAATGCAAAAAAAAGTTTTAAAAACGGCCGTTTTTTCAGGAGCAGTGATTTTAATAATGCATAGCCTCCCTGGCGGTTTTCCCGAGTGTGGCTCGGGGTTAAAATTCAGTACCATTAGCGGTAACCCCGAGCCACACTCGGGATCGCATTGCAGGATCCTGGGGCGGCGTTACTTACCTTGTCCCCGGGATCCTGCGATGTCCCCCGCAGTGTCCGAGGGCTCCGTCCTCCTCCGAAGCCTCTCCGTGCCAGGCTCCGTTCCCTGCGAGCGGCGCGATGCATGGGGGCGGAGCCTGGCAGCAAATTAAAAAAAAAGTAAAAACCATAACACATACAGTACTGTAATCTTACAGATTACAGTACTGTATAAAATGATTTCACATCCCTTTTGTCCCCAGTGCTTTGGCCCATGCCCTGCATGCAGTTTTATGTGATATACACTGTTCTTTCTGCCTGGAAACTGGAGATTGTCCATAGCAACCAAAAAGTGTCCCTTTACGTCAAAAGTGGCTTTAGACCAGCTAGAAAACAGCGATAGTAAATTAGAACACTTGCAGAATTGAGCGATAGTGAATTGTGGGGAAATGTATTTTATTACTATTTTTTTTTTTTTTTTTTATTATTTATTTTTATTTATTATATTATAATTTATGTTTTTGTGTTTCAAACTTTATCATACCCGGGATATCTACTAGACTCTGGTTTGGACAGATTTAAGTGTGTTATTGTTAAGATTTACAGACCTACAATATAAAACGCCAAATTTCCATGCAAAATAATGGTACCGCTTTCAGCACCTAAAATCCGAAATAATCATACCGCCAGGGAGGTTAAAGTCAAACAATAAAAGTGTAATATCCCTTTAAATTTCGTACCTGGGGGGTGTCTATAGTATGCCTTTTAAAGGGGCGCATGTTTAATGTGTTTAGAACAGTCTGACAGCAAAATGACATTTTGAAGGAAAAAACCCATTTAAAACTACCCGCGGCTATTGCATTGCCGACAATACACATAGAAGTTCATTGATAAAAATGGCATGGGAATTCCCCAAAGGGGAACCCCGAACCAAAATTTAAAAAAAAGACGTGGGAGTCCCCCTAAATTCCATACCAGGCCCTTCAGGTCTGGTATGGATATTAAGGGGAACCCCGGCAAAAATTTAAAAAAAAAATGACGTGGGGTTCCCCCTAAATTCCATACCAGACCCTTCAGGTCTGGTATGGATTTTAAGGGGAACCCCGCGCCCAAAAAAAACAAAACGGCGTGGGGTCCCCCCAAAAATCCATACCAGACCCTTATCCGAGCACGCAAACTGGCAGGCCGCAGGAAAAGAGGGGGGGACGAGAGTGCGCCCCCCCCCCTCCTGAACCGTACCAGGCCACATGCCCTCAACATTGGCAGGGTGCTTTGGGGTAGCCCCCCAAAACACCTTGTCCCCATGTTGATGAGGACAAGGGCCTCATCCCCACAACCCTGGCCGGTGGTTGTGTGGGTCTGTGGGCGGGGGGCTTATCGGAATCTGGAAGCCCCCTTTAACAAGGGGACCCCCAGATCCCGCCCCCCCCTGTGTGAAATGATAAGGGGGTACTTACCCCTACCATTTCACTAAAAAACTGTCAAAAATGTTAAAAATGACAAGAGACAGTTTTTGACAATTCCCTTATTTAAATGCTTCTTCTTTCTTCTATCTTCCTTCATCTTCTGGTTCTTCTGGCTCTTCTGGTTCTTCCTCCGGCGTTCTCGTCCAGCATCTCCTCCGCGGCGTCTTCTATCTTCTTCTCCTCGGACCGCTCCGCACCCATGGCATGGGGGGAGGCTCCCTCTTTTCTCCATCTTCTTCTTCATCCTCTTCTCTTCTTCCTTCTTCTCTTCTTCTCTTCTTCATTTTCTTCTCCGGGCCGCTCCGCATCCATGCTGGCATGGAGGCAGGCTCCCGCTGTGTGACGGCGCTTCTCGTCTGACAGTTCTTAAATAACGGGGGACGGGGCCACCCGGTGACCCCACCCCCCTCTGACGCACGGGACATGACGGGTCTTCCCTGTGGCATTCCCCGTGACGTCACAGGGAAGTCCCGTCAAGTCACCGTGCGTCAGAGGGGGGCGGGGTCACTGGGTGGCCCCGCCCCCCATTATTTAAGAACTGTCAGACGAGGAGCGCCGTCACACAGCGGGAGCCTCCCTCCTTGCCAGCATGGGTGCGGAGCGGCCCGGAGAAGAAGAGAAGAAGAGAAGAGCGGGAGCCTCCCCCCCATGCCATGGGTGCGGAGTGGCCCGAGGAGAAGAAGATGGAAGACGCCGCGGAGGAGATGCTGGACGAGAACGCCGAAGGAAGAACCAGAAGAGCCAGAAGAACCAGAAGATGAAGGAAGATAGAAGAAAGAAGAAGCATTTAAATAAGGGAATTGTCAAAAACTGTCTCTTGTCATTTTTAACATTTTTGACAGTTTTTTAGTGAAATGGTAGGGGTAAGTACCCCCTTACCATTTCACACAGGGGGGGGCCGGGATCTGGGTGTCCCCTTGTTAAAGGGGGCTTCCAGATTCCAATAAGCCCTCCGCCCGCAGACCCCCACAACCACCGGCCAGGGTTGTGGGGATGAGGCCCTTGTCCTCATCAACATGGGGACAAGGTGTTTTGGGGGGCTACCCCAAAGCACCCTCCCAATGTTGAGGGCATGTGGCCTGGTACGGTTCAGGAGGGGGGGGCCGCACTCTCGTCCCCCCCTCTTTTCCTGCGGCCTGCCAGGTTGCGTGCTCGGATAAGGGTCTGGTATGGATTTTTGGGGGGACCCCACGCCGTTTTTTTTTTTTTGCGCGGGGTTCCCCTTAAAATCCATACCAGACCTGAAGGGACTGGTATGGAATTTAGGGGGAACCCCACGTCATGTTTTAAAAAAATTTTGACCGTGGTTCCCCTTAATATCCACACCAGACCTGAAGGGCCTGGTATGGAATTTAGGGGGACTCCTACGTCTTTTTTTTTTTTTTAAGTTTAGTTCGGGGTTCCCCTTTGGGGAATTCCCATGCCGTTTTTATCAATGAACTTCTATGTGTATTGTCGGCAATGCAATAGCTGCGGGTAGTTTTAAATGGGTTTTTTCCTTCAAAATGTAATTTTGCTGTCAGACTGTTCTAAACACAGGAAACATGCGCCCCTTTACAGGCATACTATAGACACCCCCCATGTACGAAATTTAAAGGTAATTACATTTTTATTGTTTGACTTTAAGCATTATTAAAATCACTGCTCCTGAAAAAACGGACGTTTTTAAAACTTTTTTTTGCATTGATCCATGTCCCCTGGGGCAGGACCCAGGTCCCCAAACACTTTTTATGACAATAACTTGCATATAAGCCTTTAAAATTAGCACTGTTGATTATTCATGTTCGTGTCCCGTGTTTGCGTGTTCGAATGAACTTTTTTCCTGTTCGCATGTTCTGGTGCGAACCGAACAGGGGGGTGTTCGGCTCATCCCTACTTGTGATGTATCAAATAACTATATTATATTGTGCAATTTAGCTCAATAGGTCAAGCATTCCAGTAAGTTTGTGGCAGTCAGGAAATCTGTTTTAGGGCTTGTTGGCTTGCTTTTATTGAAAACAAAAATAAAAGGTTTCACACACATCATCCACTTTAAACATGCAATTAAACAACTTTAGCCTCCTGGTTTGCCATGGCAGTACCCCTGCTTAGGCCTCAAACCTTGACCTTTGGGTCTTTGGTTGATCCAAGACCATCTTACACAGCACTTCTGTGTTTATGTGCCTCTCTCTCTCATCAATCCCAGCTCCCTGGGCCTTCTCAGTCTTCTCAGATGTCTAGGTTCTCCCAGTCCTCCCAACTCCCTCAGTCATCTCAACTCTCCCAGTCTTGACCCTCTCGGTCATCTCAACTCACTCAGTCCTCTAGACAAGGAACCTCCTGACTCCAGCATGCAGTACTATCTCCTGAGTGGAGCACAACTGTCTCCTAAAGTTTCACAGTACTTCTTGGGAAAGTAGAGTGTAGAAAAAAAGGACAACGCTTTCAAGGCTTCTTCACATGGGAAGATGACAGCAGTGTCAGATGGAGCACTGACTAAAGCTTTGTACACACGGCCAGATTATTGGATGAATTTTCATCAGTTTTTTGTTTGATGCTAGTCTCAAATCGAAAGTCAAGAGGGTACTCACCATCAGAAAATTTTCTGACAACAGAATTCAACGTCAGAAGTGACGTAATGGGGGTTATTTACAAAAGGCGAATCCAATTTGCACTACAAGTGCAAAGTGCACTTGAAATTGCACTGAAAGTGCACTTGGAAGTGCAGTCACTGTAGATCCTAGGGGAACATGCAAGGAAAATAAAAAACAGCATTTTAGCTTGCACATGATTGGATGATAAAATCAGCAGAGCTTCCCCTCATTTCAGATCTACCCATCAGATTTACAGCGACTGCACTTCCAAGTACACTTTCAGTGCAATTTCAAGTGCACTTTGCACTTGTAGTTTGCACTTGTAGTGCAAAGTGGATTTGCCTTTCGTAAATAACCCCCACTGTGTTGAATTGTTTTGTATGTGTTCTTTCATTTCTGAGCATGCCTAATCTTGCTCTTAAGATTTCAGAACCGTACTAATGAAAAGAAAATCAGACGTTGTGGTCACATCAGACAAAAATTTTCAAGCCTGCACAACCAGTTTTTGTCTGTCGAAAATTCGTAATTGGCTGTCAAAAGTAGCATACTAACGATCAGAAAATCGGCAGATTGTTCATTGGACAAAATTTATCTTCAGATTTTCTGATCGTGTGTACGGGCCTTTAAGGTCAGATACATGCATATTATAGTGATAGCTCACTCCCACGGTGTAAAGTCTGTTAATGGGGGCTAGCTAAAGAGGATAGCTGTACTTTCTCTGAAATAACATACTTTAGAAATGCTCTGTTCACACTATTTTATATATATATATATATATATATATATATATATATATATATATATATATATATATTACAGTGTCATGCAAATCATGTCAACATAATTTTCCAATATTTAGTTAAGCTTTAAATCATGTCAACATAATTTTCCAATATTTAGTTAAACTTTATATTTAACAGATTTTAAATTCAGTATTTCTAGTAATGAATTAGCCAAGAATCATGCTTACTGTCTAACAATCTGTTTGCTTATTGAGTTTGCTTGATATTTACTGGGAAGTCAGATTATCATAATTACAATAAAAGTATTGTGCAATACAGACAAAGGGGCTTATTTATTAACAGCAAATCCACTTTGCACTGCAAGTGCATTTGGAAGTGCAGTCGCTTTGGATCTGAGGGGAAGATCTGAAATGAGGGGAAGCTTTGCTGATTTTATCATCCAATCATGTGCAAGCTAAAATGCTGTTTTTTATTTTCCTTGCATGTCCCCCTCAGATCTACAGCCACCACACTTCCAAGTGCACTTGCATTGCACTTGTAGTGCAAAGTGGATTTGCCTTTAGTAAATAAACCTCAATGTCATTTGTTACTTTTTGAATGAAGGAACAAGACAGTAGAAGTATTTTATGCATAGTTCTACATTCCACCATAAAACTTAATCAGGGGAATTCATAAAGGGTGTCATAGACACTTTTTAGGATTCTGTTGAGGCATAGCACCGAAATGCTATGCCTCGACAGAATTTATGTATCTGTCACAAAGAGATATATGAATTTGTTTGTCTTTGCACGGGGGAAGGAGTGTCTACATGTTTCTTCCCCAGTGCACTCCTGCCCTCCTTCCCTATTCACTGCACCCATCACACTAATAGACATTTGGACAATAATTTTTTATACTAGGGGTAGGCTGAGCCTGATAGACAACTGAAAGACTAGTTCCCCATCAGATCCACTCCACTTTCAATTGTCAGTGCACCGCAGTGGGCAGATCCATAGCCAATATTCAATCCAAGAGCAACTTTCATATCTGCCCACAGCTGTGCACTGTCACTTAAAAAAGGAGTAGATCTGATGAGGAACTAGTCTCTCAGTTCCCCATCAGGCTTCACCCACCCAGAATGAATCATTTCCAAAATATGGGCATTACCATATTTGACCACTGTTATCAGCTGTAGCCCTGGCCCTTTTATTTGCATTTAGTTTTCAGCCAGGGAATCTCCTGAATGACAGCTAAATGAGACCGAAGATACTGCTTTATGGTGCAAGCTATCACATATATGACAGCTTCCCAGCACAGCCATTGCTCTCTATGAGTACTTTCATACCTCTATACTCCAGATCAGAGTTGGTTTTAATTATTGCCAGTTTCCAAAACAGAGAATTGGTGGTATGGTAATTCTTTAGGAATTTATCACTGTCATAGAGATAGACACTAGTGCAAATGCTTGCTTGAATTAGGCGCGGGTAGTTCATAAGGAACCATTAGAGCCATTTTGAATTCCCCTGAATATGTAAATCTCAGTTTTCTTTATAGTACAGGAGGGGTAATATTATTCAGGGAAATTATAATTGCAAAGGGCCGGATTTACTAAATTAAATGAACAAGAGCAAAGATACTAGTTTGATACTATTGCTTTACACACCCACATGTGCATGCAGATATGCACATGAAGAACTATTGTGGTTCCTGAACCTTTTTGGTTGCATACTCATGTTCATAGCATACAGTCATGTCCTAGATTTCCATGTATGTTGAACAATCAAATAATGCTCTTTTATTCCTACTGCTCCAGTAAGATCCACTCCTGAATGCACATATACATATTTTAATTAAAATTAAATTGGGAGATATAACAAAAAATGAATGCAACCAGTTTGCTAAGGAGTGTAATATGCATGCCCAAGCTAAGCAACATGTAAAAAACGCTGTAGGCTTTGCTGTATGAAAAAAAAAAATGCTGTGTATGCATGAGTGAGTGTTTATTACTATAAACTCTATTCCAAGTACCAGTGTTGGAATATCATACACCAGCATGTGTTTGGACTCCACAGGTACCTAGTACTATATCCAGTCCCCCCACTTATGATTCACTAATGCCCCGTACACACGGTCGGACTTTGTTCGGACATTCCGACAACAAAATCCTAGGATTTTTCCCGACGGATGTTGGCTCAAACTTGTCTTGCATACACACGGTCACACAAAGTTGTCGGAAAATTCGATCGTTCTAAACGCGGTGACGTAAAACACGTACGTCGGGACTATAAATGGGGCAGTGGCCAAAAGCTTTCATCTCTTTATTTATTCTGAGCATGCGTGGCACTTTGTCTGTCGGATTTGTGTACACACGATCGGAATTTCCGACAACGGATTTTGTTATCGGAAAATTTTATATCCTGCTCTCAAACTTTGTGTGTCGGAAAATCCGATGGAAAATGTGTGATGGAGCCCACACACGGTCGGAATTTCCGACAACAAGGTCCTATCACACATTTTCCGTCGGAAAATCTGACCGTGTGTACGGGGCATAAGGCTTTTTTTTACATTTTTGGATGTTAATGATATCTATGCACGTTTGATTCCGCTTTATTCCTCCTTGATATATACATTTCAAACTGCTTACAGTGTCTTGACCTAAAAACATGGAGTCTCTATTCCATAGCAAACCACTTTATTAGTAAATCCAATGAATAGTTACTGTAGACTGCAGGGCCACTTATAAGGCTGTACAGTCGGCCCTTCTGTACTGGGCCTGGGCCTCATCAGTTCAAAAGGTAGGCCAGGGCAAGAGGGCTGACTGTACTGCCTTAATGGAAGCACCGACCTTCCCCTAGAAGTGGATCAGCTCTAGTATGTGTACCCCACCCCCCCTGCTGGCAGGCCCACCTGTATACCACCCCTCCTCCCTCCACAGCGCTGCTGGGGAGGGGGCCTTCCTTTTCTGAATGAACACACATTGCTTCTATATCCATTCATCGTTGAAGCATAGAAAACTGTGTTAATTATGCTTTAGTTTGTGAATGAACATTAAGCCTCAGAGCACTTATTACTCATTCATCTGTACAGCTGAGGCTGCAGAGAAAGTGATTGATGAATCTATGTCCTCAGGCACTTTTTAAGTCTCAATTGTGAGACATCAGGGGGTCTGATGTCTGATACTTGCTGAGTGCAGCAAGAGCTGAACACAAGCTGTGGAACAACAGGAACCAGTCGACCTACAGCAGTAACAGCAATATGATCCACTAACTGGTGACACTAGGATTTATTACTTGGAAGCCACGAACACTACCTAGGTTTTGGAAAAACCATTAAATCCCTGTGCTGGGCGAGACTGCTGTGGCAGTCATCACCATGTGGTAAGCAGATTTTTATATCACCTTGGGTGTGTGGAACCGGATGCACTACATATATTGTGTGTGAAAATTATATCACTGCTTCATCCCCTACTTTCATTGATGGACTCTAAATAGACACCTTTGGATTTTCTTATGTGACAGGACTCTGCTTTAGTTTTTTTCTTTTTTCACTTTTCCTTTTCACCTTGATATTTCTTCATTTCAACCAATAATATTTTTAGCACTGCATCCACTTTTTATATATCTTGTTTGAAGTTTGTGTACTGGACTTTTTTTTAGGCTGGCTGCTTTTTTGTCACTATCACTTATTTGTTTTCTTGTGGTATTTTTGATTATAATTTCTATTGGTTCTAGTGCAGCATTAGCCTCTGGGCTCCTCTTGTTTTTTATTAACCTGTGTAAATACCCTCCATTGTAACCCCCCCCCCTTGTAATGCCCCCAATGTACCTCTCATGTAATCCCCCTAATGTAACCCCCCCTGTGTAATCCCCCTAATGTACCCCCTGTGTAATCCCCCTAATGTAACTCCAACCCCCGTGTAATCCCCCCCAATGTAACTCCCACCCCAATGTAATCCCTCTAATGTAACCCCCTTGTGTAATCCCCTAATGTAACTCCCATCTCCGTGTAATCCCCCTAATGTAACTACTACCCCAATGTAATCCCCCTAATGTACCTCCCACCCTGTGTAATCCCCCTAATGTAACTCCCATCTCCGTGTAATTACCCTAATGTAACTCCCACCCCAATGTAATCCCCCTAATGTAACCCCCTCTGTGTAATCCCCCTAATGTAACCCCCTCTGTGTAATCCCCCTAATGTAACCCCCTCTGTGTAATCCCCCTAGTGTAACTCCCACCCCTGTGTAATCCCCTGTGTAATCCCCCTAATGTAACTCCCACCCCGGTGTAATCCCCCTAATGTAACTCCCACACTAATGTAACCCTCCTTGTGTAATCCCCCTAATGTAACCCTCCTTGTGTAATCCCCCTAATGTAACTCCCACCCCTGTGTAATCTCCCTAATGTAACTCCAAACCCTGTGTAATCTCCCTAATGTAACTCCAAACCCTGTGTAATCTCCCTAATGTAACTCCAAACCCTGTGTAATCTCCCTAATGTAACTCCAACCCCTGTGTAATCTCCCTAATGTAACTCCCCCCCTCCCCGTGTAATCCCTCTAATGTGACTCCCCCCTGTGTAATCCCCCTAACCCCCTAATGTAACCCTCCTTGTGTAATCCCCCTAATGTAACCCTCCTTGTGTAATCCCCCTAATGTAACTCCCACCCCTGTGTAATCTCCCTAATGTAACTCCCACACCTGTGTAAGCCCCCTAATGTAACCCCCCTGTGTAATCCCCCCTAATGTAACTCCCACCCCCGTGTAATCTCCCTAATGTAACTCCCATCTCCGTGTAATCCCTCTAATGTAATCCCCCTAATGTAAACTCACCATGTAACCCCCCCTAATGTAACCCCCCTCCCCGTGTAATCCCCCTAATTAAATCCCCCTAATGTGACTCCCCCCTGTGTAATCCCCCTAATGTGACTCCTCCTGTGTAACCCCCCTAATGTGACCCCCCCCCCTGTGTACTCTCCCTAATGTAAACCCTATGTGTATATCTGCCCATTGTGACTATATAGTGTATATCTCTCCCCTACCCACAGACCTTAGAACAGCGTGGCTCTGTCCACATCGATGTCCCTCCTCCTAGGCTCCTCCGCCTGTTGTGGATGTACTGTCAGTGAGGAGGAGGTTCCCATGCTCCGTCAGCTGTGAGGAGCATAATTGTGATAGGCAGCCGTCACCTCTCCCCGCCTGCCTGTCACAATAATAAATGATTGCAGTGCCAGTACCTGGAAAACATGCAGGTGCCAGGCACTGAACTAGTCTAAACACTGAGCTGTCTGCCTATGTCTTCTTTCTCCTCCTCCCTCCCCGAACATTTCGTAGTCACAGCAAAGATACCGGAGTGCGCAGGGGAAGGAGAAAGAGGAGAAAGACGCGGCGCCTCTCTCAATCCAGGGCTGTTCCGGGTGTCACTCCCTTAGCAACGCCACTGCTAAAGGGGATAGTGGTTGATGGGCCATAAAAACGTAATCCAACTATGGGGTTTTTCCTGCCTCCCATCTCATGTGTAAATGAGCCCTAAGACTAATTTACACAGGTATTCTGACTGATTGTAATGCACCTGGTGCCGCCTGTTACTCTAATGCCCCATACACACGGTTGGATTTTCCGATGGAAAATGTCCGATCGGAGCGTGTTGTCGGAAATTCCGACCGTGTGTGGGCTCCATCGGACATTTTCCATCGGATTTTCCGACACACAAAGTTGGAGAGCAGGAGATAAAATTTTCCGACAACAAAATCTGATCGCGTCAATTCCGACCGTGTGTGGCCTGTTCCGACGCACAAAGTGCCACGCATGCTCAGAAGAAATTCCAAGACGGAACAGCTCGTTCTGGTAAACTTAGCGTTCCCAATGGATACAGCACTTTCGTCACGCTACAATGTTAAAATTGGTTTAATACAGTGCACTCTCTTCTTCTTTATAATGTGACAAGAATTAAGTAGTTTTGCTGCTCATATTCACACACACTTCTCACAAACTTATTTCGTTACTATTTATCGTGATTCCCTCAATATATTTTGATTTCTCACATCTGACAACATATTTTTGTATATTTTTTATATATTTTTTGGCTTTAATGTAGATTCTTTTTTTGTGTTTGTAATTTTTTTTTTAGGCGATTTTGATTTGCAATCCTGAAAATGTTTGTGTGTTTTTTTGTGACAAGTTCCCACAACACCATTGATATGATGTTCTATTTAATCTGTAGGAGATTGTTTGGTGTTGTTGTCCCTTGTTAATTTCACATTGTACTTTAGAAATGTACCTGAATCGTCACCAACAAACTGTCCTTTTTGGATGAAAACACATACAGGAGAGTAGAATTTACCTAAAAAATTTTATTAAGGGGTCACAACTAAACAAAGAGGGAGGCAACGCTGGAGAAAATGCAGAAGTGGGTGAAGCCTTGGGCCCCCAGGGCAGACATCAATAATTTGAAAGCAAAATTGGTGACCTGAGGAGTCCATATCTAAGGGAGTGCAGTCTGGTCCAGAAGTCCCAGAGATCCGGAAAGCAGCAGATGACATCTGTGTCCCCAGGCTGTGGTCATATGAGAGACTGCATCTTCTGTCAGACCAGACTGAACCCAGGGTCATCACTCTCGAGGAGGATTCTCCTGGCTGAGGTCTTCCTGTGTATGAAAAAGGGACATAGTTTTAGTTTTTTCTTCATCAATCACACACAATTTTCACCTCCTGACTGCTGCAAATTGAATGTTAACAAATATAACAGACTATCCTTCTGAGCCCAGCATTTTTCATTCTTGTCCCAATTTTGGGTGCCCACTACTGTCTATTGATATGTAAAACACTTTCAAGCAGCAATTAGTGATCAATACTAACATCTAGCAAACATCATTTATTTATTGACCAGAAATCTGTAGAAGAATGCTATACCTGACTCCAGCTGGGCTCCTCCACTTCTTCCTGGCTGGAAGGCCCAGGTTGGACATCAGAAGCCTCAGCTGGTATGGAAGGAAGCGTGGAAGGAAGAGTGGAGAGGGATTCCCTGACTTCAGTGTGGTCTGACAGAAATTGCAGTCTCTCATAGTACCACAGTCTGGGGACATAAACGTCATCTGCTGCAGCTCCGGATCTCTGGGAATCCGTGACCTTCTTGCGCTCCCTAAGATAAGTGCTCCTCAGGCCACCAATTTTTGCTTTTAAATAAGGGATGGTTGCTGTGGGGACCACTGGCGTCACCAACTCCAGCAGTTTCTCCAGCGCTGCCTACCTCTTCTGTTTGTGATTATAGTGGGGGTGTCTGACCTGCCACAGACAGGGCAGTTCCCTGTATTTGTCAATGAACAGGGGCAGGAAATTGTGGTCGTTGAACCCATCCATTTTCTCTGCAAGACACAACACAAGACAAACCCTAATGTCAGGCCAAACTCCCCTAATCTTGTTACAATATAGGCTTTCATTTCGAAGCAGTATAGGCGCAAGTTTAGATCTTACCTTCGTTATCACGATCGGCGTCTCTGATGCACCTTCCTCTGCTCACAGATCGTACGTAATACGCACGTGTGTTACGCTTTATACACACTGCGCATGCGTATAACTCCGCCCGCCCCTGACGTTCTTTCTAGTCTATTCCCCGCCCCTTTTCGTTCGGCGCAGTGGGGGAAGAGCACATGGCGGATAGACAGCAGGTGCGTGCTAATTGTAGCAACGAGGAGGAGGGGGAGGAAAGGCCGGAGCCTGAAACGTCCCGATCCAGAAGGAGATTTAAGGACTCAAATATGTCCTTTGGGGAGATGTTGGAAATGGTGGACATCCTGAAGAAGTCCGACTATGATGGAAAGTAGGGGCCTTACCCCAACCCCAATGTCCGAAAGGCCAAGATCATGGCGAAAGTGGTCAGGAGTCTGCATTGGGATTTCGGGGTACGACGATCGAAAGATCAGCTCAGGAAGCGGTGGTCGGACCTCAAATTCAGAGAACATGAGCAGTACAGAAAGATCCGGAGAGTGCTGCAAAAAAGTAAGTAGTTGTGCTGTGTTCCTATTCTTTCTGTCTTTATTCCGTTCGTGCTGCTCCATGTGCTTTTAGGAACTGTTGTACAGTTTAAAATGGCAACTTTCATGTTCATGGGCACATTATTCGTTCGGATCAAACATTTTTAGTTCCAACTATAAAATACCATTGTTTAGACCATATGCATTTGGCCACCATTTTGACGCCCTATACTTGTCTTCAAGGAATTGGGTTGTGTAGATGGCTTTGTTACTAGAATGAAATGCAAACTAGATCCTGTGTAAGGAGAGGACACTGAGCAGCTGTTTTCACATCTGGACACTGGAGCACTAGTGTGGGACAAAAGAACACCATTTTTATTAGGGGGCCACACAGGTGCTCCAGTGTATACTATAGGGGGGTCTCCATCTGTGAAGCTTGTACCAAACAGGTAAAGTATTGCAGCTTGACAAAGGACACTAAAAAAGCTACATCTTGGAACTCTGCTAAAATAGACAATTGTACCCCACTTCCAAGCAATGTTTCCTATTTATAGTTCTGCCATCAAATATCTGTGTGCTAATTATACCATTTTGTTTTACATAGGGGATAAAAGACTCGGAGGACACCCCTCATCCGATGAGACCAGAGCCCCCCCCCCCCCCTCTGGAAGAAGGGGAAATCCCCCCAACACAAGCTGAGCAGGGGGAAGAAGATGTGGTGGAACTAGTCACCACAACAGGTGAGTGTCTGCGACCACAGGCTCAGATTTATTTTGGGGTTCCTCTCTTTTTAGGTGATCGTGAGGGTGTGGATCCAGATCCTTTCACATCCGAAAGTGCCCAGATCCTGATCGGGGATATCGTGGGGTGTAATTTACAATTGGAAATCATCAAGCATATTACAAGCATGGTAATTGGGGAATGAGGAAACAAATACAATATATTATCAAACATTCAATACAATAAAATGTGATATTAAAGGATAAAAATTTTACCTTCATATACTCCTTCTGCAGGACCTGTATGATGGCAGAACAGGTCTCTGGGATAATGATCCCCAGAGCCTGGGGGGAGATGCCTGTCGAGAACTTCAAGTCCTGCAGACTTCTCCCTGTCGCCAAATACCGCAGGGTAGCGACCAACCTCTGCTCCGGAGTGATAGCTTGCCTCATGCAGGTATCCTGCCTGCTGATATAGGGGGTCAGCGAAGCCAACAGACGGTGAAATACGGGGTCCGTTATCCTGAAAAAGTTCCTGAAATCATCAGGATTATTCTCACGGATCTCACGGAGCAAAGGCATATGAGAGAACTGGTCACGCTGAAGCAACCAATTCTTGGTCCATGAACTCCTCCCCACCCTGTTCATGGACTAGACTTGTGTCAAGGTCAGGACTCCAACACCAAGCCCCCGCACAGCACGAACTCTACGAGGAGTACGCATACGAAACATGGCTAGAAAACGGTCTGCTGCTCAGAACGAAGTAACAGAACGCCCTATAAGGGGATGGAGCAGCTGTACAAACTCGGCCACAGGCCCTAATTTGTCAGGTGTGCAGGCATGGACAGGTGGCCCTGAATGCACACTGTCAGGGCCGTACATGTGAGCAGGGCATTGTTCAGGGCCATACATGTGCACCCACATGCCTGTCAAATTAGGAACTGTGGCTGTGTTATTACAGCTGCTGCATCACTGTAACATAGGCTGCCTGTACACAGATCTAGACATCTCCAGCCACATAAACCACTGATTTACATTGTACAGGCCACAGCACCCAAGCAAATGAGCCCCAATATCTCACTCACACACAGAGCTTTAGCAGGAATTTTGTTGTGTTTGTGTCCACAAATTATATTTTTTTGTATTTTTAGCAAAAATATAATTTGATATTTTCGAGTGGGGTAATGGAGGGGGGGGGGGGGGGGGTGCTGTTAGACAGGTACAGTAGTACAGGGCCCCATGATTTTTAACAGCAGCCCTGGTAGCCTGTGTGTATATGCCTGCATCATGCATGCATTGTAAATTCTTTAAGGATGTTATTTGCTTGTGCAAACACAAGCTATTTAGTAAATCAGTTGTATGTCCCATAATATCTATTAATTGTTATGTGGCTATTGTAAATAAAAGGCAAAAGTCATCCCTTTTAAATCTTGTATATTTCTTCCTAAGGGCTGTAATGAGAAATAAAAGGAAAAGTACCACCAAAAAAGCTTTTAATTCTTGTAAAAATGTGATGTTAATGTCATTTGCATGAAAATCATAAATATGCAAATTAATTCACACACTATTTTTGTCATTAGCTAACTACCATACCATGTGTGATAATTTATACCACCTGTACCTTTTACCATATTCATGTTAGAAATTTTCATAGTGAAATAAATAGACAATATACAGTATATTTCTTTTCTTCAATGCAAAACCTGTGGCAATAAAAATATCTTGCAACTAAGATGGAGCAAGTGCAGGCTATCTCTTAATATAAATTTACATATATTGTAAAAAGTGAACAATAGAATGATTGCATCATCACAGGGTGGTCACAGTGGATGCTAATAGGGCACTTTATTTGGTAATTTGATATAACAACATTAAAAAGATCATATATATAAAACAACACACCATACAATTTACCCTATAAACATCACATACAAGACCCCATATACTTGGGTATTCCTGAGCACGGTAACCATGGATTAAGGCCATGGCAGGGTAACTTGGTTTGTAGAAGCTATGGATGAATATGCTCTACATGTTTTCTGAATACTCGCTTTTTCAGGAGCTTTAATTACATCAATTCTACAAATGAAAAAATGAGAAATTATATTTATGTAAACACATATATAAAATTTAATGTGTAACAACAATATCCACAATGATGAGCAAGTGCTTACAAAAAAGTAGGGATGTGTCTGCGCACATCCTGTTGAGATGAAATGTATGTTTGCTTTTTGCTTTTGAAGTATTCCTTGACCCAATTTTTTTATGTTATTATGCTTTGGATGTCAATTTTATGATGTACACTGATATACATGACTGTATGTTTTTTATTCTTTTTTCCATCTCTCTTAAATAATAAAAAACGACATTTGTAATAAAAAAAAGAAAAAAACTATTATGAATGTTTATTCTGGAAAAGGAAAAGGAAAGAGAGCATATATAATAAAGGCCAGCTCCGGCCCTGCACACTGACGCCAGCCAGGTCACTGGTGTATGTCATACCAGGACCCTGCAGCAGCCTGCCACTCCTGAACCCCACCTCCTAGAGAAACTGGCTGCCCCTTGAACAAGGAGAGGAAAAAAGGAGGGGCAGAGACGTTATAGTGAGGCCAAGGCTCACAGGGGGGACCATCAGGCGGTACTAATACCCGCTCAGCCCCACCTTACAAATGCCACTGTGCCCCTTAAGTCTGATAACAAGGACTATGGGGGATCCTGGAGGCAGCCAGCATAGGGTCCTGTGTCAGCTGGGGTCCATCAAGTGCAACCGCAACACACCAACGGGAACACCCATGACAGACCCGTCTCCAAACAGGATGGGTCCAAGGAACAGCGGCCAAGCATCCATTCATGCCACCTGTACAAAAAAGGGATACATAATAATAAAACATGCTAAATATAACAATATTATAAATGTTGTATTATTCTAAATGGAAATATATATAAAAAATATTAGTGCGCTGAATACGCTGCTATTACATGCTTAAATAAACTAGTGTGAATAATTAGTGCACTAAATAAGCTACTATTGCATATCTAAATAAACTTTTGTAAACATATAAGGAGATATATTCCGTAGCGACAATTTATGTGGTTCTAAGCCGAAGATGTCAAGTCCACTTCCTTCATAGAAACTTACGAGGCTGGTGTGGAAAAAATTAAAACAAACCAAAGAAGTCTTTTACAAAATGATTATCTTCCTTATTGAATTCAGCCTGTGTTGTGATTGCACCTTAAGATCAGCTCACTGTCCCCTCTGGTAATCCACTAGATATCCATCTCCAATGATAAAACTCCATTCATGCAATCAAACAGAAAAAAACATTCATTGCGCAGTGAACCTTTCACTTTATATCTTCTTGGTAAGGCAAATCAAGCACACTCACTTTTATTAGTATCAATTGCTAGCGCATAGAGCAGTCAGCCAGCCAGCCATCGCGATCTCCTCCTTGCACCGAGCTACGAGTATCACTCGAGCACTAGGGATGATGTCACTTGGCTCCTCCCGACGCGTTGCGTCACATGTCACGTGACTTTATCAAGGGTAGCCATGTGACAGTCGGGCTCCGTATTTATAGCGTTCCGGTTGCCATAGCGACTTTGGTGGGGAATAGAACATCATACTGATTCTGCGCTTCTTCCTTTATTATTTAAAATTTAAAAACAACTCATACCCCATGTAAATAACAATCCTTGGAATAATGAGACCCTAATAGGTACATCTAGAATTAAAATTAAAACCTCAATTGCAATACTGCATCGCTCCACGTACACTGCAGCATTACGTTTTACTCCCTCTAGTGGTCAGATATATGGTTACAATTTATTCATAAATATACATAAAATCTTACTTCCCATGAATATAAATGAATACTACTACTTATGTATTGCCCGTACATATAAATAGATTCCTTATACATATTAGAACGGCCGGTAAGAAAATAAATAAATGACTACATAATACGCATATTGCATTAGTTCTTCAGCCATATTCCCTTTCTAATTACAAATTGTAAATTCTGATTGATATATATATCTTTGTTGCTGTTACAAAAAGGCGCTCCAGCGTGGCAATATTTCCCATATGGATCTTATATGGCGCTTCGGTATGCACATGCAGTAATATGTAAACTTTCCATAAGCTTTACACACAGTAAAATTGATTATAAATATTAATATAATTTTTTTAAAAGGATTAAAATTGTTTAAAATATTAAAATCAAAATTATTATTAAAAATCAGAAATGAAACAATTAAGACCAAAATCAATGTTCAAGCCATTGGGGGTAAAAGTGTCTATCTCATAAATCCATCTGGATTCACTTTTACTCAGTTCTTTTACTTTATTGCTTCCTCTCCAATGGGGTTTGTATCTTTCTATAGCCCAGAATTTAAGTGACGTGGGGTCTTTATTATGGTGGGAGGTAAAATGACGTGACACACTGTGTTTTGGGAACCCGCTTTTAATGTTCTGTATGTGTTCCCTTAATCTCTTCCACATGGGACGTTTGTATAAAGATATAAAGTGAAAGGTTCACTGCGCAATGAATGTTTTTTTTCTGTTTGATTGCATGAATGGAGTTTTATCATTGGAGATGGATATCTAGTGGATTACCAGAGGGGACAGTGAGCTGATCTTAAGATGCACAACACAGGCTGAATTCAATAAGGAAGATAATCATTTTGTAAAACTTCTTTGTTTTGTTTTAATTTTTTCCACACCAGCCTCGTAAGCTTCTATGATTGAAGTGGACTTGACATCTTCGGCATAGAACCACATAAATTGTCGCTACGGAATATATCTCCTTATATGTTTACAACAGTTTATTTAAATATGCAATAGTAGCTTATTTAGTGCACTAATTATTCACACTAGTTTATTTAAGCATGTAATAGCAGCGTATTCAGCGTGCTAATATTTTTTATATATATATTTCTTTTGGCTTTAGTGGTATCAGAGCACTACTTAGAGGTGCGGCTTTATACACAATCACAATATAATTCATTTTGCTGATGCAGAAGTGCACTATAGTATAACACCATTACACAAAAAAAAAAAAATTTTGATCACTTTATTTTGTTTTTGATGATGCGGAAGTGCAATACAGTGTAACACCATTACATAATTTTTGATCACCTAAATAACACCTTTTAATTATCACATTTATTTTGTAACACCATACAATTGGGAATCATCACTATTAGTATTTTATCCAATTAGCGCTTTAGTTTATCACTTAAATATTCTAAATGGGCCACCACAAAAATGAACATAAATGGACAAATACTGTGCCTGTATATCAATATGGGCATAATTTTCTAAAAAGAAGATTTTAGTATATTTGTACATTGAAATCATATCCCCTCTCAATTGTCTCTTCTTCAGAGAGAATACGTTCAGTGCTTGTAACCATTCCGCATAACTAATGTCCTCCAGTCCCTTTACTAGTTTTGTTGCCCTTCTCTGGACTCTCTCCAGTTCCAGCACATCCTTCCTGAGGGCTGGTGCTCAGAACTGGATGGCATACTCCAGGTGCAACCAGAGTCTTGTAGAGTGGGAGAATTATCATTTTATCTCTGGAGTTAATCCTCTTTTTAATGCATGCCACTATTCTGTTTGCTTTGCTTGCAGCAGCTTGGCATTGCATGCCATTGCTGAGCCTGACATCTAGTAGGACCCCCAGATCCTTTTCCATCCTAGATTCCCCCAGAGGTTCTCCCCCCAGTGAGTAGATTGCATTCATATTTTTGCCACCCAAATGCATTATTTTACATTTTTCTACACTAAACCTCATTTTCCATGTAGTTGCCCACCCCATTAATTTGTTCAGATCTTCTTGCAAGTTTGAGCTGTTTATCCCATCCTCCAGGTAGTTTATGAATAAAATATATAGGACAGGACCCTGGAGGACCCCACTTTCCAACCTGGACCATTCAGAGTACTGCCCATTTATCACTACCCTCTGAACTCTCCCCTGTAGGCAGTTTTCAATCCATGTATTCACCCTATGGCCCATGCCAACGGACCTTACTTTATACAGGTCACTCCCACACAACAAAAAGCCATAAATAGACTCAGTGATCACCAAAATCTTGCCATTAAGACCTCAGACAAGGAAGGAAACATTGTGTTGAAACAATAATACCAAAATGTGCAAAGACATTTTACAGAATACAGATTGGTACCATGTCATTCCTGAGATCTATGTAACATATGGTCGTTCAGGTCGTTCAGGTGCTTATCTAATAGTTTTTTGAAACTATTGATGCTCCCAGCTGAAACTACTACCTGTGGAAGTGAATTCCACATCCTTGCCGCTCTTACAGTAAAGAACCCTCTATGCAGTCTAAGGTTAAACCTATTTTCTTCTAATCCTTATGAGTGGCCACGTCTCTTATTAAACTCCCTTCCACGGAAAAGTTTTATCCCTATTGTGGGGTCACCAGTATGGTATTTGTAATCAATAATCTCATAAGATCCATGCTACACTTTGTAAGTACCTGTTGCGAGGATTTTTTAAAGTCAGATGATACACTGTATTCTAAGGCCCATAGAGCTGATGTTGTCCTTAATGTATTGCTGAAGAAACTCTATGTGTCAATATAGGTTAGATTTCTTTTTCAATAAGTGGTTTTGGTAACATATATTTTTGTATACTTTCCTCTTCTCTATTCATTACTTTACCGCTAGAATGAATCTTGTCATATATCCTGCCCATGCAGTGCCCACAATGTCCATGTTTGGTCACATGAAAGAGAGAGACCCAATAAGATGAAGAAAGTTTATAAATCAGAAAATTTGGCAAAAGAAAATACATAAACTAAGGGGTGCTACCACCATAAATGCATGAACAATAGGGAGGTCACAGTGGATGCTAATAGAGTACCAATTGTGCCACGTCCTATAGATATCTAGAAATGTTAGTGACTGTAAAAATTGACTTTATCGTCACCAAACTCTGTTAAAACCTGATGATTTTATTTGGTAAATTGATATAACAATATTAAAAAGATTATAAGTATAAAATAAGACACCATACTATTCACCCTATAACATCACATACAAGACCCTGTATACTTGAGTATTCCTGATCCTGAGCATTGTAACTATGGATCAAGGCCAAAGCAGGGTAACTTGATGTGTAGAAGCTATGGATGAATATACTATAAAGGTTTCGCCAATATGTGCTTCTCCAGAAGATTTAATTACAACAATTCTATAAATGAATAAACAGGAAATTATATTTGTGTAAATGAATACAGTATATAAAATATAATGTGTAACAACAATATCTATAATAATGAGCAAACGCTTACAAAAAAGTAGGCATGTGTCTGCGCACATCCAGGTGAGATAGAAGGACGCCCGACCGCACAACATGAACCCCTCAAAGACTGTGGGGACCTGGCCAATGAGGAAGGAAAACAGGCTCCCAGAATGGGATAAACTAGATGTAAAAAAAAATTGATTGTCTGTGTTCATTTTGGGAAAGGAAAAGGAAAGCGAGCACCACCCACCATCTAAAAGCTTTGGTAATACAATTAAATATGGTTGGATTATATATGAGGCTTGGCTTCATTAGGTCTGGGACACATTTGGGATTTGGAAGCCTGGAGTGACACACAAGATTTTTACAAGTATGCAGCCTAGAGGAGTATGTTTACCCTCCACTAAACCTCTTCCCCTCCCATCAATAGTATCTGGATGAAGGCATCACCTGGGTCCTTTTTCTTTATTTATTTTTTTGTTTATAGAGTTATGTGTCTATAAAATTTAGAAAAAAAAGTTTCTCTTAGTTTCTGTTAGAAAATTTTGTTAATAAGTAGCGTTGCACCGACATTTCGGCAATTTAGGCCTAAAAAATTGACAATTGTATACTCACCTTTCCGTAATTTTCCTTTCCTGTCGCATCTTCATGGCAGAATACACTTTGGGTTGTGACTCCCCCCCCACAACCTGATAGGACCACATAGCTATAAAGTGATGAGAAGGCACCCGCCCCAGTATTCTCTGTATATATATCACCTCAGAAGGGTGGGCAATTGTATGCTGCCATGAAGATGAAACAGGAAAGGAAAATTACGGAAAGGTGAGTGTACAATTTTCTGTTTTCCTGTCGCATCATGGCAGCATACACTTTGGGGAGTAACTCGCCAGACTGGGTGGGAATGCAAAGTAGGTTTATTGACAAGGAAAAGAAGAGTTGGCCTGTATAACGACCTTCCCGAAATCTACTGCTGATAGGCGTGCAGCATCCACTTTATAATGGGATATAACGATGTTTCTGGAAGACCAGGTGGCCGCTCTACAAATGGTTTCCGCTGAGACTCTACAGTAGGCTGCCCACGAAGTAGCCACTGCCTTGGTAGAGTGCGTCCTTAAGCCCTCCAGAATCTGTAAGGTGCTCAGGGAGTAGGCCTTCTTGATAGTCTTTACCAACCATAAGGCGATGGTACAGGCTGATGCCGCTTGGCCTTTTTTAAACCCGTGTGGGATGATTAGGAGGTTTTCCGATTTTCTGAATGGCTTGGTTGCTGACAGATATTGCAAAATGTTGCCCTTGACATCCAGTGGATGAGGAGTGCCCTGATCTGTGACAGGGGCCGGAAGATTGATCTCCTGGTTAAAGTGGAATGAAGAGGAGACTTTCAGGATAAAACGATCCAAAGGCTTCAAGACTAGCCTGTCCGGGTAGATGATCCGGTACGGCTCTTTGGCTAGCAGGGCTTGCATCTCTGAGACTCTCTTTGCTGATGTTATAGCAATTAGGAATGAGACCTTTAGCGTCAGATCCCAAAGGGAGATGTTTTCGAGTGGGGAAAAAAGACTCTTTGATTAAGACTTCCAAGACAGTTGAGAGATCCCAGGCCGGAAATGAAGGCTTCCTTGGGGGCCTTCGTTTTAGACAGGCCCTTTGGAATTGAACAACAAGTGAATTAAGGGCCCACTTGACTCCTGTCTAGGCAGAGATGGCTGATACTTGCACCTTCAGGGTGCTGGACCCAAGACCTTTCTCCAGGCCTGACTGGAGGAACTCAAGAACTTGTGACAGATTCTGAGAGCAGCATTGGTCTAGGAATCTAGAACTCTCAGCCTCCAGGCCATTAGATGTAACTTCTCTGGGTTCGGGTAAAGCAGCTGGCCCTGAGCCAGTAAGTCTGCCGATACCGGAAGGGGGAGTGGGTCTGCTGTGTTCAACTGTAGGAGGGTAGTGAACCAAGGCCTCCGCGGCCAAAAGGGAATCACAGCCACCACTAGAGCTGCAGAATGCTTGAGCCTCAGAAGGAACTTGGCTATGAGAGGAGTTGGTGGAAAAATGTAGCCTAGGCTGAAGTTCCAGGGGTGTTGGAGACAATCCGTTCCCTCCACTGAAGGAAAGGGAATCCTGGACAAAAACCTCTGGCACTTCGTGTTTGCTGGTGTTGCTGCGAGGTCTATGTCCGGAGGACCCCAGGTCTGGGATATGAGGGTGAATGCTTGGGGGCTCAGAGACCACTCGTTGTTGGAAATAAAGGTTCTCCTGAGTGAATCCGCCAGGAGATTCTGAACGCCTGGAATGTAAGCCGCCCTCAGATCCAAAAGGTTCAGTTGAGCCCATTGTATCACCGGGCGGACCTCCTGCATCATAGAGATGCTCCTGGTGCCCCCCTGCCTGTTGATGTTGGCTACTGCCACTTTGTTGTCCATCTTTAGGAAAACTTGTTTCCCTCTTAGAAAGGTGCTGAAGGCCAAGAGGGCCTGAAAGGCTGCCTTCATCTCCAGTATGTTCGAGACAGAGTCCTGGGTTCTGAAATGCCAGCGGCCCTAAGCCGCATAATGTAGATAATGCGCCCCCCAACCTTCCAGGCTGGCATCCGAAGTCACTACTTCCTGATGGGTGGTGACTATCTGTTTGCATCTCCTGAGGTTGCAAAGACACGTCCACCACTGCAGTGATAGACTGGCCTACTCCGAGATGTAAATCGGTTGGGACATGGACAAACCGTCCCACTGGCGCAGGAAAGAGGTTTGAAGGGGTCTTGAATTTCATTGCGCCCACCGGACCATTGGGATGGTTGCTGGCAGAGAGCCTAGAAGACTGAGGCATGCTCTGGCTGGTAAGGATGGTGCCGAGATTGATTTTCTTACTATCTGAATTAATGGAGGTATTTTCTCTAGTGGCAGCTCCCCTGTATTTGCTCGGGTATCCAGTTCGGCCCCTAGAAAGACCATCCTTTGGGTGGGCTGAATGTTGTTCTTTCCCCAATTTATTATCCATCCCAAACTCTTTAGTGTGGAAACTAGGATTTCCTGGTGTTGCACGAGGGATTCCTGGCTGTTTGAGAGGAGGAGGATGTCGTCCAGGTAGTGGTGGACCCTTAGACCTTTTTCTCTAAAGGAGGTTATCACCGGTAATAAGACCTTTGTGAATGTTCTGGGGGCTGTCGAGACTCCGATTGACTGAAATTGAAAGTGCCCGTGATCCACTGAGAATCACAGGAAGCTTTGGAATGCAGCATGAATCGGGATATGCAGGTAGGCGTCCTGGAGGTCTGTGGAAAGCATCCAGTCTCCCAGATTTATGGCCTGGAGGATAGACTGTAAGCTTTCCATTTTGAATGACTCAACCTGGATGGACCTGTTGAGATTCTTTAGACCTAGAACCGGGCGCAGATCCCCTGATTTCTTTTTGACGAGGAACAGCGGGGAATAAAATCCCTTGCCCCTCTGTGCTGGCGGAACTTCTACTATCGCCCGTTTTCAGAGAAGGTCCTGAACATAATTCATCAGTGACATCTTTTTTTCCTGGGATGGAGGAAGATGGGTTAGACAAAATTGATCCTTTGGGGGTCGACTTTTGAAGGACCACCTGTGGCCGAATCTGATGGTGGCCAGAGTCCAGGGATCCTTTATAATTTCCGCCCAGACCAGCCTGAATCTGCAGAGTCTGGCTCCCACTACTGCTGGCTGGACGGACACACCTTCAAAAGGACTTCTGGTCACTGGAAGCGGGAGTCTTGGGCTTTTGAAATTTCATGAAGGATGACTGAGGATTTTTCCAGCTCCTTCGGTACTCCTTCCCAGGCCTGTACGCTTTTGCATCCCTATACCTCTCCGGAAAATTTTGTTTAAAGGGAGGAGGTCTCTGTTGTTTTGGCCTTCTATCCGAAGGGATAAGTCCGGACTTGCTGCCAGTCACCTTTGAAATGGCCAACTTCGCCCCAAAAAGGTTCTCCCCGTCAAACTGGATGCAACACCAATTGGACTTGGAGGCGGGGTCCGCCATCCAGGGCTTCAGCCATAGTGCTCTTCTGGCCATTACTGAGGCCAACATAGACTTAGATGCAGACCTGATTGTATCGACAGAGGCCTCTGCCACAAAGTCGCCCGCTAGGCTTAGTTCTTGCAAAGCTTTTACTATTTTCTCCTGGTCTGCACCCTCCAGTATGAGCTTCTCAGTGTTTGCAGACCAGCTGGAAATGGCTCTACCCACTGCTGCGAGCGCTATCGCTGGCCTTCCGACGGGTAGGCCCTCTTAAGGTCCATGTCGATTTTCCTATCAAGCACGTCCCTGAATGTTACCGCATCCTCTATAGGGAGTGTAACATGCCTGGCTAGGCGCATCAAAGATGCGTCCACCACAGGAGGAGAAACCAGGGGGGTTACTTTAGGCTCCTTGAGCGGATACAGTTTGAGAAGACTATTATTTAGACTGGATTTTTTTTCGGGTCTTTGCCATTCCTCCTTGATTAGGTCGTCCAGCTCCTCAATAAATGGGAAAGCTTCTGGATCCTTCTTAAGGTGAGGGAAATACTTCCTTTGTTTCTGTTGGTCCTCCTGAGGTTCCTCCCAGTTTATTGCCTCCTTAACTGACTTGACAAAAGGCTCTATTAGAGAAAAGTCAAAGCCAGCCGATACCTCCAGTCCCTCATTATCAGACAGAGAGTCTTGCTCTCTTGATGTACTGGCCGGAGCGGGGGAGGCACTGTGGGTAGAAAACTCTGTTTCCGGAATCAAGGCCTGCGGAGCTGAAATTCCAGCGGATTCCCCGGTATCCAAGACTCTTTGTTTGGTGGCCTCCTCGAGGCACTTTTGAAAGGCCAGTTTATCCGGGAGGGCAACCGCACCGCATATCCAGCAGGCATTCCTGGAGGGACGGGAGTGGCGTGCTGGAGACCGGGGTCTGCGTGAAGGAGATCTTCTATGGTGGGAGCGACTGTGTCTTGAGTACGATCTAGACCGGCTCCTTCTGCGACTCCCTCTGTGGCCCGAGAGGCTTCTCCTGCGGTATAAGCAGCTCCATCTGTGTCTGGAGTGACTTCTTCTGTGCGAGGTCTCTCTATGTCTTGAAGCAGACGTTCCTGAGGACCTGATAGGGCTGACCAATTTAGGTAGCATTAGTAGTGCTGTCTTTTTCAATCTTCACTACTTACTGTGTCTCCCCCCCCCTTACCTATTAGGCTGGCGGTGATCTGCTGGGGCCATAGTGAAGGAGTGGTAAAGCCTGCAGATACAGCAAGATTTAAGACATGCAGAAAGAAATTAAGGCAGAAGATAGGTAGTCAGATAGCATAGGTACTTACCTTTGCAGAGCGTTTTAAATGGCTATAAATCAGTCTCAAGTCAGCAACACAGCAAAGGCAGTGAAAACTGACACTGGGGCTTTTTAAAACTGTCGCCATGAACGCTGAGCGCTTGCGCATGCGCAGTAGCGCCGCGCGGCACCCGGCGCCATCTTGGAACCTGGCATAGGCAGAGAATGCCCTGTTATTGCGCACTGCGCATGCGCGAAGGCGCCGAGAATGCTCTGCGCACACAGGGAAGCTTACAGGGGAACAACAGAGCCCAGGAACAGGTGGGAGAAAGTGGGGGGAGACCACTGCACACAACTAAGCCTATTTAAGGCTTATATCTATGAGGCCAGAGTGAATCTTCTGAGGTCATTCCACCGGCAAGCCTGTTTAAGGCTTATATATGGGTTGCTGACACGTCAAGCCTGTTTAAATCTTATATTATGGCCAGCAGAGACAACGAAAAAAGTGCCCCTGAGATCACCAGAGTTGGGGCTCCTTCCATCTAGCTCGTTTAGAGGCTGTACAGGAAAGGACTTCCACCCAGGAGAGGCTAGAACCTGGCTGGGGTGAAGCGGTAAGGGGGTGCTGATCCATGCGGTCCTGACAGGTGAGGAAAAATAAGAGAAAACTGGGGCGGGTGCCTCCTCATCAATTTATAGCTATGTGGTCCTATCAGGTTGTGGGGGTGGAGTCACAACCCAAAGTGTATGCTGCCATGATGCGACAGGAAATTATGTTATCGACATTCGGCCATGGTGCCGATAATGGCACCGAAAACACACCACAATTTTACCACAAATTTGCTGCAATTTTACCACGATGTGCTTATGGGGTGTTTTTCATAGGTCACGTGACTCAAAAACCGCATCGAAAACATAACACGGGCGTGTTAATGATGCGTTCTTGCTGTGTTTTCAATGCATTTGAACTGAGAGGTGCATTTTTTTGTACATTTTTTTTTTTACTGACCATAAATGCAGCAAGAAGGATTTTTAACACCACAATGGAATCACAACAGACCAGTGTGAAGACATACATAGAATTTAAAGAGATACATTTTTCTTTAACTTTTTTTGCGCTAAAGGTGCCAATAATGGCCGATAATGAATTCATATTCATTTACATTGATGATATCAATTAAAAAGTCGACTATAATACAATTCTATATAAAAATATAATTCTTTTTTTAAAAACTGCCATTTTCGGTTTCAATTTCGGTTTTAGGCCAAGTGCATTCTGCATTTTTGGTTTTGGCACCAAAATTTCCATTCGGTGCAACTCTAAGTAATTTTTCTCCTAAAATGATGTGTGCTGATAAGGCTGCACCGATGGGCACTGATGAGATGGCACTGAAGGGCACTGATGAGGTGGCATTAATGAGGAGGCTCTAACATGAAGTACTGATGGGCACTGAGAGGCGCAACTGATGGGCACTGATAGGTGGCACTGATGGGCGCTGATAGGCAGCATGGATGCGCACTGATTGGTGGCACTGATGGGCTGCACTTATGAGCAGGCACTAAAGGGCAGTGAAAGGCAGCACTAATAGACATCACTGATATGAACTGATTGGCATCTTATAGGCACTGATAGGTAGCACTGATGGGCACTGACTGGCTTCACTGATGGGCATTGACTGGCATCATTGATAGAGTGGGACAACATCCTATGATGTTGTCCCAGAACAATAGAGCCACCCTGCAGCCATCATTTGCTTTTTCAGCAAGCAGGAGGTGGTTAAATGACAGGTATACTGTAGGTAAACTTGTCAAAGTGTGTTATTGTGGTATATGACCTACGGTGTATATGTGGTTTGCAAACTAGACATGTGCAAAGGGGAAAAATTTGTTTTGATTTGTTATTTAACTAATTTAGTTGTTAGATTTGTTAAATTTGTTTAATTTGTTTTCAGAATTTCATTTCATTTTTTTGAATAAAAACTCTATTATAATTTCTGAATTCAACTGAATTCAAAAACTTTTCAACTGGATTTGAAAACATTTCAACCAAATCTGTGTGTGACAGATGTTTTGGTCTGCGCTGGTACACCAAAAGACAGACAGATGTTGATGGGACACAAGTTGTACAGATGTTATTGTACACTGGAGCAGCTGATTGGTTGCACTGGTAAGCTATGACAGATGTTTATTGGACACACACTACTACTACTACAGATGTTTTTGGGCACAGGTACACTGTGACAAATGTTGATGGGGCCCTAGTAGTACTCATGACCTAGAACCAACATTTTTAGAAGGGAAGAATGACCTTCATTTTTTTTCATCAGCAGGAATGTGATGTACTCATTTATATTTTGTTTTCAAATTTGAATTGATTGGAATTAGCAACAATTTGAACATTGGACTGTTATTTCTGTCAGATAAGGTAGCCCTTGTACAATGCAAATATACAGTTTGTTTAATTTAAGCACCTGAATACTTTCACATCAAAGGTTCCTGGGACACTAGTATTACAGAGGTTTTGTGCAATGGTACACTGTGTGCGACAGATGTTTTGGTGTGCGCTGGTACACACTGAGACAAATGTTGATGGGACACTAGTCGTACAGATGTTTTTGTACACTGGAACATGCCTGCTGGTTGCACTGATAAGCTCTGACAGATGTTGATTGGACATACACTTCTACTACTACAGATGTTTTTGGGGTACACTGTGACAGTTGTTGATGGGGCACTAGTTGTACACCTGACCTAGAGACAACATTTTTAGAAAGGAATAATGACCATCTTTTTTTCTTTCAATAAATTTTTATTGAGTATTTCGTAAAAGGATACAGAAAATAGAAAAGTGGGGGGTAAAAGTAAATGAGTTTAACATGTATGGGTTGTTTAACACAAAGTAAAATATAGAAGTAAGTGACATACAGCTTGTGGTGGTATATATTCAGAAGTTACAATCTTACGTAAATTAGGTAGGTATAGTGTTAGACCTACTGGTACTGTTAATACTTTACATTCACCTCATGGGTCAATTAAGTCATAGCCTATATGGCCATATAGACCAGGATTTGTCAAACTTTGCACACTGTGAGGAGTTTAATGCTATAAGACGTTCAAAGGTGTAGTTCCTGTTGACAGCTTTTATTATATCTGTCATATTCAAGGCTGTCGCGGATTTCCAGTTGCAAAGAATCATTGACCTCGTCTCTAGTAGTATGTGTGTCACTACTGGTCTGAAGTCGTTATGGAAGTTGTCTATGTTTAAGTGTAATATTGCTAATGCAGGGTCTGGATGTGTGAGCATTCCTGTAATAGAGGATATTAGTCGGAATATTTGATTCCATGTGCTCTTAACAGTGGGGCAATACCATAGCATGTGAAGTAAAGAGCCCGTGTGGCCGCAGGCCCTCCAACATAGTGGTGAAGTACCAGGGAAATAGGTCGCCAACCTGTATGGTGTGTAGTGCCATCTGTTAGCTAGCTTAATCGCTAGCTCCCAATGCTTAATGCAGTGGGAGGCTTTGTGTATATCAGTGAATGCCTGTTGCCATTGGTCTGGTGAGAATATTTTTCCCAATTCAACCTCCCATTTTGTCATTGCAGTGGTTTTGAGGAATGTGTTTTTATCCCTTAGTTTATTGTAGAAAAAGGATATGCCTTTGGAGTTGCTATTAGCAGTCAAGTAAAAGTTCCATATCTCTCTTGGTATGGAAATGGACGGTCTAGAGAGGGATTTAAGGAAGTGTGTGATTCTCATGTGTAAGAATTTCCCATTATTGGTGAGGTTATATTGGGACATGACCTGTTCAGTTGTTTTTAATTGTGAACCGTCATAGAGGTCCAGAATGTTATTGACCCCTTTGTTTGTCAAGTAGTTAACCTTCAGTGAAGGAATCTTTGTTTCTAGGAGAGTCATTGGTATTGTGTATGGTATTTCTTGATTGACCTTATGTTTTTGTTCTAGAAGGAATCTCCATGCTCTCAATGAGATCTGCATAGGAGGAGTAAGGGTAGACAGTTTCCATGGTAACCACCCATCACTCAGTAGTAGTAATGTTAAGTCCTTTGTTGGGGCTAATGCTTTTTCAATGTCTACCCAGAGTGGTGTGTCCTCAGTTTTGAACCATAGTTTGGTTTGGTCTAGTCTGACAGCCCAGTAGTAGTCATATAAGTCCGTCAGGCCTGCCCCTCCTATTTTTTTGTTGAACGTGAGGTTGTTTCTAGAGCATCTATCTTTTTTTCCATTCCATATATACTTCCAACCTGCGTTTGACATTTTATGGATATAGTGAATAGGTATGTGAATTGGTAAAGAACGAAACATATAGATTATTTGTGGTAGCAACATAATTTTGTATGCATTGATTCTTCCAAACCATGACACTTCTTTGTTGGACATATGCCTGATTTGGGCTTCCAGTGTGGCTATTAGTGCTAGCATGTTGACTTTAACTAGTGTGGAGGTTTTATTGATAAGGGTGATACCCAGATATTTTATGCCTTTTAGGCTCCACGTATAAGGTAGTTGTGTTTGAAGCATGTTGCGGTCATGGGAAGGAATACCTAGATCTAAAATTAAGGATTTGTTAAAATTTACTTTGTAATATGAGATTTCTCCAAATGTGTTGAGGATTACATGAGCTTGCTGTAGTGATGTGACAGGATTGGTCAGGATTAAGATTACGTCATCTGCAAAGAGGTTTATGGTGTGCGAGCTGGAAGCCTGTAATCAGGGGGTGAGATCTTATGGTTTCAGCTAGGGGTTCGATCATTAGGTTAAAGACTATTGGAGATGGGGGACACCCCTGTCTTGTCCCGTTGGTGATGTTAAATGATTTGGATAAGAACCCAGAGGAGTACACCTGAGCTGACGGGTGTGAATATAGAACCAGAATGGCTTGCAGTATGGGGCCCTGGAACCCAAATTTGGTAAGAGTTGTTTTCATATATGTCCAGTGGACTCTATCGAACGCCTTCTCTGCGTCGATTGATAACAGCAGAGAAGGCGTTCGAGTTTTCTCAGCAAAATTCATCACATTAATAATTCTTCTAGTTGCGTCAGAAGTTTGTCTCCCCCTCACAAAGTCCATCTGGTCGCGCTTTATAATATGTGGTATAATGTCTGTTAATCTTTTGGCTAATAATTTGGCATAGATTTTGATATCAGAGTTTAGAAAAGATATAGGTCTGAAATTCGCTGGTGTGGTAGGATCTTTGCCTGGTTTGGGCAATGTTACTATGTATGCTTTCAGCATTTCTTGAGGAAGGGTCGCGGACTCAGCAGCTTTATTGTATATGGCAGACATGTATGGTGATAGAGTGTTTGCAAAGGTTTTAAAGTATTCGTTGGAGAAACCATCCGGCCCCGGAGATTTTCCATTGGGAAGAGAGTTGATTATCAGTTCTATTTCTCGTGTCGTGATGGGTGCGTTTAGTGTTTCTAACTGGTGAGTAGAGAGAGTGGGAAGATTGATATTTTTGAGGAATGTTTCAATTTGTTCCATTGATGGTTGATGTGTTAGGGTCTGTTTGTAGGTTATATAGTGAGCCATAGTAGTCCGCAAATTGGTCAGCTATAACCTGAGGGTTTACAATTTTGTGTGGTTCTGTAGGATGCTGTAGGTAGGCTATTCTCGTTTTAGTTCGAGCCGCCTTCAATCTATTTGCAAGATATTTTCCTGCTCTATTAGCATTGGCGTAATAGTTTAGTTGGAGGCGGCGGAGATGTATGTCATATTGTTGCGATAGTAGATTTCTAAGTTTTTCTCTGAGGGCGTTCAGTTTATCTGTGAGTGGTAATGTAGGGGATTGTTTGTGTTGTGATGAGATATCGTGGATTTCTACCAGGAGACTATGAAGCTGCTGAGTCCGTTTCCTTTTTTCTCTGGCCCCTATTTGAATTAGAATGCCTCTCATGAAGGCCTTGTGTGTGCTCCATAAGATGTATGGGTCCTCGACTGAGCCAGCATTGTCTGAAAAGAAATGCTGTAAGTTCTGAGATAGTGTCGATTGGAGTTGTGGGTCATGGAGTATGCGTGTGTTGCAGCGCCAGATGGGGGGTGAGGAGGAGATTCCCCTCTCAGCAATGGATAAAGTAATAGCAGAGTGGTCCGACCACGTAATATCATGTATTGTGCTTTTTTCGATTTGTTGTAGAAACCTTTTATCCGTTAAAAATAAATCTATACAGGAGTATGAGCAGTGTCTGCTGGAAAAAAAGGTGTAGTCCTTTTCATTGCCGTGTAGACATCTCCATGTGTCGAATAGCTCTTCTTTGTGTAGTAGTGGTTGGAGGGACAAAGTTCCTTTACCGGATGATGTGTCTATGAGTGGGTCAGGTGTCGCGTTAAAGTCCCCACAGATCAGGAGGTTACCATATTGTAAGGCTTTTGCTTTGTTGAGTACTTTGTTTGTGAACCGTACTTGGTGCTTGTTTGGCGCGTATAAGGTTACTATGGTGTAGGGACTAGAGTTGATGTCCCCTGTGGCAATGATGTACCTTCCTGCAACATCAGTGATGATTTCTTTGGGCTCAAAGGATATGGAGTTTTTGAAGGCTAGGAGAACTCCCCCTGTTTTACGGTGTGGCGTACAGGCTGTGTAGATGAAAGGGAAGTCCTTGTGAGTACATTGGGGGTCATTGTGTAGTTGGAAGTGCGTTTCTTGGATGCTGAGAATGTCCGCCTTATGCTTGTGAGCTTCTTTCCATAAGCTATAGCGCTTAGCCGGGTGATTTAAGCCTCTGGCATTGATGGAAAGGCAGGTAATCGTCATTTAAGAGACAATTGTGGTGAGTTATGAGGCTGTAGTGTGGGAGTACTCACTGCGACCTTGGAGAGCTTCTCATGCTGCGTATTTGTTGGTGGAGATGAGACGTTGTAGCGAGACCTCTGCTGGTTCGGAGGTGTAATTAGTGCTATGAAGCGGTGCATATCACTTAAAAAAAAAAGAGGTAAAAAATAACTGTAAACCAAACAAAAAGTTAACATGCGTAACTTAAGAAATGGATCTCACAAGTGATCCTCGTGCAGTCGTAGCTGCTATTGGTGTTGAAGGGGAAAGGGAGAGGTTCTAGATCAGAAACTCAGCCCTGAAGATAATCCTGTATATACTTGGATTATTTTTCTAGCTTCCACCTGTGGGTTTCTTGTTAGGTTTTTTGTAGGACACTATCTGCCAATCATTCTGGAGGAAGGATGGTGCAGCTGGGTGTACCTGATGGGTAGGCAGATCCGCAATGATGTTCCATCTTTTCAGGGCTGGGAGCCCTTCTTCCAAAGTAGTAATGGAGATGGTGACTCAGTTGTGGGTAATAGATAGAGTGGCGGGATACTTCCACTTATGGAGGATTTAGTGGTTCCTCAAAGCTTTTGTGATTGTTAGTAAATTGCGCCGGCGCTGTAGAGTATGCCTGGAGAGGTCTGGGAGCAGTCTGATATTCACATACTGCTGGGGGATGTTCTCCTGTTTGTGCGAGGCTTGGAGTACCCGGTCTTTAACGTGGTAGAAATGCATTCTGAGCAGGACATTCCTGGGTATGTCAGCAGGGAGAAAAGACGGCTTAGGTACTCTATGTATCCTGTCCACTAGTAGGTCCTGTGCTGAGGCATCGGGCACCAGAGTGGAGAATAGGGTCTGGGCATATTGTAAGAGCTGGTTAGGGGGGATATCTTCCGGAATTCCTCTAAGTTTGAGGTTGTTCCTCCGGGACCTGTCTTCTAGGTAGGCCATTTTGTTTTTTAACCACGTAATGTCTTCCCCTTGAGCTGTATGGGCCTCCACCATCACATTATATGCTGATGTGTATTCCTCCATCTTGTTTTCTACCAGGTGTACCTCTGGCCTATGGCCTGTACTTCCCTCTGGCACTCAGTTATCCCCCTAACCATGTCTGCTTGTAGTGAGGAGCGCAGTGACAAGAGCATGTCCTTCAGCAGTGTATCTGAGACCGGCCGGTCCGCAGTGGGGAATTCCCTGATAGGATCTCGCTCAGTGCTACTCTGGTGTAACGGATTGCTGTGGGGCCCGCTCACCTCCATACCCTGCGCGCCTCCCTGCCTGACAGGGGAGTCCCTTCGCGGCTTCGATTTGGCCGGACTTCTAGTGGAAGGGCTGGATGGGCTGGAGGATGATACACTGGGTGGGTTCGGGGAGTGGGTAGGGACAGATACTGGACCTTGTCTGCCGCTGTGCGCTTCGGGCCTAAGCTCCGGCCTGTCATCTGCCGTACCGCCGCCATTTTGAGGGCCGCGAGCCGCGTAGTAACTGGTCATTTTCTGCGGCTGTTGTGGGTTCTTGCGGCGTCTGGTCATCCCCGATGGGTTCAGCGGGCCCCCACTTAGTAATAGGTAGGTCCGATTGTTGATAGGGGTACTGGAAAGCTCTGATGGCTGTAGATTATCTTTAAGGCGAGCGGAGCTCCAGGATTACACGTCCATCTTGGAGCCCGTTCGGCCACGCCCCCCATGACCATCTTTTTTCATCAGCAGGAATATGATGCACTCATTTCAATTTTGTTTTCAAATTCGAAATGATTGGAAATAGTAACAATTGGAATATTGGATTGCTATTTCTGTTAGCGTGGGTAACCCTTGCACAATGCACATATATGTTTCATTTAAGCACCTGAATATTTGACCATTCTTTCCTGCCCGGGCCATTTTTCAGCATTCACAGTGGATGTTGCTGGGACACTAGTATTACAGAGGTTTTGTGCAATGGTACACTGTGACAGATGTTTTTGTGTGTGATGGTACACACTGAAACAGATGTTGATAGGACACTATTCGTACAGATGTTCTATTTTCTATTCTAATCTATGCTTTTATTTTCTATTCTATTCTATTCTAATCTATTCTTTTCTATTCTATTCCAATTCAAATTTATTCTATTTGTAATTCAACTTTCATAAGAGAGTTATATTCTTTTCTATTGCCTAGACAAGCAGAGCAGAAGGGACATTTCAAATGTTACAAGTGTGATTAAAGTATGTTATGCTGCGATTTAATCTATACCACTTTGAGATAACCTGTTCATTTTAATAGGCTGCCTAAAAGGGTTTTTTTGTAGTGTACTACGCTACATTTTAGTGCATTGTCATACATTGTGGTTATCTACAAAACATGACCATTGAAAAAATGCACTTGCAATGGCTGTTCCCCAATGCACGTAATGTGAGTTACTGCTCACAGTGTGATGGTATGAAATAGGCCTGAGATATCTATTAAAAACATGGGCACACAAGATAAAGTAAGGGCACACCATGCAAAGTCTGATTATACTGTACAGGCCACTTTCCCTTCACAAATCGCCTATTAGTATGTGTGAACTGTAACTGTAAAGAAAAAAGTTTAAGTGTACACCTCACCTTCATCATCCAATAATGGCATTTGAGAAAGAATGAAAATTCTATTCTGCTAAATTGTGGTGAATATAAAGCAGCCAAAATCACACCCAGGCAATGGATTGTAGGGTCTATTCATGAGATTTTACCTACTCTCCATTTTTCAGAAACTTTCCCCGAAGGGCTGTGACATTACACCCAACTATTGAACATGGGGTAAGGTGGGTATAATTACAGCTTCAAGGTTGGGACTTTCCAAAGACTTAGTTGATGCTTTACCCCAATTACTAATTGGTGAGATATCAAAACAGTGTGATTATAGGGAACATAATCGTTTAATACATTTTCACTTAATAAAAAACATATAGTTAGGAGAAACTACAGTATATGTGCCTTTATTTGCCTTATGTCAGGTGTGGTCAGACCACTAAATTCTAAAAAAATCACATATTAGCAAAGTATCTCTATTTTGTTCATGGAAATAATTGCTGAAGAAAACCTACCAAAATTTTCCTTCACTCCCTGCTGAAAAAGTACATTTACCAACATGCTACAACACACATGCAGCTACTGTAAGGAAACAATATTTCACTTTTTCTCCAAACCTAAATTGCCAGTGATCTACCAGTGACCCCCAGTGATTTTATGTTGCATTTGACAAATAAGGACACTTTTTTTGTTTTGTCCATTGTTTTAAAAAATATGCTTAGATGCAGGTGTTAATTCCTTACTAGTGTTAAAAAAATAGGAAGATTTAAATGCCCTGGAGCTAAGTAAGTCAAAAGTAGGATAATGATTATTCCCACTGCCTTTATCCTAAGGATTGCTTGATAAATGTAATTGAGGCGTTAGAGCATCTCACTTGCATTTTTTTCTGTTAGGTTGATATTTACGATTTTGACTTAAAAAAAAAAAAACTTTCACAATGCAAGACTAAGATATTCCTGTGGGACATAAAAATGAATTGTGAAGGGATGTCATCAGATTCTTAAATGTGAAGGTGCAAGACATATAACAGGTGTAGGACGCTGCGTCCTCTTTCCATTATTCATAAGAGTTACTGTCATTTTGCTCTCTACAGCAGGTGGCCATTTTAATTACTCATTATTACTACTACAATACTGGCACTCTGGACTACTGCATGTAAATTATTTATAGGACAAGTGAAATGTAGGTCAAATACTGTTCATTCAAAATAAACATATAGTATTGATGGAAAAAGTCAAAATGTTGTTAACAAGAGGTTTAATCTAGTTTTAAACCATTCATAATCAGTAAGTAAATGTTCTATTTGTGTGAAGAAAATGATAAATGGTTACAGTGTAGCATGACCGCGCAATTGACATTCAAAGTGTGACAGCACTGAAAAATGGCATGAGCAGGAAAGGGGTGAACGTGCTTTGTATTGAGGTGGTTAAAGATAATCTCCTTTTAAACTGCTAAAAAGTTATATATAAACATAATTGAAAATCTGAGAAGAGATAAATTCCCCCCCCCCTCCCCTCTTTACAACTATGTACCAGCACAAGTGCACATGCTCAGACATGCAAAATACTCTCATTTTAACCCCCATTAATTTTTTACCGAGTGCTTTAATAAATTCGCGAAAATTAGTGCTTTGCTAAAATGCGTTTTTGAGCGTGAAATTTTGCAGTATATAGCCAAATGCAAGTTTCAACCATTGATTATAATGATACAATTGTTACTTCCCAAAAAAAATACATTTTAATTTTGAGATTAACTGTTTATTTCTCTAAAATAAATTGTTCTTGCAACAATGTTGCTTCTTCTTCAAATTTTTTTTAAGAATGGTAGTAATGTGTAATGTTCATATTTTGGTAAAATATACTTTTCGCAAAAAGTTTAGTATTTCCAAATGATCATAATTTGACCCCAAAACATTTGATATGTATACCAACATCAGAAGTAAAAATGTAATTCTCAAAATTCCAAGGGTAACATCACTATTCGACACACACACCAAGAACCACCAAATATCACAGAACAAATCAAGAAGCATAACTGCTGACTAATGTTGTTCCACCACCTATAGGTATATGTCCAAATAAATGCAGTATTTATGTGTATTTATGTGTAGGAGGGGTCCACCGCCATTGCAAATCATGCCATGTTTTCCATGGGCAAGGACAATAATCAGCCTTACGAATTTCCCACCAGCACTAATTGCAGCCTCTCACTAAGCAAAAAGCAACCAAGCATTTGAGATGGTTCAGCATGCTGACAGTAATCAGACATACCCAGCCTTCAAAACAGATGGCATATGCCAGAAACAGGTTGTTCAATGGCTCCCCAGCCTTCACAGTAAATCTGCATTGATTACTTACTTATTGCACCCCCATGTGATTTAAAACTACTCGAGGCTATAATGTATTGTCAGGTCCCGGCAATATAGATGAAAATTTAAAAAAACAACATGGGTTCCTTCCCCAGTCCATTACCAGGCTCTTTGGGTCTGGTATGGCTATTAACGGGGAACCCTGAACCTAAATTTAAAAAAAATGCTTGGGGGTTTCCCCCAAAATCCATACCAGGCCCTTCAGGTCTGGTATGGATATTAAGTGTAACCCTGCACCAAAATTAAAAAAAAATGGTGTAGGGCCCCCCCAAAATCCATACCAGACCCTTATCCAGCAGGAAAAGGGGGGACGAGAGAGCACCCCCTGAACTGTTCCAGGCCACATGCCCTCAAGATGGGGAGGATGCTTTTGGGTCTACCCAAAGCACCTTGTCACCATGTTGATGGGGACAAGGGCCTCATCCCCACAACCCTTGCCCAGTGGTTGGGGGGGTCTTCAGGCGGGGGGCTTACCCCTAGATCCCGGGTCCCCCCATGTGAATGGGTAGGGGTACATTGTACCCCTACCCATTCACCACAAAAAGTGTCAAAATGTTGAAAATTAAGACAAGTCCTTTACTAAAAAATACAAAACTGTACTGCAATGTCCAGTCATCTTCAATCACAGCATCCGACGGTCCGATAAAAAAAAAGGACTGAAGCCTCTTCATGATGACAGCGGTTATATAGCTGAGGGCGAGGCCACCGGATGATGTACACGGGTGACTCCGCCCCCTCTGAAGTTACGGGACGTGACTCGCTTATAAGCCTTTAAAATTAGCACTTTTAGTTTCTTCATGTTAGTGTCCCATAGACTTTAACAGCGTTTCGCGGCTTTCGAATTTGCCGCAAACGCTGCATATTATTCGCTGTCCGGTGAATGAGCAAACATTGGGCTCATCCCTATTCCACAGAACATCTTCATTGATTAGCTTATGGCACCCTGGGACTTAGGACTGTTTGACAGCACAGAGATGGAGCCTCTATCCATGTGGCAGCACAGTGACTAACTGGTTAGCACTTCTGCTTAGCAGCAGTGGGGTCGATGGTTCGAATCCCAAATATGCTACTACCAGGCTGGAGGTTTGTATGCTTTTCCTCTGTTGTGGTTTTAAAAAAAAATTTCACCAGTAATTACATTTTTGATGGGTTTCACATAATGGATTTATAAGTCTGGTATGATCCTACACACATATTTTAATGTTGTATGCTGATGATGTATGATGAATGCGCTTTGTCAACAATTTGTGTGAAGCAGCCCTCACAAAGTTTTCATTTCCTGTTTTGTACCCTCCACATGCCCAACAACGTGCAAGTTTAATTTGTAGATTTTTGGTATCACTGATCATGGCCATTGCCTTGGACATTTGTTATTGTCAGGTTTACCCTGCACAGATATATTTGATGATGCATTCTTTCATTTGTAAAGAGTGTGTGTTCCTGATGAACAGGTGTGAGCACTAGAGGCATACATGAAAAGACAGAATCAATTACACTAGTGGGTGTGTCCTTTACTGGTTGGGTCTTGCAATTCTAGCTAGGTTATATAAAGGCCTGCAGTTGTGGTGGGTGTTTGGCCTGAGAAGAGGCCCAAATCTTTGTTTGCAATGCTTATATTGGTTTACAAATAGACATGTTTTTTTGTGTGTGCATAATGCCCGACCCACACCCCACTAAGGCTGTGGTTTGCTGATTGCTTTATGTGTTTGCTTGTATAGTTTTGCATTAAGGCCCTTAAAAGTATGTTTTTGTGGGCATGGTTTTTGTTTGTGTGCTGTCCTTTTTAGATTTAGTATTAATGTTGTCTGTTTTTGCTTATGATCCTGGTATGCAACTTTTTAGGGGTTTGAGGCGAGGAGTTGTGATCACCAAAAAGGCTTGTCATGGTTGTTATTAGCTTGTATCCCTGCTTTTCTACCTTGTAGATTGTAAGCTCTTTTGAGCAGGGCCCTTCTAACTATATTGTCAAATGCTGGAGCATGATTTCCATGCCTTTTTTTTTTGTCCAAGTACATTAATGTACCAAATGTTTATACTAATGTTGAAATAAAAAGTTGATTCTTTTTTTGCTTTGTTTGACTTTTGCAGTGCAAACTATTCATTCCCCTTTAAATCTGTATTAAATCTAGTTGCATACAAAAGTATTTGGTTGTGCACACATGCAAATATGAATTCTCTCTAAGAATATAAACCCCACCCCCCAAAAAAAGGGCTTGGTGTCCCCCCCCCCAAAATCCCTTTGGTTCAGGCATTGATTTTAAGGGGTACTCCACACCAAAATTTAAAAAAAGGCACCAGTTTTAATAGGGATGGGCTGAACAACCCCAGCTTTGGTTCGCACCAGAACACCTCAAACAGGCAAAAAGTTCTAGCGAACATGTGAACCCTATTAAAGTCTATGGAACAGGAACATGACAAATCCAAAGTCCTAATTTTAAAGGCTTATATGCAAGTTATTGTCATAAAAAGTGTATAGAGACCCGGGTAATGCCCTAGGGGACGTGTATTAAGGCAAAAAAAGTTTTTCAAACGATCGTTTTTAAAGGATGATTTTTAAAGGAGTGATTTTAATGATGCTTAAAGTGAAAGAATAAAAATGAAATATTCCTTTAAATATTGTGTCCTTAGTTTGCCTGTAGAGTGGCGCATCTGTACAATGTATAGAACATACCGCAGCAATAATGAGATTTCTAAAGGAAAAAATGTAATTTAAACTTGCTCGCGGCTGTAATATATTGCTGACTCTCGCCGTGCAGCGGGCACGTGCCTGCTATAGCTGTTTAAAGGGCCAATGTACATGCTTATTGCAAGAAGAATGTAGAAGAATACATATTGGCCTAAACTGAGGAAGATATTTTTTTAAATATATTTTTTGGGGGTATTTATTATAGCAAAAAGTAAAAAATATTGCTTTTTTTTTTCAAAATTGTTGCTCTTTTTTTGGTTTATAGAGCAAAATATAAAAACTGCCAAGGTGATCAAAAAAAAAGGACATACATTTTGTTTGGGTACAATGCTGCATGACCGCGCAATTGTCAGTTAAAGCGATGCAGTGGTGTATCCCCCAAAAAATGGCCTGGTCATTAAGGGGGTAAATCCTTCTGGTCCTTAAGTGGTTAAAGAAATTTTTCTTTTGTATTGTTTCACTTTAAGCATCATTAAATCACTGCTCCTTTAAAAACAATTGCTTTAAAAACTTTTTTTTTTCCATTGATGCATGTCCCCTAGGGCAGTACCCGGGTCCCCATACACTATTTATGGCAATAACTTACATATAAGCCTTTAAAATGAGGACTTTGGATTATTCATGTTCCTGTCCCATAGACTTATAGCGTTTGCATCTTCGCTAAAAAATAGTTGAATGCCTAATAGCCAATGCCACATCAGCATGAGCATGATTGTTTCCATAATAATAATGCCTCAATTGCAAAACATTATTGTATAGGATTTAAAAAAATCAAACACTAGTAAATGTAATTTCTGTGTGTGATTGTCTTCAGCTCAATAGCCTAGTGGTCTGTGCTTCTACCTTGAAGGATTCAGGCCTTAAAAGACTCATGGGTTCAAATTCCTCAGAGGATATAACCTACTGAAAGCTAGCATAGTACTCAGCAGCAGATGCACGTCAGTTTGCTGGATTCCATGATATTAACTCTTCATTGCACGCAATAGTATGTAAGTATTCAATAATATTATGGTGTGGAAATCCAAAAATTACAGTTTACATTTTTTTTAAATCTAATTCACTTGTGCACTGGAACACAGCTGCCTTAGAAGGGTGGTAGGTTGGCTGGGATTTGAACTCATAACCTAAATGCTTTGTAGAGATCAGTACACGCCACCAAGCCATTGTGCTAAGTTTGCTGAGACATGCATAATAGTGTAGTAGTATGATTAAAGAATGAACATAAATAATTGTTTTCATGTTAATTTCATTTTTTATAATAGATATGTAACTGTAAATGTTTAATACGTGTAACTTTACAGAATAGCAGACATTACTTTGTAATAGGGATGAGCTGAACACCAACCCTGTTTGGTTGTGACAGAACATGAGAACAGACCAAAAATGTGTGCGAACACGCAAACCCCATTAAAGTTTGTGGGACTCAAATGTGAAAAATCAAAAGTGCTAATTTTAAAGGCTAATATGCAAATTATTGTCATAAAAAGTGTTTAGGGACCCGGGTCCTGCCCCAGGGGACATGTATCAATGCAAAAAAAGTTTTAAAAACGGCCGTTTTTTCAGGAGCAGTGATTTTAATAATGCTTAAAGTGAAACAATAAAAGTGTAATATTCCTTATATTAGAACCTCATACTAATTATGATAAGATAAATGGGTAAACCAAATCATACAGGAGTATGTCCTCATCAATACCTAGTTGGGTTTCTCAATACCTCTGTTTTTATATCGACCTTTAAGTTCTCCATTTCATTTCTGTTTGTAATCCAATTTTCATTGACAGTGTATATTGGCATTATCTGTGAAAAATTCTGATAATCATTTGTTATCCTACATTGTATGAAAAACTTGTTAAATAAACAACTAAAAAAAAAAAGTGTAATATTCCTTTAAATATCGTGCTTGGGGGGTGTCTATGGTATGCCTGTAAAGTGGCGCATTTTCCCATGTTTAGAACAGCCCCTGCACAAAATGACATTTCTAAAGGAACAAAAGTCATTTAAAACTGCTTGCGGCTGTAATGTAATGTTGCCCCTCCAGCCCCTTACCAGGCCCTTTGGGTCTGGTATGGATATTAAGGTGAACCCCACACCCAAATTAAAAAAAAAAGTGTGGGGCCCCCATGCCCTATATACTCTAAACAGCAGGAGTATACAGGTGGTCCCCAGGTTATAAACAAGATAGGGACTGTAGGTTTGTTCTTAAGTTGAATCTGTTTGTAATTTGGAACAGGTATATTTTGTAAGTGTAGCCTCCAGGAGCCTGCCCCTGCAGAGCTGACAGAATCTCTGCCCCAGTGTGGCTCCTGTCCCCTAAGCAGACCAACTCAAGCACTGCATGGCATCATTTTGCCTGAGTGCTTGCGTAGCCCCTTGAATGCCTACAGAGCACCGCTGGTTCAGAGGAGAAATCTGCAGAGGAAGAGGCCATAGAGGAAGAAGAAGAGGAGGGGGTGGAGGAGAGAGCTGTGGCAGAATCACCACTAGAATTTTGGAGGCGTGGTGGTGGAACAAGCTCCAACAATACTGAACCCTTTCCTGCATCCTTCCCAGCTGCCAGCAGAGTTACCCAGTGTGCCGTGAAAGAAAGGTAACGTCCCTGTCCATGCCTGCTGAACCATGAGTCAGCAGTAATATGCATCTTACTGCTGACCACCCTGTCCAACAAGGCAAAGACATTGCCTTCCACATGCTGGTAGAGACCCGGAATGGCCTTCCATGAAAAGAAATGGCGTTTGGGAACCTGCCACTGAGATACCGCACATTCCACAAATTCATGAAAGGGGCAGAGTCTACCAGCTAAAAAGGCAGCAGTTGCAGTGCTAACAATTTGGCCAAGCTAGCATTCAGATGCTGATCATGTGGATGGCTGGGACCGAATTTCTTTTGACGGTTTAGCAACTGGGGTAGGGAAATTTGTCTGCTAAAATCAGATGTTGGTGTACCGCTAGCAGATTGACCGCAAGTACTTGGGACACCTATTTCTATACCTTCATTCCTCTCAGTTCAGGTTTCTGAGAGGACTGGAGGAATAGTGGGGTTGGAGATCCCAGCTGATGAGGAGCAAGGAGAGGTCCGCCTTGTTCTTTGATGTGTGTCTTTTAAGTGCTCTTGCCAAATGGACTGCATGGGAGGTCGTCATATGTCTGGTCAATCATGTGGTGCCTAAGCAGCTGCTGTTTTGGCCACGCTTGATACGCTTCAGGCATATGTTGCAAACAGCAATGGTGCAATCTGCTGCACACATTTTAAAAAAGGCCCACACCAAAGAACTTTTCAAAATATGCAGGGAGTCAGCAGCGCCCTGCACCTGCTTAGCTCTGCAGTGTGATGCAATAGGGTGGCTGCCGATAAGCTTCCCCCGGGAGGATATCCTACCTCGTTGGAGATGTGCCACCTCCTCCTCCTTCTCTCAGGCACCCGAGTTGAGTCAGTGACCTCATCATCCCCTCTCTCCTCGTCACTGGAGCAAACTTGGCAGTATGCTGCAGCTGGGGGAACATGACTGCCAGTTTCTTGACCTTCTTGGGCACCCCCTCTCTCTAGGCTGATGTTCCTTCTTTCCTCAACCTGGGTACCATCATCGGAGCCTTCAAATCGCTGGGCATCCTCCTGCAGCATGTACCCAACACTGTGGTCAAATAGTTCGGGGGACTCCTCCGTGCATGATGGTGGGGCTAGGGAAGGAGTGATTGTTGACATGGAGCCGATGAAATAGGCCGCTTTGACAGCTGCATTGGCAGGCAAACTACTCTGAGCCTGGGTGACAGAGGAGGGGGCGGATGAGGACGGCTTTGTTATCCATTCCACCAACTGTCAGAGAGGTTACCTGGTTGGGCGCCGGTGCGCGTTCCTGTGCGCGTTGGTGTGTGCGCTCCTGCTGACACTGGTGGGCATGTTCCGGCTGACCCTGGTGTGTGCGGTGGTGCCCGGGTACGCATGCGTGTGCCTGTGGGCACTGGTCAGCGTACTCCTGTGGGTGCTGGTGTGCATGCCGGTGTTCGGGGGCCTGTGCGCATCGGTGTGCACACGTGCGCAGCATTTGGTGCCAATCGCCCTATTTAGGCCTGCTTCACACTCTGCTTGGTGCTGCCTGATCAACAGCTCTTCCGTGCCTTGTTCCTGTTTCCGGTATCTGTGCTTTGATCTCCTGATAACCCGGCTTGTTTCTTGGATTCCTCTGAACTCTGCCCGCACCTGACCTCTGCCTATTTGACTACTCTTCTGCCTGCTCCATTGTACCTTGTAGCCTGCCTGTTGCCGAATCCAGCTTGTAACCAGACTTCCCTGCTCTGCTCCTGCTCAGCACCTGTTGCCAGTGTTCCTGATTCCTGCCTGCTGTTTAAAGTTCACTTCTCTTCTGACATCTGGACTTCTACACAAGGCTCCCATACCACTCCGCACTCCTGTGCTTCCTGTATACTCTACCAGGGGCCACGAGTCGGACGCTTAAGGGAGTCTACCCTCTGCCCAAGCGGACTCGCCGGTCTGGTCTGACACCAACTCTTCTGCATGTTGTGGCTCAATAACACGGCCAGCTGCAGGAAAAAAGGACAAGTGTGCCCCATGGCCACGTGCTGAGGATGTACCGTGTCCACTACCAGCACTGTCAACTGTAGACACAGAGCCTGCTTGACCTCTTTTAGTGGCCTGTGAGCATCTGCCTCCCCTTGGTGGCCTTTCGGACATGCTGTAAATTTTGTTTAGCAAAAAAAACGACACTGTATTGTGTACTGTGTATACCACCAGGAAAGTAGTAGCAACTGCACTATGGGTGAACAGTACTGTGTACACCAACAGACGTTCAACCACTTGCCTACTGGGCACTTAAACCCCCTCGTGACCAGACCAATTTTCAGCTTTCGGTGCTCTCACACTTTGACAATATCAGTCATGTAATACTGTACCCAAATGAGTTTTTTGTCCTTTTTTCATACAAATAGAGCTTTCTTTTGGTGGTATTTGATCACCTCTGGGTTTTTTTTTTTTTTACGCTATAAATGAAAAAAGACCAAAAATTTTGAAAAAAACCCGCATTTTTCTTTGTTTAAAATTTGCAAATGATTAATTTTTCTTCATAAATTTTGGCCACAATTTATACTGCTACATATCTTTGGTAATTATAACCCAAATTAATGGATATTATTATGTCTTTGTGAAAGTTAGAGAGTCTACAAGCTGTGGTGCAACTCATAAAAAATTGATCACACCTTATGTGGTGGCCTATCTCATTTCTTGCGACCCGAACAAGCCAGGAAAGTACAAATACCCCCCAAATGACCCTTTTTGAAAGTAGACATTCCAAGGTATTTAGTAAGAGGCATGGTGAGGTTTTTGATGTTGTAATTTTTTCCCACAATTCTTTGCAAAATTAAGATTTTTTTTTCCACAAAATTGTCATTGTAATAGGTTATTTCTCTCACATGGCATGTGTATACCACAAATGATGCCCCAAATTACATTCTGCTACTCCTCCTGAGTATTACGATACCACATGTGTGTGACATTTCCACAACCTAGCCACATAGAGAGGCCCAACATGCAGGCAGCACCAACACGTGTTCTAGGAGCATAAATTACACATCTAACTTGTTGACTACCTATTACACTTTTGAAGGCCCTGGAGCACCAGGACAATGACACGTGACACTGTTGGCACATGACACTGATGTGGCATTGATGACAGATGGCACTAATACGTGGCACTGATGACACGTGACATTGATGACAGATGGCACTAATATGTGGCACTGATGACATGTGGCACTGATGACAGATGGCACTAATATGTGGCACTGATGACATGTGGCACTGATGACAGATGGCACTAATATGTGGCACTGATGACACTGATGACAGATGGCACTGATACGTGGCACTAATGACACGTGACACTGATGACAGGTGGCATGTGACACTGACAGGTGGCACTGAGGACAGATGCCACTGATATGTGGCACTGATGACACGTGACTCTGATTACAGATGACACGTGGCACTGGGGACAGGTGGCACTGGGGGGCAGGTGGCACTGGGGACAGATGGCAGTGACAGGTGGTACTGGGGACAGGTGGCACTGGGGACAGATGGCACTGGGTGGCACTGGGGACAGTTGGCACTGATGGGTGGCACTGGGGAGAGATGGCACTGACAGGTGGCACTGGGTACAGATGGCATTGATAGGTGGCACTGGGGACAGGTGGCACTGGGGACAGATGGCATTGTGGGTACTGTGTTGTGTGATTTTTTTTTTTTACTCACACTGCAGCAGGAAGCTCTCCCTCCTCTCATATGGTTTCTGTGTGAGGAGGGAGAGCCAGCGATGAGAGATGATCTCATATGTTTACATATGAGATCATCTCTCATTGGAAGCTCCGAGTGAGTGCTAAATGGCCGCTGTGATTGGCTGTGTCCAAGGGAAACGGCCAACACAGAATTTCCCCGATGTGCGCCCACGGCAGCGCGCAGAGGGGAAGTAAACAGGGGGACGTCCAGGGACACCCTCCCGGCAGTTGAGCGCCGCGCTGTAGCTGTCTTTTGGCTATAGCGCGGGCGCGAAGTGGTTAATAACAACTATGGGTGCACTGTATGTATTGTGTACACCACCAGGAAAGTAGTAGCAACTGCACTAGGGGTGCACGGTACTGTTTACACCATCAGAAGTTTAATAACAACTATGGGTGTACTGTATGTATTGTGTACACCACCAGGAAAGTAGTAGCAACTGCACTATGGGTGCACGGTACTGTGTACACCAACAGAAGTATAAGAACAACTATGGGTACACTGTATGTATTGTGTACACCACCAGGAAAGAAGTAGCAACTGCACTAGGGGTGCACGGTACTGTGTACGCCAACAAAAGTGTAATAACAATTTTGGGTGCAGTGTATGTATTGTGTACACCACCAGGAAAGTAGTAGCAACTGCACTAGGGGTGCACGGTACTGTGTACACCAACAGAAGTGTAATAACAACTATGGGTGCACTGTATGTATTGTGTACACCACCAGGAAAGTAGTAGCAACTGCACTATGGGAGCACAGTACTGTGTAAACCAACAGAAGTGTAATAACAACTATGGGTGCACTGTATGTATTGTGTACACCACCAGGAAAGTAGTAGCAACTGCACTATGGGTGCACGGTACTGTGTACACGAACAGAAGTGTAATAACAATTTTGGGTGCAGTGTATGTATTGTGTACACCACCAGGAAAGTAGTAGCAACTGCACTATGGGTGCACGGTACTGTGTACACCAACAGAAGTGTAATAACAACTATGGGTACACTGTATGTATTGTGTACACCACCAGGAAAGTAGTAGCAACTGCACTAGGGGTGCACTGTACTGTTTACACCAACAGAAGTTTATTAACAACTATGGGTGCACTGTATGTATTGTGTACACCACTAGGAAAGTAGTAGCAACTGCACTAGGTGTGTACGGTACTGTGTACACCAACAGAAATGTAATAACAACTATGGGTGCACAGTATGTATTGTGTACACCACCATGAAAGACGTAGCAACTGCACTATGGGTGCACAGTACTGTGTACACCAACAGAAGTTTATTAACAACTATGGGTGCACAGTATGTATTGTGTACACCACCAGGAAAGTAGTAGCAACTGCACTATGGGTGCACGGTACTGTGTACACCAACAGAAGTATAATAACAACTATGGGTACACTGTATGTATTGTGTACACCACCAGGAAAGTAGTAGCAACTGCACTAGGTGTGCACGGTACTGTGTACACCAACAGAAGTGTAATAACAACTATGGGTGCACAGTATGTATTGTGTACACCACCAGGAAAGTAGTAGCAACTGCACTATGTGTGCACGGTACTGTGTACACCAACAGAAGTATAATAACAACTATGGGTACACTGTATGTATTGTGTACACCACCAGGAAAGTAGTAGCAACTGCACTAGGGATGCACGGTACTGTGTACGCCAACAGAAGTGTAATAACAACTATGGGTGTAATGTATTGACCACCACAGAAAAGTATGAGCAACTGAACTATGGGTGCACAGCACTGTATACGGTGTACACTGCCTGAAGTATATTATAGCACTCAGATATAGCTAAACTGGATACAGTGGATATATATATATATATATATATATATATATATATATATATATATATATATTGCAGCTAACTGACAAACTTTCGATGGACTTTTGGCGGACTTGCGGCGGACTTTCTAACGAACGGACTTGCCTACATACGATCAAACAAAAGTCCGACGGATTCGTACGTGATGACGTACACTGGACTAAAATAAGGAAGTTGATAGCCAGTAGCCAATAGCTGCCCTAGAGTGGGTTTTTGTCCGTCGGACTAGCATACAGACGAGCGGATTTCTGGGTCCGGCTGAGTTACGACATAAAGATTTGAAGCATGTTCCAAATCTAAAGTCCGTCAGATTTGCGGCTGGAAAAATCCGCTGAAAGTCCGGGGAAGCCCACACACGATCGGATTGTCCGCCGGACTTGGTCTGTCGGCGTCCGTCGGACTTTTGTAGCCGAAAAGTCCGACCGTGTGTACGCGGCATAAGTGGAACCTGTCCTGTTAAACCGCTGTATGGTTTTGGCCACCGTGCTGCAGCTCAGTTTCAGGGTCTTGGCAATCAAGTTGTTTGCCATGAGGTGCTATGTTGAACTTCCAGTGACCAGTACGACAGGGTGGGAACTGTAACACCAAATTTAACACACCTGCTCCCCATTCACACTAATTGGGCCCAATTTAGACATTTTCACTTAGGGGTGTACTCACTTTTGTTGCCAGTGGTTTAGACATTAATGGGTGTGTGTTGAGTTATTTTGAGGGGACAGCAAGCTTATACTGTTATACAAGCTGTACACTCACTACTTTACATTGTAGCAAAGTGTCATTTCTTCAGTGTTATCACATGAAAGGATATAATAAAATATTTACAAAAATGTGAGGGGTGTACTAACTTTTGTGAGATACTGTATATATTAAATACGCTGCAGCTAACTGAATCACCTGCCTGCCTGAAGTATATTAGAAACAGTACACCAGGAATGGACTGCAGTCAGATCTAGCTAAACTGGATACAGTGGATATATATATGTTAAATACACTGCAGCTAACTGAATAATCTGCCTTCCTGCCTGCTCCAATCTAAATGACACTCTCTCTCCGTCCACGCCAATGACACACTACACGAGGCTGACGTGCAGGCGGACTTATATAGTGTGGGGCATGGACTTAGTCTCCCTGAGCCATGATTGGCAAAGGGAACCCTGCCTTTGGCCAATTATGGCTCTCTAAGCTGAGGGCGCTGTGATTAGCCAAAGCATGCAGGTCATGGTGCATGCTCTGGCCAATCATCATACAGCAATGCACTGCTCTTCCACAGTGCATTATGGGCCATCATGTCCCACTCGAATTTGGTGCGGTCGTGCAACACTGTACCCAAAAAAAATGTATGTCCTTTTTTTCCCACAAATAGAGCTTTCTTTGTGTGTTTTTTATTTTTTGCTCTATAAGCAAAAAAAAAAACAACACTTTAAATGAAAATCAATATTTTTTACTTTCTGTTAAAAAACATATCCAAATAAAAAAATAAATAAATAAAATAAAAAATAAAATGTCTTCATCAATTTAGGCCAATATGTATTCTGCTACATACTTTTGGTAAACAAAAATCCCAATAAACATAAATTGATTGGTTTGTGCAAAATTTAGAGCATCTACAAATTATGGGATATATTTATGTAGTTTTTATTTATTTACTTATTTTTTCTAGTAATGGTGGTAATCAGCAACTTATAGCAAGACTGCGATATTACGGTGGACAAATTGGACACTAACTGACACTTTTGACACTTTTTTGGGAACCAGTGACACTAATGGGGCGTACACACGGTCGGACTTGGGTTTTTGTCCGTCGGACTAGCATACAGATGAGTGGATTTCTGGGTCCGGCGGAGTTTTGACGTAAAGATTTGAAGCAAGTTCCAAATCTAAAGTCCGTCAGATTTGCGATTGGAAAAGTCCGCTGGAAGTCTGGGGAAGCCCACACACGATCGGATTGTCTGCCGGATTTGGTCCGTCGGACTTTTGTCCCCGAAAAGTCCGACCGGTTGTGCGCCCCATAATACAGTGATCAGTCTACTGGCAGGGAAGGGGTTAACATCAGGGGCGATCAAAGGCTTAACTGTGTGCCTAGCCTGTGTTTGTGTACTGTGTGGGAGGTGATTTTACTAGGGGAAGGCATGAATCCACGTCCCTTTCCTACTGCCCTGTAATGAATGATTGGTGGGTCAGTGTTGCAACCTACCAGATTGAAATTTACTGACACAACACTCAAAATTTTCTGGCACAGCCAAGTTTTTTCTGACATTTCCAAAAGTTACAAAATTACAGTTTGAAGTGCAAATGAGAGTATTTACGCTACAAATACAATATGCAATAAGCAATATGATTTAAAGTAGATAAGGCAAAAAAACATATTTCCTATTTTATTTTGGATATAGTAAGTAAGTAACTCAGGGACAGGACTCAGGAGGGCAAGAAATTAGAATGGGCGCACACACACATAAAATTCACTCACACTCACAGTGACACTGACAGCAGTGTGCAGCAGCACAGATGATGATGAGACCTCCCTGACATAACGCGTCCCCTCCTGAGTCACAGTGACAGTCTCTCTCCAAGCCAAGCACTCCCTCCAGTTCACTTCAGTCTAAACAGCACTGATGGTTCCGGTCCCAGCTTGCCTTGCTCCAATACCGCAGACCCGCACACGAGGTTCTGGCCGCTCTGCTTGGCTCCATTGCACCATGACATCACACGCCACGCTCAGGCACCGCCTCCACCAGAGCCGCCCGATCACACTGTAGCAGGCACTTGGATGGTCTCAGCCAAGCCGAGCATCAGAGCCATATTTTTTTACTGGCAACCTTTTAATTTTACTGGCAGGAGAGCTTTGCCTATTTTTTACTGCCTGCCAGTAAAAATACTGACATTTTGCAACACTGTGGTGGGTGCCGGGGATATCGAGTCCATGGTACCCGCTGATTGGCTCCCGCTGTACATAATACATGTAGCCCCCTGTTCCTAAAATTGGGGCTATAGTGTAATTTAGTTTTGGCTGAGCTGTAACCAGTTGTGCATTTCCCACTGTTGCCAGTAGGTGTCACTGGTACCACAGGACAGTGTGAGAATAACAACTAGGTTGAGCTGTAATGAATATTCTTTTTCCAGAAACAGCCCAGTAGGAGGTTCCTAGCTGCTGTGCATTCTGGGAAGGGGTATTTATTGAACAGAGGTCATGTGCTCTAGTCAGTTCTCACCTCGTGGTCCTCCAGGCCTGAGGCTACATTGCTGAAAGCTCTGCAAGTGGGCCCAGAAACCTGTCTGGGGCCTACTACTCCTGAGGCCGTCCTTAGGCTGTCTTGCCTGAATGGAAGAAGCTGAGCCAAGCTGAGGAGATCTAAGGGAGGACCCTTGCTGGAGAGAGCTAGGATGAAGGCTGGTCTCTCAGAAGGGCCTGGTGACTCGGTGGAAGGATGCACCTACATCTAAACTACCCTCACAGTATCACTGTATGGTTTAAAGGTTCTGGTACCGTGAAGCTGCTCTACAATCTAATCAAGGAAATACGCTCCTGGCTACTAAGTTTGTGAGAGAGACTTATTCAGGCATTTACTGGCTGCTAAGTATGTGAGAGAGGCTTATCCAGGCACTTACTGGTTGCTAGGTCTGTGTGAGAGACCTACCCAGGTATTCAGGATCTGCTAGAAGAAAAGCTGTTTTGTCCTTTGATTCAAGGAGTCTGTAAGTGATTAAGTGAAAATTAGCCATTGTCCTTCCCTAGTGTCATGTAACTTGTTAGTGTTAGAAAGGTCTCAGGTATGAATGGGGAGCAGGAGTGTTAAATCTGGTGTTATCGCTCTCATTCTCTCATACTGGTCACTGGAAGTTCCACGTGGCACCTCATGACAAAGAACTCTGAGGAGCTGATAAAAAGAATTGTTGCTCTACATAAAGATGGCCTAGGCTATAAGAAGATTGCCAAGACCCTCAAACTGAGCTGCAACATGGTGGCCAAAACCATACAGCGGTTTAACAGGACAGGTTCCACTCAGAACAGGACTTTCCATGGTCGACCAAAGAAGTTGAGTGCACGTGCTCAGCGTCATATCCAGAGGTTGTCTTTGGGAAATAGACACATGAGATCTGCCAGCATTGCTGCAGAGGTTGAAGAGGAGGGGGTCCAGCCTGTCAGTGCTCAGACCATACGCCGCACACTGCATCAAATTGGTCTGCATTGATGTCGTCCCAGAAGTAAGCCTCTTCTAAAGATGATGCACAAGAAAGCCCGGCAAACAGTTTGCTGAAGATAAGGAGACTAAGGACATGGCATACTGGATCCATGTCCTGTGGTCTAATGAGACCAAGATAAACTTATTTGGTTCAGATGGTGTCAAGCGTGTGTGGCGGAAACCAGATGAGGAGTACAAAGACAAGTCTGTCTTGCCTACAGTCAAGCATGGTGGTGGGAGTGTCATGGTCTGGGGCTGCATGAGTGCTGCCGGCACTGGGGAGCTACAGTTCATTGACGGAACCATGAATGCCAACATGTACTGGGCCTACAGAGACTGGGCCGCAGGGCAGCATTCCAACATAACGACCCCAAACACACCTCCAAGACCACCACTGCCTTGCCAAAGAAGCTTAGGGTAAAAGTGATGGACTGGCCAAGCATGTCTCCAGACCTAAACGCTATTGAGCATCTGTGGGGCATCCTCAAACAGAAGGTGGAGGAGCACAAGGTCTCTAACATCCACCAGCTCTGTGATGTTGTCATGAAGAAATGGAAGAGGACTCCAGTGGCAACCTGTGAAGCTCTGATCAACTCCATGCCCAAGAGGCTTAAGGCAGTGCTGGAAATTAATGGCGGCCACGCAAAATATTGGCACTTTGAGCCCAATTTGGACATTTTCACTTAGGGGTGTACTCACTTTTGTTGCCAGCAGTTTAGACATTAATGGCTGTGTGTTGAGTTATTTGGAGGGGACAGCAAATTTACACTGTTATACAAGCTGTACACTCACTACTTTTAATTGTATCAAAGTGTAATTTCTTCAGTGTTGTCACATGAAAAGGTATAATTAAATATTTACAAAAATGTGAGGGGTGTACTCACTTTTGTGAGATACTGTGTGTGTGTGTGTATATGTATATATATATATATATATATATATATATATATATATATATATATATATATATATATATATATATATGAAGAACTATAAATTATAGTATAAAAGTAGACATGCAAATCATGTAGTATAGCTTGTTTTGATGCAATAATATGATGCGCATACTTGGGAGTAAAATGATACCCGATGGTAGTAAACATAATGAATACATGCTGGTACAGACAGCAACACAGTCTGGAAGCACAGTTGCAAAATGAAGGTTCAAACAAAATAAGCGAGAATAGAGCAGAATAATCAATATTTTATTTTTAAACAGTGCTCTAGAGGCTGCTTCTTTAACATGTGTCTGTTGTATAATGTCATAACTAATATGCCTAAAATGCACTGTTTAGGCTCAGTATAGGCTCAATCATTGTAGTATGCTTGATCACACATGGTGGGATTAATTTCTGTTTGTAGTGGCACAAGGTGAAATTAGAGAATGGTATCGCAAATCTCATGTAGAAGTTTCATGACATTTGGTTCTTATCCCATCATTCTAATATGTATAATCATAAATGTAACATAGACTGGTTCAAAAAGTTACTGAATTTTTTTTTAATATGTAAAAAACTTTCTAATATCTGGTCATCATGAGTGTATTAGGTTAAATTCATGTACATTTGGTCCAGTAGAGGGAAGTTTTGATCATCCCTGGGGAAAGGAGGCCCACCAAGTGAATCTCTGATTCTAGTAAATCGGGAACAATATATGAAAAGAAACTTCAGAAGCTTTATCTTACCTGAAGATATCTTAGAAAACAAGGGAACACTTGAAAAGTAAAATGAACAGCAAGTAACTAAGGTTAATAAACTATTTTAAATTAACAACCAGCCCTAGCTGCTGAAATTTAGAAGTGAGAATTAATTTTAAAAACATGATGATTTTGAAGGGGAATCAGTCCACGAGAAAAGATCACTAGTACATGAAGCAGTTTACTAACTACAGTGGCTTGCAAAAGTATTCACCCACCTTGGCATTTTTCATGTTTTGTTGCCTCACAACCTGGAATTAACATGGATTGTTTGCGGATTTGCATCATTTAATTTACAGAACATGCAAACAACTTTGAAGATTTTTTTTTTTTATTGTGAAGCAAACAACAAATAGGACAAAATAACAGAAAAAGTAAATGTGCATAACTATTCACCCCCCTAAAGTCAATACTTTGTAGAAACACCTTTTGCGGCTATCACAGCTCCAAGTTGCTCTGGATAAGTCTCTATGAGCTTGCCATATCTTACCATTGGGTTTTTTGCCCATTCCTCCTTGCAAAACTGCTCCATCTCCTTCAAGTCGGATGGTTTGTGCTTGTGAACAGCAATCTTTAAGTCTGACCACAGATTTTCTATTGGATTGAGGTCTGGGCTTTGACTAGGCCATTCCAACATATTTACATGTTTCCCCTTAAACCAATCAAGTGTTGCTTTAGTAGTGTGTTTGGGGTCATTGTCCTGTTGGAAGGTGAACCTCCACCCTAGCCTCAAATCACACATAGAGTGGTACAGGTTTTGCTCAAGAATATGCCTGTATTTTGCACCATCCATCTTTCCCTCAACTCTGACCAGTTTCCCAGTCCTGACTGCTGAAAAACATCCCCACAGCATGATGCTGCCACCACCATATTTCACTGTGGGGATAGTGTTCTTTGGGTGATGTGATGTGTTGGGTTTACTCCAGACATAGCGTTTACTTTGATGGCCAAAAAGTTCAATTCTAGTCTCATCAGACCAGAGCACCTTCCTCCATACATTTTGGGAGTCTCTCACATGCCTTTTTGCAAACTCAAAATGTGCCATTTTGTTTTTTGCTGAAAGTAATGGCTTTCTTCTGGCCACTCTGCCATAAAGCCCAACTCTATGGAGTGTGCTGCTTATTGTCGTCCTATGTACAGATACTCCAGTCTCTGCTGTGGAACTCTGCAGCTCCTCCAGGACTACCTTAGGTCTTTGTGCTACTTCTCTGATTAATGCCCTCCTTGCCCAGTCAGTGAGTTTTGGTGTGCAGCCGTCTCTTGGCAGGTTTGCTGTTGTGTCATGTTCTTTCCATTTGGTTATGATAGATTTGATGGTGCTCCTAGGGATCATCAAAGATTTGGATATTTTTTATAACCTAACCATGACTTGCACTTCTCAACAGCATTGTTCTTTACTTGTCTGGAGAGCTCCTTGGTCTTCATGGCAGTGTTTGGTTAGTGGTGCCTCTTGCTTAGGTGTTGCAGCCTCTGGGGCCTTTTAAAAAGCTGTGTATATGTAATGACAGATCATGTGACACTTAGATTGCACACAGGTGGACATCATTTTACTAATTATGTGACTTCTGAAGGTAATTGGTTGCATCAGAGCTTTTTATGGGCTTCATAACAAAGGGGGTGAATACTTACGCACATGCCAATTATTATTTTTTTATTTCTGAAAAATAGTTTTGTATATGTTTTTCTCATTTTACTTCACCAACTTAGACTACTGTGTTCTGATCCATCACATATAATTCAGATTAAAAAATAACACTGAACTAAAGGCTGTAATGTAACAAAATAGGTAAAAAGCCAAGGGGGGGTGAATATTTTTGCAAGCCACTGTAGATAAAGTGGCAAGTGTCTTCTGAGTAAGTCAGTATATAAACTAAATTTACATAACAATATCACATTTACTCTGTGCATAGACATTCAAAAGAATAATGTCTGGGCACAGAGCTGCATCAATAGCTTTTGATTCTTTACAGAATAATTAAACAAAAGGCAACAAAAATGTGGAATTTAGGTGGCTGATTATTTAACAAAAGCAGCATGAATTAAAAAATTAAAAGCAATTTTCCTAGTCTTCCGCCTTCTCACCCACAGTCTACACCACTATGTGATCTAACTTCATAACTGAAAATCTCACTTATGATGTTTTTAATTCCCTTTATTTTTCTTTGGCGCCTACGGGCCATTTCCTAAAACTGGTTGCATTATTTATTCAAGTTCTGATAGTGCTTCCAGCTCTGTCTTCATTTTGTTCTGCAGTTTTGCAGATTTCTGCAGGTCAATGAACAGAAAAGAAAACAGTTCTAAAATAAGTGTGTAGCCTGTTGATGTTCAGGTATATAAGAAGATCCCTAGATGTACCAGTCGATCAATGGCATATGTAAAAACCATTGCAGGTTTTTCTACAGTATGTATTCCAACACAGAGGGTGAGGGCAGTACTACCTAGTTGCATAATTATTCATCCACCAACTGAATTTTTACAATAGGTTAACATAGAATGTACAAATGCAAAAGTTGGTTAATGATGTCAGCCAACAGCTCAACAGGTTTGTTTGCATTTAGCAGTCCACCAGGAAGATCTCATTCACAATAGAGTGTCGGTAAGAGTGGATCATCATCGGACATTTATGTTATGGGACATTATTTTCGGACATCATAGGGCATAGGTTTTTTTTTTTACATCATGGGACTTTTTTTTAATAAAGGTTTTTATCTATGCTGTAAATGTGTTTATTAAATATGACATTTTTTTGTGAATTGGGGGCTATTTAAACTGTACTCATTCACATGGGGGGACAGATTCCTGGGGCCCCCTATTCTAATGGGTAGGGATGAGCCGAACACTCTCCTGTTCGGTTCGCAGCAGAACATGCGAACAGGCAAAAAATACGGCAGAACACACGAACACCATTAAAGTCTATGGGACACGAACATGAATAATCAAAAGTGCTAATTTTAAAGGCTTATATGCAAGTTATTGCCATAAAAAGTGTTTGGGGACCTGGGTCCTGCCCCAGGGGACATGTATCAATGCAAATTAAAAAAAAAAAAACGGCCATTTTTTCGGGAGCAGTGATTATTTTAATGCTTAAAGTGAAACAATAAAAATGAAATATTCCTTTAAATATTGTGCCTGGGGGTGTCTATAGTATGTTTGTAAAGTGGCGCAGTACCACAACAAAATTACATTTCTAAAGGAAACATTGTGACTTAAAACTGATCGCAGCTGTAATGAATTGAAAAAAAGAGCATGGGATCCCTCCCAGTCCATTACCAGGCCCTTTTGGGTCTGGTATGAATATTAAGGGGAACCCCGAACCAAAGTTAAAAAAAAAATGTGTGGGGGTCCCCCTAAAATTCATACCAGGCCCTTCGGGTCTGATATGGAAATTAAGAGGAACCCTGCGCCAATTTTTTTTTAAATGGCGTAGGGTTCCCCCCTTCAGGTCTGGTATGGATTTTAAGGGGAAACCTGCTCCAAGATTTTAAAAAAATGGCGTAGGGGTCCCCCCCAAAATCCATACCAGCACGCAACCTGGCAGGCCACAGGAAAAGAAGGGGGATGAGAGAGTGCCCCCCCGAACCGTACCAGGCCACATGCCCTCAACATGGGGAGGGTGCTTTGGGGTAGCCCGCCAAAGCACCTTGTCCCCATGTTGATGGGGACAAGGGCCTCATCCCCACAACTTTTGCCTGGTATTTGTGGGGATATGCGGGCAGGGGGCTTATTGGAATCTGGAAGCCCCCTTTAACAAGGGGACCCCCAGATCCTGGCCTCCCCCTGTGTGAAATGGTAATGGGGTACAAGTCCCCCTACCATTTCACAAAAAAAAGTGTCAAAATGTTAGACAAGACACAGCTTGGGACAAGTCCTTTATTAAAAAATAAAAAATAAAAATGTCCCACGATGTCCATTCATCTTTTTCTATCACGCCACCCGACGGACCAAAAAAGAAAAAAAAAATCCGCCATCGATCCACCTCCATGCCGGGTGACGCTTCTTCGCTGTGACACCTCTTATATAACTGAGGACGGGACCACCCAGTGATGTAAGCGGGTGACCCCGCCCCCTCTGATGCCACGGGGACTTCCCCATGGCTTCCCCGTAGCATCAGAGTGGGGCAGGGTCACACATGGAGGTGGATCGGTGGCGGCTTTTGTTTTTCTTTTTTGGTCCGTCGGGTGGTGTGGGACTTTTTTTTTTTTAATAAAGGACTTGTCCCAAGCTTTGTCTTGTCTTTTTTAAAATTTTGACACTTTTAGTGTGAAATGGTAGGGGTACATTTCACACAGGGGGGAGGCCGGGATCTGAGCATTCCCTTGTTAAAGGGGGCTTCCAGATTCCAATAAGCCCCCCGCCCGCAGACCCCCACAACCACCGGGCAAGGGTTGTGGGGATGAGGCCCTTGTCCCAATCAACACGGGGACAAGGTGCTTTGGGGGGCTACCCCAAAGCACCCTCCTCATATTGAGGGCATGTGGCCTGGTACGGTTCAGGAGGGGGGTGCTCTTTCATCCCCCCTCTTTTCCTGTGGCCTGCCAGGTTGCTTGCTCGGATAAGGGTCTGGTATGGATTTTGGGGGGACCCCTTCTCCATTTTTTTAACATTTGGCGCAGGGTTCCCCTTAATTTCCATATCAGACCCAAAGGGCCTGGTATGAATTTTAGGGGGACCCCCACACATTTTTTTTTTAATTTTGGTTCGGCGTTCCCCTTAATATTCATACCAGACCCAAAGGGCCTGGTAATGGATGGGGGGGTCCCATGCTCTTTTTTTCAATTATCTATATCTATGCTGCTGAGACCTGACAATTCATTACAGCTGTGATCAGTTTGAAATGCTAATTTTTCTTTTAGAAATTAAATTTTGCTGTGGTACTGTTCTAAACACGGGATAAATGCGCCACTTTGCAAGCATACTACAGACACCCCCCCGGCACAATATTTAAAGGAATATTTTATTTTATTGTTTCACTTTAAGCCTTTAAAAAAGAAAAAAATTGCATTAATACATGTCCCCTGGGGCAGGACCCAGGTCCCCAAACACTTTTTATGACAATAACTTGCATATACTGCAAGCCTTTAAAATTTGATTTTTCATGTTAGTGTCCCATAGACTTTAACGGTGTCCCGGCAGCTTTCGAATTTGCCGCGAACACCGCATATAGTTCGCTGTTCGTTTGACTCGAACATCGGGCTCATTCCAACTAATGGGGCTTCCAGATTTTGATAAGTTCCTCCCACAGACCCCCCTCTCTTACATGGCCAGGGGGAAGAGGCCCTTGTCCACATCCACATGGAGACAAGGTGCTTTGCTAGAGAATGTCCTAAAATCTATATGAGAGCCTTTTCACGGCATGAAGGAGGTGTGTGTGTGTGTGGAAGGGGGGGGGGGGGGTAGCAAGTAAGTGGCTTCCCCATTTCCAAACAATATCGTGCCCTGTAGAAAAAAAACATGGGGTTCACATCCCAAATTTGAAAATTCAGCAAACCTCCAGTAGATTGAATCCAAGCAGATTCAACCATCACTGAGTGGGCTGCAGTATAGGAAAAAAAAGCTACAATATAAGGAAGGCATTATGTGGTAAGAAAGATTAAAATAGGCATCTTTTTCATGATGCATTTAATTAATCATAGTAGAAGTAGCAAACAGGGTGGGTGGCTATCTAAAGTGGAGTATACACTCTTGTGCATATTTTCCTTTAGGACAAAAAACTGCATGAAGTTCATACTGATATCGTTAAAGTATTAAAGCCTAGACACGCGGGCCGAATGTAGGATGGCATTGGCCGACATTCGACACGTGTGTACTGCAATCGGTTAGAGAGAAGCCGGCCGTTTGGCCACCTTCTGTCAAAGGGGCATGGCCAAAAAAGGTCTGACGATCAGCTCTCAATCAGCACTCCTGTCAGAACACAATAGAACAGCAGGGGAGATTGCTGTACTAACGTCAGATATTTAGTATCAGGGACATCTCCTGAAATCTCAGGTTTATTTTATGTTCAGCCCTGCTGGGTTGAAAAAAAAACTACTAGTGTGTACTAGGCTTTAATGTATCTTCAATGTAAGGCTTCAATGTAAAAACAGTAAAAGTAAAAAAGACTATACTGTACACTGCACAGGAGATATCACTGGGCCTATGTGCAGATATGTTTGATGTGTCCTGACAAGCATAACTACACAATTTCATATGAACAGCTTTCCAGTGATAACTACAAATGTATATGCTTGTTCTGACAGTACTGCATGTAGACTTTTTTGTTTACCTGCTTATTTGCTTGGCCTATTCAATTGCATAACAAGCTGGCCAATATGGATTTTTTTTTATACATATATGTCTTATTGCACTACCATAATTTGATTGTCAGTCTACACAGCAAATTCGGATTGCACTGTATGTATTATTAGTGTACACTTTTACATAGTTACACAGTAGGTGAGGTTGTGGTTGAAAAAAGACACAAGTCCATCAAGTCCAACCTATTTGTGTGATTATATGTCAGTATTACATTATATATCCCTGTATGTTGCGGTTGTTCAGGTGCTTATCTAATTGTTTTTTGAAACTATTGATGCCCCCGCTGAAACCACCACCTGTGGAAGGGAATTCCACATCCTTGTCGCTCTTACAGTAAAGAACCCTTTACGCAGTTTAAGGTTAAACCTCTTTTCTTCTAACTTTAATGAGTGCCCACTTGTCTTATTAAACTCCCTTCTGCGAAAAAGTTTTATCCCTATTGTGGGGTCACCAGTATGGTATTTGTAAATTGAAATCATATCCCCTCTCAAGCGTCTCTTCTTCAGAGAGAATAAGTTCAATGCTCTGAACCTTTCTTCATAACTAATATCCTCCAGACCCTATATTAGCTTTGTTGCCCTTCTCTGTACTTGCTCCATTTCCAGTACATCCTTCCTGAGGACTGGTGCCCAGAACTGGACAGCATACTCCAGGTGAGGCCTGACCAGAGTCTTGTAGAGTGGGAGAATTATCACTTTATTTCTGGAGTTAATCCCCTTTTTAATGCATGCCAATATTCTGCTTGCTTTGCTAGCAGCAGCTTGGCATTGCATGCCATTGCTGAGCATATCATCTACTAGGACCCCCGGGTCCTTTTCAATCCTTGATTACCCAGAGGTTCTCCCCCTAGTGAGTAATGGACATTTGTGTACTGAGTAGATTGCATTCATATTTTTGCCACCCAAATGCATTATTTTACATTTTTCTACATTAAACCTCATTTGCCATGTAGTTGCCCACCCAATTAATTTGTTCTGATCTTCTTGCAAGTTTTTCACATCCTGCAAAGAAGTTATTGTCCTGCTTATCTTAGTATCGTCTGCAAATATAGAGATTGAACTGTTTACCCCATACTCCAGGTCGTCTATGAACAAATTAAATAGGATTGGTCCCAGCACTGAACCCTGGGGTACCCCACTTCCCACCTCTGACCATTCCAAATACTCCCCATTTATCACCACCATATGAACTCGCCTTTGTAGCCAGTTTTCAATCCATGTACTCACCCTATGGTCCATGCCAACGGACCTTACTTTGTACAGTAAACATTTTTTGGGGAACTGTGCCAAATGCTTTTGCAAGATCCAGATACACCACGTCTACAGGCCTTCCTTTATCTAGATGGCAGCTCACCTCCTCATAGAAGGTTAATAGATTGGTTTGGAAGGAATGATTCTTCATGAATCCATGCTGATTACTGCTGATAAAACCGTTGTCATTACTAAAATCTTGTATATAGTCCCTTATCAACCCCTACAAGAGCTTGCATACAATTGATGTTAGGCTAACTGGACTGAAATTCCCAGGGATGTATGTTGGCCCTTTTTTAAATATTGGTGCTACATTGGCTTTTCTCCAATCAGCTGGTACCATTCTAGTCAGTAAACTCAGAAAAAATTAGGAACAATGGTCTGGCAATTATTTGACTGAGTCCCCCAGGTACCTCGGGTGCAAGCCATCTGGTCCCGGTGATTTATTAATGTTCAGTTTCCCAAGTCTATTTCTAATTCTGTCCTCTGTTAGCCAAGAGGGTGCTACAATTTGCTATACTGTGTTTCATATGCACACACACATTTGTGTACTGATGTGAGCTTGCAAATCAAGCATACCATAGCATTTTTTCTGTTCTCGGTCATATCCTTTAGAAAATCTAGTCCTATATTTTGTAAAGATTAACATTTATTCAGTCATTTACAGTACATGCTTCCTGCTATCTTCTAAAATGTACTTATGTTTTAATTGTAATTTATTTCACTTCTATTTGAATCCTTCCTGGTTGTTTAGCTATTCTTTTAATAATAGGCAATACTGAGTTTCATGAAGAAAACTGATGATATTATAGAACTGATGTGCAAAACTACTGTTCAATGATTATAGATGTGTATAATGCTTTTAGTGTGCCAGAAAAATGAAGTGCAAATTGCTGATGTTGCACCATCTGCAAAAGAAATACAAAACAAGGGAAAAGGGACTTTAAAGGTTGTCACTCATAACTCCAGATAAAGGCAGTGAGTACTCACAAATAATTTTAAAAAATACAAATGTTTATTCACAATACAAATTTCATAAATATTTATAAAAAAAACCTCGAACACTTGTCATAAGTTTAGCCTGTATTCCCCAATTAAATTATAGTATATTTATTCTAAAAGGACCTTTCCCCTATGAGACATAAATGTACCTCAAAAGGAGTAATGACATCAACAATTATCCATAAATGTATTGGGCTAGATCACAAAAACAATGGCAGTACTGGTCTTGATCTCTGATCTCTACGCATTTCGCCAATAACTGGCTTCTTCGGTACATCCTATTTATATTGGGGAGAAAATCACAGTTATTTACAACAAACAATTATAATTCCTGTAATTATAGTCAAGCTGAATACTCACATACAAACAATCTGAGCAAGAGCAGTTCCCCTTGTGGACTTTAAAGGCACATGTGGAAGAACGTGTAGAAAAGTGTAAAGTATATAAATAGTAATTTATTCATCACAAAAATATCATAAAAACATCAACAACGTTATAACAAATAATAGAGGGAATGCAATTCATACAATTGTACAACTACAACTATTGATACCAATGTGCTTGCACCCAACGCGTTTCGGAGTTGTTATAGCCTCCTTCTTCAGGGGTGATTGTAAGCTTAAGCAGAGGTTTCTAGATTGATTAGATGTTGTATTTAACAAAGAGATAGTAAGTATGTGTACATAGGAGACCATAAGAACATGAATTTAAGTTAACTTTGTTGCATTTACACTTACATTGGCATATATGTAGACTAGTTTTGCATTCCACAAAAATTTAAAAACAGAGGCGCTGACACTGTCTGCCCACCCAGCGTGTTTCCCAATCGTGGTATAACAGGGTCACTTGGTATCCCCAGAGTATTAATGATCTGTATGCAGCAGGTGGAAGTAGCTAAATGTAGATGTACATAAGTGGTTTACTTCCTCATAGTGGGAAGAAGGGCCCATATACATAGGGCGTAGAGAGATTTTAGATCTGGAGTTCCACTGAGGCCAAATGCGGGTCCTGTAAAATGTGAAGGTGTGTATCTATCTATCTATCTATCTATCTATCTATCTATCTATCTATCTATCTATCTATCTATCTATCTATATATATATATATATATATATATATATATATATATATATATATATATATATATATATATATATATATATATATATATATATATATATATATATATATATATATATATATATATATACATACAAACAATCAGGAGTTATGAGTGGCAACCTTTAAAGTCCTTTGTCCCTTGTTTTGTTGTTTTATTGTGCAAGCCTTTACAGTTTAATTAAACTGAACGTAAGCAAACTGCAAGTAATCATTATAAGCTATAAAAAAACAATGCTTTAAACATTCTGTGAAAAAGTGTTTTATAAACAGCAAATGAAATATTGTTTGTTTGAAATTTAAATGATATACTTTTGTGTCTTCATTATAGGACCAAACTGCTTTGCAGAGACTATTGTAATCCCAGCAGGAAGAGAAATAAAGACTGATGATTGCACTATATGCCATTGTACCTATGAAGAAGGCACCTGGAGAATTGAACGACAAGCACTGTGCACTAGACATGAATGCAAACAGATATAATAAACTTTAAAAAAAGAATAACTCAGAGGCATCAATGGACTTATAGCAACGGACAATCTGAAAGGAACACATGGGAAATTTACATGGAAGAAACTGTTCCTGCTGTATTTCTTTTTCATAAAATGTAAAATATAATAATTTTGACAAAAATAAGATCTAGATTTCTGTCTGAATAAATGTGTATTTTTCACTGTAATTACTTAACTAAACAATATTCTATATATCTACACATCCTTGCAGACCATAAAAATAAATGTTTTATACAGATAATTTGAGTTAAGATGATCTACATTTATTGTGTCTTATACCTATATCTTTTTGTACCAAATATTAAATTAGGTAATGTCATACTTAATAATAAACTCTATAAAGAACACTCTATGGATGATTTACTCATGGGGTAAAGGCTGTTCACTTTGCCAGTATCTAATCATAACAAAACAAAAAAAAAACATTTTTACTAGCACATGAATGAGTATTTAAAGTGAATAGATAAAATATGTGGTGGGGAGCTGTGAGAATGTCATCGTCCCAATATATATAGAACAAGAAAAACCCTCCATGATGCGGGACTTTTATAGGCCATGCAGACAAGTAACCACATAGGCAAACAAGTACCGTATTTATCGGCGTATAACACGCACTTTTTTCCCCTTAAAGTCAGGGGAAAGTCGCAGGTGCGTGTTATACGCCGATCCCCTGCGATCCCGAGCTGTCAAAAGTTAAAAATCGCCGACCGCGATTTGAAAATGGCGCCGAACCTACTCGGATAGCTCCGCTCGGGGCTACGAGTGAAACCGAAAGTAAACGAGAGCCGCCGGAAAGAGCCGAGGACCGGCTCTGTGTATTTCGGCGCCGGCGGCGCCATTTTCAAATCGCGGTCGGCGATTTTGAAGCACAGCAGCAGGGACAGGGGATCGAAGGCTGCACTGGGGCAAGGCTGCACTGGGGCAAGGCTGCACTGGGGCAAGGCTGCACTGGGGGAAGGCTGCACTGGGGGAAGGCTGCACTGACAAGGCTGCACTGACAAGGCTGCACTGACAAGGCTGCACTGACATGGCTGCACTGACATGGCTGCAATGGGGCAAGGCTGCACTGAGAAGGCTGCAATGATGGGCATTTAAATGTAAGTTTTTTCCCTTCAACTTCCCTCCTAAAAGTTTTTTTTTCCTTAAAATTCCTTCCTAAATTGGGGTGCGTGTTATACGCCGATAAATACGGTATATAAAATATGTACATGTAAATAAGAGGAGAACCTCTATGAAACAACTGAACGGTGAGAAATCCAAAGGGGTGGATGTCTCACCCTTCTGTTGTTCCATAGAGTTTCTCCTCTTATTTACAAGCTGCTTTTTACCTAAGCCCTACTTCTGATTTCCCTTTCTCAGATGATTTTACTCTGTTTAAAATACAAATTATATTTTTATATTCTGTACTTGCTTGCCTATGTGGTTACTTTTCCACATTGCCTATAAAAGTACTGCATCTTGGAGGGTTTTTCTTGTTCTATTTAAAGTGAATACAGCTTTGTCTTATTTACCAACATTGATTTCCTCAACTAAACATATATTTTACAATGTTTGATTTGCTGGTAATTTGCCTATACTCATTTATCAATTTAAAGTGGCTTTAAAGGCTCAAGGTTTTTTTACCATTCTATGCATGAAGGTAAAAAAACCTTCTGTGTGTAGCCCCCCAGCCCACCCTGTACTTACCTGAGCTCCCTCTCGATCCAGCGGGAGCTAAACTTCTCCTGGGCTAATTGGCTGAGACAGCAGCGTGAGCCATTGGTTACTGCTCCTGTCAATCACAGGCAGTAAACCAATGAGGAGAGAGTGGGGTTGGGGGTGGGGCCGAGCTGTGGCTCTGTGTGTCTTATAGATGCATAGAGCAGGGCTTGAGAGTGAGCATGCACCAGGGTGCCCCAGAACAAGTGGCTTGCTATTGGGGGCACTGGTTGAAGAGGAGGAGACAGGAGTGTCGGCAGGGGACCTGAAAAGAGGAGGATCAGGGCCGCTGTGTGCAAATCCACTGCACAGAGCAGATAAGTATAACATGTTTGTTATTTTTTTTAAATGAACCTTTAAAGTTGTTTTAACTCTATTGCAATCCAGTTAACCATTACATGTGCTTGACATGTAATGCTTATAAATACCAAAATCTTTCTTGCTATCAACCTACACTGCATCAATCACACTGAGAGAGGAAAAAAAAGCTGTCTCGGACAAGTGGAACTCTATTAATTTGTACCAAGAGATTACCTCATCAATGTTTGTTTCTTAGTTAATTGTCCATTCATATGCTACAGAAGAAAAAAGCATGTTCAGCAACCAGGCAAACCACAAAAACAAGCAAATAGTTTTTGAATATAATCCAGAATTGTATAGAAACCAATAATAATTCCAAACCATAAATACATTTGAAGTGATTTTTGTACAATCAAAAAAACAAGCAAAAAAAACTCCAGAACATTATAAAAGATTAAAAAAATGTGCACAGACATAGTGCTTTATCCCATGAAACCTCCATTCAATGTTTTTTTGTTAGTGAGTAACTGTGGTCCCACCTGTTAAATGAACCCCTCTATTTTAATTGTGACCAAGACAAAAATGTATAGAAATTCTAAATTTTACATTGATTACCAAAACAGGGTAGAAGGGAATTCTGATGGTGACAACGTTTAGAGAGACAGTTATCTAAGAGAGGATTTCCCTTCAATTTGAAAAGATTGCCTCTTACTTCCTGTTGCATCTGCAATACAAGTAGTAATGAGAAATCTTTATAGTAGGATGCAGACAGCAAAAACAAAAAACAAGAGGTTCAACCATTCCCTACTCCTATCCAAAACAAATATAAAACATTTTTCTTTTTTTTTTTTTAATTCTTAAAATACTTTATTACGTATTTCAAAGGCAACAACAAGAAATAGAAACACATTGCTTTGGTACATTAACAAATGTGTAGAAAGTAATAACAATGGTTACAGTCTAATGGTCCATTTTGATGAATGCATCGATCAAAATATAACATCAGATATTGGTACATTAGTTACAGACATACATTTGGGTATATTACTATAGTGCATCCTGGATTTGTAGCCAGGGTTTCCACGCAGTGGTGTATTTGACATAAGTGTTGTTTTTCAGAGCAGAAAGTTTTTCAAACTCTTTCACTAAATTTAGTTGGAGCTTAACATCAGAGATATTCGGGATTGATGAACTTCTCCATTTGCGCATAATGAGTAATCTAGCAGCAAATAATATTTGCATGATCAGGGTTCTGAAGTTGTGTGGAACGGATTCTATTGCTATGCTGAGAATAGCTATTGAAGGGGAGGGTTTGGTTACAATACCCGTAATGTCAGAAATAAAAGAGAATATTTATTTCCAGAAGGGATATATGGGGGGCAATCCGTGAGAATATGTATTAATGAACCTAAATGTGAACATCCCCTCCAACAATGGTCATTATCCAGGTTTGCAAATTTGCACATTTGGACGGGGGGTAAGGAACTGTCTGTGATGGATTTTTTTTGACAATTCCAAGTAGTTAATGCGTTTTGATGCTGTGTGATTATATAGTATAGCTTGCTGCCATTGCGAGTCAGAGAAGGAAGTTTGCAGATCTCTTTCCCACATCTTTAATGCTGCTGTTTTAACAAATGTGGTTTTACTTTGAAGGAGATTATATAGTATAGTAATCCCTTTCGTGTTTGGGGATTTGGAAGTCCAGAAGGACCATGCTTTATGGGGTAGTTTGACATCCAAAGTGTGTTTTTGTGGGTATGAGGCTATTTGTCTATATGTATACAAACCTTGAGGAGGTACTTGATATTTGGTTTGTAAGTTTTCGAATGTAATAGTTTGATTGTGTTGCATTAATGAGGTCAACAGTTGGAGTTTGATATGTGACCAGTGTTTGAGAGATATTGTGAGGAGGGTGAAGTTAAGTGCTTCTATAGGAACAGGAATTACTTGGTCATCTTCCATTGGAGATATGTTCATGGAGAAATATTTCCATGCTGCAAGAGCAGCTGAAATAGTGGGATGGTTAGTGTTTTTTTAATTTTGTGGATACCGATTGTGCTAGAAGGAGAGAACTTAGGGTACCTTCCTGTAAACACATTTGTTCAATAAACCTCCATTGTTAAATGTTGATGTGAACCAATGTTTGATTTGGTCTAGAATCACTGCTACATAGTAGTCTTTAATGTCGGGGAAGCTCATCCCTCCTGCAGATTTTTGTTTTATAATAGTTGCGTAAGGACACCTTGGTTTCCGTTTTAGCCATACAAAGGAGCTTATAGTTTTGTTTTAAGATGCTAAAGAATGAATCAGGGATCACTATAGAGAGAGCTCTATATATGTATAAAAGCTTTGGAATAGTGATCATTTTGAAGGCTGCAGTTCTGCCAGTCCATGAGAGATGTTGTTTGCATATTAGTTGGAGGTCTTGTTTGCACTTATTAATAAATGTCAAATAATTACATGTATATAGGTTGGAAGTTGGAGATGTTAAAGAGATACCTAGATATGGCATAGAAGTGGACACCCAATGGAAAGAGAATCTGGTTTTGAGGGACGAAGTAGATTTCAGTACATTTACACTTTGGACATTTGTTTTAGAGTCATTAATTTTGTAAAATGAACATGAGTTAAAAACATTCAATATTTTGCATAGGTTTGCAAGGAATGGAGCAGGTTCTGTTAAAGTAAGGATTATGTAATTCGTAAATAATGTAATTCTGAATTCCTGATCTGAAATTTTAACTCCTGAGATACTGGTGGATGTGCAAATTTTTTGAGCTAGGGGTTTCATCATTAATGTGAAAATTAAGGGGGATAGGGGGCCCCCTGCCTTGTGCCATTGGTTATAGTAAATGGATCAGAAAAGACTCAATTTGTGAAGACTCTGGCGGTAGGTTTGGAGTACAGGGCAAGGATAGTGACATGATGTTAACTTGGAATACAAATTTTCTATGAATATGCTTCAGGTATCCCCAATGGATCCTGTCAAATGCTTTTTGGCATCCAAGGTTACAAATAAGGTTGGGATATTTTTCGATTCTGTAATGTATGAGGTTCGTAATTTTCCGCGTTGCATCAGGGGCTTGCCTTCCCAGGGTAAATCCCACCTGGTCGGGGGGGGAATGAGATGTGGCATAATACGGGCTAATCTCTGGGCTACTAGTTTTGCATATAACTTAATGTATGTGTTTAATCAAAAAATAGGGAGGAAATTTGGGGGAGAGACTGGCTCCTTCTCTGGTTTTGGTAGAGTTACAATGTTTGCAGACAGCATTTCACTTGGGAGTTCAGAAAAGGACACAGCAGCATTGAACATCTGACACATATGTGGAACTATAGTTTTATCAAAGAGTTTATAATATTCGGACGAAAAGCCATCAGATCCAGGGGCTTTGCCATTAGGAACAGCTGAAATAGCTTGTGATATTTCTTTCATGGATAGATGGGCATTAAGGGTTGCTAGTTGCTCTGTAGATGTGTAGTGTAGGGAAGTTCAGGGCTTCTAGGAAGCCCAAGATTCCTAAGTGTGTTGGTTGTGTGATTGATGGGTCATCTTTTAAGTTGTATAATGTATTATAATGGAGAATGGGACGAGACAAGGGTGTCCCTTGTCCCCCTTGCTCTTTGTCCTATCCTTAGAGCCACTGTTGGCAGTAATAAGGGCGGATCCAGATATTCGGGGCTTCCGGGTTGGGGATGAGGAGCATAAGGTCGCGGCTTTTGCCGACGATGTTCTGCTTTTTGTAACCAACCCGAGAATTACAATGCCAAATATCCTCAGAGTTTTGAGTCAGTATGGAGACGTGTCAAACTTCAAAATAAATGCGGCAAAATCGGAAATCCTGAATATTAACTTAAGTAAGAGAGAGGAAAGTAAGCTGAAACAGGAATTCAAATTTATTTGGAAAAAAGAAATAAACTATTTGGGCATAAAACTGGCAAACTCACTGGGGAAGATCTTTAAATTAAATTTTATCCCACTATTAGATGAAATAAAAGCTCAGAGCAAAAAGATAACAAGTAAACCACTTTCATGGATTGGACGCATCAACACCATTAAGATGATAATACTAGCTAAAGTCACCTATAAATTACAGATGCTCCCATTAGATATCCCACAGTATTATTTTAGAAAACTTAAATCAATTATCATGAGAACTATCTGGAAAAACAGAAGGGCAAGAGTGTCATTTAACCTTCTAAAGCAGGAGAAAGAGAGAGGAGGTCTGGCGATGCCCGATATCCAGGGGTACTATAAGGCAACACTGGTGTCAAGAGCGATACAGTGGTTTCGAGAAAATACACAGAAAAGATGGGTGAATATAGAGAATAGTCTGAGTAAGGCACACTTAGGACACATGATTTGGAACCCTCCACACTATAGAGTACTAGATGTCAACACACATTCACTGACAAAGGTGGTTCTTAGAACATGGGACACTATATATAAACACGTAAATAAAACATATAATTCTCCTCTAATTTCACTATGGGAAAATGATTTTTTTGCACCGGGGAAAAAGGAAATTGGGGGGAGTTGGATTAAAAATGAAAAGGTACAACTGAGAGACATAATTAAAGATGGAAAGATTGTCACATTTCAGGAATTGAAACACAAAACAGACACATGGGTCTTAGACCATTGGAGATATCTTCAGTTAAGCCATCTTGTCAATCACTTACCGCACCCAATAAGGTCAAGTGAAGAGTTAACAGAGTTGGAAAAGATATGTTTGATGAACACTACTAAAGGTATAATTTCTAAAATTTATAAAATGGGATTGAAGACGGGTAGCAGGGAGGTACCACCATTTATCACTAAATGGGAAAAAGAATTAGGTTTGCAGTTAGATAGTACTAGGTTAAAGAGAGTATTGGAATTGACCCACGGTTCGTCGATTGACACCAGTGTTGCCGAAATGAACTATAAAATTCTAATAGGTTGGTATATTACCCCGGATAAGGCATGCAAATACCAAATAGACAAAACATCGGAGTGTTGGAGGGGGTGTAAAGGCATAGGAAACATGGCCCACATATGGTGGGAGTGCCCTAAAATTAAATGTTACTGGGCAAAAATCTTGGGGATTATTAAGGAAATAACAAAGACAGAAGTTAAAACAGACCCCTGGACAGTGTTACATCATGGAATAGGAGGGGAGGTAAAGAAGTATAAAAACACCCTAGTTCCACACCTGGTGAATGCAGCTAAAAAGACCATCTCAAAAAAATGGCAGAAGGTAGAGTGCCCGTCCATTTGGGAGTGGGTTGATGTAGTGGAAGGTATTAGATATATGGAAGAAGGAGGATTTGGGAAAGAAGCTGAATCAGCAGGGGGGGGAATAACTGGCAAAACTGGAAGGATTTCAAGAAATTATGGAGCATTACTGAAGGCTTGAGAACTAGAGTTGATTAAAAAGAGAAATATCGACTAAGGTGCACAGAGGAGGGGGGGGGGGAGAACGGGAGGGGGGAGGGTAAAAATTTTTTGGATGCGGATTTTTGTATTGATTTATAAAAGTTATGTATATCTGTAAAGAAAGCTACAAATGATGTGAAAAAAAGGAGAGACACTGACGACACTGAAAAAGTGGATATAGTCTCGAATAAAATCACTGAGGTGGCAAAAAAAAAAAAAGATAATGTATTATAATGCATTCGAAATGCATTGGCTATGTCTTTGGGATGGTACAATTTACCTCCTTTGGTCCTTTTGTTTGATTCTTCTTTGTTTGGTTTGGGTCGCTAGTAATTTGCCTTCTTTATTGCCAGCTGCGTAACAGTTAGCATGTACTTTTAATAGAGATTTGATGTGTTTAGCATTTAGAAATGTCCTGAGCAGGAATGAGCTGAACACCCCCCGGTTCGGTTCGCACCAGAACCTGCGAACGGACCGAAAGTTTGCGCGAACTTTAGAACCCCATTAAAGTCTATGGGACTCGAACGTTCAAAATCAAAAGTGCTAATTTTATAGGCTAATATGCAAGTTATTGTCCTAAAAAGGGTTTGGGGACCTGGGTCCTGCCCCGGGGGACATGTATCAATGCAAAAAAAAGTTTTAAAAACAGCCGTTTTCGGGAGCAGTGATTTTAATGATGCTTAAAGTGAAAAAAGTGAAATATTCCTTTAAATATCGTACCTGTGGGGTATCTATAGTATGCCTGTAAAGTGGCGCGTGTTTCCCGTGCTTAGAACAGTCCCTGCGCAAAAAGTCAATTAAAACTGCTTGTGGCTTTAATGTAATGTCGGGTCCCGGCAATATGATTGAAAATCAGTGAGACAAAGGGCATGTGTACCCCCCCTCCCGCAGTCCATTACCAGGCCCTTTAGGTCTTGTATGGATATTAAGGGGAACCCCACACCCAAATTAAAAAAAGGAAAGGTGTTGGGCCCCCAGGCCCTATATACTCTGAACAGCAGTATACAGGCGGTGCAAACAAGACAGAGCCTGTAGGTTTGTTGTTAAGTGAATCTGTTTGTAATTTTGAACTAGTACATTTTTAAAGTGTAGCTCCAGCCAAAAAATCTATTTTTAAGCTTTTTGGAAAACACAGGGAAGGGTTATTAACCCTGTAACATTTGTTTTGCTGTCTGTGCACCTCTTCAGAAGATTTCACCTCACTTTCTGTCCCAATGACAAATGTTTTTTGAAAATGTGGGATTTTTAGTGAAACAAGGATTGGTGATAAAGCATCAGTGAAGAGAAGGCACATTTTTTCCTATATTAACTCTTGCAAGAGAGAATTTCCCTTCCTCGGGGTAGATTTAATCTCACTTCCTGTTGTCTCCTTCCGTTTGCAAGTAGGAGTTGTTTGTAAGTTGGATGTTTGTAAGTAGGGGCCTGCCCTATATACTCTGCTGAAATTGGGGCCTTAGGTGTTGGTGTTGCCACAACACTGTAAACCCTCACAGTTACTCATGGTGGGAGCAGGAACGGGCCCTGCTGTGAAATATTAGATCAAGAATTGTAATTACATGTCATTGTTGAACAGTGGTAGACAAATTGGGCCTTTCGTGGTGGTGGTGGTGGTGCTGGTGCCACAACACTGTAAGTCCTCACAGTTACTCTTGGTGGGCGCTGGAATGGGCCCTGCTGTGAAATATATCAAGAATTGTAATTACATGCACCTGTTGAACAGGGGCAGAAAAACTGGGCCTTTGGTGGTGGTGTTGCCACAACACTGTAAGCCCTCACAGTTACTCTTGATGGGTGCAGGAATGGGCCCTGCTGTGAAATATTAGATCAAGAATTGTAATTACATGTCCCTGTTGAACAGGGGCAGAAAAATTGGGCCTTAGGCACTGGTGCCACAACACTGCAACCCCTCACAGATGCTATAGTTGAAGCGCAGGAATGAGCCCTGCTGCAAAGTATTTCAGCAAACATTGTAAATATACGCCCCTGTTAAACAGGGGCTGAAAAATTGGGCCTTGGGCACTGGTGCTGGTGCCACAACACTGCAACCCCTCACAGATACTATAGTTGGAGCGCAGGAATGAACCCTGCTGCAAAGTATTGCATCAAAAATTGTAATTGCACGCCCTTGTTAAACAGGGGCAGAAAAATTGGGCCTTGGCCACTAGTGGCGGTGCCCAGAACCAAAACTGTCTGGATAAAGGCGGCCTTGAGAGGTAAGGAAGTTCTCCTCTTCCTCCCTCTGTTCTGCCTCAAGTGCCCTGTCCATTATTCCACACAGCGTGTGCTCCAACAGGTGGACAAGAGGGACAGTGTCACTGATGCATGCACTGTCACTGCTCACCATCCTTGTGGCCTCCTCAAATGGTGACAGGACAGTGCATGCATCCCTGATTATAGACCACTGGCGTGGGGAAAAAAAACAAGCTCCTCTGACGCTGTCCTGGTGGCATAGTCGCATAGGTACTCATTGATGGCCCTCTGCTGCCATGTGTGCAGCCGCTGCAGCATGGCCAACATTGAGTTCCACCTGGTGGACATGTCACAGATTAGGTGGTTCTTGGGCAGGTTAAATTCCTTTTGGAGGTCAGCCAGCCGAGCACTGGCATTATATGACCTGCAGAAATGCACACAGACTTTCCTGGCCTGCCTCAGGACTTCCCGTAAGCCTGGGTACCTGCCCAAGAACTGCTGCACCACCAAGTTAAAGACGTGAGGTAAACAGGGCACATGGGTCAGTTGTCCCTGTCGGAGGGCAGCGAGGAGGTTGGTGCCATTGTCGCAAACCACCATACCTGGCTTACGCTGGCGCTGCGTCAACCACCTCTGAACCTGCCCCTGCAGAGTTGACCTGTGTGGATCCTGTCCCCCAAGCACACCAGCTCAAGCACCGCATGGCATCTTTTTTCCTGCGTGCTTGCATAGCCCCTTGATCGCCTACGGAGCACCGCTGGTTCTAAGTACAAATCAGCATAGGAAGAGGCCATGGAGGAAGAAGAATAGGAGGGGGTGGAGGAGAGAGGTGTGACAGAATCACCACTAGTAGAATTTTGGAGGCGTGGTGACGGAACAACCTCCAACACTACTGCACCCTGTCCTGCATCCCTGCCAGCTGCCAGAAGAGTCACCCAGTGCCGGTGAAAGTTAGGTAACGTCCCTGTCCATGCCTGCTGGACCATGAGTCAGCGGTAATATGCACCTTACCACTGACCGCCCTGTCCAGCGAGGCCAAGACATTGCCTTCCACATGCCGGTAGAGAGCCGGAATCGCCTTCCATGAGAAAAAGTGGCGTTTGGGAACCTGCCACTGAGGAACCGCACATTCCACAAACTCACGGAAGGAGGCAGAGTCTACCAACTGAAAAGGCAGCAGTTGAAGTGCTAGCAATTTAGGCAAGCTAGCATTCAACCGCTGGGCATGTGGATGGCTGGGAGCAAACTTCTTTCGGTGGTGCAGCAGCTGGGGCAGGGAAATTTGCCTGGTACAATCTGACGTTGGTGTACTGATAGCAGATTGCCCGCAGGTACTTGGCTGTGACACACCTAATTCTACACCTTCATTCCTCTCAGTGCAGGTTTCAGAGAGGACTGAAGGTATAGTGGGGTTGGGGATCCCAGCTGATGAGGAGCAAGGAGAGGTCCTCTTTGTTCTTTGGTGTGGGTCTTTTAGGTATGCTTGCCAATGAACTGCATGGCAGGTCGACATATGTCTGGTCAAGCATGTGGCCCCCAAGCTGGTGATGTTTTGGCCACGCGAGATACGCTTGAGACATATGTTGCAAATAGCAGCGGTGGGATCTGATGCACTCGTCTCAAAAAAGGCCCACACCAAAGAACTTTTTACAATAACGTGCAGAGACAGCAGCGCCCTGCACATGCGGAGCTCTGCGGTGTGATGCAGTCGGTGTGCTGCCCTTAAGCTGGCCCTTGGAGGGCATCCTGTCTTGTTGGAGATGTGCCTCCTGCTCCTCTTCCTCCTCTCTCCTATCAGGCACCCAAGTGGAGTCAGTGACCTCATCATCCCCTCCCTCCTCATCACTGGAGCAAACCTGGCAGTATGCTGCAGCTGGGGGAACATGACTGCCAGATTGCTGTCCTTCTTGGGCACCCCCTCTCTCTGGGCTCATGTTACTGCCTTCCTCTAGCTGGGTACCATCATCGGAGCCTTTAAAATGCTGGGCATCCTCCTGGAGCATGTACCCAACACTGTGGTAAAACAGTTCGGGGGACACCTCAGGAGGACATGGTGGGGCTAGTAAAGGAGTGACTGATGCCGTTGAGCCGAGGGAAGAGGCCGCATTGGCAGCTGCTTTGCCAGACAAAGTACCCTGAGCCTGGGTGAGAGAGGATGTGGAGGATGAGGACGGCTTGGTCATCCACTCTACCAAGTCTTCCGCATGTTGAGGCTCAACACGGCCAGCTGCCCAAAAAAAAGGACAAGCGTGTCCCACGGCCACGTGCTGATGAGGATGCACCGTCTCCACGACCAGCACTGTTGCCTCTAGACACAGAGCCTGCTTGCCCTCTTTTATTGTCTTGTGACTGTCTGCCTCTCCTTGTTGGCCTTCCAGACATACTAATGGCCTGCAGTGAGATGTAGCTGCACAAAGCTGGGATGTATATAAAAAAGCAGAATCAACTGCCTGCCTGTAGTATTATTAGTATTAGAACACCAGCAATTGTCTTCAGGTAGCTTTAGGTGCACACTGTGCAGAGGACACAGTACACTAATTGTAAATACTGCAGCTGCCTGCTTGTGGTACTAACAGGATTAGAAGAACACCAGCAATTTTCTTCAGGTAGCTTTAGGTGCATACTGTGCAAAGGACACAGTACACTAACTGTAAATACTGTAAATACTGTAAAAACACCTGCCTGACTGTCAGTAAGAAGAGAATAACAGTAACGGATCTAGCTAACCTGAATACAGTGTGTGTGTAAATATATATATATATATATATATATATATATATATATATATATATATACACAACACCTAGGATGCATATATATATACACAATACACTGTAAGTGCAGCTAACTGACTCATCTGCCTACTCTAACTTAAATCAAATGACACTGTCTCTCTGTCTATCTCTCTCCGCCGCAACACACTACACAAGGCCGCCACGCAGGCGGTCTTATATAGTGTGGGGCGTGTACTAAACCCCCTGAGCCATAATTGGCCAAAGCCACCCTGGCTTTGGCCAATTACGGCTCTCTGTATAGACGGCGCTGTGATTGGCCAAGCATGCGGGTCATAGTGCATGCTTGGCCAATCATCAGCCAGCAATGCACTGCGATGCCGCAGTGAATTATGGGCCATGACGCGCCACTTGAATTTGGTGCAAACGGCCTATAACATTCGCAATTCGAGGAACGGTCGAACAGGCGATGTTCGAGTCGAGCATGAGTTGGACTGGAACTCGAAGCTCATCCCTAGTCCTGAGGTCATACCTGGCCTTAAAAATGTTGTCACTAGTTGATGGTGTGGGGTTGTTTTTGTTCGACTGCTCTAGTTCAGTTACTATGGCCAGAAGCTCTGTGAGCCTCTGTGTGATTTGGCGTTTAGCTAATTCTAATGAGTATCCCTCGGATGTATGCCTTGTGTGCAGTCCATAGGGTGGTAGGGTTACTGACTGATGGTACATTGAGGTCAAAATAATCCTGTCGATGTTTTTGTATGACAGCTAGATTAGCGGGGTCTGACATCAATTAAGGGTCATTCCTCCAAATGATGTAAAGGAGTTTTCCAATTTGTCGTTCAGAGTCAGGATTATGTATGTATGTAATGGTGTGTATTTTCGATTTGATGGCCTCTTGAAGGAGCTGTTTGTCACCGATAAATAAGTCTATTCTGGAGTAAGTGCAATGGGGTTTAGAGAAGAAGGTAAAGTCTCTTTATGTGGAATGTTGACATCTTCAAATGTTGAACAAGTCATTAACATGTAAAAAAGACAGTAGATTAGTCTGGGCTTTTTGGGTGCAGGGCCTTTGGTGTCTAAAGAGGCACCAGGAGGTAAATTAAAGTCTCCGCAGATGATTGTGCAGCCTTGTTTGATTTTGTTAACCTTTTTCCACAATTTACGAAGATATCATAATTGATATCATAATTGACCAGTATTGGGGGCATAAGTGTTCACAATTGTGTAGGTAACATTGTTTTTTTCACAAACTAGGATGAGATATCTGCCCTGTGTTTATCAGCAGTAGAGGTGGTCAGCTTAAAAGCTACTATGTCTTTAATTGCGGTAAGTACCCCTTTCATCCTATTTGGAGAGTTGCCGAAATATATGGGTGGGAATATTTTGTGTGCCACGTTAGGGTCTTTGTCATGGCATAAATGCGTCTCCTGAAGGCACAGGATGTCACATTGGAGTTTGTGGGTTTCCAACCATAGAGAGAAGAGCTTCCATGGGTGGTTCAGGCCCTTAACATTAATAGATGAAATTTTGATTGTGAGATCCCTTGTGTATCTTTGAGATTAGGATGTATTATGCTTCTGCGTTGTCTAAAGCTGTAAAATTGGATTGCGTATCCTCAGCAAGGAGAAGTATGTTACCAGTATAAGGAGGTGGTTGACTTACATTTTCTGAAGATTTCAAGGAGATTATCCACTCTGGTCGGTTCTTTGCATGCGCAGAAGTATTGTAGTACCGATGAGTGGAAATTTGTGGTAAGCTGTAGACTGTAATATATGGTCAACAAATCAACAGGTAACTGAGTAACAAAAAAAAACTTTAATCAGTGTTTCTAATACTTCTCTTTTTTTTCTTGATTTTTTTTAAAAAACAAAGAGAACAGTAGAACTCTCCATGTGCGGTATATACCGCGTCTTATATTGGGGGTATAAGGCTGACGAGCTAGGCTCGAGCGGGCATTCCAGGGCTTATCATAGGCCTGGTAAAGCTGGAAGAAATTTATCATTTCATCTGGGGCATCAAAGTCGTCCCAATCGCTATTATTGCGATTGTGTTGATTTCGGCTTTGCTGACATTGCTGTATGGGCTCTAGGAGGTGCCATTGTCACAGCAGCGATAGGCCTTCATCAAGAGTATGGACAGTGTAGGGCTTATTTTCTTTTGTGATTATTAGCTTAACCTGATGACCCCCTTTATACTGTATCTGGTGATTTTGGAGGGGTTTTGTGATGGTAGAAAGATTTTTGCGTTGGAGCATAGTGTATTTAGATAGGTCAGCGTAAAAGGCCAGATTGCTGTAAGGTTGAGGATATGCATCTGGGTTACGAGTAGCGCGCATCAGATTTTCCTTCACGTGAAAGAAGTGAATTCGGACTATGGTATCTCTCAGAATGGAGTCTGGGAGATGTGACGGCTTGGGTAGCCAGTGTATACGGTCGATAAGCAGTTCTCCCGAAGGGGTATCGGGCAGAAAGGCTGTCATTACTTGGGTGAAGTACTCCTTTAAGGCAGATTGTTGACTGGACTCTGGTATGCCTCTGATTTTTAGGTTGTTCCTTCTGGAACGGTCCTCCAAATCTGCTTTTTTGGCTTTCATCCATTCAATATCCTCTGCTTCCTCATTTTGAACATCTACAAGATCATTAAAAGAGGACGTCACTTCTCCCAGTTTTGGTTCTATGTTTGTGATTCTCTCTCCCTGAAAGGAAATTTCAGTGGAAAAGTTATGCATCAAGTAGGTGATGTCTGAGTGAATGGAGTTTTGTAGTGTTAACAACATGTCTCTGAGAGTAGTGTCAAGAACTGGCTGATTCAATGTAGGATATGCTGCTATGGAGTTTGACAGGGCAGAGCTCACAGGGGTTGTTTATGTGACTGGGCTCTAGACATGTGCACACTGAAATATTTTGTTTTCGTCCGAAAAATACATTTATTTAGTTACTTCCAAAATTTGTTTTTATTTATTTCTTTTTGTTAAAAAATGCATTCGTCCGAAAATCCGATATAATTAAGGTTGAATCTGTCATTGAAGGCTTATGGTGTCTGTCGAATGATCTAAGAGGATTCGATGGAGCAGCTAAACTGTACGACGCAGCAATCATACATTTTGGGTCAAATGTTTTGCCTACAAGCTATAGTAGAATTCTAATATTGTATGACACTAGTAATAATTATATTTATTAACTATTATTACTAATCAACCAACATTAGAATTCCTCTATAGCCTATGGGCGGAGCATTTGACCATAAATGTCTGCTCGCGGTGACTGCTTCATCGAATCTTCATGTCGAATCTTTTCTCTCTATATCGAATAATCTTGGACTAATAGAGTTAGGTTAGGCACATTCAACCTTTTTTTGCTATTGTCTCTATAATGTCGAATCTTTTCTCTCTATGTCGAATCTTTTCTCTCTTTGTAGAATAATCTTGGACTGTAACGAGCCCCTGCTCGCTCGGTTCCACTTTCCCGACACTCCTCTGCGGCTATAGAATCAGATTGCAGATCGCAACATCTGATGGTTCGGTCATCCAACGCTTCGGGATTTGAACTACAGCTATGTGCCGATATAACCCAGTTATGATAGCTCAGAACAAACACCAGGCAGGCTGTATGGAAGTTCAAACAGGAATCTCACTTTTATTGATGCACACAACACACTTTTATACACAGCAGTTTGAACACCCCGCCCCCAACAACCACTTTCCTATTGGTCAATTATAAAGTACACTTTAGTCTTCACTCAGGTCCTCTTGTCCATGCAAATGAGGACTTGAAACAAGGTCAGCACCGATAGCTTGAATAGGTGGACTGATATGTGTAATGACACAGAGAAGCCCCAGGGGATAATTAAAGTACATAAACAAATGGTCAAACACAGAACAATGCCTTCCTTCCAGACCATGGAGCCGTCTGGAGGGGGTTAGCCTTAAGACAGGGAATACGACCCCCCCACTGTTTAATAGAATCAAAGGAGAAATACTTCAGTATTCCAAGCTTCATGACAATCCAGTATTCCAAGGTTCATGACATGGACTAATAGAGTTAGGTTAGGCACATTCAACCTTTTTTGCTATTGTCTCTGTAATGTCGAATCTTTTCTCTCTATGTCAAATCTTTTCTCTCTATGTAGAATAATCTTGGACTAATAGAGCTAAGGTTAGGCACATTCGACCACAGGTTCGATGGACACAGAACACTATTGTCAGCATTATTTTGAATCTCCTATCTATATCAAACTGTTGTCACAACGAAAACAAAAATAAAGCTTTTGTTTATGTCGGATCTTTCGGTTTTCGGATTCTGCACGTTCGTTATCGTTTGTTAAAACGATAACGAAAATACCCGAAATTCGGACGAAAATGCATTCAGATGAAAACGAATGCACATGTCTGCTGGGCTCACCTCAGATTCATGTTCTGCTTCTTGTGTCAATTTCAGCTTAGATTTAGCTGGGCTGGCTGAGGGTGTAGATGTCATGGAGCTGGTTTGCGTCAGAAGTGGAGGAAGACCCGTTCCTTCTGGGTCCCTTTTCTGTGTGCAGGCTGCCCCTAGTCCTCCTCATGGAGCCGTTCTGTGTCTGCTAGCGCCATCTTGGGGTGATCGGCGGTTCGGCTGCAGGAAAAACTCTGCAGGAGTTTCTGCAGAGCCGATCGTTTATTCCTCCTTTTCAGCATCCCCCAGGTTGTCTCGGGGATCTTGTGCGGCTGTACGCTGGGAGAGAAGGATGCCTTACTCATCGCTGTCGCCCTGAAAAGCCAATGTAGCCCGAAGCAAAGCTAGCAGGCAGCCATCTCGGTCGGCATCCGGCCAGGCCCCCCATAAAACATTTTTGTATACATACACTCTATTAATGTGATAAAAATTATTGATTATTACTATCAGGTACCTATGAAAATGACAGGTATATCAGCATTGCTGCTTTTCTAGGTGATTTTCATAGATATTTTTCTATTACTTAAATAGGAGTATATATATAAAAGATTTGCTGGAAAATTCACCCAACAGTAACCCAAAATCTTCTAGGCAACATCCTATATATAAAGCACATTTGGTTGGATGAAAATACATTTCCTGGCATTTGGCTTTGGTTTTTGCATTGAAAAAGGCAGTTTATGTAATTTTTGTCCTATTTATAAAAGTGTAATTGTTACCTTCCAAAGACATTTACCTCACATTTATTGCACATTTGAACATACAATTTGGTAGATTAAGATGCCAATTTATTATATTTGATAATGAAGAAGAAATCAGCAGCCCCAATATACTGAGACCAGTGGTGAAACTACAAGGTAGTAATGCTGATTTATAAGTAATGTCCGAGTAGTTGAAAAAAGAAAAAAAGAATGATCTGCCATTGCTTAATCTTTTTAAATTGCATGTGATGAGGATTACCATTGGATGTGCTGCCTGGTATATAGATTATTATCTCTATCTGGTACCTGGTATTTTTTTCTTATTTATAGCAAGCATTAAAATTTTTCCCCATGGTGATAAAATGCAGTCTTAGCAACTAAAAACACAATATTTAAAAAGAAGTACATTTTTTATACTGACAATTTGGCCAGTATCAGAAGGTTATCTTTAACTATCAATCTAAAATGCTGTAATTATGCCAGAATGTGACCTTTTAAAAGGTGGTGTTTGACCTACTGCTACTTTTAAATTCGATGTTGCAACATTATGGGTCTTTTTACTACATTTGATAGCTTGTCTTCTGTAGAAACAGTGAACATTTTAGTAGGTGAGGTTGAAAAAGACACAAGTCCATCACATCCAACCTATGTGTGTGATTATATGTCAGTATTACATTGTATATCCCTGTATATATCTCTGTATGTTGCGGTTGGTCAGGTGCTTATCTAATAGTTTTTTGAAACTATTGATGCACCCTGCTGAAACCACCGGCTGTGGAAGGGAATTCCATATCCTTGCCGCTCTTACAGTAAAGAACCTCTACGCAGTTTAAGGTTAAACCTCTTTTCTTCTAATTTTAATGAGTGGCCACTTGTCTTATTAAACTCCCTTCCGTGAAAAAGTTTTAACCCTATTGTGGGGTCACCAGTATGGTATTTGTAAATTGAAATCATATCCCCTCTCAAGCGTCTCTTCTCCAGAGATAATAAGTTCAGTGCTCGCAACCTTCCTTAATAACTAATATCCTCCAGACCCTATATTAGCTTTGTTGCTCTTCTTTGTACTCGCTCCATTTCCAGTACATCCTTCCTGAGGACTAGTGCCCAGAACTGGACAGCATATTCCAGGTGTGGCTGGACCAGAGTCTTGTAGAATGGGAGAATTATCACTTTATCTCTGGAGTTAATCCCCTTTTCAATGCATGCCAATATTCTGCTTGCGTTGTTAGCAGCAGCTTGGCATTGCATGCCATTGTTGAGCATATCATCAACTAGGACCCCAGGTCCTTTTCAGTCCTTGATTCCCCCATTCCAAGTACTTCCCATTTATCACCACCCTCTGAACTCGCCCTTGTAGCCAGTTTTCAATCCATGTACTCACCCTATGGTCCACGCCAACGGACCTTACTTTGTACAGTAAAAGTTTTTTGGGGAACTGTGTCAATTGCTTTTGCAAAATCCAGATGCACCACATCTACGGCCTTCCTTTATCTAGATGGCAGCTCACTTCCTCATAGAAGGTTACTAGATTGGTTTGGCAAGAATGATTCTTCATGAATCCATGCTGATTACTGCTAATGATACCATTTTAATTACTACAATCCTGTATATAGTCCCTTATCATCCCCTCCAAGAACTTGCATACTATTAATGTAAGGTTAACTGGTCTGTAATTCCCAGGGATGTATTTTGACCCCTTTTTAAATATTGGTGCTACATTGACTTTTCTCCAATCAGCTGGTACCATTCCAGTCAGACTGTCAGAAAAATTAGGAACAATGGTCTGGCAATTAGTTGACTGAGTTCCCTGAGTACCCTCAAGTGCAAGTCATCTGGTGGCAGAAAATGGAGAAAGGACGGCCACACTCCAAAATAATGCCTTCATTTAAACAGTCCAACCAAGTTTCCATGTTGAATTGTTCGTCAGCGACAATGAACAGTAGATCGTCTATGAAGCAACAATAAAATATTGTATCTTTGTGGCGGGGGCTATGTGATCCAAAAATACGATCCCTCTCCCACCATCCCGTGTACAAATTGGCCAATGATGGAGAAAATGTGGCTCCCATGGAAGCACCGCACGTCTGGAGATAGATAGAATTCACCATCAAACATAAAAAAGTTATGTGTGAGCAAAAATTCAAGGCTCAATAAAATAAACTCCTGTAGTAAATGGGAGATCCGACCTAATCTTTTAAGAAAGAAATTATTTAATATATTGGTTGCCTTGATCGGCTCCCTGATCACTCCTCCCCCACATGTGTGAAAGGTTTTTGCAGGACCACAGCTGATTGCTATCTGGATTGGATACAACTGGTCAGGTGACCACCATAATTTATTTTGTTGTGTATAAAAGACAGATTGCGATCGGTAGTCCTACAGTTATGATTAAGCGCCACTAACGGTGTGAAACACGTCAGCTATCATCTGGACCTGTGTCTCTGATTGATGTATGGATTTAGCTTCATTCAATAAAGGCATTATTTTGGAGTGCGGCCGTCCTTTCTCCATTTTCTGCCATTTGACTTTGCTAAGCCAGCACTCTTCATCTCCTACATACTAGGATGGTGTGAACACAAGCGATACCACCTGGAGCTGTAATTTCCTTGATTTGCAAGCCATCTGGTCCTGGTGATTTATTAAAGTTTCCCAAGTCTATTTCTAATTCTGTCCTCTGTTAGCCATGAGGGTGCTACAATTTGCTACACTGTGTTTCATATGCACACACACATTTGTGTACTGCAAAGCAAGCATACCATAGCAATTTTTCCCCGCTCTCGGTCATATTCTTTAGAAAATCTAGTCCTATATTTTGTAAAGATTAACATTTATTCAGTCATTTACAGTATATGCTTCCTGCTATCTTCTAAAATGTACTTATGTTTTAATTGTAATTGATTCACTTCTATTTGAATCCTTCCTGGTTGTTTGGCTATTCATTTAGTAATAGGCAATACAGAGTTTCATGAAGAAAACTGATGATATTATAGAACTGATGTGCAAAACTACTATTCAATGATTATAGATGTGTAGAATGCTTTTAGTGTGCCAGAAAAATTAAGCGCAAATTGCTGATGTGGCACCACATGCAAAAGAAGTATAAAACAAGGGAAAAGGGACTTTAAAGGTTGTCACTCATAACTCCAGATAAAGGCAGTGAGTACTCACAAAGAATTATAAAAATACAAATGTTTACTCACAATACAAATTCCATAAATATTTATAAAAAAACCTCAAACACTTGTCATAAGTGTAGCCTGTATGCCCCAATTGAATTATAGTATATTTGTTATAAAAGGACCTAGCCCCTATGAGACATAAATGTACCTCAAAAAGAGTAATGACATCAACAATTATCCATAAATGTATTGGGCTAGATCACAAAAACAATGGCAGTACTGGTCTTGATCTCTGATGTCTACGCATTTTGCCAATAACTGGCTTCTTCGGGAGATCCTATTTATATTGGGGAGAAAATCACAGTTATTTACAACAAACAATTATAATTCCTGTAATTATAGTCAAGCTGAGTACTCACATATATAAAAAAAAAAAAAAAAAAAGGAAAAAAACTGCGCTAAGAATAGAAAACAAAAAATCACAATTACATGGATGGACCAATCCTGAAGCAGAAATTAAATGTGAAATATAACACAAAAATAATGGGAAGGAGAAAAAATGTGCTAATACAGTCCGTGTAGAGTTTGCAGGGTACAAACAGTTCCAATAGTTGTATATGTAGTTGGAAAACATCAAAGAATAACACCCCGATGATATTATCACAGATAAGTATACCACCACCTCATAAAAAACACGCTTACCAGATAGCAAGCAAATTAGGGCAGATGGCTTTGACCCAGCCCAGGCCTTTGCTTTCCACGGTTCACCAGGATCCTGTATACATGTTGATATGACCCTCAAACAGATATCATGAAATCCGTAGCTCCTTAGGAATGGTTTAACAATCAACCCAAAAAGGAAAATTAATAGACCATAGCGTGATACTGTATTGTATATGGAACACCCCAATGACTATCAATACAAACAAGTGCACCGCCACCTCACAGAAAACACGCTTACCAGATAGCACACAATTTGGACATATGACTTTAACCCAGCCCAGGCCTTTGTTGATAGGATCCCAAGGATGACATGAGGAATGATACAACTCTCAGGTAAATGACATAGGCTCCAAAGCTCCAAAGCAAAGCAAAGCAGCATCAATAATCAGCCCAAAAAGGAGATAAGATAGACCATAGTGTAATATTGTTTATATCCTGGTTTAGTAAATCAATTAACAAGTTGCATTTACATTTAAAAAGCCTTTAAAAATACATTCTCAATGGGGAATGGTCAGCGTGCTGACTCATCACCATAAATACTCCCACACCCCAGTCTGAATCCCAGATATGAAGATCACATCGCCATGTTGGATATGGGCAGCTCCTCACTTCCGGAAGGGACTTGCCCGTGATACAATAACAAATGGAACTCCACAACGGGAATCAGCCATACAAGGGTGGGGGTCAGAATCTTTATCAGTCCCCCCAGAGACCTTATGGTCACAATAGGGGTTTTCTTCCCCCTCAGGGACCACAACACCCTTCTGGTCAAAGTAGATCAAACTATATGCAAGAACAGGCACCTTATCGCCTCAACCCTCAATTTTGGAATAGGAGCCCCCCGCCCCCGAAATAGGATTTTCAATATTAGTACCAAAACCTTAACGGATTCTGAAAAAGTACTCTTGGATAAGGGCCTCAAATTTGTGCCACCTAGGAGTTTGGACAAATTCCAAACATACTTGGATGTGCACAAATTTGTTAGAAAATTGAATATTGAAAGATACTTAACTAATAACCCTATCATTAGGAATAATAACCAAGATGGTGGGGTTATCTTCATTCTGGATTAGCTAACGCCTCCCTTTTTAAACCTCCTGGTGCCTGGGCGCCATCTTTAAAGGTGTTTAGAGATGTCATTCTCAGAGACCTTGAATCTTTGGAGGTTAATAAGGCCAGGAACAATAAAATTATGCAGGAGTGATTAGATTCTTTGTGTCAAAACAACGATCTCGTGATAAGACCTGCTGATAAGGGGGGGATTGTAGTCCTTGACAGAAAGGACTACATGACCGAAATGTACAGGATTTTGGGTGATAGTAATACATATACATCCCTTCCTTCGGATCCCAAACTTACATATATGAGAGACCTAGAAAAGATAGTGTCTAAGGGCATAAAAGCAGGCATTCTGAACAAAAAAGAGGGTTTATTTCTGGTACCTAAGGCGCCAAGGACGCCTACGATCTACTATCTACCAAAGATCCATAAAGATCCTGTCTGCCCCTCAGGACACCCTATTGTTAGTGGCATTGATTCAATAACTTCCCGGGTGGGCAGATACATCGATTTTTACTTACAACCTCTTGTTCGGAAAACGCCATCTTTTATTAAAGATTTGTGACATGTCAATAATGTACTATCTGAGATTATTCCCAAACCTGATATGTGGTTGGTGACTGCGGATGTTACATCACTTTATACCGTAATTCTGCATGCACTTGGTTTAGAGGAGGTCTTGTGTTTCCTTAAGAGGGACTCAGGACTTCCTGCTGGTCAGATTTCTTTTTTGTTGGAACCTTAGGAATATGCTACCTCATATAATTATTTTTGGTTTGGTAATCAGTTCAATCGACAAAGCAGGGGAGTGGCCATGGGGCTAAATGTGCCCCCAGCCCGGCCAATTTATTTATGGCCAGCTGGGAGGAGGATGTCATCTATGCTCGGAGAGTACCCCACCTAATTTTGTGGACGAGATACATAGATGACGTCCTCCTCCTATGGGATGGCGATGCTCTGTCCCTGGAGTCCTTCATAACTTTCCTGAATGCAAACCATAGGGACATAAATCTTAAGTATGAGATGAGCCAATGTGAAGTTGATTTTTTGGATTTGAAAATAAGAGTGGGGGTGATAAGTTGACCACATTCACCTATTTCAAATGCATGGACAGGAACTCATATATTCCTGTGGATAACTGTCACAATAAGCCTTGGCTTAATTCAGTTCCAAAGAGCCAATATATAAGGTTAAAGAGGAATTGCTCAGACCATGATGAATTTTTGACACAAGCAGAGACCCTTACCCATAGATTTTTGCAAAAAAGGATATACGGAGAATAGATTGAGGATCACTTTAGAGTCGGTTAAACAACTCAATAGGGAAGACCTCCTTGTGGAAAGGCTACCTCAAGAGGTTGTGCCTTTTTCACAGGGTGTCCCATTTGTAAACACCTACTCCCTACAACATAAAAGCATTAAACAGATGGTGTCTAGGCACTGGCATATCATTAATAATGATAGAATCTTGAGGACAATTTTACCAGATAAGCCACAGGTGGTTTTTAGAGGGGCATCCGCTTTGAGGAATAGAGTGTCCCCCAACATTTTTGATCCCCCCAAAAACAAGATAGGTTTTTTCAATCAATTGACAGGGTATTACCAATGCCGGAGATTAGGGATGAGCCGAACACCCCCCTGTTCGGTTCACACCAGAACATGCGAACAGGAAAAAAGTTTGTTCGAACACGCAAACACCGTTAAAGTCTATGGGACACGAACATGAATAATCAAAAGTGCTAATTTTAAAGGCTTATATGCAAGTTATTGTCATAAAAAGTGTTTGGGGACCTGGGTCCTGCCCCAGGGGACATGGATCAATGCAAAAAAAAGTTTTAAAAACGGTCGTTTTTTCAGGAGCAGTGATTTTAATAATGCTTAGTCAAACAGTCAAACAAAGTCAAACAAAAAAAAAGTGTAATATCCCTTTAAATTTTGTAGCTGGGGGTGTCTATAGTATGCCTGTCAAGCGGCGCATGTTTCCCGTGTTTAGAACAGTCTGACAGCAAAATGACATTTCGAAGGAAAAAACTCATTTAAAACTACTCGCGGCTATTGCATTGCCGACAATGCACATAGAAGTTCATTGATAAAAACGGCATGGGAATTCCCCACAGGGGAACCCCGAACAAAAAATTAAAAAAAAAAAAATGACGTGGGAGTCCCCCTAAATTCCATACCAGACCCTTCAGGTCTGGTATGGATTTTAAGGGGAACCCCGCGCCAAAAATAAAAAAAACGGCGTGGGGTCCCCCCAAAAATCCATACCAGACCCTTATCCGAGCACGCAACCTGTCAGGCTGCAGGAAAAGAAGATAGAAGACGCCGTGGAGGAGATGCTGGATGAGAATGCCGGAGGAAGAACCAGAAGAGCCAGAAGAACCAGAAGAAGAAGATGAAGGAAGATAGAAGAAAGAAGAAGCATTTAAATAAAGGAATTGTCAAAAACTGTCTCTTGTCATTTTTAACATTTTTGACAGTTTTTTAAATGGTAGGGGTAAGTACCCCCTTACCATTTCACACAGGTGGGGGCCGGGATCTTGGGGTCCCCTTGTTAAAGGGGGCTTCCAGATTCCGATAAACCCCTCCGCCCGCAGACCCCCACAACCACCGGCCAGGGTTGTGGGGATGAGGCCCTTGTCCTCATCAACATGGGGACAAGGTGTTTTGGGGGGCTACCCCAAAGCACCCTCCCAATGTTGAGGGCATGTGGCCTGGTACGGTTCAGGAGGGGGGCGCACTCTCGTTTTCCTGTGGCCTGCCAAGTTGCGTGCTCGGATAAGGGTCTGGTATGGATTTTTGGGGGGACCCCACGCCGTTTTTTTTTTTTTGGCGTGGGGTTCCCCTTAAAATCCATACCAGACCTGAAGGTTCTGGTATGGAATCTAGGGGGAACCCCACGTCATTTTTAAAAAAAATTTTGGCCGGGGTTCCCCTTACTATCCATACCAGACCTGAAGGGCCTCGTATGGAATTTAGGGGGACTCCCACGTCATTTTTTTTTTTTTATTTTGGTTTGGGGTTCCCCTGTGGGGAATTCCCATGCCGTTTTTATCAATGAACTTCTATGTGTATTGTCGGCAATGCAATAGCCGCGAGTAGTTATAAATGGGTTTTTTCCTGCGAAATGTCATTTTGCTGTCAGACTGTTCTAAACACGGGAAACATGCGCCCCTTTACAGGCATACTATAGACACCCCCCAGCTACAAAATTTAAATGGATATTACACTTTTATTGTTTGACTTTAAGCATTATTAAAATCACTGCTCCTGAAAAAACGGCCGTTTTTAAAACTTTTTTTTGCATTGATCCATGTCCCCTGGGGCAGGACCCGGGTCCCCAAACACTTTTTATGACAATAACTTGCATATTAGCACTTTTGATTTCTCCCATAGACGTTTAAAGGGTGTTCAGCGGCATTCACCCCAAATTGTTCGCTGTTCGGCGAACTTGCGAACAGCCAATGTTCAAGTCGAACATGAGTTCGACTCGAACTCGAAGCTCATCCCTACCGGAGATGTAGGGTATGTTCTTTTAACAACTGTACCCATAGGAGAACAACCAGTTTTGTGTCCACCAGTACACAGACACATCACGACATTAGACCATTCATTACCTGTTCAACAACGGGGGTGGTTTATTTGATGGAGTGCCCGTGCAGACTACAATATATAGGGAGGACTAAACGCCCCCTACAGTTCCGCCTGAATGAGCACATCACTAATATCAAATCTGGGTTCAAGAATCATTCAGTGTCTAACTTAAGCATAACAAGGATCCTTCGAACACCCTCTTCTTGGGTATCGACAAATTTAGTCCTAACTGGAGGGATAGCTCCCTGGTGAGGGAGGTCTCAAAATTAGAGCTGTCCTTGATATAGAAGGCCAAGATGTATGTGCCTTATGGGTTGAACATTGATGTCAATGTAAACGCTTTTATTGATAATTCATAAGATACCACAAAATTGTTAACCTGGTCTGAGTCATGTATATGGTTTTGTTTTTTATTTTTGAATCTTAAAGGCATTTTTAAAAAATTGATTAAAAAAAATGATTTTTTGGAAATTCTATTCATAATTATTGCCAGGATCTATTACATACTCTTTGGTGAATGTTTGCATCTAAGGGTCCTTTATGGCCCACAGGTGTATTTATATATTGTTTATATAATATTCACTTATTTGACACTATATTATTTAATTTGCTATTGTATCGCGGGCAAGTCTCTTCCGCAAGTGAGAAGCTGCCCATATCCAACATGGCGATGTGATCTTCATATCCAGGACTCAGACCGAGATGTGGGAGTATTTATGGCGGTGAGTCAGCACGCTGCCCGTTCCCCATTGAGAATATCATATTGATGAAACGCATATGAGGAGGTAATGTGCTGACGTCACCATGCCATCTCAATGAGAAGAACGGGAGCTTGTATTGTAGCTGGCCGGCTTTGTTTGTTCTATGTATTTTTGAAGCCTTTTTAAATGTAAGTGCAACTTTTTAAATTGATTTAATAAACCAGGATAGCAACAATATTACGCTATGGTCTATCTTAGCTCCTTTTTGGGCTGATTATTGATGTACTGGTCACGTAGCTTTGGAGACTATGTCATTCACCTGAGAGTTGTATCATTCCTCATGTCATCCTTGGGATCCTCTGCTGAACAAAGGCCTGGGCTGGGTTAAAGCCATATGTCCAAATTGTGTTCTATCTGGTAAGCGTGTTTTCTATAAGGTGGCAGTGCACGTGTTTGTATTGATAGTCACTGGGGTGTTCCGTATACAATACAGTATCACGCTATGGTCTATTAATTTTCCTTTTTGGGTTGATTGTTAAACCATTCCTACAGAGCTATAGATTTCATGATATCTGTTTGAGGGGCATATCAACACATATACAGGATCCTGGTGAACCGTGGAAAACAAAGGCCTGGGCTGGGTCAAAGCCATCTGCCCTAATTTGCTTGCTATCTGGTAAGCGTGTTTTTTATGAGGTGGTGGTATACTTATCTGTGATTATATCATCGGGGTGGTCTTCTTTTTTCCAACCACATATACAACTATTGGAATTGTTTGTGCCCTGCAAACTCTACACGGACTGTATTAGCACAATTTTTCTCCTTCCCATTCTGAGTACTCACATACAATCAGGAGTTATGAGTGGCAACCTTTAAAGTCATTTTTTCCTTGTTTTGTTGTTTTATTGTGCAAGCCTTTACAGTTTAATTAAACTGAACGTAAGCAAACTGCAAGTAATCATTATAAGCTATAAAAAACAATGCTTTAAACGTTCTGTGAAAAAGTGTTTTATAAACAGCAAATGAAATATTGTTTGTTTGAAATTTAAATGATATACTTTTGTGTCTATACTATAGGACCAAACTGCTTAGCAGAGACTATTGGAATCCCAGCAGGAAGAGAAAAAAAGACTGATGATTGCACTATATGCCATTGTACCTACGAAGAAGGCACCTGGAGAATTGAACGACAAGCACTGTGCACTAGACATAAATGCAAACAGATATAATAAACTTTAAAAAAGAATAACTCAGAGGCATCAATGGACTTATAGCAACGGACAATCTGAAAGGAACACATGGGAAATTTACATGGAAGAAACTGTTCCTATTGTATTTCTTTTTCATAAAATGTAAAATATAATAATTTTGACAAAAATAAGATCTAGATTTCTCTCTGAATAAATGTGTATATTTCACTGTAATTATTGGTACTTAACTAAACAATAATCTATATATCTACACATCCTTGCAGACCATAAAAATAAATGTTTTATACAGATAATTTGAGTTAAGATGATCTACATTTATTGTGTCCTATACCTATATCTTTTTGTACCAAATATTAAATTAAGTAATGTCATTAATTAACTCTATTAATTTGTACCAAGAGATTACCTCATCAATGTTCGCTTCTTATTTGATTGTCCAGTCATATGCTGCAGAAGAAAAAAGCATGTTCAGCAACCAGGCAAAGCACAAAAAACAAACAAATAGTTTTTGCATATAATCCAGAATTATATAGAAAACGATAATAATTCCAATCCATGAATACATTTGAAGTGATTTTTGTACAATCAAAAAAACAAGCAAAAAAAACCTCCAGAACATTATAAAAGATTTTAAAAAATGTGCACAGACGTAGTTTTTTATCCCAATAAACCTATATTAATTTTTTTTTTGTTAGTGACTGTGGTCCCACCTGTGAAATCAACCACTCTATTTTAATTGTGACCTAGACAAAAATTTAAAGAGATTCAAAATGTTACATTGATCACCAAAACAGGGTAAATGGGAATTCTTTTGATGGGGACAACTTTTAAAGAGACAATTATCTAAGAGAGGATTTCCCTTAAGGAAATATGACCACGCCCCCTTATGACCTTACAGTCCCAGCATGCCCCGGGACTGTGATGTCATAGGGGGCGGGGTCACCACCTATATAAGTCATAGCGGAGCGCTCAGACAGCATTACAGCCAGAGAGAGCGTTGTGTCAATATCTCTGGAAGAGATGAGGAAAGGAGACATCTCTGAAGACTGGTCTCCTCCGCTAGCAAAAGAGCGGCAAAAGAGCAGAAGATAGTGGAGGAGCCCGGCAGAAGGAAGAAGGCACCGGAGAAGAACCAGAGACCGCGGAGATGACACCGGAGAGAGGGAGAAGAGGCCTGAGAGACCCCCGAAGTCAGCAGAAGACCCCCGAAGTCGGAAGAAGACCCCCAAAGTCAGAAGAAGACCCCCAGAGCTGCCTAATAAATTACTTTTAAAACCTGTGTAGTGTGTTTTTTTTATTGACACTTTTTTTCCCCAGGTGAATGGGTAGGTGTACCATGTACCCCATACTCATTCACATAGGGTGGGGGGCCGGGATCTGGGGGCCCCCTTATTAAAGGGGGCTCCTGGATTCCTATAAGCCCCCCGCCCGCAGACACTGACAACCAACGGCCAGGGTTGTCGGGAAGAGGCCCATGGCAGGGCGACCCCTCCCCCAAAGCACCCACCCCCCATGTTGGGGGCATGTGGCCTGGTGCGTTTCAGGAGGGGGGCTACTCGCTTGTCCCCACCCCCTTTCCTGACCGGCCAAGCTGCATGCATGGATAAGGGTCTGGTATGGACTTGGGTGGGAACCCCACGCCGTTTTTTCGGCGTAGGGGGTTCCCCTTAAAATCCATACCAGACCTAAGGGCCTTTCACGCTTGCCACAAAAGGAAAATGTGTTTTTCCTATTGCAGCCAGCGCGAGATGTACAGTACCCTGTCACCAAGAACCAGCGCGATGGGTTCGTGCTGGAAACATTCTCGCGGCCGCGTACTGTAGTTTGTACAAAAGTCTGATGCTTTTGTGTACACACGATTGGACTTTGCTCCATCTGACTTTTGTTGCCGGAAAGTTTGTGCGTTCGCACAGCCAACAAAAGTCCGATGGAGCGTACACACGGTCAGATGTTGCTCCAAAACAGCTAATTTGCATGTTTGTTGTCAAAAAGTCCGATCGTGTGTATGGGCCTTTACTTCCTGTTGCATCTGCAATACAAGTAGTAATGAGAAATCTTCCCAGTAGGATGCAGATAGCAAAAACAAAAAACAAGAGGTTCAACCATTCTCTACTCTATCCAAAACAAACATAAAACATTTTTCTAAACATACACTCTATTGATGTGATAAAAAGTATTGATTATTACTATCAGGTACCAATGAAAATTACAGGTATATCAGCATTGCTGCTTTTCTAGGTGATTTTCATAGACACTTTTCACCCAACATTCACCCAAATCCTCTAGGCAACATCCTATATATAAAGCACATTTGGTTGGATAAAAATACATTTCCTGACATTTGGCTTTGGTTCTTGCATCGAAAAAGGCAGTTTATGTAATTTTTGTCCTGTTTATAAAAGTGTAAATGTTACCTTCCAAAGAGATTCACCTCAAATTTATTGCACATTTGAACAGTGGTGGCTGGTACTCAAAATTTTTTTTTGGGGGGGGGCGCAAACAAACTGAAAAAAAAACCCATCAATTGCCACCACTGTGCCATCAAACGCAGCCACTGTGCCCATCAAATGCTGCCACTGTGCCTATCAAACGCAGCCACTGTGCCCACCAAACGCAGCCAGTGTACCCATCAATTGCCGCTACTGTGCCCCATCAAATGCTGCCAGTGTACCCATCAATTGCTGCTACTGTGCCCCATCAAATGCTGCCAGTGTGCCCATCAATTGCCGCCATTGTGCCCCATCAAATGCTGCCAGTGTGCATCGCACGGCACTTACCTGTCTCGCAGCAGGTCAGAGGCAGTGTTCTGCATGCTCCTCGATGTCTACTTCCGTCCTCTCTATCAGGCGTCCAATCACAGCGCCTGATGTTTCAGCCAATCATGTGACAGGTAACAGACCTGAGCACCTGATTGGCTGAGAGGCAGTTTAGTGCTAGCAAAGCGAACTCCTTTGCATGATGTACCACATCAGCTTGAGTTCCCCATAAAACAGCCAACTGAACATTACCTGTATTTTGTTTTGCTAAATGTTGCCTTCTCCCTCATATTTTTGTAGGTTAAGAGGAATATCGCCTTCTGTAATTCAGACTCTGAAATGATATTTCCAACCTTCAAAATTTCTGAAGTAATTCTAATAAATTTTTAAACCATATTCTAAATAGCTAAAACGTGTGCATTTTTTATTTTTCTTTACTTATTGTGCTAAAAAAAGACAATTGTTTATTCTTTGTAAGTGGATAAATATTACATTTTTCTCATACATTTTTTATATTTACAATTTGTGCCTCCAAACAGCATTCTACAAAGACAGCCAACAGGACGGTGTTGTAAGCAGCTGGTCTGTTTCACAGAGAACAGACATACGACCTCAACCAAAACCCAGAATTTTAAGGCACATTACAGATTGGTGTACTTAATGCACCTAACCCATGTGAGTACCCTGTACTGGGGCTTTTTTGTTTGTACAATAAAATTGTGTTAAATGGTGTCACGCTATGGAGTCTCTTTCTACTGCTTATATATGAGGATACAGCATCAGTGAGCAGTTTGGATCCATACAGGTAACTTAGAACCCCTGAGGTGATTCACATGCGTGTTTGATCGAAACTTATTTGCGAGGTCAGACACTCTAAGGTGAGCGGCCATTGCCTGAGGGTGGGGAGCACCTGAGTGTGGATAATGCAACACGTTATTTTCATTTTTTTTTTCATTTTTTATGAAGTCACCATTATACCTCTAATAAGGACTATATACCGATTATGTTGGATTGATCTGCGTTTAAAAAGAACATCACTGTTACAATATATGCACTATAACACTTTATGATTCACGTTTGTGGCACCATATATACAACTTTTATAAGTTTATTATTTTTATTTTGTCTGTGCAATGTGACACTTAACACAGAATTTATTATCACAGCAATCATAAAATTCTATATACAGTTTTGGAATATATTATAATTTTGTTAGTTTATCACAAGATTTTATTATTATTATTTCTCTTATTACTGCAAAGTTGGCACTTTAAAAGTATTTGTTGGAACTAATATTAGAAGATAGCGCAGCATAGTAATTTTCTATTTATATTGTTTTCACACGCTTTATGGGACGTGATCAGTGCTAGCAGCTGTCGATCATTATATTTTGTTTTCTATATTTTGTCACTTTTAAAACAGGTAGTTCGCAAGATCCTCATAGTTTGTTAGAAAAAAAAAAAACTTTTGCACAGCTAGCTTACTGGGGAAAAGTGATACAGGTTATACAGATGTCATTAGCACATAACTTAATAGTGATTTGCTGCAAAGGTGAAGTGGGTGAATAAATTTCTGCTCTCTTTGATATCTACTGAAAACAGGAAGAGAAATAGTTGGACACTACTTATAATTGTATGTTATGTACACTTATTTCACACTCACTATTAATCCATTTTGTAATTAAAAAAAGATATTGTGCTCACAAGCAAACACCAATCTGCTCTCTCTCTAGTTTTGCCAGATAACAAATGTCATTGTAACTGGGTTTCCTAATGTTAGGTCACAATGAAAAAGCACCCATAGATTATTTTCTGAGATACTAAGGCCCATAGAGCATGGACACTCATGTGAAGCTCCACCACAGAGCTCAGTGGGAGAAAAACTGACCAAGACAATTCAGTTGCAGTAGTCTTGGCCTCCTCCTTCCCTAATTGCTTCACCACCCCTCCTCCATGTTTCAACAACCTCTTCTGCACCCTGCAAGAGGGAGTAAAAGATTACAAACAGAGTCAAGATTTCCTTTTTTTAACATAAAGAGACTCATGGGGCCAGTCAGAACATTGAAATCTCAGCAGCATTTACCAACATCTACACAACCATTTCCAGTTAAACTTCTACACTAGGTTACCCTTCCCCAGGTGCTTGAACAGAACCACAAGCTACTCAGAGGTGGATCCAGGGGGGGGCAAAAGGGCAATTGCCCCCCCACTGAAAATATGACACTGACATGATTGTCACACTGGTCACAGTCACTTGCATGCTGCAGCGCTGCTTCGGCCTGAGTCTCCCTCTGTCCCACTCTCACATCAGCCGATCAGAGAGACTTTAGTGTGTAATTATGTGGTGCTGGGACCAGGAGGAGCCTGGAGGTGGGTGGAGCTGCGCCGTTGGCTTGGCAACCCTGCACTCATTGCTAGCGCCTGGGCCACCTGGCATCTAGCAACGAGTGATGTCATCTTCCTCCACCAGTGCTGTGTCATGGCCTAGGCAAAAGTCGCCCCCCCCCCAAAAGAAAAGTCCCAGCTTCGGGGTAGATCAGTATTTTGACTTAATTTGTGAGTTGACCAAAAATAAATGACTTGACTTGACTTGCTTGACTTCTAGCAGGGACTCGACTTGACTTGCTTGCTTTTCACCACAGTAACTTGGGACTTGCTTGTGACTTGAAGGTTAAGACTTGAGACTTGCACATGTGTGACTTACTCCCATCACTGCCTATTTGTATTAGGATGCCTCTTATGAAGGCCTTGTGTGCATTCCACACAATATATGGGTCTGTAACTGAATCTGTATTCTCTGAAAAGTAGGTATTGAGATGCTGAGATAGGGTTTTTTGAAAGTGTGGTTCTTGGAGAAGTCGTGTATTGCAGCGCCAGATGGGTGTTGACGAGGAGACCCCCTTTTCCGCAACAGATATAGTTATGGCAGCATGGTCCGACCATGTGATATCGTGTATTTTTGTTGATGCAATATTTTGCAAGAGCCATTTGTCCTTTAAAAACATGTCTATTTCGGAATAGGAACCATGCCTGTTTGAGAAAAAGGTATAGTCTTTTTCGTTGGCATGAAGGCATCTCCACGCATCGATTAGTTCCTCATTTTGAAGCAGAGTACGGAGGGACGGCTTGTCTTTAGGTTTACCTGAGGAAGAGTCCAATAGCGGATCTGGGGTTCACGTTAAAGTCTCCACAGATCAAGAGGTTACCATATTTCATGGTATTGGCTTTGATGAGAACTTTCTTTATGAAACGTAATTGATGTGAATTTGGGGCATGCAGCGTAACAATCGTGTATGTTTTGAATTAATGTCACCTGCGACAATGATATATCTACCTCCCTCATCTATAGCAACATCTTTGGGTTGGAAAGAAAGAGAGTTTCTGATGGCTAATAGCATGCCTCCTCTTTTACTGTTGGGGTTACAAGCCATATAGATAGTTGGGTAGGTTGTATGCAGGCACTTCAGGGTGTTGTTCAATTGGAAGTGTGTTTCCTGGACACACAGAATGTCTGCTCCCTGTTTACAGGCTTCTTTCCATAGGGAGAATCTCTTTGCCGGGTGGTTTAGGCCTCGGGCGTTAATTGATAGTAATTTGATTGTCATTGTAAAGGTGAGAAAGATCTTATGGCAGTGACATGTAGGTACATACAGTTCCAGTCAGGTACTTTTCGGAGTGCTGCTGATATAAGTAAGAAGGATATCTGGTGTGTATCTTCGTCAACGATGTAGTACATGTTACTGCGGAGGATGCTGCGTATATCCAAAAAACAAAAAGAATAACAAAGAAAAACAAGAAAAGTCAACTGGGTTAACATAAGAACTGGATCTAAAACCTGATCCTCGTGCAGTCGTAGCTGCTACTACTGAGTAGGGGGTGCACATGAGAATCAAGCTAGATATCTCGAACCCGGAGATATTTGAGTCTGAGTGTGGATTGGGTTTTATGGTTGCCCACTGGCTTTTTTCTTAGGAGAACGTTTCTTAGATTCCACCTGCCATTCGTTTTGTATTGTGTTGTAGACCTGTGGACGGTGGCGGTTGAATGGTTTGGTCAGGGAGAATGCTCCATTGACGTAGGGCCATGAGCCCTTCCTCCAACTTGGACACGGATATGGTGGTCCCGTTGTGGGTAATGGATAAGGTTGCAGGATATTTTCATTTGTGGAGGATATTGTGGTTCCTCAGTGCTTTGGTGATCATCAGCAGGTTGCGACGGCGTTGTAGGGTGTGCCTGGATAGGTCAGGGAGCAGCCTGATGTTAGCATATTGCTGAGGGATGTTTTCTTGTTTGCGTGCGATTTATAGAATTTGATCTTTGATGTGGTAAAAGTGCACTCTTAAGAGGACATCTCTGGGAGTGTCATCAGATAAGAATGATGGTTTGGGGACCCTGTGAATCCTGTCCACGAGGAGGTCTTGAGCTGTTGCGCCTGGCAGCAAGGTAGAAAATAGGGCCTGAGCAAACTGCAGGAGCTGGTTAGGGGAAATTGATTCAGGAACGCCTCGCAGTTTAACCACTTGCTTACTGGGCACTTAAACCCCCCTCCTGCCCAGACCAATTTTGAGCTTTCAGCGCTGTCGCACTTTGAATGACAATTGCGTGGTCATACAACACTCTACCCAAATGAAATTTTTATCATTTTTTTCCCACAAATAGAGCTTTTTTTTGGTGGTATTTAATCACAGCTGGGGTTTTTATTTTTTTCTAAAGATGGAAATTTTTGAAAAAAAAAAAATCATGTTTAATAGTTTGTTATAAAATTTTGCAAACAGGTAATTTTTCTCCTTCATTGATATGCGCTGATGAGGCGGCACTGGTGGGCACTGATAGGCTACACTGATGGGCACGGATAGGCACAGATAAGGCGGCACTGATAGGCACAGTTAAGGCGGCACTGACGGGGACAGATAAAGCGGTACTGATGGGCACAGATAAGGCGGCACTGATGGCCACTGATGGGCGCTGATGGGTGGCACGGATGGGTGGCACGGATGGATGGCACGGATAGGTGGCACGGATAGGCACTGATAGGTACCACTGATGGGGGGCACTGATGGGTGGCACTGATGGGGGGCACTGATGGGCAGTGATGGGCAGCACTGATGGGCACTTATGGGCACTCGTAGGTGACACTGATGAGCACTGATAGGTTGCACTGATGTGGGTGCTGATGGGTGGCACTGATGGGTGGCACTGTGGGCACTGATGGGTGGCACTGTGGGCACTGATGGGTGGCACTGAGGGCACTGATGGGTGACGCTGGTGGGCACTGGTAGGCGGCACTGCTGCCTATTGCTGTGTGTCAGAAGATCGCTGTAATCGGGACTAATGTCCCGATCATGGCTGCCGGTGATCAGGTTTTTTTTTAAAAATAGCCAATTACCGGCTCTGTTTACATCACATGATCAGCTGTCATTGGCTGACAGCTGATCATGTGGTAAGGGGTCGGGACCGACCCCTTACTCTGATCTGTGATCAGGCGAGTCTCATAGACACACTAATCACCGAGCGTGCCACGCGCGCCCTGCAGGGTACGCGCAGGCCGCTTGTGCATGGGACGACGTCAATAGACGTCGTCCCGGCAATTTAGATCCGCGCTGGTGCCATCATTTGGCAATGGCCTGGATCTGAAGCGGTTAAGGTTGTTCCTCCTGGACCTGTCTTCTAGGTCCGCCATCTTGTCTTTTAGCCATGATATATCATCCCCCTGCGCCGTGTGTGCTTACACTATCTGATTGTATGAGGAAGTGTATTCTTCCATTTTGTTTTCCACATGGTGTACTCTGTGGCCTAATGCTTGAACTTCCCTCTGACATTCATTTAAGCCTTTGAGCATATCTACCTGCAATGAAGATCGCAGGGATAGCAGCATGTCCTTTAACATTGTGTCTGACACTGGCCTGTCTGCCGTGGGGAAGTCTGCTATAGGGTCCCCTCCCTGTGTATACTGACTTGTGTGGGCATGTTGGGGCCCGCTTACCTCCATAGTCAGGTCAGATTGCGGCCTGGTTGGAGACTCCCTCCTCAGTTTGGATTTGGCTGGGCTTCTGGTAGTGGGACTGGATGCCCCAGATGAGGATTCGCTGGGGTGCTCGTGCGAGCATGTGTCGCTAGGTATTGTCCCTTGGCCTCCTAATAGCGCTCCGAGCCTTCTTTGCTGCTGTGCTTCCCAAGCTCCGTCGCCGCCATTTTGCTGTAGGCCGCGCGACGCTGCACTGAAGAAGGCATCCAGCTTCCGCGGCTGTTTCGGGTTTTTTCAGTTTCTGGGCATCTACGATGCGATGAGCAGGGTATTGCCGACTCGATGGCGGTGTTTGAAGCTGCTGATGTCGCCGATGGGCTCTCATGGTGACGGATATATCCGGTGGACGAGCGGAGCTCCCAGATTACACGTTCATCTTGGAGTCCAGTCGTCACGCCCCCCTACAATGGATCTATTCCTGAGGATTTTATAAAATTTGTAGTTGCTTATGAATTTGCAAACCAGAAGGAATTGGGAATTGATAGTTCAGGTTCAGAACCAAGTCTTACTGGAAAGGTTTTAGGCCAGATGGTTATCCATCTAATTAAAGACCTCTCCCTGGACATCACTCATTGTGTTGGCATTGGAACAGACAGTTGCAGTGTTATGTCTTCAGAGGTGGCTGGTGCTGTATCAGAGATTCTCCGTTTAGCACCCAACAATTGCAGATGTCCTTGCTACAATCATTCTCTGAACAATTCAATTTCAAAGTCCTCACAAGTGTCAGCAGTTCACAATTCAGTAGCAGTGGTCAAATCAAACATTTCATTCTATAACCAATCAACAAAGCGTTATTTTATTTTAAAGCAGGAGTTAGGCTCTCAGCTTACCAGTCTTTGTGAAACTAGATGGGTAGAGCACTAAGATTCTCTCATAAGATTTTAAGATGGACGTGTAAAAGTAGTGAGTGCACTATCTGCAATTTATCAATGGAAATGCTCAAGCACTAGCTCAACAGTATCTACTCTCATACATTCTCTGTGCAGTGCAGAATTCATATTTTCCTTGGTTTCATTCATCAGTGTTCTGAAAGTAACCCTTCCTCTGAGTCGATTCCTTCAATCCCCAACAATTGATTTAACAAGTGCATCTGACTGTTTGACTGATACCATGGCAACCCTGGAGAATATGCGATGTCATGCTGATGGCACTTTTTCCACTTTGCATATGGAGGCTACAGAATTGGCATCAGAACTTGAAGTGGAAATAAAATTGCCACGTCTTGTAGGCAGACAAGTGCACAGATTCAATTATAATGTAGAATCAACTGAAGAATACTACAGAAAATCATTGCATATTACCTTGATGGACAACATTATTAATGATTTAAAAACTCATTTTCCAGTGTCTATATTGATCAGATTTAAGTATATCTCAGATATTAATCTGGTACCCCTTGGTGATTTGGAGTAAATAGTTTCGTAAAATGTGGGTTCTTTCATGTCTAAAATTGGAAAATATGAGTCATAGAAGGATCTGATTTGCAGGAATCTCCTGAGTTATATTTAGTTGTTAGTGATGAAAAGGAGATAAATTAGGTATTTTCAATAAATTTTTTGAGGGTGATTTGGTTATTGTTAATCCACTATATGAATTCACTTATGTCTTGATGGTATATTAAGAATGTAGGCTCACCTATAAATGATGCATTGGGAAAAGTAATATAGGTCATTCTGAGTTTTTTGTTATGTAGTTTCCACAACTGATATGAGTGAGCTACCATTTGATTAAGTTTTTTCTAAGGTGTGATTGGGAACTTTATTACCCCATAAAAGCCCAGCTATAGAATAGGGCAGCACTGAGTCTATCTCAAATATAACCCATGGGATTTTCGGGTTGTATAGGTGCCATTGGGCTATTTGGGACCATTGTGTGGCTAGGTAGTATGACCAGAAGTCTGGGAGTCCCAAACAATCACTTTTTGGGGATTTATACAGTACTGATTTAGCTATATGAGAGTGGGAATCTGACCATATAAATTTATTAACCTCTGATTGAAATTTAGTGATCATCAACTTATTTAATCTAATTGGGAGGGCTCTAAATAGGTATAATAACTTTATAATAGACATGCTCAAATGGGAACAAGAATGCGATATCTCACTCCCCCCCTGAAAAATGGACTGCATCAACAACCTACTTAGATGCACAAGATCACTCACTTTTATGCCCCGTACACACGGTCGGACTTTGTTCGGACATTCCGACAACAAAATCCTAGGATTTTTTCCGACGGATGTTGGCTCAAACTTGTTTTGCCTACACGCGGTCGCACAAAGTTGTCGGAATTTCCGATCGCCAACAACGGGGTGACGTACACCACGTACGACGAGACTAGAAAAGGCCGGTTCAGAACCAAGCGCGGCACCCTTTGGGCTCCTTTTGCTAATCTCGTGTTAGTAAAAGTTTGGTGAGAGACGATTCGCGCTTTTTCAGACTCGTGGCTTTCAGATCGTTTTCTGACGTTCAGTTTGTGCTTGTGGGTTTGTATCTGCTCTTCAGTGCGTGCAGTCAGTTCGTATCGGAGTTTTCTGTGTGATCTTGCCTGCTCGTTGCTGTTTTTCAGGTCGCTCCTCACAGGCCTTGCTGTTCTTCAGAGCGTTCTGTTACTTCGTTCTGAGCAGCCGACCGTTTTCTAGCCATGTTTCGTATGCGTACTCCTCGTAGAGTTCATGCTGTGCGGGGGCTTGGTGTTGGGGTCCTGACCTTGACACAAGTCCAGTCAATGAACAGGGTGGGGAGGAGTTCATGGACCAAGAATTGGTTGGTTCAGCGTGACCAGTTCTGTCAAATGCCTTTGCTCCGTGAGACCCGTGAGAATAATCCTGATGATTTCAGGAACTTTCTCAGGATGACGGACCCCGTGTTTCACCGTCTGTTGGCTTCGCTGACCCCCTATATCAGCAGGCAGGATACCTGCATGAGGCAAGCCATCACTCCGGAGCAGAGGTTGGTCGCTACCTTGCGGTATTTGGCCACAGGGAGAAGCCTGCAGGACCTCAAGTTCTCGACAGGCATCTCCCCCCAGGCTCTGGGGATCATTATCCCAGAGACCTGTTCTGCCATCATCCAGGTCCTGCAGAAGGAGTATATGAAGGTAAGATTTTTATCCTTTAATATCACATTTTATTGTATTGAATGTTTGCTAATATGTTGTATTTCTTTCCTCATTCCCTAATTACCATGATTGTAATATGCTGTGAATGTCCCCCTTGTTCTCATGCATGCTGGATTTTTATGTCATTATTATTTTAGGTCCTTCATACATATTTGCCCTTCAATAACCTCCCCAGCATGGTGTCTCCTGCCCTATATTCACCTCATGTAGTCACTTAACAATGTATTTTATCAGCTCCATAGTAGTGCTTTACCCCAAACACCCCCTAAAATGTTTGGAAATGTTATTTTTGATTTAAATTCAGGCAGACGGCCAGAGGCTTTTTTTTTGTGGTGTCCCCAAATGTTTTGTAACCCTCCCCCCCCAACTGCTAAGTCAGCTGATCCCAATTCTCTATCCTCAATCATCTATCTGCTGACTTTGCCAAACCCATACACACTATGCCCATCTCTTTACTGGTCAGATTTATGGATGAATTCCCCAAAGCATGTAGTGCAAGGGCCTACCTGTATAATTTCCAATGGTACTGTTTAAAGTTCTTGTATCCTATTATGATCTTGATAGGTAATAGCAGAATGTCCAAATGTGCTCAAATGTGTACAGTGTGTATTTATATCTTTGTATTATGACACTTCTTACCTGTCCAGTGGGCTGCCAATAGTGTAACTAAGGAGGGGCTGTTCCAAGTAATACCCTGTATTTAGGCATTCATCTCTCAATGAAGTGAAGAGGGTTACCTGTCCAAGAGTCCCCCCCCCTAGAATGTTAGAAATGGCCCATGAGAGGGGGGGGAGGGGGAATATGATAGGTGTACCTTATACTTTGTTGTTGTAAAATTCCCCTTAATAAATGCTATCTGGAGGTTGCCCCATAATGTTTGTGTCTAATCTGCTTGCCATGTTTCTGTGAAAAAATAGTAATGTTTATTGTTTTTTCCTCAACAGTTTCCTTCCACGCCACAGGAATGGCAGACTGTGGCCTCCCACTTTGCCCAACGGTGGGACTTTCCTAACTGCGGAGGGGCAATTGATGGGAAACACATCCACATCGTCCCACCACCCAACTCGGGGTCGTACTATTATAATTACAAGGGGTTTAATAGTATAGTGATGTTGGCGGTGGTGTCGGCTAATTACGACTTCTTGTATGTGGACGTGGGGAAGAATGGCCGGATGTCCGATGGTGGAGTCATCGCCCAGACGGAGTTCTACAGGCGTCTCCAGAATGGCAGCTTGGACTTGCCACCTCCAGAGGACAATGTTGAAGGTCTCCCATTTGTGTTCGTTGCTGATGAAGCGTTTGCGCTGGGGGACCACCTGATGCGGCCATTCCCGATGAGGACCCTCACCCCGGAACAGAGGGTTTTTAATTACCGGCTGGCCAGAGCCCGAAGAGTGGTGGAGAACACATTTGGAATCCTGGCCAGCCGGTTCTGACTATTTCTGACACCCATCTATATGGCGGAGTATAAACTGAACCATATTATACTGGCGTGCTGTGTTCTCCATAATTTTTTAAGAAAACATTCAGCCAACTATGCTGGCTCAGTTGGGCCTGAGGCCGGAATACCAAATACATCAACAATGACGGCGCTTGAAAGCGGCCGTCCTGGCTTGCCCTCCCTGAGTGCCCGTGATGTCCGGTTACGATACCTGGAGTTCTTTGCGGGTAGGGGGGCTATCAATATGCCAGACAATCTGTGACACCTTTTTTAAATAAAAAACAACCAAAAGCAATTCTTGGTGGACATTTACTGCTTGTGTTTGTTTGAGCTGACCCTGACAGAAATGTGTTGAGTGCAGAAAATGTCGTGATTGGGTAACCTTATAAATAATAGTGTTGGCTGGTACTTCCTAAATGCAAAAACACATTTCACTACAAGTGCACTTGCAACTGCACTGAACCTGCACTTGTAGTGCAAAGTGTATTTGCCCTTAGGAAATAACCCCAATTTTTGCATAAAACAGCAATTACATCACCCCAAAAGTGTTGTAGTGTTGAGACAATAATCCACACATTCTTGAGTAACGCACTTTTTTATACCTGCACAATCACATGTGCATTTACCAAAGGTTTTTAAAACAAAACAACATGTTTGTTGTATAACAATTTTTGGGGGGGGCATTATCAAAAATCGAAATATCCATTTCAGATAAAACAGGCCTGTGTAAAAACAACAAGAAAGCCAAAAAACTTGAACTTACAAAGTTCACATATGGTAAAACCTGAAGGCTATATCAGACATCAGTATTTAGGAACTGGGTTAGATATAGCGTTCAGATGGGGGGAAATCACCTCTGGAAAAGCCAAATTTGGAAGATGCACACCAATTTACGAATGTCAACATGTGCTATCTGGCATCAGGGGGGATCAAGGGACGTGTTTTGGGGGAGCAAGCCCTTCCTCAACGCTACTTTATAATTGAGGAAGGGGTTGCACCCCCAAAACGCGTCCATTGATCTCCCGTGATGGCAGATAGCACATGTTGGCACACTGTGTGCATCCTCCAAATTTGGCTTTTCTAAACATTGTAAAAATTTTAGTAAGATAAAACAGGTGATTTTGTGGGGTTTAAATTCGCCCCAAAACATCAATGATGTTATTATTTTTTTTAATAACATCACTGATTTGTTGCTGGATGTTTTGCAATTGGAGATTACACCCCATGATCTCCCCGATCAGTATCTGGGCACTTTCAGATGTAAAGCGTTCTGGATCCCGATCACCTAAAAAGAGATAAAGAACAAAAAAAACAGGTCTCAAAAATCTGCCAACATCCATCTCTTTTACCTGAGCCTGTGGTTGCAGACACTCACCTGTTGTGGTGCCAATCTCCACCACATCTTCTTCTTCCTCCTGCTCTTCTTCTTGGGTTGCTATTTCCCCTTCTTCCAGAGGGGGGGGGCTCTGGTCTCCTGGGATGAGGGGTGTCCTCTGAGTCTTTTCTCCCCTATGTAAAACAAAAATGGTATAATTAGCACACAGATATTTGATGACAGAACTAGAAATAGGAAACATTGCTTGGAAGTGGGGTACAATTTTCTATTTTAGCCGAGTTCAAAGATGTCTTTTTTTTATTGCCCTTTGTCAAGCTGCAATACTTTACCTGTTTGGTACAAGCTTCACACATGTAACCCCCCTATAGTATACACTGGAGCATCAGTGTGCCCCCCCTAATAAAAATGGTGTTCTTGTGTCCCACACTAGTGCTCCAGTGTCCAGATGTGAAAACAGCTGCTCAGTGTCCTCTTCTTACACACAATCTAGTTGGCATTTCATTCTAGTAACAAACCCATCTACACAAACAAATATTTGGCATCCAAGTAGGCCCAAAAAAAATGTGGGAAAATGCATATGGCCTAAACAATGGTGTTCTAGAGGCCGAAAGAAAAATGTTTGAACCGAACGAATAATGGGCCCATGAACATTAAAGTTGACCTTTTTAAACGTTACAATTACTAAAAGCATATGGGGCAGAACGAACGGAATAAAGACAGAAAGAATATGAACACAGCACAACTACTTACTTTTTTGCAGCACTCTCCGGATCTTTCGGTACTGCTCTGGCTCTCTCAACTTCAGGTCTGACCACCGCTTCCTGAGCTGATCTTTAGACCTTCGTACCCCGAAATTCCGCTCAAGACTCCCGACCACTTTACCAATGATTTTGGCCTTTCTGATGTTGGGGTGGGGGTAAGGCCCATATTTTCCGTCATAGTCATACTTCTTCATGATGTCGACCATCTCCAACATCTCCCCAAACGACATATTTGTGGCCTTAAAACGTCTCCTTCTGGATCGGGACGTGCCTGGATCCGGGCTTTCCTCCTCCTCGTTGTTAGAATTATCATGCACCTGTTGTAACTCCGCCATCATGCTCTTCCCCCACTGCTCCGAACGAAAAGGGGCGGGGAATAGACTAGAAAGAACGTCAGGGGCGGGCGGAGTTACACGCATGCGCAGTGTGTATAAAGCGTAACACGCGTGCGTATTACGTACGATCTGTGAGCGGAGGAAGGAGCATTGGACGCGCCGATCGTAAGAATGAAGGTAAGAGACAAACTTGGGCCTATACTGCTTCTAGATTGAGGCCTATATTGTAACAAGATTAGGAGAGTTTGGTCTGACATTAGGCTTTGTCTTGTGTTGTGTCTTGCAGTGAACATGGATATCTTAATGAGAGATACTGACTTCATGTCACTATTCATTGATATGCTAAGTGAGCTGCCCTGTCTGTGGGAGATTACCCACCCCCATTTCAAGAACCAAGCAAAGAGGAAGGCAGCACTGGAGCAATTGTGTGAAATTGTGAAGCAGGTGATCCCCACGGCAGACATCACTTATTTAAAGATATTAATTGGTTGCCTGAGGAGCACATATCTGAGGGAGCGCAATAAAGTCCTGGATTCACAGAGATCCGGAGCAGCAGGTGACATCTATGTCCCCAGGATGTTGTACTACGACAGGCTGCACTTTCTGGCAGGCCAGACTGAACCCAGGCCATCTCTCTCAAGTCTTCCTTCCACGCTTCCTTCCCCCCCGGCTGAGGCTTCTGACGCCCAACCTGGGCCTTCCAGGCCATATGTGGAGGAGCCCAGATTGAGCCAGGTATAGCATTCCTCTAAATATTTCTGCTTGTCCAATCAATGATGTTACCTAGATGTTATTTGGGTGTACTAATTTAGGATTGTGATTGATGATGCCAAAACTAAAACCATGTACCTTTTTCATACACAGGGAAGTCTCAGCCAGGAGGTGGCCGGGCCGAGCCGGCTGGCTGATATCAAGGTCCCTCCACCCCCCCTGAAAACAGAAAGTGGCAGTAGGACGAGTGCCCTAGAGGAGGCGGCTATCAGATTTTTTTGGAGGGCTACAGAGGTCCTGGGAGCACCCCACACTAGGAGAACATTGCTGCATTCATTGCCTATAAAATGCAGAGGATGGAGGAGGGCCAACAAGCCATGTGTCAGGCCCTCATATCAGAGGCTCTGGAGAAAGGTATGAGGGGCCAAATTACACCTCACACACAGCTTTGGGATGGTCCTCCTCCTCCTCCTGCAGGTCCTCCTCCTCCTCCTCCCTCTCCTCCAGGTCCTCCCAGTCCTCCTCCAGGTCCTCCCAGTCCTCCTCCTCCTCCTTCTCCAGGTCCTACTCCTCCTCCTGCCACATCTCCAACTGCACAGCCACAGCCCGGAAGGAAGTGTGAAAGGAAGACTAGAGAGTGATTGCCCTGGATCCAGTCTGGTCGGCCAAAAGATGCAGCCTCTTGTGATACCACAGCCTGGGGACACACATGTCATCTGCTGCTATCCGAGTCTCTGTGAATCCCGGACCAGACTACCCTCCCTTACATATGGACTCCTCAGGCCACCAATTTTGAGGTTTAAGAATTGATGTCTGCCATGGGGGTCCCAGGCTTCACTAATTTCTGCTGTTGATCCAGTGTTGCCTTCCTCTTTGTTTGGTTCTGATCCCTTAATAAAGGAATTTTGTTTTGAATCATACTCTCCTATGTGCTTTACTTCAAAAATGACAGTTTGTTTGTGAGGATTCAGGTACATTTCTATAATATAAAATGTGAAATGAACAAGGGACACCAACAACAAACAATCTCCTGGAGATTAAATAATAAAAGATATCAATGGTGTTGGGGTAACTTGACACACAAAACACACACAAAAATATTCTGGAGTAAAAATAAAAATAACATTGAACAAAGATCAGCCTTGGAAAAAATCCAAACATTAAAGAAAAAAAAAAGGCTTAAAAACAAAAAAAAAACCCATAAAAAATATAAAACTGTCAGATGTGACAACTAATAACAATATATTCAGGGAATCCCACTAAAAAAACACAAATAAAAGTTTGTGAGAAGTGTGTGTGAATATGAGCAGCAAAACTACTTAATTCTTGTCACATTATAAAGAAGAAGAGAGTGCGCTGTATTAAACCATTTTTTACATTGCAGTGTGACGAAAGTGCTGTATCCATTGCGAACGCTAAGTTTACCAGAACGAGCTGTCCCGTGTCGGAATTTCTTCTGAGCATGCGTGGCATTTTGTGCGTCGGAACAGGCCACACACGGTCGGAATTGACGCGATCGGATTTTGTTGTCGGAAAATTTTATCTCCTGCTGTCCAACTTTGTGTGTCGAAAAATCCGATGGAAAATGTCCGATGGCGCCCACACAAGGTCGGAATTTCCGACAACACGCTCCGATCGGACAATGTCCATCGGAAAATCCGACCGTGTGTACGGGGCATTAGAGAAACTGCAATAAAGGTATTTGCAAGATGGTATTACACACCAGCAAAACTCCATGCTATTTTTCCCTCAGTTCTCCAAACATGCTTCAGAGATTGCATTTCCATTGGTTCCTTCTCACACATTTTTGGGGAATGTGATAAAGTATCTCTACTATGGAAACAACTAGAAAAATTTTCCTTCAGAATTTTGGAGAATAACATAAAACTTACTCTCCCCAGCTGTCTATTATTCACACCAATCACAGGTTTAACTACTACTGGCTTATAGCTTACCATTGGAAATCCTCATTGCTACCAATAACCCAACTGAAAATTATAATTAATAATTTTTATCTCATGGAAAAAAGATTCCACACTTTACACAACACCACACATATACTTGAGAAGAAATGGAACCCCTGGTTTACTCACTCAGACCACCTTATAAATCCTGTTTAGAGTACCCTTCTTCAACTAATATCATTCAATAAAAAAACAAAAAACAAAAAAAAACTAAAGCATTCTTTAAATTACTACCTGATTAATGGTTTACTATCTGTAATAAATATAAGAAATAAATATTCTTCTATGTTTTTACTTTGCCATAATCCAGATATTTCAATGACTTTGATATACTGTACTTTATTGTACTTGTGTTATAATGTTTTGTACCATTATTTTGTACCCAATAAAAAAGTTTGTAAAAAAAAAAAAAAACACGTTTTCCAGAAAATTCAATACCGTGTTTCCAGATTCAAATCTTGATGCCAGCAGTACTTTTTGGAAACCATGGTTCCATCATTATCAAAGCCTTTCCACCCTCTTCTAGCTGATGGTAAGTAGAAGATAATGGAGACATTACTGCAGGGAGATCTAAGTCTCTGGCTTACAAAGTGCAAACGAGAGTTATCACAACATAAGGTAATTCCAAAAACAGTTCTTGAAGTGTTGGACTTGTGTGACCAGGACCTCTTACCAACCATCAGAAGTTTACTTCTGATCTTAACTCTCCCTGTAAGTGTGGCCTCAGCAGAGAGATTTTTCTCAACCCTCCGTTGTGTTAACCACTTGCCGACCGCCTAACGCTGATATACGTCAGCAGAATGGCACGGGCAGGCAAAATCACGTACCTGGTACGTGATTGCCTTCCCACGGGTGGGGGGGTCCAATCGGATCAGCCCCCGGTGCCAGCGGCGGTCGGCTTTGGTCTGGGAGCATTCAGAGATGAGGGGGAGGCCATCCAATCGTGGCTCCCCCCTCACGATCGCTCCCAGCCAATGAGAATCATCCCCTGCCTCTGTGTAGTTCACAGAGGCAGAGGATGTGATGTCATCTCTCCTCGGCTCGGCAGTTTCCGTTCCGGCGCAGAGGAGAGAAGACATGTGAGTGAGTGCACAACACTACACATCACAGTAGAACATGCCAGGCACACTTTACACCCCCGATCCTCCCCTGATCGCCCCACGATCACCCCCCAATCACCCCCCCCTGTCACACTGACACAAAGCATTTTTTTTTTTTTCTGATTACTGCATGGTGTCAGTTTGTGACAGTTAGTAGTGGTAGGGCAGTTAGTGTTAGCCCCCTGTAGGTCTAGGGTACCCCCCTAACCCCCCCTAATAAAGTTTTAACCCCTTGATCACCTCCCATCACCAGTGTCGCTAAGTGATCATTTTTCTGATCGCTGTATTAGTGTCGCTGGTGACGCTAGTTAGGGACGTAAATATTTAGGTTCGCCGTCAGCATTTTATAGCGACAGGGACCCCCATATACTACCTAATAAATGTTTTAACCCCTTGATTGCCCCCTAGTTAACCCTTTCACCATTGATCACCGTATAACCGTTACAGTTGACGCTGGTTAGTTCTTTTATTTTATAGTGCCAGGGCACCCGCCGTTTATTACCGAATAAAGGTTTAGACCCCTGATCGCCCGGCGGTGATATGCGTCACCCCAGGCAGCGTCAGATTAGCGCCAGTACCGCTAACACCCACGCACGCAGAATACGCCTCCCTTAGTGGTATAGTATCTATAGATCAATATCTGATCCGATCAGATCTATACTAGCCTCCCCAGCAGTTTAGGGTTCCCAAAAACGCAGTGTTAGCGGGATCAGCCCAGATACCTGCTAGCACCTGCGTTTTTCCCCTCCGCCCGACCCAGCCCAGGCCACCCAAGTGCAGTATCGATCGATCACTGACACTTACAAAACACTAAACGCATAACTGCAGCGTTCGCAGAGTCAGGCCTGATCCCTGCGATCGCTAACAGTTTTTTTGGTAGCGTTTTGGTGAACTGGCAAGCATCAGCGGCCTAGTACACCCCAGTCGTGGTCAAACCAGCACTGCAGTAACACTTGGTGACGTGGCGAGTCCCATAAGTGCAGTTCAAGCTGGTGAGGTGGCAAGCACAAGTAGTGTCCCGCTGCCACCAAAAAGACAAACACAGGCCCGTCATGCCCATAATGCCCTTCCTGCTGCATTCGCCAATCCTAATTGGGAACCCACCGCTTCTGCAGCACCCGTACTTCCCCCATTCACATCCCCAACCAAATGCAGTCGGCTGCATGAGAGGCATTTTCTTTATGTCCTCCCAAGTACCCCTACCCAACAAACCCCCCAAAAAAGATGTCGTGTCTGCAGCAAGCGCGGATATAGGCGTGACACCCACTATTATTGTGCCTCCTGTCCTGACAATCCTGGTCTTTGCATTGGTGAATGTTTTGAACGCTACCATTCACTAGTTGAGTATTAGCGTAGGGTACAGCATTCCACAGACTAGGCGCACTTTCACAGGGTCTCCCAAGATGCCATCGCATTTTGAGAGACCCGAACCTGGAACCGGTTACAGTTATAAAAGTTACAGTTACAAAAAAAAGTGTAAAAAAAAAAAAACACAAACAAAAATATAAAATAAAAAAAAAATAGTTGTCGTTTTATTGTTCTCTCTCTCTCTATTCTCTCTATTGTTCTGCTCTTTTTTACTGTATTCTATTCTGCAATGTTTTATTGTTATTATGTTTTATCATGTTTGCTTTTCAGGTATGCAATTTTTTATACTTTACCGTTTACTGTGCTTTATTGTTAACCATTTTTTTGTCTTCAGGTGCTCCATTCACGACTTTGAGTGGTTATACCAGAATGATGCCTGCAGGTTTAGGTATCATCTTGGTATCATTCTTTTTAGCCAGCGGTCGGCTTTCATGTAAAAGCAATCCTAGCGGCTAATTAGCCTCTAGACTGCTTTTACAAGCAGTGGGAGGGAATGCCCCCCCACCGTCTTCCGTGTTTTTCTCTGGCTCTCCTGTCTCCACAGGGAACCTGAGAATGCAGCCGGTGATTCAGCCAGCTGAACATAGAGCTGATCAGAGACCAGAGTGGCTCCAAACATCTCTATGACCTAAGAAACCGGAAGCTACGAGCATTTTATGACTTAGATTTCGCCGGATGTAAACAGCGCCATTGGGAAATTGGGGAAGCACTTTATCACACCGATCTTGGTGTGGTCAGATGCTTTGAGGGCAGAGGAGAAATCTAGGGTCTAATAAACCCCAATTTTTTCAAAAAAGAGTACCTGTCACTACCTATTTCTATCATAGGGGATATTTACATTCCCTGAGATAACAATAAAAATGATAAAAAAAAAAAATGAAAGAAACAGTTTAAAAATAAGATAAAAAAGCAAAAAAATAATAAAGAAAAAAAAAAAAAAAAAAAACAACCCTGTCCCCCCTGCTCTCGTTCTAAGGCGAACACAAGCATCGGTCTCGCGTCAAATGTAAACAGCAATTGCACCATGCATGTGAGGTATCACCGCGAAGGTCAGATCGGGGGCAGTAATTTTAGCAGTAGACCTCCTCTGTAAATCTAAAGTGGTAACCTGTAAAGGCTTTTAAAGGCTTTTAAAAATGTATCAATTTTGTTGCCACTGCACGTTTGTGCGCAATTTTAAAGCATGTCATGTTTGGCATCCATGTACTCGGCCTACGATCATCTTTTTTATTTCATCAAACATTTGGGCAATACAGTGTGTTTTAGTGATTTAAAATTTACAAAAGTGTGTTTTTTCCCCAAAAAATGCGTTTGAAAAATCGCTGCGCAAATACTGTGTGAAAAAAAAATGAAACACCCACCATTTTAATCTGTAGGGCATTTGCTTTAAAAAAAAGATATAATGTTTGGGGGTTCAAAGTAATTTTCTTGCAAAAAAAAATAATTTTTTCATGTAATCAAAAAGTGTCAGAAAGGGCTTTGTCTTCAAGTGGTTAGAAGAGTGGGTGATGTGTGACATAAGCTTCTAAATGTTGTGCATAAAATGCCAGAACAGTTCAACCCCCCCCCCAAATGACCCCATTTTGGAAAGTAGACACGCCAAGCTATTTGCTGAGAGGCATGTTGAGTCCATAGAATATTTTATATTGTGACACAAGTTGCGGGAAAGAGACAATTTTTTTTTTTTTTTTTTGCACAAAGTTGTCACTAAATGATATATTGCTCAAACATGCCATGGGAATATGTGAATTTACACCCCAAAATACATTCTGTTGCTTCTGCTGAGTATGGGGATACCACATACCACAAGTATGTGGGACTTTTTGGGAGCCTAGCCGCGCACGGGGCCCCGAAAACCAAGCACCGCCTTCAGACTTTCTAAGGGCGTAAATTTTTGATTTCACTCTGCACTGCCTATCACAGTTTCGGAGGCCATGGAATGCCCAGGTGGCAAAAAAAAAACCCAAATGACCCCATTTTGGAATGTAGACACCCCAAGCTATTTGCTGAGCGGTATAGTGAGTATTTTTCAGACCTCACTTTCTGTCACAAAGTTTTGAAAATTGAAAAAAGAAAAAAAAATTTTTTTCTTGTCTTTCTTCATTTTCAAAAACAAATGAGAGCTGCAAAATACTCACCATGCCTCTCAGCAAATAGCTTGGGGTGTCTACTTTCCAAAATGGGGTCATTTGGGGGGGGTTTGTGCAACCTGGGCATTCCATGGCCTCCGAAACTGTGATAGGCAGTGAAGAGTGAAATCAGACGGGTTGACTCTGAAGTTAGTCCATAGTTCCAGTCCTCTACTGCCGGTACCCACACAGTACCCCAAACAAATTGTTCCAAACAAAGCATTACTCGCCCAACCAACCTCTGCCTCTCTCAGAGAACATGAGCACCACTGGGGACAGGCCTGGACTGGTCCTTCTCCCTGGAGTCCTTTCAGAAGCTGGAGAGAAAACAGGGTGACTGGGCTCACTCCGTCATGCTGTTGGGGATCTGGGTCAACTGCCCAGCATCCCTAGGGTAGACAGGTGGAGACTGAAGTCCCATCCACTTTTACAGGAAATCCATCTTTTATTAGTGGAGGGCAGGGGCCAGCAGCGCTCTGTTCCGTTGCCAGTAGTTCAGCTGGGTGTAGGAGCTTCCCTACATCATCTGCTCCAGCTAAATGTTGGGGAGAGAGGCAGACTGCCCCAGCTTCCTTGAACTCCGCAGTTGTTGCCAGTGCTGGGCAGAGGTTGGTAGCACTCTGCCCGGTTGCCAGCACTTCTGCTGGCTTTCTGTTAATGGAGGCCAAAGGCCCATCCGCCAACACCAAATCAAGCTGCAGTTGTGCAGTTGTGAGGTGATGACTGCATTTTCTCCTTGGATCCTGATCTGCAGCTCATGATAGACTGCCACCTCCTCACCCTGGGCCTCCAGAATTGCTGCAGGTGTGGGGCAGAGGTCTTGGAACCTCTGTCCGGTTGCCAGCACTTCTGCTGGGGGTTTGCTAGGTTGTTCCTCCTCTACAGAAACATCTATTAAATCCCCAGTCTCTGGAATTACTAAAAGTATGAGACAGAGGTCTTGGACCCTCTGTATCAATTACCAGCTGGAGAAGTTTGTTGTAACTCCATAGATGCTGCTGGCAGAAAATCACATGTCCCTGTCAGTGTTGTGAGAGAAAGGCCGACTACCTCTTCTCTCAAGAAGGCCGAAGCCACTGTTGGTGCTGAGCAGAGTACAGTGAAGTTTGGCCCTGATAGCAGCTCTTTTGCTGGAGGCTCATCAGGTTGTTCTTCCTCAGCAGAAAAGTCTATCAAATCCCCTGTCTCTGCAACTGATGTCTGGGGATAGAGGTTCACCATTTCCTGTCCATGGAACCCAGAAGATGCTATCAGTGCTGGGCAGAGGTTAGCAGAGCTCTGGCCTGTTGCCAGCACTTCAGGTTTGGGGATGGCAATCTCCATATTTTCCACTGATGATTCTCTGGCATGCTGCTGAACGTGTTCTAGCAATTTCCTGTATACCCTTTCCAGATGCTGTTCCTTCCTTTGCAAATGGTCCAGATCAGGTTTGAGCTCTGAGACCCCTGCAAGACTGAGCATAGCCTATCTATATTCTCGCAGGTCCTTAAGGGCAGGTTCCCCTTCATCGCCAAACACAAAATGATCTGTAAGGCTCTCCCACAGCAATCCAGGGCCTCCAAAGTCATATCCCTCCGGAGAGCATTCTGTTGTCTCCCCTAAATACCCCTACTCTGTGTGCCATTGCAGAGCCCGATAATGATTGTCCAGCTCTATCTCCTGCTGGACCAGCCTGTCCAACTCAGTCACCCATTGCTCCTGGGGCCGCTCTCCCAGGAATGTCATCCGCAATGCCCGTTGGTCACTGGCCTGTTGCTCTTGGGTCAGAAAGCACTTTCCCTGTTATATACCAGCGAGCTGGAGGGCTCCAATCCAGAGCTCCACCCGAATTTGGAGCTCCAGGTATTCATCCTCAGACACAGTCCTGGAGTATGCTGAAAGGAAGATCCGCAGCAGCCCCGGGAACTCTGATGCCAGGTCCATATCTCCACTGAGGTTACCGAAGTCTGCTATCCTGATCTTGGATCCAGGTGGAAGTTTGGATGTCCCAGACTGCAGGAAGCGTCCCGCTGCTTGCCACCAATGTCACGCAACATCCCACACTCTGAGTGTTTCCGTTAGTATACCACTTGCTCCCAGTCTGGATACAGATACCTATATCATGGCTAGGGAGGGTTCACCCTATGAAGATGACACTACTTACACGTATTCGCTATTTCTTTCGGTGCCTACCCATAGCTATTAAAATGGACCATTTTAGCCTTTGTTTGGGGATCAAAGGGGCACAGGCTAGCTAAGGGGGTCCTCTTTAGAGCCCAAAACAAGGGAGGGATGGGATTACCTAACCTACACAGGTAATACCAAGCAGCACAATTAGCCCAAATATCAGTGATCTACTCCTGGATTGCAAAACCTGATTGGGTGCATATGGAAAGGTAAGCAGTACCACAATTCACACTATATTTCTTACTGTGAAGTCACCCTAGTAAACGACCAGCAATTCTCGCCCTAACATTATCTCATTCGATGTCAGTATGGGACAAACTCAAAATTAATCCGTATTTAATAACCCTGTTTAAGCCGCTGGTCCATTTATTCCACAATTCCCAATTCCCCCAGGCATGAACATTAGAGCCTTTCAATGGTGGCTGAACATGGGGCTATACAGAATAGGCCATTATGTTAACTCATTGGGTCCACTCACCCTCAATCACTGTATCAATATCCTTTAAATGCCCCCAACTGAAACTTACAGACACCAACAAATCTCTCACTTCCTACACTCCATTTGGAAATTCAAACCCTTACCAAATAGCATAATGCCATATGCACATTGGTGTGGCCAGCTTACAGAGCAAAGCGGGGGGATCTCTGTGATATACGAGTCACTATCTGTAGAGCACTCTAAAACAACCTGTAAGTTGGCCTGGGAAAGTGAGCTCAAACAGGAATGGGAGCTGGATGAATGGCACAGAGTGATCACATGGTCGAATCGAGGTATACTCAATGTATCTCTGATGGAGGCAGACCTAAAAGTTCTAACTAGATGGTACTTGGTTCCCACTAGACTGGCAAAATGATATCCTTCAACTTCCCCCCTATGTTTCAGAGGATGCAATCACATAGGCACCATGATCCATGTTTGGTGGGAATGTCCAAAACTAAGAGCGTTCTGGAATAGGATCTTTGCAATCATCAGAAAGATGACGGATTTGTCCGTCCCTATGTCCCCCCACATAGCACTGCTGAACTTCCCAATAGAAAAAGCTTCTAAAAGTAAAAGGAGCCTCATTCACTTTATCCTTCTAGGAGCTAAAATTACGATAGCGAAAGCATGGAAGCAGTCCACGGTTTCCAGTGACCAGGCCAAACCAAAAATATCTTGGATCATGGCTCAGGAAAAAATAATTAGTATCCTACAAGATACTGTTCAAAAATTTGAGGCCATTTGGGAACCTTGGGCAGATTACATGCACATACCCTTGACATCTTTGTAGGAATTGGATAAAACAATCTTGGTAGAACATCCCGGAAGGACATCTCATTCCTCCTTCTGTACATCTTCTTTCTTTTCTATCCCCTTCTTTTTCCTTTCTCTCTCTCTTTATTTTTATTCTTTAATACCACCTTTGCTAAAATATTACCTGGTTAGGTGGGTAGCAGGCTTTAGAAGGTAACATCCCCGCTAGTTTAAATAGCATTTGATTTGTGGGTTGGATGTGCCGCTCCCCTTTCCATGACACAGCTTGTACCCATTTGTAGTGACCGGAGAGGGGCGGCTCTTACCCCCCTTATGTTTGATTGATGTACCTGCAACCATTAACCACAGTTGTTTCTAAATATATCTATTTGAAATTCATTCTCCTATACGTTGCATTACTATGGATTTATTATTCCACTATGTAAAAGAATGTATCAATGACTCTGTATTTTCTCTAAAAAACTTTAATAAAAACTATTGAAACTAACAGTTCCCTTCACTGGAACTAAAGGGCCAAGCCCAAACCCTGATAAACAACCCCACACAATAATCCCCGCTCCACAAAATGATTTTGACCAGTGTACAAAGCAAGGTCCATAAAGACATGGATGAGCGAGTTTGGGGTGGAGGAACTTGACTAGCCTGCACAGAGTCCTGACCTCAACCCAATAGAATACCTTTGGGATGAATTAGAGCAGAGACTGTGAGCCAGGCCTTTCTGTCCAACATCAGTGCCTGACCTCACAAAGGTCTTCTGAAGGAATGGTCAAACATTCCCATAGACACACTTCTAAACCTTGTGAGCATCCTTCCCAGAAGAGTTGAAGCTGTTATAGCTTTAAAGGGTGGGGCAGCTCAATATTGAACTCTATGAGCTAAGATTTGGATGTCATTAGAGTTCATGTGCGTGTAAAGTCAAGTGTCCCAATACTTTTGACAATATAGCATGTATGGCCACATGGTCACATTTGGGCAAACAGTTCTCATAATTGGCTGGCAAACATTCAAGGGTATACCCTTTATCGCAAGGATAGAGAGGGTAAAAAAGGGGGAGGGGTATGCTTATATATCAAGAATAGTATACAAGTGAATGTGAGAGATGACATCACTAAGGGAGCTAGGGAGGAGGTGGATTCCTTATGGGTAGAGCTCCAGAGGGATGAAGCTAAGGGAAAATAGTACTGGGAGTATACTATAGGCCCACTAACCTGAGGGAGGAAGGGGAAACAGATCTCCTATCACAATTTGGATTAGCAGCAAGGATGGGAACTGTTATCATAATGGGGGATTTTAACTATCCAGACATAGACTGAGGGAACCACACATTCATCTAAGGCTCGCCAGTTCCTAAATGCCTTGCAAGACAATTTTATGGGTCAGATGGTAGACGCACCAACTAGAAATAAAGCGTTACTGGATCTACTGATTACCAACAATACAGACCTGATTACGGATGTGGAAATAAGGGGCCATTTAGGTAACAGCGATCACAGGTCAATTGGCTTCAGTATAAATCACACAAATAGGAAACATAAGGGAAATACAAAGACACTGAATTTCAAAAGAGCCAACTTCCCTAAACTACGAACCTTGCTAGAAGGCATGAATTGGGATAAAATCTTAGGAACAAAGAACACAGAGAAGAGATGGGTTTGCTTTAAGAGCATATTAAATAAGGGCATTAGCCAATGCATCCCATTGGGTAATAAATTTAAAAGAGCGAACAAAAGTCCTGGATGGCTTAACTCCAATGTAAAAATGCATATAAAAGCAAAGGGGAAGGCCTTCAAAAAATACAAGGTTGAGGGATCATCATCAGCATTCAGACTTTATAAAGAATGCAACAAGAAATGTAAGGGTGCAATAAGGACGGCTACGATAGAACATGAAAGACACATAGCGGAGAAGAGCAAAAAAAATCCCAAGAAATTCTTTAAGTATGTAAACAGTAAAAAAGGGAGGACAGACCATATTGGCCCCATAAAGAATGAGGAAGGGCATCTGGTTACAAAGGATGGGGAAATGGCGAAGGTATTCAATTTATTCGTCTCCTCCTGGCAACAAATGGGGAGTACTCGGAATGGTCAGGGGTGGGTAGTGGGGTCCTCCAGGGTTCTGTGCTGGGACCAATCCTGTTTAATTTGTTCATAAATTACCTGGAGGATGGGATAAACAGTTCAATCTCTAAGCTAAGCAGGGCAATAACTTCTCCGCAGGATGTGGAAACCTTTCAAAAAGATCTGAACAAATTAATTGAGTGGGCAACTAGATGGCAAATAAGGTTCAATGTAGAAAAATATAAAATAATGCATTTAGGTGGCAAAAATATGAATGCAATCTATACACTGGAGGGAGAACCTCTGGGGGAATATAGGATGGAAAAGGACATGGGGGTCCTAGTAGATGATAGGCTCAGCAGTGGCATGCAATGCCAAGCTGCTGCTAACAAAGCAAACAGAATATTGGCATGCATTAAAAAGGGGATTAATTCCAGAGATAAAACGATAATTCTCCCTCTCTACAAGACTCTGGTCCGGCCGCACCTAGAGTATGCTGTCCAGTTCTGGGCACCAGTCCTCAGGAAGGATGTACCGGAAATGGAGTGAGTACAAAGAAGGGCAACAAAGCTAATAAAGGGTCTGGAGGATATTAGTTATAAGGAAATGTTGCGAGCACTGAACTTATTCTCTCTGGAGAAGAGACGCTTGAGAGGGGATAGGATTTCAATACACAAATACCATACTGGTGACCCCACAATAGGGATAAAACTATTTTGCAGAAGGGAGTTTAACAAGACACGTGGCCACTCATTAAAATTAGAAGAAAAGAGATTTAACCTTTAACTACATAGAGGGTTCTTTACTGTAAGAGCGACAAGGATGTGGAATTCCCTTACGCAGGCGGCGATCTCAGCGGGGGGCATTGATAGTTTCAAGAAACTATTAGATAAGCACCTGAACGACTGCAACATACAGGGATATACAATGTAATACCGACATATAATCACACACATAGGTTGCACTTGATGGACACTATGTGTTATCGCTATTTCTGCCCTGTCCCTTATATAACGGATGTCAGTTCAGGGAGCTGTCATTCGGCTTTGTTTAGCGTCCTAATTGGTTATGTGCGCTTGATGATGGATTTACAAAGACAGACTTTTCTAAATGTTTCTTTTTAATAAAGGACTTGTCAAACTTTTGGGTGTCTTTATTTCTAGATGGTATCTTTTTTGTGAATGAGTGGGGGTACTATGTACCCCTATTTATTTATGTGGAGGGTGGTATCTTTGGGCCCCCTGGTTTCTAAAAGGGGCTTCCAGATTCCAATAAGCCCTGCACCCACAAACCCCGGCAACTACTGGCCAGGCTTGTATGGAAGATGGACCAACATGGGGACAAGGTGCTTTGTCAGGAATATGTCCAACTGGCAAGGCACTCCCTTATGTAGAGGGCATGTGACCAGGTATGGTTCAGGAGGGGGGGCACATGCTCAATCCCCCCCACTTTCCTAACCAGCCAGGCTGCATGATCAGATTAAGGGTCTGGTATGGATTTTTAGGGGGACCTCAAGCATTTTCTTTTTGTTTTTTCTTAGCATGGAATAGGTTTTGGGTTCGGCATACAAACTTCTTTGAAGTACGCCAAACCCTGCTTGAACCAAACCCAGGGCACTTTGGTTCATCCCTAGTTATAGAGTTACTGATGGTGGTATAGATTCTTCTGCTGACCGTTGCACCTCAGCTACTCAAGTCAGCTGCCTAAACATGTCCCTTTACAGCTTCTTTAAAGGGCAAGGAAACTTTCAAACAAAATTTTCTGAACATTTCCTTACCCTTTTAAAGAGGAAGTAAACCCAGATGCGTTTTACTTCCTCTTTTGCTCCCTGCAAAGCCTGCAAATTAAAAGCATAATGGGCTAGTATTCATTGCATACTAGCCCATTATGTAACACTTACCTCAAACAAATGCATCGCTGTCCCCTGTGCAGGCTGCATCCATCCTCACGCCTCTTACTTCCGGGGGCCGCGGACTCCGGCTCTGTGACTGGCCGGAGCCGCGTGACGTCACTCCTGCGCATGCACGTGGGAGCTGTCAGTAACGGCACACACTGAGGAAGAAAAGGCACAGAGGTCCATTTCTTCACAGTGCATGCGCCGATTACATCATAGGTGCACCTCAAGTGAAATACCTTCTAAAGAGCGCACGTTAGGGGATATTTCCACTACCTATAGGTAAGCCTTATTCTAGGCTTACCTATAGTTAAAAGTCAGGAGGGAGGGTTTACAACCACTTTAACTCATCATTGAACTTATCTAACTCACCATCTCCCTTCTGCATATTTACCTAGTTTTTTCACCAATTCCAGCCATGGAACTGTGATGTGCCAGCCATATGACTCTAATGAGCCAGCCATGTAACTGCTATGAGCTAGACCTGTCACAGCCATGAGTCACCCATGTCACTCCAATAAGCCCACCATTACCCTTAGCAAAACATGTGATTACAATCATTTAATAATGTGACTGCCATAAGCCAGTCATGTTAATGCCTTTAACCAGCTATTTGACTCCCATGGGACCACCATGTTACTGCCATGGACCTATCATGTGACTCCTATACCCCAACTGATCTCCCCCCAGTGCTATCCATTTGACTACTATGATCCAATCATGTGACTTCCATGAATCAGTCACATGACCGCCATGAGCCTGCTATGAGCTAATCATGTGACTGAACATGCCATGATGTAGCCATGTGACTGCCATAAGCTAGTCTTATGATAGCCATGAGCCATTCATGTTACTGCCATGAGCCAGCATCATGATTCCCATGGCATCTGACTTATATGAACCTACCCATCAGCCAGCCCTGTGACTGCCATGTGCCATCCATGTGATGCTCAAGAACCAGCATTATGGCTCCCATGAACCAACCATGTGAATCCCATGAACCTCTCACTTTACTGCCATGTGTTATCTATGTGACTGTCATAAGCTAGCTATTTGATGCCCATGTTCCAAATTTGTGCCTCCAATGAACCTGCCATGAACCAGCCGTGTGACTTCTGTAATCAATCATGTAAGTCCCATGTACCTGCCATGGGCCAGCCATGCGATTACCATTAGGGAGCCATGAAACTTCCATGAACAAATCATATTACTGTCATGAGAATGTAGGATTGTAGGACTCCTAAGAAACTGAGTAATAAATTAAAAAACAACTATGTATGCAACCACGCCTACAATCCTGTATGAAAAAACTCAGCCAGCACTTGACAAGTGTTTCACACCTACAAGTAAATGAACAAATCTTAAATCAAAAAGGGTGTCACTGTATCAGAAACTATATACACTTGTGCAATCCTTAATGATGTTAACACACCTTTAAAAATAATAAAGTATCATTCAATCCTGTGTATAATTATGTGCAAAGTGCCTCTGAAGTGAAAATCAGCAACACAATATTCAACATAAATGTGTATGACATATAATTAAAAATAATGTCCTTCAATCTAAATAAAACAAATATACAACATTTACAAATGTGTATATTCCCAGGTGTAAAATTATACTACAATATATCAAAAAGTCCACCAAGTGATCTTGTTTCTCACTCACTTATCCAGTGCCTTCACAAATAGTTCCCCTTTTCACCTCATACGTAGAGTTGGGCAAACAGTTCAAGCCGAACAAAAGTTTGGCCTGACCATCGCCTGTTTGCCCATTCGGCAAACATAAAAATGTTGGGGGTGCATGGTGGGATGTTCACCCACTGAGTGCCCCACAATGCACTGCACAGTACATTCTAGGGCCATAATTGGATGAAGCAATGCACCTGACCGCTGGTCAGGTTCAATGATTTGCTCAGTCAGGGCACAAAGCAGAGCCAGAGCCATGATTGAACAAAGTCATGGTGACTGCCATGTGCAATCCATGTGACTACCATAAGCAAGCCATGTGATGCCCAAGAGCCAGCGTTATGGCTCCCATGAACCACTCACTTTACTGCCATGTGTTATCTATGTGACTGTCATAATCTAGCTATTTGATGCCCATGTACCAAATTTGTGACTCCAATGAACCTGCCATGAGCCAGCCGTGTGACTTCTATAATCTGTCATGTAAGTCCCATGTACCTGCCATGGGCCAGCCATGAAACTTCCATGAACAAATCATATTACTGTCATGAGAAAGTAGGATCATAGGATTCCTATGAAACTGAGTGATAAACTCAAAAACAACTGTGTATGCAACCACGCCTACAATCCTGTATGAAAAAACTCAGCCAGCACTTGACAAGTGTTTCACACCTACAAGTAAATTAAAAAATCTAAAAAAAAAGGGTGTCGCTGTATCAGAAACTATATATACTTGTGCAAACCTTAATGTTGATAACACACCTTTAAAAATTATAAAGTATCATTCAATTCTGTGTATAATTATGTGCAAAGTGCCTTTGAAGTAGAAATCAGCAACACAATATTCAACATAAATGTATACGACATATAATTAAAAATAATGTCCTTCAATCTAAATAAAACAAATATACATCGGCAAACACCAAAATGTTGGGGGTGCATGGTGGGATGTTCACCCACTGAGTGCCCCACAATGCACTGCACACTGCATTCTAGGGCCGTAATTGGATGAAGCAATGCACCTGACCGCTGGTCAGGTTCAATGATTTGCCCAGTCAGGGTATAAAGCACAGTCAGAGCCATGATTGGACAAAGTCATGGTGACTTTGCTCAATCATGGCTCAGTGGTCATAGTCCCACCCCACACTATAAAATGTTCCTTTTGCAGGAACCTTTTGCAGTTTGTTGTTGGAGTGGAGATAGATAGAGCAGTGTAGTGTGTTAGTGCAGTGTTAGTGTAGTGTGAGTATAGTGTAGTGTAAGTGTAGTGTTAATTTAGTGCAGTGTTTAACACAACATTGCATAACATTTAGTGCTGTATACCCCTTCTTTTTGGTTGCTGCTTTTTTTTTGTCCCGTGCCTGCCCCCCTTTTTAAATTGCCAGCTGCAGTTTTTCTGACTGTGATGCTGCTGTTCTCCTATTTTTATTTTTTTATAGTTTTTACATTTTTGTCAGCAGCAGTCTTCAATTTAAAGTACACCAAACACAACTTTTCATTAAATAAAGTGCATCCAATTACACATTTCCCAGACTATTCAATTTGGGTAATAAGCCCCCCATCATGTCTGGGGGGCCAACAGGGAGAGGCAGATGTTCCTATGCTACTATGAGGAGGCCAGCAGCATCTGTGTCTACAGGCAAAGGTGTACGTGGTCCTTCCTCAGGCTGGGCACGTTATTTTCTGTTTAGTAATGTTGCCTGTGCTATCCAGCCACAGCATGCAGAGGAGGTGGTGGACTGGCTTACTAAACCATCCTCATCCTCTATCACCCAAGCTGAGACTAATGCACAGTCCACTGCAGCTGCCAGACTGGCTTACCCTGCCTCCTTGTCCACAGATACTCCTGCATCATGCATGGAAGAGTCAGCTGAATCATTTGAACACAGCATCAGCCACTTGCTTCTTGAGGATGCGCAGACATTACTTGATTCTGATGTTGGTTCCGAGGTAAAGGAATGGAGTAACATGAGTCTACAGAGAAGGGAGAACACTGATAAACAACAAACCGGCAGTCATGTTTCCCTAGCTGCAGCGTATTGCCAAGCTGGCTTCAGTGATGATGAGGATGGAGGGGATGATGATGATGAGGTCACTGACGCAACTTGGTGCTGGATAGAGCAGAGAAGGAAAGTGAGGGGAGGAACAACCCCAATGAGGCAGGATTTTCTCCGGAGGCAGCCAACATGGAACAGTAGAGAGCAGCCACCCTATTCCATCAGATTGTGGAACTGTTATCTCCCTGCCCACTTCCCATAGCTCAGCTGTGTGGGCCTTTTTTAGCACATGTGCAGCTGATCGCACTGTTGCAATTTGCATTCTCTGCCGCAAGCAGATCAAGCGTGGCAAAAATACCAGCCATTTGGGTACCACATGTTTGACAAGACATTCAACCTCCCACCACTCAGCCCATTGGCAAGAGCATCTGAAAGCCACACAATTCTTCTCCTCACTCTTCAACTTTCCTGTCTACCCGTGCTATATCTCATGCCCTCTCATCAGCCTCCACTGACAGGGATGATGGTATAGCAAAGGGTGTCACATGTCCTTGCAACACATCTGCCAGCCACAGACCACCAGCTCTAGAGTATAGCAGACAAATTTATCTGCCCTAGCTGCTGCATCAATTAAAAAAAAAAAAAATAGACTCCGTGCCACCCACATGCCCAGTGTCTGAATTCCAGCTTGCCCAAATTGCTGGCTTTACAACTCCTGCTTTTCCAGCTGGTGGATGTTTGCCCCCTTCTGTGAATTTGCAGAATGTGCTGTACCACAATGAAAGGTTCCTAGTTGCATTTTTTTGCACGTAGGGCCATTCCAGCTCTGTACCACCACATGGAATGCAATGTTTGGGCATTGTTGAGCAAAGCAGTCAGCAGCAAGGTCCACATTACTGATGACACGTGGTCCAGCAAGCATGGTCAGGGAATATATATTTCGTTCACAGCACACTGGGTAATGCTGCATGCAACTAGGAAAGATGCAGGACAGGGCTGAGTGCTGGAGCTTGTTTTGCCACCACAAAGTAGATATTTGCCAGCACACCATGGATCGACACAAAAGTAGTGTCCAAACAGATTATTTATTGCATGATCCCAACTATTTATTGCATGATCACAACTAGAGCCAAACACCCCCCGCTTTGGTTCAAAGCAGAACATGCGAACAGGCAAAAACTTTGTTTGAACACGTGAACACCGTTAAAGTCTATGGGACACAAACATGAAAAATCAAAAGGCTTATATGCAAGTTATTGTCTTAAAAAGTGTGTGGGGGACCTGGGTCCTGCCCCACGGGATATGTATCATTGCAAAAAAAAGTTGCAAAAAACGTCCATTTTTTCAGGAGCAGTGATTTTAATAATGCTTGAAGTGAAACAATAAAACGATAAAAGTGAAATATTCCTTTAAATTTCATACCTAGGGGTTGTCCATAGTATGCCTGTAAAGTGGCGCATGTTTCTCTTAGAACAGTCCGAGAGCAGGGGGAGGATGAGAGACGTAAGGACGTAACGTCTATCACGGAGGGAGGGGCCTGATTATGCCGGCTGGTGCACGGGCAAGTGCTGACCTACGAGAGAGCTGCAGCAGACCCGAAGAGGAGAAGGGGAGGTTCAGAGCCGCAGATGACACCCTCCTCGGCTGTCCTGGAACACGCACGCTTGTAAGCTGCACACCCGGCTCATAGGTGAAGCTGCAGGGTTGTGCTAAGCGGGACGGTGTGTGTGGGAACGGGAGCGGTGCGGTATCCCCCCCCGGTCCTTCCCCCCATGCCATATCCAATCCAACCCTGATATTTGGGGCTTTTCCTGGACCCCTAGAGGACAGCTGGAGGTTTTCCCTTCCCCACAGAGCTGACAAACTGAGGATCTGGCGGGAGCTGCTGGATGGGAAATCAGGAGGCATGAAACAACAGCGTTGATGGGCAGAAAAAGGAGGTACCCCCTACTGCAATGTAAAGTATAAGTGCTTGTCTCAGTTACCAGGTTTAAAGTCACCTGTGGGCTGGAAACTGCCTTTGTCCTAATAAGGAAGTAATGACTTGGGGTACAACACATTGTGCGGTCTGTCGAGGGGCTTATTCGCATAAATGAACTGTTTCTGCAAAATGTATTGAAGGAATCGACTTAAATGTACTGAATTCTGGTTAAGGCGGGAGCGTCTAATATGTGTATTCTTTCTGAAGATAAAGGAGGCAACCAATTGGCAAAGGGGTCTTGTGAGGACAGCAGAAAATGTTAATCAGGTGTTCAGGGATAGGTTATGATTGTGTGATTGTAGTACAGAGGACTAACTGACTGAGTTGGAGTCAGCTACGGAAAACCACAGTTCTGAACAGCACACAAGGACATAACCCTGGTTTGAGTCACCTATCTCAATCCACCCATAGTGGTTAATCAGTACAGCAACTGGTTGGAGACTGGGAAAGGGGGGCACAAGTTATTTCCTCCTCTATTACCATAGCAGCCATAGTAGCTCCGATAGAGGCTGACCAAAAAACTGTGCTAATTAAAATATATTTTAAGGCAGCAGAAAATTGGAGAACTCCTGCCCTGTCCCTACTGCCCTGTTTTACCAGCTTCTCTCCTTCTCTTTCTTCTGCCCTGGGTCTCTCTGTTCCACACCTCTATGGCTCTTCCCCTCTTTTGCTTGGAGAAGAGGGGGACAATTGAACAATCTAAAACTGGAGAAGAGGTCAAGAGAGATAAGGAAGAGAGGCAATATGAGTAAAGCCACAACTAAATCAAGGGGGGGTCCTTCTAGATCCCCGAAAGACAAAGTAATATCAACTACGATTAAACAATACATGGCTCAAGGAGATAGCCCTAAGAATTCAGGCCAGGAGAAACAAGGGCCAGTTAAATTGGTCAAGAAAAAGGGCTTAGAGAAAAAGACAGGAGAAGCATTAGACCAATCCAGGGATGACCTAACAACAGAAAGTGAATTGGAAACAAGTAGAGCGGAGGAACAGAGAGAGGATGCACAAATTCCTACTATAGGAGAAATAATGGAGATGTTTTTCAGACTAGAAAATTCAATCAAAGCAGATAAAAACAGGCTAAGAGCGGACCTGGGCAACTTGCTGGCAAGAGTAGAGACGGTGGAAAAGAAAAGAGATAAACAGGCCCAGGAGCTTAGTAACCTACAGGAGCAAGTTAAATCAATCCAACACAATCAGAAGAAAATCCTCTATAGATTAGAAGACCAGGAAAACCCAAATAGGAGACGGAATGTGAGAATCCGATCAGTTCCAGAAAAAAGGGGAGAAGACTTGAGAAGAATTATAATAACAATATTTAGCCCTATACTGAACAAGGGAGTAGATGACTTTCCAAAAATAGAGAGGGTACACCAGGTTGGAAAATTAGATAACACAGAAGGGGTCAGGTCATGAGATATAATAGTCAGATTTAGGTTCTATGAAGATAAAGCAGAAATCTGGACAAAGATGAGAGGTAAAGCTCCCTTACGATACGAGGGTACAGAGCTATAAGTTTTTACCGACTTGGCTCCTGAAACCTTGGCAAGAAGGCGATTACTAAAACCACTATTGGAGCAGATGCGGGTACAGAATATTAAGTATCATTTGGGATTTCTGGCATGTTTAATGGGCTTCAAAGAAGGAAGATCAGCTAGGCTAAGATTCCCAGAAGAATTGGTGACTTTTTGCAATAAATTAGACCTTCAGGTGCCAGAGCTGCCAGGCTGGACAGATGAAGATCGTGAAATTGTTTAGGAAGAGAAAAGCAAGGAACAAAGAGTCAGAGGGATGGCCTAAATTACAAGCTTTCAAGTGGTTTTGGGGGGTGTTTCTTGGGGGGGTGAGGGGGGTTGAGATAGAGGAGGGTCGAGAAAGGCTGATCTAGGTTTGGCGCTTAGCTGGTGGCCAGCCTACCCCTCCTTTTTCCCCCTTCTTATCTTGATGGGGGGGCGGGAGGGCATACTTGGAGCCCCACCTCGGGATAAAGAGATTTGCTGAGGGCCATGGTTTCCGGGGCCCTTGACAGTCTAGTGGCCAGGGTGAGGCCTAGGGGGGGCGGGGAGGGGAAAGGGGAGTGGGATGTGGGGAGGTGGGTCATTTGGGGGGGTGGGAGGAGGAGAGAGGGGTGGGATGGTACCTCTGGTATTTTGCATAAAAGTACGGTTGATCCCTGGTTTGGACAAGAAAAGTGTGTTCAGCATAGAAAAATAGGAAAAAAGAAATGACAGCAATAGATTTTATGACCTATAATGTCAGGGGATTAAATTAAAGAGAAACATAAGATTTTAAACAAGTTAAAACGGTATGGGGCAGAGGTGGTTTTTCTGCAAGAGACCCATCTATCCCATGAGTCTAATGTGAAATTGCATTCCTTTAATTTCCTGACATGGTATTACGGAGATACAATTACAAAGAGAGCAAGGGGGGTTGCAATAGGGTTTGCGAAAGAAACCCTGTTCATATTGGAGGAAAGGTTGACAGACCCAGAAGGAAGATACCTCTTCCTAAAAGGTAAATTAAGTGAAATGGAATGCACATTAGCAAACATTTATGCCCCGAATAGGAATCCAATTAAATACTTAAATGATACTTTGGGGAAGTTGATGGACTTTAAGAGGGGTTACGTGATTCTGATGGGAGATATGAATTTCTGCTTGGACCCAGGTTTGGACAGTACGGGACGTGTACAAGGGACGGTACAAGGGACAAATAACGTACAACTAAAGAAGATAAAACAAAAACAGCATAGGTGCCAAATGGTAGATATTTGGAGGATCCTTCATCCTAAAACACAAGATTTCATGTTTTACTCCCCTGTACATGGGACCTACTCTAGGATTGACTACATACTGGTCGATCATAAAATTATCGATCAGGTAACAGACTCTAGAGTAGAAATATCTACACTATCTGATCACTTCCCAGTAACAATGAAGATGATCGTCACTGGAAACCAAAGACAACCCTCTGTCTGGCGATTAAATGAAGATCTAATCTGAGATGAGGTGAGCTCAGCAATAGTGAGAAATGAAGTAGAGCAATATTTTGCAACAAATGACACAGGAGAGGTATCGAGGTCCACCTTGTAGGAGGCCCATAAAGCCTACTTAAGGGGGATTCTGATAGAAGTAGGAACAAGGAGAAAAAAAGAGAGAACAGAGAAAATTTAAAAATTAACCGAGGAAATACACAGAGCCGAACAAGGACATAAAAAATACCAGGGCAAGCATTCAGTGGTATATCAAAACATAGTAATTAAAAGAGATGAACTGAAGGATCTTATGAAACAAGAAACCCAAAAAACTTTCAATAGAATAGTTAAAGAAAGATACCAGTGGGGGAATAAAGCTAGCAAACATCTTGCTAGAATGCTGTAAAAGAAAAAAGACACAAACTATATTGAAAAAATCCAAACCAAAGGAGGAGAAATGGTCCATACAACCTAAGGTATAGCGGAAACTTTTAAAAACTATTATCAGGACCTGTACTCAGTAGACCACGGTGGGAGCCAGTCAGGTCAGGTAAAATAAATGATTTTAAAAAAAAGGCTAGACTACCTAAGATTCCAGAGAATGTAAGGGAGACATTAGAGACCCCCATAACAGAGGTGGAAATAAATAAAGCCCTTTTGGACTCAGCCCAGGGGAAAAGCCCTGGCCCAGATGAGTTTACAACGTATTACTATAAAAAATACAAAGAGATTTTAATCCCAAAGCTATGTAAATACATGAATGGCCTGGGGGCAGACTATGAAATAAGTTGGGAGGCCCTGTCCGCCATGATTACAGTAATCTTGAAGGAGGGGAAAGATGGGAAGATGTTTTCCAGCTACAGGCCAATTTCGCTGCTAAACAAAGATATAAAATTGTACGTTATGGAATTGGCAGGTAGGATAAAAGGTTTGATGAACTTCCTGGTACACCCGGATCAGGTGGGATTCAACCCTAGAAGGGAGGGAAGGGATAATGGGGTTAGAACGTTGCTCCTAATTCAGAGGATAAAAGAAAGTGAGCCCCCAGGTCTACTCCTGTCGATAGATGCCGAAAAGGCTTTCTACAGGGTAGACTGGGGGCTCATGACACAGACTTTAGAAACTATGGGAATTGGCCCCAGAATGATCCGGTGGATCAAATCACTATACCACCACCCTACAGCTACCATAAGAATAAATGGATCACAGTCCACACCCTTCGAGATGAAAAACGGGACGAGACAGGGTTGTTCCCTATCCCCTTTGCTATTCGTGCTGTCTCTGGAGCCATTATTGGCTATGGTACGAAACAACACTGATATAAGCGGATTTAAGATTGGAGACGAAGAACATAAACTTGCAGAATTCGCGGACGATGTATTATTTTACATCGCTAACCCTAGGATCACAATGCCTAATTTATTAAATACTTTAAAACAATACGGTGAAATATCCAATTTTAAAATAAATTTAGCTAAGTCTGAAATCCTTAACATAAATATACGTAAGCTAGAAAACAAATGCTGAAAAATGAATTTAACTTTGTCTGGAGGAAAGAACTCAAGTACATGGGTATAAAGTTAGCGAATACTATGAAGAAGATATACAAAATAAACTATATACCACTGTTTGATGAAATTAGAACTGAATGTAATAGACTAATAGGTAGGCCTATATCATGGATAGGACGTATTAACACTATAAAGATGGTCCTCCGGCCAACGATCACCTATAAGTTCCAGATGTTGCCAATGGCTCTACCTCAACTATACTTTAGAAAGGTAAAATCGATAATAATGAATTCAATATGGAAACATAAAAACCGAGAGTATCCTTCTCAATTTTAAGGCAGGGAAATAGCGGAGGGTTGGCTGTACCAGACATTCAAATATAGTATAAAGCTATAGTGCTGTCAAGGGCGGTTGAATTGGTTAGTGAAAAAAGCGGAAAAAGATGGGTCAATATAGAAAAAACACTTAGTAAGGCACAATTGGGAAACATAATTTGGAATCTGTCACACTTTAGAACGCTGGATGTAAATACACATGCACTGACATGGAATGTTTTGAAAATTTGGGACGTGATGTATAAGCATCTTAACGGAGAATACAATTCACCGTTAATTGCACTGAAAAACAATGAATTTTTTGCACCAGGGAAAAAGACTATAGGAGTAAATTGGATAAAAAAAGACACAACACAGTTAAGAGATATAATTAAAAAAGGGAAAATTTTATCACTTCAAGAATTAAAACACAACAAGGACCTATGATTGATTGATGAGTGGCGGTTTCTCCAGTTGGACCATTTTGTCAAGAGTCAGATCAGGGGATGAGCCAAATCCATTGGAACGGCTTTGTACAGCAGATAACACAAAAAATACAATCTTGAGATTATATAAACTCTTGCTGAAGGTGGATGAAGTGGAGATCCCACCATATATAAAAAAATGGGAACACGAATTGGGGTCACAAAGGTATAAGACCACTATAGGAAAAATATTGAAGTTAACCCATAGTTCGTCAGTAGATATTAAAACTGCTGAAATTAACTATAAACTAGATGGTACGCAACTCCAGACAAAATCAGCAAATATCAAAGGGATAAATCTGCAGAATGTTGGCGAGGATGTAAGGTGGTAGGGACAATGGCTCACTTGTGGTGGGATTGCCCCAAAATTAAAAACTACTGGAAAAAGATTTTACAGTATATAAAAGAAATCACTAAAAAAGAAATAGAGGAAGATCCATGAGTTGTACTGCTTCACGGAGTGGAGGTAGATGTGAAGCAATACAAGGATTCATTAATACCACACTTATTAAATGCAGCAAAAAGACATATCCCTAAGAATTGGCAAGAAAAAGAAAGTCCATTAATGTGGGATTGAATCGATTCTGTTGATGAAACATTTAATTTGGAATACCTGAGAGTCAGCTTAGATGACAACAATGAGGGGATTAAAGAGAAGTGGGAATGTTGGAAAGAGTTTAAAAGATCATGGTGCTATGCTGAGGAACTGAGAGTATCTTTCGAAAACGGGGACGGACGAAATAAAGTCTTATTAAGGTCTTATTAAGGGCTGGTACGCAGAGGTAGGGAGGGAGTTGTGGGGGGGGGGGTGGAAGAAGATTAGGTTTCAGACTTTGTATTAATGATACATACTTCTTGTGTATGAAGTATCAATTGAATTTTTGAAGTGCATCAGATAAAAGCTACCATGATGTGACAATGTGATGGGACAAAAATGAACTGTAAAAAAAAAAAAAAAAAGAACAGTCCGAGAGCAAAATGACATTTCTAAAGGAAAACAAGTCATTTAAAAGTACTCGCGGCTATAATGAATTGTCAGTCCCAGCAATACACACAAAAGTCATTGAAAAAAACGGCATGGATTCCCCCACAGTCCATTACCAGACCCTTCAGGTCAGGTATGAATATTAAGGGAAACCCCGAACCAAAATTAAAAAAAAAAAAAGAGTGGGGGTCCCCCCAGATTCCATACCAGGCCCTTCAGGTCTGATATGGATATTAAGGGGAACCCAATGCCAAATTTAAAAAAAAAATGGTGTGGGGGTCCCCCTCAAAATCCATACCAGGCTTTTCAGGTCTGGTGTGAATATTAAGGGGAACCCCGTGACCAATTTTTTTTAAACGGCGTGGGGGTCCCCCTCAAAATCCATAAAAGACCCTTCAGGATTTTAGGGGAACCCTGCACCAAAATAAAAAAAATGGCGTGGGGTCCCCCAAAAATCCATACCAGACCCGTATCCGAGCATGCAACCTGGCATACCTCAGGAAAAGGGGGGACAAGAGAGCAGACTCTACCAGAACCGTACCAGGCCACATGCCCTCAACATGGGGAGGGTGCTTTGGGGTAGCGGCACCCCCAAAGCACCTTGTCCCCATGTTGATGGGGAGAAGGGCCTCATCCCCACAACCCTTGCTCAGTGGTTGTGGGGGTCTGCGGGTGGGGGGCTTATCGGAATCTGGAATCCCCCTTTAACAAGGGGACCCCCAGATCCCACCACCCCATGTGAAATGGTAACGGGGTACATCCTACCATTTCACAGCAAGTGTGTTAAAATGGTAAAAAAAAACACAACACACGGCTTGGGACAAGTCCTTTATTAAAAATTAAAAAAATAAAACTGTCCCACGAAGTCCATTCATCTTCTTCTTCTATCGCTCTGACGGACCAAAAAAGAAAAAAAAAGCTGCACACTGCCTACAATCTGCCTCCATGGGACAGCTCTTTTATAACTGAGGGCGGGTCCACGCGATGACATTGCTGGGTGACCCCACCCCCCTCTGATGCATGGGGATATCCCTATGGCTTTCCAGTAGCGTCAGAGGGGGCGGGGTCACTCGGTTACGTAACCGGGTGGCCCCGCCCCCTCTGACACTATGGGAAAGCCATAGGGATGTCCCCATGCGTCAGATGGGGCAGGGTCACCCGGCGTCATCATAACCATCAATTACCATCTATTTTGGCTGCGCTGCTTGGAGTGCATGACGTCAGCAGCAGCAGCCATCCACGCTTCCCGGAGGCGGCGGGGAGGTGATTGGGCACCAGGGGAGATGAATGCTAAAGGCTTCATCTGGGGGCATTCAAGCTTCCAAGCTTTCAAGCTACCTTCCCACATTCAGCCAGTGGAGTCCACGCTGTCAACCCATGCTGGATGTGAGTATGAAAAAGACCTTTTCTCTCAACAAATTTAAACTTTGAATGTCCCTCTACAGCTCTTCTTTTTCTTGTTTGACCATAGGGCTTTATAGAAGATTGCTCTCCTTTTGCTGTGGTTATCTACCATCCAGCTCTATACATAAATTTTTATGGCCTCTTACCCTTCTGTTAGGTATGTTTTATTTGTGCATTGTTAGACTTCATACATTTTATTGGATGTTTGTTTCAAATTTATATAATACTACATTCATCCTGATTCTTATAATTAATAACAAATGCCCATAAGAATCTATAAATCATAATACCTTTAAAAAAATTGCTTCTCAGGGCTGTTATGACTCAGGAACAAGTTTTGCATTGTTTTTACTGGGTAAATCAATGAATTCTGAGAGTCCTGCCAAATAACTGTCCTACATACCATTTCTAGAGTGCATCGGTACCACTTCCAATTACTAGGGTACACTTTTATCACATAGCCATGGACCTGGTGGGCTGCTTAGTTAAATCAACTAGGGGAAACCAATATATTTTATAGTTCTGGACCATCCACCCAATATCTAAAGACTAATGGCTCTAAATACCTCATCTAAGGTCATTGTGTGGTTTCAAATTCTTTTAGTCAGGAATAGGGATGAGCCGAACACCCCCCTGTTCGGTTCGCACCAGAACATGCGAACAGGAAAGAAATTCGTTCGAACACGCGAACGCCGTTAAAGTCTATGGGACACGAACATGAATAATCAAAAGTGCTAATTTTAAAGGCTAATATGCAAGTTATTGTCATAAAAAGTGTTTGGGGACCCGGGTCCTGCCCCAGGGGACATGGATCAATGCAAAAAAAAGTTCTAAAAACGGACGTTTTTTCAGGAGCAGTGATTTTATTAATGCTTAAAGTCAAACAATAAAAGTGTAATATCCCTTTAAATTTCGTACCTGGGGGGTGTCTATAGTATGCCTGTAAAGGGGCGCATGTTTCCTGTGTTTAGAACAGTCTGACAGCAAAATGACATTTGGAAGGAAAAAACTCATTTAAAACTAGCCGCAGCTATTGCATTGCCGACAATACACATAGAAGTTCATTGATAAAAACGGCATGGGAATTCCCCACAGGGGAACCCCGAACCAAAATAAAAAAAAAAAAATGATGTGGGGGTCCCCCTAAATTCCATACAAGGCCCTTCAGGTCTGGTATGGATATTAAGGGGAACCCCAGCCAAAATTGAAAAAAAAAATTGACGTGGGGTTCCCCCTAAATTCCATACCAGACCCTTATCCGAGCACGCAACCTGGCAGGCCGCAGGAAAAGAGGGGGGGACGAGAGTGCGGCCCCCCCCCCCTCCTGAACCGTACCAGGCCACATGCCCTCAACATTGGGAGGGTGCTTTGGGGTAGCCCCCCAAAACACCTTGTCCCCATGTTGATGAGGACAAGGGCCTCATCCTCACAACCCTGGCCGGTGGTTGTGAGGGTCTGCGGGCGGGGGGCTTATCGGAATCTGGAAGCCCCCTTTAACAAGGGGACCCCCAGATCCCGGCCCCCCCCCTGTGTGAAATGGTAAGGGGGTACTTACCCCTACCATTTCATTAAAAAACTGTCAAAAATGTTAAAAATGACAAGAGACAGTTTTTGACAATTCCTTTATTTAAATGCTTCTTCTTTCTTCTTTCTTCCTTCATCTTCTTCTGGTTCTTCTGGCTCTTCTGGTTCTTCCTCCGGCGTTCTCGTCCAGCATCTTCTCCGCGGCGTCTTCTATCTTCTTCTCCTCGGGCCGCTCCGCACCCATGGCATGAGGGGAGGCTCCCGCTCTTCTCTTCATCTTCTTCTCTTCTTCATCTTCTTCTTCATCTTCTTCTTCTTCTTCCTTCTTCTCTTCTTCTCTTCTTCTCTTCTTCCTGTCTTCTGCGGGCCGCTCCGCAGCCATGCTGTGGCATGGAGGGAGGCTCCCGCTGTGTGACGGCGTCTCTTCGTCTGACGGTTCTTAAATAACGGGGGGCGGGGCCACCCGGTGGCCCCGCCCCCCTCTGACGCACGGTGACATGACGGGACTTCCCTGTGGCATTCCCCGTGACGTCACAGGGAAGTCCCTCAAGTCACCGTGCGTCAGAGGGGGGCGGGGTCACCGGATGGCCCCGCCCCCCGTTATTTAAGAACCGTCAGACGAAGAGACGCCGTCACACAGCGGGAGCCTCCCACCATGCCAGCATGGCTGCGGAGCGGCCCGGAGAAGACAGGAAGAAGAGAAGAAGGAAGAAGAAGAAGAAGAAGAAGATGAAGAAGAAGATGAAGAAGAGAAGAAGATGAAGAGAAGAGCGGGAGCCTCCCCCCTCATGCCATGGGTGCGGAGCGGCCCGAGGAGAAGAAGATAGAAGACGCCGCGGAGAAGATGCTGGACGAGAACGCCGGAGGAAGAACCAGAAGAGCCAGAAGAACCAGAAGAAGATGAAGGAAGAAAGAAGAAAGAAGAAGCATTTAAATAAAGGAATTGTCAAAAACTGTCTCTTGTCATTTTTAACATTTTTGACAGTTTTTTAGTGAAATGGTAGGGGTAAGTACCCCCTTACCATTTCACACAGGGGGGGGGCCGGGATCTGGGGGTCCCCTTGTTAAAGGGGGCTTCCAGATTCCGATAAGCCCCCCGCCCGCAGACCCTCACAACCACCGGCCAGGGTTGTGAGGATGAGGCCCTTGTCCTCATCAACATGGGGACAAGGTGTTTTGGGGGGCTACCCCAAAGCACCCTCCCAATGTTGAGGGCATGTGGCCTGGTACGGTTCAGGAGGGGGGGGGGCCGCACTCTCGTCCCCCCCTCTTTTCCTGCGGCCTGCCAGGTTGCGTGCTCGGATAAGGGTCTGGTATGGATTTTTAGGGGGACCCCACGCCGTTTTTTTTTTTTTTTTTTGGCGCGGGGTTCCCCTTAAAATCCATACCAGACCTGAAGGGTCTGGTATGGAATTTAGGGGGAACCCCACGTCAATTTTTTTTTTCAATTTTGGCTGGGGTTCCCCTTAATATCCATACCAGACCTGAAGGGCCTTGTATGGAATTTAGGGGGACCCCCACATCATTTTTTTTTTTTTTTTTGGTTCGGGGTTCCCCTGTGGGGAATTCCCATGCCGTTTTTATCAATGAACTTCTATGTGTATTGTCGGCAAGGCAATAGCCGCGGCTAGTTTTAAATGAGTTTTTTCCTTCCAAATGTCATTTTGCTGTCAGACTGTTCTAAACACAGGAAACATGCGCCCCTTTACAGGCATACTATAGACACCCCCCAGGTACGAAATTTAAAGGGATATTACACTTTTATTGTTTGACTTTAAGCATTAATAAAATCACTGCTCCTGAAAAAACGTCCGTTTTTAAAACTTTTTTTTGCATTGATCCATGTCCCCTGGGGCAGGACCCGGGTCCCCAAACACTTTTTATGACAATAACTTGCATATAAGCCTTTAAAATTAGCACTTTTGATTTCTCCCATAGACTTTTAAAGGGTGTTCCGCGGCATTCGAATTTGCCGCGAACACCCCAAATTGTTCGCTGTTCGGCGAACTTGCGAACAGCCAATGTTCGAGTAGAACATGAGTTCGACTCGAACTCGAAGCTCATCCCTAGTCAGGAAGCATTTGCCAGGTGTGCAAGCGGCTCAAAGCTGATCCACCAGGATAAGAGACTTTAACATTTTTAAATTTCAATATTCTCTATTGAGTTTTGAAGTACAAAATTTTGCGTTACATGTGAGAACTTGGCTGATGTTAGAGCATAACAATGGGTGGTATAAGAGACAACTTATAACAGTGGTAAAGTAAGTAAATTCAAAACATATACACTATCTCACAAACCTGAGTACACCCCTCACATTTTTGTAAATATTTTATTCTTTTCATGTGACAACACTGAAGAAATGATACTTTGCTACAATGTAAAGTAGTGAGTGTACAGCTTGTTGAACAGCGTAAATTTGCTGTCCCCTCAAAATAACTCAAAACACAGCCATTAATGTCTAAACCTATGGCGACAAAAGTGAGTACACCCCTAAGTGAAAATTTCCTAATTAGCCATTTTCCCTCCCCAGGGGCATGTGACTCGTTAGTGTTACTGGGTCTCAGGTGTGAATGGGGAACAGGTGTGTGAAATTTGGTGTTATCGCTCTCCCTCTCTCATACTGGTCACTGGAAGTTCAACATGGCATCTCATGGCAAAGAACTCTCTGAGGATCTGAAAAAAAGAATTGTTGCTCTACATAAAGATGGCCTAGGCTATTAGAAGATTGCCAAGACCCTGAAACGGAGTTGCAGCATGGTGGCCAAGACCATACAGCGGTTTAACAAGACAGGTTCCACTCAGAACAGGCCTCGCCATGGTCGACCAAAGAAGTCGAGTGCACATGCTCAGTGTCATATCTACAGGTTGTCTTTGGGAAATAGACGTATGAGTGCTGTCAGCATTGCTCCAGAGGTTGAAGGGGTGGGGTCAGCCTGTCAGTGCTCAGACCATACACCGCACACTGCATCAAATTGGTCTTCATGGCTGCTGTCCCAAAAGGAAGCCTCTTCTAAAGATGATGCACAAGAAAGCCCGCAAACAGTTTGCTGAAGACAAGCAGACTAAGGACATGGATTACTGGAACCATGTCCTGTGGTCTGATGAGACCAAGATAAATTTATTTGGTTCAGATAGTGTCAATTGTGTGTGACGGCAACCAGATGAGGAGTACAAAAACAAGTGTGTCTTGCCTACAGTCAAGCATGGTAGTGGGAGTGTCATGGTCTGGGGCTGCATGAGTGCTGCCGGCACTGGGGAGCTACTGTTTATTGAGGGAACCATGAATGCCAACATGTACTGTGACATTCTAAAGCCGAGCATGATCCCCTCCCCTCAGAGACTGGGCCACAGGGCAGTTTTCCAACATGATAACAACCCCAAACACACCTCCAAGATGACCACTGCCTTGCTAAAGAAGCTAAGGGTAAAGGTGGTGGACTGGCCAAGCATATGTCCAGACCTAAACCCTATTGAGTATCTGTGGGGCATCCTCAAAGGAAAGGTCTAGGAGCGCAAGGTCTTTAACATCCACCAGCTCCGTGATGTTGTCATGGAGGAGTGGAAGAGGACTCCAGTGGCAACCTATGAAGCTCTGGTGAACTCCATGCCCAGGAGGGTTAAGGCAGTGCTGGAAAATAATGGTGGCCACACAAAATATTGACACTTTGGGCCCAATTTGGACATTTTCACTTAGGGGTGTACTCACTTTTGTTGCCAGCGGTTTAGACATTAATGGCTGTGTGTTGATTTATTTTGAGGGGACAGCAAATTTACACTGTTATACAAGCTTTACACTCACTACTTTACATTGTAGCAAAGTGTCATTTCTTCTGTGTTGTCACATGAAAAGAAATAATAAAATATTTACAAAAATGTGAGGGGTATACTCACTTTTGTGAGATACTGTACGTATGTGTTGTACATCTAGAGGTAGTGGTGGAAGAGCTTCAGAGGAAGAGGGGGAGGGGGGTTGGGAGATGGGAAGGGTGAGTGAGAAGATGGGGGGAGGGGTGAAGGGGGGGCGGAAGAGGAGGAGGGGGAGGTACCAGCAACTTAGTACATTATGACAACCTTCAGCTAGGGACATGGAACTTGTACATTCAACAAAGGTATTAAACTTGTGCATTCAACATAAGTCATTAAGCTTGTACAGTACATCTGGGGTGGTACAGCCAAGAAGACCATTTGTAGAGGAATTTGTTCATAACTAGATTTTTCCTAGCAACTCTTTTTTCCATTTCACATTGGAGGTTAAGGTCTGCCACGGTTGAATTTAGAGAGCGGGGTTCTGTAGTTTTCCATTGTCTGGTAAAGTTCATTTTTGCTGCAGGTAAAAGGTGTATGATTACATCTCTGGATATGGGGGGGGAATTTTTCTATGCCCAAGTGGAGTAAAGCTAGTGAAGGGCAGGGCACTGTAGAGGTCTGTGTTATGGAGGAGGGTTTGTCACCAAAAGGAGCTGAGGGATCTGCAAAACCAAAGGACGTGTGCAAAGGTGCCTATACTGCCACAGGTTCTTCAGCAAGTAGAGGGTGAGTTTGGGAATATTTTGGACAGTCTATACGGTGTTAGATACCATCTGTGCAGGGTTTTTAATGTAAGTTTCCCAATGATTGGAGCAGTGGGATGCTCCAGGTGCATTTGAAGGCCTTCTGCCACATGCAGGGGGATGCAGTGATATTTAATTCTGTTTCCCATTTTTATAGGGTGTTAATTTGGGGGAGGGGTCATTGGTCCACTAGGGCTGCATATATTGTGCATATGCCATGCTTAGGGTATGAGGGTCCGGAGTAAAATCTGTGGAATGTTTCTGGGATAGAGGCTGCCACCTGAAGTTTGGAAATTTTAAGGAAATGGCTAATCCTTACGTCTGTAGGCTTCAGATTCTGGGAGATGGTATTCATTTTGAAGGGTCTTGAAGGTTTTCAGTGTTTTTTGAGATGTGTGGTCTAGTGGGGAGTTGATTCCATAGGCATACCAATGCTGGATTCTGAAATCTGGAATTTGGCCCATTAGTGCTCTAAGAGGGATGGAGTGGGTATGCGTGGGTTGATTAGGGGGTGTGTCATATGTATACTTCTTCCAGGCCAGAAGTGATAATATCACTGGTGGGGAGGTAGGTGACTTAGATATTGGGGAGCCTGAAGTAGTGAGAAGAAGGGTATCCAGTGGTATATTAGTTGTGTGGTGTGAGGATTCTATATCTGACCAGATTTTGTTAGTTGAGGGGTGCCACCAGTAGTATAGTTGGTCCGAGATAGAGGCGTAGTAATAGGTGCGAATGTGGGGAAGTCCTACTCTGCCCTGTTTATGGTGTCTTGTTAAAATATGGTTAGCACACCTAGGAGGATTCTTGTTCCAAATGAATTTTGTAATGTGTCCTTGCACCAAGGAGAAAAAGGTCTGAGGAACAGGGAATACAACTGTATGGATTAGATGTATGAGTTTGGGCAAGACAATCATTTTGAATGAACCTATTCTTCTTAGTGTAGATAGACTAGAAACTCGCATTTGGTTGAGTATTTGGGGAAGTTTTTTTTGGAGGGTTCTGTAGTTTAGGTCGTATAGTTGGTGTGGGTATGGAGATAGCTTATTTCCTAGGTACGGAAAAGCCTGAGGGGCCCAGGTGAAGGGAAGACCCTGTTTCAGTAGTGATTCGTCTTTTACAGAGAAGTTCATTGGAAGGATTAGGGATTTATTGGCATTAGGTTTGTAGAAATATACGGAGCTGAACTGGTGGAGAATTTCTTGGATTGCCTGTAATGATTGGTTTGAGTTGGAGATCATAAGAATGATATCATCCGCGAACAGGCTGATTTTGTGATCTGTACCATTACAGGAAATTCCAGAAATTCATTGGTCAGTCCTAATTTTGGATGCTAGGGGTTCCATCAGGAGAGGAGAGCAGGCAACCTTGGCGTGTGCCATTGGAGATCCTGAAGGGTTTGGATAGCATACCTTCAGTTAGTACTCTGGGTGAGGGGTTGGAATATAGAGAGTATTGCCTCCTGAAACTAGCCTGTTATACCAAATTTAGAGAGTACTGCCTTCAGGAATCCCCAATGTACCCTGTCAAACACCTTCTCTGTGTCTAGGGATAGGAGCATTAGGTCTATAGTTTTGTGGAGGTGGGGCCTTTATCTGGTTTAGGTATGGTTGTGATGGTAAAAATAAACAAAAATGCAGCACTTAATGGGATCAGTAGTAAAAAACTATTGCTGATGGTATAATCAATAAAGTTCATTTATTGGATGCATGCTGAGATTTGAAATTAAAAACTGTCAATGAAAAAATGAGATGATAAAATTATTAGACTTCATAAGCACAACTCATCATCATGGTTGAAGTAATGCGAAAATTAGTATATACTAGGGATGAGCTTCGAGTTCGAGTCGAACTCGTGTTCAGCTCGAACATCGACTGTTCGCCAGTTCGCCGAACAGCGAACAATTTGGGGTGTTCGCAGCAAATTCGAAAGCCGCGGAACACCCTTTAAAAGTCTATGGGAGAAATCAAAAAGTGCTAATTTTAAAGGCTTATATGCATGGTATTGTCATAAAACATGTTTGGGGACCTGGGTCCTGCCCCAGGGGACATGGATCAATGCAAAAAAAAAGTTTTAAAAACGTCCGTTTTTTTCGGGAGCAGTGATTTTAATAATGCTTAAAGTGAAACAATAAAAGTGTAATATTCCTTTAAATTTCGTACCTTAGGGGTGTCTATAGTATGCCTGTAAAGGGGCGCATGTTTCCCGTGTTTAGAACAGTCTGACAGCAAAATGACATTTCAAAGGAAAAAAGTCATTTAAAACTACTCGCTGCTATTAATGAATTTTATGTGTATTTGTCCAAAAATACACATAAAAGTTTATTGATAAAAATGGCATGGGATTTCTCCACAGGGGAACCCCGAACCAAAATTTAAAAAAATGGTGTGGGGGTCCCCCTAAATTCCATACCAGGCCCTATACATAACGGGTGACCCCGCCCCCCTCTGACATCACGGGGAATGCCACAGGGAAGTCCCTGTCAAGTCCCCGTTCCTTAGAGGGGGCGGGGTCACCGGGTGGCCCCACCCTCCATTATTTAAAAACCGCCAGAAGACGAGAAGCGTCACACAGCGGGAGCCTCCCATCATGGATGTGGAGCGGACCGAGAAGAAGAAGGGAAGAAGACGCCACGGAGGAAGATGCCGGACGAGAACACCGGAGGAAGAACCATAAGAACCAGAAGAAGAAGAAGAAGATGGAGGAAGAAACCGAAGGAAGATAGAAGAAAGAAGATAGAAGAAAGAAGATGGAAAAAAGTAGATTTTAAATAAAGGAATTGTCAAAAACTGTCTATTGTCATTTTTAACATTTTTGACAGTTTTTTTGTGAAATGGTAGGGGTACTTTTGTACCCCCTTACCATTTCACACAGGGAGGCGGGATCTGGGGGTCCCCTTTTTAAAGGGGGCTTCCAGATTCCGATAAGCTCTCTGCCTGCAGACCCCCACAACCACCGGGCAAGGGTTGTGGGGATGAGGCCCTTTTCCCCATCAACATGGGGACAAGGTGCTTTGGGGGGCTACCCCATAGCACCCTCCCAATGTTAAGGGCATGTGGCCTGCCAGGTTGCGTGCTCAGATAAGGGTCTGGTATGGATTTTTGGGGGGACCCTACGCCATTTTTTTAAATTTTGGCGTGGGGTTCCCCTTAAAATCATACCAGACCTGAGGGGTCTGGTATAGATTTTGAGGGGGACCTCCACGCCATTTTTTTAAAACATTTTGGCAATTTTTCCCCTTAATATCCAAACCAGACCTGAAGGGCCTGGTATGGAATTTAGGGGGACCCCCCACGCCATTTTTTAAAAAAATTTTGGCTCGGGGTTCCCCTGTGGGGAATTCCCATGCCGTTTTTATCAATGAACTTTTATGTGTATTGTCGACCTGACAATTCATTAATAGCCGCGAGTAGTTTTAAATTACTTTTTTTCCTTTGAAATGTCATTTTGCTGTCAGACTGTTCTAAACACGGGAAACATGCGCCCCTTTACAGGCATACTATAGACACCCCCAGGTACGAAATTTAAAGGAATATTACACTTTTATTGTTTCACTTTAAGCATTATTAAAATCACTGCTCCCAAAAAAATGGCCGTTTTTAAAACTTTTTTTTGCATTGATCCATGTCCCCTGGGGCAGGACCCAGGTTCCTAAACACTTTTTCTGACAATAACTTGCATATAAGCCTTTGAAATTAGCACTTTTAATTATTCATGTTCCAGTCCCATAGACTTTAACAGTGTTCGTGTGCTCGAACAAATTTTTTGCCTGTTCACATGTTCTGGTGTGAACCAAACCGGGGGGGGGGTTCGGCTCATCCCTAGTATATACAATACCACCATGACTTCCAGATGACAAGGGTTTAATGTCAGCAAGTGTGCTCCAAGCTCCATTGAGCACTGCATTTTTGTTTATTTTTGTTGTCTACTTTTCTTCCAGAAATTTGCAGCTGCACTGGTGTCCAGCTATTCCTTGCATAATTGTTATGACATGACAAAAGTTTCTCATGACTGCTAGTTTTAGCGCTTTAGAACTCTTTTTGTTTTCTGTATGGTTTTGATGATAGATCGTAGCATGTCCAGTGGGAGGGAACCAGAGGAGGCAGCAGAGTTGAAGAGATTGGTAACATGGGGAGAGAGAATGTTGGCAAATTGTTTGAAGTACTTGTTGGCGTATCCGTCTTCGCCGGGGGATTTGTTGCAGGGGAGGGATCTAATTCCGTTAAGGATTTCATCTCCTGTTAAGGGTTGTGACAGCTGCTGCAGCCGTTCAGAGTTAACAGATGGGAGATTAACTTTTGACAGGATTTCCTGAATGAGGGGGTCAGTGGGCTGTGGGGTAGTGGGGTCTGTAGCTAGATTATATATTTCTCTAGTTGGTCAATTTGGGATAGTATCTCCTCAGTCGGCTTTGTACTCCGTTTTTTAATCACACTGAAAAATTTGAGGAGAATACCTCGCATATACGCTTTGTATGTAGACCAAAGTCAGTGTCCGGCTGGTCATTTAGTTAAAAAAATAAACAATGTTCATCGCCAATATTTTGGATAGTACCCTGATCAGCTAAAAGAGAAGTGTTGAGTCTCCAGATGCGAGATGGGCTCGTTGTCCACTCTCCCACAGTGATGGGGATAGGTGCGTGATCCGACCATATGATGGTTCCGATTGTTGAGTTTGTGATGTCTTGAAGTGTCTGTTTATCTACAAGAAAAAAATTGATGCAAGAGTAGGACAATTGAGAAGGGGAAAAGTAGGAGAAGTCTCATTCAGAGCCGCAGTGGCACCTCCAAATATCGTATTTTCTTGGAGAAAGGGGTTCAGGGTAGGGCAGTGGTGACAGGAGGTTGATTTGGTGTCCATATCAGAGTCTCCAATTATATTAAAGTCACCTTCCATCATAACTTAGCCTCTTTTGATTTGGGTTACGTTTTTGTATGGTCATCTGCAGAAGCTAATTTGTTGTTTATTTGTGCCATAGACGTTGACTATAGTGTATGGGACTCGGTTGATGTCACAAATCAGTATTAAATAGCAACCTTGGGATCCATAAGGGTTTGATGTAGGTGGAAATACAATGAGTCTCGGATGGCATTCATAACTCCATTGTTCTTCTTTGGACTTGAGGCTAACAAAGTCTGAGAATAGTTCTTTAATTTAAACTGGGGGATTTCAGCAGTAGCAAAATGTGTTTCCTGTACGATAACAATATCTGCTTTTTGGGTCTTGGCTTCTTTGAGAAGAGTAGATCTCTCTGGGGGTGTTCAGGCCCCTCACATTTATTGATAGCATTTTGAAGACCATATCAAGATGGGTAGTACTGTGCAAGAGGGTCTATGGGTTTAGATGAGTCGGTAGAATAACGATAGTTGCTGTGTAGCTGGTACTAGGGTGGGGTAGAAGGTGAATAAAAAATAAGAGCTCAAAAGGAGGGAGCATTGGGCTCAATGGGCAGTAACTACTGCAGTAAACATACCTGTATGAGGGCAGGTAGACTACCTCGGAATGGGTAAGTCTACAATCAATAGTTCAGGCAGGTGGTTATGAATGAGTGGTACTGCAGGTACTCAGCATTCTTTGGCTTTTGAGAAACAGGGTCTGCAAGATAGATTTAGGCTAGTTGGTAGGCTCCTCCAGTCTCCATTTGGGAGGTTGTTTGGACTCTGGGGTCTGGGGTCTTCTGGTATAATTTGCCAATCTTTCAGGAGTTGGAGGCCTGCATGGGTCTTGCTTTGGTGAGTGATAAGTAGTTTGGTGGGGAATCCCGATTTGTAGGGGATTTTTGTGGTTCTGAAGGGCCTTAGTGATTGTTGTGAGCTGTCTGCGGTTTTCCATAGTCGCCTTGGAGAGGTGGGCATAGAGCTTAATGGAGGAGAAAGGTTCAGGGAGTCTAGCTGTGCATTTCGCTGCATACCTAATGCAGTCCTTGACCGTGAAAAAATGGATGCGAGCTAGAACATCTCTGGGTGTAGATGCTGGCAGGTTTAGGGAGTCAATGTGCTCTGTCGATCTCCAGGTCCCAGTTAGTCACTTCAGGAATTAGTGTGCGCATAACGGACTGCAGGAATTTCGTTAGGTCAGATGGTGGGATCAATTCTGGTATATTTAGGAATTTAATGTTGTTCCTGCAGGAGCGGTCCTCTAGGTCTGCTATTTTAAGTCGGAGTAATTGGAGTTCATCTTGATGGTCTGTGACTACATCTACTATTTCATTATGATCCATGTACAGATCGCTCACTCTGGCTTCTAAGGTGTTAATACGCTGGTCATCCTGCTGCACAGAAACAGACAATGAAAATACAGCTGTGGACAGATCAATATAAAGTTTTTGCTTTAAGGATAGGAGCATGTTCTTCATTGTCTGTTCTGACAGGGGCTGGTCTGATGCAGGTAATTAATTCAGCAGTGATGATTGCTGAGGCGAAGTGAGAAAGAATAGGCAGGAAGCTGTGCTGTCCTGATTGTGTTCTGGCCCCTCTGTTCTGAGCCATGACTTGGCAGGACTGGCTGTGGAGGGTGAGTTAGGTGGAGAGGACTGACCATTGTCTGTGTGGGAGATTATCCCTGAGAGCTGATGTATTTTCTGTCCAGGAGAAGGAGAATAGAGCAGCGCTGTGTATCCCTGAGGTCTGCCGGTGCCATCTTGGCTGTTCAGGCTGGGAGGGGAGAAGAAAGCTGTGAGCTTTCTCAGCGATTTAAACTCCTTCCCCTGCTTGGACATCACAGTCGGGTGGTGCTGGAGTTCTGTGGGAACAGAGGAGGACAGTTGTAACTCTGTTTGGGGTAGCTGGATAGTCGCTAGAGCCGGGTTTACTGCATAGCTGTGAATTCAAGCAGCTATTCACTTGCGCTGCTAAGCCACGTCCTGACTTTAACATTTTTGACCTGGTGACATCTGTTAAGTGTAAATTCCTAGAAAAATATCAGGGACATGGGCTCTGAAATAACTGAAAATAAAGGAAGGGTTAACTTTAAGGCCTACCAACCCAAAAAGAGAAAACCCTACCAAAACTATCATGCTAACCTGATCAAACCCTGGAAGGAAAGAGAAGCTTTTACAGTGGGCAGGACAGTTCATGAACATTCCAACACCAAGATTCAAAAATAAAAATAGCAGAGATCCTCTCCCCATGTCAGAGATTGGAGTACTGGGAATTCTTGCAAAAACTATACAGTTACATAGTTACATAGTAGGTGAGGTTGAAAAAAGACACACGTCCATTAAGTCCAACCTATGTGTGTGATTATATGTCAGTATTACATTGCATATCCCTGTATGTTGTAGTTGTTCAGGTGCTTATCTAATAGTTTTTTTAATCTATCGATGCCGCCCGCTGAAACCACAGCCTGTGGAGGGGAATTCCACATCCTTGCCGCTCTTACAGTAAAGAACCCTCTACACAGTTTAAGGTTAAACCCCTTTTCTTCTAATTTTAGGGAGTGGCCACATGTCTTATTAAACTCCCTTCCGTGAAAAAGTTTTGACCCTATTGTGGGGTCACCAGTATGGTATTTGTAAATTGAAATCATATTCCCTCTCAAGCGTCTCTTCTACAGAGAGTTTGGTGTTCAGTTCAGTGCTCGCAACCTTTCTTCATAACTAATATTCTCCATTTCCAGTATGGAAATAGACTGTGCAGATGCAATTTTTCAATTGTGTATACCCAATCATGAATATTGGTGGACTCCTTAATCTTATCATTAATGTTAATCATTATCATTAATGTGATTAATGTTTATAAATATGTTACTACCAGATATTACCATTTTAGAAATTGGCACCATGGAAGTGTACATTTCTTTGTATATGAAATACAATGTATGTAAACATGTATCTGTGTATTATTAAATATTTTACTATCCACCACTCTATTCATTTTGTTACCATGAGTTTCATATAAATTTCCACCCTTTTTGTTGCATCTTTGCATCTTTTTCTGTTGCATTTTTGCTCCTTTTCCTCACCCTTGAATGGTTTCCAGCCAATCACGAGAGCTATTGAACCAGGACTCTGAAATTCCCACAAAATCTAAATCCTCCTCGTTCAACAGTATCTTTAGTTAACCCATCTTGTCCGCCAGGCTCCAGTTTAGACCGGTTGCATACTGTCTTCTTATTGGGTGTTCCAAGGTTGCAAATTGTATATAATATATGGAGGAGAGGGAAAAGTAAAAACCAACCAGGGATATATGGGGAACCCAGCGCTCTGTGTCACATCCTAAACAACAATGTATGGAAAAAAGAAAAAAGCCCCAAGGATATTGCGGATACAGAGAGAAGTAAGAGTATACCCATAGATAAAAAAGTATATATATTTTATTAGTACAAAAGTAATAATAGACAATACAAGAGTATCTTGTACAAAAATCACCTAAAAACAATAAACAATAGAACCTGAAAAAAATGAAACAGCCGCTGAGCTTGGAGTGCACTACAGATCAAAGCATATAGTTCGACTAGTGGGGCATATGTACCAAGGAACCCAACATGTTTTGGAGAGGAAAAAGAGGGATTTTTAAGATATGTATGTTTCCTTCTTCAGGGGTTAAAACAGACGTGCTGCTTCATTTCTCTTGGAAGAAAAACATATAATAGAAGGTGTATATATTAATATATATTTTTAACAAACTGGTTGGTTATGGCAACAGTATGGTACATGTAAGGTAAATGAAAGTAGCCTGTACTTACATAACAGTGTTTATATTTGTACTTTACACACCAGTAGACAGGGCGTCGGGACTTGGATATTGCTTAGCCATATTTTCAAAGTATATAAGTGTTTGAAAAAAACACTCTCATATGTTTGAAAATGGAAGCTGGAAAATCTGAGCTAAATAGATATAACTAGGACCAGTGGATGCACCCGGGCGCTCCAACAATGCTAAAGGGGATATCCCTAATGGGTGGGGACTAACATCTAGTGAATAGGGAAATATAAAAAATAGTGGATGGCAATGAGACTACATACATTGGAGGTATTATATGGGGTTAAGTGAGCCAAAAAAGCATCACTACCCCAAAACAGACATTGCACTTGTAACAGTGCAAAAGTTAAGTAGCAATGAGTATAGTGTAAATACCTGCAATGAGCATGTAAGTTGGTATCCGCAAAGATCCTCAGCGTTTCCTGGCTGTGTAGCAATGACTGCTCACACAGTCAGGCATATATACCCCCAGGGATCAAAGGAGGGCCAATCAGGGCCATGGTATTGGGCAGTAGGAGGAGGGAGAGGGAAAAAGGCAGACACAGGTGCTGGGGATCGTCAGCTGACCTCTCCCCACATCACCTGTGCTGCTGAATCCAGACCCACGTTCGTCTCCAATGGGAATCCTCTGGCCGATGCGGCGTCTGGCGTCACTGCGCCTTACGCGGTGAAGTCAGACGTCAACGCGGCCGCCGCCACGGAAGTAGGTGGATCCCCCCATCACCTAGTTTAAAAAACTCCTTTTTGGCCATCTTCACTCTCAACAGATCTTCACACTCCTCATTTAGGTGCAGTCCGTCTCTTCTATAGAACTGGTGACTGACTGAGAAGTCAGCCCAGTTCTCCAGGAACCCAAATCTCCCTCTGCCTTTCTGGTGTGGCTCGATGTACCAGTAGTATTCCTGAGAATACTACCTTGGAGGTCCTTTTCCTCAATTTAGCTCCTAAGTCCCTAAAATTGTTCTTTAGGACACTCCATCTGCCACTGACTTTGTCATCAGTGCCAATGTGCACCATGACAGCTGGGTCTTCCCCAGCCCCTCCCAGTATTCTGTCCACCAGATCCATGAGTGGCGAACCCGAGTGCCCAGTAGACAACATACAGTTCGGCGCTTCAGGTCTTTGTTACAGATTGCCCCCTCTGTCCTTTTAAGAACTGAGTGCCCTACCACCATAATCTGTCTTTCCTTTCCCTTCACTTCCCCCCCCACTCTCACTGGAGGAGTTCTTCCCCTGGCAGCTAGGCGAGTCCCTCTGCTCCAGCAGTGCTGGTGCCTGACCGGTTTCACCAAAGTCACTCAATGAAGTGTACTTATTAGGATGCTCCAGCCAAGGATCGGCCTCCCTGGCACTTTCCCCTCTATCCTTGCTGTCTGTTACCCAGCTACTAATTTCTAGTGGCTGCACCCCTTTGTCTCCACCTGCCTCTGTGCTGCCCCCTGCTGGCACCTGCCATGTATGTTCCCAGCTCTCCGTTAGTATGGAGGGTCTTCTCAGTTCTGATAGTTGCTTCCATAGATTCAGAACCTGAGATCCAAGGGAAACAATGTGCTTACATTTTGCACAGCAGTATTGGCCCTAGATCAGATGATCAAAGAACGCATACATGCCGCAAGATGTACACCGAGTCGCATCTACACACCCGACAGGCATCGTACCTACTAATTTATGTGCACTCGCAGACCATGTGCACTCGCAGCCCAAGCGCACTCGCAGCCCATGCGCACTCACAGACAACGTGCATTTGCAGACCACATGCATTCGCAGACCACGTGCACTTGCAGAACACGTGCATTCGCAGACCACATGCACTCGCAGCACACGAGCACTCGCAGCCCGTGTGCACTTGCGGACAACATACAATCATGGACAACGTACATTCACAGCCCACGTGCACTTGTGGACCAAGTGCACTCACAGCCCACGTGCACTCGCGGGCAACGTGCACTCAAAGCCCACGTGCACTTGCAGCCTACGTGCGCTCACAGACCACATTCACTCACAGACCATGTGCACTCGCAGCACACGTGCATTTGCAGCCCGTGTGCACTTGTGGACAAAATGCACTTGTGGACAACGTACACTCGCAGCCCACGTGCACTCATGGACCAAGTGCACTTGCAGCCCACGTGCACTTGCGGGCAACGTGCACTCAAAGCTCACATGCACTTGCAGCCTACATGCGCTCACAGACCACATGCACTCGCAGACCACGTGCACTCGCAGCCTAAGTTTTGTCAAGTTTTCCAGGTGTAACCAATGTAATTGAACATGATATTCTCACAGACCATACATTCCATGTGAATACCTTACTGAATTCTGTAAGCCCATCAGGAAATTGGATCAGTTGACAGCTTGGATCTTGGGATCATTAAGGAGCCCTCCAGTTGATAGTTGAGTCCTTCTGCATTAGACCCCTAGCCAAATTGAACCTGGCAGTTGTGTAATAATTTTCAAAATTAAAAAAAGTCTCCAATTTGGATGTTTATCCAATGCCTAGGATTAACAAATGAATTGAAAGACAATACACAGGTACTCGCCACCCATGTGCACTCACAGACCACATGCACTCGCAGACCATGTGCGCTCGCAGGCCACGTGCACTCGCAGGCTACGTGCACTCGCAGACCACGTGCACTCGCAGACCACGTGCATTTGCAGACCACATGCCCTCGCAGCACACTTGCTCTCGCAGCCCACGTGCACTCGCAGGCTATGTGCACTCACAAGCTATGTGCATTCACAGACCATGTGCATTCGCAGACCATATGCACTCGCAGACCATGTGCACTCGCAGCCTAAGTTTTGTCAAGTTTTCCAGGTTTAACCAATGTTATTGAACATGACATTCTCACAGACCATACAGTCCATGTGAATACCTTACTGAATTCTGTAAGCCCATCAGGAAATTGGATCAGTTGACAGCTTGGATCTTGGGATCATTGAGGAGCCCTCCAGTTGATAGTCGAGTCCTTTTGCATTAGACCCCCTAGCAAAATTGAACCTGGCAGTTGTGTAATAATTTTCAGAATTAAAAAAAGTCTCCGATTTGGATGTTTATCCAATGCCTAGGATTAAAAAATGAATTAAAAGGTTAGGTCTAGCCTGGTACATCACCACTCTCAATTTACTGAAGGGCCACTGGCAGATTCCACTATCCAAAAAGATTAGCATAAAAAAAGGCCAAATGGTTGTTTCTATATGTCAAAATAGCATTTTAGTTTTTTTTTAAACCCCAGCTCTCTTTTGGAGATCCATAAACAAAGTCCTGAGCACTCATAAGGAAGAGGTTTATTTAGAGGACATCATCATTTTTTGTCAAGACTTGGAAAGCATCATTTTTTGTCAAGACTTGGAAAGCTGTCTAAAAAAGTCCATATATTCCTCTATGCTTTATGAAAGGCAGGGTTCATAGTGAATCCTGAGAAAAGCACAACTGGATCAGAAGAGATCTGCTTTTTAGGAAATACGGTAGGAAGGGGCGCCATCAAATCCAGCTGAAAATGGTGGAAACCATCCAAAAATGACCAGATCCACTCACAAAAAATAGGCATGTTCCTTTCTTAGGATTGTGGGAAATTACAGAATGTTGTGTTTAATACACAAAAGGAAAAAAAACTCAACTGTGATGCGCTAGAATCTTTAGGCTGAAACAGTGTTCTGCCAATTGAGCGTTGTGTCCGGAACCAGTCTTGATAGCCTGAAATTTCAGAAAGAGGGATGAGCTGCTGGGAGAAATAAAAGATTCTGTTGTAAGTTGAAGGCAGGATAGTGTTCCCTGAAGAGATGAGTTTTCAGAGATAAAAGTGGATGGCACAAAATAAGGATAAGAGCTCACAGATGACCAATGGTTTCTTATCCTCCAAGATGTTAAATTTACAGTGGTGCATAGACGTGGGAGAATACAGCATAATAGAGACACCCTCTTAAGGTCAGAAGTTTCCAGGCCCTGGCCTGGAATGAGCAATATGTAGAAAATCAGCCTTGGGCAGGGCTAATAGGATGCTAATATGGGAGAACAGATACTTCGCCTATAGACCTACTTAATAAAGTCAAGTGATCTCCCAGAGAGAAGAGCTTGATTTGGAATGGAGACAAAGAGGAGGGAGGAAGGAAACCAGCATTGTGCTGACCACTTTCTTTTGAGGCTTATTTTGCTGCTTTGCGTTATTGCTGAAAAAAACTATATTTGAAAAAAAAAGCAGATTTGATTTCAAAGGAATGAATTACTGGTGATTTTTAACTGCCAATCCCAAAACTGGATAATATAATATGAATGAATCTGACTATTGTCAAAAATATTTAGGGGGAATTGAATAACTTTTCTTATTTTTAGATTTTTATGAAAAATTTTTAACCCTTTTTCTGCCATTAGTGTGAGGCTTTCTACTCCTGCCATATATCCTGGGTTTTGCTGTCCTTAGCGTGGTGGGTGTCAGCGGGTGGAGTCAAGAGAGAGCAGCAAACATCTGGAATAATGAACCCAGTAGCAACAAGCATTGTACCCACTCCAGGTTCAGTGCTTTCATTCCCCACCTGCTGTGGCTGAGGAAGAGGCTTCAGTGGAGTCCAGAGGTGACATTTGCAATCTAATAGACCTTTGATATCACCTTAAGGAGGACCTGCCATTATCCATATTCTATTAACGCTCTGTTTGATAGCAATAAGGTTAAGTGGAAAAACATAAAGATTAACAAAGAAACACACAATAAATAAATAAATAAATAAATAAATAATTAATGCCCCAAGTCCCCAAATAGACCCAAATACATACATAAATACATGAAAATGACAACTGTCGTTTCACTATCGCCACATGTGATTGAGTAAGAGAAATATATCTAGGAAAATCATTTATGGATAAAACTGTCAACTGTACTTTTTCCATCCTGAGTTTGTTTATTTCCTGATGCTAAATGCCTGTTCAGTCTCTCAGAAATTGCAGCCTGTTCAGACAGGTTATCTAGCTGTGGTGAAAATGTGCATGCTATTTCCTTCAGCTCTATCCAAAGAAAGACACATTTTTTTTTCTCATGCTAAGGCCTGGTTTACACCTATGCATTTTTTAGTGTGTTTTCAGTTTTGCAGAAACAAGCTACAGTTCATTTAACATGGTTTCTTATGGGTCATGTTCATATCTGTGCATTTTATGGAAAGAGTGCACAGACTTTTTCCTGTTTTTTGGTTCCATAGACTTCAATAGATCAAAAACATGTGTTGAAAAATGCAAAATGCACCTGGAATATGCAAACTGCAACCTTCATAGGTGTGATTCAGGCATAAATGCCTGCTCAAGCTCTCAGAAATTTATTTTTTTAAATGTCTGCTTGATCTCTCAGAAATTGCAACCATTTCAAAAAGACGTTCTAGCTGCGGTGTAAACGGTATCCTAGGTGTCCAAAAAAGACACTAATAAAAACAAAGGAAAAAGATGGGGAGAAGGGACAGATGGAAAAAATTCCCTCTAAAAGAGAGGACATATGTAAGTCCAGTACCACATCCTAATTACCATCATATACAAATAAACCCTAATGGGGCGTACACACGGTCTGACTTTTTGGCTACAAAAGTCCGACGGACGCCGACGGACCAAATCCGGCAGACAATCCGATCGTGTGTGGGCTTTCACGGACTTTCAGCGGACTTTTCCAGTCGCAAATCTGACGGACTTTAGATTTGGAACATGCTTCAAATCTTTACGTCGTAACTCCCCCGGACCCAGAAATCCGCACATCTGTATGCTAGTCCGACGGACAAAAACCCATGCCAGGGCAGCTATTGGCTACTGGCTATCAACTTCCTTATTTTAGTCCGGTGTACGTCATCACGTATGAATCCGTCAAACTTTTGTGTGATCGTATGTAGAAAGTCCGCCGCAAGTCCGCCAAAAGTCTGTCGAAAGTCTGTCGGACGGGCTGTCGGACTTTTGTAGCCGAAAAGTCCGACCGTGTGTACATGGCATAACATCTATTGGAAAGACTTTACTGGTAATCAAAGGATACAATGTCAAAAAAGTTTATTGTACACAAATTAAAACAAGTCAATAACATCATATAAGATCATATTACAAAGACAAGGTTACTATAAGATATAAATTCTAAAACAAAAGATATAAACATGTCAGTCAATGTATCTGTTTAACCAGGTATGTGACCCCTTGATAGGGAATAAATACATACCTAAACATAAGTGAGTAAAAACATAACAATGGTCATCCCACAATCAGCTGTCACCAACTTTCTCATTACATACAATGGTCCAAATGGGTTCCTATTGGTCCGATAATATTGAAGCAATTGTTCAAATGAACAGTAATCTACAAGAAAAGATTATACTGGTAATTCTAAATCAATAAGGCTGATTAGGGAGTATGTGCCTGGCTAAAAAATTCTCTCTCTCTCTCACTATATATATATATATATATATATATATATATATATATATATATTTGTGCACTATCGTTTTTTTAACCAGGCACATACTCCCTAATCAGCCTTATTGATTTAGGATTACCAGTATAATCTTATCTTGTAGATTACTGTTCATTTGAGCACTTGTTTTGATACTATCAGACCAATAGGAATTTATGTGGACCATTGTATGTTAGGAAGTTGGTGACAGCTGATTGTGGGATGACCATTGTTATGTTTTTACTCACATATATTTAGCTATGTATTTATTCCCTAACAAGGGGTCACATACCTGGTTAAATGGATACATTGACTGACATGTTTATACCTTTTGTTTTAGAATTGGTGCTGTAACTTCCTTTTTTCCTGAAGAAGCAGGCTTTTGTACCAGTGAAACGCACCTACATTGAATTGAAGTTGCAGCGAGCTAAATCACTACCAGCCTGCAGTAGGGTGAGGAAGTATTCACAATGTTATAGTAACCTTGTCTTTGTAATATGATCAATGTTATTGACTGGTTTTACTTTTTGTACAATAAACTTTTTTGACATTTTATCCTATGAGTACCAGTAAAGTCCTTCCAATAGTAGTTAGGGTTTTTCGTATACTAATATTTACTTATTTTTTGGGATGTCCAATTCCTGCTCAATATCTAAGAAATTGCAGACTTTTCAAAAAGGCTGTCTAGCTGTGGTGCAAACCTAAATGCTATTTCCATGATTGGTGTCCATAAAAGATACAATTTTCTTTTCAAATGATAATGCCTGCCCCAGCACTCAGAAATTGTGGCCTAAGTCAAAAAAGTTCCCTTTTTTACGTATGATAAATGCCTGTTAAATTGCTTGTAAATTTCTGTCCATACAGGCTTAATAGCTATGTTGAAAAAGTGTCACTTTTTTCCATGTTTACCCACCAGTACTGCCAATCAATGCTCATCCGTGCTACCAATCAGTGCCTATCAGTGTCACCTATCAGTGCTGCCTATCAGTGCCCATCATTGCTGCCTACCAGTTCCTATCAGTGTCCATTAGTCCCGCCTATCAGTGCTGTCTATTAGTGCCACCTATCAGTGTACTTCAGTGCTGCCTATGAGAGCCCCCACTGGTGCCACCTATCACAGCCCATCAGTGCCGCCTATCAGTGCAGGCTCATCAGTGCCTCCTCATCAAGGCCCATCACTTCCGCCTCATCAGTGCTACCTCATCAGTGCCACCTCATCAGTGCACATCAGTGCAACCTATCAGTGCCCACCAGTGCAGCCTCATCAACGCACATCAGTGAAGGAGAAAAAATAACTCGTTTGCAATATTTTATAACAAACTATGAAAAGAAATAATTTTTTTCAAAATTTTCAGTCTTTTTTCGTTTGTTTAGGAAAAAACAAAAAGAGTGGTGACTAGTGGGCGAATGGTTTGAGCCGAGCATAAGTACTGTATATTGAAGTGCGTCAGGGCACTTTTACTGCAATAATGTGAAAAATTTACTTTTACTGCAATATATTGAAGTGTGTTAGTGCACTTTTACTGCAGTATATTGAGGTGCGTCAGTGCAGTTTTACTGCAGTATATTGTAGAGTGTCATTGGAATGTGTCTGTGTAGTGAGTCCTCAAGTTAAAGTGCACCAAACACCACTTTTCATTGATTAAAAAGGGGATCCAAGTGCACATTTTCCCGTAATAAGCCTCAGGCAGGGCATCATTTCCTCTGTTTAGTGATGTTGCATGTGCTATACAGCCACAGCATGCAGAGGAGGTGGTGGACTGGCTTACTAAGCCATCCTCATTCTCCTCATCCTCTATCACCCAAGCAGAGACTAGTGCACAGTCCACCGTAACTGCCAGAGTGGCTTATTCTACCTCCTTGTCCACAGCTACTCCTGCCATAGCCCCAGCATCATGCATGAAGGAGTCAGCTGAGTTATTTGAATCAGCCACTTGCTCCTTGACGATGCATAGGCATTGCTTGATTCTGATGTTGGTTCTGATTTTGAGGAGGGTAGGAACATGAGCCTACAGAAAGGGGAGAACACTGGTAAACAACAAATTCACACTCATGTTCCTCCAGCTGCAGCGTATTGTCGAGTTCCAGTGATGATGAGGATGGAGGGGATGATGACGATGTTACAGAACGTCCCACACTCCGCTTGAGTGCTTCCGTCAGCATATCACTTCCTAACCTCTGGAAAACTGGACCAATGGATCTGACTATAGTAGCCCCAAGAACCAGGCAACACCAGTTTTGGAGTCCAGCAGAAATAGAACTGTTTTTTAGAACAAGAATACAGTCTTATATACTCTTGAGAAGGAGGTTCCCCCTCCTGATCATATTATCCTAACAATACAACTGTAACCAGAAACATAAATTACCAAGAGCTAATTAACTAATCATTTAACCAGCCTAGGTGACTCAGAAGTATGTCCAAAAACAAAATCAGTGTAGCGCTTTGGAGAAAAATCAGATACAAAGTCTATGGAACGACAGTTCAGAATGCATAAACCAAGAGGAAAAACATCCGTAGAAAGAAAAAATTAATTTCTTAAAATCCTCTGGAGCAGATCACATCAAGGGTGTAAACCATTTGGAGAAGGGGCCCACACACCACCACTGAAAGTGAGAAGGCTTACCGGACTAGATGGACTCAACAAGGTGTATGCCAGGTGGAGTCAGATAGGCTTGGGTGGTGCTGGACTGTAGGTGGTCCAGAAGGGCAACGTTGGTGGAGTGGCTTCCACGAAGCTGTGTTCCCTGGATAATACCGAACCCGAAGAGGTGAGATGAAACACACGTGGATCGTATCCCTCGGACCAGCGTTGGAACCAGAGAAGACAGCAGCAAGTGAAGGGAAAGAAGGAATGGCCAAATAGTGTAAATCCGTATAAATGGGAATTTATTAAAAAAGTATACACTCACATGTACAAGTTTCCAAAAAACAGCGCTGTGTGGAAGTGGCGACAGTGGGGTCCTACGCGACGCGTTTCGTCTGCATAGACGTCATCTGGGGGGTTACCCCCACTGTAGCCACAAAGATATATATAGAGAATATCAAGATTAATGAGAAAACAGCTCCACGGTAATTAAAAACGTCACTTCCGGTATGGAGGAAGATGGCCGACCGGCGTGCGTTCCACGCCTCCTAATGGTGAAAACCGGAAGTGGGAGAAGTGTATGCCCCTAAGATTGACATAAAGACAACCAAATAAGTGATTATAGTCACACAAGAATGCGAGGTAGGGATGAGTAAATGTAGGAAGTGACGAGGAGTAGTAATGGGCATACGTGTGGCGCGGCAATGTGCGCGCGCATCGAATCGGAAAAGTGTGCACAGCGCAGGTGCGTGGAGCGCGTGTGTCATGGGGCAATGAAGGGGCAGACCGATGGCACTAGGAATGACGGAGATCCGAGGCCGGACAAGGCGGTGTGTATGTGCGTGCGTGAGTGCGTGCAAAGTAAGAACCTCCCAAGGAGGCGGGCAAATGTAAATGCCGAAGAGGCAAAAAAATGCCAAACGGGTAGCTGTAGTAACGAGCCCCAACAACGGCAGTACGTGCAAATGGGAAAAAACATAAACAACATATTAAAGTAAACAAAAAGCAAAGTGTCAAGGATATAATGGCCTGGTGACACAAAAATGTAATGGCCTGATAACACAAAAATGTATAAGGTGTCCCCAAATAAAAAATGTATAAAAAGTCAGGACAAATACATGGATAAAGTGCAATGATGCAGAATGTACCAATGTAGGCATAGAAATAAGGTGACTGGTGATAATAAACCGTAAAAAATGGTAATGTAAACCGTTAGTGTTCAAACTCGTGGAGCTGATTTCCATGATATAATAAAATAAAATGATCACAATTAAAATAATCAAAAATAAGAATATATACTAAATGACATATCTCTGTATATGCAACATATCAACAAGACTAGATTACATATTTATATGCTACATTAAGAGAAGGTCGTCTATACCTATCAGGATAGAATAGAGGACTATCTGTACATATGTGGCCAAAATAAGGTAAGTAAAATGGAAAGGGAATAAAATACATGAGATTAAAGTGTATAAACATATAAAAGGAGAGGAAGTCGCCTCAAAAAATGGAAGGCAAACATTGGGGCAACCAAATCAGGCTTTGTTGATAAAAGCATTGACATCTATTTCAACATTCATACCCAATGGAAAGAGTGTACGGAGCTCGTGGATCCAATAGGTCTCTAGACGGGACACCCCCCTAGTCATGGCACCCCCCCTCCAGGGGGGGACATATCTGTCGATGACCACAAATTGTGTCCCATCAATCACGCGGTTATGATGTAACTTATAATGGCGGGGGACAGTGTGTTTGGTGTCCCCGCTTTTAATAAGCGCGATATGTTCCGCCACTCTTATGGCAAAGGAACGGATGGTACGACCCACATATTGTTTCCCACAATGACATGTAATTAAGTACACGATATAGCTAGTGGTGCAGGTACAGAATTGTTTGATTGAATATGTTTTGTGGGTGAATGATGACATGAACGATACAGTTTTTCTCCCTATGCCAGAGTTGTGCAGGCAGACAATACATCTTTTACAAGAATAAAATCCCTCCATCTCGTAAAAGAGAGGTTGGCGTACGGGAGGGTTAATGTTTGGGGCAATCTTACTCTGTAGAGTTGGGGCACCTTTAAAGGTGACTTTGGCCTTGTCAGGCAGTACAGTGCCCAGAATTCGATCATTCTTGAGGATGTCCCAATGTTTTGAGAGAATGGCTTTTATATGTCTATGCTGATTGGAGAAAGAGGTCAGCAAAGACCACTTGAAGGAGTCATCTGGTTCTCTCTTAGGCCTATCCTCTAGAAGGGATTCCCTATTAGTTTCAAGGGCATGTTGAAACTCCCGTTCAATGAGACAGGGATCATAGTCCTTATCAGTGAACTTGGCCATCAAAAATGCCGATTGTGTTTTGAAGGCATCCACATTAGAGCAATTTCTTCGTAATCTAAGGAATTGACTATGAGGTACTGAATCAAGCCACGACCGGTGATGGCAGCTATCCGGTGGTATGAAACTATTCCGGTCTGTGGCTTTGAAATATGTCTGGAGTTGGAAACCACCATCACATATCTCAATTTCTAGATCCAGGAAATTAATTTTGTGATTACTGGCTGTGTGGGATAAGGAAATTCCACGATCGTTGTTATTCAAACGTTCAAAAAATGAACCGAGTGATTCGGCACTTCCCTTCCATAGGAGGAGGATGCCGTCGATATACCATGCCCACACGATAAGAGATGGATCCCTATTGGTGTAGACGACATCCTCCTCCCATTTGGCCATAAATAAATTGGCGAGGCTAGGGGCGAATTTAGCGCCCATAGCCACGCCACGTAGCTGAAGGTAGTACTGCTGGTCAAACCAGAAGTAGCTACGCTTAGTGGCAAACTCCAGTAATTCAACAATAAAAGCACACTGAAAAGGGACGATGGTAGGTTCTTTTTCCAAAAAATATCTGACAGCCTCCAATCCCTTTTCTTGAGGTATACAGGTGTACAGGGAGGCGACATCAGCAGTAGCGATGATGTGGTCCCCCTGCAAATTCAAACTCTCAAGTAAACGTATAGTAGCCCCTGTATCCTTCAAATAAGAAGGCATACGCCTTACCAGGGGCTGCAAATAAAAGTCAATGTATCGGCCTATACGTGAGGTGACAGAGTCTATCCCACTCACGATAGGCCGACCAGGGGGTTGCACTGAGTTTTTGTGCACCTTGGGTAAATAGTAAATTGTTGGAACCCTCTGTGCCAAAGGTACCAGAAAGTCTTTCCTTTTTGTTTAAAATACCCTGATCATAACCCTTCCTTACAATGGTAGAAAGCTCTCTTTTGAAAGTGGACGTAGGATTATTGGGAATTGTTTTGTATGTATTGGGTTCATTAAGGATCCTATACATCTCGGATATATAGTCCTTCTTGTCCAAAACACACTGTCCCCCGCCATTATAAGTTACATCATAACCACGTGATTGATGGGACACAATTTGTGGTCATCGACAGATATGTCCCCCCCGGAGGGGTGGTGCCATGACTAGGGGGGTGTCCCGTCTAGAGACCTATGGGATCCACGAGCTCCGTACACTCTTTCCATTGGGTATGAATGTTGAAATAGATGTCAATGCTTTTATCAACAAAGCCTGATTTGGTTGCCCCAATGTTTGTCTTCCATTTTTTGAGGCGACTTCCTCTCCTTTTATATGTTTATACACTTTAATCTCATGTATTTTATTCCCTTTCCATTTTACTTACCTTATTTTGGCCACATGTGTACAGATAGTCCTCTATTCTATCCTGATAGGTATAGACGACCTTCTCTTAATGTAGCATATAAATATGTAATCTAGTCTTGTTGATATGTTGCATATACAGAGATATGTCATTTAGTATACATTCTTATTTTTGATTATTTTAATAGTGATCATTTTATTTTATTATATCATGGAAATCAGCTCCAGGAGTTTGAACACTAACGGTTTACATTACCATTTTTTACGGTTTATTATCACCAGTCACCTTATTTCTATGCCTACATTGGTACATTCTGCATCATTGCACTTTATCCATGTATTTGTCCTGACTTTTTATACATTTTTTATTTGGGGACACCTTATACATTTTTGTGTTATCAGGCCATTACATTTTTGTGTCACCAGGCCATTATATCCTTGACACTTTGCTTTTTGTTTACTTTAATATGTTGTTTATGTTTTTTCCCATTTGCACGTACTGCCGTTGTTGGGGCTCGTTACTACAGCTACCCATTTGGCATTTTTTTGCCTCTTCGGCATTTACATTTGCACGTGCTCCACGCACCTGCGCTGTGCACACTTTTCCGATTCGATGCGAGCGCACATTGCCCCGCCACACGTATGCCCATTACTACTCCTCGTCACTTCCTACATTTACTCATCCCTACCTCGCATTCTTGTGTGACTATCATCACTTATTTGGTTGTCTTTATCTCAATCTTAGGGGCATACACTTCTCCCACTTCCGGTTTTCACCATTAGGAGGCGTGGAACGCACGCCGGTCGGCCATCTTCCTCCATACCGGAAGTGACGTTTTTAATTACCGTGGAGCTGTTTGGTCATTAATCTTGATATTCTCTATATATATCTTTGTGGCTACAGTGGGGGTAACCCCCCAGATGACGTCTATGCAGACAAAACGCGTCGCGTAGGACCCCACTGTCGCCACTTCCACACATCGCTGATTTTAGATACTTGTACATGTGAGTGTATACTTTTTTAATAAATTCCCATTTATATGGATTTACACTATTTGGCCATTCCTTCTTTCCCTTCACTTGTTGCTGTCTTCTCTGGTTCCAACGCTGGTCCGAGGGATACGATCCACGTGTGTTTCATCTCACCTCTTCGGGTTCGGTATTATCCAGGGACCACAGCTTCATGGAAGCCACTCCACCAACGTTGCCCTTCTGGACCACCTACAGTCCAGCACCACCCAAGCCTATCTGACTCCACCTGGCGTACGCCTTGTTGAGTCCATCTAGTCCGGTAAGCCTTCTCACTTTCAGTGGTGGTGTGTGGGCCCCTTCTCCAAATGGTTTACACCCTTGATGTGATCTGCTCCAGAGGATTTTAAGAAATTAATTTTTTCTTTCTACGGATGTTTTTCCTCTTGGTTTATGCATTCTGAACTGTCGGTCCATAGACTTTGTATCTGATTTTTCTCCAAAGCGCTACACTGATTTTGTTTTTGGACATTGTTTACACTTGCTGGTTGTGTTAGCTGCTCACTTGTTTTTTCTGGTAGCGCAGAATTATTGTGTATATTCGACTCAGAAGTATGACCTTTCAGGTCAGCCTTGCCGTCTTCTAGCTCAGAAGACACAAGCCACAGTATCAGACAAGAAGATGAAGAGAAGAGGATGAAGGGAAGAAGATGAAGAGAAGAGCGGGAGCCTCCCTCCCCATGCCATCATGGATGCGGAGCAGCCCGAGGAGAAGAAGGGAAGAAGACGCCGACGCCGCGGAGGAAGATGCCGGACGAGAACACTGAAGGAAGAACCAGAAAAACCAGAAGAACCAGAAGAAGAAGAAGATGGAGGAAGAAACTGAAGGAAGATAGAAGATAGAAGAAAGAAGAAGCATTTAAATAAAGGAATTGTCAAAAACTGTCTCTTGTCATTTTTAACATTTTTGACAGTTTTTTAGTGAAATGGTAGGGGTACTTTTGCACCCCCTTACCATTTCACACAGGGGGGAGGGCCGGGATCTGGGGGTCCCCTTGTTAAAGGGGGCTTCCAGATTCCGATAAGGCCCCCCGCCCACAGACCCCCACAACCACTGGCCAGGGTTGTGGGGATGAGGCCCTTGTCCTCATCAACATGGGGACAAGGTGTTTTGGGGGGCTACCTCAAAGCACCTTCCCAATGTTGAGGGCATGGGGCCTGGTATGGTTCAGGGGGGGCGCTCTCTCGTCCCCCCTCTTTTCCTGCGGCCTGCCAGGTTGCGTGCTCGGATAAGGGTCTGGTATGGATTTTTGGGGAGAACCCACGCTGGTTTTTTTTTTTTAATTTTGGCGCGGGGTTCCCCTTAAAATCCATACCAGACCTGAAGGGTCTGGTATAGATTTTGAGGGGGACCCCACGCCATTTTTTAAAATTTTGGCTGGGGTTCCCCTTAATATCCATACCAGACCTGAAGGGCCTGGTATGGAATTTAGGGGGACCCACCCCCCACGTCATTTTTTTTTTTTAATTTTGGTTCGGGGTTCCCCTGTGGGGAATTACCATGCCATTTTTATCAATGAACCTTTATGTGTATTGTCAGACTGGCAATTCATTCATTCAACACTTTTTATGACAATACCATGAATATAAGCCTTTAAAATTAGCACTTTTGATTTCTCCCATAGACTTTTAAAGGGTGTTCCGCGGCATTCAAATGCCACAAACATCCCAAATTGTTTGCTGCTCGGCAAACTTGCGAACAGCCGATGTTCGAGTCGAACATGAGTTCGACTCGAACTCGAAGCTCATCCCTAGTAGCAGACTATACGTTTCCTACATTGTACAGAGGCCAATATGAACAACTCTTTCAATTAACATGTATAGTTCAGAATCAAATAAACCAGTAATAGTCTTTGTATATTTCCTGGGAGATATTGTGGATAAATATTACTGTTCCATTTGCTTGGTTACCCTGTGCCCCTAATAGACACAGGGTAACTTAGACATAAGAGGGCATGGAGAGCTGAAACAAAGGTTAACAAACCAGGGCCCATAGTCAGATGGCAAGAGGCTAGCATTCAGTCCCATCCAAAAGCCTCTGTCCCGGGTGAGTCTATCACAGACGATGAGGTCATTGATGCGATTTGGGTGCCGGAGAGAGCAGAGCAGGAAAGTGAGGGTGAGGCACAACCCCAATGAGGCAGCCATCATGGAAGAGTAGAGAGCAGTCACCCTATTCCATCAGATTGTGGAGCTAATATATCCTGGCCCACTTCCCACAGCTTAAGTGTCTGGGCCTTTTTTGGCACACATACAGCCGATCACACTGTTGCAATTTGCAAACTTTACCTCAAGCAGATCAAGCGTGGCAAAAAACACCAGCCATTTAGGTACCACATGCTTGAGAAGGAATTTAATGTCCCACTGCTCAGCCTGTTGGCAAGAGTAGTACATGGCTGGGAGGAGGCAGTCCCAGATACTGTAATACTCAGTGTCCCTGAGAACTCTGCTTCCCATGCCTCCGCAAACTTGTGGTACATGACCCCCTCATTCTTCAAAGTCTTCAAAATCATCCAAGAATTTGTGGCATCAATGCGAAGGATCACTTCTGGATGGCAACCCTCCTTGACCACTGTTACAAGGGGAAAGTTTCAGAACTCATCCCGTCCCCACAGAGGGAACAGAGGATGAAATATCTTGAGGACACCTTAAAGAGGAATTTATGTAATGCCTTTTCAGACTCTGGTAGGTTACAGTCTCATGGGAAAGTTCGTTTTGAGGCTTCTGTTGGTCAAGAGAGGAGCAGTGGAGAAGAGGACCACCTCAGAGATGTGTTTCAAAATTTTTTTAGTCCCCCGCGCCCAAGGCTACCAGCATCCACATCCCATCGGCAGTGTCTGCATCGTAGGATGAAAGATTATCCAGGGGCAAAAACAGACATGGAGAGCTTTCCAGCTGACAATCCACTGGGTTACTGGGTCATGAGGGTATACCACTGGCCAGAACTTGCCCAGTATGCAATTAAGCTGCTGGGCTGCCCTGCATCCAGCTTGTTTTCTGAATGGGCATTCAGTGCTGTCGGAGGTTTTGTGACAGATAAAAGAGTGTGTCTGTCCACAGAATCCATTGACCGGCTGACATTTATCAAAATGAATCATTCCTGGATTAGCAGCTATCAAGCCCCTGATGCTAATGTTGCAGATTAAGTGTTTTTGTGATGTGGAATCTCTGCAAGACAGTCTAGGCTGCCTAGCTTTGTGGCTGTAGATATTATCATGAAGACATGTTTTGGTATAGGTTTCATGGGCACAGTGAACACCCAAGGACCAATTTTTCCACACCTGTTTAACAGGTGCATGTAATTTAAATTTTTGACAACAAGGACAATTCTTGAGTACGGTGTAAAGGCACCACCAACACCCAAAGCCCAATGTTTCCACACCTGTTTGACCGGGGCATTTCAATTTTTGACAGCAAGGCCAATTCTTGCTTTCATCAAGAGTACTTCTATCATTAAAATTTTTGATGTTTGGCAGAAAAAAACAACGGACCCACAATAGTAACAAAGTCACATAATGTAACAGTATAACACTGGTAGGCACATCGGTAACCTGTATAGAGAGGATAAAGTTAGAAATTTACATGTTTAGAATACTTTAACCATTCATTGTTATATGGTATGTAGTGCTGCACTGAGGGGTTGTGAGGCCCTGCTCCCCTCCGGACACCCCAAGAGGGATCATACTGTGTCCAGTGAGGTGCGGAGGCCCCGTCCCTCTGTGTCTAGTGAAGGCCTTAAAAGAATCTCCTGGGGACAAGATAAAATACCTTTGTCCTCCTATAATAACATGTATGAGGAGTATCCCAGTCTCTAAAGAAGACATAGGACCTAATCTTTGTTGGTTTAGGATATAACATATAGACCTAAACAGAAAGGGATAAACCAGTGCCCATCATGTGGACTCATGCTAGAATCATAAAGAAGGAAGAAAAGATCAAAGAGAAATAAAAAGGAGGAAAGAGAGAAAAATAGATGGGGAGAAACAGGAAGAGATGAAGAGGCACCTTTCTACCAGATGCAAGGCCCAGTGATCAGTGACCTGAATTGCCATTAATACCTGGAATTAGGGATATTCCCATGTATTGAGCCTACGGTTCCCATATTGCTTCAAACTGGGGAGTTGTATCCAAAATAGAACTGACCAGTTTTTCTTGTGCCATTATCCAGGAAATCATTCTTTTCATGAATAAAATAAAGACTGTGGGTAGCTTCCATGCTTTGGCTATAGTCATTTTAGCCCCTGTCAAAATAAACAAAATCAGTTTGCCAGTAATTTTGGGAATGCATGGTGCTAGGCCATTAGGCAAGGCTATTGCCGGCGTTTGAGGGATAGGTGGAAGACTTTATTTCAGAACCCACAAAGTTTGGGACATTCCCACCATATGTGGATCATGGAACCCAGGCCTTGGAATCCCCTGAAACATAAAGGTGATGAGGATGGGAACATAGAAGCCAATCTAGTTGGCACCAGGTACCACCTCGTAAAGAGTTTGATGTTGGACTCCACATGTGAGGTATTGTAGATGCCCTTGATTGAGCTAAAATAGGATGCCAGTCCTTTAATTCCCAAGTAGTCTGAAGGTCCTTTTCCCAAGCAATCATGTAGGGTAGTTTGTTTGAATTTTTAGCTAGCGACTCATAGATTACAGAAATCCCTCCCCTCTGCTCCATGGCTTGACCACACCAGCCATCGAATCCCATAAATCCCGGTGGGTTAGGTTTGTTTTTCCAAATGGAATGAATGAAGCAAGAGATCTGGTGGAATCTAAACCTTTCAGTGTAAGGGATCTCTAGTTCCTTTTCAAAATGTTTAAGATGTAACGGGCCCATACAAGAGAAGAAATGTCCAATGCAGTACACTCCCCTGTCAGACCACCACTTGAACACTCTAATGTCCATGCCAGGTTGGAAAAGGGGGTTTCGGAATAAATGAGCTAGTGGTTGGGACTCAGAGACCAGGGAGGGAAGCTTCCTTAACGAATCCCACAGGAAAAGTGAATGTGAGAGGGTTGGAGAAAGAATGGGGGTCTACTTTTGGGTGGGCACCATAACAAATAATCTAGGGTGAACGTAGGTACTTCTTGTCTCTCTATGGCTATGCAGTCTGGTTTCTCAGTTTTAAGGTATATGGTGGACAATTGCGCTAATCGTGCGGCCTGGTTATACCATAGGAGGTTCAGAAGCCCCAGCCCCCCCTGTGTGGGAAGATTAAATAGGTTGCAGCTCGAAAGGCGAGGACCATTCTTATGCCATATGAATTTAGTAATTTTACTCTGAAAGGCTTTAAGATGATCCCGTCTAATTGGTATAGGGAGGAACAGATACAACAGTCTGGGTAAGAGGGTCATTTTAACAAAGTCAATTCTACCCGTCCAAGCTATATTATGAGATCCCCAGCTTCTGAGATCAGCTTCTAGTTTACGGTACATTGGTGGACAGTTTGCCTGATAAAGGCGTTCAATCTTAGATGTAATATTAAGCCCCAAATATTTAATGGAGGTATCACTCCATTCAAATTTTTAGGTTTTCTGTAGGTGGGAGACCAGAGAGCTCGAGAAAGACACATTCAGAGCCTGGAACTTAGACATATTGACCCAGAGGCCCGACATCACTGCAAATTTGTTTAATAGTGTGCATATTGTTGGGAGAGAGGAGGCTGGGGAGGTTACAAAGAGCAGCAGATCGTCCGCAAATAAAGCGCATTTATGTGTAGTGTGGCCACACTGTACCCCCCCCCCCCCCCGATATCTGGGTGTTTATGGATAGCAATTGCTAGGGATTCGATCATTATGGTGAATATCAGGGCATCCCTGGCATGTGCCCCTGGCTATCGTGATCGGGTCAGAGTAGAGCCCCTGAAATCTAACTCTAGCCTCAGGCTCTGAATATAAAGCCTCAAGGATCCCTATCAAATTCGGGCCAAAGCCCCCGCGACGTAATACCGCAAAGAGATATGGCCAGAATACCAAATCGAAGGCCTTCTGAAGGTCCAACTATAATAACATGCCCTCTTGTTTGTTGCCCCTCACCCAGACCAATTGTGGTACCGATATGAGGTCCACTGCTCTTCTCACTTGGCCTGGTCCCTGTTGTCCAGGAATAAACCCAACCTAGTCTTTATGGATATAGAGCCCAATAAAAGATGCTAGACGGTTTGCTAAAACTTTGGTTACAATTTTTAAGTCGTTATTAATCAAGGAAATGGGCTGTCTTTACCTGGTTTGGGGATTATGGATATATATGCCATGTTAAGTTGGTTTCCTATAGCTAGCGACTCATAGATTACAGAAATCCCTCCCCTCTGCTCCATGGCTTGACCACACCAGCCATCGAATCCCATAAATCCCAGTGGGTTAGGTTTGTTTTTCCAAATGGAATGAATGAAGCAAGAGATCTGGTGGAATCTAAACCTTTCAGTGTAAGGGATCTCTAGTTCCTTTTCAAAATGTTTAAGATGTAACGGGCCCATACAAGAGAAGAAATGTCCAATGCAGTACACTCCCCTGTCAGACCACCACTTGAACACTCTAATGTCCATGCCAGGTTGGAAAAGGGGGTTTCGGAATAAATGAGCTAGTGGTTGGGACTCAGAGACCAGGGAGGGAAGCTTCCTTAGCGAATCCCACAGGAAAAGTGAATGTGAGAGGGTTGGAGAAAGAATGGGGGTCTACTTTTGGGTGGGCACCATAACAAATAATCTAGGGTGAATGTAGGTACTTCTTGTCTCTCTAAATTCTATAATCCCAATGTGGTTGAGACTGATTGTATGGTATGTGGGTGTGTTATTATTTTCAAAAGATATAGTCCAACCTATATAATATTTAAAATTACATTAAAAATATTAAAAATCGTTTTTATATCTGTATATATTTATATAAATATATATATAATATATATTTTTAATGTAATTTTAAATATTATATGGGTTGGACTATATCTTTTGAAAATAATAACACACCCACATACCATACAATCAGTCTCAACCACATTGGGATTATAGAATTTATTAAAATCAAGCATAGTGTTTTATGTATACATATTTATTTGATTTTCGGAAGATGTAAGATATTTATTATTCCATAATTGTTTAATTGTCCCATAATTAATTGTCTAAATAAAATGTATGAATTTTTAGCTAATTTTAAGCAATATTAACTGGTTTAGTTACCAGAGCACTCTCGTACCTGCTTCATAGATGCATAAAGGGAATTTTAAACTGATCCATTATTAATAGACTCGTAAACGCTATTATATTAATTTATTACTTAATACTAATTCATTACCTAGTATATATACCCCATATTTGTTGGTATATAAAACAGCAGCAGCATATACTCTATGAATTTTAGCGGTTACCCCTTCCAATATTCTTACAATACAATTACGTCTGCAACATTATGCAGCAGCAATACACTTGAATATGCAAGAGAATTGCCACCAAAAAAATGGCCGCGCACATGAATGTCTAAACTATAGAGCACAACCCTCAACAAAATGGAGGAAGCTATACTTCCCTAAAACCAAAGAAAAATGGCCGCCGAGCGAAATTAACATTGACCATAAGTAAAATGGCGGTTTCGTGACTTCCGGTTCTATAACATATAAGCCTACACAGAACAGCCAATCCGGTTCCCCAGATGAAGACACGTGATGGTGTCATAACGCGTAGGGATTGGCTGGAGCAATACACAGTATCTGAAGCACAAGTGAGAGGGCGCTGAGAACGCCAGACCGTTTTTTACATTTACCCTGCCTGTTTTTATTATGAGAGATGTAAGAGCAATACTTAATAAATATTCCCCCTTTGATTTTAAAAGTTTAATGCACTAGTGGAGCCTTTTTCTTCTCCCCCCTCCCTATTTATTCCCCCCCCCCCCAAACTGAGTTTACCAGAGCGGAGCTGCATAGAGGGAATGTTGGAGGAGAAAAAAGGAGACACCAGCAGCAGAAGGATACACATTTGTCACATTTTAATTTCCAAGATCAAATAGAAGAATTTCTCACAGACTTTTTCTTATATTAGTACCCACTTACTTCCGTTTAAAGCACTTCTCCACCTGAACACTTGCACTTTATTGTAGCACCAAAACTGACTTTTTATACTTATTTTGAATGACCACTATATATATGTGTATTTTTTAATATTTTTTACACTTATGTTTCACTGCACATTTTTGATTGTTGATTTTAGAAGATTTCATTTGTCCTTATCCACCAGGAATCATCTTTTATGCACGTATTCTTTTATGCTGATTACAGGGTGGCATTTATAATATCCTAACACTTGATTATTGATTTTAGAAGATTTTATTGGTTTTTTATTCACCAGGAATTGCCATTGTTTATTCTTTCATGCTGTTTACAGGGTGGCATTTTTTATTATTCTAGTATTTTACTGCAATTATTTGAATATTATCACTATATTGGCAAATAGCAGCAATTATTATATTGCAAAACAGAGATCCTTGATCCCAGCATTAATAATAATAGTCACCAGTGTCCCCCATTTGCATTATAATATGCACTTTATGTATTCACCTACACAGTTTATTTCGGTTTAATATTGCACGAAATATATTTAAATATTTATGTTATTAAGTGTTGGTGTGAACACCCTCATTTTTCTGCAATATTATCACTTGTTTCACATATCACTACCCACTTTTTTAACTATTTGGCCACTTCACTTTTTATTATTCACCAGCGCGAAGGACATTTTTTAATTAAAATTTTAGGGAAGGGTAGTATGGGCTCATGCCCATAACCAACACACCAGCTACAGTCACGGTTGTAGAAGACAAGTTCAATCCAAGTGTGGAAAGAGTTCTCCGGCAGTATTCTCAGCCCAGAAAAATGAAAAATATGACAGACTAGCGGGTCTGGATCTCTGCCATCAGGGAGGCAGGTAATTTTTGACTCTCTTGGATTTGGCTATACCCCATAGTGGTGAGGTAGGACTTGGTGGGGTTGGTCGTTTGGCAGAGCCCTGCAGAACGTTGGAAGTTTCCATCGCTGATTCCTGGGTGATGAGCTTAAGGTCCAGCAACAGGCGTTCACCCTCTGGGAAGCTGTGAATTGCATATTGTTTTCCTTTATAGAAGAATTTCAGGGAGAATGGGAATGCTCAGCGATATTTGATATCCTTCTTGGTGAGAACGACAAGAAGGGGTTTTAGTGATCTCCACTTTTGAATGGTGAATGGAGAAATGTCCGCAAATATTGGGATAGCCTGTCCCTGGAACTTCAGCTGGTCCTGTTGGCGGGAGCGTTTCATCACTTCAACCTTAATGGAGTAATAGTGTGGTTTTACCACAATGTCTCTGGGGGTACCATCTTTCCTGGGGGGTCCCAGGGATCTGTGGGCTCTGTCCAGTTCCAATTTATGTACTGGGACCTAGAGGATCAGGGATTTAATAACTTTGTGCACAGCCGATTGAACATCGTTAATTGATTCGGGTAACCCTCTGATCCGAAATTGTCTCTCCTCTAGCGATTCTCGAGATCGTCAATCTGGGCCTGAGTAGTATCTGGCTGCTCCTGCATGAAATGTAAATGATCCGTGTTTTGATTTGCCCTAGAGATAGTCACATCCAGCTTATGCTCTGTATGCTCAATTTTAGTGCCCAGGTTCTGGAAATCTGCTCTGATTTCACCTGTGATCCTGTCTACAGTTTGGGTCAGACCCCTGTCCAACAGCTCTGAAATTTTAGAGAACAAGTCAGCAACATTGAAGGTTACATCAAGAACCTGTGCTGGAATGGAGTCTGTGTGGGTGGGGGTTGCTTCTAGTGAGGACAGTCCATAAGGCCCCATGGATCTCTCCAGCAAGGACAAAGTGGATGCTGGTGAGGGGGTGGTAGCAGCAGGAGCTGAGCCTGGCATTAGAGGAGTGTATGAGAGGGTTGCAGGGTGAAGGACTTGCCTTGATGCTGCATATGGCTCCTCTGCGGCCTGGTCTCGTGGCTGAGACGCGGCCGCCATCTTGGAAATCTAAAAAAATATATTAAAAAAATATAAAAAATTATAGTGCTTCACAAACATGAATGATAAATAAGCTGCAGTTCTAATTGTGAGGCATACACAAAAAGACAAAACAAAATAATATAAAGGAACCACGCTAGCGCGGTTCCTTCATATTGTCTTGGAAATCTCCCGGCCATCCATGGACTCAAATTGGGGTCCCAGGGCTCATCTGGCCTGTCTGCCTGGCATATACCAGTACACGGGTGCTTCCGCAGCCATCTCCCAACACCCAAAGTGCAATTTTCCTGCACCTGGTAATTCAATCCAAAGTCTGTGAAATAGACAGCAGAATTTATCCCAAAAATCTCTAATCTTGTACCGAGTGCACTAAATTGTGGCCTCATCATACAGACTGACCCCCCAAGCCATTGTTTATAAAATAAATAAAGCTTTTTAGGGAAAATGTCATTTTTTTGGCTTTATAAATGTCATTTTTGCTGCAGCAGGTTCTATACATTTTACAGATGCGGTACTATACAGACAGACTAAGGGCCCCCCAGGCACTGTATTTGAAGGAATTTTTCATTTTTATTATTCCACTTCAGGCATCAGCAAACCACTGCTCATTACAAAATTATCTTTTTTACAAACTTTTTTTCATTGATAGATGTCCCCTGATGCAGTACCCAGACCCTTTTGTATGCCCAATAACTTGAATATAAGCCTTTAAAATTGTCACTTTAGATTTTTGCAGTGCGGGTCCCATAGACTTCAATGGGGTTCATTGTACGGCTTCGAACTTTGCAATGTTTCGAAAGTTCTGGCGTGAACCAAACAGGGGGTCGTTTGGCCCAGCTCTAGTGGTGACTAAATACAACCAAAATAAAGCTTTATTTGTGTGTAAATTTCATATGAGTACAGTGTTGCATGAACGAACGCGCAATTGTCATTCAAAGTGTGACAGTGCTTAAAGCTGAAAATTGGCCTGGGCAGGAAGGGGGTAAAAGTGCCCAGTAGATAGGTGGTTAAGGAATCCCCCAAGATTGTTATTTAACACCTTCCCACCTGCCCCAGCATCCTTTTAAACATTTCAGAATGCCCAGGGGTCAAGAACGATCACTCATCATGTGACAACTGTCACAATGGTTACATGATCAGAAGCCAATCCAACTGGTCACTGATCTGTAACCCAGACTGAGAGCTGTCTGGAACAGCTTGGTCCTTGTGCTGAGAGTGCCCAGTGAGTGCACTTAGCGCATAAACAATGGCCACCCAGTAAAACACATGTGGGGCGTGTAGATGATAAAGCACACCCTTTTGTTGCCGCATATATGTGTAAAATATTAAACATATACATAAACATATACATATATATAATATATATGTATATATATATTATATATATATATATATATATATATATATATATATATATATATATATATATATATATATATATATATATATAAAATTAATTTTTTTTTTTTTTTTTTTTGGTGCATGTCTTGGGTCAGTGATTGACCCCCATTTCCTTTCTTTGGTTATACCTTGACTTTTAACTTAAAAAACAGCCATTTCTGAAAACCAAAGTTTGAATCCTATTGAATTCAATGGGGTTCGAATTTTAGATTCAAACTTCATTAATCCAAACCTGGGCGGCGAGATCTCTCAGAAGTGGGGATGGGTACCTGTCAAAAACAGGTAACCGCTCCCCCCCGAAAGGTGCCAAATGTGGCACCGGAGGGGGGGGGAGGCAGATAAGCAGAGCTTCCACTTTTGGGTGGAACTCTGCTTTAAGATGTTATACTCAGCAATCTTAATCTCGAATTTCCTGTATACTGTTTTCTCATTATCTTTACATATTTTATTTTATCCCCTTTGTAGAAGGTTTGAAGAGGCTCTTTACACCTGTTACTACAATGCTGGAGACATCATTTGTTTATATTTTTCTCTGGCAACCAATAATAGACAAGGAATCAAAGACATTTTTATGTAAGAGAAAAATGGTTGGGAATGTGACAAAATATTATCTATGAGGCACAGGAAGGATTTGTCTTTCAACAAATGGGAACCATGATTTTACAAACATGTTCTGATTAACACTTTGATTTTTTTTTTCTTTATTAAAGGCAAGTGAAGAAGAGCCAACATTTTTGAAAATAATAGATAATGTTGCAATTCTTTGTGAGACAAAAGGAAAAAGGGACTAGTTAGCATAGGAAATTAAGGCAAAAGCTGTGCTTTAATCCATAATTTTAATTACATATTAATAAATGATGCCTAATAAATGTTATTAAGAACAAACGAAAGCGACAAATAACACTAAAATATATACTAAAGAGTAATAATTTTTTGATAAGAGTTTCTAGTTGATACCAGTACATAAGCATTGGGTTTACATAGAATGAATGAGGTCAGCATGTGCTTGCTGGTATTTACAGTACATTATCAGCCAAATTGAGGACAGACTAACTGATACAGATGAGCTAGTGTTTAAACTGATCTCACCATAGGAAATGTCACCATTTCAATTCCTTGTGACTACTGTGGGCTCCCATAATTGCCAGTCATGGCCTCTCATGCCTGTCCACCTATTTTCACTTAGGTAGGGTTGTCTCATTAGCAGTGGTGGCCCGTCCATTAGGGGTGCATGGGCGCCGCCCTGCCTATCCATGCGCCTGGCCCCCTGATCTACATGCAGGGTGTTGGACGCATAGATTCCAATGGGGGGGTGTTTTTTTCTGAAGCACGTGATTAGAGCCAGAGGCTCTAATAGGCTTCAAAAAAGGTGGGGCAGGGAGCACTGTACTCCGAGCCCATCCAGTTGTGTGACAATAGCGAATGAATATTCACTTTGTAACACTGATTCTCCTCCCGGCCAATCAGGAAGCGGGTCATGAGACCCGTCACCCGATTGGCTGAAAAGAGATCCGATCGGATTGGCTGCCAGGGAAGGAGGGAGCAGGCGCTGGGGAATCGAGACACCTGCCACCCGAAGCTCAGAAAGAAGCCGTCGCTGACCGAAATGCTGCCCGTGAGATGAGGTAAGTGCAGGGCACTGGCAGACTGACCGAAGGGGAAGGGGTGCGACCTGCGACCTGGCCGGCCGACCGGCTGACTAGGGGGGTTTTGTGACATCTGTGACCTGACCTGGGGGGGTGGCAGCGGGTGGATTCTTTACCGCACCCTCAAATAAAAGCCACCAGCCGCCACTAGTCATTAGACATAAGTCTCATTTGAAGGAAATAAGCATTTGCAGTTTTAATCATGTTATAGTGCATTGTGGCTGCTATCAGCTAATATCACAACATCATCATTATCACATTCTGTCATAGTCACAGTTAATTACTTATTTTCACTGTTCATACCTATTCATCTGTAATTAAATACATGTCACATCACTTAATGTGCTGTAAATGTACATACAGTAAATAGGAGGGTGGTGTCATATACATGCAAGCTGCAAAAATCAAACAGGGTCAGTATAAGGATCTTTCATAACAGTAAGTTTACAATACTGAGCAAAATTGTATGTTTATGTACATTTTAAAGAGATTATAGTATAATTAAAAGGCAAAACTTTTTTTTTTTAGAGGGGTAAATCTTCCAAAGGGTACACTAGTTCTGGTGACTTGTGGGGGCTCAAAGGATTCCCTTAATTTGCAGGGATTTTCTCCCACTTCCTGTTTTTGCTATGGGACAGGACGTGAAGGTAAATCTTCACAATAGGACACCAATGGCAAAAAGAAAAAAGAAAAAAAAACAGCTGATGGTGGAGAATGAGGGCACTTAACATCATTTTATTTAACCAGATTCCTGAATTCTGAAGAATGGGCAAACACTGGCACCATATGTAAGTGTTTATTACCTGGTTCTTCTACAACAAAAGCAGTAAAGACAACTTTGTTTACATAAATATACAAAGAAGAGATTATAAATGAATAGATAGCTACAGTATTTGCCATGGCCACAGCACCTGTGATATGGGAAAGAACTATAAAGAAAATTATAATTGCCATTCCATTTAAAACTGCGATAAGGATGATATACTGTAGTAGTGAGGTTAATGAGACAAACATTACCAAAACTTGAATTTAAAGCAGAACTTACCCCACCTATCCTTTACAGCCAAGGAAGCTGTTGTCTTAGCCTTGATTTGCATTTGCCATGGTGCTGCACATGTGATGAGATTCAACACCACCCTTGGCGGAGAGCAAATCCACTGTGACAGTTATCATTCTCAGCATGTCCTAAATGTAACTGCTTTTGGAAACAGCAAAATTGATGGGTTTAGTTCCATTTCAACTTCAGCATACCTAAACAAATAAGGTTTATGAGCTAAAGAAAAAAAACATGATATACTGTATGCTTTGCATGCTATATGCAGTATCTCACAAAAGTGAGTACACCCCTCACATTTCTGTAAATATTTTATTATATCTTTTCATGTGACAACACTGAATAAATTACACTTTGCTACAATGTAAAGTAGCAAGTGTACAGCTTGTATAGCAGTGTAAATATGCTGTCCCCTCAAAATAACTCAACACACAGCCATTAATGTCTAAACCGCTGGCAACAAAAGTGAGTACACCCCTAAGTGAAAATGTCCAAATTGGACCCAATTAGCCATTTTCCCTCCTGGTGTCATGTGACCCATTAGTGTTGCAAGGTCTCAGGTGTGAATGGGGAGCAGGTGTGTTAAATTTGGTGTTATCCCTCTCACTCAGTCATACTGGTCACTGGAAGTTAAACATGGCACCTCATGGCAAAGAACTCTCTGAGGATCTAAAAAAAAAAAAAGAATTGTTGCTCTACATAAAGATGGCCTAGGCTATAAGAAGATTGCCAGGACCCTGAAACTGAGCTGCAGCACAGTGGCCAAGACCATACAGCGATTTAACAGGACAGGTTCCACTCAGAACAGGCCTTTACCATGGTCGACCAAAGAAGTTGAATGCTCAGCATCATATCCAGAGGTTGTCTTTGGGAAATGGATGTATGAGTGCTGCCAACATTGCTGCTTAGGTTGAAGGGGTGGGGGGTCAGCCTGTCAGTGCTCAGACCACACGCCACACACTGCATCAAATTGGTCTGCATGGCTGTCGTCCCAGAAGGAAGCCTCTTCTAAAGATGATGCACAAGAAAGCCCGCAAACAGTTTGCTAAAGACAAGCAGACTAAGGACACAGATTACTGGAACCATGTCCTGTGGTCTGATGAGACCAAGATAAACTTTTTTGGTTCGGATGGTGTCAGGTGTATGTGGCAGAAAATGTGATGGAAAAAACAAAGTTAAAAGCTGCGCTCAAGGTTAAAATCAAATAAAATGTGTACTGAAACCAAAGCAGCCTGCACCAAGATCTAGTCTCCAAATCTCATCATAGAAAATAATAAAAAAGATGCGGCGCTAAAACATAATTGAACAGACACTAAATAGATTAATAAATGTGAGGTGGATAAACGTAGGGATATATGCAAAATTATACACTAATATCCAATAAAAACCAATATAAGGTGAGTAAACGTAGGATATATGCAAAATCATACACCAATATCCAAAAATCAGTAATAATTAATTACAAAAAGTGAATAAATATATGCAAATGAGTGAAAACATCCCAAAAATAATAAGTTAAAGTCCAAAAACCAAAAAAAAAAAAAAAAAAAGTGTCCGTGATGGAAAAGAAAAGTGCCAAAAAGAAGAAAAAGATGCAGATGGGGGAATCTTCTATGACTCTTCACACCCAAGGTGGAATATCAGATGCGCTTACCAGATCCCGGTGACTGCTATTACGGCAGTCATAAACAGCACAGGGAATTTAGGTCTCCCCACAACCTCAGCATAAGGAACCCGTAAGCGGCAGATGATATCTCAGGAATGAAAAACAATCCATAGCGTAATAAAGTCTGCACAGTCGATTTATTAAAAGGAATTGCACTTACAAGAAATCGGTGAATAAACGGCATAAATCGTAATAACAACGAGAATCAGCGTCTCCGTCTGCCGCCTCCGCTTCCTAAGTTTGTGTACAGCCCAACACGAGAACGGACGTGGTGACGTCGTAGGCTCCTCCCTACGCGTTTCGTCACGATAGCACGTGTGGGCATTAAATACACTGCGGGCGCCATCTTAACCAATGGCAAAGGGAGTATAACATTGGAAGACGGCACAGCTATCTTAAATGCCAGCCATCAGTATACATAAATGAGCGGAGGAAATCAAAAATCGAAAGTTTGAAAAACTTTTTCAAACTCCCTTTGAACGTGTGTGTAAATCCGACCCACATAGGCAAGGTTTAATCTCGGAGCTTTACACCTTCCTAGTGGCCCCTGATACAACAAAACCCCAGACTATGTTAGCAGATGGGAAAGTGAACCTAAAGTGGAGGGCCACCCTAAAATAAAAAAGTGCATTAATAGTCTTAAAAAAAAAATTTGAAAAAATGTTGTTGGGGCCCGACATCGGGGGCTCCTGGACAGGTAAGTGTCCTTATTAAAAGTCAGCAGCTTTTAACACCGGAACACCGCTTTAACCTTACACTTGACCATGCAGAGTGGTCCTCTATTTGGCAGGCGACTAAATCTTCCTCCCCAAACATCGCAGCTTTGGAAACTAACTATAAGGTGCTAACCAGGTGGTACTTGGTCCCTTCCAGGATACACAAATTCCTCCAACAATACCCACCACTGTGCTTCCGAGGCTGCAGTATAGATAGTGCACACTTTCACATATGGTGGGGTTGCCCTATAGCACAAGCCTTCTCAATCCTATCAAAGATGTTTTACTACTCCCTAGCACCTGATCCAACTGTTGCCCTCCTGAACAACAAACCCGAGGCCTTGATCCATCGTCAATTTAAGCTTCTACTATATGTCACAACAGCTGCCAAACAGACCATAGCAAAAGCCTGGAAATCCCCCTCCCTATGTGTACTCACAACTAGGGATGAGCTTCGAGTTAGAGTCGAACTCATGTTCGACTCGAACATCTGCTGTTCACCAGTTCACCGAACAGCGAACAATTTGGGGTGTTCACGGCAAATGCGAAAGCCGTGGAACACCCTTTAGAAGTCTATGGGAGAAATCAAAAGTGCTAATTTTAAAGGCTTATATGCATGGTATTGTCATAAAAAGTGTTTGGGGACCTGGGTCCTGCCCCAGGGGACAAGGATCAATGCAAAAAAAAGTTTTAAAAACAGCTGTTTTTTCGGGAGCAGTGATTTTAATAATGCTTAAAGTGAAACAATAAAAGTGTAATATCCCTTTAAATTTCGTACCTAGGGGGTGTCTATAGTATGCCTGTAAAGGGGCGCATGTTTCCCGTGTTTAGAACAGTCTGACAGCAAAATTACATTTCAAAGGAAAAAAAGTCATTTAAAACTACTTGCGACTATAATGAATTGCCGGTCCGACAATACACATAAAAGTTTATTGATAAAAACGGCATGGGAATTCCCCACAGGGGAACCCCGAACCAAAATTTAAAAAAAAAATGTTTTGGGGTCCCCCTAAATTCCAAACCAGGCCCTTCCCTGTGACGTCAGAGGGGGCGGGGTCACTGTTACGTAACCCCGCCCCTTCTGACGCCACGGGGAATGCCACAGGAAAGTCCCCGTCAGGTCCCTGTGCGTCAGAGGGGGGCGGGGTCACGGGGTGCCCCCCCCCGTTATTTAAGAAACGTCAGAATAGGAGAAGCGTCACACAGCGGGAGCCTTCATCCATGCCATCATGGATGTGGAGCGGCCCGAGGAGAAGAAGGAAAGAAGACGCTGACACCGCGGAGGAAGATGCCGGACGAGAACAATGGAGGAAGAACCAGAAGAACCAAAAGAAGAAGAAGATGGAGGAAGAAACCGAAGGAAGGTAAAAGATTTAAGAATTTAAGATAGATAGAATTAATTTTGGCCGGGGTTTCCCTTAATATCCATACCAGACCTGAAGGGCCTGGTATGAAATTTAGGGGGACCCCCACGTCATTTTTTTTTTTAAATTTTGGTTCGGGGTTCCCCTGTGGGGAATTCCCATGCTGTTTTTATCAATTAACTTTTATGTGTATTGTCGGACCGGTAATTCATTAATAGCCGCGAGTAGTTTTAAATTACTTTTTTTCCTTTGATATGTCATTTTGCTGTCAGACTGTTCTAAACACGGGAAACACGTGCCCTTTTACAGGCATACTATAGACACCCCCCAGGTACGAAATTTAAAGGGATATTACACTTTTATTGTTTCACTGTAAGCATTATTAAAATCACTGCTCCCAAAAAAAACGGCCATTTTTAAAACTTTTTTTTGCATTAATCCATGTCCCCTGGGGCAGGACCCAGGTCACCAAACACTTTTTATGACAATAACTTGCATATAAGCCTTTAAAATTAGCACTTTTGATTATTCATGTTCGTGTCCCATAGACTTTAACAGTGTTCACGTGTTCGAACAAATTTTTTGCCTGTTCGCAAGTTCTGGTGCGAACCGAACAGGGGGGTGTTCGGCTCATCCCTACTCACAACCAAGCATAGAATCACCCAAGCAATGATCCATGCTAAAATTGAAGCAACTCTATTGGATAAAGTTCCTAAATACGAGAAGCTCTGGAGCCCTTGGGTGACCCATTTCTTACCCCCGGGTTTTGACTAAACCCTGTTATGCCCATAGCTCTAATGCCATGCTCTCTTCACCTAACCCTTGAGGTCTGCCAACACACCCTCATCCTTCCCCCTCCCCTTCCCTCCCCTCCCCTCTTTCTCCACTACCCGATTTCCCTTCCCCCCTCCACTCTGTCCCTGACCCCCTCCCCCTCCCCCCCCCGCATCCCCCGACCTCTGCTCGGGAATCTTTGCTAAGCAATCCCTGTATGTGCCAGCATCTTCTACCATAGCCTACAGTCTGCCAGACATAATGCGTTCATTACTGATCTCCTCTATCAGGGAGCCTCATTGCTGTCTCCAAATTTCATGATTGGGGATAACTCAGAAATTCGAGGCTACACCCCTCTTCCCACCCTCCCCCCAAATTCCGCACCCCTGTAGTTAACATGCTCTAAGCCCACATTGGACTCACTCACCTCGATGTAACCTTAATAAGGACAACCCTGCTTGTCTTCCCTTGTTTCTCCCTTTGAGATGTTTTTGACAGTTAACTAATGTAACATTAGGCCTGCTTTATCCCAAAGACCCTACCCTACCCACTCTATGCGGAAATCTTTTGTTCTTTTCATTTTGTTTGTTCAAATAACCGCTGAAGCACTGCACGTCTTGTCTTCCCCTCATGGCGCAGTTTGCTCCCAGTTGGGGCGCCTAAGGGTGCTAGATAATACCCGCACCATACACTCAACCCCTGAAAAGACCGGCGATATCCACAGTCACTCATCATCTATACCTTTCCATGCAATACCTATTACTGGCATTACTGATTGTAGGTTAGACTTATTCCTTCTGTTCACCTTGTAAAACTTTAACAAAATGTTAAACAAGAAAAGATAGAATAAAATATTTACAAAAATGTGAGGGGTGTACTCAGTTTTGTGAGATACTGTAGATTATTCATCCGTTACTGGAGTGCAGTCATCCACTGTTTGACTTTCTGGACATTATGCATTAATTTGGGGAATCAGGAAACAGTTTTATTGATAATACTACTAAAAAAGGGTTTCCTGTACTGCAAGCACAAATGAGCATATAGTCTCCTGTCCTATTTAAAGCTCCCACAATATGAAGCTCCTATGTAGAATAAACAACATATTAAGAGGCTTCTGTATAGTATATATTTATAGGAAAAAAAACACTGTTTCAGTTTAAAAACAAAACACATCCTATTCATTCCTATACAGCTAAGACTTTTGGTTGGCAAATATGATATTCCACTAACAATGTCTCTGTAGTTTTTGATAAAACCGTCAATACAGTGCAAATTGAACTGCCTGTTTTTACTGAGTATCATGGGTAAGAAAACTGCTGGGTGGTGCTTTCATTCTCCACCACCCAAAAATTTAAAATTCATCTTCCATCACGTCACTACCAGCCTTTGTTGATGCAATTAGCTACTTATTCCTCTTTTAGGTCAGGACTAGGGATAAGCTCTGGGTTGGACTAGGGATAAACTTCAAACATGAGTTTGACCCAAACCCAGTACTGAACTGTGGTCAGGTAGTTTATATGAATCAATCATGGGGGTATTCTATGTGCTGGCCCACTCCCTATCAAAGTCAGCAGCCTTTTATTTATGTGTTTTGGAGGAGACATGGAGTAGTTAGGAACTCATAACATGCCCTTTACAGGTTGCTGCTGCTGGTGAATACTGAAGACTGCTATATTTACACTAAGTCAGATGCACACTCACTGCGAATTTTACAGTACTGAAGTATATATGGATAGAAAACAAGGTCTGTGAAAGGAGCGCTTTTTGCTGCTGGTAACTGCTGAAAGCTGTTATGTTTACATTGAATTAAAGACAAACTAAGGCCTCGTACACACCATACGAAAATCAGAAGGGAAAATTTGTAAGACGAGCTGTCTGTGGATATTCGGATCGTTAGTACGGTGTTTTCAACAGGCGATTTGACTTTTTCGTCAAACAAAAGCTGGATGTGCAGGCTATAAAATTTTTGTCGGATGTGAACTCAACATCTGATTTTCAGATGGTCAGTACAGAAATCGTCACACAAAGGTCGAAAGTACAAACACACATGCTTGGAATCAAGGAACGAGCAGGAAGAGTTTGGTCTTGTAAACTACCATTCATAATTTAGAATAAACATTCGTGATGCAGCAATTCATGAAATGTTGAAATGCAGCGCACATTCTCATTTTTTTTAATGGGATAATAATGAAGCTGCTTTGCTGGTAATAATGATGTAGTTATGCCAAACATATTTTAAAAGGCATTTGTTTTGTACGATCTGAAAATCACTAATCAGCTCTCACCAAACTTCTACTAACATGAAATTAGCAGAAGGGGCCCAAAGGGTGGCACTTGAGAAATAAACTTCTTCTTTATACTCTCAGAGCCCATTCACACAGGGACGACTTGTCAGGCGACCTAGTCGCCTGACAAGTCGCCTCCCGTTCTGTGCTATGGAACCGTTCTAAGGGGAGCGACGCAAGTCGCTCCGACTTAGAAAAAGGTTCCTGTACGACTTCGGGGGCGACTTGGGGCGACTTGCATAGACTTCTATACAGAAGTCGTTTTGCAAGTCGCCCGGGCAGTCGTTTTCAGGTCGCCTCGCTGAGGCGACCTGCAAGTCGTGTTGCCCCTGTGTGAATGGGGTCTTATAGTACGTCACTACGTTCGTGTTTGTCAAATGACAATTTGCGGATAGTTAGTATGCTAGACAAAATCCTGCACGAGGCCTTACTGTACGAGGCCTTACTGTGTGTTGGACAGTCCTGAAGCATGTCAAGGTAGATCACAAAGTCCATGCAGTACCATTGAAAATTCCTATACTTACAGTTAAGAGCTTTGGCGTATTACATAACAGTCCTCTGTCAGGCTTCCCTAGCAGAAGTAAGCAACAGCAGTCAAGTATGCTACTATCTTTACGGTGTCACAGTGAGCTTTTTACCACAACATCATTTATTTTATAGAGCCATTTTATTTCTCCTTACGTGCTCAATAAACCTTTTATTAATTGACCCTTGTGGAATTATGGATACATGCCTTATTCCATGAACAATTTATATAGCTTCACCAGTCCATCCAGTTGAGCTCATTAACTGTGCTCTAGTGGCCACCTACCAATGGCGCTCTTGTGTTTGCAATTTGACCAACTCCCTTTGAAGCACGAATTTCAGGACTAGCTTGCTTGCAGATGCTACCCTGTAGAGCAGAGGAATCCTATGACTTCCAAAGATCAGCCCAAGAAGACCTCATACTTCTCCAAAAGCTGATTCTCACCATGTGGTTGGTCATGTTGAAAAATGGGAAAGGGCATCAGCTAACATCTCAAGTTTAAAGGAGCTATAGTTGGCCAAATTGCATTCAGTTGCAGTTAAAGGGGTTGTAAACCCTTGTGTTTTTTCACCTTAATGCATCCTATGCATTAATGTGAAAAAACTTCTAACGCTCACTGGCCCCCTAGCCCCCCCCCCCCATTTTATTCACCTGAGCCCGTTTGTTCCCTTGGCAGAGAGCGCTGTACCTCTCTGCCCGGGGTTCTCGGCTCTTGATTGGATAGATTGATAGCAGCCATTGGCTCCCACTGCTGTCAGTCAAATCCACTGATGTGGGCACTGGGGGGGGCGGGGCAGAGTCCAGCATTCTGTGTCTATGGACGCAAATGCTGGACTCTGGAACACGCATGCAAGGTAACCCCCAGGGAGAGCCAGTGTATACCCTGAAGGGTTTGCAGGAGTCAGTGTATGCCAGGATGGGAGCAGTCATCAGTTTTACTTTGAGAGTCCCAAAGGCTTCAACTTGAGCTGCCTGTTAGTTAGTACTAATGCAAGATGAAAATTTACTATTTCGATTAACAGGCTGTCCATCCAACAACTCGGTGATTGTGGCTGCAATCCACTCAATGTTAGGGATAACCCTCTAGTATTAGCTCACTATCCCCAGAAAGGAGCATATCTCCATTAAGTCTTTGGAGTCACCCAGTTTTGTAAGGTCTAAGTTTTGGTTGCATCCAGGGGTATGCCCCCAGTCTCAACCACGTGCAACAGATAGTGTGTCCATGTCAGCATGACTTGATTAATACTGAGTCAGTCAAGTAAGGACCTAATCAAGATGTGCAAAATGGTCCTTTAAAGTTCTAATAAATATGATGGGATCCAGGTAGATCAGGCCTAAATCAAAGTTTAAAGGGGTTGTAAAGGTAAAAGTTTTTTCACCTTAATGCATTCTATGCGTTAAGGTGAAAAAACATCTGACAATACCGCCCCCCCCAGCCCCCCCTTTTACTTACCTGACCCCTTGAAAGTCCCACGCCCTTGAGAGTCCGACATCCTCTTCGCCGCTCAGCCTGGCCGTTGATTGGCTAGAGTGGATGGATTGAAAGCAGCGCAGCCATTGGCTCACGCTGCTGTCAATCACATTCAATGATGCAGCGTGCCAGGGGCGGGGCCGAGTGATACAGTGAGCAGCTATGGCCGCCTGCTGTATCACGGGAGCGTGTCCGCAAGCACTCAACACCATGCAAAGGGCTCGCATGAAGGTGTTGAGTCCTTGTGGGGGGAGCAGAGACAGCCGCCGAGGGACCCCAGAATACCAGGTTCGGGGCCAGTCTGTGCAAATTGAGCTGCACAGTGGAGGTAAGTATACCATGTTTGTTATTAAAAAAAAAAAAAGCTTTAGTGATCCTTTAAGCCTCCAAGACATTGTTCCATCAGTCATTGGAATGTGCTGGTGGCATTTGTCAAGCCAAAAGAATCCCATTGAAGTGGTTGTAAAGTCTCTGCAATAAACTTCCATAATAGGTTCTCCTATGGGGCAATAGTAATGTCAGTGTGTTTTTTTTCAGCAATATAATCTCTAAATACCTTTTCCCAGCAGTGTTATCTGCAATTACATGGTTTTCTCTGGTCTTACTCCCTAGCAGAGAGGCTTCAATGGGAGGGGCTGACATTCCTCTGCTGGTTTAGTTTCAGTTTCAGGAGGGGAGGGCAGGGGCAGAGAGAGGAGGGGCTTCACACAGACCATGGAAATGACAGGAAGGGAGGGGGAAGAGGGAGAGGGGTAAAGAGGGTGAGGGGAAGATACAGATGCTTCAGAGAGAGCAGGATGATGGAAAGTCAGTTTACTGACAATAACAGGCCAAATCAGCCAGGTATTATACTATATGGAAAAGGATAAATAACATTGCAAAAAAGCACAAAAATAATGAAGGAAGGAAGAATCAAAGATAGGAAGGAAGGATTGATTAAAGCAAGGAAGGATCAATCAATCCAAGGAAGGACTGGTTGAAGAAAGAATTGCTTGATTGATCGCAGGGGGGTCGATCAATCGCAGGAAGGATCAGTCAATCGACCACAGGAAGCATTAGTCAACCGAAAAAAGGATCAAAAGGATAAAAACAGGACCGTATACCTCCCCCCCCCTTTTTTTTCTTGTGTCTAGGGATGATTGGAGAGTAGAGGAAGGAATTAAATGAATTAAATGTAAATGATGTAAGAGTTTCAGATAGAAATAGAATTGGAAAATAGAAACTATTATGGCATATTGTTATTCCTTGTCGAAGATATAATATTATATCCAATTTTATAATATGATCAAAGTATATATATATATATATATATATATATATATATATATATATATATATATATATATATATATTATATATATTATATCCAATGTTATAATATGATCAAAGTATATATATATAAGTGTTTTAAAATTAATAAAAAAGAGATTGAAAACAGAAAAAGGATCAGTTGATCAAAGCAAGGATCAAGCGATTGCAGGAAGTATTGGTTGATTAAAGAAAGCATTGGTTGATTGCAGGAAGGATCAGTTGATCGATTGCAGGAAGTATCAAATTAAGAAAAAAGGAAATCCCCCTTCATTGGGACTTTGGAGGCAACACACACTTGGGTAATGCAAAGAATCAAATTTATTAGGTGTACATAAAAATAACCGATCATGGAAATGATCGATGGTTAAAAAACATCACAGCTTGTGCAACAACTACTTATAAGAAAAAAGAAAAACACATTTTTTTTACATGAACAGTATGATAACAAAATAATACTCTTTGGTATATAGTAATCCCCAGGACACGATGCGTTTCTGGTTAAACACCTTCGTCAAGGGTATAGGATAGGAGTAAGTATAATCACACTTTGTTTTTACATGCAAGAATGATTCCAAAAAAGAAAAAATGGGTGAAGCAACCGTGCAGGAGGGGGCGTGGATGGATGCCAAACGAGGAATAGAAAGATTATAGAACACGAATATGTTCCAGGTTTGGTGTTTGCCTACTGGTAGTAAAAAATAGGTCCTGGAGGCTTGGCAAAACAATGTCCAATATCAGATAGAAATGGCTGATCAGAGCTTTTGAATAAAGGTCCTAGTCAGATCAGTAACACCAGGCTGTCCATGGTTTGACAAATATATATCTTCCCATAGAAGTGTATATATGGGTCCCAGAGGATAGCGTCTCCCCGCTCTGCAGTGCCTGGAAGTATCAATAGATCACAGGAAGGTATGATCAATCACAGGAAGGAATGGCCAGTTGATCGCAGGAAGGATCGGTTGGTCAATCGCAGGTAGGATGAAAGAAAGGAAGGATCGGTCAATTAATCGCAGGAAGGTTTGGTCAATCAATCACAGGAAGGATCGGTTGATTGATCAACGACGATCACAGGAAGGATCAGTTTGCAGGAAGGATCAGTCCATCAATTGCAGAAAGGACCGGTCGGTCGATTGCAGGAATGGGGTTCTAAGTAATTTTCTAGCAAAACAATACTGATTTTTACATGTAGGAAAGAAATGTCAGGATTGGCCTGGGTGGGAACTGATTAACAAAGAGGAGGGGAGGGGAAGCTTCAGGGGAATAGCATTACTCTATCTAGGCAGGAGGAGAGGGGCAGGTAGGAGGTCAACTCTCGCATAGAGTATGGAAGAGACAGGGAGAGAGGGCGGGGGAGATGCTGAGACACTGAGGAGATAGTTGGATGACAGAGGCACGTAAATTGACCACTCTATAAGAGATCAGCAGCCATGATAAATGTGGTCAGTTTACAAAGGAGAAGACAGGAGCAGGCAGGATCACCCAGGTATTGTACAACATAGAAATAGACTATTGATACGGCAAAAGCACTGTGCTATATCTTCTGTCTTATAGGGACAGGAACCTTTTTTTTAGGGTTACAACCACTTTAAGCTCATACAACTCCAGAGGGGTGATAAATGTAGTCTTCTTTTACAGGGACCTGGTATTATCCACTAGTCTGATCTAGTGTGGAAAAGTATCTGGTCCATCCTAAGGCCATTAAAGCCTCCTTTTACCTTAAGTAGAGGATATGTATCACAATGAATACAAGTATTTAAACTGCAATAGTCCACATAGTCTCTTCCTGATGAGAACCACAAAGGCTTCCATGGGATTATGAATTTCCCAAATTACTCCTCCCTGCAACATATTCTAAATGATTCTTAACTTTTTGACAGAGAGTTGGAGTTATATTTCAGTATTGTACCCTAACATGGGCAGCTTTCTCTGTGTGGGTAGGGTGATGAAGAACAGTAGTACAGCTATACTCCTTAGGACCCCTAGAGAATGCTAGCTTATGTCTATGAACCCATTGATGAAGTTTAGTCTTTGAATTAGGATTCATCTTTTGCACCTGAGGTGAGAGCAGCTCCAGCAAATACAGGTCTTTCAAGTCTTGAAAGGAAGACTCTAGAGAGGCACATGCAGCTTCTACACTAGGACAGGGATCTGTGATGGAGCTTTTTGGTACCAAGTAAAGATCCACAATAGCCACATCAGAGGACAGGGACAAAGTTCTGCCTATTAGCTATTCACCTTTTATCTCTTTATCTCTTGTCTTTTGTCTTGACACTTGAATCACTGAGTTTCCTCTTATGTGCTTTCTAGTGTCCACTTTAAGTGTGCACACCAGTTATTGGTGAGGTGCTATCATTCATGGCCAGCACAGAAAATGATTCACATTTCCTACTAGTGTTTGCAATGTGCTCTGGTTTTGATGTTCAATTCGAATTACTGGCAAAAACCCTTTGTTATACTCCTTACTACACCTCTGTCTCACCCTTTAGCACCATCTGTAAGAAAATGTAAAGGTTCCCAGAGAGAAGTCTAGAGTTTTTGTAAAACTGGTCTATCTAACAGTCATACAACCCACAGGTCACTGTTACCTGTCTCTACCTTCTTGTGTTCTAGTTCCTCTTGCTCCCATTCAATGAACTCTTGTTGAAATTTATTGTGTCTTTAGTCCTTATTCCATCAAGGCTCTCTTCAGAGGGTTAAACTAGACTTCAAACATTAACTGATCACATATGAGCTGGTCTGAGTTAGGTTCGGCAGTACTGCCTTGATCTTGCCTTCTCTCCCAGCGGCACAATAGTTTTGGTGAAGCTACTGCATATTGCGGGACATTCTTTAAATCTTGCTGACTCCAGAGACTCAGGTGATGATCAACCAGGGGGATATTCTCACCCTACATGCATTCTAGATGAGTCATAATGGCTGCTGTAGAGACTCTCTCTTGCCCTGGCAGAACCATCATAGCACAGTGGAACCCACCAATTAATGGCCAAAGCCACAAGGTGCGCAATCGGAATTTAGGATAAGCGACTGAACTTTCAAGCCCCTAAACTCAATCTATGAGGAAGAAACTTGTGGCGTTACATTTTGGGATTAGTGCCAAGGCTTCTCCATAGGGTACCATAACCATTCCTCCCACTTCCACAACTGCAGACACTTGTTCTGACATCCTGCTGACTATGCAAATATGTGGTGGGGCTTGTGTGCAGCTATGATGCAGAGGGATCAGATGACACTTTTCTTAGATATTCTGCTTTAGTCTACAGAATAGCTGGGAGTGGAAAATGACAATCACAATAAATGTTCAAACTATTTTAAAAGGCAAGACACGCCTGTTCTCCTCTAGGCCAAGATCCCCCCCCCCTTCTATACACAATTTAAACAGTATTTAGGAACACAGTCTTTCATAGACTCCCTGACAGGGCCTTCCACTGATTCTGAATCTCTATTATCTCAATTTTCTAGGCCTGAATAGGGATGAGCTTCGTGTTCAAGTCGAACCCATGTTCGACTCGAACATTGGCTGTTCGGTCGTTCGCCGAATTGCGAACGATATGGGCCGTTCGCGCCAAATTCGTGTGGCTCGTCACAGCCCATAATTCACTGTTTTGTGTATATATATGCATCCCAGGTGTTGTATATATATATATATATATATATATATATATATATATATATATATACACACTGTATTCAGTTTAGCTAGATCCGTTCTTGTTATCTTCCTACTGACAGGCAGGCTTGTCTTGTTACAGTATTTACAGCTACCTGAAGAAAATTACTGGTGTTCTTTTGATCCTATTAGTACCACAGTCAGGCAGCTAGACTATTTACAGTTAGTGCAGTGCGTCCTGCTCACAGTGTTCAGCTAGATCCGTTCCTGCAATCTTCTTACTGACAGGCAGGCTTGTCTTGTTACAGTATATACAGCTACCTGAAGAAAATAGCTTGTGTTCTTTTGATCCTATTAGTACCACAGTCAGGCAGCTAGACTATTTACAGTTAGTGCAGTGCGTCCTGCTCACAGTGTTCAGCTAAAACTACAAGTTAGTGGGGTGCGTCCTGCTCACAGTGTTCAGCTAAACCTACAAGTTAGTGTGGTGCGTCCTGCTCACAGTGTTCAGCTAAACCTACAAGTTAGTGGGGTGCGTCCTGCTCACAGTGTTCCGCTAAACCTACAAGTTAGTGGGGTGCGTCCTGATCACAGTGTTCAGCTAAACCTACAAGTTAGTGGTGTGCGTCCTGCTCACAGTGTTCAGCTAAACCTACAAGTTTAGTGCAGTGCGTCCTGCTCACAGTGTTCAGCTAGATCCGTTCCCGTTATCTTCTTACTGACAGGCAGGCTTGTCTTGTTATAGTATATACAGCTACCTGAAGAAAATTACTGGTGTTCTTTTGATCCTATTAATACCACAGTCAGGCAGCTAGACTATTTACAGTTAGTGCAGTGCGTCCTGCTCACAGTGTTCAGCTAAACCTACAAGTTAGTGGGGTGCGTCCTGTTCACAGTGTTCAGCTAAACCTACAAGTTAGTGGGGTGCGTCTACCTCACAGTGTTCAGCTAAACCTACAAGTTAGTGCAGTGCGTCCTGCTCACAGTGTTCAGCTAGATCCGTTCCTGTTATCTTCTTACTGACAGGCAGGCTTGTCTTGTTACAGTATATACAGCTACCTGAAGAACATTACTGGTGTTCTTTTGATCCTATTAGCACCACAGTCAGGCAGCTAGACTATTTACAGTTAGTGGGGTGCGTCCTGCTCACAGTGTTCAGCTAAACCTACAAGTTAGTGTGGTGCGTGCACCTCACAGTGTTCAGCGAAACCTACAAGTTAGTGGGGTGCGTCCTGCTCACAGTGTTCAGCTAAACCTACAAGTTAGTGGGGTGCGTCCTGCTCACAGTGTTCAGCTAAACCTACAAGTTTAGTGCAGTGCGTCCTGCTCACAGTGTTCAGCTAGATCCGTTCCTGTTATCTTCTTACTGACAGGCAGGCTTGTCTTGTTATAGTATATACAGCTACCTGAAGAAAATTACTGGTGTTCTTTTGATCCTATTAGTACCACAGTCAGGCAGCTAGACTATTTACAGTTAGTGCAGTGCGTCCTGCTCACAGTGTTCAGCTAAACCTACAAGTTAATGGGGTGCGTCCTGCTCACAGTGTTCAGCTAAACCTACAAGTTAGTGGGGTGCTTCCTGTTCACAGTGTTCAGCTAAACCTACAAGTTAGTGGGGTACGTCCACCTCACAGTGTTCAGCTAAAGCTACCTGTAGAAGGTTGGTGGTGTTCTCATACTACAGGCAGGCAGTTGATTTTGCTAGCTGCAGTATCAGTACATATATATATATATATATATATCCCAGCTTAGTACAGCTAAAGGCCATTATTATGTCTGGAAGGCCAAGAAGGAGAGGCAGACAGTCACAAGCCAATAAGAGAGGGCAAGCAGGCTCTGTGTCTAGTGCTGGTCATGGAGACAGTGCATCCTCATCAGCACGTGGCCGTGGGACACGCTTGGCCTTTTTTTCGGCAGCTGGCCGTGTTGAGCCGCAACATGCGGAAGACTTGGTCGAGTGGATGACCAAGCCGTCCTCATCCTCCTCATCCTCTCTCACCCATGCCCAGGGTACTTTGTCTGGAAAAAGCAGCGGCCTCTTCCCTCGGCTCAATGTCATCAGTGACTCCTTCCCTAGCCCCACCATGTCCTCCTGAGGAGTCCCTCGAACTGTTTGACCACAGTGTTGGATACATGCTCCAGGAGGATGCCCAGCATTTGGAAGGCTCTGATGATGATACTGAGCTTGATGAAGGCAGTAACATGAGCACGGACAGAGGGGGTGCCCAAGAAGGACAGCAATCTGGCAGTCATGCTCCCCCTGCTGCAGCATACTGCCAGGTTTGCTCCAGTGATGAGGAGGGAGGGGATGATGAGGTCACTGACTCAACGTGGGTGCCTGATAGGAGAGAGGAGGAGGAGGAGGAGGCGGCACATCACCAATGAGGCAGGATGCTCTCCAGAGGCCAGCCTAAGGGCAGCACATTGACTGCATCACACCCCAAAGCTCCACATGTGCAGGGCGCTGCAGTCTCTGCGCGTCATTCAAAAAGTTCTTTGGTGTGGGCCTTTTTTGAGATGAGTGCATCAGATCGCACCGCTGCTATTTGCAAGATATGTCGCAAGCGTATCTCGCGTGGCCAAAACATCTCCCGCTTGGGTACCACATGCTTGACCAGACATATGTTGACCTGCCATGCAGTTCGTTGGCAAGCGTATCTAAAAGACCAACACCAAAGAACAAAGAGGACCTCTCCTTGCTCCTCATCAGCTGAGATTTCCAACCCCACTATACCTTCAGTCCTCTCTGAGACCTGCACGGAGAGGAATGAAGATGTAGAATTAGGTGTGTCACAGCCAAGTACTTGTGGGCAATCTGCTTTTGGTACACCGACGTCAGATTGTACCAGGCAAATTTCCCTGCCCCAGCTGCTGCACCGCTGAAAGAAGTTTGCTCCCAGCCATCCACATGCCCAGTGGTTGAATGCTAGCTTGGCAAAATTGCTAGCACTTCAACTGCTGCCTTTTCAGTTGGTAGACTCTGCCCCCTTCCGTGAGTTTGTGGAATGTGCGGTTCCTCAGTGGCAGGCACCCAAACGCCACTTTTTCTCATGGAAGGCGATTCCGGCTCTCTACCGGCATGTGGAAGGCAATGTCCATGCCTCGCTGGACAGGGTGGTCAGCGGTAAGGTACAGATTACCACTGACTCATGGTCCAGCAGGCATGGACAGGGACGTTACCTAAGTTTCACGGCGCATTGGGTGACTCTGCTGGCAGCTGGGAAGGATGCAGGACAAGGTGCAGTAGTGTTGGAGGTTGTTCCGCCACCACGCCTCCAAAATGCTAATGATTGTGACACACCTCTCTCCTCCACCCCCTCCTCTTCTTCTTCCTCCATGGCCTCTTCCTGTGCTTTGTCCTCAGAACCAGTGGTGCTCCGTAGCCGTTCAAGGGGCTACGCAAGTACGCAGGCCAAAAGATGCCATGCGGTGCTTGAGCTGGTGTGCTTGGGGGACAGGAGTCACAATGGGGCAGAGGTTCTGTCAGCTCTGCAGGGGCAGGTTCAGAGGTGGTTGACGCCACGCCAACTTAAGGCAGGAATGGTGGTTTGCGACAATGGCACCAACCTCCTCTCTGCCCTCCGACAGGGACAAATGACCCATGTGCCCTGTTTGGCTCACGTCCTTAACTTGGTGGTGCAGCGGTTCTTGGGCAGGTACCCGGGCTTACAGGATGTCCTGAGGCAGGCTAGGAAAGTCTGTGTGCATTTCCGCCGGTCATATAATGCCAGTGCTTGGCTGACGGACCTCCAAAAAGGAGTTTAACCTGCCCAAGAACCGCCTAATCTGTGACATGCCCACCAGGTGGAACTCAATGTTGGCCATGCTGCAGCGGCTGCACACGCAGCAGAGGGCCATCAATGAGTACCTGTGCGACTATGGCACCAGGACAGGGTCAGGGGAGCTTGTTTTTTTTTCCCCATGCCAGTGGGCCATGATCAGGGATGCATGCACTGTCCTGTCTCCATTTGAGGAGGCCACGAGGATGGTGGGCAGTGACAGTGCATGCATCAGTGACACTGTCCCCCTTGTCCACCTGTTGGAGCACATGCTGCGTGGAATAATGGACAGGGCACTTGAGGCAGAACAGAGGCAGAAGGAGGAGGACTTCCTTAGCTCTCAAGGCCCCCTTTATCCAGACAGTGTTCCTGCGTGCCCGCCGATCACACAGGAAGAGGACGAGGAGGAGGAGGAGGAGGAAGATTGTGTCAGTATGGAGGTGGAGCCTGGCACTCAGCATCAGCAGCAGTCTTTAAGGGATCAGTCCCAAGAAACACATGGACTTGTACGTGGCTGGGAGGAGGTGGCTGCGGACCATGTCGTCCTTAGTGACCCAGAGGACTCCGGACCGAATGCCTCAGCAAACCTACGCTGCATGGCCTCCCTGATCCTGCAAAGCCTGCGTAAGGAACCTCGTATTCATGGTATCAAGGAGAAGGACCAATACTGGCTGGCAACCTTCCTTTTTTTAAATTCAATCATTTTTATTAATGTTCAAACAAAAAATACATCTCAGTGCATAGTATCATTACAATGATGCATTACAATTCAATTCAATCCTCAACTTTAGGTGTACATAATAAAATCCTATCAAAGAAGAACAGAGTGCTTTATTGTTTTATCCGCCTTACCCCTTTTCTTACTCCCTCCCCCCTCCCCCTCCCCCCCTCCCCTTCACCCTCCCCCCCCTACATCCGTGCATATTAAACTTCTTAATTCGTAAGGGCGTTATCTCTTTATTTATTATAGTATGTATCCCATTTCCTCTAGCCAGGGTCTCCAGAGTTTTTTAAATGCTTTTAGGTTCCTCCTTTTTATATATACTGTTTTTTCCTTCCACATTGTTTCAGTCACTGTTTTACACCATTCCTCTATTTGTGGGGGGGTTCTTGCCTGCCATCTTTGAGCTATAAGTTTTCTTGCCTGAAATAGACACCTCTGAACTATTATAGTTTTGCAGGTTCCAATGGTCACATCCTCCCCTACCCCCAGGATACATAACTTCGGTTCCATTTTAAGTTTTAGGGAAAAAACTTTATTAATTGTTGCTAGGATCTCTGACCAGTACCGGAATAGTTTCGGGCATTTCCATAACATATGCAACAAGTCCCCTTCCTGCTGGCATCTAGGGCAGTTGGCATCCGTTCCTCTCCCAAACTCAAATAACCTTTTAGGGGTGTAATACGTCCTGTGGATTACCATTAGGTGCGATATCCTTTGGGCAGGGGAGATCGATACCCGATGACCTCCCACTAATATCTCTCTCCATTGCCCATCTGGAATCGCACCCAAATCCCTCTCCCATTTACCTCTACTTTTAAGTTTTCCCGGGATCTCTATACTATTTTTACAAATATGTGGGTATATTTCAGCTACGGTCCCCCCATGGCCCTCCCGGTCTTCTAATTGCTGGAGTACGACAGATTCGCTCCAGGAGGGGCCTTGTCCCCCAAACTGCGAATTAAGGGCGTGTTTAATTTGTATATAGTTATACAGTGATTTATCTGGTACACCAAATTCTACTTTCAACGTAGCAAAGGGTTTTAGTAGGGCCTGGTTATAAAGCTGGACTAGTTTCACTATTCCATTTTTTTCCCATGTTTTAATTGTTCCTATTTCATTTAGTTCTTGAAGATTCTTATTATTCCAAAGGGGAGTATGTTTAATCCATCCATTTATTCCCAGCAGAGTTTTAACAGTTCTCCACGCTTTTTTTATTAATTTAACCGTAGGGGTATTATATATAAAGGAGTCTGCTTCCAACGTCTCTATTACGGACTTATGGGGCGCTCCCATGATAATCAGCTTGTCCTTACTGTTTCCCCCTATATACTGTAGCTGGGCAGCCAAGAAGTAGCTACGTGGGTGCGGAACAGCCATCCCCCCTTCCCGCGTGGGCAATTGTAAAGTTTGCAATCTTATCCTAGGGGTTCCTCCTTTCCATATAAGGACTCTAAAAATTGTTTCTATTTTATCAAACCATTTCCTGCCTATCCATATTGGGGAGTTCTGCATTATGTACAGCAGCTGGGGGAGCCATAGCATTTTAATTAAGTTGCACCTCCCCGCTACTGATAGTGGGAGGTCTTTCCAAATTTCAATCTTATCCTTAAATTTCTTTAATAGTGGGGCTAGGTTATTGTCAAGGTAGCTCTCTGGGTCATTAGTTATTTTAATACCTAGGTATTTTGTTAGTGTTGTTTTCCCCAACCTGTTAATGTCAGTATTTAAAGAGGTGTCTATACTATCCGGATCAAGTGGTAGCAGAACTGACTTTTCCCAATTTATGGACAAACCCGAGATTTTCTCAAACCTTGAGAAGATATTCATTACTTGATTCAGAGATTCCTCCGTGTCTCCCATGAATAAGAGGACATCGTCCGCATACAGAGCGATCCGCTCTTCACCGTCCTCTCTCTGGAACCCCACTATTTTCCTATCTTGCCTCACTGTTGTAGCTAATGGTTCCATGGCCAGGGCAAAAATCATGGGGGACAGCGGGCACCCCTGCCTTGATCCTCTCTCTAATCTAAACCCACTCGAGTAATCATTATTAACTTTAACTTTAGCATTTGGTTCATTGTACAATACTTTGACCCAATTTATAAATGAGGATCCAAAACCATATTCCTTTAGTACTCTCCAGACATATTCCCATTCTACGCTATCGAATGCTTTTACCACATCCAACAGAAGCATTGCTCTCGAGCCTCTGTTTTCCGTGGGAATCTGCAGATTTAAGAAGACTCTTCTTATATTCATGCTAGTTGTACGGCGGGGTATGAATCCCGTCTGGTCTGGGTGGACTATTTTATGAATCACTTTCTTTACTCTGGTGGCTAGAATTTTGGCTAAAATCTTAACATCTGCACAAAGCAGTGATATAGGTCTATATGATCCAGGGTCTAGGGGATCTTTCCCTTCTTTATGCAGTACTATTATTGTAGCTTCGGTCATTGACATAGGTAGTCTCCCTTGCTCTTTTGCCCAATTGAGGACCTCCAATAGTTCTTGAAACAATACCTCCCCGTACTGTTTATAGATCTCCGCTGGGAGACCATCAGGACCTGGAGCTTTACCGTTAGCCATTTCTGATACTGCTATTTTAATCTCTTCTATAGTGATTGGTCTATCTAGTTCCTCAACCTCTGCCTCCCCTAATGTTGGTATTTCTATGTTTTGAAAGAATTTGTCCATTTCCCCCTCATCCCTGGCCCCGCTGGATTTATATAGCTTGTTGTAGTATTCTTTAAACGTCTCTGTAATCTTTTCCAATTGAGATGAAATCTCACCAGTCAAGGTCTTAATGACCGGGACCACGGATGGGGGGGAGCCGGACCTAACTATACGAGCCAAAATCTTCCCTACTTTTTCCCCTTCCCCATACATAACTTGGTTCTGGAATGCCCTTTTATTTTCTACTTTCCTAATTATTATATCTTTGTACCTTTGTTGTTTATTTTCCCACACTTTCTGTTTTTCCGGGGAGGGATCGTTTATGTACTCCCTTTCGGCTGTAATTAATTCCCTCTTGAACCGCTCCTCACATTCTCGGGAGGTTTTTTTAATTTTGGACACCTTCTGTATGATTAAACCCCTTAAGTATGCCTTCAGTGCGTCCCACATCACCCCTCTCGATGCAGTGCCCGAGTTGAGCTTTATAAATTCTTTTAGTTCTGCTAACACCCCCTCCTTGTTCTCTATTACTTCCAACCATACTGGATTCAGCTTCCATATTCTATTTGTTTTCTTATGGCCTGGATTTATCGTGATTATAAGCGGGGAATGGTCCGATACCCCTCTAGGATGGTAAATTATGTTATTTACTATTTGTGATGCTAGGCCATTCCCTAGAGCTAAATCAATCCTTGACAGTGAAGCACTGGAGCTCGAGTAGCACGAAAACTGTTGTGCCCTCGGGTTCCTTGTTCTCCACATGTCAAGCAGCCCTGCTTCTTGTAGGAATTGTTTCAACCGGTTTTCCTGTTTTTTCTGACGCTGTTTCCCCCCTGGGAGTCTGTCTATTTTATTATCTAGAACCATATTGAAGTCCCCAACCACTATAACTGGGAGTTCCGCCCTATCTATTATGAATTCCAACATAATGCACAGAATATCCAGTTTAAATGGTGGCGGGATATATAAATTAATCAGTATACATTCCAGATTCTCCACTACGCAATGCAAAAACACATAGCGTCCCTCATTGTCTATCTTGCACTGCCTGCAGGTGAACGTTACCCCACTACCAATCAAAATTGAAACTCCTCTAGAATAGGAGGTATATGTGGAGTGAAACTGATGTTGATATCTCTTTTTCCATAAGTTACTTTTTGAATCTTTTGTCAGGTGTGTCTCCTGCAGGCAGGCAATTTCGACTTTGAGTGTATTTAGACCCTCATTTACTGCTGCACGTTTAGCAGGGGAACCCAAACCTCTAACATTCCATGAGCTAATATTCAGGACCATATTTTCTTACTTGTATTTATAAGCGGGAAGTCTGAGTTAGGGGAAAAAATAGCAATAAGAGGTGGGTAGACTACCACCACAATTAGGAGAGAGAGATAGAATACCGCAAAATAAGGAGAGGAAAAAAAAAAAAAAAAAAAAAAAAAAAAAAAAGGGGGAACCTACCTCCCTACCACTGGATCCTCTCTCTACCACCCCCCATTCCCACTTATCTACAATACTTAACTCTGTTAATAAGAGGGGATTTCCCCCATACCACCATCTTTTTATTTTAGTGATTATAATTTTAGAAAACTTATATATACTATACGTGAGATCTATATTTACCATGACTATCTATAATTTACAGGTGCATTCAGTGTGACTTTGAGGAGAAGATATTCTTCTTTTTCTTTTTAAAGTGCAATCGTGCCCTTTTTGTATTTTCCTATTATGACCCTTACCCACCTTTACCCTCCTCCCCCATCCCTCCCCTCCCCCCCCCCACCTCTCTAGGTCCCCCTTGTAGGCTTTTTTAATGACCGTCACCCATTCCTCTACCACTACCCCTCTTCCCCTCCATCCTCCCTCCCTCCCCCCACTCCCTCCCCCCTCCCTCCATCTCACACCTGTATAGACACCTATCTTATTTATTTGCACCCCAGTGAAACCCCCCCACCCCACACTTATAAGTTATATCCTATTATATTCTTCCTTCCTCATTTAATTTTACATTTACATTCCATTTTACAGCCCCTGTTTCATTTTGGCAAGAGTTGATCTTTTTTTTCTTCCAACCAAGCTCGCACTTTCTCTGGAGATTCAAATATCTGACTACCTCCCAGCGCATTTACCCGAAGCCTAGCAGGGTAGAGGAGCGCATACGTAATGTCATACCCTTGGAGGCTACGTTTGATGCCCAGAAATTCCATCCTGCGCTTCTGCAGTTCAGGTGAGAAATCGGGGTATATTGAGATCTTGGCTCCATTATAATATAGGTTCCCCCTTTCCCGAGCCTTTCGAAGGAGAGTCACTTTATCCTTGTGGTTTAGGAACTTCAACAGGAGAGCTCTTGGGGGGCTACCCTGGGCAGGGGGTCTAAATGGAACCCTATGTGCCCTCTCAATGGAGAACTGCTGTGTGAAAGTTTCTACTCCAAACGTCTCAATTAGCCATTTTTCCAAAAAACCTGCTGGGTCTACCCCCTCGCTCTTCTCTGGGAGCCCTACTATCCTCACATTATCTCTCCTGAGTCTGTTTTCCATTTCATCAAATTTTTCCAGAAGCCTTTTTATCTGATCTTTCTGCACTTTTAACTCATGTTTCATTGGTTTTAGGTCATCTTCTAGCAGGCTTATTCTCCCTTCAGTTTCTGTCACTCTTTCCGCAATTTTCTTAAGGTCTTGGCTGACGTGAACTAGTTCTTCTCTCATAGCTTTCATCTGGTCTTCCATATTACTCAGGGATTGTTTACAGGAGTTGACTGCAGCAAGTATCTCTTTAAGAGATGGTTCATCTTCCGATACTTGTGTCTGAGTGCTGTTTATTTCCGTTGTTTTCCCCACCATGCTCGCCCCTTTGTTTGAGGGGTTCTTAAGTGTAGTGTTATTTGGGGGCGCACTCATCTGGCTCAGGCTCTTCCTATCTGCAGATGTTTTACTTTGTGTTTGATGTCCACCTTTCGTTGGTGTGTGGTCAGTTATGTTAACCAGCCGCTCCAGTTTTGCAGTCGCCGCCACCGCGGCTGCGGTTGCCCCTGCTACCGTTAAAACTCCACCTTTTTCCTTCTCTTTTTCTTTAGCAGATCGTAGGGACTGAGACCCCATCGGTTCCGCAATTACGTGCTCATCCCCCTTCCTTCTAGTAGTCATGGCTGACTGCTCCGGCCTCTACCGAATAATTTATTTATGCTAGTGCAACCTCCCACAGAGGGGCTAGTGGCCAGATTTTAAATTGATATATAAAATGGCCAGCACACCAGACAACCCTTAAGGTGGTGCAGCTTATTGCTGACTAGAGTCCTGATGCTTAAACTACTGTTAGTCTTCACGATGTAATATGCCTATATATTAGGGTAAATCACTATAACACCAATGATTTCCACTGCATCACCTATGTGGGCTTGTATAAGTACAGTTCTTCCGAAAATGGAAAATGTATAAAGTTGAGGCAGCTTGAGTAACATTAACCAGGGTATCTTCACCGAGAGCAGATAGAACAGTTCAATAAGGCATATTGCAGTACAAGACAAAGTGTGTATATAAGCTTGTACACTCACCCCAAAGTCCTCTGTATGTCGCTATGCACTGTTAAGCTGTTACTACAGGGGGGAGTACGGCGTCTCTGCGCTTCGGATCCTTTTTCCCACACTGTCTTCTGCACCGGCGTCTAAACCAACGAAGCTGCTTTGTTTCAGCGTGTTCTCACATGTTCCCGCGAGAACTCGCTCGGCTCAGCTCTGCCTGTCCCCGCTCTGCCTCGGCACTTCGGGATCTTTCAGAAGCCGTCGATGCTTAAGGAGAGGTGCGGCGTTGTTTCGGCTTCTGTAGCGCGGCTTCAAGTTCTGCAGGTGGAAGTCGGTAGGAGGGCAGATAGGCACAGGGGCTGGCGGATTCAGGGTTTCAGCTTTGGCACGCTGTATATCCCTCTTACACACTAGGGAAGGTATTCACTTCATTCTATGGTGGGGGTGAGGGAGACGCACACACACTCCTCACCTCACCATCTCACTCCACCATCCACTTCCGGTCCCGCCTCATCATCGGACTTCGACCTGGCAACCTTCCTTGATCCACCGTTACAAGGGTAAGGTTGCGGACCTTATCTTGCCATCGCAGAGGGAGCAGAGGATGAAACATCTTCGGGAGGCCTTGCAGAAAGGTCTGTGCAATGCGTTCCCAGAGACTGGGAAGTTACAAACTCCTGTTTCTGGACAACGTGTTGCTGAGGCTTCGGTCAGTCAAAGAAGGAGCGGTGGAGAAGGTGGCCGTCTGACCGATGCGTTCAGACAATTTTTTAGTCCGCAGCCCCAAGGTATGATCGGTTCCAGCAACCATCGCCAGCGTCTGTTTTACATGGTGCAGGAATACCTAGGGGCAAGATCAGACTTGGACACCTTTCCCACCGAAAATCCTCTGGGTTACTGGGTCTTGAGGATGGATCACTGGCCAGAGCTTGCACAGTATGCAATTGAGCTACTGGCCTGTCCTGCATCCAGCGTTCTTTCGGAACGCACATTCAGTGCTGCTGGAGGCATGGTAACCGATCACAGGGTGCGTCTGTCCACCGACTCAGTCGATCGACTGACCTTCATAAAAATGAATCAGTCTTGGATCACCACCAGCTACCAAGCACCTGATGCTGATGTAACCGAATAATTTTTTTTGAAATCTCAGATCCCTTCAAAGACTGCCTATGCTGATGCTGAGTGACTGTCCCTGAGTAATTATCCTCTTCCTCCTCAGTCATCATGCTGATAGCTTGTAAGAACATTTTTGGTTCTGGGCGCCACCACCAGTGCCTAAGGCACAATTTTTCAGCCCCTGTTTAACAGGGGCATGTAATTACAATTTTTGATGCAATACTTTGCAGCAGGGCTCGTTCCTGCGTTCCAACTAGAGTGTCTGTGAGGGGTTGCAGTGTTGTGGCACCAGCACCAGTGCCTAAGGCCCAATTTTTCTGCCCCTGTTTAAAAGGGGCGTGTAATTACAATTTTTGTTGCAATACTTTGCAGCAGGGCTCGCTCCTGCATTCCAACTAGAGTGTCTGTGAGGGGTTGCAGTGTTGTGGCACCAGCACCACCACCAAAGGCCCAATTTTTCTGCCCCTGTTCAACAGGGGCATGTAATTACAATTCTTGATCTAATATTTCACAGCAGGGCCCATTTCTGCACCCACCAAGAGCGAGTGAGGACTTACAGTGTTGTGGCACCAGCACCACCACCACCAAAGGCCCAGTTTTTCTGCCCCTGTTCAACAGGGGCATGTAATTACAATTCTTGATCTAATATTTCACAGCAGGGCCCTGTGAGGGCTTACGTTGTTGTGGCCACAACAACACCTAAGGCCCAAATTTCTGCTGAGTATATAGGGCAGGCCCCTACTTTCAAACATCTAACTTACAAACGACTCCTACTTGCAAACGGAAGGAGACAACAGGAAGTGAGATGAAATCTACCCCTAGGAAGGGAAATTCTCTCCTGTAAGAGTTAATATGGGAAAAACATTTCTCCTTTCCACTGATGCTTTCCAATCCTTGTTCCACAAAAAAACCCAAATTCTCAAAAAACATTTGTTATTGGGACAAAAAGTGAGGTGAAATCTTCTAAAGAGGAGGAAAGACAGCAAAACAAATGTCACAGGGGTGATAACCCTTCCCTATGTTTTCCAAAAAGCTTAAAAAAGATTTTTTGGCTGGAGCTAAACACGTTAAAAATGTACCCGTTCAAAATGACAAACAGATTCTACTTAACAACAAACCTACAGTCCCTGTCTTGTTTGCACCGCCTGTATACTGCTGTTCAGAGTATATAGGGCCTGGTGGCCCCACACCTTTCCTTATTTTAATTTGGGTGTGGGGTTCCCCTTAATATCCATACAAGACCCAAAGGGCCTGGTAATGGACTGGGGGGTACCCATGCCGTTTGTCTCACTGATTTTCATCCATATTGCCAGGACCCGACATTACATTAAACCCGCAAGCAGTTTTAAATGAGATTTTTTCCTTTAAAAATGTCATTTGGTGCAGGGACTGTTCTAACACGGGAAACACGCGCCACTTTACAGGCATACTATAGACACCCCCCAGGTACGATATGTAAAGGAATATTTCACTTTTTTTTTTACTTTAAGCATCATTAAAATCACTGCTCCCGAAAAAACGGCCATTTTTAAAAGTTTTTTTTGCATTGATACATGTCCCCTGGGGTAGGACCCGGGTCCCCAAACCCTTTTTAGGACAATACCATGCAAATTAGCCTTTAAAATGAGCACTTTTGATTTCGAACGTTCGAGTACCATAGACGTCAATGGGGTTCTAACGTTCGTGCGAACTTTCGGTCCGTTCGCAGGTTCTGGTGCGAACCGAACCGGGGGGGTGTTCGGCTCATCCCTAGGCCTGAACATTCCCGGTCCTGGACCCACCTCCATTTATTTTGAAATGGGAATAAGAATTGTATGTCTAATCAGACGATATGGAATGGGACAAAATACTGGCAATCCCATACAAAATGTCTATCTCCTCTTATGCGAAAGTGCGTAATTACCGCATCTTATCTAGGTGGTATCACTGCCCCATGCTTTTGCAAAGAATCAACCCCACTATCCTATACACTTACTGGAGCTGTTTACAGCGTCCTGGCAATATGACACATATTTGGTTTACTTGCCCAAAAAGTCTCCCATTTTGGGATAAAATCTTACACTTGTATGATAAACTAGTGATAAATTCCCGAATGAAACTCAGATTACTGTGTTATCCATGCTGCCAGGTGCCTATAAGCAAATTAAAAAGAGCTTAGACATTTTATTACAGTGGCCCAGCCTGTAATTGCTAGACACTAGCGTTGCGCTGAAGCCCCATTGTTGGCTGAAGGGGCCTGTGAAGTGAACCAGATAGACTATGTGGAACATATAGATGCTAAATAAAGGAATGATGGACTTTGTAGGCAGGTATAAAAATATATATAACAATTTTTAATAATTCACGCTACGTCTCGGTGTGGGCATTTTTTCAATACTGCCACACAGGAAGTATCAACCAAGTGTTAACTCTGGGATAAAACCACTGTGTCCCATATTGCTTTATCACATATATTTTATGTTGTGAATTATTAAAAATTGTTATATATATTTTTATATGTGCCTACAAAGTCCATCACTCCTTTATTTTGCATCTATAGATTACATAGAATGTGGCACACTTATACTTAGGTGTCTGATTGCCACCTGAGGGCAATGCAATCAACCCAATCTCATATGTGGAACATATGATTGCATTGGATAATGACAGGTCTGAATCCTACACCCTCATGTGTGTAGTCCCACATCAGATATTGCTCTGCTTTTGACTCATTTTTTTCTGCAACAACTTGAGGATATTGTTGTTCTGGGGCTTCGCATATGTACTGGCCATTCTTTTTTCACCCATTATTTTTTTTATTTTTTTTATCTCTCTTTTTTGCTTTCTATTTCCCACTTTCTCTCTTTTTATTCCACTGTTCTCTTTTTGATATGTTTTTTTTCTCTTTTCTCCACGTTATTTTATATCAGGTATAACAATTTGCTTCCAATGATGTTAATGCAAATGTATCCTTACATACTATGGATGTTTCTATTAGGTCTTATGCTAGCTGAATTTCTGGGGTTTCCTCATGTTTTTTGTGCCGTACTCGGCTAGAGATTATTGCATATATTGCTTGTTTAGATAATGCACTTGACACGTATGCCTTCTAAGCAATGACCACTCTTACCTTAAAGTGGATGTAAACCCAACTTTTTTTTTTTAATTAAGGCTTGCACCTTGTACAGTATAGGATTTCATGTCATCTGTGCCCAGTTTTGCCACGAAGAGTTAATTCAGCTCTGAGCAGTTCTCTTATCTTTATTTAGTGAAATAAAAGGTCAGACAGAAATAGATGTCAGTTTCTCCCCCTTGCTGTGAGTGACAGGTGATTTACTTATCTCATGCATGAGTGTGAAAGAGGCATTCTGTATACATTCTGTGTACTTCAGATCCCCTCCTCCTTTCTTTTCCAGCTCTCCCAGGATTGGCTGCTCCACACCTCAGCATGACTGGGCATGCTGAAGTCATGTGGTGACTTTTCTGGGTTTTGACTGGATGTTAGCGATCATGGGGCATATTCCACAAGACCAGCAGAAGTTCAGTGTAAGAAATATGGATGCCTGGCCAAGGGGAGTGTAGAGGTGGGTGGGGAGTCAACTGACATCATGACTCCACCCACTGAGCTCCAGACATCAGACACGCACACAGAATTTGCAGTTTTTTGGGTCTCATAACAGGCAGAGGGGAGACATTTGACAGGTAAGAATACATGGAGGCATGTATATCCTTATAGATAACCACTATGGCAGTAGTTTAGAGAGGATGAGAGTAGGTTTACATCCACTTTAACGTCATGCTGTATTCGAATGCCCCGTACACACGGTCGGACTTTGTTCGGACATTCTGACAACAAAATCCTAGGATTTTTTCCGACGGATGTTGGCTCAAACTTGTCTTGCATACACACGGTCACACAAAGTTGTCGGAAAATCTGATCGCTCTGAACGTGGTGACGTAAAACACGTACGTCGGGACTATAAACAGGGTAGTGGCCAATAGCTTTCATCTCTTTATTAATTCTGAGCATGCGTGGCACTTGGTCCGTCGGATTTGTGTACACACGATCGGACAACGGATTTTGTTATCGGAAAATTTTATATCCTGCTCTCAAACTTTGTGTGTCGGAAAATCCGATGGAAAATCCGACCGTGTGTACGGGGCATTAGTGTTTCGCTCTAGGTACAGTACATGTGTGTCTTGCTATATTGTTGTAACAGGATATATGTATGTTTTTTTTTTGATTACCTGTAATACTTTAAAACTCTTAATGAAACAGGTTAGAAGTATCCTAGGCAAAACAGAATACCACAGACATATAGTGCTTACATGTGCTGGCTGCTAAAGACCTGCATCCCTGCATGACCGTGCAACAAGACCAGAAGTGGAAAGTATTTTAGAGTGGATCTTGGGTGTTTTCACTGGTCCATGAACATGAATACAGTGGTATCCAAAAGGTCTTGAAACTGTTGCTATGCAGCAGGAATATTTCCCTGCATGAAACCTAATGCCGCATACACACGACCGGTTTTGCCGTCGGAATAAACTCCGAACGTTTCTCCGATGGAACTCCGAAGGAATTCCATTCAAGCGGTCTTGCCTACACACGGTCAAACCAAAGTCCACCCAAAGTCCGACCGTCCAGAACGCGGTGACGTACAACACTTACGATGGGACTAGAAAAAGGAAGTTCAATAGGCAGTAGCCAATAACCTCCGTCTTGTACTTGCTTCAGAGCATGCGTCGTTTTTGGTCCATCAGAACAGCATACAGACGAACGGTTTTCCCAATAGGAATTGGTTCCGTTGGAAATATTTAGAACATGTTCCATTTCTAGGTCAGTCTGAATTTAAAAAAAAAAAATCCAATGAGGCCTACACACGATCGGAATAGACGATGAAAAGCTTCCGTCTGACTTTTTCTGTCGGACATTCGGCACAGGTGTACACGGCTTTACTTTTTCTAACAACACAGGTTCCTCTCCTTACATACTCCTACACTGTGAGTGCGCCTAGAGGCCTGAGCAAGGGCTATATCCCCTGTAGGTCTATGATGGACATTTAAATCCCAGAAGAATTTGTGTCCAAGACTTCCTCGAGATGGCCCCTGGGAGTCCCCTTATAGGCTTCCTTAGCAGCAGAAATAAGCAATATAAGTTACCTAAATAATAACAAAAAAAAGCCGTGAAACAATCTAAAGGATATGCGGCAGCTTTCACACATAGGCAGTATAAACAACCCACATTGATATAAAAAAATAAAAAATGTGTAGCACCACTATAAATAATATATACAGTGCAACTTAAAACAGAACAAACCAATGTGCAAAAGTTCATAAACAATTAAAGCAAGACAAATGTGTCAATGAAAGGGAAAAAAAGTTGCAATGAAAAGATGAAATCCGGTGCAAAAATCATGGGGAGAAGATCTGACACTTTTACATGTGTGCTTAATTCTTCTGTGTGTTCAGAGGCCAATCACCATCTCCCTGTGGAGCCAAAACTCACTGAAATAGATGGCTGTCATTACAACAGCATGTGCGCCAATGACTTGTCAAAAATCCACAGCGTGTATGTAAACTCTCCCAAGGTCTGCATCAAATGGTACCGTTGATGGGACGTAGCTGGGATAAATCAAGCTCATCAGGAGCCAAGGATAATCTCCAAGAGTAGTATTTAATGAACGCTTTGTATATAGTATATACATTTAAAAACAGCAAGAGCACTTATATAAGTAGCCGCTACCAACCCGGGATTGTGCAGCAGTGTAACGTCAGCACCAGAAACTCGGCCCAATGTGTTTTTTCCAATAGAACGAAAAATAATTTACAGTCCATGTGTGTATTTGTACAAACTAAGTGCACTGTTTATAACTACAATATTTAAAAATGTGTAGCTCTCAAGCTCCATTAAAATACAATTCAGCATGGAGCACGTCTTTTAACAAAGCTTAAAGTAAAACATTAAACATACACAAATCATTTGAATAACATGCTTGTGGGGTGCTTTAACCCTGCATGTGAAGTGGTGGACCTATAGAATGTTCTACAGCATTAGAGCAAACATAAATAAATAAATAAATGTATTGCTGCTAATTGACAGTTAAGATTCTTGACCTGGCTGGGGTGTCCCAGGTGATGTAATTGACCATATATGGCTATGCGTTCAATTATATCAGCTAGTATCCCTGTATGGTTTTGTTGACATTTAGCAGCTGGTTAGGATAATGTCATTTGAGGTGACAGTGTTACAAGAGAGGATCATTGTGCCAGGGGTGGTCATAATTGTTTTCATGGGTTGGACATTAAAGCAGAGTTCCACCCAAAAGTGTAACTTATGCTTATTCGTCTCCTCCCCCTTTCGGTGCCACATTTGGCCCCTTTCAGGGGGGAGGGGGGAAATGGGGACCTGTTTTTGACAGGTCTCCTTCCCCACTTCAGGGAGACCGGGCCGGGTGAAATATGTCAGCAGCTCGGCCCTCCTCCCTCCCTTTCTGCCAGACCAGTGAGAGAGAGCAGCGCACTTCATGCATGCGCAGCAGGGACCCGTCCGTGAGGCCGAAAGGTTACATTGCTGGGTTCCCTTACCAACAATGACGGCGGCAGCACCTGACCAGCTGATGTAAACATCGGCTGCGGTGCCAACATCGCTGGACTCCAGGACAGGTAAGTGTCCTAATGTTAAAAGTCATCAGCTACAGTATGTGCAGCTACTGACTTTTAATTTTTAAAGGGAGCGGAACTCCTTTTTAATGATAAATCTACATTGCTGGATGATATTTCTGACACTGAATTTGCCTCAAATGATTTCTGGCTAAAGCAGCCAAAGCGTAACCTGCACTACAAATGTCTTTTACCCAAGGTAGATTAAAAAGGAAACAGCAGATGCCGCTGTGTGTCAAGGGATGCTGTACAGCATTGGATAATGGTGTCACGATGTAAGTGTAACCCATGGCATAGCAAAGATGAACAGATGCCGGATCAAACATCTTACTTTGCACCTCTGGCTACAAAAATGTATAAAAATACAAACATGCATAGAATTCCAAAGCAAGAATATATCCTGCATTATGTCTGTTTTCCAGTGCCATTTTATAAATTCTAAACAAATCCCTTGCATGCCTTAGAAAGAGAGGTAAATGCAGAATGCATGGGCATAGTAGACTAAAATAGAAATACCCTATTGCACTCACATATCTAAAGTGTTCAAGCTTATCAGTCTTTCTTATGAGGGATGCAGGAGATGCTATTGATAGCTATCAGTAAATGACCCTTAAGATAGGAATTAGAAAGATCTACAGTGGAGAAGTCCAATCAGAAAGGGCCCCTGGAAACCTGTTAGACTGATGCAGCAAGTTTCCTCTCAGCAAATTACCGTGGGGACAAGTATTTGGTGTTTCAACCACTTCTCGAACACAAACAGTTTAACACTTTGAAGTATGTGTTAAAACTCAAACCTGTTATCACATCCTGTATACAAATATAAAGTTATTGACAACGTTTATTGGACAAATTATGAAGTATATGGCATGAAAAAAAAAAGATTTGAATAATAAAAAGGGGAAGGAAAAAGAATATATAAGACTATATGCTTTTTAAAAAAAGATTAAATCTAAATATGAAACATTATTGTTAAATATTCCCTAACAGCTTTCTAGAAACAAGAAGACAAGATTAACTCTCTAGGGTGAATTACTAATTCAAGACATTTATTCATAAAATGATGTTCACAGTGTGCACTGATTACCACAGCATTTCTAATGCCTTCCGCACAACACTGTGCTTAATCATAAGTCATCTTTATGAATAAACTTTGATTAAATGCATTACAGGTTCTGTGCTCATAGCATGCTGTGGCCGGATTTTTCAGAATAAACATCTTGTATGGGCCGCTCCTTTTAGTGTGAATATTGTATTCTTGAATTTGTTTACAGCATGTCACACTTGTTTGTTTTTTTTTTTTTTAATGAAAATATTTTCCAATGTACATGCATTTTTTAGATAATCACATATTTTACCTCACAAAACATTATGTGTACTATTATATGTACAGTGGGGCAAAAAAGTATTTAGTCAGCCACCAATTGTGCAAGTTCTCCCACTTAAATAGATGAGAGAGGCCTGTAATTGTCAGGCCTCTGCTGAATATTAGTCATGACTTAAAATGGTTAAATCAGAGGCGTAACTAGAACCAAGAAATCATTAAGGCAATATAAAACCCATTTTTTTGGTAAAATATAAAAGATGATGGTATGTCGAGTAAAATGTTACCTAACATGTCACGCTTTAAATTGCACACGTTCATGGAATTGTGACAAACGTAAAAATCTCCATAGACGAGGCTTTCACATTTTTTACAGGTCACCTGCTTAGAGTTACAGAGTAGGTCGAGCACTAGAATTATTGTTCTCGCTCTAACATTTGCAGCGATACCTCACATGTGTGGTGCTAATACTGTTTACATACTGTATGCATGCATGACTTAAGTATGCTTTTTCTTCTGTGCGTGAGCACGGAGGGCTAGGGTTTTTTTAATTTATATTTTTCTCATTTATTTTATTTTTTATTTTTACATTGTCCCTTTATTTATTTATTTTTATCACTTTTATTCCTATTACGAGGAATGTAAACATCCCTTGTAATAGAGGGACCGGGAGCTTGGTCCCCAACCAGGCCTCCCCAGAGGAATAGCGCGATTGGACTATATCGGCACAGTGAGACAAATAAATTCAAATGTGTAGACAGATGTATAAAAGTACTACAAAAGTTTTATTAATACAAAAATAATGATCAGTTACAAGTTAAAAGCATGGTAGCAATCCATGTATATCACCAGGACAATGATCCCCAGACAGAGAAGATCACAATGGGATAGTTGATCAGGGTTAACATCTCAACTAGTTTTGCGGACTATTGCCGCTTCATCAGGAGGGTATCTGTAATTTGATTAACAGATGATCAAGGACAGTATAATTTTACCAAAAACAAAAACAGTAGCAAAATTGAATGCAACATGTCAATTAGACGAAATATCGTATGTAAAGGGGGGAGGAGCGAGGCTGCTTACTCACATCCTGGCAGGCACATAGTACAAGGCATCACCATCAATGGGGGTCCCCCGCGGCGACTAGGGGGGACTAACAGAGCAATGAACTGGGGTCTGAATAAAAAGGATAGAGGAAATGTAATGGGTACACTGTGTACTTTAAAAAAACATGAATTGGAAAATTGTGAGTGAGGTAATAAAGTGAGATGAGGGACTACAAGTCAAGGGATGCGACTGTGAGAGTTGAGTTGGATCAAAACAGTGGGGTGAACAATGGTGAATGAATGGGCAAAATGAAATAATAAAAATTGAAATTGAAAAATTATGAAAAATTGTTAAGATGATTTTAGTTTAAATCTAAAAGTCAAAGGGATGTGTGAGTTGAAAAGGGGGGGGGGCAGTGACAAACAAGGGAAAAATCAGGGCTAGGAAAGGATAAGAGGAAGGAAGGGAAAGAGGAAGTAAGGAAAAGGGGAAGAAGGGGAGGGAAGGGTGAAAAAGGGAAGAAGGGGGAGGAGGGTTTGGGGGTAACGGGGGTGGAAACAAGGAAAGAACTAGAAAGGGGAGGGGGAAGGGGAGAGGGGGGAGAAAAGGGGAAAAATGAGATAAAGGAAAGGGAAGGGAGGGGGGAAGCGGGAAGGAAAGGGGAATGAAGGAAAGAGTGGGGGGAGGGGAAAAAAGGGGAAGGGGAAAGAAAATTGGAAAAAAGAAATTGCAATGTGACAACAGAATCAAAAGGGAAGCGATTGCAAGTAAGGAACTGTGTAAATAGGGGACACCGTGTATACCTTATATGTAATTACAAAGATTGGGGGTCCCGGGCAAAACAGTCCCACTGGGGAATGGGGTACCGGTGTACCCATCTACCCGCCTAGTCGCCGCAAGAGGACACACACATAGAGCACCAATGCACCAGCGCCTGTCTCAAAGGAGAGGAGGGAAAGCAGCGGAGCTCAGTTACAACACTGTCAACAAAGGAATGAACAAACAGTTAAAATACCATAGAGATAAATTGTATAAAAGAAATATTTATAATTGCAATACAGCATGAAGTAAACACAGTTGATATACAGGGATTGCATAAATGCCCTGAAGGGCCAATGCAACCCTCAGAGATTCACAGCGGAGGATCAAGGGTAAAGAGCGCCTGAGACTGAGAATAATAATAAAAAAGAAATTAAACATTCGATCAAATGAGATCTTAATGTAGTTTAATATTTTTGGTTAGGAAATTTGTCTGTATTTTAGCCATTAAGCCTATCCAGGCCATACCCAGAACACCCATAGTGAATGGTTGCTTAAAGGCTAAGTGTATCAAAAAGTGACTAGCAAGCAATAATTATATATATATATATATATATATATATATATATATATATATATATATATATATATATATATACACACACACAGTGGGGACGGAAGTATTCAGACCCCCTTAAATTTTTCACTCTTTGTTATATTGCAGCCATTTGCAAAAATATATATATTTAACTCAGGTGCTGTCCATTTCTTCTGATCATCCTTGAGATGGTTCTACACCTTCATTTGAGTCCAGCTGTGTTTGATTATACTGATTGGACTTGATCAGGAAAGCCACAAACCTGTCTATAAAATACCTTACAGCTCACAGTGCAAGTCAGAGCAAATGAGAATCATGAGTTTAAAGGAACTGCCTGAAGAGCTCAGAGACAGAATTGTGGCAAGACACAGATCTGGCCAAGGTTACAAAAAAATTCTGCTGCACTTAAGGTTCTTAAGAGCACAGTGGCCTCCATAATCCTTAAATGGAAGACGTTTTGGATGACCAGAACCCTTCCTAGAGCTGGCCGTCCGGCCAAACTGAGCTATCGGGGGAGAAGAGCCTTGGTGAAAGAGGTAAAGAAGAACCCAAAGATCACTGTGGCTGGGCTCTAGAGATGCAGTCGGGAGATGGGAGAAAGTTGTCGAAAGTCAACCATCACTGCAGCCCTCCACCAGTCAGGGAATTATGGCAGAGTGGCCCGACGAAAGCCTCTCCTCAGTGAAAGACACATGAAAGCCCGCATGGAGTTTGCTAAAAAACACCTGAAGGACTCCAAGATGGTGAGAAATAAGATTCTCTGGTCTGATGAGACCAAGATAGAACTTTTTGGCCTTAATTCTAAGCGGTATGTGTGGAGAAAACCAGGCACTGCTCATCACCGGTCCAATACAGTCCCAACAGTGAAGCATGGTGGTGGCAGCATCATGCGCTGGGGGGGGTTTCAGCTGCAGGGACAGGATGACTGGTTGCAATCGAGGGAAAGATGAATGCAGCCAAGTACAGGGATATCCTGGACGAAAACCTTCTCCAGAGTGCTCAAGACCTCAGACTGGGCCGAAGGTTTACCTTCCAACAAGGCAATGACCCTAAGTACACAGCTAAAATAACGAAGGAGTGGCTTTACAACAACTCCGTGACTGTTCTTGAATGGCCCAGCCAGAGCCCTGACTTAAACCCAATTGAGCATCTCTGGAGAGACCTAAAAATGGCTGTCCACCAACGTTTACCATCCAACCTGACAGAACTGGAGAGGATCTGCAAGGAGGAATGGCAGAGGATCCCCAAATCCAGGTGTGAAAAACTTGTTGCATCTTTCCCAAAAAGACTCATGGCTGTATTAGATCAAAAGGGTGCTTCTACTAAATACTGAGCGAAGGGTCTGAATACTTAGGACTATGTGATATTTCAGTTTTTATTTTCTTAAAAATCTGCAAAAATGTCAACAATTCTGTGTTTTTCTGTCAATATGGGGTGCTTTGTGTACATTAATGAGGAAAAAAAATGAACTTAAATGATTTCAGCTAATGGCGGCAATATAACAAAGAGTGAAAAATTTAAGGGGGTCTGAACACTTTCCGTCCTCACTGTATACATATGTTGCGGCTTGCAAGTGGTATATTGAGGTTATATTGGGGCCGCCTAGCTTGCGTTCCACTCGGGCGGAAGATGACGCTATTTGTGTCATGAAGAGCGACCACCCTGTTCTACACATTTCCTGTGAAACATCCGGATGATTCCTCTCTAGTCCATATTATTTCTTTACGCTTTTTAACTACACACACCTATTTAGACACTCATTATTCATATTATTTTGGGATCCAGTGGTAGATGGGTATATTTATTTTTTATTCTTTATATATAACATCTATAAGGGAATGCTGGAACGCATAGTGGATATCAGGAAGAGGCCTGGAACGCACGCGGGGCCGCCATTTTGGCGATACCCGGAAGTGCATGTAAACAATTGGCACATGCCGGGTTCTCATCAAGGGGGGTCTTGGTACCTATATAAGAGAGTATGGCAGCAGTGGTAGGGTACCCCAGATGAAGTCTGAGTAGACAAAACGCGTCGAGAGAATCCACTGCCTGCCACCATTTTACCATAAGCGCTTCTTATGGTAAAAGTCCTAGAACAGTCCTAGAACAGCATCTGGATTCCACATCGTTTCTTTGGGAGACCCCACTTCATTGCCCGGTGGCAATACAAGTATTACTGACTCAGGAGACATATGTTTCTATGAGTCCAACTGTTCCGGTAAGCCTGCATTGCTTCCATACGGGGGATCCAATCATTTTGTATTACTTCTCTTAATCTGCTATCTACGTGGTGTATAAACACTACCATCTGTTTTGGACTTTTTATTATCATAAACACTACCATCTGTTTGGGACTCTTTATTGGTCTTCAGATTTTCTATGCAATAGATACTTATTGTAATCTTTTTCAGTACCATTTGGAACATATGGTGTTATGAATAATTGTTTGATACAATTGTCATTTGCAATTCAATAGTTCTTGTAATCTAAACTAGTGCTACACTATATATACCAGAACTATAAATAGGAAACATTGCTTGGAAGTGGGGTACAATTGTCTGTTTTAGCCGAGTTCCAAGATGTATTTTTTTTATTGGCCTTTGTCAAGCTGCAATACTTTACCTGTTTAGTACAAGCTTCACAGATGGAGACCCCCCTATAGTATACACTGGAGCACATGTGTGGCCCCCTAATAAAAATGGTGTCCTTGTGTCCCACACTAGTGCTCCAGTGTCCAGATGTGAAAACAGCTGCTCAGTGTCCTCTCCTTACACAGAATCTAGTTTGCATTTCATTCTAGTAACAAACCCATCTACACAAACAAATATTTGGCATCCAAGTAGGCCCTAAAAAATGTGGGAAAATGCATATGGCCTAAACAATGGTGTTTTAGAGGCCGAAAGAAAAATGTTTGATACGAACGAATAATGGGACCATGAACATTAAAGTTGCCCTTTTAAACTGTACAATTAAGAAAAGCATATGGAGCAGCACGAATGGAATAAAGACAGAAAGAATAGCACAACTACTTACTTTTTTGCAGCACTCTCCGGATCTTTCGGTACTGCTCTGGCTCTCTTAATTTCCAGGTCCGACCACCACTTCCTGAGCTGATCTTTCCATCGTCGTACCCCGAAATTCCTGTGAAGACTTTTGACCACTTTCACCATGATCTTGGCCTTTCTGATATTGGGATTGGGGTAAGGCCCATACTTTCCGTCATAGTCGGCCTTCTTCATGATGTCGACCATCTCCAACATCTCCCCAAATGACATATTTGTGGCCTTAAAACGTCTCCTTCTGGATCGGGACGTGTCCGGATCCGGGCTTTCCTCCTCCTCCTCCTCGTTCCTGTAATTAGCACGCACCTGCTGTGACTCCGCCATGTGCTCTTCCCCCACTGTGCCGAACGAAAAGGGGCGAGGAATAGAATAGAAAGAACGTCAGGGGCGGGCGGAGTTACACGCATGCGCAGTGTATATAAAGCGTAACACACGTGCGTATTACATACGATCCGTGAGCGGAGGAAGGAGCATCGGACGCGCCGATCGTAAGAACGAAGGTAAGAGACAAACTTGTGCCTATACTGCTTCTACATTGAGGCCTATATTGTAACAAGATTAGGAGAGTTTTATCTGACATTAGGCTTTGTCTTGTGTTGTGTCTTGCAGTGAACATGGATATGCTAGTGAAAGACAATGACTTCATGTCAGTATTCATAGATATGTTAAGGGAGCTGCCATGTCTGTGGGAAATTAAACACCCCCATTACAAGAACCAAGCAAAGAGGACGGCAGCACTGGAGCAATTGTGTGAAATTGTGAAGCAGGTGATCCCCACGGCAGACATCACCTATTTGAAGATCTTAATTGGTGGCCTGAGGAGCACATATGTGAGGGAGCGCAAAAAAGTCCTGGATTCACAGAGATCCGGAGTAGCAGATGACATCTATGTCCCCAGGATGTTGTACTACGACAGGCTGCATTTTCTGGCAGGCCAGACTGAACCCAGGCCATCCCTCTCCAGTCTTCCTTCCACGCTTCCTTCCCCCCCCCCGGCTGAGGCTTCTGACGCCCAACCTGGGCCTTCCAGGCCGCATGTGGTGGAGCCCAGATTGAGTCAGGTATAGCATTCCTCTAAATATTGCTGGTTGTCCAATCAATGATGTTAACTAGATGTTAGTTGGGAGTACTAATTTATGATTGGGATTGATGATGCAACAACTAAAACCATGTCCCTTTTTCATACACAGGGAAGTCTCAGCCAGGAGGTGGCCAGGCCGAGCTGGCTGGCTGATCTGTAGGTCCCTCCACTCCCCCTGGAAAGAGAAAGTGGCAGGAGGAGGAGTGCCCTAGAGGAGGCTGGCAGAGGACTCTTTTGGAGGGCTACAGGGGTCCTGGGAGCACCACACACCATGGAGGAGGACATTGCTGCCACCATTGCCTATAAAATGCAGAGGATGGAGGAGGGACAACAGGTCATGTGTGAGTCGCTCATATTGGAGGCTCTTAACAAAGGTATGAGGGGCCAAATGACAGCTCAGACACACCTTTGCGATGGTCCTCCTCCTCCTCCTCCTGCAGGTCCTCCGCCTCCTCCTCCTTCTCCTCCAGGTCCTCCCAGTCCTCCTCCTCCTCCAGGTCCTACTCCTCCTCCTGCCACATCTCCAACAGCACAGCCCAGAAGGAAGAGTGGAAGGAAGACCAGAAAGTGAGGACCCTGGATCCAGTCTGGTCGGCCAAAAAATGCAGCCTCTTGTGGTACCACAGACTGGGGACACACATGTCATCTGCTGCTTTCCGGATCTCTGCGAATTCTGGACCAGACTGCCCTCCCTTACATATGGACTCCTCAGGCCACCAATTTTGATGTTCAAGAATTGATGTCTGCCGTCCCAGGCTTCGCTAATTTCTCCTGTTGATCCAGTGTTGCCTTCCTCTTTGTTTGGTTCTGATCCCTTAATAAAGGATTTTTGTTTTGAATTATTCTCTCCTATGTGTTTTACTTCAAAAAGGACAGTTTGTTTGTGAGGATTCAGGTACATTTCAAATATACAATGTGAAATTAACAAGGGACACCAACACCAAACAATCTCCTTGAGATTAAATAATAAAAGATATCAATGGTGTTGGAGTAACTTGACACACAAAACAGACACAAAATTATTCTGGAGTAAAAATAAAAATAACATTGAACAAAGATCAGCCTTGGAAAAAATACAAACATTAAATCTAAAAAAAAAAAAAGGCTTAAAATCCCCAAAAAAAATTAAATAAAAAAAAAAAACATTCTGTCAGATGTGACAACTAATAACATTATATTCAGGGAATCCCAATAAAAAAACAAAAATAAAACTTTGTGAGAAGTGTGTGTGAATATTAGCAGCAAAACTACTTAATTCTTGTCACATTATAAAGAAGAGAGTGCGCTGTATTAAACCATTTTTGACATTGCAGCGTGACGAAAGTGTGGTATCCATTGCGAACGCTAAGTTTACCAGAACAAGCTGTTTCGTGCCGGAATTTCTTCTGAGCATGCGTGGCACTTTGTGCGTCGGAACAGGCCACACACGGTCGGAATTAACGCGATCGGATTTTGTTGTCGGAAAATTTTTACTCCTGCTCTCCAACTTTGTGTGTCGGAAAATCCGATAGAAAATGTCCGATTGAGCCCACACACGGTCGGAATTTCCGACAACACGCTCCGATCGGACATTTTCCATCGGAAAATCCGACCATGTGTACAGGGCTTAATGCTTACGAACGTAGAGGAATCCATAGCTGCAGTCCACACAGCACTACAATTATTCAACGGAGTTTCGTACTACAAAGTGAATGAAACCAAATCCTACATTTTGAATCTAGGCATTATTCTATATTATATATATATATATATATATATATATATATATATATATATATATATATATATATATATATATAAAATATACACACATGCTAGGCCATATGCTAGGGGCTGACATATTGACACAGACCAGCTACATTTTACATATCAAAAGAGAGTAGTGGCTCTCTGCTATGGTAATTCTATCCAAATAAAGTATAAACGAAAAAAGTGGCGGGAGTGCCAAGATGTTGGTGGAACTTAGTCCTTATTACTACAATTTAGTAAAAGAAAAGAGTATGTGCCCAATGGACTTTTAGGAATTGGGCCAAGAAAGTTTATACCACTTTACGTAAAATATACAAAATGTATTCCATGTTCAAGTTAAAAATAGACACCAACTAATTCACATATCATAGTTGAAAAGAATGCACATATACAGTGGGGAAAAAAAAGTATTTATTCAGCCACCAATTGTGTAAGTTCTCCCACTTAAAAAGATGAGAGAGGCCTGTAATTGTCATCATAGCTATACCTCAACTATGAGAGACAAAATGTGGAAACAAATCCAGACAATCACATTGTCTGATTTTTGAAAGAATTTATTTGTAAATTGTGGTGGAAAATAAGTATTTGGTCACCTACAAACAAGCTCTCACAGACCTGTATCTTCTTCTTTAAGAGGCTCCTCTGTCCTCCACTCATTACCTGTATTAATGGCACCTGTTTGAACTTGTTATCAGTATGAAAGAAACCTGTCCACAACCTCAAACATTCACACTTCAAACTCCACTATGTAGAAGACCAAAGAGCTGTCGAAGGACACCAGAAACAAAATTGTAGACCTGCACCAGGCTGGGAATCTGCAATAGGCAAGCAGCTTGGTGTGAAGAAATCAACTGTGGGAGCAATAATTAGAAAATAGAAGACATACAAGACCACTGATAATCTCCCTCGATCTGAGTCTCCGCGCAAGATCTCACCCCGTGGGGTCAAAATGATCACAAGAACGGTGAGCAAAAATCTCAGAACCACACGGGGGACCTAGTGAATGACCTGCAGACAGCTGGGACCAACGTAACAAAGGCTACCATCAGTAACACACTACGCTGCCAGGGACTCAGATCCTGCAGTGCCAGACGTGTCCCCCTGCTTAAGCCAGTACATGTCCGGGCACGTCTGAGGTTTGCTAGAGAGCATTTGGATGATCCAGAAGAGGATTGGGAGAATGTCATATGGTCAGATGAAACCAAAGTAGAACTGTTTGGTAGAAACACAACTCACACCATACCTACTGTGAAGCATGGGGGTGGCAACATTATGCTTTGGGGCTGTTTCTCTGCAAAGGGAACAGGACGACTGATCCGTGTACATGAAAGAATGAATGGGGCCATGTATCGTGAGATTTTGAGTGCAAACCTCCTCCCATCAGCAAAGCCCATTGAAGATGAAACGTGGCTGGGTCTTTCAGTATGACAATGATCCCAAACACACCGCCCGGGCAACGAAGGAGTGGCTTCGTAAGAAGCATTTCAAGGTCCTGAAGTGGCCTAGCCAGTCTCCAGATCTCAACATAGCAAACCTTTGGAGGGAGTTGAAAGTCCGTGTTGCCTAGCGACAGCCCCAAAACATCACTGCTCTAGAGGAGATCTGCATGGAAGAATGGGCCAACATACCAGCAACAGTGTGTGACAACCTTGTGACGACTTACAGAAAACGTTTGACCTCTGTCATTGCCAACAAAGGATATATAACAAAGTATTGAGATGAACTTTTGATATTGACAAAATACTTATTTTCCACCATAATTTGCAAATAAATTCTTTAAAAAATCTGACAATGTGATTGTCTGGATTTGTTTCCATATTTTGTCTCTCATAGTTGAGGTATACCTATGATGACAATTACAGGCCTCTCTCATCTTTTTAAGTGGGAGAACTTGCACAATTGGTGGCTGACTAAATACTTTTTTGCCCCACTGTAAGTTCATATATATTTCTTAAATGTAAACAAGTTTACAACTGTGCGCAGGAACATGCATGTAGGGTTTATGTATGTGCTTCGTGAATCAACTTTCACTTTTTCAGGAGAGACATTCAAAACTAATTTGTGGAGAGGCCATATCATTATCAAAATAATAGCAATAATAGTCAGGCTCAATATAGGCCCACCATATTGAAGGAAGTCATTTCCACCTCCCACAACAAAGATATTTACATATTAACTAGAACATTTGGAGAAAAAAAATCCAAAGAGAAAGCTCAAAAGGGCATAGACACAAAAAGACATCCAAAGGCATAGTCTGCCCAGGAGCAGAGGGTGGAGCAGGCCACCAGCCGCAGCATACAGGAGGACCCAAAAAGGCAGAAAGCCATGTGAAAACCAAGAGAGAGTCAGTGTAAGTCAATCAAAAAGTTAAGATTGACTCTGGAATGGCCATAGAGTGAAAAGATACAGTATATCAAAAGATTTTAAATTCTATGGACATACTGTATATTAAAAAAGGCATCTGAATGTGTACATAATCAGTTAGCAAAAACCAAAAGGAAATAATGAAAGTAAAAATAAATAAATAAAAATGAAAATAAAGATGGAAATAAAAACCAGTGAAAAAGAGAAGATAAGACATCTAGTCAGAGTGAATGCAGATCCTACCTGATCCTACTTGAGGGGAATCCCACGAATAGTCCCTGACCGGAAATGATGCCTGCCCCCCCCCGGTCATGTGCATGAGGCAAGCCACCTCAAACAAACCCCCATCATGCAAAGAATGGCAGAAGAACGCAGAGGAATGCAGCTGAACAACATGGTGGAGGTGTACTAACTGCACATGCGCCGGGTGTCATCATGTCTGCGCAGTGGCACCACACGACACAATGGCGCAGGCACAGAAGCATTTAAGCAACCGCTCATGCCCTGGGAACCCCAGCCGTCATGTGGCCAGTGTAGGCGCAGAAGATCTCCCTGAGAAGACAAAACATGATGCCAATACCACCTACCACCAGTAAATGAATAATTGGAGGCATAACATGGTGACTTGATCAAAAAAAACAAAAGTTAAAAACAAAAACAAATAATAAACAAAATAAAAAACAGTATATAAAGTCGCATTGCAGCTCCCAGAACAAGAACAATTTGAAGGATTCCCCACAGGCCATGAGCCCTATTAAACAAAAAACACACATACATATACATACATATACATTAATATATATATATATATATATACATATACATTAATATATATATATATATATATATATATATATATATATATATATATATATATATATATACACATACACACACACACACATCATACTGGACATGATGTTTCTACTTACACTGTACGCATAGCAAATAAGTAATATAACATGGAATCAATCATAATGATATCATCATAAAAAATATATATATATATAAAAAAGTATGTGGCTCAAACAGGTGAGAAAAGTTTAAATGAGGTGAATTTTCCTATCCCAATTCCAACCTCGAGGGTCACAAGGGACGTGTTCAGGGGCCAGAAAATTAAAAGAAAAAAGAGGCATAGAAGTCACCCATCTCTATAGCATACAGGTGCATCTCATAAAATTAGAATATCATCAAAAAGTTAATTGATTTTAGTAATTCAATTCAAAAAGTGTAACTCATATTTTATATAGATGTGTTACACGCAGAGTGATATATTTCAATAGTTTCTTTCTTTGAATTTTGATGGTTATGGCTTACAGCTAGTGAAAACCCAAAATTCGGTATCTCAGAAAATTAGAATATTACATAAGACCAATAATAAAAAAAAAAATTAACACAGAAATGTTTGCTTACTAAAAAGTATGTCCATGTACATTATAGTATGAACTCAGCAGATGACATGGCTCCCCAAATCATCACGGACTGTGGAACATTTTGCATTTCATTTGGAAATCAAGTTCCCAGAGTCTGGAGGAAGAGTGGAGAGGCACATAATCAAAGTTGCATGAGGTCCAGTGTGAAGTGTGTTGCCTGACCAATATGTCTCCCACTGTGGAGACTCTTCAAAGTTAGCGTTAGGGTCTGCAGGATACAGGGTGCCTTGCCATGACCTGCAGCTTATGCATGTATTTGCAAATGTGTGCGACTAAACCCGTTTTTAACGCATACTGTTAGACAGGTTAATTTGGTTGGTCGCAGGCTGGTTGGTAAGTTGAGCTTAAAAATTCTTTGGTTTTATTTGACATGCGTTTGCCCTTCCAATGCTCCTTGCTGTGAAGACCAGTTATAGGTGGGGGCAGTGACCTTTTTTTGTATCTATTTAAAGTTGACTGTCATGCCCCGTACACACGGTCGGATTTTCCGATGGACAATGTCCGATCGGAGCGTGTTGTCGGAAATTCTGACCGTGTGTGGGCGCCATCGGACATTTTTCATCGGATTTTCCGACACACAAAGTTGGACAGCAGGAGATAAAATTTTCCGACAACAAAATCCGATCGCGTCAATTCCGACCGTGTGTGGCCTGTTCCGACGCACAAAGTGCCACGCATGCTCAGAAGAAATTCCGACACGGGACAGCTCGTTCTGGTAAACTTAGCATTCGTAATGGATAAAGCACTTTCGTCACGCTGCAATGTTCAAAATGGTTTAATACAGCGCACTCTCTTCTTCTTTATAATGTGACAAGAATTAAGTCGTTTTGATGCTCATATTCACACACACTTCTCACAAACTTTTTTCGTTACTATTTATCGGGATTCCCTCAATATATTTTGATTTCTCACATCTGACAACATATTTTTTTTTTTACTTTAATGTAGAATCTTTTTTTGTGTTTCTCTTTTTATTTTTTATTTTTTTGGTGATTTTGATTTGTACTCCCGAAAATGTTTGTGTGTTTTTTGTGACAAGTTCCCACAACACGATTGATATGTTGTTCTATTTAATCTGTAGGAGGAGATTGTTTGGTGTTGTTGTCCCTTGTTAATTTCACATTGTACTTTAGAAATGTACCTGAATACTCACCAACAAACTGTCCTTTTTGGATGAAAACACACACAGGAGAGTAGAATTTACCTAAAAATATTTTATTAAGGGGTCACAACTATAAACAAAGAGGGAGGCAACGATGGAGAAACTGCAGAAGTGGGCGAAGCCTTGGACTCCCAGGGCAGACATCAATTATTTAAAAGCAAAATTGGTGGCCTGAGGAGTCCATATCTAAGGGAGGGCAGTCTGGTCCAGAAGTCCCAGAGATCCGGAAAGCAGCAGATGACATCTGTGTCCCCAGGCTGTGGTCATACGAGAGACTGCATCTTCTGTCAGACCAGACTGAACCCAGGGCAATCACTCTTTGGTCTTCCTTCCACGCTTCCTTCCAGCCTTTGGCTGTGGTGGTGGAGTTGTGGCAGCAGGAGGAGGAGGAGGAGGAGGAGGAGGAGGATGGTCCATCTCAATGACATCCGTCTTGGGTGTCAGTTCCCCACTCTCCCCCTTACGAAGGACTTTATAAATCAGGTCCTCAGAAATCTTGCGTTGGCCCTCCTGCATGCCCTGCAATTTGGTGGCAGCCATGCAGGCAAAGGCCTCTTCAGGACTGGGGAAGGCTCTGAGGGACGCCGAAGCCTCCTGGATCAGCCTGTACGCTGAATCTTGCACAGGACTGGGAAGGCCTTCCTGGCCCTTTTATATGGCAGGCGGAGGGGAGGGACCTGAGACTCAGTCAGGCTGCGACTTGTCCCTGGCTTCTCTTGGCTGACACTTAGCCCCGCCTCCTCCTGGCTGCAACTAATCCCCGCCTCCTCCTGGCTGCCACTAATCCCCGCCTCCTCCTGACTGCCACACTCCACAGCCTCCTCCTGGCTGAGGTCTTCCTGTGTATGAAAAAGGGACATAGATTTAGTATTGTTTTCATCAATCACACACAATTTTCACCTCCTGACTGCTGCAAATTCAATGTTAACAAATATAACAGACTATCCTTCTGAGCCCAGCATTTTGCATTCTTGTCCCAATTTTGGGTGCCCACTACTGTGTATTGATATGTAAAACACTTTCAAGCAGCAATTAGTGATCAATAATAACATCTAGTAAACATCATTTATTTATTGCCCAGAAATCTGTAGAAGAATGCTATACCTGACTCCAGCCTGGCTCCTCCACTTCTTCCTGGCTGGAAGGCCTAGGTTGGACATCAGAAGCCTCAGCTGGGGTGGAAGGAAGCGTGGAAGGAAGAGTAGAGAGGGATTCCCTGACTTCAGTGTGGTCTGACAGAAATCGCAGTCTCTCGTAGTACCACAGCCTGGGGACATAAACGTCATCTGCTGCAGCTCCGGACCTCTGGGAATCTGTGACCTTCTTGCGCTCCCTAAGATAAATGCTCCTCAGGCCACCAATTTTAGCTTTTAAATAAGGGATGGTTGCTGTGGGGACCACCGGCTTCACCAACTCCAGCAGTTTCTCCAGCGCTGCCTGCCTCTTCTGTTTGTGGTTATAGTGGGGGTGTCTGACCTGCCACAGACAGGGCAGCTCTCTGTACTTGTCAATAAACAGGGGCAGGAAATTGTGGTCGTTGAACCCATCCATTTTCTCTGCAAGACACAACACAAGACAAACCCTAATGTCAGGCCAAACTCCCCTAATCTTGTTACAATATAGGCTTCAATTTCGAAGCAGTATAGGCCCAAGTTTAGATCCTACCTTCGTTAGCACGATCGGCGTCTCCGATGCTCCTTCCTCCGCTCACAGATCGTACGTAAGACGTGCGCGTTACGATTTATACACACTGCGCATGCGTATAACTCCGCCCGCCCCTGACGTTCTTTCTATTCTATTCCCCGCCCCTTTTTGTTCGGCGCAGTGGAGGAAGAGCACATGGCGGATAGACAGCAGGATCGTGCTAATTACAGCAACGAGGAGGAGGAGGAAAGGCCGGAGCCTGAAACGTCCCGATCCAGAAGGAGATTAAAGGACTCAAATATGTCCTTTGGGGAGATGTTGGAAATGGTGGACATCCTGAAGAAGGCCGACTATGATGGAAAGTATGGGCCTTACCCCAACCACAATGTCCGAAAGGCCAAGATCTTGGCGAAAGTGGTCAGGGGTCTGCGCCGGAAATTCAGGGTACGACGATCGAAAGATCAGCTCAGGAAGCGGTGGTCGGACCTGAAATTACGAGAACATGAGCAGTACAGAAAGATCCGGAGAGTGCTGCAAAAAAGTAAGTAGTTGTGCTGTGTTCTTATTGTTCTTGTGTTTATTACGTTCGTGCTGCTCCATGTGCTTTTAGGAACTGTTGTACAGTTATCAGGCTCCTACTTACCAGACCGGCGAGTCCTGTCGGGCAGAGGGTAGGCTCCCTTACCCTCCGACTATCGGCCCCTTGGTAGAGTAAACAGAGGGTACGAAAGTACGGAGTGGTATGAAGGCCTGTATGGCTGTCCTGGTATTGCGGTCCGGGTGTCGCAGGGTTAATAGCTGGAAAGACTGGAGTAGGCTGGAGCACCGTCACTGAGCTGAGAAGGCTAGTGTGGACAACAGGCAGGAAGTCTGCAGACAGGCTGATGGGATCCCAGGGAGCAGGCAAATGGATGGTCAGGAGGCAGGCCGGGTTTGGCAACAGGCAGACGGCAGAGGTACAGTGGAACAGGCAAGCGGATGGTCAGACAAGCAGAGGTCGGTGCAGGCAGAGTTCAGAGAGAGGTCGGGGGACAAGGCCGGGTCAACAGGTATAGCAGGAACAGACAAGATACACGGTCAGGCTCAGGAACGACTAGCTGTTGATTAGGCAGCACTGGTCACAAGAACTCACTGGCTTAAATAGGGCTTTTGGCGCCAAACGATGTGCACGCACGCGCCCCGGCACACACAGGCACGCGCGCCTCCCAACGCCCGCGCGCGCGCCCCCGCACACCGGCGTGCACAGTGGAACGATCCTGGACACACACACCGGCGCCGCGAGGAGCCCGCACGGCGAGGTCCGCAGGAACGCGCGCGCCAACGCGCGCCGACGCACCCTGACGCACACCACCGCGGGCGCCCCGCCTGCCGAGGTAAGGCCCCTGACAGTGCCCCCCCCTCAAGGGCAGCCTCCGGATGCCCAGCTGGGCCAGCCTGGGTGCATGGGAGTTCTTGAAGGCTCGTAGCAATTGGTTGGCATGGAGGTTACCTTCGGGTTCCCAAGAATTATCCTCGGGTCCATACCCCTTCCACTTAATGAGGTACTGGAGCTGATTCTGCCTCTTCCTACAATCCAAGATTGCCTCGACTTCGAACTCCTCCTCATTGTTGACCAAAACAGCCTCCGGTGGCTTGGCCTTACGGTCAGGAAAAGGATCGTGGATAACTGGTTTCAGTAACGAAACATGGAAGACCGGGTGGATTCTAAGGGACTCTGGCAGACTAAGTTCAAAGGCAACATCATTCACCTTTCTTTTCACCCGAAACGGGCCCAGGAACTTAGGTCCCAACTTCCTGTAGGGACAAGCCAACTTTAGGTTAGTTGTAGAGAGCCACACTTGGTTGCCAGGCTCAAGGACGAGTTCTCCTCGCCTTTTCTTGTCGAACATCCTCTTGAAGGAAGCCTGGGATTGGGCCATGGTTTCCTGTAAGATCTTACAGTTACTAGAGAAGAACTCCATTTTTTCCGTTACTGCGGGTAGAGAACATTCCGGGATAGAACTGGGAAGGAAGGAAGGGTTGAATCCATAATTCGCAAAGAAAGGAGTCTGGTTGATGGCAGAGTGTAGGGAGTTATTATACGAGAATTCAGCGACTGGTAACAAGGACACCCAGTCATCTTGCGTAAATACAGAAAAACAACGGAGGTATTGCTCCAGCGTCTGGTTAGTTCTTTCTGTCTGGCCGTTCGTCTGAGGGTGGTAGGCCGAGGAGAACGCCAATTCAATTTCCAAGGCGGCACACAGTGCTCTCCAAAACCAGGAGGTAAATTGAACACCCCGGTCGGATACAATATTCGCGGGTACCCCATGTAACCTTACTACTTCCTTGACGAATATCTTCGCCGTTTCTACGGCTGTGGGAGTACCCTTCATAGGGATGAAGTGTGCCATCTTGGATAGCCTATCGATCACCACAAAGATGGTTGAGAAACCTTCAGAGGGGGGTAGCTCCACAATGAAGTCCATTGATAGCATTCTCCAAGGTCTGTCAGGAATCGGTAAGGGTCTCAATAAACCCCAGGCCTTTGAGCGGTTGCATTTATTCCGGGCACAAGTGTGGCAAGAACCCACATACCTCTTACAGTCCTCCAGGAGACATGGCCACCAAAAGGTGCGTAGCACCAATTCCGAGGTTTTCCGGGCTCCGAAGTGACCCGCCAGCTTGTGGTCATGACATAGTTCCAGTACCAGTACCCTAAATTCTTCAGGTACAAAAATCTTGCCTTCATGCCAGAGCAACCCATCGCTTAAACTGGTTCCAGTAGGTAGAGGAATTTCAGAGGAGGCCTGTTTAATCCTGGAAATTAAATCTCCCTGGAGAAGTAAGAAACTTCCTGCTGGCAAAATAGTATCAGGAGGAGTACTTTCCTTGGAGTCGTGAAACATTCGTGATAGGGCATCCCAAGTTCTTGTGGTCGGTAAAGATGAGAACCGGATGTACAGCACCTTCTAGTAGATAGCGCCATTCTTCCAAAGCCGCTTTGATGGCCAACAGTTCCCGGTCTCCCACATCATCATTTTTCTCAGATGACGAGAGTTTACGGGAAAAGAATGCTACAGGAAACAAGAGGGCTTTGGGGCCCTGGCGTTGAGAAAGTACTGCCCCCACTGCGATCTCAGAAGCATCCACTTCCAGCACAAACGGTAACGCAGGGACCGGGTGCTTGAGAATAGAAGCAGAAGTAAACAGTCCCTTCAATTTCTCGAACGCTGCCTGTGCTCGGGACGACCAACAGAATCGTGCCCCCTGTCTAGTAAGTTCCGTTATTGGTGCAATGATCTTAGAGAAGTCTTTAATAAATCTCCTGTAGAAGTTGGAAAATCCTACAAAACTTTGGACCCCTTTCTTGTCTGTAGGAGCAGGCCAGTCCAGGATGGCCGATACTTTTTGTGGGTCCATTTTGATTCCTTCAACAGAAATAATGAGTCCCAGGAACTGGATACTCTGACGTTCGAACTCACACTTATCCAGTTTAGCGTATAAGCCATGTTGCCTGAGCCGGACGAGAACATTCCTGACGTGCCTGCGATCATCAGCCAAAGAAGAGGAGAAGATGAGTATGTCGTCCAGATAAACGATGACGTAGAGGTCCAGGACTTCTCTAAAGATGTCGTTCACAAAGTGCTGGAACGTAGCTGGGGCATTACAAAGACCGAAGGGCATGACCTGGTACTCGAAATGCCCGAAACGAGTGCGAAACGCAGTCTTCCACTCGTCACCCTCTCGGATGCGGATTAAGTTGTAAGCACCCCGGAGATCCAATTTAGTAAAGATTCTGGCAGTGCCCAGCCTTTGGAATAACTCAGGTACCAGAGGGAGCGGGTAGCGATTTTTAATCGTTATCTTATTCAATTCGCGGTAATCGATACATGGCCGCAGGGAATGATCCTTCTTTTCCACAAAGAATAAGCCCGCACCGGCCGGGGAGGTGGACGGGCGGATAAATTTCTTTTTCAGATTTTCATCTAAATACTGCTTCAGGGTGTCCAGCTCCTGCTCAGTCAGGGGGAAGATCCGGCCAAAAGGTACCTCGGTTCCAGGAAGCAATTCAATTGGGCAGTCGTAGGGCCTGTGTGGGGGTAGCAATTCTACCCCCTTTTTGCTAAACACATCCGCAAAGTCTCGGTAAGGCTCAGGGATAGCTTGAAGCAGATCAACATCTGGATGTAGACAGAGGAGTTGGGTAACCTCACGGCCTGTCCCTTGCATGCAGTGTTGAAGACAATATCCAGAGAGGAACTCGACATTACCAGAAGCCCAGTTGATTTGGGGGTTGTGCACCTGTAGCCAAGGTATTCCAAGAATGACTGGAAAGAGGGGGGACAAGATGGCGTCCAGACAGAGATATTCACGGTGTCGCTGGCCCATGATGGCTTCTAAGGGGACAGTCTCCTGAGTGACCGGGCCGGAGCGGAGAGCAGAACCGTCAGCAAGATGAACAGCAAGGCTTTGAGTTTTGGTTTGGAGAGGAATGGCATGTTGGGAGGCAAAGGTCTGGTCGATAAAACAGCTGCAGGCTCCAGAGTCAATGATAGCTGGGACTTGGATGGCCTTTCCGGGAAGCTGTAAAGTGACAGAAATGGTTAGGTGCGTGCCAATAGTGGGTACAATAGTAGCACAGGTATGAACATCAAAATGACACTTACGCATCTTGTTGGGGCAACCGCTGGCGTAGTGCCCCGATTCCCCGCAGTAGAGACAGAGGTTGTGTGCCCGTCTACGTGTCTTCTCCTCTGGTGTCAAAGAAGGGCGGAATAGACCGAGCTGCATTGGTTCAGGTGCATCATAGGTCGAGGCAGGTGGTGGAGCGGGAGATCTGCTGGGAGGACAGGGTACTTGTGGAATCATCCAGGTGGGACGAAAGGTACTGGTGGTTCTTTCAGTACGTCGCTCTCGCAGTCTACGGTTTATTTGGATGGACAGATTGATAAGCTCTTCCAGGGTCTGTGGTACCCCTACTCATGCCAACTCATCTTTGAGGGGTTCTGACAACCCCATCCTGAACTGATGGCGCAACGCGGCGTCATTCCATGCCGTGTCAGAACTCCAGCGTCTGAACTCGACGGCATAGTCTTCAGCTGCTCGACGGCCTTGACGAAGGGCCTGTAAGGTGGCTTCCGCTGTGGCAGTGAGCTGGGGGTCTTCGTATAGTTGGGACATGGCTCCAAAGAAGGCCTGCAGACTATCCAAGGCGACTGATTTTTGCTCCAAGAGTCGGTGGGCCCATGTTTGTGGTTCACCAGAAAGTAAGGAAATAACAAAGCCTACCTTAGTGGCTTCAAGGGAGAACGTGCATGGCTGTAGGGCGAAGTAAAGGTTGCAAGCATTCCGGAAGGCACAATACCTACTTCGGTCTCCGAGAAATCTTTCGGGTACTGGTACTTTTGGCTCAGGAGGTAACATGACCACAGAAGGTGTTGAGGTGGCTGCTGCGGACCCTGGTGGACCGGAAGGTGCGGACAAGGCCTGTACACGCTCTTCCAAGCTGGAATATCCCTCTTGTAGGCTTTTCACAGCCTGGGTTAGACCCGCCAGATGTCGGCAAAGTTCGTCCATGGGGGAGGCCCCCTGCCCGGACTCGGTCATGGCTGCCTAATACTATCAGGCTCCTACTTACCAGACCGGCGAGTCCTGTCGGGCAGAGGGTAGGCTCCCTTACCCTCCGACTATCGGCCCCCTGGTAGAGTAAACAGAGGGTACGAAAGTACGGAGTGGTATGAAGGCCTGTATGGCTGTCCTGGTATTGCGGTCCGGGTGTCGCAGGGTTAATAGCTGGAAAGACTGGAGTAGGCTGGAGCACTGTCACTGAGCTGAGAAGGCTAGTGTGGACAACAGGCAGGAAGTCTGCAGACAGGCTGATGGGATCCCAGGGAGCAGGCAAATGGATGGTCAGGAGGCAGGCCGGGTTTGGCAACAGGCAGACGGCAGAGGTACAGTGGAACAGGCAAGCGGATGGTCAGACAAGCAGAGGTCGGTGCAGGCAGAGTTCAGAGAGAGGTCGGGGGACAAGGCCGGGTCAACAGGTATAGCAGGAACAGACAAGATACACGGTCAGGCTCAGGAATGACTAGCTGTTGATTAGGCAGCACTGGTCACAAGAACTCACTGGCTTAAATGGGGCTTTTGGCGCCAAACGACGTGCACGCGCGCGCCCCGGCACACACAGGCACCCGCGCCCGCCAACGCCCGCGCGCGCGCCCCCGCACACCGGCGTGCACAGTGGAACGATCCTGGACACACACACCGGTGCCGCGAGGACCGCAGGAACGCGTGCGCCAACGCGCGCCGACGCACCCTGACGCACACCACCGCGGGCGCCCCGCCTGCCGAGGTAAGGCCCCTGACAACAGTTTAAAATGGCAACTTTCATGTTCATGGGCACATTATTCGTTCGGATCACACATTTTTTTTTCGGACTATAAAATACCATTGTTTAGCCCATATGCATTTGGCCACCATTTTGAGGCCCTATACTTGTCTTCAAAGAATTGGGTTGTGTAGATGGCTTTGTTACTAGAATGAAATGCAAACTAGATCCTGTGTAAGGAGAGGACACTGAGCAGCTGTTTTCACATCTGGACACTGGAGCACAGTGTGGGACCCCAGAACACCCTTTTTATTAGGGGGGCCACACAGGTGCTCCAGCGTATACTATAGGGGGGCTACATCTGTGAAGCTTGTACAAAACAGGTAAAGTATTGCAGCTTGACAAAGGACACTAAAAAAGCTACATCTTGGAACTCTGCTAAAACAGACAATTGTACCCCACTTCCAAGCAATGTTTCATCTTTAGAGTTCTGCCATCAAATATCTGTGTGCTAATTATACCATTTTTGTTTTACATAGGGGAGAAAAGACTCGGAGGACACCCCTCATCCAAGGAGACCAGAGCCCCCCCTCTGGAAGAAGGGGAAATCCCACCAACACAAGCTGAGCAGGAGGAAGAAGACGTGGTGGAACTAGTCACCACAACAGGTGAGTGTCTGCGACCACAGGCTCAGATAAGAGATGGATTGCGGCATTTTTTTAGACCTAATTTATTTTGGGTTTCCTTTCTTTTTAGGTGATCGTGAGGTTGTGGATGAAGATCCTTTCACATCCGAAAGTGCCCAGATCCTGATCGGGGAGATCATGGGGTGTAATTTACAATTGGAAAACATCAAGCAAAACATCAATGATGTTATTCCAAAATATAAAAACATCATTGATGTTTTGGGGCGAGTTTAAAGCCCCTCAAAATCACTTTCTTCTTTTGTCTGCTACAATGTGCGAAATGTTTTTGTAATTTTTCCCAAAGCCAAATTTGGAGGATGCACACAGTGTGCCAACATGTGCTATCTGCCATCACGGGAGATCAATGGACGCGTTTTGGGGGTGCAACCCCTTCCTCAATAATAAAGTAACGGTGAGGAAGGGCTTTCTCCCCAAAAACACGTCCCTTCATCCCCCGTGATGGCAGATAGCACATGTTGACATTGGGAAATTTGTGTGCATCTTCCAAATTTGGCTTTTCCAGGGGTGATTTCCCCCCATCTGAACGCAATATCAAACCCAGTTCCTAAATACTCATGTCTGATATTGCCTTCCAGTTCTACCAAATGTGAACTTTGTAAGATCAAGATTTGTGTCTTTCTTGTTGGTTTTACCCAGGCCTGTTTTCTATAAAATGCACATTTTGATTTTGGATAATGACACCACAAAAATTGTTATACAACAAACATGTTGGTTTGTCAGAAAAACCTTTGGTAAATGCACATGTGATTGTGCTGGTATTAAAAAGATTGTTCATCAAGAATGTGTGGATTATTGTCTCAACGCTACAACACTTTTGGGGTGATGTAATTGTTGTTTGATGAGAAAATGGGGGTAATTTCCTAAGGGCAAATCCACTTTGCACTACAAGTGCAGTTTCAGTGCAGTTGCAAGTGCACTTGTAGTGAAAAGTGTCTTTGCATTTAGTAAATAACAGCCAACAGTGCTTTGTATAAGGTTACACAATCACAACATTTTCTGCACTCCACACATTTCTGTCAGGGTCAGCTAAAACAAACACAAGCAGTAAATGTCCACAAAGAAGAGCCTGGGGGGAGATGCCTGTCGAGAACTTGAGGTCCTGCAGGCTTCTCCCTGTCGCCAAGTACCGCAGGGTAGTGACCAACCTCTGCTCCGGAGTGATGGCTTGCCTCATGCAGGTATCCTGCCTGCTGATATAGGGGGTCAGCGAAGCCAACAAACGGTGAAATACGGGGTCAGTCATCCTGAGAAAATTCCTGAAATCACCAGGATTATTCTCACGGATCTCACGGAGCAAAGGCATATGACAGAACTGGTCACGCTGAAGCAACCAATTCTTGGTCCATGAACTCCTCCTCGCCCTGTTCATGGACTGGACTTGTGTCAAGGTCAGGACCCCAACACCAAGCCCCCGCACAGCACGAACTGTACGAGGAGTACGCATACGAAACATGGCTAGAAAACGGTCGGCTGCTCAGAACGAAGTAACAGAACGCACTGAAGAACAGCAAGGCCTGTGAAGAGCGACCTGAAAAACAGCAACGAGCGGACAAGATCGCACAGAAAACTCCGATACGAACTGACTGCACGCACTGAAGAGCAAATACAAACCCACAAGCACAAACTGAACGGCAGAAAACGATCTGAAAGCCACGAGTCTGAAAAAGCGCGAATCGTCTCTCACCAAACTTTTACTAACACGAGATTAGCAAAAGGAGCCCAAAGGGTGCCGCGCTTGGTTCTGAACCGGCCTTTTCTAGTCTCGTCGTACGTGGTGTACGTGACCGCGTGGTTGTCGATCGGAAATTCCGAAAACTTTGTGCGACCGTGTGTAGGCAAAACAAGTTTGAGCCAACATCCGTCGGAAAAAATCCTAGGATTTTGTTGTCGGAATGTCCGAACAAAGTCCAACCGTGTGTACGGGGCATCAGGCTTGGAAGTAAGAATTTGGTAGTGGTACTGGGAGTGTTCTGAATAGGTACAGTAATTGGGGTAATATTTGCATCTTAAAGACCGCTAGCCTGCCTAGCCATGACAGTTCTGTTTGGGCTAGTTTATTTAGTTTGGCCTCAAAAGTGTTCAAGAAAGGTGTGTAATTAGCTGGTATTAAGTCTTCTAGTTTGGAGGTCAATGTAATACCCAAGTACTTGATACCTTCTTTTTTCCTTATATATGGGAATTTGTGTCCTAACTTTTGCTTGGTCTCCTCTGGGATGCCTAGATTCAAAATGTAGGATTTGGTTTCATTCACTTTGTAGTATGAAACTCCGTTGAATAATTGTAGTGCTGTGTGGACTGCAGCTATGGATTCCTCTACGTTCGTAAGCATTAAGCCCTGTACACACGGTCGGATTTTCCGACGGAAAAAGTGTGATCGGAATGTGTTGACGGAAATTCCGATCATGTGTGGGCTCCATCTGACTTTTTCCGTCGGAATTTCCGACACACAAAGTTTGAGAGCAGGCTATAAAATTTTCCAACAACAAAATCCAAATCGATTAAATTCCGATCGTGTGTACACAAATCCGACGCACTAAGTGCCACACATGCTCAGAATAAATTAAGAGATGAAAGCTATTGGCTACTGCCCCATTTATAGTCCCGATGTACGTGTTTTACGTCACAGCGTTCAGAACGATCAGATTTTCCGACAACTTTGTGCGACCTTGTGTATGCAAGACAAGTTTGAGCCAACATCCGTCGGAAAAAATCCATGGATTTTGTTGTCAGAATGTCCTATCAATGTCCGATCGTGTGTACAAGGCATTATTATTATGTCATATACGAAGAGACTTATGGTGTGGTTTCTCCCCCCCCCCCACTTCTATGCCTGATATGTGTGGGTGAGTTCTGAGATAGGAGGCTAGGGGTTCCATCATTGGATTGAAGATTAATGGTGAAAGAGGGCAGCCATGTCTTGTCCCGTTTGTTATTGAAAATGGTTTGGGTATTGCACCTGAGATGAAAACCTGGGCCAATGGGTGAGTGTACAGTGCCATAATGTCAGAGTATATATAGCCGTGAAAGCTAAATCTCTTCAAAACTTGGGCTAGAAACTGACAATGTATTCTGTCAAATGCCTGAGAAGCAGAGGAGCAGAGAAGGCATTTTGCGTTTATCAGCTAGGTGTATCACATTTACTAGACGATGAGTAGCGTCCGCCCTATGTCTCTCTCTCTAGTAAACCCAGATTGGTCTACATCCACAATAGATGGCAGTACATCCACCAATCTATTGGGAGTAGTTTTGCGTAGATCTTAATATCGTTATTCAATAATGATATCGGCCTAAAGTTTTGTGGGGTATCAGGCTCTTTCACCGGTTTCGGTAGGGCCACTATTATAGCTTTAAGCATCTTAGGGGGGAACGTGGAGGAGACAGCAGCAAAACCAAAGATTTCGACCAAATGTGGTGTTAAGATGTCTTGAAAGGATTTGTAATACTCCCCTACAAATCTATAGGGGCCTGGGGATTTGTTAAGTGGGAGAGATTTTATAATTTGTCTCACCTCAGACTCGTTGATAGGAGAATTCAGGTTTTGGAGGTGTGTATGTATAATTTTAGGGATATTAATTTTGTTTAGAAACGTTTCAATGATATCTGGTGTTGGTTGTGGAAGAGTGGTGTCGTTTTTGAGATTATACAATGATCCATAATAATGACTGAATGTGTCTGCTATTGCTTGGAGGTGATGTTGTTTAATTTGTGTAGTGGGATGTATGATATGTGGAATTTGGGTTTTGTACCTATGTCCTCTTGTCCTACTAGCTAGTAGTTTGCCTGCACGGTTGCCACTCGTATAATAGGACAGTTTAAGTCTTCTGGAGGTTTTATCAAAATCCTCTAAGAAGAGAAGTCTGAGTTCTGTACGGAGTTGTGTCGGTTGTGCTGTCAGTGATTGGGTTGGGTTAGACATATTTTGTTTTTCTATGGTATCAATTTGGGAAATCGGTTTCATAGTTTTTTGCTGCCTTCTCCTTTTTTCCCTTGCCCCCTGTTGTATTAGTATACCTCTGACGAATGCCTTATGAGCATTCCACACAATGAATGGATTTGTAACCGATTGTTTTCAAAAAACTCTTTTATCTGTCTTTCAATATAAGACCTGGTCGGGTCAGCCTGGAAGAGAAGGGGGTTAAATCTCCATAGAAATGTAGGATTATGAGTTGAAGGATCTCCCACTATTAATCTCACCGAGGCATGGCCCGACCAAGTGATATTATTGATTTTGGCAGATTTACATTTGAGCAATAACCTTCTATCCACCAGAAACAAGTCAATTCTACTATAGGACTTATGACTACAACCCCTGGCAAAAATTATGGAATCACCAGTCCCTGAGGATGTTCCTTCAGTTGTTTATTGTTGTAGAAAAAAAGCAGATCACAGACATGGCCAAAAACTAAAAGGCAATCGTGGACTGTGGATGATTGGATGAAAGTCATATTCAGTGATGAATCTCGAATCTGCATTGGGCAAGGTGATGATGCTGGCACTTTTGTTTGGTGCCGTTCCAATGAGATTTATGCAGACGACTGTCTGAAGAAAACATGCAAATTTCCACAGTCAATTATGATATGGGGCTGCATGTCAGGTAAAGGCACTGGGGAGATGGCTGTCATTAAATCTTCAATAAATGCACAGGTTTACATTGAAATTTTGGACACTTTTCTTATCCCATCTATTGAAAGGATGTTTGGGCATGATGAAATCATTTATCAAGATGATAATGCATCTTGCCATAGAGCAAAAACTGTGAAAAAATTCCTTGAAGAAAGACACATAAAGTCAATGTCATGGCCTGCAAACAGTCCGGATCTCAATCCAATTGAAAATCTGTGGTGGAAGTTAAAGAAAATGGTCCATGACAAGGCTCCAACCTGCAAAGATGATTTGGCAACAGCAATCAGAGAAGGCTGGAGCCAGATTGATGAAGAGTACTGTTTATCACTCATTAAGTCAATGCCTCAGAGACTGCAAGCAGTTATAAAAGCCAGAGGTGGTGCAACAAAGTACTAGTGATGTGTTGGAGTGTTATTTTGTTTGTTTGTTTTTCACGATTCCATAATTTTTTCCTCAGAATTGAGTGATTCCATAATTTATTCCCTGTGGTTGTTCTATAAATCTAACGGTTACTGGCCACCACAATTATTTTTCTTGATTTCTTTTAGTGTTTCTTAAAGCCAGAAAGTTGCCATTTGAAATGCCTTTAGTTTTTGGCCATGTCTGTGATCTGCTTTTTTTCTACAACAATAAACAACTGAAGGAACATCCTCAGGGACTGGTGATTCCATAATTTTTGCCAGGGGTTGTACTCAAGAAGAAGGAATAGTCTCTCTCGTTCGTGTTGAGGCATCTCCAAGCATCATGAAGTTCATAGGCACTCAGCAATGGTTTTAGGGATGGTGGCTTGCGTTTGGGTTTGGAGGTGGAGTCCAGGTTTGGATCTGGGGGGGGGTTGTTAAAGTCTCAGCACATCACCAATGCTCCTTTCTGGATTGAGTGGATTTTCCTCATATTCCTATGGAGGAATCTGGTTTGCCTGACATTAGGGGCATAAATATTTGTTACTGTGTAGGAATTAATGTCACAAACTATTATTATAAAGCCTCCTTGTAGATCTATATTAATCTGGTGGAGACTGAAGGCTACCGTGTGCCTTATCATTATCACTCCTTTCTTCTTTTTATCTGCATTAGTTTGATACATGAATGGGAACTTAGGGTGTGTACACTTTGGAGGAGACTGACTCTGGAAGTGCGTCTCCTGGACACAGAGTATGTCACAGTTTTGTTTTAGTGCTTCCTTCCATAGAGACTTTTGCTTGGCCGGGTGGTTAAGTCCGTCGGAGTTTATGGCCAGAATGTTCACCACCATGTGTACCATTGGTGGAAGTGCTGGGTGTTGTATATGGCAAAAGTATCACTTACTTTGATGATGGTTTACTCCGTGGTAGAGTAATAATAGGCATACGGTGAAACTCCTTGGTCCTCTACACTGGCTTGGTGGTAGTCTTGGTTGCTCCTGGAGGGTTTGAATTCACATCTGACTGATAGGGTAAAAGGGCAAAGTTCACTTAAAGAGTAATGAAACATAACAGTGGCTAATAGCCAATAGAGAAAGTTATTTGAGTGTGGCTCATAGCCACTCAGAGGTATAGTGGGGAGAAAACTAAAACTTGAACTGTTTGGATCGGAGGAATTCTTCCCCAGCGGCTTTTGTGCCTTTATGTAATGCCCATTTCTAAGTTACTTATGTGTGCGAGCGTTCTTTTGATCAACTGTGCACCATTCAGGCTTGGGGCTTTGATTCTTGCTCCTCTGGCGTGGATGCATGGGAGGTTCTGGTATGAGCCCCCATGTTTTTAGTATTGCTATGACTTTGGTAACAGAGTCCATCACATACTCCGTACCTTCCTTGGTAACAATCAATTTCGTCGGGATTCCCCTTTTATAGCTCAATTTATGATTTCTGAGGGCCTTCGTGATTGTATTGAAGTTCCTGCGCTTTTGGAGAGTATATTGAGATAGGTCGGCATAAAATTGCAAGTTATTGTGGGGCGATGGAATCTGATCTCCCTTTCTTGATGCTGTCATCTGTCTCTCCTTAGCCTGGTAGAAATGCATTCTTAGAATAACATCTCTGGGGACATTGTCAGACAGATATGTGGGCTTAGGAAGGCGGTGTATCCTGTTCACTGTAAATTCCAGCTCTGTCATGACATGCATTATTGCTTTAAAAAGTTGGGAGACATACTCGCGCAGATCCTGTTTTACAGTTTCGGGCACCCCTCTTATTTTAACATTATTCCTCCTGGATCTGTCTTCGATGTCCGCCATTTTTTCTCTAATCTCCGCTATGTCATCTTCTTTGCCTTCATTAGCATCCACTAAATCACTGATTGTGGCTGCATATTCCCCCATTTTGTTTTCTATGTGTGAAACTCTGCTAGTGACAGACTGCAGCTTTGTGCCGAACTTGTGTACACAGGATATCATGTCTGAGTGAAGGGAACTTCTCAGGGAAACTAGCATCTCCTTTAACACAGTATCCAATACTGGTTGGTTGTTGGTAGGGAATTGATCTATGGAGTCTGGCATCTCCCTAGTGTCATCCCCTGAGTCAAGGTTAGAGCTCACCCCATTGTCTGCATCCTTTTCATCCATTCAGAATCTGGTCTTTTCCGGACTCCCAGAGGATGGTGTGGCTAGAGGAGAACATGGGCTTTTAGGAGGACTGCTTCTTTTCTGAGTTTTAACCTTCTGTGTGAAATGGGTGGAAGCTCCTGCTGATGGGGTAGAGGATGAACCGGCACTATCTTGTTTAGGCCCGAAGAACTCCGTGAGCTTCTTCGGCCGGTTTCCCTCCCTTTTGTGTCTGGGCATAGTGTTGATTCGTTCCCCGGGTGCTGTGGTAGCAGAACGCCTGTCAGGGTGAATAAATGAGGCCTGGATGGGTCGTTGTCAGCCGTGGTAGGTCCGCTGGTACTGGTGCTCTGCTGTTAAGAGTCCATCGTGGTCTCCGGCTATAAAAGGGTTTTTTAACAAACCAACATCTTGGTGTATAACATGTATGTTTGACAGTATATAGCCTTTTTTGTGGCTAAACAGGCATGTTTAAAACCATAACATACACATCCCCAACTCAGGAACCTACAAAATTCAACTTTGCTAAAGTAAAGGCCATATGAGACATTAGTATGTCAAAGCTGTGTTATTTTGCCTTCATCAGATGGGGTGATCTCACCCCTGTAAAAGCCAAATTTTGAAGATGCACACAAATTAGGACTCAAAATTTGCATTTTCCTCATGATCCCATGCCTAAAATGTGTGTGTTTTCCCCCACATCTATTTTGCTAAAGCCACAAAACACACAGTGTGTCAACATGTGCTATCTGCCCTCATGGGATATTAACGTACGCATTTTGTGGGTGCAACTCCTTCCTCCAAATTAAAGTAGGTGAGAGGAAGGGGTTGCACCCCTGAAACACGTCCATTGATCCCCCATGATGGGAGCTAGCACATGTTGACACACTGGGCCTTATTTCAGAAAGGACAATCCACTTTGCCCTACAAGTGCACTTGCATTGCACTTGTAGTGCAAAGTGGTTTTGTTTTTTTTAAATAAGCCACAGTGTGTCCACATGTGCTAGCTCCCATCATGGGGGATCAATGGATGTGTTTCGGGGGTGCAACCCTTTCTTCTCACCTACTTTGGTTTGGAGGAAGGGGTTGCACCCACAAAATGTGTACATTGATATCCCATGTCAGATAGCACATGTTGACACACGGGGGGTTATTTACGAAAGGCAAATCCACTTTGCACTGCAAGTGCACTTGAAAATGCGGTCGCTCTAAATTTAAGGGGTAGATCTGAAATGAGTGGAAGTTCTGCTGATTTTATTATACAATCATGTGCAAGCTAAAATGCTGTTTTTTATTTTCCTTGCATGTCCCCCTCGGATCTACAGTGACTTTACTTCCAAGTGCACTTTCAGCGCACTTTCAAGTGCACTTCCAGTGCAAAGTGGATTTTCCTTTAGTAAATAACCCCCACTGTGTGCATCTTCAAAATTTGGCTTTTTACTTTAAAACTTTTAAAAAACGTACAACAATAACAACAAAATGTCATTTTTTTGGTTTAGATTTTGCATAAAACATCAATGATGTTGTTTCAGCTTTTCTAAATCACGATTGCACACCATGATCTCACTGATGAGTACTTGTGCACTTGCACTGCTGGAGTGAGTTTCTTCTCCACAACATCCACATTACCTAAAAATAGAAAAAAAAACACACACTATGTATTATAAATATGCAGGCATCCATCTATTACCTGATGCTGTGGTCTCAGACACTGACCTGTTGTCCACACCATTTCGACCACTTCACCCACCACTTCCTGAACCTCTGCATCCACATCCTCGGTTCTGCATCCACATCCTCAGGTTGTGCGCTGAGTTCCCCTTCTTCAGGAGGTGTGGGGTTACTGGTGTCCTCAGATGTCCATATTCTTTTCTCCCCTATGTGAGTACAAAAAAGGTATACTTAGCAGACAGATATTTGAGGCTAGAAATAGTAATATGAAACATTGCTTGGAAGTGTCGTCCAATTGTCTGTTTTGGCAGAGTTCCAAGCTGAAGACATGATTTTTTCCCTTTCAAAAACTGGAATACTTACCTGTTTTGTGCAAGTTTCACAGATGGAGAGATCCCTAGTAACCACTGGAACACCTGCGTGGGACACCATAAAAAGGTTGTTATGGTGTCCCACACTAGTGCTCCTGCATCCAGATGTGTAAACAGCTGCTGAGTGTCCTCTCCTTATACTTAATCAAGTTTCAAACACATCTAGACAACAATGTAATAAACTTCTTTTAATCAAAATAGGCATGAACAAGCAACACACCTCAAACACACCTCAAAGACACCAAATTTCGTACATTTATGCCCTACTTCAAGGCGACTCCCTTGTCTCGGCGACTGAGAACCCACGTAATTCATGGGAAAAGGATTTACAAATGACACTGACGGAGAAGGACTGAGAAGTCATCTACGCAATTGCCCATAAGGGATCAATGAATGTAGTGATCCAAGAAAATGGATATAAAATTATAACCAAATGGTACAGGACCCCATCACGACTGCATAAATTCTCACCCTCAATTCCAAACATATGTTGGAGATGTAAAAAGGCAGTAGGCTCCATGATACACATTTGGTGGGCGTGCAAAACATCCAAACATTTTGGAGGGAGGTGCACTTCATCATAAAACATATTACCACTTACACCTTGAATTATAACCCCACTCAATACCTCCTACACCACACTACCCTACCCAAACAAGACTACCACAAATCCTTAGCCATGCATAGGGTCAACGTGGCGAGACTTTGCATCCTAATACACTGGCAATCTACGGACATACCAACCGTTAGAGAATGGTTACCCCCTGAGTATCCAAAATAGAGGAAATGGAGGAAATGGAAGAACTGATATTTACCGCCCAGGAACAAATACAAAAATTTACAACCACTTGGGCTTGTTGGACACACTTCAAAACATCAGATCGTTATAAATCCTACTTCCCCTCATAACTTCTGACAACACAGAACCTCCTATAAAACTTCTGCCCTCCTCTCTCCCTTCCCCCCATATTTGGGATGGAGGGGAGGGAAAACGGTCGAAGAGCGGTCCCCACCTTCTCTCCTCTCCTCTCACCCCTTCTGCCCCCCCCCAACTTTACCCCTCTTAAAAATGTCTCTCTTTCTCCACCTATTGCTCTAATCAAACTATAGATACCCACACAATGATATAGTTAAACAAGCTGTTTATAACACCCTACCTTATACATTCCCTTGTCTCAGAGAAGTCAAGTTGAATTCTCACCCTTTTTCATTACCACAAGAAAACCTGTTGATAGTGGTCTAAGTGGTATTGCTTTCAGTTATGATATAACTTGACACAATAAAGGTGCCCCTACTTAAGAGGTTATTATATTGGTTGTACATACAAGGTCTATTCGATAACAAGATGTACTTGATTGTAAAAGAACCCAGCGTTTCCATTTTCCCATGATTTAAGCTGTATCACCCCGCTTTGCTGTACACGCCATGGAAGCCTCCTTTGATTTACATGTCAACTGTTTTGTAATCATATTCTTTATGTTTCCTTCAATAAAATCTTTTATGGAAAAAAAATAAAAATAGGCATGAACAAATGTAGTTAACCTGCATCTGCCAAAAACTTTGTATTAGTGGTTGAACTAACAATGTTTAATATGAACGATTACTGTGCCCATGAACTTCAAACTTGGCATTTTAAACTGTGCAACAGTAAAGAAAAGCACATGGACCAGCACGAAAGTAATAATAATAATAGGAACACACGACAAATACTTTGCAGCACTTTCCTGATCCTTCTATACTAATCCTGATCCCTCAATTTCAGGTCTGACCAGCATTTCCTCAATTGCTCCTTGGATCGTCGTACCCCAAAAGTCCTGTGCAGACTTCTCACAACTTTAGTTATGATCTTGGCCTCTCCCACATTTGGGTTCCTGTACGGTCCATGATTCCCATCATAGTCTGTCCTCTTCAAGATGTCCACCATCTCCACCATCTCTTCAAAGGACATATTTGAGGCCTTATATCTCCTCATGGATCTGGAACTGCCTTGTTCCAGGCTTTCCTTGTCGTTGCTGCTCTCAGCACACACCTGCTGTGTCTCCAACATGTGCTCTCCCACTGCCCCGAAAGAGAAGAGGCGGGGAATACACTAGAAAGAAGAAGGACAGGGGCGGAGTTTGAAGCATGCACAGTGTATAAAAAGCATAACACGCGGGCAACATACGTACGATCTGTGAGTGGAGGACGGAGGATCGTTAGCGCCAATCGGTCAAACGAAGGTACAATTGTAACCTAGGGCATTAGTAGCTAGTGGCCTATACTGCTTATAGTTTGAGGCCTATATTGGGACAAGATTATGACAGTTTAGCCTGACATTTGGTTTTGTCTTGTGTTGTGTCTTGCAGATAAAATGGTGGATAAATTCACAGCCCCTGACTTCCTGCCCAACTTCATAGACAAGTACAGGAAGCTGCCATGTCTCTGACAAGTCCAATGCAGGGACTATTCGAACAGGCAAAAGAGGAAGGCAGCGCTGGATTAACTGTTGGAATTGGTGAAGCCTGTGTATCACGACAGACATCAACTATTTGAAGGCCAATAATGGTAGCCCAAGGAGCACATATAAAAAGGAGCGCAAGAAAATCCAGGATTCCCTGAGATCCGGAGCAGCAGCAGCAGATGACGTATATGTCCCCAGGTTGTGGTACTACGACAGCCTGCATTTTTTGTCCGACCAGACTGAACCCAGGCCATCGCTATCAACACTTCCTTCCACATCATCTGAGGCTCCTGAGGTCCAACCTGGGCCTTCTACCCAGAAAGAAGATGTGAAGGACCCCAGCTTGACCCAGGTATAGCATTGTTGAAGATATTTCTTGTCAAAAATTAAATGATGTTAACTATATGTTGTTGATCACTAATTTTCTGATTTAACAAAATGGTTTACATATCAATAGACAGTAGTAGCCAAAAATAATTGGGACAAAAATGAAAAATGCTGGGGTCAGAATGATAGTCTTTTCTATTTGTTAACATTCAATTTGCAACAGTCATGAACTCAAAATTGTGTGTGATTGATGACCAAAAACCTAAAAGTATGTACCATTTGTATGTACACAGGTCTGGCAAGTCTCAGCCAGGAGGTGGCCATGGCAAGCAGCCTGACGGAATCCAGGCCCTCCAACCAAAAGGACCAGGAAGGCAAGGAACCTGGAAGAGTCCGCGGCTGCTTTCCTAAAACAGGCTACTGCAGCAATTACCACAACCCCTGGTGTACACGAGGCATTTGGATGTGTCACTGCCAGCAAACTCAAAAAGATGGAGGAGGGCCAACGCACAATATGTGAAGAAATTATTCTGAAGGCCCTAAACAAGGGAACGAGGGGCGAACTCACACCTCAAACACACCTGTGTGAGTTTGACCATGCTCTTCCACCAGTAAGTGTGGAAGGAAGTGTTAAGAGTGATGGCCTGGGTTTGATGTGGTCTGGCAAAAAACGCAGGCTGTTGTAAGACCACAGCTTCGGGACAAATATGTCTTCTGCTGCTGCTCCTGATCTCTAGGAGTCCTGGACTGTATTGTGCTCCCTATTAAAAGGACTCCTCAGGTTACCAATTTTGACAGTCAAATAACTGATGTCTGCCCTGGGGTACAAAGGCTTCACCAATACCAACTGTTTCTCCAGCGTTGCCTTCCTCTTTATTTTGTTATGACCGTCTGCTCCCTATTAAATTTCAATTTTTGGCTTTACCAAATACTTGGCGATGTGTTTTACTTCAAAAAGGACAGTTTGTTTGTGAGTAGGCAGGCACATTTTAAAAATACAATGTCACATTAAAATTAACAAGGGACTCCAACATAGTTGTATCTTTGATGTTAAAAAATACAAGATAATAATGGTGTGGTGGTAACTTGACACACAAAATGAAAATAAAAATTATTATGGAGATCACTAGAAAAAAGAAAATAAAAAAGATTATTCTGGAAATCACGAGAAAAAAAAACAACCAAAAAAAAAAAAATTCTGGAGATCACTAGAAATAATAAAAAATATGTTTGTCAGAACTCTGTGAATATCAGCAGCAAAGCTACTTCATTATTATAGCATTATAAAGAAGAAGAGAATGCGCTGCATTGAGAGATTTCCTAATTTGCTGCGTGATGAAGGTGATATCTCCATTACGAACGCTAGATTTACAAGACCGAGCGCTTCTGGCTTGTATTTGATTCGGAGCATGCGTGAACTTTTGTGCGATGGACTTGTGTACACACGATCGGAGTCCGCAGTTTTGTTGGTGGAAAATTTGAGAACCTGCTAGCCAACATTTGTTGGCAGAAAGTCCGACAACAAATGTTCGATGAAGCATACACACGGTCAGACTTTCAGCCAACAAGCTCACATCCAACATTTCCCGTTGGAAAATCCAACCGTATGTGCGTGGCATAAGACTTACCATACCTGCAAAGCAAATACAATAAAACACATTAAAAATAAAACATTTTTTAACGCAATCTGTGCCTAAAAAATATATGCCGAAGCATGGGGGCAATCCGCCCCTAATGTTAGGAGCAAATCGCTCCTCCACCCCTGCCCCCATGCTTCGGTATATATGTTCTTTTTTTAACTGTGGTGCTGAAATTACTTCCAATAGCCCTGGAGTCACGGCTATATGTATAATGGGAGCAAACACTGTTGCTGTCAAGATAAATAAACCCGTGCTGCAGCTGAATGGCGTTTTTTTTTTCACTTTTTTCATTTTTATAAAAACTGTAAACTGAACGTTGCAGGTTAGGGTCTCTCAAAATGTGATGGCCATCACATCTTTCGAGACCCTGTGTTAGTGTGCCCTAGGACTGTGTAGTGCTGTACCCTACGCTAATACTCCACTAGTGTGTGGTAGCATTTGAAACAGTCACCGATGCAGAGACCAGGTTGGTCAGGACAGGAGGAACAATAAAAGCAGGTGTCACGTCTAAATCCGTGTTTTCTGCAGACACTACATCTTCTTTGGGTAGGGGTACCAGGGAGGACATACGGAAAATGCCTCATGCAGTTGGCTCACTGCATTTGCGTTGGGATGGTGGGCCATAGCACCGTCTGGAAACAGAAGGGCAGTGACAATCTCCTCCTGGAATTTGAGAAAGGATCCAGTCCATATAGCACAAAAGCTTTCAGCAAAGCCAATTGAAATAAGTATACAGACACTTTTATGTACCAGCGTCTGTCCTTGCGGGCAATTAGGTACGGGCCAACAACTGGTCGTTGAGGTCCACCCCTCCAATATTAAGGTTGCATTCGTGGACACAGAGGGGTTTCTCCATAACACCAGTCACTGTAGAAATTTGGACTGTCGTATCTGCGTGAAGGGAGGACAGAATGAAAACATTCTGTGAATCCCTCCACTTCACTGATAACAAATTTCTACACTTTAAGCAGGCTCTCTCCTCCTGTCTAAGTCAGGAATCTACAAGCCATTGGGGGAAGCCCTGGTGATTAGATTGCATGGTGCCACATGCGCCAATTCCATAATAAAAAAGGTGACTAAAAAGTGGCACGCTCGTGTAATAATTGTCCACGTACAAGTGGTACCCCTTTCCGAATAACGGTGACACCAAGTCCCACACAATCTTACCCGCGCTCCCTATGTAATCTGGGCAGTTCTCCGGCTCTACGTGACTATCTTTTCCCTCGTAAACCATTAAACTATACGTATAGCCTGTTGCCCTGTTACAGAGCTTATACATATTGACCCCATATCTGGCACGCTTGCTGGGAAGATACTGTTTGATAGACGAGCGGCCAGAAAACTTAATCAGTGACTCATCAACGCAGACAACTTGATCGGGAGTAAACAAGGCTGCAAACTGTTGGTTGAAAGGTTTATGAGGGGCCAAATTTTGTAGAGCCGATCAAATCCAGAGTCACCCCGAGGACGCCAGAGTTCATTGTCTTTGAAATGCATGAACTGCAAGATCTGCTCGTATCATGTCCTGAACATGGAGGCAGAGAACACGGGCATATGGTGAATTGGGTCAGTATAACCGCAACTCACTCTTTTTTAGTTATGCCCATGAGGAGGAATAGGACCAGGAAGGTTTTAAATTCGGAGACCATAATAGGTCTCCAATCTCTGGCAAGGGTGAACTGGGGATTAGCGGCAATGAATTGACCAGCATACAAATTGCTTTGGTCCACAATAGATCTATAGATATCTTCCATGAAAAACAGTGAATAAAAATCAAGTGATGTAAAATTTCCACCTGAATTCCGGGTTGGCCAGTGAATGGTGGAAGTACGGGTGCTGCAGAAGTGGTGGGCTCCCAATTAGGATTGGCAAATGCAGCAGAAAGGCCACTATGGGCCTGTGTTTGTCTTCTTCTTGGTGGCAGCGGGACATTACTCATGCCAGCCACCTCACCAGCTTGAACTGGACTTATGGGACTTGCCACGTCACCAAGTGTTACTGCAGTGCTGGATGTACGACCAGGATGTACTAGGCCGCTGGTGCTTGCCAGTTCACCAGAAGGATGAGCAGCACTGGTACTGGCTCTCTGCTCCATATGAGAGCCCTGCGGTTCTTGCACCTCAACGACGGCAGAAGAATGGGGTCGGAGCTATCTGTCAGGGTGCCGCTGCTGTCTACCGGTTCGTATTCTGAGCCTGAATCTGACAGATGAGTGACTTCCTCTTCACTATCTGTCATGCTCAGAACATGTAGACCTCTTCACTATGGTACCTCAATTTGACATTTAGTAGTGAAGCTCACAGGAAAAAGAGCTCCTGACTGTTAAGGACTGCTTCAAAGGTTACAAAACAACTGCTAGCATTCGCAGGGATCAGGCCTGACTCTGTGAATGCTGCAGTTATACGTTTTGTGTTTTTGTAAATGACAGTGATCGATTGATACTGCACTTGGGTGGGCTAGGCTGGGCTGGATGGAGGGGCTAAACGCAGGTGCTAGCAGGTATCTGGGCTGATCCCACTAACACTGCATTTTTGGGAACCCTAAACTGCTGGGGACGCTAGTATAGATCTGATCAGATATCGATCCGTTCAGACACTATACTACTAAGTGAGGTGTATGGTGCATGCGTGGGTGTTAGCGCTACTGGCACTAATCTGACGCTACCTGGGGCGAGGCAGACCCTAACTGATATCACCCGCTGGATGATCATGGGTTTATTTAGGTAATATACGGAAGGTGCCCTGATGCTATAAAAAAAAAAAAACTAACCAGCTTCACCGATGACACTAATACAGTGATCACTGGTGACAGGGGGTGATCAAGGGGTTAAACATTAAGGGGGGTTGGGGGGGTACCATTGGCCTGGGCCTGGGAATTGATCGGTTCTGAATCAAATCCAATTGTCACGGCCACCAAGGGGGCACGCGCGCACCCCCCAGGTGGACGCGTGCGTGACTTATGGCTACGGCACAGCCAGGCCAACCTGCCGCAGTGTAACTGTGGCAACTGGTCCAGAACTGGTTAAGAAGTATAATTAATGTTTTAACATGGATTGCTGGATAACATTGCCCCTCTTTTATCCAGGGTTTCATGTTTAGGTTTCTATTATACCAAACCAAAGATAAAAAAAATCATAAATAATGCCATAAACACCAGGAATATATCTATACCTTCTAAATAAAATGACATTTAAATCAATCTAGGGATAAAAAAAATGTATCTGCTATAACAGGGATATGCAATTAGTGGACCTCCAGCTGTTGCAAAACTACGAATCCCATGAGGCATAGCAAGACTCTGACAGCCACAAGAATGACACCCAGAGGCAGAGGCATGATGGGACTTGTAGTTTTGCAACAGCTGGAGGTCCGCTAATTGCAGATGCCTGTGCTATAACATTGAATCAAGGAAATCCACCTTTTAGTCCCAGAAAACCTAATACAAGCATTTATAGTCTTAGAGTGCCCTCTGGTGGTCAAAATAAGTTATTGACTGTGCAAACAAATAGATAATCTGTAATATTACCCTCCAAAGGGTAAATATTACAAACTGAACACTCTGAAAAGGTTTTGGGAATAAAAGAGGAAGCTCAGAGTAAGACAGAATCCTCATCAGTTCAGCATTGGGATCATTTTTATTCTCATCAGCATGCTCTCCTACTGCTCGCTCTCTTTGTCTGAGAGGGTCAATCGATCTCTTTAAACACCTTACTGACCACCTAGAGCAGTTTTACTGCTACAGGGTGGTATCTGAGCACCGGATCTCATATATTATTATATATGTATTATATATATCTCAGTATGGTGGCCTGAATTTATGGGAGGAGCCCGGGGGTATTTAACCAGCCCGCTCGCCTGTGTTATTTGTCGGTTTCCTGTGCACGATACTACGTCACTAGGCCGACTATTTGAAACTCAGCATCTGTGAGTTCTCGTGTTCGTGACTTCCCGTATTCGTAAGTCCCCGTGTTCGAGATTCAAGGTCCTCGTTACCGATCTGTAAATTCATACAACGCGTCTGGCTCGGCTGTCGCAGGTAGGGTTTTGAATGACGTTTTCATTTCACGCATTGTTAGATATCATGTCACTAAACCGTGATATCAAACTTACGAATCACTTGCAAAATTCACAACGTAATCTTAATGCATACCACTCGTACTGTCGTCACGTTAGCCATTTCGTTATTTGGTACCCCACCGCGACGCAGAGGTCGCTTCATTCAGGCATGTCTAAAACTGTTGCCATGCTTCATAAGACTAGTAGTTGTCTTTCGCAAAAATCCTCTATACCGACTCGTGTTAGTTCGGTACTGTTTCATTTCACAAACATTTCTAAACATTTCTAAGCATTTCTAAGCATTTCAAACCATTTTGAGTCATTTCAATCACGTACCGCGCTCTGATTAGAATCCAGTCGCGTCTAAAGATGCACCAATTCGCTCCAGTGTGCCCCAGTTGCTTATGGCCTCATTTTAGTACATGCTCTAGAGGCAGATTCATTGTCAGTCACAGGTTACGACTCACCGATTCGTCTCTCTGTCATGGCCATCATTTCACTGTCACGTATCACATCCCGATATGAATCCAGTCGCATTAAAAGCGCACAGATTCGTCTCGGCGTGCCCCAGGTATTTGCCACATTTCAGTACATGCTCCAGAGTCCGATTCGTAGTCAGTCGCAACAGCAGCATGATCGATTTGTGCCTCTGTCATGGCAATCAAAACCATTTTTTACTGTCACGTACCGCGCTCCAATTCAAATCCAGTTGCATCCATCATGCACCGATTCGTTACGGTGTGCCCCAGTTGTTTGGCCTCATTTCAGTACATGCTCCAGAGTCCGGATCGTTGTTAGTCGCAGATGCGGTTTGACTGATCCACAACTTTGTCATGGGAATTAATTACCATTCATTTCACTCCCACATATTGCACCCCATTTTGAGTCCAGTTGCATCCGAGATGCACCGATTCGTTTCAGGGTGTCCCAGTTGTTTCGGCCTTATCCAGTACCTGTACCAGAGCCGGGTTCATTGTCAGTCGCAGTCGCAGCACAATCAATTCCTGCCTCTGTCAGGGCAAAACATTCCATTAATTTCACTGTCACGTACTGCGCTCCGATTCGAATCCTGTTGCATCCAAGATGCACCGATTCGTTCCGGTGTGCATCAATATTTTCTGTTGCCTCATTTCAATACATGCTCCAGAGTCCGGTTCGCTGTCAATCACAGCCGCGGTATGACCGAGTCAGGCCTCTGTCATGGCAAGATGTTTCATTCATTTCATGATCAAGGCAAACATTTCATTCATTTCATTATCGACACATTGCACTCTGGTTCTTGGGCATTCGTGAGGCATCGATTCATCTAGGTGGGCCACAATAGTCTAGGCCTCGTTTCATGCCATGCCCCACACTTCGATTCATAGCAGTCGCGGCATACCAATTCAAGCCACCGTCAAGGCATACACATTTCACTCATTTATCTTGTCCCATGCACATGTCGGTTAAGTCACCATACAAATTACTTCTTCAACTTAGTTAAACAAATCCTTCACGAGTTATCACCTTTCATTTTCCTCCAGGTCAGTCAAGTTCAGTAGGTCCACCCTGCACCAGGTTGGACGATAACCCATCAGGTAAAAAACCCCAAAAGAGCTCAAGCTGGGTACGTATACCTTTTTAGGGAAAAGAAGCAAACTTGAAATTCGTGTCACCCTCAATAGGTTCCAGTCGACCAAAACACGACCCCAAGGACAGGACATCGTACCTAGATAAACCATGTCCCAGGCCGAGAGCGAAGACCTCACGGCCCCTCTGTCACCTTCATCGGTCTCAGAGAGCGGCAGTGTACAGTCCCTCAGGGGATGGACCATCCCCTAGTTGATGGCAGAACTAAGACGCAGAGGTGTGCCCTTTCCCACTACAGCTAGGAAGGGCGAGCTCTTTAAGCTCCTCTTCCCTCCACTTCCCACTCCCTTCCTTTTTTCTCTGAATTAGGGATGGAGGCGCATTCCCCATGCACCTCATTTAAAGTCCCAAAAACTCCAATACTCTTCCCTCCACCAGGCGCAGCAGGCCTCCCTCCAGTCAATATCTTCTGCCATCTCACAACTCCACACCATGGTGTCATCCTTGTCTACCTCAGTCACGGATGTACAAAAGTACAGTCAAGGAGTGGCACTCCTGGAGGCTTGCCCGGCCACGGCTATCCCTGACCCGACCGCAATCCAGGTTTTGACACCCCTTCCTGCAGGTACCACAGGGTGGAGCTCCATTGTCTACCCCTCCCATTTGGTTCCAGCCAGCATCAGGAAGGACATCCTGGACGGCAGGGACGTCAACCTTGCCTTTCTCCTCTTTTCCGTCCACGATCTGGCGGAAAATAAAGCCTATACCTGGGGGGACGTATCTGTGGTCCTTAAAGCCAAAGACCCCAGGCTCAACTGGAAATTATCTGTCCCTGAGTTCACATTGGCCTTTGGCATGCTGAGGGATGTTCTATGTTCAGCCGCTCCCGGCAGGAGGGAAGAGCTGGACTTATATCTCCATACTGTAGTAGACCTGGGCTACAAGTATGGATGATTTTCTTTTTACAATTATCATTGTTCTTTTTCCACGAAGGCAGCAGCTAGGCTCACACAATTTCAGACAACCACAAATTGGAGCCTTATGGACACAGAGCTGTTCTGTCGCCACTTTGCCAGCTTGCACTCACCACTGTGTGCGATTTGCCAGTCCTCCACCCACAACGCCACCTGGTACGCCAACGCGACAATCAGACGCCCCTTCGAGTTTCCCTCTACCTCCGGTACAGTTCAGGGCCAGTCGGCCCCTGCACAGATGCCTCACGTGGACAAATTCAGACGACCAGTCCAAACCGTGGGAGGAGCAGCTATCTGCAACAATTACAATTACGGGTCCTGCAACTTCAGTCAGTGCCGCCTGCTCCACATCTGCACCCTATGCCAGAGGGTGCATCCAAGGAACTTGTGCGAGGTCAAGCAACACAAGAGGCATGACTAAGCCGAGTCAACGTCCTGTGGCTAGGGCTCTACCTCACCTCACACACCACTCCCTCCCTGGCCACCTACCTTATCCAGGGATTCACAGCAGGGTTTCACACCGGTCTCATTTCCCTACCCCATACTACCTACGAATGTAGGAATCTCCGCTCAGTGGCCACTGACAAGCAGGCCATAGACCAGATTTTAAAGGCAGAAATAGACCGAGACTTCATTATAGGCCCCTTCACTCAGCCCCCTTTTAGTACTTGGAGAGTCGGCCCTATTGGACTTGTCAAGGGCAAGTTCTCTAATAAATTACGTCTGGTGTATGACCTGTCTGCACCTCATTCTTCCCACATTCCCAGTCTCAATTCCGCAATCCCCTCCGAATACTACTTTGCCACCAAATTGACTTTTGGTTCGAAGAGTAGCCCCTGGCTCTTCGACACATTTGCTCAGTCCCTCACCTGGATACTTTTGCACAAAGCTCATTGTCAAGGGGTCATCCATTACCTGGATGACTTCTTACTAATAGAATCACCCAGCATGCCCCCAGGAGACCTCAACAAACTGAGAGTCATATTCGGAAATCTCAATGTTGCCATCGCTGAACATAAAGTTGACAGTCCAGCACACAACATTACCTTTCTCGGAGTCAACTTAGACACCTGCACCATGCAGGCCAGCCTCCCCCTCGACAAACTAACCCGCATTAGGGTGGTCCGTGAATTCACCCACACTAGGGGGTGTACCAAAAAGCAGCTGCAATCTCTCCTGGGAATGCTTAATTTCGCTATGCGAATCATTCCACAGGGTGTCACGTCTGCTGATATTCCTTTCACAAACACAGGACCCTGATCAGATCCTCAATCTAGATACCGCAGCAGTAGCGGACCTATCCATGTGGGAGGAATTCCTTTCTGCCTGGAATAGTATATCCCTATTCATACCTACGGTCTCATCCCTTTCACCCCAGGTTGTGACAGATGCTGCAGCTTCCACAGGCTTTGCGGCAATTTTTGGCCACCAATGGTTTTCAGGACCCTGGCTTTCACAGATATTGTTAATACCTGGCTTCACCGGAACATCCTCCCTCTTCAAGCTCTATCCAATAATGGCAGCCACACAGCTCTGGGGGTCATCATTGGACAGGGCAAACTGTGGTCTTCACCACCGACAATCAGGCCACGGCAGATATTATCAACAAAGGCAGGTCCAAGTCCCTCTCAGTCATGTCCTTCCTGCGCAGACTGGTACAACTGTCTTTACAACATCAGTTTAATATCCACTGTTCATTTATTCCAGGCAAATACAACCTAGCAGCAGACACACTGTCACGTTTTAACTACACTTTCTTTTTCAAACAGGTTCCCGGAGCCGATCCAGTTTCGGCCCCTATCCCGGTTTGGTCTCAGCTCACCCTGGACTAGTACAACACCTACAAGAAGTGACCCAGCTCATCAACTACTCACTGTCCCATAATACACTCAAAGCCTACCAGACAGCTTGGAGTGCGTTCAATAAATTCCTGGCACCCTGCTCTGAGGAAACGACAGATGTCAAGCACCTACTGGCCTTCATTTTAATATTGCCATACTCAGCTGACCTTATCTCATAACATTATTCGGCTATACCTAGCCGGCATACAACATTTCTTGGCACTACAAGACCCTGCAAAGTCTTCCCTATTTACATCCCACGCTATCCGAGCCATCCTACGCGGTACCCAGAAACACGAACCGGTGGTCAGTACCAAACGTTTACCCATAACGGGGGCCATCTTTAGGGGTATGTCGACCATCCTGACCACTTCTCCATTTGGTCTTCTCCCTAGTATGGTCCTACAAGCAGCCATATACTACCGGTTCTTGCGACCTGGCGAGTATACCTGTAGCAACCCCGCAGGCCAAGCGCTATGCAGACGGCACTTGGTCCGCTACCAAGACCACTTCGTCCTCCACCTTGCGGTTTCTAAAACCCAGCAGGCAGGCTCTGGAGTAGACATCCACCTTTACAAAACCAATAATAGCTGGTGTCCAGTCACCATACTCAATCATCTACTCTCACTCCTGCCTGAACAACCGGACTCCAGACCCCTTCTACCGTTCCCAGTCAAGCCCTGAAGTGCCTGTCAGTTTGTGAAACACATAAGGATACTTCTCCGCAACCTTCACCTTAACCCCAGCCAGTACTCCGGCCACTCCTTCCGTATTGGAGCGGCCTCGGTGGCATCTCGCCATGGGGTCCCAGACCACGTCATTAAAAGACTAGGCAGGTGGAAGACAGCCTGCTTCACCCGTTACATCCCTAACCCTCAAGTAGAGATGGCACAGGCATTTACCAAATTAGGTCAGTGAACAACTGAAAACTAATAAAATATTATACCCCTACCTGAATGTTTTTGCCCCCTTATTTTGGTATACCATCCATCAGACCAAGGCGCACTTTCAGGTCCATTTCATATGGTAAATCCACACTTCCAGGTCCATTTCATATGGTAAGTCTTATGTTAACTATAAATGTTACCCATGTCCGTATGGATTCAACCATAAGTAGAAAAGCCAGTATGGTGGCCTGAATTTATGGGAGGAGCCCGGGGGGTATTTAACCAGCCCGCTCGCCTGTGATATTTGTCAGTTTCTTGTGTGCGATACCCACCCTCCCATCCCCTTTTTAGGGCATTTTTTTAGGGAATTTCTTAATTATTCATTTCTCTTAACAGAATATTCATTTCTAAATCTAGGGTATGCCCCCTTATTTTGGTATACCGTCAATCAGACCAAGGCACACTTTCAGGTCCATTTCATGTGGTAAGTCCACACCTCCAGGTCAATTTCATATGGTAAGTCTTTTGTTAACTATAAATGTTACCCATGTCCGTACCGGCCATAGGGCTTCAACTATATATATATATATATATATATATATATATATATATATATATATATGTATATATATGTGTGCTCACTCTTGTTGCCAGCGGTTTAGACATTAATGGCTGTGTGTTGAGTTATTTTGAGGGGACAGCAAATTTGCACTGTTATACAAGCTGTACACTCACTACTTTACATTGTAGCAAAGTGTCATTTCTTCAGTGTTGTCACATGAAAAGATAGAATAAAATATTTACAAAAATGTGAGGGGTTTACTCACTTTTGTGTGTGTATATATATATATATATATATATATATATATATATATATATATATATATATATAATACACACACACACACATACACATACACACACACATACCATTATACCATCCTGCAAGATACCCCTGGTGCGCCGCTTTTGCTGTAATTTACAGCAGAAGCCAATCTGCGAATGCCAGTCACTCAAAGTCTGCGTGCACCCGCCAATCATTATAAACAAGGCAGAGTACCGTTCTGACAGGAGAAAATGGATGTATTCTGAGTTCCTGAATCAAATCCATCTCTTCCCATAGTAAACAAAAACACTGGATAGGCACACAGTTAACTCTTTGATCACTCTAGATGTTTAACCCCTTCCCAGTGTCATTAGTACAGTGACAGTGCATATTTTTAGCACTGATCACTGTTTTAGTGTCACTAGTTCCTGCAAAGTGCCAAAAGTGTCAGTTAGTGTCTGCAATATTGCAGTCCCGCTATAAGTCACTGATCGCTGTCATTACTAGTATAAAAAAAAATCCAGTATATATCCCATCATTTGTAGATAACGTTTGCGTAAACCAATCAATATACACTTATTGGGATTTTTTTACCAAAAACATGTAGCAGAATACATAATTGCCTAAATTTATGAAGAAATGTGATTTTTTTTAAATTTTTATTGGATGTTGTCATGGAACGTCCCACACTCCGCTTGAGTGCTTCCGTCAGTATACCACTTCCTCCAAGTCTGGATATAGATATCAGACATTCCTTCCACTCATAAGCACAAAACAAGACGAGACTTGTTTCACTGCTAACATGGACTGTTTTTATTAGAACCAAAATTACAAGTCTTTATATACCGTTAGAGGAGGTTCCCCCCTCCTGCTCATATTACTCTAACAATACAACTGTAACCTAATTAACATGAGCTAGTTTACTAAATCATTTACCCAGACTAGGTGACTCAGAGACGCGACCTTTGGGTTTAAGACTTTACGTCTCCTAGCTCATTGACTAGTCAATACACATTACCATAAACATCAACACAGGGTTAATTAGAACAAACAACAATGTGTGGAATACCCTTAGAAGGTGTGGTTAGCCAGACTAGACTCATTTACATTAAACACATTATAGCAGACATCAGACAGGTGAGTGGAGTTTATATTAGCATATCCTCACAGTATGAGTCCCAACAGTATGACTCAGTCACTATTGCTAATATGACAAATACAGGGTCCCCAGAGTCTGTGTGTCCTAGAGAAGAAGGACCCGAAGCCAAAGTAACAACACCTCAAGGGTACGCCAAATGCCAGGGCACATAATCTGTAGGCAAGAGGCTGACATTCAGTCCCCTCCAAAAGCCTCTGTCCCGGGTGAGTCTGCCACATTTCTCCCCCATCAAAAGTTGACTAACAAGGTCTCAGACCTCCACCTGGTCTGGACATGCGTTAGTCAGTCAAATCGAACTCTGTCCGCATGATCTCCTTTCTTGGCTTCAAGGAATAGTTGACCTCAGTAGGTGTGGGGAAGAAGTCAATGACTCTCTGTCCGGCTGTCAGCGCTTCAGCTGGGTGGTGTTTACCATTCCATGGCTTGGCCTGTTGCTGGGCAGAGGGGCCCACTGTCCCAGTTCCCTGAAGCTGAGAAGAAACTGTAGGTGCTAGGCAGAGGCCAGCAGCGCTCTGCCCTGTTGCCAGTGATTCAGCTGGGAATAGCAGCTCCACTACATCAGCTTGTCGCTGGAGAGAGAGGGGCCAATTCCCTGGATCTCCACAGTTGTTGCCGGTGCTGGGCAGAGGTTGGTAGCACTCTGCCCTGTTGCCAGCACTTCTGCTGGGGCCTTCACACCCTTTGCTCCGGCTAACCGTTGTGGCAGGAGGCTGGATTCCTCCACTCCCAAACTGTGTAGCTGCCAAAGGGAGCCCAGTTGATACCGGAAAAAGAAATGACTCCTGCGCACAAGTGGGCAACCAGACAGATGGTAGAACGACACAAGCCTTGCTGCCCTCAAGGATGGGGAATCCTAGCAGACAAAGAAATAAAAAGAGAGAGGGGCGCACCGGCCATGTGCATTATCTTTTGTAAAATATTTATTAAATAAAAATGATAAAAGAAATTACTCACAAGCGGTAGTAGAGCAGGGTGCAATATAAATCAAGCACAGACTAGCAGCAAGCAGTTATAAGGATGAGCAGAACCTTCCAGAGATGTTAGAGGAACATACAGACATCACTACCATCTAACGCGTGTCGAAGGGTACGTCCCTTCTTCATCAAGAGACTGCTGTGCTCTGATGAAGAAGGGACGTACCCTTCGACACGCGTTAGATGGTAATGATGTCTTATGTTCCACTAAGATCTCTGGAAGGTTCTGCTCATCATTATAACCGCTTGCTGCTAGTCGGTGCTTGATTTATATTGCACCCTGCTCTACTACCGCTTGTGAGTAATTTCTTTTATCATTTTTATTTAATAAATATTTTACAAAAGATAATGCACATGGCCGGTGCGCCCCTCTCTCTTTTTATTTCTAAGGGAGCACAGCCCTGGCACTGAGCAACGTCTAGCAGCCGTCTGTAGGCGATCTCCAGCTCCCATTCCTGAACGGCCAGAAACTCTATATCTTCCAGTGCCCAATGCACTTCCAAGATGTTCAGTAGCCCTTCTTTAAAATTCATGATTTCGTCCAACTGCCACTCCAAATCACTCCCAAGGTTAGGGTCCCCTGTCAGCTTCACACACAACAGTCCCAAGCCACCGTAGCTTAAGCCTTCCGTTGGGCTGTCATCCGCTATCCGGGAACATACTTGGGATAGATGCCACTGGAGGGCTCTGTAGCTCTCATCCAGCTTCATCTCTGCCCAGACCAGCCTGCTTAATTCAGCTGTCTGCTCCTTGTGTGGTTTTTCTCCCAAAAACTGCACCCACAATCCGTACTGTGACCAGTACCTTTCCTGGATGGAGGGGGGAACATTTTTCCCTGGTGTCGCTGCTCACGGGCTAGCGCTTCTTTCCAGAGTTTGCAGTGAATAGAATCACACCACCCCAGAAGGACCTGCTCTGATACTGGTCCTCTGTGCTGTATCTGCATCTCTCGCAACCTCCTTCTGAATTCCTCCTCCATGGCGGCTGGTATCTGTACCTCTCCTGCTATCCGGACCTTGGATCCAGGTAGAAGTTTGGATGTCCCAGACTGCAGGAAGCGTCCCGCTGCTTGCCACCAATGTCACGGAACGTTCCACACTCCACTTGAGTGCTTCCGTCAGTATACCACTTCCTCCCAGTCTGGATATAGATATCAGATATTCTAACCGCTCATGAGCACAAAACAAGACGAGACTTGTTTCACTGCTAACATGGATTGTTTTTTAGAACCAAAGTTACAAGTCTTTATATACCATTAGAGGAGGTTCCCCCCTCCTGCTCATATTACTCTAACAATACAACTGTAACCTAATTAACATGAGCTAGTTTACTAAATCATTTATCCAGACTAGGTGACTCAGAGACATGACCTTTGGGTTTAAGACTTTACGTCTCCTAGCTCTGCCCACAATGCAGAGTTGGTGTGAGTTCCAAGAGACCGGAAGTAAACCAGAAATGACGTCAGATCTCTGTCGGAAATGACGTTGTATTAGCAGCGCCCCTGCTAGAAAAGTGCATACAAAAGCAAGTTTTGGATAGAGCGGGAAGGATTATACTCATTGTCCAGTTTTAGTGTTGTTAGTGTCTCCTCGGGGCATATTCCTCTGTTGGTCATGGTCACCATTTTCACCAATGAAATTGAGGGAAAATCCAAAATTTTTGAGTTGTCATTAGAGCAAGTGAGGCAAAATTCTCCAATGGGGTTGCATGTTCCTGTGACAACTTTCTAAGATGGGAATTCCATTTACTTTGGAGAGGCTATCTTTTCCTTTTTTCTTCCAGGACAGGACATTTGCCAGGTTAAACAGGCGGGAAAAAAACTAAACCAAGTTTTGGCTTTAAATACACGTTAATCTCTTAGTCAAATGACAGTTACACAATAACAATACAAAAGATTAGGGGCTTTATTAAACAGGGCAAAGAGCAGTATGCATTAATGCATAGCAACTAATCAAATTGCTTTAAATGTATTAAAGGTGAACTGGAAGGGTCTCTGTTTGCAATACCTTTTTTACTTAAACGTATAAATAATTTAAATATTCGTAAAAAATGTTCAGTTTTTTACAAGCAGTAGCAGAACTGCAATGTTTGACTTATTAGCATAGCTCTACAGTGTACATTCTTGTCAACTCAACTAGCTTTGTTCAGTTATAGAAGGGAGACTAATTTACTGGCAAATCAAGACAATGCTGCTTTCTCTAGTACATATTAAAACTTGATTACAAATAGCTAGACAGGGTGACCATTCTTAGCTAAACCAATGTACACTTGAATCTTGTTCTCAATACTGTGTAGATTCCATGTTTATTACAAAACTACATGGCCCTTGAGTCAATGTGCTAATGTACCTAAGCTTTGCCAAACTGACAATGTTTATTATTTTATAATTTGTCAGATGGCTGCTTATTCTGTCAAGTCCCATAAGAGTGTCGGAGTCAATTTAAACTCTTGTCATACTGATGCAGCTTGTAGGTCACCTAACATGAACAAATGGCTTGTTAAAATTCTACACTGGTACATGTTATATGCTTGAAATACAATGTAGGGTGAATAAATGCTATTCCAGAAGAAAACTTGAGCTTAATTTTGCAGAATTGTGCAGTTGAAAATGTTGTAACTGAAACTGCAGGTAGATTAAAAGTATAATTATTTTCAAATTGATTGTATCTGTTTTGTATTTTTTTTTCAATTATGTTTTTGCCCCGTGCATTGCCTACTGAAGTTTTTAGTAGCATACTTCTAACAGTTGATTGCAGTGACAGTTAACAAGTTTAGATTGTTATTATTGAGAAGTTGGATATTGCCTTCTGGCTTGTGTTTGATGATCAAAACATTTTGCTGAACTAAAGATTTTATTTCTGGATCTGAATTCTGCATTTTCTAGTTTGAAGAAATGTGTCTTTTCTAATATATGGCTCAGAGCATTACTTTATTGTGCTTTCATGTTTACCAAAAAGTTATCATTAACTTCAAAATAAAGTTTTTAAAAACTTTATACATACCCTGCTTTTTATCTTGCCATTTACTGACTGCTCTGAAGAATAAAAATCTACTACAGGAACCGATTTGAAATGGTGCTGCCACTATCATAAACTAGTAATGACGTTATTTCTGTTTATCCCACTTTCTCTGGCTAACTATGTGAATAAATTGTATTGCTGTTTTATTGCTATTTCTTTAAACAACTTGCAGAGGTCTGAAGATATAATTACTTTTATAGCATACATTGCTCAAAATAAATAGTATAGATAAGGAAAAGCGTTAAACGGATGCCTTTATATCTTGATATACATTTATTTATAGTGTTAAATTTACTGATAGCATTTAATGTGATAGTTAAATTCAAATAACCCCTCAAGGAAACAAAAATAATTTGAATACAAACATTACAGAGCTGTTAAGGGATAATTTCTTCTGATTCCAAAGTTAATGCATAATATGTGAACACTTATAAAAGTGATGTGATTTGTAGGTGTGGCTGAAGGTTAAGATGAAAAAAGATAGTACTGAAACTGAAAGAATTGGCATTTTTGGCATTGCAGGTGGTGGAGAATGTGCTGCATTTAGGAAATCTAGTGTTCATTGAGGGTAGGCAAGGAGAAGTTGATAGCAAATCTACCCTTTGAGTATGAACCAGGGAATGAAGATGTACTTCTGGACAGGAAATACTGTAGGTACCAGCTGAACATGAAGAGGAGTAGAATAAACGTAAGAGGGAATGAGGGTTTTCTATTTCCCTTAATTATGTTTCAGAAATATTACAGTTGGTAAGTGCTCAACCCCCCACCCCAAATCATGGCAGTGAAAGTTCTCCCCTATGGACCAGAGCAATTTTAAAATTCTGATATGGACCCATTTAGTCGGTTACGACACCGAACTGCAGTCAGGTCGAGACCCCAATGAGGACGACTAGCATGCAGATGAGTTTCCCTGAGGTGGTTTCTGACAGTTTGTGCAGAAATTATTTGGTTATGCAAACCAATTGTTGCAGCAGCTGTCCGGGTGGCTGGTCTCAGACGATCTTGGAGGTGAAGATGCTGAATGTGGAGGTCCTGGGCTGGTGTGGTTACACAGGGTCTGCAGTTGTGAGGCCGGTTGGATGTACTGCCAAATTCTCTGAAACGCCTTTGGAGACGGCTTATGGTAGAGAAATGAACATTCAATTTAAGGGCAACAGCTCTGGTGGACATTCCTGCAGTTAGCATCCCAATTGCACGCTCCCTCAAAACTTGCGACATCTGTGGCATTGTGCTGTGTGGTAAAACTGCACATTTTAGAGTGGCCTTTTATTATAGCTAGCCTAAGGCACACCTGTGCAATAATAATTCTGTCTAATCAGCATCTTGATATGCCACACCTGTGAGGTGGATGGAATATCTCGGCAAAGGAGAAGTGCTCACTAACACAGATTTATGAACAATATTTGAGAGAAATAGGCATTTTGTGTACATAGTGTACATAGAGCCCTGACAGGCTGACCTCCCACCCCTTCAACCTCTACAGCGATGCTGGCAGCACTCATATGTCTATTTCCCAAAGACAACCTCTGGCTATGATGCCGAGTATGTGCACTCAACTTCTTTGGTCTACCATGGCGAAGCCTGTTCTGAGTGGAACCTGTCCTGGTAAACTGCTGTATGATCTTGGCCACCGTGCTGAAGCTCAGTTTCAGGGTCTTGGCAATCTTCTTATAGCTTGGGCCATCATTATGTAAAGCAACAATTCTTTTTACAGATCCTCAGAGAGTTCTTTGCCATGAGGTGCCATGTTGAACTTTCAGTGACCAGTATGAGAGAGTGTGAGCGATAACACCAAATTTAACACACCTGCTCCCCATTCACACCTGAGACCTTGTAACACTAATGAGTCACATGATACCGGGAGGGAAAATGGCTAATTGGGCTCAATTTGGACATTTTCACTTAGGGGTGTACTCACTTTTATTGCCAGCAATTTAGACATTAATGGCTGTGTGTTGAGTTATTTTGAGGGGACAGCAAATTTACACTGTTATACAAGCTGTACACTCACTAATTTACATTGTAGCAAAGTGTAATTTCTTCAGTGTTGTCACATGAAAAGATATAAGAAAATATTTACAAAAATGTGAGGGGTGTACTCACTTTTGTGAGATACTGTATCCAGTGTAGCCTATATCTACAGTGCATTCTGTGGTGTACTGTTTCTAACACACTCCAGGAGGTGTATTAATATATACACACACACAGTCTTGTATATATCATGGAAAATTGTTATCAAATACTTTCCGTAATTTTCCTTTCCTGGCCTATCCTCACGTCAGCACACAATGGGTTAATGCCTCATCTGGCACCCACATGACCACCTTTTCCTAGCTGAATAAAAACAGTCCCTCCCCCACTGACATGTTCGATAATCTAGCCTGCGACAGGCCACTTGGGAGGGAGTCCTGTGCTGACATGAGGATAGGCCAGGAAAGGAAAATTACAGTAAGTATTTGATAACAATTTTCCATACTCCTGGCCATACCTCACGTCAGCACACAATGGGATTTAACTAGCTTAATAAATGGGTGGAAGAGAACACATGAAAAGAAACATTGACAATCGCAGAAAAGCTGCCAAAGACAAAAATTATTGATATGTCTCAAACTTTGCAGAATTTGCCGACTGCATGCCTAGCTTGTAAAGTTGAATGAAGGGCTAGCCATCTCTTATATACTCTTCACTGACATCCTGGCATAACTGCCCCAAAGGCTGCCACCCCTCAGTTTGAAGGAGCTTGCCCCTGTTCCTGAGCAGAAAGGCCCACTTCCTGCATGACAATCTAATCACCCTGGTGAACCAATAGAAGATGACTCAAGAACCTGACGGGGAAATGAAAAGGATTGTCCACTTTCCTCATGTGTTTGATCTTTGCATGTACACTGTTAGCAACTTGTGTAAGGACCTGAAGTCTTCCTCCTGTATACTCAGTAACTCCATGTGAATGCTTGAATGGACTGCCCCCAGGTTTTCCTGGAAACTGGATACCACTTGCAGAGGGACGTAGTATCACTAAAAAAAAAAAAAAAAGACAGAAAAGGGATCTTTGCAGGAAAGGGTTGAAACCTCCAACATCCTTCTGTTTGAAGCAACTGCTGTCAGAGGAAATAGGTTTACCACTAGGGACCGCAATGGAAATGAAGCTATTGGAGCAAAGGATGCCTGTATGAGCGCTTTTAGAACTAGGCCTAGGTCCCATGAAGGGAACAAGAATTTCCTTGGTGGTTGTATATGGATTATGGCCTGCATGAAGCATTTATTCGATGGAGTTGTATGCCAGACCAACCTCAATCGCTGATTGTAAAAATGTCTAGAGCTGTCTAGAGCTGGGGACACAGGAGAGAAAACTTTACTGAGTAAACAGAATAAACTTCCTTCATATCCTTCATGGTCTTGTAGTCTTTGCCAAGGTCTGAACCACCTTGGATGAGCCTCCCTGCACCTCTAGTCCGGTCTATTCAATAGCCAGGCTATTAAGAGTAGGCATGAGCATGATGTTCCTAGTCGAACGTATGTTCGACTCGAACATCGGGTGTTCGCTGAACAGCAAACAATACGCAGTGTTTGCGGCAAATTTGAAAGCTGCCGACACACCGTTAAAGTCTACGGGACACTAACATGAAAAATCAAAAGTGCTAATTTTCAAAAAGTGTTTGGGGACCTGGGTCCTGCCCGAGGTGACACGTATCAATGCAAATTTTATTTTTAAAAACGGATGTTTTTTCGGGAGCAGTAATTTTTTTTAACGCTTAAAGTGAAACATTCATTTAAATATCATTCCTGTGGGGTGTCTATAGTATGCCTGCAAAGTGGCACAAAGTACCACAGCAAAATGACATTTCTATCGGAAAAACTGTAATTTAAAACTGATCGCGGCTGTAATGAATTGTCGGGTCTCGGCAATATAGATACAGATAATTGAAAAAAGAGCATGGGACCCCCCCCCCCGTCCATTACCAGGCCCTTTGGGTCTGGTATGAATATTAAGGGGAACCCGAACCAAAAAAAAAAAAATGGCCTAGGGGTCCCCCCAAAATTCATACCAGACCCTTATCCAGGCACGCAACCTAGCAGGCCACAGGAAATGAGGGTGGGACGAGAAAGCACTCCCCCTCCTGAACTGTACCAGGCCACATGCCTTGAACATGGGGAGGGTGCTTTGGGTAAGCCCCCAAAGCACCTTGTCCCCATGTTGATGGGGACAAGGGCCTCATCCCCACAATCCTTGCCCGGTGGTTGTGGGGGTCTGTGGGCGGGGGGCTTATTGGAATCTGGAAGCCCCCTTAAACAAGGGGACCCCCAGATCCTGGCCTCCCCCTGTGTGAATTGGTAACGGGGTACAAGGTTGTGGGGATGAGGCCCTTGTCCAAATCAACATGGGGACAAGGGGCTTTGGGGGACTATCCCAAAAGCACCCTCCCCACGTTGAGGGCATGTGGCCTGGTGTGTTTCAGGAGGAGGGGTGCTCTCTCATCCCTCTCTTGTCCTGTGGCCTGCCAGGTTGTGTGCTTGGATAAGGGTCTGGTATGGATTTTGGGGGGACCCCTACACCATTTAAAAAAAAAATTTGGCACAGGGTTCCCCTTATTTCCATATCAGATCCAAAGGACCTGGTATGGATTTTAGGAAGACACCCACGCAATTTTTTTTTTCAATTTTGATTCGGGGTTCCCCTTAATATTCATACCAGACCCAAAGGGCCTGGTAATGGACGGGGGGATCCCATGCTCTTTTTTTCAATTATTTGTATCTATATTGCAGAGACCTGACAATTCATTACAGCCGTCATCAGTTTTAAATGAAAATTTTTCCTTTAGAAATGTCATTTTGCTATGGTACTGTTCTAAACACGGTAAAAATGCGCCACTTTACAAGCATACTATAGACACCGCCCAGGCACAATATTTAAAAGGATCATTTCATTTTTATTTTTCACTTTAAGCATAAAAAAAAAAATCACTGCTCCTGAAAAAAAACGGCCATTTTTAAAAATATTGTTTGCATTGATACATGTCCCCTGGGGCAGGACCCTGGTCCCCAAACACTTTTTATGACAATAACTTGCATATAAGCCTTAAAAATTAGCACTTTTGATTATTTATGTTCGTGTCCCATAGACTTTAATGGTGTTCGTGTGTTCTGCTGAATTTTTTGCCTGTTTGCATGTTCTGCTGTGAACCAAACAGGAGGGTGTTCGGCTCATCTCTAATTAAGAGTCTCACTGGATTGAGGTGGTGCCATTAATGTTGGCATAAAAAATCTTGTTTGACCAGAAACAGGGTAGTGGTGCTGAATGACAACCAAGGCCTCTTTGGCAGGTGGAAAGCACCTGTATGGCATAAACGTGTTTTGACCAAATCTTCATAATCAAAAGAGACTGAAGGAAGACAAAAACCCAAAACGGAAAACACCAATGGCATTGTGAATCCACCTTCTATCACTTCACCTTTGTACATTGTTACAAATACTGGAAGCTGTGTGTTCAGAGGACTCTCTATTAGAACTATCACTGGAACGTACTATAGAGCCAATACTGGTTGAGATACTTATTGTTGTAAAATGATTTGCCTAACTGATCCTTTAGTGGAACCTGCTTTCCCAGTAAGTAGACTGCCTTTAACTGCCGGTAAGCTGCTTTCCGTCCAGCGAAAAGTTTGTTACGAAAAGTAACAGGAAAAGACAGACACTTGGTGCCCCCTTGGTGGACAATGTAAGCTACAGTACTGCTGTCTTGTTGTCAATCATCAACTTTACTCTGGCCCCTTGGAGAAAGATCCTAAAAGGCTTGCAATGCTAGAGAAAAACTAGACATGTGCACACTGAAATATTTTGTTTCGGAATTTCGTTTTCGTCTGAAAAATAAATTTATTTAGTTACTCCCGAAATTCATTGTTATTTATTTTCGTTAAAAAAAATGCATTCATCTGAAAATCCGATAGTATTAAGGTCGAATCTGTCATCGAAGGCTTATGGTGTCTGTCGAATGTTCTAAGAAGATTCGATAGAGCAGCTAAACTGTACGACGCCGCAATCGTACATTTCCAGTTGAATGTTCCGCCTACAAGTTATAGTAGAATTCTAATGTTGTATGACACTAGTAATAATTATGTTTATTAATTATTATTACTAGTCAACCAACATTAGAATTCTTCTAAAGCCTATGGGCGGAGCATTTGACCATAAATGTCCGCTCGCGGCGACCGCTTTGTCGAATCTTTATGTCAAATCTTTTCTCTCTGTGTCATATAATCTTGGACTAATAGAGTTAGGTTAGGCACATTCAACCTTTTTTGCTATTGTCTCTATAATGTTGAATCTTTTCTCTTTATGTCAAATCTTTTCTCTCTATGTAGAATAATCTTGGACTAATAGAGCTAAGGTTAGACACATTCAACCACAGGTTTGATGGACACAGATCGCTACTGTCAGCGTCATGTCGAATCTCCTATCTATATCGAACTGTTTTCGCAACGAAAATAAAGCATTTGTTTATGTCGGATCTTTAGGTTTTCGGATTCTGTGCGTTCATTTTTGTTTGTTAAAACGATAATGAAAATACCTGAAATTCGGCCGAAAATGCATTCGGACGAAAATGAATGCACATGTCTAAGAAAAACTGCCTTACATTTAAGTCAGTCAGAGCATCTGCATTCCACTAGGCTTCAATGGCTTTGCACTTGTCTCTTCAGACTGGCATCCGATGTCAGAATTATTCCATCTCCTGGACTGAGAGGCACACAACAAAAGAGGCACGCTGGTGTTCAAAACTCCAGTTCTTGGTATTTTGTGCAGACACAAAGACTTTCTGATCCATAGGCAGCCCATTCTATTGACAGAGGAAGACAAATTGAAAAGCCTGGAATGGCTGCTGTAAAATGTCCCAATGGGGACAATGCAATCCCTCGCTGACATAAATGCCGTCTCCACGACTCTTCATACGCAGATTTTCATTTGCCATTTTGGAAAACCTCTTGACAAATTTGGGTATGAAAAACTACTCCAAGAAGGGGTTAACTACTTTGCCTGTGTTTGTTCACTAGTCAACTGAACTTGGAAAAGGATTTCTAGGACAAGGTTGTGATGCTTTGCCAGCTCCTGGCTTACATCTGCGACAATCAAAAAACATTGTCCAAGTAATGGCAGGGCCTTACCCTCAAAGACGAATTACTGCCACTACTACCTTCAAAACATTCAAAAAGTTTCTTGGTGCCATGCCAAAAAAAAATGGCAAACATCTAAACTGGAAGTGACAGCCAGTCACTGCAAATCTCAGATGTCTCTGGTGGTATATGGAGGTATACGTCCGGCAGGTTTATTGACTCTAACTGGTCCTCATGCTGAACTATTGCCATGACTGTTTGCACGGACTCGATCTTGAACCTTTTGTCGTGTATGTACCCATTTGATTTATTTGCTATTATTGCACTGACCACTATTATATTACTTCTCAGACTTGAACTACTCACATTTCTATTGAAAAGAAGGCAGAGGAAAATGAGGAAGATAGACCAAACCATAGGAGAAATCAAGGACGAACTAGAAGCACACAAAGAGTCTGCAGAATTTATCACACTCACTGCACAACAAAGATCTAATGAAAAAAGATAAAGAGGTTCAAAACAGAAAAAGTAAAAAATATACTAGGGATATTAACGACTTTAGAAACGATCCTGTATTTAAATGGCAGAGGCAATTAGGACATCTAGACCCGATTTCTACTTACTCTACGCCAGAGAAAAGTAATAGAATGAACACACCACACTCGAATCCTCAACCTGACTGTAATGTAACATAGAGACTTCCACAAACCAATGAGCAAACCAATAGAAACAGAATGGATTCGCCAAGACATACACGTCCCAATGATGGATATAGCAACCCTAAACATCAGGCCCCATAGTGAAGACCACCTTAACATAACCAGACTCCACATAATGAGTGGAAAAAAACACATTGGAAAAAAAAGTAAAAAAATAAATAACAAGAAGCCCTATAATCGGAACAATTTGAATAGACCGCCATGTGAACAAAGAGGACCCCCATATGGTGCATACGCCCCCAAGGAAGAAACCCTGTGCCCCACTATGAGAATAACTATAGAGAGAGAGAGACAACTGGGGCCCACCCTCTCAGGGGTACAATCGTCCATACGACCAATACCCCATATCCACGTATAACCAATATGCTCCCTTGAGAGATTATCCAGAAGACGATAGAGATGATAGATACTATCAGACATACTATCATGATCCACAATATAATAAGGCTTTTTTAGGGAGAGGAACAGAGAACCCCCCACCGAGGATGACCAAAGAGGATGGAGAAAAAGCACTGGAAGAAGAGAGGATAAAGATCCGCCAAGAGAAAACAAACAAAAAAAAATAATAAAAGGATAAGGTATTTTTAATTAAAGTGGAACCCCACTGACACAGGAAGAAATTGGGGTTTTAGTTAAAGGTCTGAAATATGCACCAATAAAAAACCTGGACAAATTCCAGACCTATATAGGAATACAAAAACATGTTAGGAGCCTTAACATTAAAAAATATATAGCAAGTAATCCATTTAAATCAAGAATAGCTGCAACGGATCAGGAGTAGGGATGAGCCGAACACCCCCCTGTTCGGTTCGCACCAGAACTTGCGAACAGGCAAAAAATTTCTTTGAACACGCGAACTCCTTTAAAGTCTATGGGACACGAACATGAATAATCAAAAGTGCTAATTTTAAAGGCTTATATGCAAGTTATTGTCATAAAAAGTGTTTGGGAACCTGGTTCCTGCCCCAGGGGACAAGGATCAATGCAAAAAAAGTTTTAAAAACGTCCGTTTTTTCGGGAGCAGTGATTTTAATAATGCTTAAAGTGAAACAATAAAAGTGTAATATCCCTTTAAATTTCATACCTGGGGGATGTCTATAGTATGCCTGTAAAGGGGCGCATGTTTCCTGTGTTTAGAACAGTCTGACAGCAAAATGACATTTCAAAGGAAAAAAAGTCATTTAAAACTACTCGCAGCTATTAATGAATTGCCGGTCCGACAATACACATAAAAGTTTATTGATAAAAACGGCATGGGAATTCCCCACAGGGGAACCCCGAACCAAAATTTTTTTTAAAAATGACGTGGGGGTCCCCCTAAATTCCATACCAGGCCCTTCAGGTCTGGTATGGATATTAGGGGATCCCCTGCCAAAATTTAAAAAAAAAAATGGCGTGGGGTCCCCCTCAAAATCTATACCAGACCCTTCAGGTCTGGTATGGATTTTAAGGGGAACCCCGCAACAAAATAAAAAAAAAGAATGGCGTGGGGTCCCCCTAAAAATCCATACCAGACCCTTATCTGAGCACGCAACTTGGCAGGCTGCAGGAAAAGAGGGGGGACGAGAGAGCGCCCCCCCCCCTGAACCAGGCCACATGCCCTCAACATTGGGAGGGTGCTTTGGGGTAGCACCCCAAAACACCTTGTCCCCATGTTGATGAGGACAAGGGCCTCATCCCCACAACCCTTGGCCGGTGGTTGTGGGGGTCTGCGGGCAGGGGGCTTATCGGAATCTGGAAGCCCCCTTTAACAAGGGGACCCCCAGATCCCGGCCCTCCCCCCTGTGTGAAATGGTAAGGGGTACAAAAGTACCCCTACCATTTCACAAAAAAAGTGTCAAAAATGTTAAAAATGACAGGAGACAGTTTGACAATTCCTTTATTTAAATGCTTCTTCTTTCGTCTTTCTTCCTTCGGTTTCTTCCTCCATCTTCTTCTTCTTCTGGTTCTTCCTCCGGTGTTCTCATCCGGCATCTTCCTCCGCGGCGTCGGCGTCTTCTTCCCTTCTTCTCCTCGGCCCACTTCGCATCCATGATGGCATAGAGGGAGGCTCCCGCTGTGTGACGCTTCTCCTCTTCTGATGGTTCTTAAATAACAGGGGGGCAGGGCCATCCAGTGACCCCGCCCCCTCTGACACACGGTGACTTGACGGGACTTCCCTGTGGCGTCACGGAGAATGCCACAGGGAAGTCCCGTCAAGTCCCCGTATGTCAGAGGGGGGCGGGGTCACCGGGTGGCCCTGACCCCCCGTTATTTAAGAATCGTCAGAAGAGGAGAAGCATCACACAGCGGGAGCCTCCCTCCATGCCATCATGGATGCAGGGCGGCCCAAAAAGAAGATGAAAAAAACAATATAATGACAGCATGACAAACCTACTTAAAGATGAAAACACATACAGCAAACTACCCAGTAACCCTGTATTTAGATGTAGGAAAGAACTTGAATTGGTCGCACATCTGGGGATGAAGAGGAATATTTTAAACAAAAAGGAAGCTAAATATTTAATCCCAGAGGCATATCGGACACCTATTATTTATTCATTGCCTAAAATTCACAAAAACAAAGTAAAACCTCCCCCCAGACCCATTGTCAATGGAATTGATTCCCTAACTGCAAGAATGAGACAATACATTGACAACTACTTACAATCTGCTATGAAGAACACCAAATCCTACTTAAGAGACACGAAGCAGATACTCCAGATCCTAGAAGAATTACCGAAAGATGGGGGCCCTTGGATCTTAGCAACAGCGGATGTGTCTGCGCTGTACACAATAATTTTCAACCATCAGGCATGCAAAGCCACTAAATGGGGATTAAGGAAACACACCGAACTATCATGCCCCCAAAGGACATATCTAGTTAAGTGTTTAGACTTTTGTCTCAAAAATAGTTACTTTTGGTACGATCGTAACTATTACTACCAAAAAACTGGCCTTGCGATGGGTGCTAAATTTGCATCCAGCATAGCCAGTCTTTTCATGGCCAAATGGGAAAACGAAATCGTCTTTACAGACGCACCTACCGAGCTTGTCATTTTCAAATGATACATCAATGATATTTTTATTTTGTGGAAAGGAGAAGAAACACGATTGGTACAATTTCTGGGAAATCTAAACGTGAATAACAGGAACATCACTTTAACATGGGATATAAGTAAACACAACATGACATTTTTAGATTTAGAAATAATGCAGGAAGATCATACACTTAGCATCAAAACACATTTTAAAAATGTTGACAAGAATAGTTACTTACTGATGGAGAGCTGCCACCATCAGAATTGGTTCTGCAATATCCCCATGGACAATTAATGCGTCTACGCAGGAATTGCACGAAGAATGATGATTTCCTTGTCCAGAAAAGATAGGCCATGGATTCATCAACAAAGGCTAAAACTATGACCACATCAAAGAAAAAATACAAGAAGTAGAAAAGATGGATCGAATCACACTGATTAAAGATAAACAAAAACAAGACTCCAGAACCAATGTAGCACCAATCATCTTGAATTACAATGCCTAACATAAAAATGTTGAGAAAATTATTAAATGTCATTGGAATATTTTACTAACAGATACACATTTGAAATCACTCCTTGTGCAGATACCGAAATTTGTGTATTAGAGAGCTCCAACACTAATGCCCTGTACACACAGTCGGATTTTCCGACGAAAAAAGTGCGATCGGATTGTGTTGTCGGAAATTCCGATCATGTGTGGGCTCCATCGGACTTTTTCTGTCGGAATCTCCGACACACAAAGTTTGAGAGCAGGCTATAAAACTTTCCGACAACAAAATCCGTTTGGTTAAATTCCGATCGTGTGTACACAAATCCGATGCACAAAGTGCTGCGCATGGTCAGAATAAATTAAGAGATGAAAGCTATTGGCTACTGCCCCGTTTATAGTCCCGACGTACGTGTTTTACGTCACCGCGTTCAGAACGATCGGATTTTCCAACAACTTTGTGCCACCGTGTGTATGCAAGACAAGTTTGAGCCAACATCCGTCAGAAAAAAGCCATGGATTTTGTTGTCGGAATGTCCGATCAATGTCCGATCGTGTGTACAGGGCATTAGAGACAAAATAGTTAAAAACATCCCAGACCCCCCCCAAAATTGGCTATACGTTCTTCACAGGAAAAGGGTTCTACCCATGTAGACGTTGCTTCGCTTTCACAAAGACCAAAGGACCAGCAGAAAAATATTTAAGTTCACATCTACTAGCACTGGTAACACATATGAAGTCGATGATTTTATCTGTTGCAACACAGAAGGGGCTGTCTATGCCCTCGAATGCAGTTGTGGGTTACAGTACATTGGACGCACAAAGAGACCCCTGAAAGTGCGAATTAAAGCGGAGGTTCACTAAAAAAAATATTAAAAGCCAGCAGCTACAAATACTGCAGCTGCTGACTTTTAATACATGGACACTTACCTGTCCAGGGAGCCCGCGATGTCGGCAGCCGAAGCCGATCCGTCCTTCGGCTCTTGGCTGCTGCCGCCGCCATCCTCCGTAAAGGAATAAGGAAGTGAAGCCGTGTTGCTTCACTCCCTGGTTCCCTACTGCGCATGCGCGAGTCGCGCTACACGTCTTCTCTGGTCCCTGCTGTGTTGTGTCTCACAGAACACAGTGGTGGAGGAGAGCGTAGGCTCCGGAAGTGGCGTAGGTCACCGCAAGCTCTGCGGTGATCTATGCCAGGAAGTGGGAGCAAATACCTGTATTAGACAGGTATCTGCTCCCTCCTCCCCCCTAAAAGGTTCCAAATGTGACACCGGAAGGGGGGGAGGAATCCAAAAAGTGGAAGTTCCATTTTTGGGTGGAACTCCACTTTAAGGAACACATACAAAACATTATCAAAGGATTCGATAAACACAGTGTTTCTAAACATTTTGCTACACATCATAAACAAGACCCCAAACATCTCAGATTTTGAGGCATTGAACCTTACAAGAAACATTGGAGGGGCGGGCACAAAGTCAGAACCCTTAGCCAGCTAGAGTCAAAATGGATTTTTATTTTAGATACCTTCATGCCTCGGGGTCTTAATATAGAATTTGATCTTAACTGTTTTATTAGTGATTTTTAAGACTTTTTATGGGTTGGTTTTAAAGGGAGATTTTATGGCTTCCTAACCTCCCTCATTGTCAATTACCCATTAATTTTAATTTTATATGATTTTATCATGATTCTATTGTATACCTTCTCCTTGCTTGACATCATTTCCGGAGTCCTACGAAAAGTTATTTTATTACCCTCTGCCCCCTTTTAAATTATTTCCTATATTTTTATATATTTTATTCTCCTGGTTTATATATTCCTTTTTGGTCTGTATTTAATGTTTTAATATTTATTAAAACATACTTTTACCCTGTGCCATTATTTATCCATTATTCTAGCCGATATATTACAGTTTTGGCACCTATATAGTTTGCTCATTATCATTTACCCTGCCCAGATATCAGTATGTTTGTATAGATACATATATTGTTTCTATATTTGTCATGTCATGGGAGCCGTGACTTGACGCTCCTATGTCCTCATTGAACCATAACAAAATGGCCACGATCGTAGCCCCATAGAACCATCCCACAGAAAATGGCCGTTCCTATGTTTTCAATGGACGGTCTCCAAGAAAATGGCCAACCGGCAATAACACACTAGCTATTTAAAGACACTTCCATTGCCCATAATCTATCCCCGATGAAGTCATGCGACAGTGATGACACGAATTGGATACGGACACCGGAAGTGACGCTCTTTCCGCGAGCTCGCCGCTCGTTGGATACAATGCACTACTGTTTTTATTGAATGTGAGTACCTGACTCTTTTTGTTTAAATAAACGCACTGAGTATTTAAACATACACTATAGAGCTTCTTTTATATTTCCCTACCTTACCTGGTTTGGCATATTCTTGAGCGTTGCCTGGCTATTCATTTGGTCCTGGAGAAAGGCATCATCCCCTAGGCTCTACACTCACTGGAACCCCCCAGGGGGAACCGTTGAGAGAGCCCTCTCTCTTTCCTCAGAGTGATCATCCATCCCCTTGTTTTCTTTGAATACTGCATACCTTACAGCAGTAAGGTAAGAAGTTAGTACACCTGTGGGTGTCATTTTGCACTGAAGAGTCACACACCAAAGTCACAATGCCACCTGTTGATGCCAGTTAGCACCTTATGGTTTGTACCTTGCACCTACTATTGGTTGGAAGATTGCATTACTTCCAGATTGTGATTCATTTGCACTATCTGCACTCTTATATACACATTTTTTTTGTTGAATTATTATTTTTCTTATGCATTGTGATTTTTTGATTTATACACTACAGTCACTTTATTTGCTATTATTATTGCTATTATTGCACTGACCACTGTTATATTACTTTTTTACTTACTGTTGTAATTACCACAGCTGTTTCATCTGAGGAAAATCCTGAAAACATGACCTGCTGAGAGTACTTGAGGACTGGAGTTGAGAAACATTGGTGTAGTCTAGTCAGTGAACGTGAGGTCTTGTTTAGTCACAGATGACTATCCCTGAGTCCCTGATTAGCTCAGTTGCATTGTGTCCTGGTAATTACAAGAGCTGAGAATATTTGCATGGTACACAAACAAGTTCTAGGTCTGCAAAACTTCCGTAAAGGAATCCATCCACAGAATACCTCATCCTCCCTAGGATCCATAGGATCATCTACATTCTTGTGACTACCCACACCTTACAGGACCCGGGTGCCACTTGGAGGAATCCAGCAATACGTGAGATCACAGACATCCATAGCCACTTACCACCCAAGCCTTATCTGACCCAATTCGGCGTATGCCCTGTCGGATCCACCTCATCTGGTAAGCCTTTTCTTCTCCTGGTGGTAGTGAGCTGATTTGCGTTTTTTTGGGACACTGGAATTACCTGTCTATAATATGTCTTACAAGGACAAATCACTGTTTTTTATTCATAACATCCACATCAGAACTTCCTACCTATGAATAGTTCTTTGCATAGGCGATCCTTTTCACTGGGACACCAGAACACCCTTTTTATTAGGGTGTCCCACACAGGTGCTCCAGTGTATACTATAGGGGTGACTCCATTTGTGAAGCTTGTACTAAACAGGTAAAGTATTGAAGCTTGACAAAGGACAATAAAAATTCTACATCTTGGAACTCTGCCAAAACAGACAATTGTACCCCACTTCCAAGCAATGTTTCATATTCCTATTTCTGTCATCAAATATCTGTGTGCTAATATACCTATTTTTTTACATAGGGGATAAATGACTCGGAGGACACCCCTCATCCGAGGAGACAACAGACCCCCCACCTCATGAAGAAGTGGAGACCCACCAAAGCCAACAGGTGGAGGAGGAGGAAGGAGACGTGGTGGAACTAGTCACCACAACAGGTGAGTGTCTGCGACCACAGGCTCATGTAAGAGATGGATGCCGGCAGATTTATAATACTGTACATGGTGTGTTTTTGTTTCTATCTTTTTAGGTGATCGTGATGTTGTGGATCCAGGGCATTTCACCTCAGAAAGTGCACAGATCCTGATCAGGGAGATCATGGGTGTAATAGGGACTTGGAAAACATCCAGAAAAGCATCAAGGATGTTCAAAAAAATGAAGAACATCATTGATGTTTTAGGGAGAGTTTAAAACCCCTCAAAATCCCATTTTTTTGTGCTTTTTGTGAGCTAAAAATGTTTACCATTTTTTGACATATTTGCGAAAAGCCAAATTTTGAAGATGCACACAGTGTGTCAACATGTGCTATCTGCCATCATGGGAGATCAATGTAGACGTTTTGGGGGTGCAACCCCTTCCTCAATAATAATGTAGCTGTGAGGAAGGGCTGGCACCCACAAAACACGTCCCTTGATCCCCCATGATGGCAGTTAGCACATGTTGACATACGACAATTTGTGTGCATCTTTAAAATCTGGCTTTTCTAGGGGTGACTTCACCCCATCTGAACGTAATATCAAACACAGTTTGTAAATACTCATGTCTGATATTGCCTTCAAGTTCTACCAAATGTGAACTTTGTAAGTTCAAGATTTGTGTCTTTCTTGTTGGTTTTAAACATGCCTGTTTTATCTTAAATGGACATTTCTACTTTTTCTAATGTGACCCCAAAAATTGTTATACAACAAACATGTTGGTTTGTTTTAAAAACCTTTTCTAAATGCACATGTGATTGTGCTTGGTATTAAAAAGATTGCTAATCAAGAATGTGTGGATTATTGTTTCAATGCTCCAAAACTTTTGTTGTGCTCTAATTGGTGTTTTCAGTGACAATGGGGGTTATTTCCTAAGGGAAAATCCACTTTGCACTACAAGTGCAGTTTCAAGTGCACTTCTAGTGCAAAGTATCTTTGCCTTTAGTAAATAACACCCAACAATGCTTTGTAATGTTACACAATCACACCATGTTCAGGACTCACCACATTTCTGTCAAGGTCAGCTAAAAGAAACACAAGTAGTAAATGATTTTAGTACTTAATTTTTTTTTATTTGAAAAAGGTTTCAGACATTGTCTGGCATATTGATAGCCCCCCTACCCGCAAAGTATTCAAGGTATCTTAGACGGACATCACGGGCACTCAGGGAGGGCAAGTCAGGATGGCCACTTTCAAGCGCCGTCAGGGTTGGTTTATTTTGAATTCCATTCTCAGGCCCAACTGAGCCAGCATAGTTGGCAGAATTTTGCCGTAAAAAGTTGTGTAGAACACAGCATGCCAGGATGATGTGATTCAATTTGTACTCCGCCATGTGTATGGGTGTAAGAAATAGGCGGAACCGTCTGGCCATGATTCCAAACGTGTTCTCCACCACTCTTCTGGCTCTGGCCAGCCGGTAATTAAAAACCTTCTGGTCCGGGGTGAGGTTCCTCATCGGGAATGGCCGCATAAGATGGTCCCCCAGCGCAAATGCTTCATCCGCTACGAAGATGAATGTGAGTCCTTCCACATTGTCTTCTGGAGGTGGCAAGTCCAAGTTGCCATTCTGGAGACGCCTGTAGAACTCCGTCTGGGCAATGACTCCACCATCAGACATCCGATCATTCTTCCCCACATCCACATCCAGGAACTCGTAAGTAGCCGACGCCACCGCCAACATCACAATACTATTGAACCCCTTATAGTTGAAATAGTATGACCCCGAGTTGGGTGGTGGGGATGATGTGGACGTGTTTCCCATCAATTGCCCATCTGCAGTTAGGAAAGTCCCACCGCTGGGCAAAGTGGGAGGCCACAGTCTGCCATTCCTGTGACGTGGAAGGAAACTGTGGAGTCAAACAACAATAACAAATTTGTCATTTTGCACATAAACAGGGAAAGCAGATTAGACACAAACATTCTTGGCCAACATCAAGATAAAATTTATTTGAGGGAGTTTTTAAAGACCAAAGTATAAGGTACAGCTATCAGACCCCCCCCCTCATGGGCCATTTCTAACATTATGGGGGGGTTGGATAGGTAACCCTCTCCACTTCATTGAGAGATGAATGCCTAAATAATGTGTATTACTTTGGCCAGCCCCTCCTTAGTTACACTATTGGCAGCCCACTGGACAGGTAAGAAGTGTCATAATACAAAGATATAAATACACACTGTACACATTTGAGCACATTTGGAAATTCTGCTATTACCCATCAAGATAATAATAGGATACAAAAACTTTAAACAGTACCATTTGAAAGTATTCAGGCAGGCCCTTGCACTACATGCTTTGGGGAATTCATCCATACATCTGACCACTAAAGAGATGGCTATAGTGTGTATGGGTTTTGCAAAGTCAGCAGATAGATGATTGAGGATAGATAGAGAATTGGTATCAGCTGACTTAGCAGTTGGGGGGAGGGAGGGTTCCAAATGATTTGGGGACCCCCCAAAAAAAGCCTCTGGCATTCTGCCTGAATTTAAAGCACAAGTCACATTTAAAAACATTTTAGGGGGTGTTTGGGGTAAAGCACTACTATGGAGCTGATAAAATACATTGTTAAGTGACTACATGAGGTAAATATAGGGCCAGGAGACCATGCTGGGGAGGTAAGTGAAGGCAAATATGTATGAAGGAGAAAAAAAATAATTACAGAAAAATCAAGCATGCATGAGAACAAAGGGGACATTCACAGCATATTACAAACATGGTAATTAGGGAATGAGGAAAGAAATACAATATATTATCAAACATTAAATACAATAAAATGTGATATTAAAGGATAAAAATCTTACCTTAACATACTCCTTCTGTAGGACCTGGATGATGGCAGAACAGGTCTCCGGGATAATGATCCCCAGAGGGGATGCCTGTCGAGAACTTGGGGGGAGATGCCTGTCGAGAACTTGGTCCTGCAGACTTCTCCCTGTCACCAAGTACCACAGGGTGGCGACTAGCCTCTGCTCCGGAGTGATGGCTTGCCTCATGCAGGTATCCTGCCTGCTAATATAAGGGGTCAGCAAAACCAACAAACAGTGAATTACGGGGTCCGTCATCCGGAAAAATTTCCTGAAATCATCAGGATTATTCTCACGGAGCAAAGGCATATGACAGAACTGGTCATGTTGGAGCAACCAATTCTTGGTCCATGAACTCCTCCCCACCCTGTTTATGGACTGGGCTTGTGTCAAGGTAAGCACCCCAACACCAAGCCCCCACACAGCACGAACTCTACAAGGAGTATGTATACGCAACATGGGTAGAAAACCGTCGGCTGCTCAGAAGGAAGTAACAGAACGCACTGAAGAACAGCAAGGCCTATGAAGAGCAACCTGAAAAACAGTAACGAACGAACAAGAACACAATGACAAGAGTCACGCGTAACTCACTGCACGCACTGAAGACCAGATACAAACCCACAAGCACAAACTGAACGGCAGAAAACGATCTGAAAACCACGAGTCTGAAAAAGCGCAAATCGTCTCTCACCAAACTTTTACTAACACAAGATTATCAAAAGGAGCCCAAAGGGTGCCGCGCTTGGTTCTGAACTGGCCTTTTCTAGTCTTGTCGTACGTGGAGTATATCATCGCGTTCTTGGCGATCGGAAATTCCGACAACTTTGTGTGACCGTGCATACGCAAAACAAGTTTGAGCCAACATCTGTCAGAAAAAATCCATGGATTTTGTTGTCGGAATGTCTGATCAATGTCCGATCGTGTGTACGGGGCATAATAAAAACACATTGGACTGCATTCAGTGTGAACCAGCCTTAAGTACATTTTTCAACCCTTGGGATTCTTAAAGGAATTAAAAGGCAAAGACACTTGGCACCTGATGCTGGCAGGCCCCATCCACTCCTGGAAGTGCGTTGCTTAAACATGCATCAGCCAGCTTCATTGGATAAAGCTTAGAGACCTTTACTGTAAATTTGGTCTTTTTATCACAACTCTCCCATTCTTCATCAATGAGCTTTTAACTCCATCATTATGGGAAAAGAAGTTCTTCCTTTTTCACATTTGGAAATATCTGCATGTGTTTGCGATGGTTGGGCCTGGGTCTTGCCTGTTCCTTATCCATGTTTGCTACAAGGCATTTTCTATTGCGCTGATGTAAATGCATCTGAGCCATTGCCACATGAGCTGCTTGAGGAGCATGAAAGCCACCCTGTGCGGGAATGTGAGGAATGCATATTGTCTTGGTCAGGAATTGACCAGTGGTGGGTCTTAGATTTTCTGGAGTGTTTGCGTTTAGGGCTTCTGCTCCTAAAATCATACAGAACACCATACTGCATTCCTTGAGCACTCTTTTGACGCTATGTTCCACACTGCCTCCTTGTACCTTTGTGAATCTTCTCTGCCACTGAAAGGTGGGGTGAGCTCATATGTGAAAAAAATAAAAAAATAAAAAAGAACACATATCATGGAAAAAAACCCATAATTCTGTCACTAAGAAAAAAAAAGCAGGTACCTTGTCTCTTTAAGACCCATCCACTTTTATCTACTTAGTTAAGCAGCAGCAGGTGAGGTCAGACAACCTTCCAGAGGCAGACAGGAGACACAGAATCTGAGACAAAACCAGTCAGACTGTCTAACCCCCGGGAACACACAGCACAGCAGGGGAGCAAACAGCAACAAGTCTTTACCACACAAGAAAAAACTGGCAGGACCGCAGAGAGAGGAGAGAAACCAATTCCTCTGTCGGCTCTAAGACTGTTTATTATTCTTTCTATCTCAAATAAAAATTGTGTGGAATATATTTGACATTACAAAGTCCAGAAAATATGATTCTCTTTGGATAAAACGTTGCATCAAACTGACATACAACGTGGTGTTAAATAAAAGATTAGAACTGACTTCGCTCAGAGGCCAGGTATAGATACATACATACAAGTATTAAGTCAGAACTTTACACCTCTTCTGTCCGGAGGTTCTAAGACTGTTTAAGCTGCTGCTTGGTGACTGGTGGTCGTTACCCTGTGCCACCCATCTCCCTGCCCTCTGTGACATCATCCACCACTGCTCTCAGACTGAAGACAAAGCCAGGAGAGCGCCACACTGCCTATACAAGACAGCAAAACCACAATGGTGACATTGCAGAGCTTACTAATACCACACCTTTAAAATATTTGTGCTATCCAAGCAACTTTGCCCGCAACCCAGCACAAGGGATACCCAGTTTCAGGATGCAATGCTATCCAACATTCTGGGCCTTCCAACTCAATGAGATGCTGAACATGGAGGGGCAGTGCAGTAGGGGATATATCCTTGCAGCAAACAAAGTACTTACCACTGCAATCCACAGGTGGCCTGGAGCAGACCAAAAAAAAAAAGCACACGGCAATGGGGGAGGAGCTGTATTTTATTCAGCTAGGAAAAGGTGGTCATGTGGGCGCCAGACAGGCGTTAACTCCTTGTGTGCTGACATGAGTTATGGCCAGGAAATATATATATATACTATGCATCCAGTGTAGCCTATAGCTACAGTGCATTCTGTTGTGTACTATGAAATCAATGGATGGTGCTGCGCTCTAAGTAAAACTTCACAAATATATAAGTGCTGTGTGACTGATATAAAGTGCTAAATAAACTCCAAAATATTGCAATAAGAGTAAAATGATGAAACAGAGCGAATTCTACATGGTGTACAATCTAAAAGTGCAAAATGCTCATGAATAATATGTCGACTAAAATATAAAAAAAAGTACAAATGGTGCAAAGAAATAACATCTAAGGCTCATTTCATACTGAGGCGCTTTTCAGGAGCTTTCACGCTAAAAAAAGCGATGGCAAAGCTCACAAAAACCTATTTTCATTAAAATCAATGAATGCTTTCACACTGGGGCAGTGCGCTGGCAGGGTGGTGAAAAAATGCCCCTCTCCATTGAAATGAATGCAAAGCACTTAAAAAGCGCCTGAAAGGCTCCTCAAAAGCACCTGAAAAGCTCTTCAAAAGTGCTTAGTGTTTTACTGGCAGTTTACAAGCACCTCAGTGTGAAAGTGGCCTAAAATATAAACAAATAAAGTGCAAAATGCTCATACAGTGAACATCTTCTAATGTGCAAGAAAAAGTGCCAATAGTGCCAAATAATAACATCTAAAACAGTGCTATCAAACACTGAAGAAAGTGCTAGTATCAAAGGGAGACTAAGAGCAAGGATGATGGGGTAGAATCCAAAGTAAACATAAATCTTCAAATAGTCACTGGTAAATAAAGTGCAACACAAATGGTGGTGTGCTGGTGTGAATAAATGGTGTTTTTTCTTCGGTGTGATCACAAATCAGAGTGAAGTGGCTCCTTACCTTACTGCTGTTACAGGGATGAGCTTCGAGTCCGAGTCAAACCCATGTTCGACTTGAACATCGCATGTTCGACCGTTCGTCGAATTGCGAACGTTATGGGCAGTTCGCACCAAATTCGAGTGGCGCGTCACGGCCCATAATTCGCTGCGGCATCGCAGTGCATTGCTGCCTGATGATTGGCCAAGCATGCACTATGACCCGCATGCTTGGCCAATCACAGCTCCGTCTGCACAGAGTGCCGTAATTGGCCAAAGCCAGGGTGGCTTCGGCCAATTATGGCTCAGGGGGTTTAGTACACGCCCTACACTATATAAGGCTGCCTGCGTGGCGGCCTTGTTCAGTGTGTTGCGGCGGCGGAGACAGAGAGACAGTGTAATTTGATTTAAGTTAGATAGAGTAGGCAGGCGAGTCAGTTAGCTGCACTTACAGTGTATTGTGTATATACATGCATCCTAGGTGTTGTATATATATCTATATATATATATATATAGATATATATACACTGTATTCAGTTTAGCTAGATCCATTCCTGTTATTCTCTTCTTACTGACAGGCAGGCAGGTCTTTTTACAGTATTTACAGCTACCTGAAGAAAATTGCTGGTGTTCTTCTGATCCTATTAGTACCACAGGTAGGCAGCTACAGTATTTACAGTTAGTGTAGTGCGTCCTCTGCACAGTGTGCACCTAAAGCTACCTGAAGAAAATTGCTGGTGTTCTTCTGATCCTATTAGTACCGCAGGGAGCTGTAGTATTTACAGTTAGTGTAGTGCGTCCTTTGCACAGTGTGCACCTAAAGCTACCTGAAGAAAATTGGTGGTGTTCTTCTGATCCTATTAGTACCGCAGGCAGCTGCAGTATTTACAGTTAGTGCAGTGTGTCCTCTGCACAGTGTGCACCTAAAGCTACCTGAAGACAATTGCTGTTGTTCTGATCCTATTAATACCACAGGCAGGAAGCTGCAGTACTTACAGTTGGTGTAGTGCGTCCTCTGCACAGTGTGCACCTAAAGCTACCCGAAGAAAATTGATGGTGTTCTTCTGATCCTATTGGACCGCAGGCAGCTGCAGTATTTACAGTTAGTGTAGTGCGTCCTCTGCACAGTGTGCACCTAAAGCTACCTGAAGACAATTGCTGTTGTTCTGATCCTGTTAATACTACAGGCAGGCAGCTGCAGTATTTACAGTTAGTGTAGTGCATCCTCTGCACAGTGTGCACCTAAAGCTACAGTACCTGAAGAAAATTGGTGGTGTTCTTCTGATCCTATTAGTACCACAGGCAGGCAGCTGCAGTATTTACAGTTAGAGTAGTGCGTTCTCTGCACAGTGTGCACCTACAGCTACCTGAAGAAAATTGGTGGTGTTCTTCTGATCCTATTAGTACCGCAGGCAGCTGCAGTATTTAAAGTGAGTGTAGTGCGTCCTCTGCACAGTGTGCACCTAAAGCTACCTAAAGACAATTGCTGTTGTTCTGATCCTAATAATACCACAGGCAGGCAGCTGCAGTACTTACAGTTAGTGTAGTGTGTCCTCTGCACAGTGTGCACCTAAAGCTACCTGAAGAAAATTGGTGGTGTTCTTCTGATCCTATTAGTACTGCAGGCAGCTGCAGTATTTAGAGTTAGTGTAGTGCGTCCTCTGCACAGTGTGCACCTAAAGCTACCTGAAGACAATTGCTGATCCTATTAATACCACAGGCAGGCAGCTGCAGTATTTACAGTTAGTGTACTGCATCCTCTGCAGTGTGCACCTAAAGCTACCTGAAGACAATTGCTGTTGTTCTGATCCTATTAATACCACAGACAGGCACCTGCAGTATTTACAGTTACTGTACTGTGTCCTCTGCACAGTGTTCACCTAAAGCTACCTGAAGAAAATTGGTGGTGTTCTTCTGATCATATTAGTACCACAGGCAGGCAGCTACAGTATTTACAGTTAGTGTACTGTGTCCTCTGCACAGTGTGCACCTAAGGCTACCTGAAGACAATTGCTGTTGTTCTGATCCTATTAATACCACAGGCAGGCAGCTGCAGTATTTACAGTTAGTGTACTGTGTCCTCTGCACAGTGTGCACCTAAGGCTACCTGAAGACAATTGCTGTTGTTCTGATCCTATTAATACCACAGGCAGGCAGCTGCAGTATTTACAGTTAGTGTACTGTGTCCTCTGCACAGTGTGCACCTAAGGCTACCTGAAGACAATTGCTGGTGTTCTCATACTAATAATACTACAGGCAGGCAGTTGATTCTGCTAGCTGCAGTATCAGTATTTATATACATCCCAGCTTTGTGCAGCTACATCTCACTGCAGGCCATTAATATGTCTGAAGGCCAACAAGGAGAGGCCGACAGTCACAAGCCAATAAAAGATGGCAAGCAGGCTCTGTGGCTAGAGGCAACAGTGCTGGTCGTGGAGAAGGTGCATCCTCATCAGCACGTGGCCGTGGGACACGCTTTCTTTTTTTGACAGCTGGCCGTGTTGAGCCGCAACATGCCGAAGACTTGGTAGAGTGGATGACAAAGCCGTCCTCGTCCTCCTCATTCCCAGGCTCAGGGTACTTTGTCTGTCAAAGCAGCTGCCAACGCGGCCTCTTCCCTCGGCTCAATGGCATCAGTCACTCCTTCCCTAGCCCCACCATGTCCTCCTGAGGAGTCCCCCGAACTGTTTGACCACAGTGTTGGGTACATGCTCCAGGAGGATGCCCAGCGTTTTGAAGGCTCCGATGATGGTACCCAACTAGAGGAAGGCAGTAACGTGAGCCCAGAGAGAGGGGGTGCCCAAGAAGGACCGCAATCTGGCAGTCATGTTCCCCCAGCTGAAGCATACTGCCAGCTTTGCTTCAGTGATGAGGAGGGAGGGGATGATAAGGTCACTGACTCCACATGGGTGCCTGATAGGAAAGAGGAGGAGGCACATCTCCAATGAGGCAGGATGCCCTCCAGGGGCCAGCTTAAGGGCAGCACACTGACTGCATCACACCGCAGAGCTCCGCATGTGCAGGGCGCTGCTGTCTCTACGCGTTATTCCAAAAGTTCTTTGGTGTGTGCCTTTTCTGAGACAAGTGCATCAGATTCCACCGCTGCTATTTGCAACATATGTCTCAAGCGTATCTCGCGTGGCCAAAACATCACCCGCTTGGGCACCACATGCTTGACCAGACATATATCGACCTGCCATGCAGTTTGTTGGCAAGTGTACCTAAAATATCCACACCAAAGAACAAAGCGAACCTCTCCTTGCTCCTCATCAGCTGGGATCTCCAACCCCACTATACCTTCAGTCCTCTCTGAAACCTGCACTGAGAGGAATGAAGGTGTAGAATTTGGTGTGTCACAGCCAAGTACTTGCGGGCAATCTGCTATCGTTACACTGACATCAGATTGTACCAGGCAAATTTCCCTGCCCCAGCTGCTGCACCACCGATAGAAGTTTGCTCCCAGCCATCCACATGCCCAGCAGTTGAATGCTAGCTTGGCTAAATTTCTAGCACTTCAACTGATGCCTTTTTAGTTGGTAGACTCTGCCCCCTTCCGTGAGTTTGTGGAAGGTGCGGTTCCTCAGTGGCTGGTTCCTCATATGCCACTTTTTCTCATGGAAGGCGATTCTGTCTCTCTACCTGCATATGGAAAGCAATCTCTTTGCCTCGCTGGACAGGGCGTTCAGCGGTAAGGTGCATATTACTGCTGACTCATGGTCCAGCAGGCATGGATAGGGATGTTACCTATCTTTCACCACGCACTGGGTGACTCTTCTGGCACCTGGGAAGGATGCAGGATAGTGTGCAGTAGTGTTGGAGGTTGTTCCACCACCACCCCTCCAAAATTCTACTAGTGTTAATTCTGCCACACCTCTCTCCTCCACCCTCTCCTCTTCTTCTTCCTCCATGGCCTCTTCCTGTGCTGATTTGTCCTCGGAACCAGCGGTGCTCTGTAGGCGTTCAAGGGGCTACGCAAGCACGCAGGCAAAAGATGCCATGCGGTGCTTGAGCTAGTGTGCTTGGGGGACAGGACAGGAGGCTCTGCAGGGGCAGGTTCAGAGGTGGTTGACGCCACGCCAGCTTAAGCCAGGTATGGTGGTTTGCGACAAAGGCACCAACCTCCTGTCTGCCCTCCGACAGGGACAACTGATCCATGTGCCCTGTTTGGCTCACATCCTTAACTTGGTGGTGCAGCAGTTCTTGGGCAGGTACCCGGTCTAATGCCCCGTACACACGGTCGGATTTTCCGATGGAAAATGTCTGATCGGAGCGTGTTGTCAGAAATTCCGACCGTGTGTGGGCTCCATCGGACATTTTCCATTTGATTTTCCGACACACAAAGTTGGAGAGCAGGAGATAAAATTTTCCGACAACAAAATCCGTTGTCGGAAATTCCAATTGTGTGTACACAAATCCGACGGACAAAGTGCCACGCATGCTCAGAATAAATAAAGAGATGAAAGCTATTGGCCACTGCCCCGTTTATAGTCCCGACGTACGTGTTTTACGTCACCGCGTTTAGAACGATCGGATTTTCCGACAACTTTGTGCGACCGTGTGTAGACAAAACAAGTTTGAGCCAACATCCGTCGGAAAAAATCCTAGGATTTTGTTGTCGGAATGTCCGAACAAAGTTCGACCGTGTGTACGCCCTATAAGTTTTATTCTGTTTAGAAAAACGAATGTCATGGAAGAGTTTAATTCCTAAAGTAGCTCTTAACCAAAACCAAAAATGTAATATATTGAAGCTTACAGTAGATGTAGTGGCTGCATGAGTTTTAAAATATTTGTAAATTGTTACCCCAACACTTCACTGGTGTGAATAAATGGTGTTTTTTCTTCGGTGTGATCACAAATCAGAGTGAAGTGGCTCCTTACCTTACTGCTGTTACAGGGATGAGCTTCGAGTCCGAGTCAAACCCATGTTCGACTTGAACATCGCATGTTCGACCGTTCGTCGAATTGCGAACGTTATGGGCAGTTCGCACCAAATTCGAGTGGCGCGTCACGGCCCATAATTCGCTGCGGCATCGCAGTGCATTGCTGCCTGATGATTGGCCAAGCATGCACTATGACCCGCATGCTTGGCCAATCACAGCTCCATCTGCACAGAGTGCCGTAATTGGCCAAAGCCAGGGTGGCTTCGGCCAATTATGGCTCAGGGGGTTTAGTACACGCCCTACACTATATAAGGCTGCCTGCGTGGCGGCCTTGTTCAGTGTGTTGCGGCGGCGGAGACAGAGAGACAGTGTAATTTGATTTAAGTTAGATAGAGTAGGCAGGCGAGTCAGTTAGCTGCACTTACAGTGTATTGTGTATATACATGCATCCTAGGTGTTGTATATATATCTATATATATATATATATATATAGATATATATACACTGTATTCAGTTTAGCTAGATCCATTCCTGTTATTCTCTTCTTACTGACAGGCAGGCAGGTCTTTTTACAGTATTTACAGCTACCTGAAGAAAATTGCTGGTGTTCTTCTGATCCTATTAGTACCACAGGTAGGCAGCTACAGTATTTACAGTTAGTGTAGTGCGTCCTCTGCACAGTGTGCACCTAAAGCTACCTGAAGAAAATTGCTGGTGTTCTTCTGATCCTATTAGTACCGCAGGGAGCTGTAGTATTTACAGTTAGTGTAGTGCGTCCTTTGCACAGTGTGCACCTAAAGCTACCTGAAGAAAATTGGTGGTGTTCTTCTGATCCTATTAGTACCGCAGGCAGCTGCAGTATTTACAGTTGGTGCAGTGTGTCCTCTGCACAGTGTGCACCTAAAGCTACCTGAAGACAATTGCTGTTGTTCTGATCCTATTAATACCACAGGCAGGCAGCTGCAGTATTTACAGTTAGTGTAGTGCATCCTCTACACAGTGTGCATCTAAAGCTACCTGAAGAAAATTGGTGGTGTTCTTCTGATCCTATTAGTACCACAGGCAGCTGCAGTATTTACAGTGAGTGTAGTGCGTTCTCTGCACAGTGTGCACCTAAAGCTACCTGAAGACAATTGCTGTTGTTCTGATCCTATTAATACCACAGGCAGGAAGCTGCAGTACTTACAGTTGGTGTAGTGCGTCCTCTGCACAGTGTGCACCTAAAGCTACCCGAAGAAAATTGATGGTGTTCTTCTGATCCTATTGGACCGCAGGCAGCTGCAGTATTTACAGTTAGTGTAGTGCGTCCTCTGCACAGTGTGCACCTAAAGCTACCTGAAGACAATTGCTGTTGTTCTGATCCTGTTAATACTACAGGCAGGCAGCTGCAGTATTTACAGTTAGTGTAGTGCATCCTCTGCACAGTGTGCACCTAAAGCTACAGTACCTGAAGAAAATTGGTGGTGTTCTTCTGATCCTATTAGTACCACAGGCAGGCAGCTGCAGTATTTACAGTTAGAGTAGTGCGTTCTCTGCACAGTGTGCACCTACAGCTACCTGAAGAAAATTGGTGGTGTTCTTCTGATCCTATTAGTACCGCAGGCAGCTGCAGTATTTAAAGTGAGTGTAGTGCGTCCTCTGCACAGTGTGCACCTAAAGCTACCTAAAGACAATTGCTGTTGTTCTGATCCTAATAATACCACAGGCAGGCAGATGCAGTACTTACAGTTAGTGTAGTGTGTCCTCTGCACAGTGTGCACCTAAAGCTACCTGAAGAAAATTGGTGGTGTTCTTCTGATCCTATTAGTACTGCAGGCAGCTGCAGTATTTAGAGTTAGTGTAGTGCGTCCTCTGCACAGTGTGCACCTAAAGCTACCTGAAGACAATTGCTGATGTTCTGATCCTATTAATACCACAGGCAGGCAGCTGCAGTATTTACAGTTAGTGTACTGCATCCTCTGCAGTGTGCACCTAAAGCTACCTGAAGACAATTGCTGTTGTTCTGATCCTATTAATACCACAGACAGGCACCTGCAGTATTTACAGTTACTGTACTGTGTCCTCTGCACAGTGTTCACCTAAAGCTACCTGAAGAAAATTGGTGGTGTTCTTCTGATCATATTAGTACCACAGGCAGGCAGCTACAGTATTTACAGTTAGTGTACTGTGTCCTCTGCACAGTGTGCACCTAAAGCTACCTGAAGACAATTGCTGTTGTTCTGATCCTATTAATACCACAGGCAGGCAGCTGCAGTATTTACAGTTAGTGTACTGTGTCCTCTGCACAGTGTGCACCTAAGGCTACCTGAAGACAATTGCTGTTGTTCTGATCCTATTAATACCACAGGCAGGCAGCTGCAGTATTTACAGTTAGTGTACTGTGTCCTCTGCACAGTGTGCACCTAAGGCTACCTGAAGACAATTGCTGGTGTTCTCATACTAATAATACTACAGGCAGGCAGTTGATTCTGCTAGCTGCAGTATCAGTATTTATATACATCCCAGCTTTGTGCAGCTACATCTCACTGCAGGCCATTAATATGTCTGAAGGCCAACAAGGAGAGGCCGACAGTCACAAGCCAATAAAAGATGGCAAGCAGGCTCTGTGGCTAGAGGCAACAGTGCTGGTCGTGGAGAAGGTGCATCCTCATCAGCACGTGGCCGTGGGACACGCTTTCTTTTTTTTGACAGCTGGCCGTGTTGAGCCGCAACATGCCGAAGACTTGGTAGAGTGGATGACAAAGCCGTCCTCGTCCTCCTCATTCCCAGGCTCAGGGTACTTTGTCTGTCAAAGCAGCTGCCAACGCGGCCTCTTCCCTCGGCTCAATGGCATCAGTCACTCCTTCCCTAGCCCCACCATGTCCTCCTGAGGAGTCCCCCGAACTGTTTGACCACAGTGTTGGGTACATGCTCCAGGAGGATGCCCAGCGTTTTGAAGGCTCCGATGATGGTACCCAACTAGAGGAAGGCAGTAACGTGAGCCCAGAGAGAGGGGGTGCCCAAGAAGGACAGCAATCTGGCAGTCATGTTCCCCCAGCTGAAGCATACTGCCAGCTTTGCTTCAGTGATGAGGAGGGAGGGGATGATAAGGTCACTGACTCCACATGGGTGCCTGATAGGAAAGAGGAGGAGGCACATCTCCAATGAGGCAGGATGCCCTCCAGGGGCCAGCTTAAGGGCAGCACACTGACTGCATCACACCGCAGAGCTCCGCATGTGCAGGGCGCTGCTGTCTCTACGCGTTATTCCAAAAGTTCTTTGGTGTGTGCCTTTTCTGAGACAAGTGCATCAGATTCCACCGCTGCTATTTGCAACATATGTCTCAAGCGTATCTCACGTGGCCAAAACATCACCCGCTTGGGCACCACATGCTTGACCAGACATATATCGACCTGCCATGCAGTTTGTTGGCAAGTGTACCTAAAATATCCACACCAAAGAACAAAGCGAACCTCTCCTTGCTCCTCATCAGCTGGAATCTCCAACCCCACTATACCTTCAGTCCTCTCTGAAACCTGCACTGAGAGGAATGAAGGTGTAGAATTTGGTGTGTCACAGCCAAGTACTTGCGGGCAATCTGCTATCGTTACACTGACATCAGATTGTACCAGGCAAATTTCCCTGCCCCAGCTGCTGCACCACCGATAGAAGTTTGCTCCCAGCCATCCACATGCCCAGCAGTTGAATGCTAGCTTGGCTAAATTTCTAGCACTTCAACTGATGCCTTTTTAGTTGGTAGACTCTGCCCCCTTCCGTGAGTTTGTGGAAGGTGCGGTTCCTCAGTGGCTGGTTCCTCATATGCCACTTTTTCTCATGGAAGGCGATTCTGTCTCTCTACCTGCATATGGAAAGCAATCTCTTTGCCTCGCTGGACAGGGCGTTCAGCGGTAAGGTGCATATTACCGCTGACTCATGGTCCAGCAGGCATGGATAGGGATGTTACCTATCTTTCACCACGCACTGGGTGACTCTTCTGGCACCTGGGAAGGATGCAGGATAGTGTGCAGTAGTGTTGGAGGTTGTTCCACCACCACCCCTCCAAAATTCTACTAGTGTTAATTCTGCCACACCTCTCTCCTCCACCCTCTCCTCTTCTTCTTCCTCCATGGCCTCTTCCTGTGCTGATTTGTCCTCGGAACCAGCGGTGCTCTGTAGGCGTTCAAGGGGCTACGCAAGCACGCAGGCAAAAGATGCCATGCGGTGCTTGAGCTAGTGTGCTTGGGGGACAGGACAGGAGGCTCTGCAGGGGCAGGTTCAGAGGTGGTTGACGCCACGCCAGCTTAAGCCAGGTATGGTGGTTTGCGACAAAGGCACCAACCTCCTGTCTGCCCTCCGACAGGGACAACTGATCCATGTGCCCTGTTTGGCTCACATCCTTAACTTGGTGGTGCAGCAGTTCTTGGGCAGGTACCCGGTCTAATGCCCCGTACACACGGTCGGATTTTCCGATGGAAAATGTCTGATCGGAGCGTGTTGTCAGAAATTCCGACCGTGTGTGGGCTCCATCGGACATTTTCCATTTGATTTTCCGACACACAAAGTTGGAGAGCAGGAGATAAAATTTTCCGACAACAAAATCCGTTGTCGGAAATTCCAATTGTGTGTACACAAATCCGACGGACAAAGTGCCACGCATGCTCAGAATAAATAAAGAGATGAAAGCTATTGGCCACTGCCCCGTTTATAGTCCCGACGTACGTGTTTTACGTCACCGCGTTTAGAACGATCGGATTTTCCGACAACTTTGTGCGACCGTGTGTAGACAAAACAAGTTTGAGCCAACATCCGTCGGAAAAAATCCTAGGATTTTGTTGTCGGAATGTCCGAACAAAGTTCGACCGTGTGTACGCCCTATAAGTTTTATTCTGTTTAGAAAAACGAATGTCATGGAAGAGTTTAATTCCTAAAGTAGCTCTTAACCAAAACCAAAAATGTAATATATTGAAGCTTACAGTAGATGTAGTGGCTGCATGAGTTTTAAAACATTTGTAAATTGTTACCCCAACACTTCATATACCCGATATGTGCCTGCTGTACCATGTAGTTGCATGATAAAGTATTTGTTCTCTTTGTATTGCATATATTCCATATAGGTGAATATATAGAAGTCCCACCACCAAGCAGCATACAGATCTTCAGTGTGATCTCCTCTGTGTCTATAAGCAGCTCACCTTACTGCTGTAAGGTATACAGCGTGTGCTTAAATGCAGACCACGTGCAGACATGGATATCCCATCCAGTGTTTGAAATGGTTCCAATGGTGGATATATAGAACGATAATGAAAAATGACATAAGCAATATATCAAGTATAACACCGTGATGACTAGAGTGGGGACGGACCAGGGGAAAGGGATGCACTCACTTTTTAAAAATGAGTGTGGGCATCAATCCACGAACGCCGAGTTCGTATGCCTGAGTAGATATCTTCTGAAGATATCTACTCAGGCATACAAACTCGGCGTTCGTGGATTGATGCCCACACTCATATTTAAAAAGTGAGTGCATCCCTTCCCCCGTATAGCTGCTTATAGACACGGAGGTGATCACATTGAAGATCTGTATGCTGCTTGGTGGTGGGACTGCTATATATTCACCTATATGGACTCACTGTACTCAGCTCCTTATTTATGTCAGCCAATTTGTGCTAGTTTTATAACTAGACCATTTGTACTTTTTGTTGAGTGTTTCATTTAAGTTTGATCAATTTCACCCATTCTATATTCATTTTTTTAGATATTTATTCTAGGCCACATAGTTGCCACATTTGTTATACACTTTACATTTGATTTCATCATTTTTTATATCGATGCCTCTTTTTTAGTGTATCTGTGGCCCCATTTGGGCTTTTTTCACCTCTCTATCACATTTATTATATACTTAGCCCCTTCCACATACCACTCCCCTTCCCCATTTATCACAGTGCAACTACCATTTACTTTTTGTTTACACTCTTTCTGTTTGGATCAGTCACACAGGTGTTGCAGCAGTATCCCTTAGTATAGGTTCTTCGTGACAGCGCAGGAGTCACTCACATTCAGAGCCTGGTATATGATGTACAGAGCCCTGTGTATAATGTACAGCCTGGTATATGATGTGCAGAGTCCTGTGTATAATGTACAGCCTGGTATATGATGTGCAGAATACCTCTTTCACATCAGAAGCTCCCCATGACAGAAGAGTCCCTCCTTTCACACCAGACACCCCCTATCACATCAGGATCCCCCTTTCACATTAGAAGCCCCCTCATCACATCCAAGAGCCACCCCTCCCCCCTGTATGTCAGAAGCCCCCATCATATCAGAGTTGCTGCAGACCGGGTAAAATCTTGCAGTGGGTCGGATGTCGTTCTCATGCCATAGTTTGGAGACCCCTAGTCTATACTGCCTTTCAAGTGTGCAATCTAAAGGGAAATACCCCAAAATAACAACTGATAGCTATTGTTTTTCCAAGATAAACTTAAAGTTTCTGGCTGTGTTTTTCACATGGCAATATTGAATAAACATGCATCCAGAACAGCTGGAAAAATTTGGTGATCAGATTGAACCTACATAATGTACCCTGTACACTTGTCCTCTGAAGTCTATTGCCACAGTATAAAAGCCAGCCAGGAGCTCAGCACAGGGATGGGGGGAACCCCTTATAATGGGCACAGCAGCCAGCAGCTGTACAGACCCGGAACTTTGCACAGGGATGGTGGGAACCCCTCATTATGGGCACAGTAAGGCTGCAATTGATGGGCACAGTGAGGCTGCATTTGATGAAATAGACACTTGCATTTGGCAGTGCCATCTCTCTTTTAAACTTACCCATATTTTCATTTGACTCGTAGGTATTGATCATTGTAGAATTTGTTTTGAAAATGAGTAAAAATTCGGTTCCATCTTTGAAACTATTTCCCTTCACAAGGCGTTCAGATGAGGAAAAAAAGAGGATAAAGGAGCTTGGACCACATCAACCCAACTTGCAAATTCAGCAGAGGTCAAGTGATCGTTTACATTCGAAGCTTTTCCAATGCTTCTTATAATAAATGGAGTTGGCTAGCTGGATGTGAAGTGACTCATGCATATTATTGTTTTCCCTGTTTGCTATTGCAAAGTCATGGCACCGACATGCTGTGGATATCAACAGGGGTTAACGACCTAAAGCATCTCACTGAAAAGTGCAAGCGGCATGAAATTACCCAAAGCCATCTTGACAATGTTATGAGGCTCGAGTTTTTTGGGAAGCGTAGCATTGGTGAACAGCTAGATGCAGGCTACAGAATTGCCATTAGAAAACACAATGAAGAGGTCACAAAAAATAGACACATCCTATCTCGAATAATAGACTGTGTGAAATTTTGTGGTGCATTTGAGCTGGCTTTGCGTGGCCATGATGAGAGTGAGAGCTCCGATAATCCAGGGATATTGCGTGGCTTGATCGATTTTGTTGCTTCTCTTGATGGAGTTTTGAAAGAGCACCTTGAGAATGCCACTGTTTTTAAGGGAACTTCAAAAACTGTGCAGAACGAGCTGTTGGACTGTATGTTGTCTGTAGTGAAGGAGCACATTATTCAAGAAGCACAGAGCAGCAATTTCATTTCAATCCAGGCTGACGAGACCACTGATTGTGCCACACAGTGCCAACTTGTACTTGTGCTGCGCTACATTGATGTCAAAAACAACGTATAGGAGAGGTTTTTTGAGGTTATTCCTCTAAATTCCGCTAATGCAGATTCCATTGCTACAGCACTACAAGAGTGTCTTGCTGTCATCCTTCCAGGGGATCAGAAACATAAACTTATCTCCCAAGCATATGATGGAGCCAGCGTGATGAGAGGTGCCACTTCAGGGGTTCAAAAGCAGATTCAGGATTTGTACCCAAATGCCCATTATATCCACTGCTATGCACATCAGCTCAATCTGATAATGCAACAGGCCACTTCTCAAATACCCAAAGTGAGGCTTTTTTTTGCTAACCTTGGAGGATTTGCCAGCTTTTTTGCAAGATCACCCAAGCGCACAGATGTACTTGATAAAGTAGTTGCCCATAGACTACCAACATCAAGCAGTGTCAGATGGAACTTCCACAGCCGTGCCGTCAATACAGTGTTTGAGCACAGAGAGAACCTCATCCGCTGTTTTGAAACCATGCGAGACTCAGGTGACTTTGACCCTGTTACCATGAGAGAGGCAGCAGGCTTTGCCGTGCTGCTGGAGGATCAGGATTTTAAATATTTTCTTACGCTTTTCCACAACATCATGCCACATGTGGACCTCCTCTATGCCAAACTCCAGAAGAAGGACATAGATTCAGTCCACATTAAGGGGAGCATCCAGCAGTTCCAGTGGGACACACAGCAGATCAGGTAGCAGCTGTATTCCTCCTTTTCCATGTGTTGTTGTTATTATTGTTGTTATTATTATTATTTTTTTATTATTATTGCTCATACATTTTGCAGAGATTCTATGCCATCCCTGGTTGACCAAAGCAGTCAAGGTGGTTCTCAACCGAAGAGGCGGGGCTCGCTGAATCCAGGAGAACAGAAATGCATTGCAACCGAGGTGAGTTTTAATTTGTTGCAATATTTGTATTTTTGATAGCTCACTTATAGATATGAAGATTGGAAAGAAAAATATTTTTCTTACAATATTCATATAAAAATGATGTGATCTAAAAGGATTTGTTATTCCCTCTAGTGGATAACATTAGTATTACAGCCTTCATCTGTGTTAGCTGCCTGAACATCGGAAATGCATGAGACTTGACGTATTTACTAAGAATGTCTTGTCCAATTGTATGGAGTTCTGAGAAATTATGGATTCAAAACCACTGAAACTGATCTTCCTTTATAACTTAAAACTGAATATTTTAAAATGGCCAGTTTTAATGTTATGAAGGGAGATCAGTTTCAGTGTTTTTGAATCCATAATTTCTCAGAACTCCATACAATTGGACAAGACATTCTTAGTAAATATGTATAAGTTTCATGCATTTCTGATGCTCAGGGAGCTAACACAGATGACACTGACATTTTGTCATCACTACCTAATTTTTGTTTTTATGCTTCACTCTATAGATCTGTGATACCATACTATTACACACCATCCAACGTTTCTCCTTCACAAAACACCTTGTTAGTGCCACCTTGCTTCAAGCAGACAAGTTTTAACAGTACACAAAGGAGTTTCCGGAGGATGCAATGAGTGAGACTTTGAAGGCCTATCCAATGCTCAATAAGAATAAGTTAAAGACAGAGCTTGGTCTCATCTACCGCAAAGAAGAGTTCAAAAAGTGCAATGGTGCTGTGGACCTATTCCAGCTGTTTGTGGAGAACAATCTTGCTCATGTATTTAGAGAGACTGTCACTCTGCTAAAGATCCTCATCACCACACCCATGACCACAGCAGAAGCTAGGAGGTGCTTCTTAACCTTAAAAAGAATTAAGACTTTTCTGAGAAATAGCATGACCCAGGAGAGGCTGAATGCATTGGCCATGCTGTCAGTGGAAAAGAGAGTGGTGACAGAGATGACTGACTTCAACCAGAAGGTCATAGAGAAATTTGCAAGCCAGAAAGAAAGGAGAGCAAAATTTATTTTCAAATAGTTCTACTGGCACTAATGTGAATGTGGCGTGCATTTGTATTCAGTCACCTTTTCATAGTTTTTTTTGTTGTTGTTTGTTGTACAATAAAGTTTGTTTGCTGTTGTAAAAAAATTCACTGATTTCGTGGTACATTTATTGCATTCTTTAACAGTTGACTTAAACATTAACATTTTCAATATTTTATCTAGATATATAATCTGTCCTGTGATGCTGGGACTGTATACTCTGCCCTGTGATCTGAGCTGTATACTCCTGACACTATGTGTGGAAACAAGTGGAATACAGGGGACGGAGTGGGTGGATTATATAAGGGGTGTGGTTTATGACAAGTGGGAGGGGTCAAAATTTATGGGCGGGGTCTGGCGCCCCCCATTCAAACATTTCACCAGCCGCCACTGCACGAGTGGTCTCCACATTGTCAGCCAGGCGTACCTGGGGGCCACAATCTAGTTTCAGTGTATTGGGTGAAAAAGCAGGCTGGGGCTTAGGCTCCACGCCCTGGAGAACCCTGATTTGGATTTCTACATGGGCTCATTACCATAGAAATCTGACACTTACACTTTGGCACCATCTGTAAAACAATTTAAAGAGTTTCCAGAGAGAAGTCTAGAGTATTTGGAAAACTAGTCTATATACAGAGCAGTAAAGTTAACAGAAATAGGATGTATTAATAAAGCCCACCTAATGACAATATTTTGCTTAAATTATTTGGAATGAAATTATTTGTCACACCTTTCTATTTTTTTAAGATTTGGATGAGTTCAAGATGTTTATTGTTTCAAGTGATATAAGGAACAATTTTTCAATTTTCACTATCCAGAAGTAATTGTTTAAAGCACTTCTGGGAAAAAACTTTCCATATTTTTTGTGGTGTACATGTAGTTATGATGTGATATACCTAAATTCTTTGGAAAAAACACTTGCGATTAATTGCAAAATAAAGTGCTCTATAGTTGCAGCTAGTCCTGCAGCTGTCTCTCTTTTTGAACATCATAATGTATTCTGTAGGAAGTGAAGATGCATTCAGGATTCTTTTGACAGCTGGAGACCTGCAAAGCAAAAAATCTTTGCAGACACTTGCTATGTTGAAGTTGAAGGAAAAGATCAGTACAAGGTTTGTCCCTTCTAGGATCAAACTAATCCCATAGAAGGCTTATTTCACTTATGGAAGAGTTAATGCTAAAGGAAAGGATGTTTTTGTAATGACAAAGAAATGTATTCTGAACAAATGTGTACAATTATTAACTGCCTAATACACTTAACAAAGTTAACAGTAGTGATGAGCCACCTGCCTAATATTTTGATTCAGCGTAAGTTTACAAATCGACTGAACATTCAGTTCTGAATCCAAACCCAAATTAAGTCAATGGGAGCTGAATGGTAAAAAGAGAGTAATGGCCGTTTTCTAAGCTAATAAGCAAGGAATTGTCCAACAAATGGCATGGGAGGGGGCTGGGCACTGCCCGAGGAAACATACACTAAAGCAAAAAAAAAGTTAAAACATTCTGTGTCTAGGAGCAGCAATTTTTATTATGCTCATAGGGCAACATTAACCGTTTCAGCCCCAGAGGATATTACCCCCTTCCTGGCCAGAGCACTTTTTGACGCACTGCGTCGCTTTAACTGACAATTGCAGGGTCGTGCAACGTTGTACCTAAACAAAATTGATGTCTTTTTTCCCACAATTAGAGCTTTCTTTTGGTGGTATTTGATCGCCTCTGCGATATTTTATTTTTTGTGCTATAAACAAAAAAAGTGTGACAATTTTGAACAAACGCAATATTTTTTAGTTTTTGCTATAATAAATATCCCCCAAAAATATATAAAAAAAAATATTTTTTTCCTCAGTGTAGGCCGATATGTATTCTTCTACATATTTTTGGTAAAAAATCGCAATAAGCATATATTGATTGGTTTGTGCAAAAGTTATAGCATCTACAAAATAGGGGATAGTTTTATGTTATTTTTATTATTATTTTTTTTGTTACTTGTAATGGCGGCGATCTGCGATTTTTATCGGGACTGCAACATTATGGCGGACACGTCGGACAATTTTGACACATATTTGGGACCATTGGCATAGCGATCAGTGCTATGAAAATGCATTGATTACAGTAAAAATGTCACTGGCAGTGAAGGGGTTAACACTAGGGGGTGCTCAAGGGGTTAATGTGTTCCCTATTGTGTGTTCTAAATGAAGGGGGGATGGGACTGTGCAGGGGAGATGACATATTGCTGTTCATACTCTGTATGAACAGACGATCTGTCTGTTCTCCCCCAGATCCCAGTTCTCGGTGTGCCCCGAGCGATCGCGGGAGCCCGGCGGTGATCATGACCGCCTGGCACTCGCATCGGCTCCGTGAGCAAGCAGGGGGCGTGCGTGCCTGTGTCTCCGGAGGTGTGCACGCACCCTCTAGTGGCTGAATATGTTACCAACGTAACATGATGGCGATTTGCACAGCCCCGCAATGTTGGCGCAGTACAACTGTGGCGGGTGGTCGGCAAGCAGTTAAAAATGCTAAATTTATTTAAATAACATGCTTTGGAGATGGCCTTGTTTTATCTGTGTGAGGTATACAGTCTACTACAGAAAAACTGAGTGCTCATCCCTTGTTAACTTTTTTAAGGTAACTTTTTTGTAAGTACAACATTTACAAGTGTTGATATTTCAATAAGACTAACATTTGTTATTTTTCCATCCACTCATGTTTCTTAATCTTTTCTAATAGCCTTCAAATTGTTTGACTATTGCAGTTGTTTCTGCTGCAAATTTGATCCTGTGGATTTCAGACAAGTTACTAAGCTCATTTTAGTTCTGGAGTGATAAGAGGATAGAACCTCTGTCAGGTTCTTACTGCATTCTGTGTCTCTACTGGGGAGATTAACCTTTTCTCCTGACTCTGGTGACCAATGTCACAAAATTGGCATTTCTCAAATTTCCAAGAGATGAAAAAACTGACAAGACCAACAATTTTGTTGTTCATACATGTACATATATGCAGGGCTTTTTCTCAGCGGGAACGCGGGGGAACGCAGTCCCGACATCTCGAGCACTAAATGTATGTAATAGCATGGGATGTGGGGTGTGCTGGAGGGTCTATTGATATTGGCTGCTGGGGGATCTATTGTCACTGGTGGGGAACTGATTTTGTGTGACTGTTTATTGTTGCTAATGGGGAATCTATTGTTGCTGGGGGGGTCTTATGTTGCTGGAAGAGATCTACTGTTGAGGGAGAGGTCTATTTTTACTGGCTGCTGGAGGATCCAGTGATACTGGCTGCTGGGAGATCTGTTGTTGCTGCTGGGGGGCAACTAATTTTGCTTGGGTGGATATTTTGTTGTGGGTGGTTCACGGTTGCTGCAGGGAATCTATTGTTGTTGGGGTGGAGTCCATTGTTGCTGGGGGGAGTCTATTGTTGTGTGGGGATCTATTGCTGGGATTCTATTGTTGCTGGCTCTAGGGGATCTATTTTACTGCTTTTCTTTTTATCATTAACATCTTCCATACAAATGATTTAGCACCACAAAATGATACCTGGTTCTGTATTCTCTAAAAGGGGCAGTACTGGTTGGTGGGTAGGGGGTGGAATCAGGGGGCGGTGGTCAGAGGTGGGTAGGGGGCAGAGACAAGGGGTGACTCAGACGGGGGGAGTTCCTGCACCTATTCTTTGAGAAAAAAAGCCCTGCATATATGATACTTTCTATACTCTAACAAGTATATATTATGACCCTGTTTTGATCTACTTAGAGATGTCTGAACTTAAAGTGATAATAAAGTTTTGTATTTTTAGGTATATAACAAACATGTTATACTTACCTGCTCTGTGTAGTAATTTTGCATAGAGCAGACCAGATCCTTCTTTTCTTGGGTCCCTCGTCAGCACTCCTAGCCCCTTCCTGCTGCCGAGTGCCCCCATAGCAAGCGGCTTGGACTGAGCTCTGTGTGTCCATTTAGACACTGAGCCATGGCTCAGCCCTGCCCCCTCTCTCTCCTCATTGGCTCACTGACTTTTATTGACAGCAGTGGGAGCCAATGTCTCAGCCAATCAGGAGGGAGAGTTCCAAACAGCCAAGTCTCTCATGCAACAATGCTGAATCGAGATAGTGCTTAGGTAAATATTAGCGGTGCTGAGGGGGACTGCTGCACACTGGAGGTTTTTTATCTTAATGCATAGAATGCATTAAGACAGTGTTTCTCAACTCCAGTCCTCAAGGCGCCCCAACAGGTCATGTTTTCAGGATTTCCCTCAGATGAAACAGCTGTGGTAATTACTAAGGCAGTGAAACTGATCAAATCACCTGTGCAAAATAATGGAAATCCTGAAAACATGACCTGTTGGGGCGCCTTGAGGACTGGAGTTGAGAAACCCTGCATTAAGATAAAAAGAAAATTTCTGCCTTTAGAACCACTTTAAATAAAGCACCCTATAACCACTATTCTGCCTCTAATGCTGCGTACATAGGATCGGACATTCCGACAACAAAATCCATGGATTTTTTCCGACGAATGTTGGCTCAAACTTGTCTTGCATACACACGGTCACATAAATCTTGTCGGAAATTCGGAACGTCAAGAACGCGGTGACGTACAACATGTACGACGAGCCGAGAAAAATGTTCAATAGCCAATGCGGCTCTTCTGCTTGATTTCGAGCATGCGTGGAAAATTGAGCATAAATTGAGTACTGTCCAAGCCCTACTCACTGCTTGGACCTTGAAGAAGGGGACATAATCCGAATGCTTGTCCTGAAAAATTGTATGTTAGTGCAAATAAAAAAGTATCACGAACAGTACTCAATTATCTAGATCAAGATCTCAAATTTTTTTGACAGAAATTCCGATGGAAAATGTCTGATGGAGCCTACACACGGTCGGAATTAAAAAAAAATGCGTGAAGGTCCCCCCAAATTCCATACCAGGCCCTTCAGGTCTGGTATGAATATTATGGGGAACCCCGTGCCAAAATGTTTTTAAAAATGCATGGGGTCCCCCTGAAAATCTATACCAGACCCTTATCCGAGCACGTAATCTGGTAGGCCGAAGGAAAAGAGGGGGGGATGAGAGAGCGCCCCCCCTCCTGAACTGTACAAGGCCACATGCCCTCAACATTGGGAGGGTGCTTTGGGGTAGCCCCCCCAAAGCACCTTGTCCCCATGTTGATAGGGAGAACGACCTCATCCTCACAACCCTTGCCCAGTGGTTGTGGGGTTCTGCAGGCAGGGGGCTTATCGGAATCTGGAAGCCCCCTTTAACAAGGGGACCCCAGATCCCGGCCCCCCTGTGTGAATTGGTAATGGGGTACAAATGTACCCCTACCATTTCACAAAAAAAGTGTCAAAAATGTTAAAAAAAGACAATAGATGGTTTTTGACAATTCCTTTATTAATGTCTTCTTCTTTCCCCACTTCTTTCATCTTCTTCTGGTCTTCCTTCGGTGTTCTTCTTCCTCCATCTTGTTCTTCCCCCGCTTCTTCCTCTATCTTTCTCCGCTTCTTCCTCTGGTCTTCTCGTCCGACATCTTCCTCCGGCTTTTTACTTTCCAATTCATCCTCCGATCCGCCTCAATGGGAGTCTCCCGCTGTGTGATGCTACTGTTCAGGTGACAGCTTTTATATAACGGGGGGCAGGGCCACCCGGTGACACCGCCCCCCTCTGATGCACAGGGACTTCCCTATGGCTTTCCCCGTGGTGTTGTTTACGTAAACAGGTTGACCCCGCCCCCCTCTGACAACAGAAGCATCACACAGCAGGAGACTCCCATTGGGGCGGATTGGAGGATGAAGCGGAGAAGAAGAAGCCGGAGGAAGATGCCGGACAAGAAGACCGGAGAAAGAAGCGGAGGAAGATAGAGGAAGAAGCGGGGGAAGAAAAAGATGGAGGAAGAAGAAGAACACTGAAGGAAGACCAGAAGAAGATAGAAGAAGAAGCGGGGAAAGAAGAAGACATTACTAAAGGAATTGTCAAAAACCATCTATTGTCTTTTTTTAACATTTTTGACACTTTTTTTGTGAAATAGTAGGGGTACATTTGTACCCCATTACTAATTCACACAGGGGGAGCCGGGATCTGGGAGTCTCCTTGTGAAAGGGGGATTCCAGATTCCGATAAGCCCCCCACCCGCAGACCCCCACAACCACCGTGCAAGGGTTGTGGGGATGAGGCCCTTCTCCCCATCAACATGGGGACAAGGTGCTTTGGGGGGGCTACCCCAAAGCACCCTCCCAATGTTGGGGGCATGTGGCCTGGTACGGTTCAGGAAGGGAGGCGCTCTCTCGCCCCCCTCTTTTCCTGCGGCCTGCCAGGTTGCATGCTCAGATAAGGGTCTGGTATGGATTTTTGGGGGGACCCCACGCCATTTTTTTTTAATTTTGGCGCAGGGTTCCCCTTAAAATCCATACCAGACCTGAAGGGTCTGGTATGGATTTTGAGGGGGACTCCCACGCCATTTTGTAAAAAATTTTCGTGCGGGGTTCCCCTTAATATCCATACCAGACCTGAAGGGCCTGGTATGGAATTTAGGGGGACCCCCATGCATTTTTTTTAATTTTGGTTCGGGATTCCAATCCCATGCCGCTTTTATCAATTAACTTTTATGTGTATTGCCGGGACCGACAGTCCCGGCAATCCCCGCGAGTAATTTTAAATTACTTTTTTTTCTTTAGAAATGTCATTTTGCTGTCAGATTGTTCTAAACACGGGAAACATGCGCCACTTTACAGGCATACTATAGACCCCCCCCAGGTATGAAATTTAAAGGAATATGACACTTTTATTGTTTCACTTTAAGCACTATTAAAATCACTGCTCCCGAAAAAACTGCAGTTTTTAAAACTTTTTTTGCATTGATACATGTCCCCTGGGGCAGGATCCAGGTCCCCAAACACTTTTTATGACAATAACTTGCATATTAGCACTTTTAAAAGGTGTTCCGCGGCTTTCAAATTTGCCATGAACACCCCAAATTGTTCGCTATTTGGCGAACGGGTGAACAGCCAATGTTCGAGTCAAACTCATGTTCGACCCGAACATAAAGCCCATCCCTACAGACAGTATGCTCAGTCCTATATGCAGTCATGCAGCGATAAACAACCAATACAATCCTACTTGCATATCTTTTTGGCTATTGATTGGGTTGTTCAAGATCTAGGGGGTGGGGATTTCAAGCAGGTATTATTACAACGTGAAATTAGATGGATTTATAAATGAAGCTATAAGTGTCAAACATTTTTTGTAAAGCTTGCTATGCTGTTATTTTTTTTGTAATATATGTTTAATGTAACTTTTTTATGTATTTATATGTAACAATGTTCTTCCCTTGCAGTGTGTTGGTGGATTGGAGGGGCAGGGGTCCTTATCAAGTGGATGTGGTAGTGGGCACACTGGAGTTTTTTCCTAACCTGGTGGTGGGGAGATTTCTGGCTCCAGATTTTTTTTTGTTTCAGAGCTGGCAGCAAACCTTGGATCTCCCAGTCCTGGTTTTGCTCCTCTCCCGATGGGTGGAGCCCAATGGGGAGAGAATCCATTTTCTATCCTTTGAGGCCCCCGAGTGGTGCTTCTGTGTTCCTATGCAGTGATGTCACTCAGCGTGCCCATGTAACACTTCCAGGAGGAGTGCCCTATAAGGCCAGGCATTTGGGGCGATGCTATGAGAGGAGAGGGGTATATATGGGAGCAAATGGGACCCTTAGAATCCAGGTTTTATGATGTATACTAACGGACATTCCTTTCCTAAAGAAGATAGTAGTATGTTTAACTGAACTAACTTCTGAATTTACAAAGATAATTTAATTTAACATTTGAATTTTAGATTTAAGGGCGTGATGATTAAAGTGTAGATCGGTGTTATTGGGTAGATGTGTGAAGAGTAGACAGAAGCTTTACCTGCCTTGGTGTCCCTGCCCATGATCTAACAGGTTTTCCTGGCTTGTTTACCCCCTTGACCTCTGGTCAGTAAGGTATATCAACAGATTATTAATGTATAATTCCATGCTTGGATTCTGGTTCATTAGTATGCCCCATAGCTTTTATCACTCTTGGGGGTTTAGGAATTTTCATTGCTTCCTCCCTCCCCACACTTTTCTTATCAACATTGGTCAGGGTGACAAATGGCCCTATGATTTCGCTGGTGCACTTCTCTGGAACCAATGCAATAGTTTAATTTTGTAAGTATGGATATTGTGAAAAGTCTGCAGTTGTATTATTATATTTTTGTACATGCTGGACGTATAACAAATTTAAATATACTGTGGGGTTGATTTACTAAAGCATGTAGTGAAGGGGAGGTCCCTCGAGCTGCACATCACTGCAAATTCACCAATAGAGAAGTATCTGGCCGGAGCCCAGGCTGAGACTGCCATATTTATTAGTGGATTTGCAGCAATGTGAGGCTCGAGGGACGTCTGTTTCACTACATGCTAATGTTTAGCTCTGTTCCCAGATGGCACTTCCAGCAGTTGGTGATTGATTGAGATCCTCATAGGAGCCTGAGTGGCATCCACATTTGTACATAGGTTTACATTGATTTACTAAAACTGCAGAGTGCAACATTTGGTGCAGCTGTGAATGGTAGCCAGTCAGATTCTAACTTCAGCTTGTTCAATTGAACTTTGACAAAAAGAACCTGGAAGCTTAATATTTTTTATGCAGAGCTGCACTAGATTTTAGTAAATCAACTAGATTTAGCAAACCAACCCCTGTATGCCTCTGATTAACTCTGTTTTGAACAAAAGCTCAACAAAGCACACAGAGATTAGGGGCTCAAGGACCTTTCCATCTTGGGTAGTTTATTGATGTATAAAAAAACTATTAGCTGTTTTTTATTACAACTAATGGGGCAAGAGCCAGGTGATTTTGTGTATGAAGTTTATATCTTTTTCATTTGTATGTGATATATTACTAAGTTTTTGTATATAAAAATTACAATTTGTTTGTCACTTTATTGATAATTTGTTTACATGCAAAAGCCAATAGGCATTGTCATTCAAAAAGACATGCAACTAACCAAGCATTCCCAGCTGTTAAAACATGATAGACAAAGGCCCACTAAACTACATGTTGGAGACATTCAACTCCCACAACGTCCAGTGCCTCTGAATTAACAGTTGCTAAAACTGTTACAAATCAACAAGAGTTAGGCCTATACTGATCAGAAATGTGGTGCAAAAGATGTAAACGTTCAGCCTGGATTTCTGGTTAGAGTTAGGAAAACCCGGCTTATTAAAACACAGACAATCCAATTTTTTTTAGTCTGCTTAACAAGCCAACATGCACCTTACACCTATGTCCGATGGATCCATATGGAATGCCAGCTGATTTATACCTGGTAGGCAGGATTTTGTAGCTTCAAATTCCTATTGATAACAAACTGGAGATCAGGAACCCAACCACCTAGAAATATTCAAAGAAGACTTCCTGTGTGGACCATGTATTGCGTGATGTAAGTAGAATGTATAGTACTGCTTTGTGATATAATTCTTTACATCGTTGGGTTCTTTTCCTATTTTTTGATTGAGAGAAAAGATACTTTTGTATATTAAGGGAATTTGTGGTATATCTCTCGTCTGTAGACATCACTATTTACAGTTGTTACATGCAGGGGTGAGGCAGTGGAGGCACGTGCCCTGGGCGCAGTATTTACATGTGTAAGAGAGGGGCACTGTACTGTAATGGTCGTGCGTACTGGGCACACAAAAAGCTGTGTATGGCAGCCATTTTGTTCAGATAACAAGTCTCCCATGCCATTTTATCATAAGACATACTGAAGCTGCAGCGACCTTCCCCCTTCCTCCTCCTTCAGTTCATACAATATACAAACTGTTAGCTGATGCCAGAACCTCCTTGTCAGATCTTTGAGGGGACAGATGCAGATCCTCTCACACCTATTAGCTGAATCCACACTTCAGTCTAGAAACCCTAATAAAACCATCAATTCGCAAGTATGAGGAATTAAGAAAACAAATATATCTACCTATCATAAATACTGTAGCTGAACCCTGTAGTATTATAGATTTCTGTCTATTCCTCTCCAAAATCCCAGTATTTTTCATAACTTTTGAAATAATCACAGTACAGCCAAAATAAGGACATATATACCCTCATCAGTTAATTATTAAGGCTTTAGGTCCAACACCCCTATTTTGGACAATATTGGGGAGCCAACGAGACACATTACCCATGCTAGGGAAAGGAGGCATCCGAAATCTGTCATATTTATATACAGTGATTAGAAAAAAGTATACATACCCCTTGGAATTTTCCACATTTTGTGATGTCACAACCAAAAACGTAAATGTATTTTATTGGGATTTTATGTGATAGACCAACACAAAGTAACACATAATTGTGAAGTGGAAGGAACATGATAAATGTTTTTCAACATATTTTACAAATAAATATGTGAAAAGTGTGGCGTGCATTTGTATTCAGATCCCCTGAGTCAATATTTGTAGAATCATCTTCCATTGCAATTACAGCTGCAATTCTTTTTGGATAAGTCTACCAGCTTTGCACATCCAGAGAGTGAAATTTTGGCCCATTCTTCTTTGCAAAATAGCTCAAGCTCTGTCAGATTGGATGGAGAGCATCTGTGAACAACAATTTCCAAGTCTTGCCTCAGATTCTCAATTGGATTTAGGTCTGGACTTTGACTGGGCCATTCTAACACATGAATATGCTTTGATCTAAACCATTCCATTATAGATCTGGCTGTATGTTTAGGGTAGAAGGTGAACCTCTGCCCCAGTCTCAAGTCTTTAGCAGACTCTAACAGGTATTCTTCTAAGATTGCCCTTTATTTGGCACCATCCATCTTCCCATCAACTCTGACCAAAACCACACAGAAAACCTGAAGTGCTGCAAGTCTAGGGGTCAGGTAAGGTCAACCAATCTAATTGAAGGTAGCCGAATGGATGAATCAACATCAGGGCAACCAGCACAGCATGGAAAAATGCAAATGGTCAAGGTCAAATCTCAGCGCTATGAAAAATTGTTTGATTGCAATCCAAAGTGATGCTATGGGGGCTCCAGGAGGATAGGTAGTGGTGGTTTGGTGGGCTCCAGACCGGAGGCATGTCCACCCACAGCTGCACAGCTGCACCCCCGCTCGGCAGTGGTGGAAAGATCCAGGCTAATGGGCTAAGAGCATCCCTCGTGGCGCAGAGCGCGGACCGAGGGGACGTAACTAAGAGAACCCCAGTCCAGGAGGAAAGGAAGTTCGGCTCCCCTGATCTAAAGGGAGGCCCGGGGAGGGCCGGACATGATCCTGCACAGGGCTGAGGAGTGACAGGCTTTGGAAGAGGAATTGCAGTACCTGGCAGTGGCGATGTATCCCTAAGCCCATGGCAGAGCTGTATAACCCTGGAAAGGGATCTCCCAGGAGAAGGGAGAGACCCCATGGCTCATGCAGGTGAAATTGAGGGCCCGGGTGGAGAGCGTACTGGAGGGGATCTGAGTTTTCAGGAGGTGGAAGGAATCCCAGGAGGGACTGCTGAACCCTTGGAAATTGAAAGTTTTGGTATTACAACATCCAGCAGTGAATCTGCAAAAATCTGCAAAGGACTTGTGATGAATCCAGAGACAGCCTCTACAGGGCAGGTGCAGTATGTTAATTCTTTGAACTGTGACCCTAATATTAAATTAAGTACACAACAGAGTTACTAGTGAATTGGGACTTAAAGGGGTTGTAAACCCTCATGTTTTTTCACCTTAATGCATCCTATGCATTAAGGTGAAAAAACACCTGGCAGTCACCAGCCCCCCCGGCCCCCCTGCCCCCCATTTTACTTACCTGAGCCCCTTCAACTCCTCGGTGGGGATGTGCTGCCCCTCTCTCCAGGGAGTCCCAGGTCTTGATTGGATAGATTGATAGCAGTGCAGCCCTTGGCTCCTGTTGCTGTCAATCAAATGCAATGAGGCGGGGTCGAGTCTGGCATTCGTGTCTGTGAACGCATATGTTGGACTCAAGAGCACACCCGAAAGGTAACCCCCTCAGGAGAGCGCTTCTCCTAGGGGGTTATCTGATGCGGGTAAGAGCCACAAGAGCCGCCGGGGGACCCCAGAAGAGGCTGTTTGGGGCCACTCTGTGCAAAAAGAGCTGCACAGTGGAAGTAAGTATGATATTGTTGTTATTTTTAAAAAATAGAAAACGATTCTTTAAAAATCACTTTCTGAGAAAATTTAGGAGCACTTCCTACAAAGAAAGACATTCAATTATTTATAACTGCTGTTGAATCAGCCTGCAAACAGGCTGTGGAGGGGTAAAGGAAGGATATAGGGGCACTGGGACATAGAGTGGAGGAAATGGAGATGGGCCAGGATCATATTAGGCAAGGAGTGGCTGATATCCAAGATATGACAAAATACCATGAGGAAGTGCTGAATTCTCTGTTGGGTCAGATGAATAATCAAGAGAATAGAGGCCGTAGGCAAAATATACTTATAAGGAGCCTGCCTGAAATAAAGCAACACTCTGAATTACTTCCAAAGGTGACCAGTCTGTTCCAGCTAATTCTGGGGCCATCTGTACTAGATAAGATTGAGATAGATAGGGTAAACCGTGCCCTTACCGCTACCAGAAAGACCAAGAGATGTTATTTGTAAAATACATAGATATCCAGTGAAAGAAGCCATTATGAAAGCAGTCCGCAATAAATCCATGGTTTACTTTGAAGGTGCGCAAATAGCTTTATTACCAGATTTATCATATAGAACACTTATGCAATAAAGAATGATTAAACCCTTGTTGGAAGCCCTACAAGCAGTCGATGTTAAATATCGTTGGGGGTACCCCTTCAGGGTTATAGCAACACAGAATGGGAAAATAGCGACACTTCAAACTAAAGATGATTTGCAACAGTTCACAGAGGGGCTGGAGCTGCCCTTGGTGGACTTTCCGGATTGGAGATTGAATAATTGCAAACCATCACTAAAAAAAACCATAACAATGGCAATATGTGCCAGTTAAAGGATGACGGAAAAACCATGTGGACAGACAGGATCATAAAGTGGTCTCAGAAGGACATGGCTAAATATCCTGCTCATCTTTGAGTCTGCTGGAACTTAGACCAAGTGGAACTGGTCTAAGTGGTGAGTTAAAAACCAGAGTTAGCGGAACTGGTCTAAGTGGTGAGTTGAAAACCAGATTTTAAAACAGGACGTTATAACAGGGGTCATAGTACCTGTGTAGTGTGAGCACCTGAGTGTTGTCTGAGTAGTGTGTGTGGATCGTTAGTACTTGTGTATTGTGTACTGTGTACTTGTGTATTGCACGTAGTTCTGTGAGTGCGCGTAGTTCTGCGAGTGCGCGTAGGTCTGCAATTGTACGTAGGTCTGTGAGTGGTCTGCGAGTGCACGTAGATCTGTGAGTGGTCTGCAGGTGCACATAGGTCTGCGAGTTCACGTAGGTCTGCGAGTGCGCATAGCTCTGCAAGTGCGCGTAGTTCTGCGAGTATGCGTAGGTCTGAAAGTGCGCATAGGTCTTCAAGTGCACGTAGGTCTGCGAGTGGTCTGTGAGTGCATGTAGTTCTGCGAGTGCACGTAATTCTGTGAGTGCACGTAGGTCTTTGAGTGGTCTGCGAGTGTACGTAGGTCTGCAAGTGCACGTAGTTCTGCGAGTGCTCTGCGAGCGCACATAGGTCTGCAAGTGGTCTGTGAGTGCACGTAGTTCTGCGAGTAGTCTGTGAGTGCACGTAGGTCTGCGAGTGCACGTAGTTCTGCGAGTGGTCTGCAAGTGCACGTAGTTCTGTGAGAACCTGTGTATTGTCTTTTTGAGTACCTGTGTATTGTCTTGTTGAGTATTAGTGTCAGGAAACTAGTTGGTAGGTAATTTGGACAGGGTATAATCCTCAACCAATACTCATTAAATTTAATAGGTACTATGCCCGGTGGGTGTGGAGAGGTGACTTGTTGTATCTTGCGGCATGTATGCGTTCCTTGATCATTCGATTGAGGGTGAATACTGCTGTGCAAAATGTAAGCGCATTGTTTCCCTGGAAGCCCAGGTTCTGAATCTGGGGAAGCAACTGTCAGCAATGAGAAGTCCCTCCATACTAAAGGAGAGCCAGGAACATACACGGCAGGTGCTGGCAGGGGCCAGCACAGAGGTGGGTGAAGACAAAGAGGTGCAGGCACTAGCAAAGAGTAGATGGGTGACAGTCAGGAAGGGGAGAGAGGAGATAGCCAGGATGACCGATCCAGGGTTGAAGCATCACAATAAGTACGCTCCATTGAGTGACATTGGTGAAACCAGTCAGGGACCAGCACTGCTGAAGCTGAAGAACTCTCCTAGCTGCTGAGGGTAGAACTCCTCCAGTGTGAGTGGGGGGGAAGCGAAGGAAAAGGAAAGACAGATTCTGATGGTAGGGGACTAAATTCTTAGAAGGACAGAGAGGCCAATCTGTAACAAAGACCTGAAGCACCGAACAGTATGTTTTCTACCAGGCGATTGGGTTCGGCACATCACGGATCTGGTGAACAGATTTCTGGGAGGGGCTTGGGAAGACCAAGCTGTCATGGTGCACGTTGGCACCAATGACAAAGTCAGAGGCAGATGGAGTGTCCTAAAGAAAGATTTTAGGGATTTAGGAGCTAAATTGAGGAAAAGGACCTCCAAGGTAGTATTCTCAGGAATATTACCGGCACATCGAGCCGCACCAGAAAGGGAGAGTGAGATTAAGGAAGTAAACAAGCGGCTGAAGAGCTGGTATAGTAAGGAGGGGTTTGGGTTTCTAGAGGACTGGGCTGACTTCTCAGTCGATAACCAGTACTATAGAAGGGACGAACTGCACCTAAATGAGGAGGGTGCAGATCAGCTGGGAATGAAGATGGCCAAAAAGTTAGAGGGGTTTTTAAACTAGGCGATGGGGGGGAGTACCCAGAGGTAGAGATAGTCAGCGTGGAACATATTCCAGAGGGTAGTATTGGGGGCATTAGTGGTAGGTTGACCAAAGCACATAAACCCAAGGTAAGTATGGTAGCAAATCCTATTAGCAATCTTGGAACACCCAATAAGAGGATAACATGTGGCCGGTCTAAACTATGTGGCAAGTTCAACAATGCCAGGAGCCTGGCGGACAAGATGGGTGAACTAGAGATACTGTTGTACGAGAAGGATTTGGAATTTGTGGGAATTTCAGTGACCTGGTTCAACAGCTCTCATGATTGGCTGCCAAACATTCAAGGGTATACCCTTTATCGCAAGGATAGAGAGGGTAAAAAAGGGGGAGGGGTATGCCTATTTATCAAGAATAATGTACAAGTGAATGTGAGAGATGACATCACTAAGGGAGCTAGGGAGGAGGTGGAATCCTTATGGGTAGAGCTCCAAAGGGATGAAGCTAAGGGAAAAATAATACTGGGAGTATGCTATAGGCCCCCTAACCTGAGGGAGGAAGGGGAGACAGATCTCCTATCACAGTTTGGATTAGCAGCAAGGATGGGAAGTGTTATCATAATGGGGGATTTTACCTATCCAGACATAGACTGGGCGGAGGGAACCGTGCATTCATCTAAGGCTCACCAGTTCCTAAATGTCTTGCAGGACAATTTTATGGGTCAGATGTAGATACACCAACTAGAAATAAAGCGTTACTGGATCTATTGATTACCAACCATACAGACCTGATCATGGATGTGGAAATACAGCGCAATTTAGGTAACAGCAATCACTGGTCAATTGGCTTCAGTATAAATGACACTAATAGGAAACATAAGGGCAATACAAAGACACTGAGTTTCAAAAGAGCCAACTTTCCTAAACTTCGAACCTTGCTAGAAGGCATGAATTGGGATAAAATCTTAGGAACAAAGAATACGGAGGAGAGAAGGGTCTGATTTAAGAGCATATTAAATAAGGGCATTAGCCAATGCATCTCATTGGTTAATAAATTTAAAAGAGCAAACAAATGGATGGCTTATCTCCAATGTAAAACTGCATATAAAAGTAAAGGAGAAGGCCGTCAAAAAATTACAAGGTTGAGAGATCATCATCAGCATTCAGACTTTATAATATAAAGAATGCAACAAGAAATGTAAGGGTGCAATAAGGACGGCTAAGATAGAACATGAAAGACACAAAGCGGAGGAGAGCAAAAAAATCCCAAGAAATTCTTTAAGTATGTAAACAGTAAAAAAGGGAGGACAGACCATATTGGCACCATAAAGAATGAGGAAGGACATCTGGTTACAAAGATGGGGAGATGGCAAAGGTATTGAATTTATTCTTTCCCTCAGTCTTCACAAGGCAATCGGGGGGCTTCAGTAACCAAAACTGCAGTGTTTATCCTCATGACACATCACAGGAAGCACCTCCTTGGTAACAAAGGACAGAATTCAAATTAAAGACTTGGGAAACTTAACATTAATAAATCACCAGGACCAGATGGCTTTTACCCGAGGGTACTTAGGGAACGCAGTCTAGTAATTGCCAGACCATTGTTCCTAATTTTTACTGACAGTCTACTGACTGGAATGGTACCAGCTGATTGGAGAAAAGCCAATATAGCACCAATATTTAAAAAGGGCCCAAAATACATCCCTGGGAATTACAGACCAGTTAGCCTAACATCAATAGCATGTAAACTCTTGGAGGGAATGATAAGAGACTATATACAAGATTTTAGTAATGATAATGGTATCATTAGCAGTAATCAGCATGGATTCATGAAGAATCGTTCTTACCAAACGAAAAAAGGAAAAGAAAGGTGCCTCTAAGTGCAGTATGTAAAATTTAATAGAGTGCACAAAGGGTTAAAAGCACTTACAAGATTGTTGAGTGTTAAAAGACATGATAAAATCAGGAGTCCTCATCTGTGGCATGTGTCCATCCTCAGCACGGTGGTAGAGAGCAGTGTAGAGCCGTCCAGCAGCTGTAAAGCGTTCTCATGCGTGTTGAAAAGAGGAGGCAGCAGGGAAGCCTGTATTCACTGCGGGACACACAAGGCTGATGGTGTCAGTGGAGAGAAGGGGGCGGTAACGCATTTCGGAGCATGTGCGGCTCCTTCGTCAGACCTACGGCCACACTCCTCAAGCTGGCTTATAAATGGTGAGGGGGAGGAGCAAGGGTAGGAGTGTGGGCAGATACTAAATACACAATGATAAGGGAAGTGACAGATGTATTATGAGGACGGCCAAGACGACCGTGCACTCGCAAAATGGATTATTAACGTCAGTGCTATATACAATGAAGTCCTGAAGGAATTTGAAACCGGGGTACAGGGCACAGATGCCAGTGATTAAATTAACAATAATAAATAAATAAATATACAAACATAAGGTTGACATTGAATTAATATACAGGTGTGTTACATGGTCGGCCGGGTGTCTATATGAATGTGTTATAAAGGCGGCCGGGCATTTGTACACATGCAAATAGGGTCGTAAGTCTAATGTTGAGTTGACAATGAATAAATCTACAGCCGTGTTACAAGGGCGGCCAGGCGTATATACACATGTGTTACCGGGGCAGCCAGGCATCTATGTGCACGTGTTACAAAGGCAGCCGGGCGTTTGTACACATGCAAATAAGGTCGTAAGTCTAATGTTGAATTAACAATGAATAAATAATAAATAAATATGTAGCCATGTTACAAGGGCAGCTGGGGAGCTATACACCTGTGTTACAGGGGCGGCCAGGCATCTGTTGTAAGGGGATAAAAAAAAAAACTACAGAAGGATAATAGGAGGTGGTGGATACTTATACAAATAGTGCAGATTATGCCTGTAGCAATACTCTGACGATAATAGATAATAATAGATAATAATAGACTGTAAATAAGTATGCGAGTGTGTTACAGGGGCGGCCGGGCATTTACACACAAATAAGGTCACAAATCTACTATAAGGAATTAACTTATAGGAATAGGTAATAAGATGTAATGGATGCTCTACAAATAGTATTTGATTGTGACAGATGGCAGATATGTACATGTATAACAGGCAAACACCATGACGTATGGATATGATAATAAGCAGGGATGAATGATAAATGAACCATAATATTACAGTCTGTATGCTAAATGTGGTATCATCTAGAGTAAGGTGCTAATTTCCAATTCTTCATTGATACCTCCAGGCGAAAGTACGTCAAGAGCGTATATCCAATAAGTCTCCCGTTGGCAGAGACGTTTAAATCTCTCTGCCGCAGGGAGAGTGGCTGGTATGGATTCGATGATCCATACTTTTAGGCCTACGGTAGATTTAGGGTGATGTTGGGTGAAATGTCGTGGGACGCTATGATGGTCTTTACCGGCCTCGATGAATCGGCAGTGCTCTCCAAAACGCTGGCGTAGGGGGCGTTTAGTTCGACCTACATAGTGGAGGCCGCAGGGGCAGGTCAGGCAGTATACTACATGGTCTGTAGAACAGGTGTAGAATTCTGAAATTTTGTATGTTTTATTTTTAATCGTGAATGTTTTTTGACCATGTTGTACAAAACTGAATGTAAGGCAAAGGGGTTTGCGGCATTGATACATCCCAATCATAAAAAAGAGTTGGAGTGAAGATGACGTATTTGTTTTCTTTTTGAGTTTGCTTGGGGCAATCTTTCCCTTAATGTTAGGTGCTTTCCTATATGAAAATTTAGGTTTATTTGGTATACTGTCTTTGAGATGGGGATCCTGCAGTAGTATTGGCCAATGTTTATGAACTATGTGTTCCATATTTTTGTATTTGTTATGAAATTGAGTCGTGAACCGAATGTCCTTTGATGAATTCATTTTATGGGTATGAGTATCAGGATTGACGTATGTGGTGTAGGCTTGTTCGATGAGTGAAGGAGGGTAGCCTTTTTCAATAAATTTTTGTTTGAGATTTATGCTTTGTGTCTGATAGTCTGACTGCATGGTGCAATTATGTCTGAGACGGCAGAATTGACTTTTTGGAATATTTTTTATAATATTTTTTAACCAACGAGGGTGATGGCAACTATTGTAGTGCAGATAGGAATTCCCAGCAGTGGGTTTGCAATAATTTTTTGCATGGATGCGACCAGTATCATGAAATAGATCAAGGTCTAAGAATGCTAGATATGTTTTATCGTGAACAGATGTAAAGGATAGGCCCATGTTGTTATCATTACAATGGGAAACAAAAGATTCAATATCATCGGTATTACCGTCCCAGATAATAATGATGTCATCAATATAACGACCGTAAAATATAATTTTGGCCATGAAAGGGTTATTTGCCCATATGTATCGCGTTTCCCAAAGACCCATAGTTAAGTTAGCATATGAATGTGCAAAATTGGTGCCCATGGCAGTGCCATGGGTTTGAAGGTAGTAATGGTCTTCAAATATGAAATAATTGTGAGTCAGGCAGAAGAATGTGGCATCTAGAATGAATTTAGCTTGGTTTGGATGAATAGATGGGTCTTCTGACAGAAAGTGTTGTATGGCCTGCATGCCGACATTATGGGGGATGGATGTGTATAATGATTGGACATCCAGTGAGAGTCAGATGTAGTTGGGCTCCCATTGGTATGGACCTAATAATTCAAGCAGGTGTATTCCATCTTTGATATGGGATTGTAAATTGGAAACAAAAGGTTGTAGAAAAAGGTCTACATACTGGGAAAAACCACTAGTAATACTGTTCATAGAGGCAACTATGGGTCTGCCAGGGGGGTTGGTAGTGCTTTTATGTACTTTTGGTAAATGATAGAAATACGGAGTTTGGTGATATTTTTTAACCAAGAATGAAGCTTCGTTTTTGGTAATTACATTATCTTTGGTGGCTTGGTTAACTAAAATTGTAGCATCAATAGTGAAACTAGGTAGGGGGTCCTCTTGCAATTTTGTATAGGTTTGTGAGTCTCCGAGTAGTCTAATGGCCTCTTTGATGTAGTCTACCCGGTTCTGCCATCTGTCACAATCAAATACTATTTGTAGAGCATCCATTACATCTTATTACCTATTCCTATAAGTTAATTCCTTATAGTAGATTTGTGACCTTATTTGCGGGTGTGTAAATGCCCGGCCGCCCCTGTAACACACTTGCATACTTATTTACAGTCTATTATTATCTATTATTATCTATTATCGTCAGAGTATTGCTACAGGCATAATCTGCACTATTTGTATAAGTATCCACCACCTCCTATTATCCTTCTGTAGTTTTTTTAGTTTTTTTGTTTTTTTTTTTATCCCCTTACAACAGATGCCTGGCCGCCTCTGTAACACAGGTGTATAGCTCCCCAGCTGCCCTTGTAACATGGCTACATATTTATTTATTATTTATTCATTGTTAATTCAACATTAGACTTACGACCTTATTTGCATGTGTACAAACGCCCGGCTGCCTTTTTAACACGTGCACATAGATGCCTGGCTGCCCCGGTAACACATGTGTATATACGCCTGGCCGCCCTTGTAACACGGCTGTAGATTTATTCATTGTCAACTCAACATTAGACTTACGACCCTATTTGCATGTGTACAAATGCCCGGCCGCCTTTATAACACATTCATGAAGACACCCGGCCGACCATGTAACACACCTGTATATTAATTCAATGTCAACCTTATGTTTGTATATTTATTTATTTATTATTGTTAATTTAATCACTGACATCTGTGCCCTGTACCCCTGTTTCAAATTCCTTTAGGACTTCATTGTATATAGCACTGACGTTAATAATCCATTTTGCGAGTGCACGGTCGTCTTGGCCATTCTCATAATACATCTGTCACTTCCCTTATCATTGTGTATTTAGTATCTGCCCACACTCCTCCCCTTGCTCCTCCCCCTCACCATTTATAAGCCAGCTTAAGGAGTGTGGCCGTAGGTCTGACGAAGGAGCCGCACATGCTCCGAAACGCGTTACCGCCCCCTTCTCTCCACTGACACCATCAGCCTTGTGTGTCCCGCAGTGAATACAGGCTTCCCTGCTGCCTCCTCTTTTCAACACGCATGAGAACGTTTTACAGCTGCTGGACGGCTCTACACTGCTCTCTACCACCGTGCTGAGGATGGACACATGCCACAGATGAGGACTCCTGATTTTATCATGTCTTTTAACACTCAACAATCTTGTAAGTGCTTTTAACCCTTTGTGCACTCTATTAAATTTTACATACTGCACTTAGAGGCGCCTTTCTTTTCCTTTTTTATATCTTCAGAGTTGCTTCTCCTCTAACCAAAGTGCTGCCAGAAGTACCATCTCATCACTATCATCCCTCTGACCAGCTACCCACCTCCACCAGAGCGCCCTTATCACCTCTCTGTTCTTACCAAACCAATCTATTAACCTTCTATGAGGAGCTGAGTTGCCATCTAGATAAAGGAAGGCCCCTAGATGTGGTGTATCTGGATTTTGCAAAAGCATTTGACACAGTTCCCCATAAACGTTTACTGTACAAAATAAGGTCCATTGGCATGGACCATAGGGTGTGTACATGGATTGAAAACTGGCTACAAGGGCAAGTTCAGAGGGTGCTGATAAATGGGGAGTACTCGGAATGGTCAGGGATGGGTAGTGGGGTAATCCAGGGTTCTGTGCTGGGACCAATCCTATTTAATTTGTTCATAAATGACCTGGAGGATGGGGTAAACAGTTCAATCCCTGTATTTGCGGACTGTACTAAGCTAAGCAGGGCAATAACTTCTCCACAGGATGTGGAAACCTTGCAAAAAGATCTGAACAAATTAATGAGGTGGGCAACTACATGGCAAATGAGGTTCAATGTACAAAAATTTACAATAATGCAGTTGGGTGGCAAAAACATGAATGCAATCTATACACTGGGGGGAGAACCTCTGGGGGAATTTTAGGATGGAAAAGGACCTGGGGGTCCTAGTAGATGATAGGCTCAGCAATGGCATGCAATGCCAAGTTGCTGCTAACAAAGCAGAATATCGGCATGCATTAAAATGGGGATCAACTCCAGAGGTAAAACGATAATTCTCCCGCTCTACAGGACTCTGATCCAGCCGCATCTAGAGTATGCTGTCCAGTTCTGGGCACCAGTCCTCAGGAAGGATGTACTGGAAATGGAGCAAGTACAAAGAAGGGCAACAAAGCTAATAAAGGGTCTGGAGGATATTAGTTATGAGGAAAGGTTGCGAGCACTGAACTTATTCTCTCTAGAGAAGAGACACTTGAGAGGGGATATGATGTCAATATACAAATACCATACTGGTGACTAGACATGTGCATTCATTTTCGTCTGAATGCATTTTCGTCTGAATTTCAGGTGTTTTCATTATCGTTTTAACAAACGATAGCGAAAGTGCAGAATAGGCTGGACTGCTGGAATTGGGTGGGGGAAGTAAAATAAAAATAATGATGATGATGAATGTTATTGGCCAATTGTAACCAAAGAGGAGGGGCAGTAAAATAACTAGAACTAAGTAGACACGTACAGCCAACTTACTTTCACTTATGATTTGCTAGCAGAGAGAGACACACACACTGTATCATTTCAGAAGACAGTCAATCTTAGCTGGTCCGTTTGTCAGAGAACCTGAATTTTTTTAGCTATTAAGCATAAGCACAGCAGCAGAACAATAGTGAAGCAAGCTACAGTTCAACTTAACTTTTTCATAATAATCTGCTGCTATTGTGTTAGTGTTGTGAACTTGATAGTGATACTAGTGTTGCTAGTGTTGTGATAGTCTCAGAGGCTGCCCGTGTTGTGGGGGGGGATTTATTATTATAGATTCTATATTATAATGCCATATCAATATCTGACACAACGTCGGATGCCGCGCCCGCCATTGCACTTGGAGATTCAACATGATCAGCAAAGATTCGACAAAGCAACGAAAAACATACAAACGTCGAATCTTTGGCTTATGGTGTCTGTCGTAAGTTCTAAGAAGATTCGACGGAGCAGCTAAACTGTATGAAGCTGCAATCGTACATTTCCGGTTAAATGCATCCGCCCATAGGCTATAGAAAAATTCTAATGTTGGTTGACTAGTAAAATAATTAATAAACATAATTATTACTAGTCATACAACATTAGAATTCTACTACAGCTAGCTTGTAGGCGGAAAATTCGACCGAAAATGTACACGTACAGTTTAGCTGCTCCGTCGAATCTTCTTTGACCATTCGACAGACACCATAAGCCTTAAATGACAGATTTGACCTTAATTCATTTGGATTTTCAGACAAATGCAATTTTTAACGAAAAACGAAATAAATAAAAAACGAATTTCGGGAGTAACTAAATAAATTTACTTTTCGGACAAAAACGAAATTCCGAAACGAAATATTTCAGTGTGCACATGTCTACTGGTGACCCCACAATAGGGATAAAACGTTTTCGCAGAAGGGAGTTTAACAAGACTCGTGGCCACTCATTAAAATTAGAGGAAAAGAGGTTTAATCCTAAACTACGTAGAGGGTTCTTTACTGTAAGAGTTGCAAGGATGTGGAATTCCATTCCATAGGCGGTAGTCTCAGCGGGGGGGCATTGATAGTTTAAACTATTAGATAAGCACCTGAACGACCGCAAAATACAGGGATATACAATGTAATACTGACATATAATCACACACATAGGTTGGACTTGATGGACTTGTGTCTTTTTTCAACCTCACCAACTATGTAACTATGTAAAATTGGGGGGGTAAAGTTAAAAGGGTTAATAAGAAAGGAGATGATTGCTTAAAGTAGGATTGGGGGGGGGGTGCTGTTTTGTTTTCTCTTCAACTCTCCTCTCTTCCTTCCTCTCCTTTTCCCTCTCCCCCAAATGTGCCAAAGTACTGTTAAATAAGATTGGTATAGGAATATAAATGGAAGTCTGGGGTTCACGAGGTGCCCTGTTAGTGTTTTTAATCATCTCTCCCCCAATAGATTGGTCCCGAGACAAGGGACTTTGTTTTCTGCCAAGAGGCAGAAGGGAGGGGGACTTCGGGCACAGCTTAGGGGGATGGGGGATGTGCCACAGACAGTGGCATATTATGTTATTGATTTGGATGGTTTTTTTGTTTTTGTTTTCTTTCCCTTCTCATCAGCTGCATCCAAGGAGAGAGAGCCCAGAAGGCTGGGAACAGACACCGATCAGGTGCAACAGTATAGTAAGAGATCCATGGAAGTAATGAGAGAATGACAGGTAGAATGAAGTTGTATAGTATAATGTGAGAGGGCTCTGTTTGGTTGGTAAAAGGGGCCGTCTCTGACATGAACTGTGTCAAATGAAGGCAGAGATAGTTTTTCTGCAGGAGACGTACTTCATGGTAGGGTTGACCCCACGTATGCCTCTTTTTCCATATAATCAATGGTTCCATGCACCTTCACCCATCCCTAGGGCTAGAAGAGTTATAATAGCTATCCATAAACTATGCCCCTTGGTACCTATAGAAATACGAGTAGACCCCGAAGGCCGCTTCCTTTTTTTAAGGGCAAGATCCAGGGCCAGTTTTATACCTTTGCCACTATATATGGCCCAATAACTATACTGTTATTTTTTTCTAAAATTTTGGATATTCTGGGGAAGTTTAGGGAAGGTCTTTTGGGTATGGGAGGGGATTTCAACATTACCTTGGACCCTAGTTTAGACACTTCTTCAGGGAAAACCTTTGTGTCTTACAATGCTCTAAGGTATATTAAATAGTGCCTTCGCTCCCTGCATTTGGTAGATAGTTGGAGGGTGCTGCATGAGCAGGACAGGGATTTCAGTTATTATTCCAAAACACACAGTGTATATTCAAAGATCGATATGTTGCTGTTAGATTAATATTATTTGAATCTTCATGAATCTTCATGAATAGTTCATGAACTATTAAGTCAGTCACCATATCAGACCATGCTCCAAAAAGTTTAACGATATGTCCAGCAGTCATTGGGAGCTTGGAAAGAACGTGGCGACTGAATGAATCTATTCTGGATGATAAACGGAGCGTGGAATCCCTGTCCCGCACATTAGCATTATATTTTGAGACACGTCAGAAGAGGTATCTGACCAAGTGGTATGGGAAGCCCATAAGGTGATCATCGAGGGGAGTTGATTTCAATGGGTTCATATATTAGAAAACAGAGACAGAAAGAAATGGTTGAGCTCTTAGAGGAAATACATAAACTTGAAATTAAACATAAGGCCCATTTAAAACCTGGGGTCGTGCAGAGATTGGAGAAACTGCGGGTAGATCTAAAACAGCTTCTCAATTGAAAAGTTCAAAATAAACATAGGTATTTTGCCCACCATATTTATGAACAGGGGAACAAGGGTGGGAGGTTATTGGCTAGACAATTAGAGAAACAACAAGACTCACGTCATGTTCAAGCTATAAAGACAGGTGATAAACAGATGTAGTGCACACCCAAACAATAGCAGCTGAGTTTCACCATTTTTTTAGGTCTCTATATAATATAGATCCGGTTCCTATGGGGGCGGTGGAGGGTGGGCGTGCAGACAGAATTCAGAAATGTCTTAAAGCCTCAGAGCTGCAGGACATTCCATCTGTGGCCCTGGAGGAAATGGAAAAAGCCATCTCTATTGAAGAGTTGGGAGGAGTGATTGCGGCTTTGCCATTGGGTAAAAGCCCGGGACCAGATAGTTTCACAAATTAAAAAGTTTTCCTCAATGCTGTTGGCTCCTCTTTGTAGATACCTTAATTCTGCCTCGGCCTCTAACCAATTGCCTCCAGAGGCATTGCTGGCTTATGTGATGGTTCTCTCAAAATTAGGGAAGGATACCCAGTGTTGTGCCAGCTATAGACAAATCTCCCTCCTTGACTCTGACACTAAGCTCCTGGCCAAAATCCTGTCCCTTAGGTTACAAGATCATATAGTTAAATTGATTCACCTAGACCAAACAAGGTTTATGAGGGGCTGAGAGGCCAGAGACAATACTATTTGGGCCCTGCATGTATTGCATTGGATGCATAATGGACCGAACCAGACCCCGAATATAGTAATCTCAAAGGATGCTGAAAAAGCATTTGCTAGATTGGGGTGGTTGTTTACGTCGGAGTTCTAAAGGGAGATGGGTCTGAGAGAACGGATGATGGGGTGGGTGACGGCACTATACGCAGATCCTAGAGAAAGGGTTAAAGTTAATGGCAGATTATCCGATTATTTTGAGATACGGAATGGGACTAGGCAGGGATGCCCATTGTCTCCATTGTTATTTGCTGTGGTGCTGGAACCCTTTTTGTGAACGATTAGGGGAAATAGGAGGATTAAGGGAATTTGTATTGGATCAATGGAACATAAGATATCAGCTTACACAGATGATCTATTGTTGTACCTTTCTTCTCCTCAAGAGTCTCTGACGGAATTAATGTTTGAAATAGATAGGTTTGGCCTTATATCTAATTTAAAATAAATATTGAGAAGTCAGTGTTGATGTCGAGCCATGTTCCTTTGAGGATGATGACCACTCTGCAACAATCCTTTCCTTTTGTTTGGCACTTTGATTCTATATTCTATTTTGGGATTCATGTCTCTTCACATGTAAAGTGCCTATATGATCTAAATTATGGTTCAGCAGGGTAAATGTGCTTAAAATGAATGTAATTCCTAGACTTATTTATGTTTTACAATAAATACAGTAAGTGCAGCGCAAAAAAATAAATAATAAATACAGTGAGTGCAGCGCCAAAAAAAAAAAAAAAAATATATATATATATATATATATATATATATATATATATATATATATATATATAATGAATAGTCCAATAATAAGATGGCAAACAAAAAGTTCATAAACAATAAGGAGATAACCCTCTTCTGGGGATGATAATCTAAGCGCTTATCCAGGAGTTGTAGAAAATAATTAGATTGTGCTTACCAGATCCGAATGACCCCTTGGTTATAGGGGGTCTGAAACAGCATGAATGGACCCGTGGCAAGCTGCTGGGCTCACTGTCATCTGCAGGTCAGGTGAATTCTTGGAGACATAAAGAGCTCCTCAGGTGTCAGATGCAATGCTGGTAACTGCAGAGATAGCTGACATGTGTGGTATGCTCACTCCCAGACCAGAGCGATCCGTGTTGATAAGTGCAGAGTGGCAGTATTCCCCAGAGAAAGTAAATAAAAAATAAAAAATCTAAGAGCGATACATATAAACAAATGTCCAGATTTATTAAATGATTGAAATCATAAAAAGGACGCTGTTACAGCGCCAGTGCATATGAGCTACTAAGCGGCAGTGTTGTGCAGTAAAGCAGTACGGTTCACAAATAGCTGTCAGATAGAGAAGGCTGCGGGTAACGGCGGTCAAACAGTTCCATTTTACGTTTGGTTACTGGGTAACTTTTATATCCTTATGGATAGCATGATTAGGTTTTGGGATTGCTGTTTTTATTTCCCTTATTGTGCACATTCAGGCACTAGGTTTTTATAATTTTTTTATTCAAGTTTTGACTGTTTTTTAAAGGTCTGGGAAGATGTCCCCATTGAGCACAGGAGAGGATTTCCGAGTGGGGACTTCCGCTCCCGACGCTCTTGACACTCCCACAATTTAAGGATAGCGGGTATATTAAGGCTCTGCGGGTGACAGGTTCATTCCACCCTCGCTGACGAAGTCTTCTTGACGTCACGCCGCGTACGAGGGCAGAACTGTTTGACCGCCGTTACCTGCAGCCTTCTCTATCTGACAGCTATTTGTGAACCGTACTGCTTTACTGCACAACATTGCCGCTTAGTAGCTCATATGCACTGGCGCTGTAACAGCGTCCTTTTTATGATTTCAATCATTTAATAAATCTGGACATTTGTTTATATGGATCGCTCTTAGATTTTTTATTTTTTATTTACTTTCTCTGGGGAATACTGCCACTCTGCACTTATCAACACGGATCGCTCTGGTCTGGGAGTGAGCATACCACACATGTCAGCTATCTCTGCAGTTACCAGCATTGCATCTGACACCTGAGGAGCTCTTTATGTCTCCAAGAATTCACCTGACCTGCAGATGACAGTGAGCCCAGCAGCTTGCCACGGGTCCATTCATGCTGTTTCAGACCCCCTATAACCAAGGGGTCATTCGGATCTGGTAAGCACAATCTAATTATTTTCTACAACTCCTGGATAAGCGCTTAGATTATCATCCCCAGAAGAGGGTTATCTCCTTATTGTTTATGAACTTTTTGTTTGCCATCTTATTATTGGACTATTCATTATATATATATATATTTTTTTTTTTTTTTTTGGCGCTGCACTCACTGTATTTATTATTTATTTTTTTGCGCTGCACTTACTGTATTTATTGTATTTCATTGAGGTTGGTGTTATCCTTCTAGTGTTCAGCTTGCATTCGTTTTGACTTTTTTGGTTTGCGCTGATTGTCTTTTAAATTGTTTTATTGTTTTATTGCCACACCACTCTATCAGCTGCAACTATGGAAGTTTTTTCATTTCTTGAATTAAGAGAAGTTAAACTCAATGAGATCTTCTCTAATACCGCACCTATGAATACATCTGATGACCTTCCCACTAATTTTAGAAAATTAGGTTATCTTTTTGAAAAACAAATCAAAGCATGGTGGGATATAGTGTCATTTGAAGAGTACATTAAAAATAAATTGGTGCCCAGAAGACTTAGGTGGGATATACCCCCTAATGACGGTCTCACTGATGAAGAATCTCTGTCAGAATGGCACCAGTTCTTTATTAGTAAAAGCCAAGAATTAATTGAATTCCTGTTGACCAGGAAAAGGAAGAAAATGGTATTAATTAATCAACAAATTTCTGAGTTGAAAACCCGATTAGAGTTAGCCCAAAATTCCTCTGATTTCTCTAGATTATCAGGAGAATTAAAAGTGAAGATGTTAAAGTGGGATAAAGAAGCGCAGGAGAAAAAACGAACTAAGTTTGTCAGGGATTCAGGTGACTTCTCCAGAGGAGAGGTCTTTAAGTGGCAATTTAAAATGCAAACCCCCGCTCAGATCCCTGAAGCCGCCACTACTCAAACATTGAATGCAATACCTCCTGAAACTCCCAGACTCACGTATCAACCATCACATGTTGAGAGATCTATCCCACAGGGAGCTATCCCCAAAAAACCCTATAGAAATATAAGAGGTAGAGGGAATACCTCAGGAAGGGGTAAAGATAGAACTTATTATCAGCAGCAACCAAGTCAGTATGCCCAAGAACGCAGGGATAATGACTGGAGGCCAACACGCCCCCCTAGAGGGAGGGGCTCAGGTTTTCTTCCTCATAGAGAACAATATTCACATTCTGATCATAACTCGTTTTACGATCATTATGAACAACAATATGAACACACCCCCATTCCTTTACAAAATAGATTCACCCCTTTATCCCATGACAACACACATTATCAAAATAATTTTTTAGGACATCCCCAATCCCAGTGGCCGGACCGAGGAGATTTTACTCCCACCAGGAACAGACAGGGCGGAAAACGAAGACAAAGAGAGGGAGAAGAGCTGGACGAAAATCAAAAAAGATTAAAGTCCCATTAGGTACAGGCATTTTCAACATCAGCGGGGTAGCCCTCTTGGTTGATGAACTACGGGTATTAGATAAGGGTCTGAAATTCGCCCCAGCTTGTAACCTGAGTAAATTTAAGACATATATTAGCCTTCAAAAATTTGTGAGAACCTTAAATATTAAAAGATATTTTCTCTCCAAACCTGGTGAAAGATCTGCTGGCGTCCCACCTATATCTAACAGAGAAATACATTCTAATTTAGCCAACCGATCTGTTTTAAATCCCCCTAAAAATGACCATAGACATATAGAAGTTTTTAAAAATATGGTCTCTAGTGACCTAGAGGAGCTAAAAGTGAGAAGGGTCGGTGACCCATCTTTTCTCAAAAAAGGTATTAGCCTATTGGAAAAAAACAAAAATGTGGTTATTCGACCCGCTGATAAGGGGGGCGGATTAGTTGTGATGAGTAAACTGTATTATCAGGGAGAAATGGATCGTCTGCTGTCGGACAGAAATACTTATCAAGTCCTCAGCAAAGACCCAGTTCTCCAATATAAGAAAGAGTTGGAGACACTTGTATCCTTTGGTAAAACTAGTGGCATCTTGAATAAAAAAGAGACATCATATTTGAACCCAAGTGCATGCAGAAGACCCATTATATATTTTTTACCCAAAATTCACAAGGATCCCCAGGCTCCGCCGGGTAGACCTATTGTGAATGGGATAGATTCGGTCTCTGCACGCTTGGGTCAATACATCGATTTTTTTCTGAAACCTTTGGTTACTGCCACCACTGCTTTTTTGAAGGATACTAAGCACATCATCAACATTGTTGAAAATTTACCTTTTAGTGAAAACAGTATATTAGTAACGGCTGATGTTGGGTCACTTTATACCATTATCGGACATTCTGAAGCCATACGTTCTGTCCGATGGGCCCTTGATAAGTCTTACTTACCCGTTCAACTCGGGGCATTTATTGTAAAAGCATTAGAGTTTTGCCTAGCCAGAAATTATTTCTGGTATGGAGGAAAATTTTTTCTGCAAATCCTCTGTGTTGCCATGGGCGCTCGGTTTGCGCCGAGCGTTGCTAACTTATTCATGGCACACTGGGAAGAGGATTTTGTCTTTGGTAGCAGACCACCTCAGTTGGTTTGCTACCAAAGATATATTGATGATCTGTTCATGATCTGGGAAGGAGACTTGATTAGTCTCCAGCTCTTTATGTCGAGACCAAATGGTAACACTAAGAATATACGCTTGACCTGGAATTCGGACTCTTTGAGCGTAGCTTTTCTCGACTTAGAAATTTTTAAACATGAAGGAGCTTATCGAACACGCAATTATTGCAAACCCACCGACAGAAATGGCTATATCCCTCTGGATAGCTGCCATCATAACACTTGGCTGATGAATATCCCCAGAGGGCAGTTTATACGCCTACGTCGTAATTGTTTCTTGGATAGTGACTACCATACACAAGCTAACATCATGGCAGATAAATTTATACAAAAAGGTTATATGAAAACTCAGATTATGGATGAACTACTAAGAGTGGGTTCCCTTGATAGAACCACCTTAGTGGCAGAATCCAATAAGTCAAAAAATATGACCCAGGACAGTTCCCAAGTTGGGATAGTCTTGGATTATAACATTCAATTTAAAAAAAATAGAAAAATTTTTTTTAAAACACTGGGACATCCTAAAAAAGGATAATGTGTTAGGACCCACACTCCCATCACGTCCGAGATTCATATACAGACGCCCACCCACTTTGCGTAACCTGCTTGCTCCAAGTGTTGTTGACCCCCCGGTCATTAAAGAGAACCGTATTTTTAACTTTATGTCCGGCTTTTATGCTTGTGGCAGATGCCCTGCGTGTAGACATTGTAAATGTAATAATAAAAGGAGGAAAGTTTTTACTGCAAACTCCACTGGCAAGAGCTATCAAATAAAAAATCTCATCACATGTGACACTGTAGGCGTGGTTTACATGCTACAGTGCATATGTGGTCTCCAATATGTTGGACGAACGTCTCGATCATTGGGGGTCCGGATTTCTGAACATGTTAGTAACATCAAGCGTGGCCTTAAAACCCACTCGGTGTCTAAAGATTTCAGAATTCACCACAACAGGGATCCCAAACAGCTATGTTTTTGGGGTATAGAAAAGGTCACAAGACACTGGAGGGGGGGTAATTTTATAAGACAGCTCAGCCAGAGAGAATCTTTCTGGATACATGAAACCAGAGTGGGTGTCCCGAGAGGACTTAATGTGGAGTTTGATTTAAATTGTTTTATCTCCAACAAATGATTTTATGCTTTCTGTATTTATTGCTCATTGTGTAATCTGTATGTTTCTGCTATTATGTATTTAAATATTTACCTACTAATTGGCATGTTGATACTTTTATGTTGGTTTGTTTTTCTAACTATCATGCATAAAAAAGACTTTGTATCATTTTTAGCTAGAGAATGCTGCGGGTGCCCAATAGGTCATATTAGTGTTTAAACTATCTAGTTATACATTTGTTATATAATTTTATCACATTTTACGTTTGGTTACTGGGTAACTTTTATATCCTTATGGATAGCATGATTAGGTTTTGGGATTGCTGTTTTTATTTCCCTTATTGTGCACATTCAGGCCCTAGGTTTTTATAATTTTTTTATTCAAGTTTTGACTGTTTTTTAAAGGTCTGGGAAGATGTCCCCATTGAGCACAGGAGAGGATTTCCGAGTGGGGACTTCCGCTCCCGACGCTCTTGACTCTCCCACAATTTAAGGATAGCGGGTATATTAAGGCTCTACGGGTGACAGGTTCATTCCACCCTCGCTGACGAAGTCTTCTTGACGTCACGCCGCGTACGAGGGCGGAACTGTTTGACCGCCGTTACCCGCAGCCTTCTCTATCTGACAGCTGTTTGTGAACCGTACTGCTTTACTGCACAACACTGCCGCTTAGTAGCTCATATGCACTGGCGCTGTAACAGCGTCCTTTTTATGATTTCAATCATTTAATAAATCTGGACATTTGTTTATATGGATCGCTCTTAGATTTTTTATTTTTTATTTACTTTCTCTGAGGAATACTGCCACTCTGCACTTATCAACACGGATCGCTCTGGTCTGGGAGTGAGCATACCACACATGTCAGCTATCTCTGCAGTTACCAGCATTGCATCTGACACCTGAGGAGCTCTTTATGTCTCCAAGAATTCACCTGACCTGCAGATGACAGTGAGCCCAGCAGCTTGCCATGGGTCCATTCATGCTGTTTCAGACCCCCTATAACCAAGGGGTCATTCGGATCTGGTAAGCACAATCTAATTATTTTCTACAACTCCTGGATAAGCGCTTAGATTATCATCCCCAGAAGAGGGTTATCTCCTTATTGTTTATGAACTTTTTGTTTGCCATCTTATTATTGGACTATTCATTATATATATATATATATATTTTTTTTTTTTTTGGCGCTGCACTCACTGTATTTATTATTTATTTTTTTGCGCTGCACTTACTGTATTTATTGTATCTTATTGAGGTTGGTGTTATCCTTCTAGTGTTCAGCTTGCATTCGTTTTGACTTTTTTGGTTTGCGCTGATTGTCTTTTAAATTGTTTTATTATTTATGTTTTACATACGGTACCCATAACACTTCCACAGATATTCTTTAAACAAATATGAAGGGCTTTTATGATGTTTGTGTGGGGAGATAAACATCCCAGGTTGGCATATGAGATTTCGAGGAGACCAAAACAGGAGGGTGGGGTGGGACTTCCGGACATAGAGACTTACTACAGAGCCATGGCCCTGGTTCATATTATGAATTGGTGCCATGACTGTTGGTAAACTTTGGGTGCCCCTGGAGAAGACATTAGCAGGTAGGAATTTGGCCGAAGCTCCTTGGATTCTGGTTTCTTAATGAGAGTTATCGGAATATGTATCACCATTAACGACAACAACATTATCCATTTGGGACAGAATGAATAGTACAGGAAAGTATGGGCCCCCAATATCCCCTATGACATCATTGGAAGGATTTCCCTGGTTCACCCGGGGGAAGAGAAAGGGAGTTTAGATTGATGGGGAATGAATGGGAAGGGTAACTGTCAGACTTCCACTTACCAGACTGATGAGTCCGCTTGGGCAGAGGGTAGACTCCCATACTTATCCGACTCACGGCCCCTGGTAGAGCAGACAGGAGGCACGAGAGTGCGGAATGGTATGAGAGCCTGCTGAAGAGATCCAGGTGTGGGATCAGAGATGATCTTCAGACAGCAGGTCAGTAGTCAGGAACACTGGTAACAGGTGCTGAGCAGGAGCAAGACAGGTAGGTCGGGACACAAGCAGGGTTCGGCAACAGGCAGGCAGCAAAGGTACAATAGGAGCAGGCAGAAGCGGAGTCAAACAGGCCAAGGTCAGGTACAGGCAGCAAACAGGAGAATCCAAGGGCAATCCGGGTCGTCAGGAGATCAGGTACACAGGAAGCCAAGATAGGCAACAGGAACTAAGGCACAGGGAGCTGTTGATCATGCAGCACTGAACAGAGTGCCTGACAAACTTAAATAGGCCGGTTGGTGCACAGGCACTCGCCCGCACGCCAGTATGCACACCAGCGGCTGCAGGAACGCATGCAGTAGCACCGGCGCGCCCCAAGGCGGCCACCACCACGACCAGCAAGGTGAGCTCTCTGACAGTGCCCACTTCCTAAGGGCAGCCTCCGGATGCCCAGTTGGGCCAGCTTGGAGGCATGGACATTCCTGAAAGTCTGTAAAAGTTCCGGGGCATGCAAATTGTTTTCTGGCTTCCATGAATTGTCTTCCGGGCCATACCCCTTCCATTTGATAAGGTACTGAATTCCATTAGGATTGCCTCTACTTCGAATTCCTCTTCGTTGTCAATTATGACAGGTTTGGGTGGGGCGACAGTGCGACCAGCAAAAGGATTGGTGGTAGCAGGTTTCAGTAGCGTCACGTGGAAGACCGGGTGTACTTTTAGAAAGTCTGGCAAATCAAGTTCATAGGTCACATCATTTATTTTCCTCTTCACTGGGAACGGACCCATAAACTTAGGGCCCAATTTCCTAGAGGGACAAGACATTTTCAGGTTAGTTGTGGACAACCACACTTGGTTGCTGGGCTCCAAGATCAATTCTCCACGCCTCTTCTTGTCAAACATTTTTTTATTGTAATCCTGGGATTTAGCCATAGTCTCTTGTAGGATCTTGTTGTTGATGGAAAAGAAGCTCATAGTCTCAGAGACAGCCGGAACGGAACATTCAGGTATTGAGATTGGCAGAAAAGATGGATGGAACCCATAATTAGCGAAAAATGGTGTTTGATTGATTGCAGAGTGCAAGGAGTTGTTATAGGAGAATTCTGCAATGGGTAATAAGGAGACCCAGTCATCCTGAGAGAAAGCAGAGAAGCACCTGAGGTATTGCTCCAAGGTCTGGTTGGTTCTCTCAGTTTGCCAGTTCGTCTGGGGATGATAGGCCGATGAGAATGCCAGTTCGATTTCGAGGGAACCACAGAGGGCTTTCCAGAACCTTGAAGTAAACTGAACACCCCGATCGGACACAATGCTTGCTGGGACTCCATGTAGCCTAACCACTTCTTTGACAAAAATCTTTGCCGTATGCATAGCCGAAGGTGTACCCTTCATGGGGAGGAAATGTGCCATCTTAGACAGCCTGTCTACCACAAGAAAAATAGTAGAGAAACCCTCGGAGGGGGGCAGTTCCACGATGAAGTCCATTGATATCATCTTCCATGGCCTCTCTGGAACAGGTAAGGGTTTTAATAATCCCCAGGCCTTTGTCCTGGTGTTCTTACTCCGAGCACAAGTGTTGCATGAATCCACAAAATTTTTACAGTCACGGGCTAATTGAGGCCACCAGAAGGTGCGCTGTACCAGCTCAGTGGTCTTCAGGACACCGAAATGTTCGGCCAACTTATGATCATGACATAGTTCCATCACAGTTACCCTCAGCTTCTCGGGAACCACGATCTTGTCTTTTCGCCAAAACAGGCCCTCTCACAAATCGGTTTCAGGGTATGGAAGCATTCCCACAGAGGCCTGTCTTATCCGGGAGACAAGGTCCCCTTGGAGGAGCAGGAAGTTCCCAGAAGGAAGAATCGTATCGGGAGATACGGTCTTCTCCGAATCGTAAAACATACGGGAAAGAGCATCTGACTTTACATTCTTGGAACCGGGCTTGTAAGTTATGTGAAACTGGAATCGTGAAAAGAAAAGTGCCCACCTGGCCTGACAAGGTCTTAATCTTTTGGCTGTTCTCAGGTATTCCAGATTCTTGTGGTCGGTGTAGACCAGAATGGGATGTGCAGCACCCTCCAATAGGTAACGCCATTCCTCCAGAGCTGCCTTGATAGCCAGAAGTTCTTGATCCCCCACATCATAATTTCTTTCCGAAATTGAAAGTTTGCGTGAAAAGAATGCTACTGGATAGAGGAGGGCCTTGGCGCCCTGTCGTTGAGAGAGCACCGCTCCCACTACGATCTCTAAAGCGTCGACCTCCAGGACAAATGGCAGGACAGAGTTAGGATGTTTCAGAATGGTGGCTGAAGTAAATAGTTTTTTGAGATTTTCAAAAGCCGACTGGGCTTTGTCAGTCCAAGAGAATCGGGTTCCCTGCTTGGTCAATTTGGTGATTGGAGCAATGATTGCAGAAAAACCTTTAATAAACTTCCGGTAAAAATTGGCAAAGCCAATAAAGCGTTGTACCCTTTTTTATCCATCGGAGCGGGCCAATCCAGAATAGTAGACACCTTTTGAGGGTCCATCTTAATACCCTCCACTGAGATGACTAGGCCCAAAAATTGAATGCATTGACGTTCAAACTCGCATTTCTCGAGTTTTGCATAGAGCCCATGATGCCTAAGCCGGGTTAGAACATTGCAGACATGCCTACGGTGATCGGTTAGTGAAGAGGAGAAGATCAAGATGTCATCAAGGTATACTATTACATACAGATCCAGGAAATCACGGAAAATATCGTTGACAAAATGTTGGAAGGTTGCAGGAGCATTGCATAATCCAAATGGCATGATAAGGTACTCGAAGTGCCTGAATCGAGTACGGAAGGCCGTCTTCCATTCGTCCCCTTTTCTGATACGGATCAAGTTATAAGCTCCACGGAGATCTAGTTTAGTGAATATGACTGCGGTTCCTAGTCTTTGAAAAAGTTCAGGTACTAAAAGCAAGGGATAACAATTTTTAATGGTGATCTTATTCAACTCCCGGCAGTCGATACAGGGACGTAAAGAGTGGTTCTTCTTCTCGACAAAGAAGATGCCGTCACCGGCTGGGGAGGTAGAAGGACGAATGAACCCTTTTTCCAAGTTTTCATCTTTGTAAGTTTTTAATGTGTCTAACTCCTGCTCAGTTAACGGGAAGATTCTTCCAAATGGAACCTCAGTACCAGGTAACAGTTCTACAGGACAGTCATACGGCCTATGAGGGGGCAAGGTTTCTGCTCTTTTTTTACTGAATACATCCAGGAAGTCCAGATAAGCTTCAGGGATGGACTGACATAGCTCAGCATCTGAGTCCAAGCAAAGGAGTTGAGAGGTCATGTCAGAATATTGATGTAGGCAATTCTGTTGGCAATACTCTGAGAGAAATTTAACTTCTCCTGTGGCCCAGTTGATACTGGGGTTGTGGGCCTGCAACCAGGGCATCCCCAGGATAATAGGGAAGAGAGGAGAAGAGATGGCGTCCAGACACAGAAGCTCCTGATGGTAGGTACCCATGGTGGCTAGCAAGGCGACGGTCTCTTGAGTGACTGGGCCAGAACTAAGGATGGATCCATCTGCTAGATGAACAGCAAGCCCCTGAGCCTTAGGATACAATGGTTGGCAGCAAAGGTCAAATCGATGAAACAGCTGCATGCACCGGAATCAATAATTACTGACACTGGAATATTCCCTCCTGGAAGCTGCAGAGTGAAGGAAAGAGCGAGATGAGAACCAGTTTTAGGTAACACAGATGCACACATTCAAGAGGCAGAACGACACTTACGCATCTTGTTGGGGCAGGCTCTCACGTAGTGCCTGGATTCACCGCAGTATAGGCACAGGTTGTGGGTTCGTCTGCGCATTTTTTCCTCTGGAGTAAGCGTAGGCCGGAGCAGACCGAGTTGCATGGGTTCAGGGGGTTCTGAAGTCGAAACAGACGAAGCAGGAGGAAACTGACTGACCGGACTGGGAACCTTTGGTAACATCCAGGTGGGATGAAGGTGGCTGGTAGACCTTTCTGACCGACGCTCTTAGGCGACGGTCAATCTGGATGGAGAGATCGATAAGGTCGTTCAGAGACTGAGGTACTCCAACTCGAGCCAACTCGTCCTTGAGTGGGTCAGATAGCCCCATTCTGAACTGATGAAGCAGGGCAGCGTCGTTCCAGTCCGTATCGGCGCTCCAACGTCTGAAGTCTACTGCATAATCTTCGGCCGCTCTGCGACCCTGTTGCAGAGAGTGCAGTGCAGCTTTAGCAGTCGCTGTCAGTTGGGGATCTTCATATAATTGGGACATGGCCCTGAAGAAATCGTTTAGGTTATCTAGGGAGATAGACTTTTGCTCCAGAAGGCGATGGGCCCAGGTTTGTGGCTCACCTGTCAGCAAGGAAATTACAAAGCCTACTTTGTTTGCTTCCAGTGAAAAAGTGCGGGGTTGCAGAGCAAAGTAGAGTTTGCAGGAATTGCAGAAGGCACGATACTTGCTGCGTTCACTGGCAAACTTTTCCAGCGTGGGTACTCTGGGCTCTGGAGGAAGCATTACTACAGAGGGTGCAGATTGGAATCCAGCAGAGGATGCCCCCTGGGGGTTGGGAGAGGAAGATAAGGCCTGGACTTGTTCCTCCAGTCTTGAGTAACCTTCCTGAAGGCTTTTCATGGCCTGGGTAAGTCCTGCCAGGTGTCTGAATAGTTCATCCATGGGGGAGGCCCCCTGCCCGGACTCAGTCATGGCTGCCTGATACTGTCAGACTTCCACTTACCAGACTGATGAGTCCGCTTGGGCAGAGGATAGACTCCCTTACTTATCCGACTCATGGCCCCTGGGAGAGCAGACAGGAGGCACGAGAGTGCGGAATGGTATGAGAGCCTGCTGAAGAGATCCAGGTGCGGGATCAGAGATGATCTTCAGACAGCAGGTCAGTAGTCAGGAACACTGGTGACAGGTGCTGAGCAGGAGCAAGACAGGTAGGTCGGGACACAAGCAGGGTTCGGCAACAGGCAGGCAGCAAAGGTACAATAGGAGCAGGCAGAAGTGGAGTCAAACAGGCCAAGGTCAGGTACAGGCAGCAAACAGGAGAATCCAAGGGCAATCCGGGTCGTCAGGAGATCAGGTACACAGGAAGACAAGATAGGCAACAGGAAATAGGGCACAGGGAGCTGATGATCAGGCAGCACTGAACAGAGTGCCTGACAAACCTAAATAAGCCAGTTGGTGCCAAACGGTGCACACGTGCACGCCGATGCTCACAAGCGCGCGTGCACGCCAGTATGCACGCCTGCAGGAACGCGCGCAGTAGCACGCACAGGAACGCGCGCCAGCGCGCCCCATGGTGGCCACGACCAGCAAGGTGAGCTCTCTGACAGTAACTGTGCTAGAGTGGCCCCACAGGGTAAATTGCTACCTCTGGCAGAGTTGGTTTTGATATTGGGGGAAATACCAATGGCTGCAAGGAGATATTGTCAAATGATGGATCTGTTCAACAAGTGGAAGCATCAGATTAGGCCGGCGAACCCGCTTACATTTTTTAAGGAGTGGTGTGTTAATATATCAGAGCTGGGTCATATGTTGTCTCAAATGTATAAGCTAGTTCTGTGTGCCCAAAGTATACGACTCCCTATTTTTATTAGAGAATGGGAAAGGGAGTTAGGTTATAGACATGTGCATTTCGTTTCGTTCCGAATCGAAATTCGGACAAATTTTTCATTATTCGGAAATTCCGATGCATCCGAATTTCTGAATTACAAAAGTAATGAATTTAAACGAATCCGAAAAAAAGCATATTCAAATTCGAATCAAATTCGAAAACATATTCAAATCAAATTCGAAAACATATTCGAATCAAATTCGAAAACATATTCGAATCGAATTCGAAAACATATTCGAACTGAATTCGAAAACATAATCGAATTCGAAAACAAATTCGAATCGAATGTGAAAACAATAGAAATGGATTTTCTAAAAAATACAATAAAATAGAATATAAAATCATAAAGCAAAAGAATACATATATATAACATTTTTTTTAATTCTGTTTTATTGTTTTTCTATGCTTTTCTTTTCTTTTCTATTATTTTCTATTCTATAATAGTCTTTTCTATTCAAATTCGAATTCATTCTATACAAAATTTGAATTTCGGAACATGGCTTCTGAAGATCGAATTTCGTAAAGAATGAATTTGAATTAGAATAGAAAAGATTTGAATAGAAAAGAATAGACTTTTTCAAATTCAGTCAAATTTTTTCGAATGCGGTAGAATTTTTTCGAATTTGAATTTTTTTTTTATTCTGTTTTATTGTTTTTCTATGCTTTTCTTTTCTTTTTTATTATTTTCTATTCTATAATAGTCTTTTCTATTCAAATTCGAATTCATTCTATACAAAATTTGAATTTCGGAACATGGCTTCTGAAGATCGAATTTCGTAAAGAATGAATTTGAATTAGAATAGAATAGATTTGAATAGAAAAGAATAGAAAAGAATAGACTAGAAATTTGAATATTCAAAAAATATATAAATGTATATATATATATATATATATATATATATATATATATATATATATATATATATATATATAATATTTTTATTTCTATTCTGTTCTATTGTTTTCTATGCTATTTGTTTCTATTATTTTCTATTCTATTCTAATCTTTTCTATTCAAACTTGATTTCAGTCTATATGAAATTCAAATTTCGGAAGATGATTTATATATATATATATGTATATATATGTTCACTTATAGAGGAGAACCGCACTCAGCTTACAGTTTAGTGCCAGCAACCAGGTCTTCCCACCGACCTTATATATATATATATATATATATATATATATATATATATATATATATATATATATATATATAATATTTTTTTCTATTCTGTTCCACTGTTTTTCTATGCTATTCTTTTTCTATTCTAAACTTTTCTATTCAAATTTGAATTCATTCTAGACGAAATTCGAATTTCGGAAGATGGCTTCCGTATAGAATGAATTTGAATTTGAATAGAAAAGACCAGAATAAACAACCCAGATGACACCTCCCCAATTAACAATTGGGAAGCTCATAAAAGCGTAATAAGGGGCACCTTCCTAGCAGCAGCGGCCAAAAGAAACAAGGAAAAAAGGAAGGCACACTCAGAATTAATAGAAAAGATTCGCCACCTTGAAGGGTTACATAAACAATCCCAAGCACTTACTGCCCTGAAAGATTTAATTCAGGCTAGGACAGATCTATTAGACCTATTGGATAAACAGATACAACGCAAATACATATTCTCCAAAAAGAAATATTATGAATTTGGTAACAAAGCAAGTAAAATGTTGGCCAGAGCACTACAAGTTTCCAAATCCAATAACACTACATCACCAACCCCTCAGGACAAAAAATTAACAAAACCCCCGACATCGCACATCAATTTGTACAATACTATAGTAAATTATACAACTTAGCCACCCCCCTCCACCCAAAGACGGCACCACTCGATCCCAACTAATATCTGATTTCTTAAAACGATATAGCCCAACCCCCATATCGGAATCCATAGCGCACGATTTAAACGCCCCACTTACACGTACGGAAGTTGACAATGCCCTCAAACAAATGAAAACGGGTAAAAGCCCTGGCCCAGACGGCCTAACCGCCGGTTACTACAAAACGTACTCAGAAATACTTACCCCTGCCTTTTTAAAAGCCTTCAATTCCTTTGCACATCCGGTCGACCCCCCACGAGACCTTCTAACAGCCCATATAGCAGTAATTCCTAAACCGGGCAAAGACCAATCCTCAGTTACAAACTACAGGCCCATCTCATTGCTCAACGTTGATCTCAAATGGTACGCCAAAACCCTAGCGAACAGACTTCTACCCCTGATCCCCCACCTTGTTGGTCTTGACCAGGTGGGCTTTGTCCCCGGTAGGGAAGCGAGGGATAATACCCTAAAAGCAATTAACATTCACCACTGGCTCACGACCACCAGGAATAAGGGATTTATGCTTTCCCTGGATGCGGAGAAGGCATTCGACAGAGTGGCATGGGACTACATGAGAGAAACCCTCAAAGCCATAGGACTCCCACAAACAATGTTAAACTACATTTCAGCACTATACTTTAGTCCTACTGCAAAAGTCCAAGTTAATGGCCACCTGTCGAATGCCTTCCCCGTGTCGAATGGAACCCGCCAGGGCTGCCCGCTTTCCCCTTTAATCTTCATTCTCTCCCTGGAACCTCTCCTTAGACGTCTTAGAGACAACCCAGACATTACAGGTATCCAAATTAAACACCACACGTATAAATTAGCAGCATTTGCTGACGACATTCTTCTATTCCTCACAGACCCTCTCACCTCAATTCCAAACTTACTTAAAGACTTCTAAACTTTCAATGCCCTCTCAAATCTTCAAATCAATTTTTCAAAATCTAATGCCCTGAATATCTCCCTACCCGCAGAAATCTGCCAACAATGCCAATGTAACTTTCCTTTCACTTGGAACAAGCAAGCGATCCCATACTTAGGCATCCAAATACCTTCTTCACTAGCTGATTTGTATACTCTAAACTATGCCACTCTCCTTCGAACAATACAAACAGACCTTAATAAATGGTCCTCGGGACAGTTCTCCTGGTTCGGCAGGGCCGCTATCATAAAAATGAATATCTTACCCAGAATCTTATATCTTTTACAAACTATCCCAATTAAACTACCACCCAAATTCTTCTCTACATTCCGAACTGCATGCATGGCCTTCATATGGGGTAATTTACGCCCGAGAATTAGCTTTGCGAGACTCACGGCACCCAAACTCTTAGGAGGCATAGGTCTACCAGACATACGCAAATACCAACAAGCATGCCACTTAGCTAGGAACATTGATTGGAACGTACACCCCGGACAGAGGGACTGGATCCAACTTGAACAGTCACTATCGAATGTGCCCATTCAACACCTCCCATGGATAGATCCCTCCTTTCTACCCCCTGAATATGCTCAACATCCACTTATTCACCCTACACTGCTCTCATTCCGCACTGCACCTTTACGATTGAACCCTGAATTCATTCCAGGTATACACTCCTCTTTTTTAACAGACCTATGGCCCCACCAAACTGCTAGAGCCAAACATTTCTTTGTCAGGAACCGCCTTCTTTCACTAACCGAGCTGGCCTCACAGTCAGGGGCAGACCCCTTTCCCTTTTGGACGTACATCCAAATCAGAAACTTCTTTATCAAACCCAAACCTACTCCAGACTGGTCTAGACTCACAACCCCATTTGAAAATCTCTGTTTAAGTGACAGCCCCCTTACACATCTCATTTCGCAAACATACAACCTCTTATTCAACGACCAAACCCTTAAAAAACACTGGAACATCAGACAGTGGGAACGAGATCTATCCATAAACTTGAGTGACCAAGAGTGGTCTAACATTAACTCCCTGATCCACAAGGGTTCGATGAACGTGCAAGTCCAAGAAAACGCCTATAAAGTATTTTCCAGATGGTATAGGACCCCACTTCTGCTACACCGTTTCAACCCACAAATACCCCAGACCTGCTGGAGATGTGATTCGGAAGCAGGCTCATTTCTCCATATCTGGTGGTCTTGCACCAAAATCCAACCCTTCTGGAAGGAAGTCCAGGCAATGATCACACAAATCACCACATACTCCCTGGATCTAGACCCCACAATGTTTTTACTACATCACTCTTCAACGCATATCCCATCTTACCACCGCTCCTTGACCATGCATCTGGTGAACGCAGCAAGAATGTGTATACCCCCCAAATGGCGCTCCTCAGAACCGCCTACCATAAAAGAATGGTTCCAATGCATTAACCAAACGAAAGTAATGGAAGATCTCATCCATCAGTCAAACGACACACAAGCTAAGTTCACCAGAACCTGGTCATGTTGGATACACTTTACTACAACGGCTGACTACAAAAAATACATAGTCTGAATGACTACACCGGGCTGTGGCAGGTCACAAACAACACCCTGTCCTCCCATCCCAACCTCCATACCACCCCCCCCCCCCCAGCTTATCTCTCCTCTTTCCTATCTGCGACCCACCCTTTTCATCTCACATCATCAGTACATGCCATCATCTATGCTTAACTCAGGATATGATTCCAAAACATCCTATTCCAAAATCCTTACTCTCCTAATCGTGCAATGAAAATTTATTAAATAAATAAATTTTTTCTGTAAATGAACAGTTTATTATAGGATTTCAGATTGTACCTTGACCACTCCATGGGATTGTACACAAAGAAACAGTATCGTTTATATGCTTCTTATGGTGATCGTTAATAGATACCTTTGTTGTCTAAACCCTACAATCAAAGCGGCTGCACCCGCATTACTACATTTGCATGTGAATTCTACTCATTGCATGTTTCTTACTTCCAATTGCTTACTATACATGTCAATCTCTGTTTGAAATTTTCAATAAAAATTTGATTTAAAAAAAAGAAAAGACTAGAATAGAAAATAATAGAAAATAGACTAGAAAAAAATAGAACAGAGTAGAATAAAATATAATATATATATTATGTTTTATTCTATTCTGTTGTATTGTTTTCCTAGTCTATTCTTTTCTACTCTATTCTAATCTTTTATATTCGAATTCATTTTATATGAAATTCGAATTTCGGAAGATGGTTATATATATATATATATATATATATATATATATATATACATTTTCTATGCTATTCTTCTCTATTATTTTCTATTTTACTCTAATCTTTTCTATTTGAATGCAAATTCATTCTATACGAAATACGAATTTCGGAAAACAGGTATATAGAAATAGAATGGAATCAAATTCTAATAGAAAAGACTAGAATAGAAAACAAAATAGAACAGAATAGGAAAAAAAAATAAAAAAAAATATATATATATATATATATATATTGAATTTGAATAGAAAATATTAGAATAGAATATATTAAATTTTTTTCTATTCTGTTCTATTGTTTTTCTATGCTATTCTTATTTTCTTTTCTATTCTAATCTTTTCTATTGGAATTCGATTACATTCTATATGAAATTTGAATTTCGCAAAATGGTTATATATAGTTTACTTTTTCAAATTCAGTCAAATTTTTTCGAATGCGGTAGAATTTTTTCGAATGCGGTAGAATTTTTTCGAATTTGATCGTTTTTTTTTCGAATGCGGTAGAATTTTTTTTAATTTGATAGATTTTTTTCAAAAGCGGTAGAATATTTTTCGAATTTGATCGTTTTTTTCGAATGCGGCAGAATTTTTTCGAATTTTGCATTTTTTCGAATTCGAATACGAAACGAAACGAATCCCGAAAACGAATGCAACGAATGCAACTAATTTAACTAAACGAATTTAGTTAAATAACGAATCGAATCGAAACGAAATGAAACTAAACAAATTTTTTCATCCTGCACATGTCTGTTAGGTTATAATTTCACATCCTAACAAATTCAAAGGTTGATAAGGGCAACACCTAATAGCTCAATAAGTTCCCAAATACAGGAGATGTCTTATAAGTTATTGACAAGATGGTATCACACACCGGTTTGACTGGCTCAGATATATCCATCGACGGATGTTAACTGTTGGAGGGGATATAACCAAAGGGGTTCATTTATTCATTTATGGTTGTATTACCCAAAGATTAAAGTATTTTGGGAGGCGATAGCCCCCTGGATTAAGAAAATGACACTTAGGCACTGTACACACGATCGGATTTTCCCACAGGAAATGTTGGATGTCAGGCTATTGGCGGAAAATCCTCAAATTTTCCGCCAACAAATGTGTGTTGTCGGACTTTCTGATTGTGTGCACACAAGTCTGTCAGACAAAAGTCCAAAGTACAAACGCGCATGCTCGAAATTAGGGAGAGCCGGAAACGCTCAGTCTTGTAAAACTAGCGTTCGTAATGGAGATATCACATCAGCTCTCTGTACGTCTTGTACGTCACTACATTCGTAATTGTTGGCCAACATTTGTGTGACCGTTTGTATGCAAGACAAGTTGGAGCCAACACCCTTTGAACAAAATTCCACAGTTTTGTTGTCCGAAAGTCCGATCGTGTGTATGAGGCATAGACCTATAGAATTTTCTCCATTACAGTTTCTTTTCCTAGGATGCCATCATCTGCTAGGTTCTATAGGAGAAGTGTTACTCCACATTTGCTAAATGCAGCTAAAATACTGATACCCAGATTTTGGAAACAGTCCAGATGTCCCACTATAATGGATTGGAAGATGGAGATGGAAAAAACAATGGAAGCAGAGACATGGATACATATGGTTAAGGACCAACAGAATAAATTTAAAGATACATGGCAGGATGGCTGTACTACTCCTCAGTAGGGATGAGCCGAACACCCCCCTGTTCGGTTCGCACCAGAACATGCGAACAGGAAAAAAGTTCGCTCGAACACGCGAACACCGTTAAAGTCTATGGGACACGAACATGAATAATCAAAAGTGCTAATTTTAAAGGCTTATATGCAAGTTATTGTCATAAAAAGTGTTTGGGGACCTGGGTCCTGCCCCAGGGGACATGGATCAATGCAAAAAAAAGTTTTAAAAACGGCCGTTTTTTCAGGAGCAGTGATTTTAATAATGCTTAAAGTCAAACAATAAAAGTGTAATATCCCTTTAAATTTCGTACCTGGGGGGTGTCTATAGTATGCCTGTAAAGGGGCGCATGTTTCCCGTGTTTAGAACAGTCTGACAGCAAAATGACATTTCGAAGGAAAAAACTCATTTAAAACTACCGCGGCTATTAATGAATTGCCGGTCCGACAATACACATAAAAGTTCATTGATAAAAACGGCATGGGAATTCCCCACAGGGAAACCCCGAACCAAAATTAAAAAAAAAAAATGACGTGGGGGGGTCCCCCTAAATTCCATACCAGGCCCTTCAGGTCTGGTATGGATATTAAGGGGAACCCCGGCCAAAATTTAAAAAAAAAAAATGACGTGGAGTTCCCCCTAAATTCCATACCAGACCCTACAGGTCTGGTATGGATTTTAAGGGGAACCCCACGCCAAAAAAAAAAAAAAAAAACGGCGTGGGGTTCCCCCAAAAATCCATACCAGACCCTTATCCGAGCACGCAACCTGGCAGGCCGCAGGAAAAGAGGGGGGGACGAGAGTGCGGCCCCCCCCCCTCCTGAACCGTACCAGGTCACATGCCCTCAACATTGGAAGGGTGCTTTGGGGTAGCCCCCCAAAACACCTTGTCCCCATGTTGATGAGGACAAGGGCCTCATCCCCACAACCGTGGCCGGTGGTTGTGGGGGTCTGCGAGCAGGGGGCTTATCGGAATCTGGAAGCCCCCTTTAACAAGGGGACCCCCAGATCCCGCCCCCCCCCCTGTGTGAAATGGTAAGGGGGTACTTACCCTTACCATTTCACTAAAAAAGTGTCAAAATAGTTAAAAATGACAAGAGACAGTTTTTGACAATTCCTTTATTTAAATGCTTCTTCTATCTTCCTTCATCTTCTTCATCTTCTGGTTCTTCTGGCTCTTCTGGTTCTTCCTCCGGCGTTCTCGTCCAGCATCTCCTCCGCGGCGTCTTCTATCTTCTTCTCCTCGGGCCGCTCCGCACCCATGGCATGAGGGGAGGCTCCCGCTCTTCTCTTCATCTTCTTCTTCTTCATCCTCTTCTCTTCTTCATCTTCTTCTTCTTCATCTCTTCTTCCTTCTTCATTTCTTCTCCGGGCCGCTCCGCAGCCATGCTGGCATGGTGGGAGGCTCCCGCTGTGTGACGGCGTCTCCTCGTCTGACGGTTCTTAAATAACGGGGGGCGGGGCCACCCGGTGACCCCGCCCCCCTCTGACGCACGGTGACTTGACGGGACTTCCCTGTGACGTCACGGGGAATGCCACAGGGAAGTCCCGTCATGTCCCGTGCGTCAGAGGGGGGCGGGGTCACCGGGTGGCCCCGCCCCCCGTTATTTAAGAACCGTCAGACGAGGAGACGCCGTCACACAGCGGGAGCCTCCCTCCATGCCAGCATGGCTGCGGAGCGGCCCGGAGAAGAAATGAAGAAGGAAGAAGAGATGAAGAAGAAGAAGATGAAGAAGAGAAGAGGATGAAGAAGAAGAAGATGAAGAGAAGAGCGGGAGCCTCCCCTCATGCCATGGGTGCGGAGCGGCCCGAGGAGAAGAAGATAGAAGACGCCGCGGAGGAGATGCTGGACGAGAACGCCGGAGGAAGAACCAGAAGAGCCAGAAGAACCAGAAGATGAAGAAGATGAAGGAAGATAGAAGAAGCATTTAAATAAAGGAATTGTCAAAATCTGTCTCTTGTCATTTTTAACTATTTTGACACTTTTTTAGTGAAATGGTAGGGGTAAGTACCCCCTTACCATTTCACATAGGGGGGGGCCGGGATCTGGGGGTCCCCTTGTTAAAGGGGGCTTCCAGATTCCGATAAGCCCCCCGCCCGCAGACCCCCACAACCACCGGCCACGGTTGTGGGGATGAGGCCCTTGTCCTCATCAACATGGGGACAAGGTGTTTTGGGGGGCTACCCCAAAGCACCCTCCCAATGTTGAGGGCATGTGGCCTGGTACGGTTCAGGAGGGGGGGGGCCGCACTCTCGTCCCCCCCCTTTTCCTGCGGCCTGCCAGGTTGCGTGCTCGGATAAGGGTCTGGTATGGATTTTTGGGGGAACCCCACGCCGTTTTTTTTTTTTTTTTGGCGCGGGGTTCCCCTTAAAATCCATACCAGACCTGAAGGGTCTGGTATGGAATTTAGGGGGAACCCCACATCATTTTTTTTAAAAATTTTGGCCGGGGTTCCCCTTAATATCCATACCAGACCTGAAGGGCCTGGTATGGAATTTAGGGGGTCCCCCCCACGTCATTTTTTTTTTTTTATTTTGGTTCGGGGTTTACCTGTGGGGAATTCCCATGCCGTTTTTATCAATGAACTTTTATGTGTATTGTCGGACCGGCAATTCATTAATAGCCGCGGTAGTTTTAAATGAGTTTTTTCCTTCGAAATGTCATTTTGCTGTCAGACTGTTCTAAACACGGGAAACATGCGCCCCTTTACAGGCATACTATAGACACCCCCCAGGTACGAAATTTAAAGGGATATTACACTTTTATTGTTTGACTTTAAGCATTATTAAAATCACTGTTCCTGAAAAAACGTCCGTTTTTAAAACTTTTTTTTTACATTGATACATGTCCCCTGGGGCAGGACCCAGGTCCCCAAACACTTTTTATGACAATAACTTGCATATAAGCCTTTAAAATTAGCACTTTTGATTTCTCCCATAGACTTTTAAAGGGTGTTCCGCGGCATTAGAATTTGCCGCGAACACCCCAAATTGTTCGGTGTTCGGCGAACTTGCGAACAGCCAATGTTCGAGTCGAACATGAGTTCGACTCGAACTCGAAGCTCATCCCTACTCCTCAGAAATAGGGGCGGATTAAACCCTATGGGGGGTAGTGCTGTGCTACGGATCAGATAGTCTGTGGGGTGCATCTGGTGAGGAGAAACTGGGAGGGGTTGGTGGGTTTTTTTGTTTGTTTTTTTCCTCCGGGAAATGCAGTGGAGAGATGATTGATTTTATTAAAGTAAGAGAATAATTTATAATAATACATTAGGCACGAGATATGAAAACATGTAATTAAAGCACATAAAGAAGCGTGGATTGAACTATTTAAATGAAAGTAAGAGAGGAAAAATATTATTTGAAGTATCAGGGTGCGGTTATATTGAATAAAAGCACTAAATATAATAGAACACGATAACATTAATTTGAAATGATATATATATATTTGGTTGTTTGACAGAAGTAATAGGGCACTGTAAAGCTTCCTTCTTAATTATATATTGAACAGTGGGGTTGATTTACTAAAGTCAAATCTACTTTGCACTACAAGTGCACAGAAAGTGAAAGTGCAGTTTCTGTAGATCTGAGGGGGACATGCAAAGAAAATTAAAAAAAAGCATTTTTGCTTGTACATGATTGGATGATAAAATCAACAGAGCTTCCCCTCTTTTCAGATCTTCCCCTCAGATCTAAAGCGATTGCACTTCCAAGTACACTTCCAAGTGCACTTGTAGTGCAAAGTGGATTTGCCTTTAGTAAATCAACCGCAATATGTTGCACGAATTGAGTTTTGGTTATGAGTAGACAAATGGTTGTAGGATTTTTTTTTTCTGAATAGGATATAATCAAGGATCCAGTGTATTTCTCTGGGGAGGGGGGTTATTGTGGTCTGTTTTAATGGAAAGGTTTATATAGATATTTTTGCAATGTGTATTTCTATGTTGTATGCTGAAATTTGTCTTAATAAAGAAAGTGATTATAAAAAAAAAACAAAGTGATGCTATGTTCATAAATAAAATTTGCTACCAGTCAAATGAATGAATAGTGCTGTTTATTCCATAAGATTAATAAAAGTCAAAGAAAAATATAACAATCAAAATAAAAATGACTGATAGTGGTAAACCTTACCAGTGACCTCAGGATACAGTAGATAGAGGGAGAAACAATCATCCGGGAGGCTTGCTTGGGGTGGTAAAACACCAATCAGCATCCAGAGGAGTGGAGAGGAATTCCGGTGCCAGAAGGGGAGCGTACTGGCTGCTAGCTGGAACCGCTAGCTCCAAAGTGATTTTTGTGGCTGGATGGAGGAATAAACTAGACAGCCTGTGTGATGGTGACCGCTCCAGGGGGAACAACCAAGCCGAGCAGAGTCGATACTCTCAGCACGCTTCCGCGCCCCTCCTGTGACGTCAATGTCGTCTCGGAGAGGGAAGGGGAATCACTAAGGTCAATTGTTCCCTAGCTCCTTGACAAAGCGCATGCGCAGGAAACATTTAACATGACGAAATGTGGAAATTTCAAGGGTGTGAATACTTTTTCAAGGCACTGTAGGTGATCCGCAAGGAATTGTAGGCTTCTCAGAAAAACTGAAGTTCCACTTTAAATATGATGGATATTTTCAGTGCTATAAAAGGACTGCTGTTTTTTAAAAAAAGGCCTCTTTCCTGTTGAAGGCTCTTGAAAAAGAATGTAGTGCGTAAGAAGGAATTTCATAATGACCAAAATGGGTTTCTTGTGGAGAGCATAAAAGATTAAACTTCCATCTTGATAGAACCTTAATGTGTAGCATAAGAATTGACCTATTTAAGGGATGCTCAAAATACTTTGTAGTATGATAATAAGTATATGCGTGCCTCCTAGCATTTGCTGCAGTCAGAGAAAATAGGACTAGGACAGATCACAGATGCTTGTTAAGTACTTTGCTGCTGATTGCAACATCAGAAAGCTAAATTATGTTAAATATTCAGGTCTGTCTGCAACCATAATGAGCAACTATAATGATCAACAGTAATAATTCTGATATTCCTGCTATCTTTGGGTATGTGCAGTAATAGAAACTGCAATGCATAAAATGATAAATTATCATATTAACCTAACCTTAATATTAAAGTTGGCTGGGTAATGCTTTTGCTTAAAACATATGCCAACACTATTAGGAGCACAGTGACAGTATAGGACAAGATAATAATTATAATATTGATATTGTACTGTATGCAAGCTAAAAAGTGCATTTATTTTCACATTAAATTCTTCTGTATAGACACACCCTGTTACACTATACATAGAGTAATGACAATTAAGTAGCCTCTCCCATATAAAAATATCTAAGTAGGCATGAGCCGAACACCCCCCCCCCCCCCGGTTCAGTTTGCACCAGCAGAACATCCGAACATCCAAAAAAGTTTGTTCGAACACGCGAACACCGTTAAAGTCTATGGGGCACGAACGTGAAAAATCAAAAGTGCTAATTTTAAAGGCTTACATGCAGGTTTTTGCCCTAAAAAGTGTTTGGGGACCCGGGTCCTGCCCCAGGGGACATGTATCAATGTAAAAAAAAGTTTTAAAAACTGACGTTTTTTTCGGGAGCAGTGATTTTAAGAATGCTTAAAGTGAAACAATAAAAATGAAATATTCTAGGGCTGTTACTGATTAAAATTTTCGTGTTCGATTAATCTATTTTTTTTTCAATCGATTAATCGACTAATTTCGAATAATTATAACGCACATACAGATTCAACTACTTTTAGCTGATGTCATGCGTAGCTCCTCCTTCGTACGCGTTACGTTCAATCAGAACTTCCTCAGCGGGGCTGGGCTACGGCATCACTCTACAGTCTATTTAAATAGCACCATTGTGCATCAGGGGGACCGATGGAGAGCCAGAGACATCCATCACCTGCTGAGACAGCAAAGTGTCAGCTCTCTGGAAAAAAAGTGCCCTCATCATAAATGTTTTTTGATTGCTGGATAACCAATCAATGTCAGTTCATTGTCAAACTTTCATAGCCAAGTCCAAGATTTACATCTGTTTACCTGAATACTTTGACCAGTGAGATCAATCAAATCCTTAGGATCTGTCTTCCTCAATTTATGATTTCACGGACATCGACGTCACCGGACTCCTCCCCCCTTCCCTTTGTTAGCAGACGGAGGCACTTGGGGAAGGGGGAGGAGTCCGGTGACATTGATGTGCGTGACGTCACCGGATCTCCGACGAAACTCCCTGAACACCCGAAAGCTGGCGGAAAGATGAGTACCGATCAAAAGAATTTTGATCAATCAAAATAATTTTGAGCAATCAAAAAAATTAACGATTAATCGAGGAATTAATCTTTAATTTTCTCAGTCCTAAAATATTCCTTTAAATATCTGCCTGGGGGGTGTCTATAGTATACCTGTAAAGTGGCGCAGTTTTCCCATGTTTAGAACAATACCACAGCAAAATGAAATTTCTAAAGGAATAAAAGTCATCAAACACTGCTTGCGGCTGTAATGTACTGTTGGTTCCTGGCAATATAGATGAAAATCATTGAGAAAAACGGCATGGGTTCCCCCCCCCCCACCCAGCCCATTACCAGGCTCTTGGAGTCTGGTATGGGTTTTAAGGATAACCCCCCACCCAAATTTAAAAAAAATGGCGTGGGGGGCCCCCAGGCACTATATACTCTGAACAGAAGTATATATACTATACAGCCCTATATACTCTGCAGAAAATTGGGCATTAGGTGTCGGTGGTGCCAGAACACTGTAACCCCTCACAGTTACTCTTGTTGTGTGCAGGAACAGGCTCTGCTGTTAAATATTATTTTAAAAATTGTAATTACCTGCCCATTTTAAACAGGGGTAGAAAAATTTGGCCTTGGGTGGTGATGCCACAACACTGTAAAGCCTCACAGTTACTCTTGGTGGGCACAGGAATGGGCCCTGCTGTGAAATATTAGATCAATGAACAATAAATAAATGCAGCGCTAAGTGAAGTGAAAACAAAGGGTTGAATTACCACCCTAAATCTATATATAATGTGTGTAGTAACCAGTTTTGTAGCTTCACATGATGATGATTACAAACCACAATAAATAAAATGAAAAAACAAACTCCAGTTGCCAGGAGCAATGTCCATAGTGCAATAAAAGTTCATCAACCAAGGCAATGTGATATTTGAAGTGAAAAGAGGAAACATATGTGAATAGTGTTCATTAAATCAAGTAAAATATCTGCATGTATTCAGGGTCCACACGTAAGTAGAAGGGGTAAATGCGCTTATCAGAAGGGGATGGACACGCTCACCATACGGCGGGGTGTCATTCAGGCTTATGGATCTACCGATCCTGGGAGTGCTTGCTGGGAGGTGCTGGTAATGGATCCCAATGGTCTCCACATAGTGCATGAATGGAGACCTTTTCTTTTCTCTACATGAATCCATATCCGATGTGGTGAAAGCTGCATCTCTCAGCTGCTTGTTTGCTGTAGAGGAGAATCCATCCATCCGTGGAGGATCCAAAAACCATCTCCTATCCAAGGCTGCTCCGGATGTGACAATTGGGATCCATCACCACCACCTCCCAGCAAGCACTCAGCTGTTGATGATCTGCTCATCAGTCCTGGCTACTTAAAGTGTTCTAGCTCATTTCATCTCTGCCTTCGCGTTTGGTCACATCTCAGAGACTTTCTCCTGCGTTCCTGTTGAAGACTTGCTCGGCTACATCCCATCTTGCTCCTGATCCTGCTTGCTGTACTACTACATTGATCTCTGGCTCTCTGACATTGTCATTGGCTGACTACCCGATCTGGTTACTGAACTCTGGCTATGTATTATAAAAAGAATAATAAACCCGCGCAGTGGAAATAGAAATCTGTTGGTGAAATTTATGGAACTGCTGCCGCCCAACAAGCAGTCACCCTGAATGGGGACAGCTGAATTGATTAGTGTGGTAGAAGGGTCTGGCGCTGTTCCTTTAATTGGATGATAGTTCCCTGCCTGTGTATTTGTATGTCTCTAGTTCAAACACAAGGCCTGCAAGGGTAAATTCCTAAATGTAAGCAAGACGTGCATATATCAAATAGTGATATCCTTAAAAATTGTACAGTTTTATACAAGCCTTAAATATATCAAAACATATATAAAAGATAAGCAGGTTATACACATATAAATACAATAATGGTGTTATCAAATCCCATGTTTGGTGTTACTGATATATATTCCAAATCCCATAAATGTGGGGGGGGGGGGAGAGGTGTGGGAGATCAGTTGCTGATAGAGGAACTGAAAAGGGTTAAATTCACTCCTAGTAAAGTGCAGACGTGCTGACAAAATTCAAAGAAAGTCCTTGTTGTGTGATAACTTATTATCAAATTCGTTTAAACCCTTAGTGGTGTGATTTCTTGGTATATATCTTGTGCAGTATCTTGGTGCAAGTAATGTAGTGTTTGTGATCCTTCAGTAGTTTTTAAATCCTTGCTCTGAAAGTGCAGCCACTCACCGGATCCCTTCACCCCTGCAGGGGTATCAGGCAGTTACAGTTTTGCGCCACTGTACGGCAATCACTGGCAGACTCAGGATCGTGATGTTTCATATAAAAAGAGAGAAGGGGATGCCCATAGCGTAAAATCGTTTTTTTTAAAAAAGATTTATTAAACAAGTGGAAAGGTACTCACAATTTCACAGTACAAATCAAGCGGATTAGTAAAACGTCACGGTTAGCCTTCAGCGCTGGTAATTAGGTAATGTTTGGGAAGCACAGATTTAGGCCACGCCCTACGCGTTTCGTCGTTAGGACGTCTACGGGAGCGTGACGTATGCTGTGTCTTCCCACCCTTATATAGTGTGCGGTGTCCCCTTGTTGATTTTCCGATTGGCATCCATTTTGCGTGTGATTCCGCGGACCGGAAGTTCGCCCGCGGCCATTTTGTCTATATTATGCAGACCGAAGTCCAACAGTGTCTAGTTGCCTAGTCTATTGAAGGGGCGGTTTATTTTGGCTGTTGGGCGGCCATTTTGCCTGAGATTTTTGCAGACAGTAGACCATATTCAATGTCTCTGTGTGCATACCCTCCAAAGACCGGCGGCCATTATGCCTATGATTTTTTTAAGATACAGGAGACACAGGAGACCATAAGGAAGATTTTCTTGCAACTAATTTGCCTTAGTTTCGCTTTTAAAATATTCCCAATCCAAATTTGCTGGTTAAAATACAGGTGTATGGTGCTGGGTATACCGCATACTGTAAAAAGGTTGTGACACATTTATCAGTTTGCCCATATTGCAATAAAAACAGAATATTTATACTAAAATCGAAGGTAAAAAACACCGGCATATAAGCCTCTTGCAATGAGCGACTACAGTATGATAAAAATGCATACGCCAGCTAAATAAAAAACTTTATGAATAAAAAACGTTAATAATAAAACGATGTATGTTCTAGGTGAAATGTTGTTTATGTATGTATTTTTATTTTAATGTGTTACTCTGGGAAGAGAGTGTTTATGTGGAGGGCATGTTAGATCGGAATCATGCATGTGTATGTCACCTATTGGATTTGTCTATATTTGTACAGTATATATCCACATATGGTTGCTCTGCTGGGTTGTTAATGTACAAATGGGAGAGGTATATTGGGTGTCTGTGCTAGGTTCTTTATGGATGTGAGTATGGACCCGTGTCGAAATGGAATTAGGGTTTAAAAATATATATATATGTTAAAAATGTAGAAAAAATGGAGAACAATGGAAAAAAACGGAAAAAAAAATGGAGAAAAAATGGAGAAAAAATGGAGAAAAAAGGGAGAAATCCGGGGGATTTTTTCTAAATGGGGAATAAATGTTCCCCATGGTGTTAACCAATATCCTTTTTTTATGATTACATGTTAGAGGGGGGAGTTTTGAAGTCTGTGTTATGCAATTCATGCGTATCTATTTACATGATTTACGTGTGTATACAAGGATTCCTATTTGAGAAGTATATAGGACTTTTAGGCTCTTTGTCATTGGAAATTCGTTGGTGCACTTTTCAACATTTTTTGTGGAGATAATTGGTGCAGGTTCCCCTCTGGGGGAAAGGATTTGATTTGCTACTAGTGTGCTTCTAAGATCTGGTGTATGGTACTGCATGTCTCCCATGTTGATGTTACTGTTAGTGGTTGGTTGGAAAGCAGCTACATGCGATGTTGCATGTTTTCCATGTTGATGTTACTACTAATAATTAGTTAGGAAGCAGTTGAGGTCGAGGTCTATATTCATACCCATAGGCTGTAGGGTATCCAGCAAAAATATCCACTTGGTTTCGTTTTGTGAAACCTTGGTTTTTTTGTTGTCGCCTCTCCAATGGCCCTTGATTTTGTCTATTGCATAGAATGACATATATGCTGGGTCCCTATTGTGATAGTCTCTGAAATGTCTAGAGACACTATGTTTGTTGAACCCTTTTTTGATGTTTTTAATATGTTCCCTAATCCTAACGTGTAACTCTCTGGTTGTTCTTCCTACATACTGCTTCCGACATGGGCACTCTAATACATAGGTGACATGGGTACTGTGACAGGTAATGAGTTCTCGGATGGTGAACTCCTTATCATTGACAGTGGATCTAAACCTTGTTGTTTTCTTGTTAGTTTTTTTACTAGTTCTGCAGGGTAGGCATTTGCCACATTTGTAAAACCCTTTTAAGCCTTTTCCTATTTTTATCTCCCTTGGTGGATCTATTGCGTTGTGCACCAACTTGTTCCTCAGGGTTGGTGCTTTCTTGTAAATAAAGATGGGTTTCTTAGGCAATATGGAATTGAGGACCCTATCGGATTGTAGAATGGGCCAGTGTTTTTTGATTATAGTTTCCGCGTGTTTATATTGCCTATTGTATCCGGTTAAAAAGGCTACTTCCATTTTTTGATTTTTTGTTCTTCTTTGTTGTATTCCCGTTTCGTCTATCAGTTTGTTCCTATCCATATTTCCGACTTTATATTTTAGTGCCACTAGGTCCTTCCTTTTGTATCCCTTTTCGACAAACTTATTTATAAGGATGTCCGTTTGTTTTTCGTAATCATGTTTGCTAGAACAGTTCCTGTATAATCGCATGAACTGGCCTTTAGGTATGTTTCCTGGCAACTACTGGTTGGGATATACCCATTTCTGTCAGTGGCTTTGAAATGAGTTCTTGTTTTTAGATATCCATTGTCCTTATATATTTGTAGGTCTAGGTAATCCACGGATTCTTTGTTCCAGTTTCCGGAGAAAGTGAGTCCATACGCATTGCCACTGATCTCGTCAAAGAAATTCTGTAGTTCTTCTGCCGTGCCTCCCCATACAATGACGATGTCATCTATATACCTCCGGTATAACTTCAGATGCCTTCTTTCGATACTGTAGATCTGTTCCTCCTCCCATTTGTTGAGGAGTAGGTTCGCTACACTGGGGGCATACTTAGCCCCCATAGCTACTCCTTTCGTCTGGGAGTAGAAATTCCCTTTGTGCCAAAAGTAGTTATGGCTCATGGCCAGTTTCAACCCCTCCAATATGTAATTGATTTGTGTTCCCCTTAGGTCCGTTAGTGTATGTAAGGCCCACTCCACCCCACTCAGAGCGTCGTCCTGTACGATGTTGGTGTACAGGGAATTTATATCGACGGTTACTAGGATATCATTTTCATTTATTTTGAAGTTCTTTAGTTCCCCAATTAACTGTTTGCTGTCTCTCAGGAACGATTTTCCTTGTTTCACTAGGGGTTGCAAGTAGCCATCCAGATACGCTCCCAATCTGGAGAACAGTGCGTCAATGCCACTGATTATCGGTCTCCCAGGGGGGTTCTGTTGGTCTTTGTGGATCTTGGGTACATAATATATAATTGGGGTTTTAGCTGTTTCTGGGGTTAAGTATTTGGCTTCTTTTTTTTTTGTTAGGATTCCAATTTTTTCTCCTTTTTTGACATAGGTCTTCAGTTTTTTTCTATATTCTGTTTTTGGGTTGCCCTTCAGTTTCTTGTATGTATTAGGTATCTCCAGCAGTTTCTTCATTTCTGACTCATAGTCTTTTTTATTTAATATAACCAGGCCCCCTCCCTTGTCGGCCGGTCGAATGACTATGTTTTTCTTCGCCTCTATTTCTTTAATGGTGTTCCATATGTTTGTTTTTATCCTTTTCGGTTTCAGTTTCCTGAGATCTTGTTCAACCATCTTTTTAAAGGTCATCAGACTCTCATTTTGTTGTATGTTAGGGTTAAAGGTTGAGTTATTTCTTAGTCCTGAATGTTGGAATAACGGGGGGTCCTCATTTGTTTGGATGTTACTGTTGTTATCCCCTTTCATTAAATAAAATTTTTTGATGTTGAGTTTTCTTACAAATTTCTGGAGGTCTATATATACTTCAAAGGGGTCAAGATTTTTATCAGGTGCGTATTTTAGACCTAAGTCCAGCACCCTCATTTCTTCCTCATTAAAATTGGCTTCGCTTAAGTTAAAAATCCCTGTTCCTAGTATTCTCTTCTTCTTTTTCTTCTTGATTCCTCCTCTCTTCCCGCGTGCTCTTCTCCTCTTTCCCATCTCTGTGGTCTGTATATGTGATCTGTTCTTTCTTCCCGTTGGATTTCTTCTTGTATTCTGTTCCTCGGGCCCATGTATGTGTTTCTGGTGATTCTCGGGTTCCCACTCCGTTGGGGGTCTCCGTTGTTCCGATTCCTGGTAGGGAACCTGAAGGGTTGCCATCCCTTTTGTCCTCCTTGAGAACCGTGATTCCCCCTGTAAGGGGACCTTCTGTCCCTGAAAGCCGGAGGTCTCCCTCTGTATTCCCTGGGAAAAAAACCTCGTCTGTGTGGTGGTTCCTCATAGGGAGTGTAGTGTTGTTCATTTCTTAGAGGGGAGTACCTGTTACTGTACCTTGGTGTTCTCAATGTGTTTGAGGCATTATTTCGTTGTTGTGATCTATTTTCCTCTCTAACTTGATCGCTATAGTACCTACGTTCCGGGCTAGGTCCTTCTCTTCTAGTTCTTAATGATGGTAATTCTTCTGGTCTTATCCGTGGTGTTCTAATTTCTGTGGGTCTTGTCTCTTGCCATATTGTAGTATCTTCTATTACTGAACTTTCCCTAGACTCATCTGTCATGGAGATGTTGTGGTTGTCCTCCATATAATTGTCATCTATTTGCCATTTATATACCTGCTGGTTTTTGTAGTCCAGCACATCTCTTCTGAACTTCTTTTGTTTTTTTCTGCTGTATTTCTTTGTCGTATTTTGCCATGGCTTCCTGTAGCTTATTCTCTTTCTCTTTGTATTCTCTGGATTCCACGAAGGGTGTAAGTTGGTCTCTTATTTGTAGTATTTCTGTTTCTATGTTCTTTAATTTATGTCGTCTCCGCGTTACTATTATTCCCAGCAACGTGGTTTCACTGTCATTAAAGAATCGGTACCAATCCTCCATCAGTCCCTTGTCATTGACTGCGTCATTAGGTGAGATGTCCCACCTCAAGCGTCTTGGGGTGATTTTCTCTGCAATGTACATCTCGATAGTTGCTATATCCCACCAAACCCTTATTTGCTTTTCAATATTGTGTTTCAGGTGTTTAAATAAGCTATCAATATCTTGCCGATTGGCTACTTGTTCTTGGTTAAAAAGAACCTAGCACAGACACCCAATATACCTCTCCCATTTGTACATTAACAACCCAGCAGAGCAACCATATGTGGATATATACTGTACAAATATAGACAAATCCAATAGGTGACATACACATGCATGATTCCGATCTAACATGCCCTCCACATAAACACTCTCTTCCCAGAGTAACACATTAAAATAAAAATACATACATAAACAACATTTCACCTAGAACATACATCGTTTTATTATTAACGTTTTTTATTCATAAAGTTTTTTATTTAGCTGGCGTATGCATTTTTATCATACTGTAGTCGCTCATTGCAAGAGGCTTATATGCCGGTGTTTTTTACCTTCGATTTTAGTATAAATATTCTGTTTTTATTGCAATATGGGCAAACTGATAAATGTGTCACAACCTTTTTACAGTATGCGGTATACCCAGCACCATACACCTGTATTTTAACCAGCAAATTTGGATTGGGAATATTTTAAAAGCGAAACTAAGGCAAATTAGTTGCAAGAAAATCTTCCTTATGGTCTCCTGTGTCTCCTGTATCTTAAAAAAATCATAGGCATAATGGCCGCCGGTCTTTGGAGGGTATGCACACAGAGACATTGAATATGGTCTACTGTCTGCAAAAATCTCAGGCAAAATGGCCGCCCAACAGCCAAAATAAACCGCCCCTTCAATAGACTAGGCAACTAGACACTGTTGGACTTCGGTCTGCATAATATAGACAAAATGGCCGCGGGCGAACTTCCGGTCCGCGGAATCACACGCAAAATGGATGCCAATCGGAAAATCAACAAGGGGACACCGCACACTATATAAGGGTGGGAAGACACAGCATAGGTCACGCTCCCGTAGACGTCCTAACGACGAAACGCGTAGGGCGTGGCCTAAATCTGTGCTTCCCAAACATTACCTAATTACCAGCGCTGAAGGCTAACCGTGACGTTTTACTAATCCGCTTGATTTGTACTGTGAAATTGTGAGTACCTTTCCACTTGTTTAATAAATCTTTTTTAAAAAAACGATTTTACGCTATGGGCATCCCCTTCTCTCTTTTTATATGAAACATCACGATCCTGAGTCTGCCAGTGATTGCCGTACAGTGGCGCAAAACTGTAACTGCCTGATACCCCTGCAGGGGTGACGGGATCCGGTGAGTGGCTGCACTTTCAGAGCAAGGATTTAAAAACTACTGAAGGATCACAAACACTACATTACTTGCACCAAGATACTGCACAAGATATATACCAAGAAATCACACCACTAAGGGAATTTGATAATAAGTTATTACACAACAAGGACTTCCTTTGAATTTTGTCAGCACGTCTGCACTTTACTAGGAGTGAATTTAACCCTTTTCAGTTCCTCTATCAGCAACTGATCTCCCACACCTCTCCCCCCCCCCCACACATTTATGGGATTTGGAATATATATCAGTAACACCAAACATGGGATTTGATAACACCATTATTGTATTTATATGTGTATAACCTGCTTATCTTTTACATATGTTTTGATATATTTAAGGCTTGTTTAAAACTGTACAATTTTTAAGGATATCACTATTTGATATATGCACGTCTTGCTTACATTTAGGAATTTACCCTTGCAGGCCTTGTGTTTGAACTAGAGACATACAAATACACAGGCAGGGAACTATCATCCAATTAAAGGAACAGCGCCAGACCCTTCTACCACACTAATCTGGCTATGTATTGTTTACTCTTACTCTGTTTACCTTTTAATTATTATTAAACAAGTGTGATTAACTGTATTTATGTCTCGGTCTGATTCATGGTTTCTGACAAATGGGCCCTGCTGTGAAATATTAGATCAATAATTGTATTTAGATGCCCTGTTAAACAGGGGCAGAAAAATTGGGCCTTGGGTGGCGGTGGTGGTGCCACAAAACTGTAACCCCTTACAGATACTCTTGTTGGGTGCAGGAACAGGCCCTGCTGTGAAATATTCAATCAAAAATTGTAATTAAATGTCCCAGTTTAACAGGGGCAGAAAAATTGGGTCTTGGGTGGTGGTGGTGGTGCCACAACACTGTAACCCCTCACAGATACTCTTGTTGGGCACAGGAACGGCCCCTGCTGTGAAATATTAGATCAATCATTGTATTTACATGCCCCTGTTAAACAGGGGCAGAAAAATTGGGCCTCGGTTGGCGGTGGTGGTGCCACAATACTGTAACCCCATACAGATACTCTTGTTGGGTGCAGGAAAGGGTCATGCTGTGAAATATTAGATCAAAAATTGAAATTAAATGCCCCTATTTAACAGGGCCAGAAAAATTAGACCTTGGGTGGTGGTGGTGGTGCCACAACACTGTAACCCCTCACAAATACTCTTGTTGGGCGCAGGAACGGGCCCTGCTGTGAAATATTAGATCAAAAATTGTAATTACAGGGCGTGGCCTGAAGCTGCATGGAGTAAGGAATGCAGAGTGAGAGCTCCGGCTGCACGTTCTCCTTCAAACTGATCTTTTGGGGCTAAATCATCCTCTCTCACGGTAAAAACTGCCTGCACTACTCAGTGAAGCTCCCGTGATCATGTCGCCACCTAGGTGGGCCTTTGGTGGTGGTGGTGGTGGTGCCACAACACTGTAAGCGCTCACAGTTACTCTTGATGGGCGCAGGAACAGGCTCTGCTGTTAAATATTATATCAACAATTGTAATTACATGCCCCTGTTAAATGGGGTAGAAAAACTGGGCCTTTGGTGGTGGTGCCACAACACTGTAAGCTCTCACAGTTACTCTTGGTGGGTGCAGGAATGGGCCCTGCTGTGAAATATTAGATCAATCATTGTATTTACATGCCCCTGTTAAACAGGGGCAGAAAAATTGGGCCTTGGGTGGCGGTGGTGGTGCCACAACACTGTAACCCCATACAGATACTCTTGTTGGGTGCAGGAAAGGGTCATGTTGTGAAATATTAGATCAAAAATTGTAATTAAATACCCCTGTTTAACAGGGGCAGAAAAATTAGGCCTTGGGTGGTGGTGGTGGTGCCACAACACTGTGACCCCTCACAGATACTCTTGTTGGGCGCAGGAATGGGCCCTACTGTGAAATATTAGATCAAAAATTGTAATTACAGGGCGTGGCCTGAAGCTGCATGGAGTAAGGAATGCAGAGTCAGAGCTCCGGCTGCACGTTCTCCTTCAAACTGATCCTTTGGGGCTAAATTATCCTCTCTCATGGTAAAAACTGCCTGCACTACTCAGTGAAGCTCCCATGCTCATGTCGCCTCCGAAGTGGGCCTTTGGTGGGTGGTGGTGCTACAACACTGTAAGCACTCACAGGTACTCTTGATGGGTGCAGGGACGGGCCCTGCTGTGAAATATTTGATCAAAAATTGTAATTACATGCCCCTGTTAAACAGGGGCAGAAAAATTGGGCCTTAGGCAGTGGTGGTGCCCTAAACCAAAAATATTGTTGGAAGCTAGCATCATCAAGATTGAGGAGGAATAGGATAGTCACTCAGCATAGGCAGTCTTCAAGGGATCCCGCATCCATAGAAAAATCAATCAGTTTTATCAGCATCAGATGTTTGATAGTTGCTGCTGATCCAAGACTGAACCATTTTTATGAATGTGAGCCTATCAACGGAGTCTGTGGACAGGCGCACTATATGATCTGTTACAAACCCTCCAGCAGAACTGAATAAAAGAAAAGAATGCTGGATGCAAGACAGGCCAGTAGCTCAATTGCATATTGAGCAAGTTCTGGCCAGTGGTCCATCCTCAAGACCCAGTAACCCAGCGGATGGTCTGTTGGAAAGGTCTCCGAGTCTGCTTTTGCCCCAAGATATTCATGCACCATGTAATGGCGATGGTTGCTTGAACTGATCAGACCTTGGCGCTGAGGACTTTGTCTAAAATTGTCTAAAGGCCACCTTTTCCACCGCTTTTCCTCTGACTGAATGAAGCCTCAGCAACACGTTGTCCAGCACCAGGAAATTATAACCTCCCTGGGTCTGTAAAAGCATTGCACAAACCTTTCTTCATGGCCTCCTGAAGATGTTTCATCCTCTGCTCCCTCTGCAAAGGCAGGATGAGTTCTGCAACCTTACCCTTGTAATGTGGATCAAGAAGGGTTGCCAGCCAGTAACGATCCCTCTCCTTAATACCACAAATCCTAGGGTCCTTTCGCAGGCTTTGCAGAATCAGGGAGGCCATGCAGCCTAAAATTGCAGACGCATTCAATTGTGAGTCCTCTGGGTCACTGAGGATGACGTTGTCAGGAACTACCTTCTCCCAACCACGTACAATAACTTGGGTTTCTGGGGACTGAAAACCATCCCTTGAAGACTGTTGCTGAGTGTTATCCTCTACATCCATGCTGACACAATTCTTCTCCTCCTCCTCCTTTTCTTCCTGTGTGTTTGGCAGGCCCACAGGAATGCTATCTGGATAAAAGGGGCCTTGAGAGGTAAGGAAGTCCTCCTCTTCCTCTCGCTGTTCTGCCTCAAGTGCTCTGTCCATTATTCCACGAAGCATGTGCTCCAGGAACAGGAAGACATAAGGGACAATATCACTGATGCAGTCTTTGTCACTGCTCACCATCCTCCTGGCCTCCTCAAATGGTGACAGGACAGTGCATGCATCCTTGATCAGTAGCCACTGGAGTGGCAAAAAAAAGCCAAGCTCCCCTGACCCTGTCCTGGTGCCATACTCACACAGGTACTCATTGATGGCCCTCTGCTGTGAGTGCAGCTGCTGCAGAATTGCCAATGTTGAGTTCCACCTGGTGGGCATGTCACAAATGAGGCAGTTGGTGGGCAGGTTACATTTCCTTTGAATGTCAGCCAGCTGAGCAGTGGCATTGTATGACCGGTGGAAATTACCACAGAATTTTCTGGCCTGCCTCAGGAGATCCTGTAAGCCTGGGCACCTGTTCAAGAACTGTTGCACCACCAAATTCAGGACGTGTGCCAAACATGGGACATGGGTCAAGTGTCACTGTTATGCCCCGTACACACGGTCGGATTTTCCGATGGAAAATGTCCGATCGGAGCGTGTTGTCGGAAATTCCGACCGTGTGTGGGCGCCATCGGACATTTTCCATCGGATTTTCCGACACACAAAGTTGGACAGCAGGAGATAAAATTTTCCGACAACAAAATCCGATCGCGTCAATTCCGACCGTGTGTGGCCTGTTCCGACGCACAAAGTGCCACGCATGCTCAGAAGAAATTCCGACACGGGACAGCTCGTTCTGGTAAACTTAGCGTTCGTAATGGATAAAGCACTTTCGTCACGCTGCAATGTAAAAAATTGTTTAATACAGCGCACTCTCTTCTTTATAATATGACAAGAATTAAGTCGTTTTGATGCTCATATTCACACACACTTCTCACAAACTTCTTTCGTTACTATTTATCGGGATTCCCTCAATATATTTTGATTTCTCACATCTGACAACATATTTGTTTTATTTTTTTTTTTACTTTAATGTAGAATCTTTTTTTGTGTTTCTCTTTTTTTTTTTTTTTGGTGATTTTGATTTGTACTCCCGAAAATGTTTGTGTGTTTTTTGTGACAAGTTCCCACAACACCATTGATATGTTGTTCGATTTAATCTGTAGGAGGAGATTGTTTGGTGTTGTTGTCCCTTGTTAATTTCACATTGTACTTTAGAAATGTACCTGAATACTCACCAACAAACTGTCCTTTTTGGATGAAAACACACACAGGAGAGTAGAATTTACCTAAAAATATTTTATTAAGGGGTCACAACTATAAAAAAACAAAGAGGGAGGCAACGCTGGAGAAACTGCAGAAGTGTACGAAGCCTTGGACCCCCAGGGCAGACATCAATTATTTAAAAGAAAACTTGGTGGCCTGAGGAGTCCATATCTAAGGGAGTGTAGTCTGGTCCAGAAGTCCCAGAGATCCGGAAAGCAGCAGATGACATCTGTGTCCCCAGGCTGTGGTCATACGAGAGACTGCATCTTCTGTCAGACCAGACTGAACCCAGGTCATCACTCTCAAGTCTTCTTTCGACGCTTCCTTCCAGCCTTTGGCTGTGGTGGTGGAGTTGTGGCAGCAGGAGGGGGAGGAGGAGGAGGAGGATCGTCCCTCTCCATGACATCCGTCTTGTGTGTCAGTTCCCCACTCTCCCCCTTCTGAAGGACTTTATAAATCAGGTCCTCAGAGATCTTGCATTGGCCCTCCTGCATGCCCAGCAATTTGGTGGCAGCCATGCAGGCAAAGGCCTCTGCAGGACTGGGGAAGGCTCTGAGGGATGCCGAAGCCTCCTGGATCAGCCTGTACACTGAATCCTGCACAGGACTGGGAGTGGCCTTCCTGGCCCTTTTATATGGCAGGCGGAGGGGAGGGACCTGAGACTCAGTCAGGCTGCGACTTGTCCCAGGCTTCTCTTGGCTGCCACTTAGCCCCGCCTCCTCCTGGCTGCCACTAATCCCTGCCTCCTCCTGGCTGCCACTAATCCGCGCCTCCTCCTGACTGCCACATTCCACAGCCTCCTCCTGGCTGAGGTCTTCCTGTGTATGAAAAAGGGACATAGTTTTAGTATTGTTTTCATCAATCACACACAATTTTCACCTCCTGACTGCTGCAAATTCAATGTTAACAAATATAACAGACTATCCTTTTGAGCCCAGCATTTTGCATTCTTGTCCCAATTATTTTTGCCCACTACTGTCTATTGATATGTAAAACACTTTTTTTAATCAGCAATTAGTGATCAATAATAACATCTAGTAAACATCATTTCTTTATTGCCCAGAAATCAGTAGAAGAATGCTATTCCTGACTCCTGCTGGGCTCCTCCACTTCTTCCTGGCTGGAAGGCCCAGGTTGGACATCGGAAGCCTCAGCTGGTATGGAAGGAAGAGTGGAAGGAAGAGTGGAGAGGGATTCCCTGACTTCAGAGTGGTCTGACAGAAATCGCAGTCTCTCATAGTACCACAGTCTGGGGACATAAATGTCATCTGCTGCAGCTCGGGACCTCTGGGAATCTGTGACCTTCTTGCGCTCCCTAAGATAAGTGCTCCTCAGGCCACCAATTTTAGCTTTTAAATAGGGGATGGTTGCTGTGGGGACCACCGGCTTCACTAACTCCAGCAGTTTCTCCAGCGCTGCCTGCCTCTTCTGTTTGTGGTTATAGTGGGTGTGTCTGACCTGCCACAGACAAGGCAGCTCTCTGTACTTGTCAATAAACAGGGGCAGGAAATTGTGGTCGTTGAACCCATCCATTTTCTCTGCAAGACACAACACATGACAAACCCTAAGGTCAGGCCAAACTCCCCTAATCTTGTTACAATATAGGCTTCAATTTCGAAGCAGTATAGGCCCAAGTTTAGATCCTACCTTCGTTAGCACGATCGGCGTCTCCGATGCTCCTTCCTCCGCTCACAGATCGTACGTAAGACGCGCGCGTTACGATTTATACACACTGCGCATGCGTATAACTCCGCCCGCCCCTGACGTTCTTTCTATTCTATTCCCCGCCCCTTTTCGTTCGGCGCAGTGGAGGAAGAGCACATGGCGGAGAGACAGCAGGATAGTGCTAAGTACAGCAACGAGGAGGAGGAGGAAAGGCTGGAGCCTGAAACGTCCCGATCCAGAAGGAGATTGAAGGACTCAAATATGTCCTTTGGGGAGATGTTGGAAATGGTGGACATCCTGAAGAAGGCCGACTATGATGGAAAGTATGGGCCTTACCCCAACCACAATGTCCGAAAGGCCAAGATCATGGCGAATGTGGTCAGGAGTCTGCAACGGAAATTCGGGGTACGACGATCGAAAGATCAGCTCAGGAAGCGGTGGTCGGACCTGAAATTACGAGAACATGAGCAGTACAGAAAGATCCGGAGAGTGCTGCAAAAAAGTAAGTAGTTGTGCTGTGTTCCTATTGTTCTTGTGTTTATTACGTTCGTGCTGCTCCATGTGCTTTTAGGAACTGTTGTACAGTTTAAAATGGCAACTTTCATGTTCATGGGCACATTATTTGTTCGGATCACACATTTTTCGTTGCAAATATAAAATACCATTGTTTAGCCCATATGCATTTGGCCACCATTTTGACGCCCTATACTTGTCTTCAAAGAATTGGGTTGTGTAGATGGCTTTGTTACTAGAATGAAATGCAAACTAGATTGTGTGTAAGGAGAGGACACTGAGCAGCTGTTTTCACATCTGGACACTGGAGCACTAGTGTGGGACCCCAGAACACCATTTTTATTAGGGGGCCACACAGGTGCTCCAGTGTATACTATAGGGGGGTCTCCATCTGTGAAGCTTGTACAAAACAAGTAAAGTATTGCAGCTTGAAAAAGGACACTAAAAAAGCTACATCTTGGAACTCGGCTAAAATAGATCATTGTACCCCACTTCCAAGCAATGTTTCCTATTTATAGTTCTGCCATCAAATATCTGTGTGCTAATTATACCATTTTTGTTTTACATAGGGGAGAAAAGACTCGGAGGACACCCCTCATCTGAGGAGACCACAGACCCCCCACCTCTGGAAGAAGGGAAAATCCCCCCAACACAAGAAGAGCAGGAGGATGAAGACGTGGTGGAAGTAGTCACTACAACAGGTGAGTGTCTGCAACCACAGGCTCAGATAAGAGATGGATGGCGGCATTTTTTTTAGACCTAATTTATTTTGGGTTTCCTTTCTTTTTAGGTGATCGTGAGGTTGTGGATCCAGATCCTTTCACATCCGAAAGTGCCCAGATCCTGATCGGGGAGATCACGGGGTGTAATTTACAATTGGAAAACATCAAGCAAAACATCAATGATGTTATTCCAAAATATAAAAACATCATTGATGTTTTGGGGCGAGTTTAAAACCCCTCCAAATCACTTTCTTCTTTTGTCTGCTACAATGTGCGAAATGTTTTGTGATTTTTCCCAAAGCCAAAATTGGAGGATGCACACAGTGTGCCAACATGTGCTATCTGCCATCACGGGAGATCAATGGACGCGTTTTGGGGGTGCAACCCCTTCCTCAATAATAAAGTAGCTGAGAGGAAGGGCTTTCTCCCCCAAAACACGTCCCTTGATCCCCCCTGATGGCAGATAGCACATGTTGACATTGTGAAATTTGTGTGCATCTTCCAAATTTGGCTTTTCCAGGGGTGATTTCCCCCCATCTGAACGCAATATCAAACACAGTTCCTAAATACTCATGTCTGATATTGCCTTCAAGTTCTACCAAATGTGAACTTTGTAAGATCAAGATTTGTGTCTTTCTTGTTGGTTTTACACATGCCAGTTTACTATAAAATGCACATTTTGATTTTGGATAATGACACCACAAAATATGTTATACAATAAACATGTCGGTTTGTCAGAAAGACCTTTGGTAAATGCACATGTGATTGTGCAGGTATTAAAAAGATTGTTCATCAAGAATGTGTGGATTATTGTCTCACGCTACAACACTTTTGGGGTGATGTAATTGTTGTTTTATGAGAAAATGGGGGTAATTTCCTAAGGGCAAATCCACTTTGCACTACAAGTGCAGTTTCAGTGCAGTTGCAAGTGCACTTGTAGTGAAAAGTGTCTTTGCATTTAGTAAATAACAGCCAACAGTGCTTTGTATAAGGTTACTCAATCACAACATTTTCTGGACTCCACACATTTCTGTCAGGGTCAGCTAAAACAAACACAAGCAGTAAATGTCCACAAAGAAGAGCCTGGGGGGAGATGCCTGTCGAGAACTTGAGGTCCTGCAGGCTTCTCCCTGTGGCCAAATACCGCAAGGTAGCGACCAACCTCTGCTCTGGAGTGATGGCTTGCCTCATGCAGGTATCCTGCCTGCTGATATAGGGGGTCAGCGAAGCCAACAAACAGTGAAACACGGGGTCCGTCATCCTGAGAAAATTCCTGAAATCATCAGGATTATTCTCACGGATCTCACGGAGCAAAGGCATATGACAGAACTGGTCACGCTGAAGCAACCAATTCTTGGTCCATGAACTCCTCCCCACCCTGTTCATGGACTGGACTTGTTTCAAGGTCAGGACCCCAACACCAAGCCCCCGCACAGCACGAACTGTACGAGGAGTACGCATACGAAACATGGCTAGAAAACGGTCGGCTGCTCAGAACGAAGTAACAGAATGCACTGAAGAACAGCAAGGCCTGTGAAGAGCGACCTGAAAAACAGCAACGAGCGGACAAGATCGCACAGAAAACTCCGATACGAACTGACTGCACGCACTGAAGAGCAGATACAAACCCACAAGCACAAACTGAACGGCAGAAAACGATCTGAAAGCCACGAGTCTGAAAAAGCGCGAATCGTCTCTCACCAAACTTTTACTAACACGAGATTAGCAAAAGGAGCCCAAAGGGTGCCGCGCTTGGTTCTGAACCGGCCTTTTCTAGTCTCGTCGTACGTGCTTGACGTCACCGCGTTCTTGGCGGTTGACCACCTCTGAGCCTGCCCCTGCAGAGCTGACAGAATCTCTGCCCCAGTGTGGCTCCTGTCCCCTAAGAAGACCCACTCAAGCACCACATGGCATCTTTTTGTCTGAGTGCTTGCTTAGGCCCTTGAACGCTTACGGAGCACCGCTGGTTCAGAGGAGAGGCCATAGAGGAAGAAGAAGAGGAAAGGGTGGAGGAGAGAGCTGTGGCAGAATCACCACTAGCATTTTGGGGGCGTGGGCTCAGAACAAGCTCCAACAATACTGAACCCTGTCCTGCACCCTTCCCAGCTGCCAGCAGAGTTACCCAGTGTGCCGTGAAGGAAAGGTAACATCCCTGCCCATGCCTGCTAGACCATGAGTCAGTGGTAATATGCACCTTACTGCTGACCGCCCTGTCCAACGAGGCAAAAACATTGCCTTCCACATGCCGGTAGAGAGCCGGAATTGCCTTCTGTGAAAAGAAATGGCATTTTGGAACCTGCCACTGAGGTACAGCACATTCCACAAATTCACAAAAGGGGGCAGAGTCTACCAGCTGAGAAGGCAGCAGCTGCAGTGCTAGCAATTTGGCCAAGCTAGCATTCAGACGCTGAGCATGTGGATGGCTGGGACCAAATTTCTTTTTATGGTTTAGCAACCGGGGTAGGGAAATTTGCCTGCTTAAATCAGATGGAGATGTACTGATAGCAGATTGGCTGCAAGTACTTGGGACATATAGTGGGGTTGGAGATCCCAGATGAGGAGCAAGGAGAAGACAGCCTTTTTCTTTGATGTGGGTCTTTCAAGTGCTCTTGCCAACTGTCTGCATGAGAGGTCGTCATATGTCTTATCAAGCATGTGGTGCCCAAGTGGCTGCTGTTCTGGTCACGCTTGATCCGCTTCAGACATAGGTTTCAAACAGCAACAGTGTGATCTGCTGCACATGTGTCAAAAAAGCCCACACCAAGGAACTTTTCAAAATCAGCGAGGAGTCAGCAGCGTCCTGCACCTGCGGAGCTCAGCGCTGTGATGCAGTAGGGTGGCTGCCCTTAATCTGCCCCCTAAAGGACATCCTGCCTCATTGGAGTTGTGCCTCCTCTCTTCTATCAGGCAGCCAAGTGGAGTCAGTGGCCTCATCATCCCCTCCCTCCTCATCACTGGAGCAAACTTGACAGTATGCTGCGGCTGGGGGAACATGACTGCCAGTTTCTTGTCCTTCTTGGGCACCCCCCTCTCTAGGCTCACGTTATTCCCTTCCTCAACCTGGGAACCAACATTGGAGCCTTCTAATTGCTGTGCATCCTCCATCAGCACGTACTGGAGACTGTGGTCGAATAATTTGGGGGACCCCCCTGTGTATGATGGTGGGGCTACGGAAGGAGTGACTGTGGACATGGAGCTGGTGGAATAGGCCACTTTGACAGCTACATTGGAAGGCAAATTACTCTGAGCCTGGGTGACAGAGGATGAGGAGGATGAGGACAGCTTTGTTATACACTCCACCAACTTTTCTGCATGTTCTGGCTCAGTAACACGGGCAGCAGCAGAAAAAAAGGACAAGTGTGCCCCACGGCCAACTGCAGAGGATGCACCATGTCCATGACCAGCACTGTTGACTGTAGACACAGAGCCTGCTTGCCCTCTTTTAGTGGCCTGGGAGCGTCTGCCTCTCCTTGGTGGCCTTCTGGACATGATGTATATTTTGTTTTGCAACACCACACTGCACTGTATTGTGTACTGTGTACACCACCAGAAAAGTAGTAGCAACTGCACATACAGCTGCGCTGTATTGTGTAATGTGTACACCACTAGAAAAGTAGTAGCAATCTGTACTACGGCTGCACTGTATTGTATAATGTGTACACCACCAGAAAAGTAGTAGCAACTGCACTACGGTTGCAATGTATTGTGTACTGTGTACACCACCAGAGTAGTAGTGGAAACAGTACACCACGGAATACACTGTAGATATAGGCTACACTGGAAACTGCAGAGTATATATATATATATATATACTAGACTGACTGTATATATATCAAATACACCGCCTGAAGTAGATTAGAAATAGTACACCCCAGAATACACTGTAGAATGTAGATCTAGGCTACACTGACTGGATGCTGCAGATGCAGAGTATATATATATATATATATATATATATATATATATATATATATATATATATATATATATATATATATATATATATATATTTATGGGTGGAGCCCTATGTCCGATATGGACATAGATAACATTTGTAGTTAACATAAAACTTACCATCGGAAATAGACCTGGAAGTGTGGACTTAGCATATGAAATGAACCTGAAAGTGTGCCTTGGTCTGCTGGTCGGTATGCCAGAATAAGGGGGCATACCCTAGTTAAAGAAATGATTATTCTGTAGAGAGAAATGAATGAATGAAATGAATGCCTTGAAATGGGGAGGGAGGGTGGGTATCGCGCACAGGAAACCAACAAGCACCACAGGTGAGCGGGCTGCTTAAATACCCCCCGGGCTCCTCCCATAAATTCAGGCCACCATACTGGCCTTCCTACTTATGGGTGGAGCCCTATGTCCGATATGGACATAGATAACATTTGTAGTTAACATAAAACTTACCATCGGAAATAGACCTGGAAGTGTGGACTTACCATATGAAATGGACCTGAAAGTGTGCCTTGGTCTGCTGGTCGGTATGCCACTATAAGGGGGCAAAAACATTCAGGTAGGGGTGTGGTTTTATTAGTTTTGGCTTTATTTATTTGAGCAAGTTTGGTGAATGCTTGTGCCGTTTCCACCTAAGGAGTGGGGACGTACAGGCGAGGTAGGCAGAGTTTCACCTGCTGAGTCTCTTGATGACGTGGTCTTGGACCCATGCCGAAATGCTGCCAAGGCTGCCCCAATACTAAAGAGTGACTGGAGTGCTGACTGGGGTCGAGGTGTAGGCAGCGTAGAAGAACCCCCAGGTGTTTGATGAACTGGCAGGCACTCGAGGGTTGCCCGGAAAGGTAATAGGGGACTAGAGGTTGAATGTTCCGGTAGGAGTGACAGTAGGCGGTCGAGTATGGTTACTGGCCACCGTACGTTGTTTACTTTATGGAGATGGATGACTATCCTGGAGCTTGATTGCTGGGTTTTGGACACTGCAGGGTGGAGGATGAAATGGTTTTGGCAGCGAGCCAACTACACAGAACTTGGCCTGCGGGATTGCTGCGGGTGAACTCGCTGGGCCGCCAGAACCCGTGGTAGGCCGAGTAAATGGCTGCTTGTATGACCAAACTGGGGAGAAGGCCCAACAGTGAACTGGTTAATATAGTAGACATGTCCCAGAAGATGGCAGCCTGGAACGAACGTGCAGTGGACATTAAACTGGTGTTACCAAGCTAATTACACCAGCCTGCGCAAGAAGGACATAACAGAGCGATGCGAACCTGGCTTCATTAAGAGGCTCGCCTCGGACCGGATGTTGGTGGCAAAGCCATGACCTGTCCTGTCCAGATAAGACCCTAGAGTTAAGCGGTTGCCATGACTGGGTATAACTTGAAGAGGGAGGAAGTCCGGGTAAACCCGGGGTTTAGGAGTGTCTCTGGGGGCCATGTACTTGTGAACCTATGATGGCCAAAAATTGCCGCGATGCCTGTGGTGGCTGTGGCATCTGTCGCTACCTGGGGTGACAAGGGCGACGTAGGTGATAAGACCCTAGAGTTTAAGGTATAACCATTGATACAACGATCCACGTAGTATGTGACCTTCCGACATTGATAGGTCCGCATTCTTAGGAAAGACTGCAGCTACTTGTTAGTACACACCCGTGTATGGGTGAAGTCTTGGGGAACTAAGCTGACACGGGTCAGTTTGTCAAGGGGGAGGCTGGCCTGCGTGGTGTTCGTTAATTCGGAGGAGGTTATTGTAGACCTCGGTTCCGGTTTATTGAGTATTTAGAGACTACAAGCTGAAGGACATAATGGTATTACCAGCAAGTCAAGTTGTGTCTACGTAGTACCTGGCTGCCTGTGCCAGTAAAAGTGAATTGTTAGGCCGTAGAAACCACAGAGGGCCAGGTAGATGGCTGCTTGACTAGACTGGGGAATGTCTGAGGTTTTGACATGTCCCTGAAGATGGCAGTTGTGATGGGCAACGTTTGCCGTTAGCTGTGGTCTGATGCTTCTGGACGCCACATAGAAAGGATTCTACTGTATGAGCCGTAGACACGGATGACTCTCTGGGGTCCTGTGAGGGCAAGAAATGCTGGATGTTGGCTAGGTATAGCCTGATGATGTTATGAGGAGCCAGCTGTGTGTGGCAATACGATACCTGGTGCGGGGTGGAACCTGAACTCAACTGACCTAAGCGAGAAATGATACAGAAATTGATGAGTGGCTCGTATGAAATGCCACTGGAGACAAGTGGCCGATTAAGTGCCACTGAAGATTGATGTGTGACTGATTGTGTGCCACTGGAAATGTGTACTGACTGCAAGAAGTCATGCTAAGATGCGAACCCTGCAATGATTGCAAGAGTTGTGCTTAATACGTGTTTGCAACAATTGCCAGGGATTTTGTGTCAATGGAGATGTGTTTGCCGTGACTGCAAGAAGTCCGTATTGCTGCATGTGCTTGCACGGGCTGCAAGGAGTTATACTTGGATGCGTGTTTGCAACGATTATAAAGTTGTGTTTGGATGCGTGCTTGCCATGATTGCAAGAAGTTATGCTTGGGTGTGTCCCTGCAACATTTGCGAGAAGTTGTGACTGGATGCGTGCTTGCAATGATTGCAAGAAGTTATGCTAATATGCGTGTCTTGTAATGATTGTAAGATTTGTGCTTGAATGTGTGCTTGCAACGATTGCAAGGGAGTTCCTGTCGGTGGAGATGTGTTTGTAGTGACTGTGAAAAGTTTGTATTGCTGCATGTGCTTGCAAGACTGCAAGCGTTAAGCTTGGATGTGTGCTTGCAATGGCTGCGAGAAGTTGTAATTGGATGCGTACTTGCGACGATTGCAAGAAGTTATGCTTGAATGCATGCCTGCAACGTTTGCAAGAAGTTTTGTGATTGGATGCGTGTTTGAAATGATTGTAAGAAATTGTGCTTGGATGTGTGCTTGCAACGATTGCAAGACGTTCTGTTTGGATGCGTACTTGCAACGATTGCAAGAAGTCATGATGGGATGTGTGCTTGCAACAATTGCAAGAAGTTATGTTTCGATGTGTGCTTGCAATGAAATGCAAGAAGTTGTGTTTAGATGCGTATTTGCGATGATTGCAAGAAGTTATACTTGGATGTGCAGTGACTATGAGGGGGTATAGTCGCGAGGCAAAGGTTTCAACGAATGAAATCGGGACCATGACTGAGCTTCGAAGGAAGACGGGGTGTGGCCCCCTTTTTTTTTTTGACTGACCTAGAGGAAATGACAGATGAGAACCGGTGGAGTGTTTGGTTTGAAAGGTAATTGTAACATGTTTAAGCGACAGGTGCATGGCATTAAATAAATGAGTGAACTGTTTGTGCCATGACAAAGGCACAAATCGGTGTGCCATGACTGCGCAAATGAGGCTGCACCAACTGGAGCTTGCCAGGATGAATGGATGTCTGACAGATGCACTGAATTTGAATCGGGGCGCGGCATGCGACAGCGAAATAAATGAAATGTTTGCCTTAGAGTGAAATGAATGAAAAACGTTTCGCCATGACAGAGGCACGAATCGGTCGTGCCGCAGCTGCGACTGACTGCGACCCGGACTCTGGAGCATGTACTGAAATGAGGCAAAGAAACGCTGGTGCATGCCGGAATAAGTTGGTGCATCACGGATGCGACTGGATTTGAATTGGAGTGTGGTATGTAACCGTGAAATGTTTGTCCTGGCAAAGGCACGAATTGGTTATGCCGCAACTGATAGCTAACCAAGTTCTGATGCAGGTGTTGGCTGGGGCCGAAACGTTTAATTTATACTACTTAATTTACATGTGTACATATATATATATACACATATATATTTTTTTTTTGTATACATATATATATATCCACATATATATATATATATATATTTTTTTTTTTTTGACTGCGCCAAATGACTAGTCAGACTGTGGAGTACGAATGAAATGAGGCCAAGACAACTGGGGCGCGCCGGGACGAATCGGTGCATCTCGGATGCTACTGGATTCGAATCGGGGCGCGGTACGTGACAGTGAAATGAGTGAAATGATGAAATGAATGAAATGATTGTCATGGTAGAGGCACGTGCCATGACGGAGGCACGAGTCGATCATGTCGCGACTGCAACTGACAACGACCGGACTCCAGAGCATGTACTGAAATGTGGCCGAAAATACCTGGGGCACGCCGGGACGAATTGTTGCATCATGGAAGCGACTAGATTCGAATCGGAGCGTGATTCGTGACAGTTGAAATGATTCCCATGACAGAGGCACGAATCGGTGAGCCGCAAACTACGACTGACAACGAACCGGACTCTGGAGCATGTCCAAAAATGAGGCCGGGCCCTGGGGCACGCCGTAACGAATCGGTGCATCGAAGATGCGACTGGATTCGAACCGGAGCGCGGTAAGTGCAGGTGTAACATTTTGTTGCCATGACAGAGGCGCGAATCGATCATGCCGCTATAGCGACTGACTGCGAATCGGACTCTGGAGCATGTACTGAAATGTGGCCAATACCTGGGGCACGCCGTGACGAATCGGTGCATTTCCATGCGACTGAATTCGTAACGGAGCGTGATACGTGGCATGATAACCATGACAGAGGTACGAATCGGTGAGTCGAAAGCGACTGATAATGACGTGACTCTGGAGCATGTACTGAAATGAGGCCATAACTACTGGGGCACACCGGAGCGAATCGGTGCATCTTTAGATGCGACTGGATTCGAATCGGAGCGCGGTACGTGACTGAAATGAAAGAAATGATTCAAAATGGTTTGAAATGTTAGAAATGTATTTAGAAATGTTCAAAAATGAGAAATGATTGGTATCGAACTGATGTGGTTCGATAAGGAATTGCGAATCGCTACGGCTGTTTGCTGACGCCTGGTAATAATTAGACATGCCTGAAATGAAGCGACGTCTATGTCGCGGTGGTTTTTTCAGATAACGAGAAATGGTAACATATCGAAAGTGCGAGTGGTATGCATTGCGGCTACGTTTGTGAAATTGCGAGTGACTCGTAAGTTTGATATCACGGTTTAGTGACATGATATCTAACAATGCGTAAATAACAAAGTCCGACGGGACCCTACCTGCGACAGCCAAGCCAGACGCGCGGTACGAACTACGAATCGGTAACACGGACTTCGAAACTCTCGAGCACGGAAATTTGCGAAAACGGGAACTTGCGAGACAAGAACTAGCGGACGCTGGCATTCGAATCGTCGGCTTAGTGACGTATATCACGCACAGGAAACCGACAAGCACCACAGGTGAGCGGGCTGCTTAAATACCCCCCGGGCTCCTCCCATAAATTCAGGCCACCATACTGGCCTTCCTACATATATATATATATATATATATATATATATATATATATATATATATCTATATATATATATATATATATATACTAGACTGACTGTATATATATATATATATATATATATATATATATATCAAATACACTATACACTATACACTGCCTGAGGTAGATTAGAAATAGTACACCACGGAATGCACTGTAGAATGTAGATCCAGGCTACACTGACTGGATGCTGCAGATGCAGAGTATATATATATATATATATATATATATATATATATATATATATATATAGTTACATAGTAGGTGAGGTTGACACACGTCCATCAACTCCAACCCATATGTGTGATTATATGTCAGTATTACATTGTATATCCCTGTATGTTGCGGTCGTTCAGGTGCTTATCTAATAGTTACTTGAAACTATTGATGCTCCCCGCTGAGACCACCGCCTGTGGAAGGGAATTCCACATCCTTGCCGCTCTTACAGTAAAGAACCCTCTTTTTAGTTTAAGGTTAAACCTCTTCTAATTTTAATGAGTGGCCACTAGACTGACTGTATATATATATGTATGTATATATATATATATATATATATATATATATATATATATATATATATATATATATATATACAGTATCTCACAAAAGTGAGTACACCCCTCACATTTTTGTAAACATTTTATTAGATCTTTTCATGTGACAACACTGAAGAAGTGAGACTTTGCTACAATGAAAAATACTGAGTGTACAGCTTGTATAACAGTGTAAATTTGCTGTCCCCTCAAAATAACTACGTGTAGCGCTAAAGTGTTTGGGTTGATTAACACAACCCAGCCATTAACATAAAAAAGTGAAACAAAAAATCTTAGTAAATCAAATTAGGTAAATTTACAAACCATAGTGACTAAAAAATATACAAAAATTATAAAAATACCACATGCAGTATGTACCATAAAAGTGACTAAAAACTAGATGAAAAAATGAGTGCGAAATAAATAGATAAATGAATAAATAAGTCTGTAAAGTTCTTAGAAATCCACAATGTGCAATGGGTGATTGAAGGTCCACAGTATATAGTGAATAGATTGGAGATCCTGATCACCGCATAGGCATCCAATATGGTGGATGAAAACTGAAAACACCAGTGTAATTAAGCCACCATCAAAGTAGATGTAAGCTTACCGGATGGTTTGAACTCAGAAGAATGTACGTTCTGTGAGTCAAACAGGCTTATGTTGTCAGCCGACAACCAGGATGGAGTCTTAGGAATCCTCTGTGGTTGGAACCCAGAATATCCCGGAACCTTATGAGAAATCAGTCTCCATGCAAGGTGGTTGTATGTCTTTTCAATCTGCAGCACTGTAATTTTCTGTAAAATCCAATGAAATATAGCAATCTGGTGTACAGAACACCCCCAGATATATAATTTCCTGCTTGTGCGATTGGCTTACTGATTTTCCCAGAAGTTTGTGCTAAGATACAAGTCAGATTTTGGGCATCTCCTTCCCTTTAGAGAGACTCTCCAACACAACTCGATCAAAATGCTCTGCTAACCTTCCCTTAACCTTAACCTTAAGGGAGAGGGAAGGTTAGCAGAGCATTTTGATCAATCCAACTTTTGATGAACCTGTCGTAACATCATCCCTAGACTGCTCTACTTCTCATGATCATTTTCTTCATCTGAGAGAGGTGGGGAAATTTTAGGTGAACCCATGCCTACCTGACAATCTTCTCTTTCTCGGCTCCCACCTCCATTGTCCCCCTTCACCCCCCTCCCCCCTTTCCCCCGTTTTTTTTTTCTTTTTTCTTTTATTACATTTTTTTCTCTTCTTCTTCTCTACCATTCCTCCTATATATAAGCCCAAAAATCTCAACATCCTTGGACATATGAGCACACCTTGAGCTCACCAATCTATACTCTGGCACCTCACATTAGGAACATGGTTCTGGAGTATGGAATTTGGCACCATTTATGCATTTTGTTGTAATGATTGGACCCCAACAGGGTCGCCAAACTTTTTGGTTTGTTATTGCCGTGCTATGTTCCTTGTTAATTATATTATTTGTACACAACTCTGTACTGTTCCGCATATACGTAGGGATGTTTACCCCACTGAATGTACTTAAATTGTATTGACTCTTATGCCCCTTATACACAATCAGATTTTCCAACAACTAATGTTGGATGTGAGCTTGTTGGCTGAAAGTCGGACCGTGTGTATGCTCTATCGAACTTTTGTTGTCTGACTTTCCGCCAACAAATGTTGGCTAGCAGGTTCTCAAACTTTGTTGTCTGAATTTCTGAATGTGTGTACACAAGTCCGACACACAAAAGTTCACGCATATTCGGAATCAAGCAGAAGGAGCCACACTGGCTATTGAACTTCCCTTGTCTCGGCTCGTTGCACGTCTTGTACGTCACCACGTTCCCACGTTCGTAATTGTTGACTAACGTTTGTGTGACCGTGTGTATGCAAGACAAGTTAGAGCCAACAACCTTCAAACAAAATTCCATGATTTTGTTGTCGGAAAGTCAGATCGTGTGTACGGGGCATTAGACTCTTACTCATGTTTTCAAATGGTGGTCCTTTGTACTCTTGTTTATTGTATTATACCCTTTTTTTTCTTTTTTTTTAACCTTCAAATAAATTCTCCATAAAAAAAATGTCCAAAACAAATATAATTAACTTCAAACTAATTATATATTTACAACAAATAGTACACAATCTCCAACATGATCTTTTACTTCCGTATAAACACAACCATAATGCCCAAGTGGATGTGCTCTCACCTTCTGAGTTGGACTCCACTATAAACACAGAAGGTTAAACAGTGCTTTAAATCTCTCCCTCTTGCCCAGTTCATATCCTTCTTTACAGAGTTAGAGAGTTTTTTCTCAATTAAATGCTCATAGGATAGAAGCAGAAGAAATCGCCATAGTGTAAAGCTTTAATATTTATTGGTAAAAAGGAAAATTGCACTCACAAACTGTTTCTTTAAAATGACAACAGCATACCAGCACTCAAAGCTGGTTGCTCATTTACAATTTTGTGTACCTTTAATTTTCACCATTTCACAAAAAGGTGCAATTTGAAATGTACAAATATTTGGTGTTTTTAAACTTAATACAGTTTTATATTTTAGATTTCGTAGGAATTTTGTAAGTTGTATTGTATTTGTTTCCACTAATAACAAACTGTGTGTATTTTTAGAAAAAATATTATTTTGATAAACAATTGTGCAATCAAAACCTAAAAGTTTAGTAGTTTAATCCTTATTTTATACCCGTCCTGTGCTTTAAGAAAATGTAGGGTTTGGGGGAAGGTCATGTTTTGCATAGTCTGTAAGGGAAAAATGTAAAATAAGTGAAAAAATGCAAAAATTGGTCTAGCTATTTAAGTTCTACACTGGAGAGCAGCATCTGTTAGTGAAAGGGTAATATATCACATTCCACTCAAAGTTCCTACCCTTGGGGATCCTGGTATCAATTTTAAAGATCCAGTACACTTCCCTCTTACTCAGAAGGGAAAAATGGTTTCCTCCCTTAATGTGTGCTGTTTCTTTTAGAGGTATTTAATCACCACTGTTTTTGGGTTTTTTTACAGTTGTTTTTTTTGTACTCTTGTACAAAAAGACAGAAATTAAAAAAAAAAAATCGCCTTTCTGTTATAAACTTCTGCAAATAAGTAATTTCTTTTTCACTGATGTGCGCTGATGAGGCTGCACTTATGGGCACTAATAGGCTGCACTGGTGGGCCCTGATAGGCTGCATTGATGGGCACTGATAAGGCTGAAATGATGAGACTGCATTGATGAGGCTGCGCTGATGTGCACTGATGAGGCTGCACAGATTAGGCTGCAGTGATGAGGAGGCACTAATGGGCACTGATCAGAGGCACCGATGAAGAGGTACTAATGAGGCTGCATTAATAAGGTGGCACTAATGGGCATTGATCAGAGGCACTGATGAAGCTGCACTAATTAATATGCTGCACTGATGGACACTGATTGGCACTGGTGGGGCTGCATTGATAATCAGGACACTGATGATCAGTGCCCTGATTATTAATGTAAATATCCCCTGTCACAGGAAAGCTGGTTATCGGCATTCCTTTCCTCAAACACTGACAGTGCTGATGGACACTGATTGGCACTGGTGGGGCTGCATTGATAATCAGGACACTGATGATCAGTGCCCTGATTATTAATGTAAATATCCCCTGTCACAGGAAAGCTGGTTATCGGCATTCCTTTCCTCAAACACTGACAGTGCTGAGGAAAGAAAATGCAGATAAGCAGCATTTGTTTACATGGGATCAGCTGTGATTGGACACAGTTGATCACATGGCAAAGAGCCAATGTCATTGGCTCTTTACCCAGATTGGTGATGCGCTGTATCCGAGGGACATGGCTCACCACCGATCGCCACACTGCATCCCCCTGAAGCATGTATAGGCATTAGGGATGAGCTTCGTGTTCGAGTCGAACCCATGTTCGACTCGAACATCGGCTGTTCGACCGTCCGTCGAATTGCGAACGATATGGGCCGTTCGCGCCAAATTCGTGTGGCGCGTCACGGCCCATAATTCACTGCGGCATCGCAGTGCATTGCTGGCTGATGATTGGCCAAGCATGCACTATGACCCGCATGCTTGGCCAATCACAGCGCCGTCAGTAGAGAGAGCTGTAATTGGCCAAAGCCAGGGTGGCTTTGGCCAATTATGGCTCAGGGGATTTAGTACACACCCCACACTATATAAGGCCGCCTGCACGGCGGCCCTGTGTAGTGTGTGTTCCGGTGTGCTGAGCGATAGAGAGAGAGAGAGACAGTGTCATTTGATTTGAGTTAGATAGATTAGGCAGAACAGTCAGTCAGTTAGCTGCACTTACAGTGTATTGTGTATATATATGCATCCCAGGTGTTGCATATATATATATACACTGTATTCAGTTTAGCTAGATCCGTTCCTGTTATCTTCTATCTAGACTATTTACATTCAGTGCAGTGTGTCCTGCTCACAGTGTTCAGCTAGATCCGTTCCTGCTATTTACATTCAGTACAGTGCTTCCTGCTCACAGTGTTCAGCTAGATCCGTTCCTGCTATTTACATTCAGTGCAGTGCGTGCTGCTCACAGTGTTCAGCTAGATCCGTTCCTGCTATTTACATTCAGTGCAGTGCGTGCTGCTCACAGTGTTCAGCTAGATCCGTTCCTGCTATTTACATTCAGTGCAGTGCGTCCTGCTCACAGTGTTCAGCTAGATCCGTTCCTGCTATTTACATTCAGTGCAGTGCGTGCTGCTCACAGTGTTCAGCTAGATCCGTTCCTGCTATTTACATTCAGTGCAGTGCGTGCTGCTCACAGTGTTTAGCTACATCCGTTCCTGCTGTTTACATTCAGTGCAGTGCGTCCTGCTCACAGTGTTCAGCTAGATCCGTTCCTGCTATTTACATTCAGTGCAGTGCGTCCTGCTCACAGTGTTCAGCTAGATCCGTTCCTGCTATTTACATTCAGTGCAGTGCGTCCTGCTCACAGTGTTCAGCTAGATCCGTTCCTGCTATATACATTTAGTGCAGTACGTCCTGCTCACAGTGTTCAGCTAGATCCGTTCCTGTTATCTTCCTACTGACAGGCAGGCTTGTCTGGTTACAGTATATAAAGCTACCTGAAGAAAATTACAGGTGTTCTTTTTGATCCTATTAGTACCACGGTCAGGCAGCTAGACTATTTACATTTAGTACAGTGTGTCCTGCTCACAGTGTTCAGCTAGATCCGTTCCTGTTATTTACATTCAGTGCAGTGCGTCCTGCTCACAGTGTTCAGCTAGATCCGTTCCTGCTATTTACATTCAGTGCAGTGCGTCCTGCTCACAGTGTTCAGCTAGATCCGTTCCTGCTATTTACATTCAGTGCAGTGCGTCCTGCTCACAGTGTTCAGCTAGATCCGTTCCTGCTATATACATTTAGTGCAGTACGTCCTGCTCACAGTGTTCAGCTAGATCCGTTCCTGTTATCTTCCTACTGACAGGCAGGCTTGTCTGGTTACAGTATATAAAGCTACCTGAAGAAAATTACAGGTGTTCTTTTTGATCCTATTAGTACCACGGTCAGGCAGCTAGACTATTTACATTTAGTACAGTGTGTCCTGCTCACAGTGTTCAGCTAGATCCGTTCCTGTTATTTACATTCAGTGCAGTGCGTCCTGCTCACAGTGTTCAGCTAGATCCGTTCCTGCTATTTACATTCAGTGCAGTGCGTCCTGCTCACAGTGTTCAGCTAGATCCGTTCCTGCTATTTACATTCAGTGCAGTGCGTCCTGCTCACAGTGTTCAGCTAGATCCGTTCCTGCTATTTACATTCAGTGCAGTGCGTCCTGCTCACAGTGTTCAGCTAGATCCGTTCCTGCTATTTACATTCAGTGCAGTGCGTCCTGCTCACAGTGTTCAGCTAGATCCGTTCCTGCTATATACATTTAGTGCAGTACGTCCTGCTCACAGTGTTCAGCTAGATCCGTTCCTGTTATCTTCCTACTGACAGGCAGGCTTGTCTGGTTACAGTATATAAAGCTACCTGAAGAAAATTACAGGTGTTCTTTTTGATCCTATTAGTACCACGGTCAGGCAGCTAGACTATTTACATTTAGTACAGTGTGTCCTGCTCACAGTGTTCAGCTAGATCCGTTCCTGTTATTTACATTCAGTGCAGTGCGTCCTGCTCACAGTGTTCAGCTAGATCCGTTCCTGCTATTTACATTCAGTGCAGTGCGTCCTGCTCACAGTGTTCAGCTAGATCCGTTCCTGCTATTTACATTCAGTGCAGTGCGTCCTGCTCACAGTGTTTAGCTAGATCCGTTCCTGCTATTTACATTCAGTGCAGTGCGTCCTGCTCACAGTGTTCAGCTAGATCCGTTCCTGCTATTTACATTCAGTGCAGTGCGTCCTGCTCACAGTGTTCAGCTAGATCCGTTCCTGCTATATACATTTAGTGCAGTACGTCCTGCTCACAGTGTTCAGCTAGATCCGTTCCTGTTATCTTCCTACTGACAGGCAGGCTTGTCTGGTTACAGTATATAAAGCTACCTGAAGAAAATTACAGGTGTTCTTTTTGATCCTATTAGTACCACGGTCAGGCAGCTAGACTATTTACATTTAGTACAGTGTGTCCTGCTCACAGTGTTCAGCTAGATCCGTTCCTGTTATTTACATTCAGTGCAGTGCGTCCTGCTCACAGTGTTCAGCTAGATCCGTTCCTGCTATTTACATTCAGTGCAGTGCGTCCTGCTCACAGTGTTCAGCTAGATCCGTTCCTGCTATTTACATTCAGTGCAGTGCGTCCTGCTCACAGTGTTCAGCTAGATCCGTTCCTGCTATTTACATTCAGTGCAGTGCGTCCTGCTCACAGTGTTTAGCTAGATCCGTTCCTGCTATTTACATTCAGTGCAGTGCGTCCTGCTCACAGTGTTCAGCTAGATCCGTTCCTGCTATTTACATTCAGTGCAGTGCGTCCTGCTCACAGTGTTTAGCTAGATCCGTTCCTGCTATTTACATTCAGTGCAGTGCGTCCTGCTCACAGTGTTCAGCTAGATCCGTTCCTGTTATCTTCCTACTGACAGGCAGGCTTGTCTGGTTACAGTATATAAAGCTACCTGAAGAAAATTACAGGTGTTCTATCCCAGCTTAGTGCAGCTACAGGCCATTAGTATGTCTGGAAGGCCAAGAAGGAGAGGCAGACAGTCACAAGCCAATAAGAGAGGGCAAGCAGGCTCTGTGTCTAGTGCTGGTCGTGGAGACGGTGCATCCTCATCAGCACGTGGCCATGGGACACGCTTGGCCTTTTTTTCGGCAGCTGGCCGTGTTGAGCCGCAACATGCGGAAGACTTGGTCGAGTGGATGACCAAGCCGTCCTCATCCTCCTCATCCTCTCTCACCCATGCCCAGGGTGCTTTGTCTGGCAAAGCAGCGGCCTCTTCCCTCAGCTCAATGTCATCAGTGACTCCTTCCCTAGCCCCACCATGTCCTCCTGAGGATTCCCTCGAACTGTTTGACCACAGTGTTGGGTACATGCTCCAGGAGGATGCCCAGCGTTTGGAAGGCTCTGATGATGATACTGAGCTCAATGAAGGCAGTAACATGAGCACGGACAGAGGGGGTGCCCAAGAAGGACAGCAATCTGGCAGTCATGCTCCCCCTGCTGCAGCATACTGCCAGGTTTGCTCCAGTGATGAGGAGGGAGGGGATGATGAGGTCACTGACTCAACGTGGGTGCCTGATAGGAGAGAGGAGGAGGAGGAGGAGGAGGAGGAGGTGGCACATCACCAACTAGGCAGGATGCCCTCCAGGGGCCAGCCTAAGGGCAGCACATTGACTGCATCACACCCCAAAGCTCCACATGTGCAGGGCGCTGCAGTCTCTGCGCGTTATTCAAAAAGTTCTTTGGTGTGGGCCTTTTTTGAGACGAGTGCATCAGATCGCACCGCTGCTATTTGCAATATATGTCTCAAGCGTATCTCGCGTGGCCAAAACATCTCCCGCTTGGGTACCACATGCTTGACCAGACATATGTTGACCTGCCATGCAGTTCGTTGGCAAGCGTATCTAAAAGACCCACACCAAAGAACAAAGACGATCTCTCCTTGCTCCTCATCAGCTGAGATTTCCAACCCCACTAGACCTTCAGTCCTCTCTGCGACCTGCAGTGAGAGGAATGAAGGTGTAGAATTAGGTGTGTCACAGCCAAGTACTTATGGGCAATCTGCTTTGGGTACACCGACGTCAGATTGTACCAGGCAAATTTCCCTGCCCCAGCTGCTGCACCGCCGAAAGAAGTTTGCTCCCAGCCATCCACATGCCCAGCGGTTGAATGCTAGCTTGGCAAAATTGCTAGCACTTCAACTGCTGCCTTTTCAGTTGGTAGACTCTGCCCCCTTCCGTGAGTTTGTGGAATGTGCGGTTCCTCAGTGGCAGGTACCCAAACGCCACTTTTTCTCACGGAAGGCGATTCCGGCTCTCTACCGGCATGTGGAAGGCAATGTCCATGCCTCGCTGGACAGGGCGGTCAGCGGTAAGGTGCATATTACCGCTGACTCATGGTCCAGCAGGCATGGACAGGGACGTTACTTAAGTTTCACGGCGCATTGGGTGACTCTGCTGGCAGCTGGGAAGGATGCAGGACAAGGTGCAGTAGTGTTGGAGGTTGTTCCGCCACCACGCCTCCAAAATGCTGATTGTGACACACCTCTCTCCTCCACCCCCTCCTCTTCTTCTTCCTCCATGGCCTCTTCCTCGGAACCAGCGGTGCTCCGTAGGCGTTCAAGGGGCTACGCAAGTACGCAGGCCAAAAGATGCCATGCGGTGCTTGAGCTGGTGTGCTTGGGGGACAGGAGCCACACTGGGGCAGAGGTTCTGTCAGCTCTGCAGGGGCAGGTTCAGAGGTGGTTGACGCCACGCCAACTTAAGGCAGGAATGGTGGTTTGCGACAATGGCACCAACCTCCTCTCTGCCCTCCGACAGGGACAACTGACCCATGTGCCCTGTTTGGCTCACGTCCTTAACTTGGTGGTGCAGCGGTTCTTGGGCAGGTACCCGGGCTTACAGGATGTCCTGAGGCAGGCCAGGAAAGTCTCTGTGCATTTCCGCCGGTCATATAATGCCAGTGCTCGGCTGACGGACCTCCAAAAGGAGTTTAACCTGCCCAAGAACCGCCTAATCTGTGACATGCCCACCAGGTGGAACTCGACGTTGGCCATGCTGCAGCGGCTGCACACGCAGCAGAGGGCCATCAATGAGTACCTGTGCGACTATGGCACCAGGACAGGGTCAGGGGACCTTGGTTTTTTTTCCCCACGCCAGTGGGCCATGATCAGGGATGCATGCACTGTCCTGTCACCATTCGAGGAGGCCACGAGGATGGTGAGCACTGACAGTGCATGCATCAGTGACACTGTCCCCCTTGTCCACCTGTTGGAGCACACGCTGCGTGGGATAATGGACAGGGCACTTGAGGCAGAACAGAGGCAGGAAGAGGAGGACTTCCTTAGCTCTCAAGGCCCCCTTTATCCAGACAGTGTTCCTGCGTGCCCGCCGATCACACAGGAAGAGGACGAGGAGGAGGAGGAGGAGGAGGAGGAGGAGGAAGATTGTGTCAGTATGGAGGTGGAGCCTGGCACTCAGCATCAGCAGTCTTTAAGGGATCAGTCCCAAGGAACACATGGACTTGTACGTGGCTGGGAGGAGGTGGCTGCGGACGTTGTTGTCCTTAGTGACCCAGAGGACTCCGGACCGAATGCCTCAGCAAACCTACGCTGCATGGCCTCCCTGATCCTGCAAAGCCTGCGTAAGGATCCTCGTATTCGTGGTATCAAGGAGAAGGACCAATACTGGCTGGCAACCCTCCTTGATCCACGTTACAAGGGTAAGGTTGCGGACCTTATCTTGCCATCGCAGAGGGAGCAGAGGATGAAACATCTTCGGGAGGCCTTGCAGAAAGGTCTGTGCAACGCGTTCCCAGAGACTGGGAGGTTACAAACTCCTGTTTCTGGACAACGTGTTGCTGAGGCTTCGGTCAGTCAAAGAAGGAGCGGTGGAGAAGGTGGCCGTCTGACCGATGCGTTCAGACAATTTTTTGGTCCGCAGCCCCAAGGTATGATCGGTTCCAGCAACCATCGCCAGCGTCTGTTTTACATGGTGCAGGAATACCTAGGGGCAAGATCAGACTTGGACACCTTTCCCACCGAAAATCCTCTGGGTTACTGGGTCTTGAGGATGGATCACTGGCCAGAGCTTGCACAGTATGCAATTGAGCTACTGGCCTGTCCTGCATCCAGCGTTCTTTCGGAACACACATTCAGTGCTGCTGGAGGCGTGGTAACCGATCACAGGGTGCGTCTGTCCACCGACTCGGTCGATCGGCTGACCTTCATAAAAATGAATCAGTCTTGGATCACCACCAGCTACCAAGCACCTGATGCAGATGTAACCGAATAATTTTTTTTGAAATCTCAGATCCCTTCAAAGACTGCCTATGCTGATGCTGAGTGACTATCCCTGAGTAATTATCCTCTTCCTCCTCAATCATCACGCTGATAGCTTGTAAGAACATTTTTGGTTCTGGGCGCCACCACCAGTGCCTAAGGCACAATTTTTCAGCCCCTGTTTAACAGGGGCGTGTAATTACAATTTTTGATGTAATACTTTGCAGCAGGGCTCGTTCCTGCATTCCAACTAGAGTGTCTGTGAGGGGTTGCAGTGTTGTGGCACCAGCACCAGTGCCTAAGACCCAATTTTTCAGCCCCTGTCTAACAGGGGCGTGTAATTACAATTTTTGATGCAATACTTTGCAGCAGGGCTTGTTCCTGCATTCCAACTAGAGTGTCTGTGAGGGGTTGCAGTGTTGTGGCACCAGCACCAGTGCCTAAGACCCAATTTTTCTGCCCCTGTCTAACAGGGGCGTGTAATTACAATTTTTGATGCAATACTTTGCAGCAGGGCTTGTTCCTGCATTCCAACTAGAGTGTCTGTGAGGGGTTGCAGTGTTGTGGCACCAGCACCAGTGCCTAAGACCCAATTTTTCTGCCCCTGTCTAACAGGGGCGTGTAATTACAATTTTTGATGCAATACTTTGCAGCAGGGCTTGTTCCTGCGTTTCAACTAGAGTGTCTGTGAGGGGTTGCAGTGTTGTGGCACCAGCACCAGTGCCTAAGGCCTAATTTTTCAGCTCCTGTTCAACAGGGGCATGTAATTACAATTCTTGATCTAATATTTCACAGCAGGGCCCTGTGAGGGCTTACAGTGTTTTGGCCACAGCAACACCTAAGGCCCAAATTTCTGCTGAGTATATAGGGTAGGACCCTACTTTCAAACATCTAACTTACAAACGACTCCTACTTGCAAACGGAAGGAGACAACAGGAAGTGAGATGAAATCTACCCCTAAGGAAGGGAAATTCTCTCCTGTAAGAGTTAATATGGGAAAACAATTTTTCCTTTCCACTGATGCTTTCCAATCCTTGTTCCACAAAAAAACACAAATTTTCAAAAAACATTTTTCATTGGGACAAAAAAGTGAGGTGAAATCTTCTGAAGAGGAGGAAAGACGCAAAACAAATGTCACAGGGGTGATAACCCTTCCCTATGTTTTCCAAAAAGCTTAGAAAAGATTTTTTGGCTGGAGCTAAACACATTAAAAATGTTCAAAATTACAAACAGATTCTACTTAACAACAAACCTACAGTCCCTGTCTTGTTTGCACCGCCTGTATACTGCTGTTCAGAGTATATAGGGACCTTTCCTTATTTTAATTTGGGTGCGGGGTTCCCCTTAATATCCATACAAGACCCAAAGGGCCTGGTAATGGACTGGGGGGTACCCATGCCGTTTGTCTCACTGATTTTCATCCATATTGCCATGACCCGACATGACATTAAACCCGCAAGCAGTTTTAAATGAGATTTTTTCCTTTAAAAATGACATTTGGTGCAGGGACTGTTCTAAACATGGGAAACACGCGTCACTTTACAGGCATACTATAGACACCCCCCAGGTACGATATTTAAAGGAATATTTCACTTTTTTTTTTTTACTTTAAGCATCATTAAAATCACTGCTCCCGAAAAAACGGCCGTTTTTAAAAGTTTTTTTTGCATTGATACATGTCCCCTGGGGTAGGACCCGGGTCCCCAAACCCTTTTTAGGACAATACCATGCAAATTAGCCTTTAAAATGAGCACTTTTGATTTCGAACGTTCGAGTCCCATAGACGTCAATGGGGTTCTAACGTTCGTGCGAACTTGCGGTCCGTTCGCGGGTTCTGGTGCGAACCGAACCGGGGGGTGTTCGGCTCATCCCTAATAGGCATCATATGATGTCCATCCAGAAGGAGGAGCATACTGCCTGGCCGTCAATCTGCTATAAGCTGGTTAACTGGTTAACCTTGTATTGGGCCTTGAAATCTATGTCTTGCAAGCTGCCAGTTCATTGTCTAATTAGACTATTGCAGTAGCCAGAGAGGACACTTTCATTGATCAATTTTAGTTTTCAAACTTAGAATGTGAGTACAAGCTCCCATTAAACTTTTTTCATATTGCTGGAGCATATATATTGTGAAATGTATTCTGCTGCAAAAATTACAATAAGTGTATATTAATTGGTTTGTGCGAAGGTAATAGCGTCTACAAATGATGGTATATTTACTGGAATTTTTTTTTTATACTAGTAGTGGCAGTGATCAGAGGCTTATTTTGGGACTGTGATGTGCGGTGGGCAATCTAACACTAAGACCTGTTGCACACAGGGGTAAAAAATGTCAAGTTTTTACTGACCTGAAATGAAAAGAATTGTTGTCTACGTGATATTACACACAGAATAAAGATCAGTAATGATTAAGCACAATATGTATGTGTGAAACGTGTCTACGTGACCACAGTTTGGTGTCTCTGGTGTTATCTTTGTGAAGCAAAATAAAAGGCAATCAGAAGTTCTGGATGTGCAGCCATTTCTTTCTTCTTTCCAAGTTACCCACGGAGGGGGGCCGGGGCTAGCACTCTGCAAGATACTCCAACCAGCCTTATCTTTATACATCTGGAACAGCGGTTCTTTTTCTTGTAAAGATCAGTAATACAGCATGGCGTACAGAGCAATATAACAAAAATAGAAAATGTTACTTTTAAGTGCAGTAATTTACTTGTGTATTTACTTGTGTGAGTATGAGTATTTTATAATAGTGGCAATGAAGAAGAATTTTACTCACCTATAATTGTCTATACACTTGTACACTCTCACTTGCCTATACTCAACATTTATCAGGTCTTTACACACAATTTCTGGTCCCTTGCTTATGTACGTCACAAGTTCCTGAGCAAACATCAGGAAATCATGATGCCCATGTGCAACGGGCCTTACTGACACTCTGTGGGAACTGACTAACTGCCACTGACATCACCAAGGACACTAATACAGTGATCAGTGCTAATAATATACACCAGTGTGTATAATCATGTTTTAGGTCATGTTTTCAGGCTTTCCATTATTTTGCACAGGTAATTTGATCAGTTTCACTGCCTTAGTAATTACCACAGCTGCGGGAAATCCTGAAAACATGACCTGTTGGGGCTCCTTGAGGACTGGAGTTGAGAAACACTGCTATACACTGTCACTGTGCTAATGACACTGACTGGGAAGGGGTTTACATCTTGGGTGATCAAGGGGTTAATGTGGATAATGTGTGCTGCTTTTTACTAAATACCTCTTTGTTTCTTATCCCTGCTGCGTTCAATCACAGCAGAGACGGCGGGCGAAGGTGAACGTTATGGCCAGAACTGATTCACTCACACACACAATCTTGTAAAAAATATAGATTTCATTGCTGAGTTGTTTTTAAAAGTGCATGCAAATGGGCTGTCATCATTATCCTTGCTTCACCATTTAGTGACTCACTGACTAGTAACAAGCGTATGCATGTCGAATGTCCTCGATACTTGATGTGCACAGGCTTTTTCCTGTCAGTGACTTACCACGAAATAAAGAAAGGTTAATGATGACTTATTTGGGCCTTCTACCTTTAAAATCAAATATGAACCATGCAACTCTAAAAATGTCAGCAGTAGTAGTCCCACAATTTCTGTACTGACAGGTTCCTTTTACCTTTTTATTACTTATTGTGTTAGTTGTGATCCTTGCCATTTGGTATTTAACCACTTAACAACCGGCCCATAGCTGAATGACGGCTACAGGGCAGTTCGATAACTCTTGGAGGGCGTACACTGACGTTCTCCCAGAATCACGTTCCTGCGCGCCCCCTGGGGTGCACACATGGGAGCAACCGTCACCACCGGGTCCGCATCACGGATCAAGGTAAATGGCCGCTGACAGCGGCCGTTTACCACGTGATCGTTCCGTCAATTGATGGAGCGATCACATGTAAACAAACCAGCATGATATCCGGTTCCTCTCTCCCCTCTCCATCCAATGTGAGTGGAGAGGGGAGAGATCGGATGCAGCAGTGCTGTGGGCTGGATGTGTAGTGCCCACAGCGCTGCTCAGTGACACTGACAACTGCAGCCTCTGCCATCCCCCCACCATACTCTGCATCTTGCCATCCCGCTGCCATCCTGCCATTCCTCCACCATACTCTGCATCCTGCCATCTCTCCACCATACTCTGCATCCTGCCATCCCTCTGCCATCCTGCCATCCCTCCACCATACTCTGCATCCTGCCATCCCTCCACCATACTCTGCCATCCTGCCATCCCTCCAACATACTCTGCCATCCCTTCAACATACTCTGCCATCCCTCCAACATACTCTGCCATCCCTCCACCATACTCTGCCATCCTTCCACCATCCATCCCATCCACCCCCAGCCATACTCGGTGATACCAAGCCATACTTGGTGATACCCAGCCATACTTGGGGATACCCAGCCATGCTTGATGATACCCAGCCATACTCAGCCATACTCGGTGATACCCAGCCGTACTCAGCCATACCCGGCCATACTCGGTGATACCCAGCCATACTCGGCCATACCCAGCCATACCCAGCCGTACTCAGCCATACTCAGCAATACCCAGCCATACCCAGCTGCCATACCCAACCATACTCAGCAGTACCCAGCCGTACTCAGCAGTACCCAGCCATACCCAGCCATACCCAGCCTCTGTATGTGGCCAGGCTGTGGAAGTCTCCCACATGTGGTATCACCATACTCAAGAGAAGTAGGCAAATCTATTCTGGGGTGTCATTTTTGCTATGTACATGCTATGTGTTAGAAATATTGTATGAATGGTCAACTTTGTCTAAAAAAAAAGTATTTTCATTTTCTTTCCACATTTAACAAAAACTTTTAGAAAAAATGATATGTTCAAATGACTCATTATGCCTCATAGATTATACATTGAGGTGTTTTCTTTCCAAAATGGGGTTATTTTTGGGGCATTTCCATTGTCCTGGTGCTCCAGGGCCTTCAAAAGTGTAATAGGTAGTCAGGAAATTGGATGTGTAATTTATGCTCCAGAACGCCTGAAGGTGCTTCCTGCATGTTGGGCCTCTGCATGTGGCCACGCTGTGTAAAAGTCTCACACATGTGGTATCGCCATACTCAGGAGTAATAGCAGAATGTATTTTGGGGTGTACTTTGTGGTATGTATATGCTGTGTGTGAGAAATAACCTGCTAATATGACAATTTTGTGGAAAAAAAAAGAGAAAAAAACCTTGATTTTGCAAAGAATTGTGGGGAAAAAATTACAACTTCAAAAAACTCATCGTGCCTCTTACTAAACACCTTGGAATGTCTACTTTCCAAAAAGGGGTCATTTGGGGGGTATTTGTACTTTCCTGGCATGTTAGGGTCTCAAGAAATAAGAGGCCATCAGTACTTCAGGTGTGATAAATTTTCAGTGATTGGCACCATAGCTTGTGGACTCTATAACTTTCACAAAGACCAAATAATATACATCAATTTGGGTTATTTTTGAATAGCATTATAAATAGCATTATACATTTATAAATTTAGTAGCATTATAAATTTTGGCCAAAATTTATGAAGAACAATTACTAATTTTCAAAATTTTATAACAGAAACGACGAATAATGCATTTTTTTACAGAATTTTTAGTCTTTTTTCTTTTATAGCGCAAAAAATAAAACACCCAGCAGTTATTAAATACCACCAAAAGAAAGCTCTATTTGTGGGGGAAAAAAGGACAAAAATTTCATATGGGTACAGTGTTGCATGACTGAGTAATTGTCATTTAAATTCTGACAGCACCGAAAGCTGAAAATTGGTCTGGTTAGGAAGGGGGTTTAAGTGCCTAGTGATCAAGTGGTTAATCCATCAACAAAAAGAAAAAAACATTTTTTGTTTATGTTTTTTAAATGAAACGGTTAGCCACTTTTTGTGAATATAGCATTTTCATTTAGATAGAACTTACTAAAATTAGTCACTTAATATGAATCATTTTAATGAGAATTGAAAATAAATTCTTATGTGCAAAGGTTACCTAGAATCCTAAAATACATAATCAAGAAAGTTCTATTTGACATATGATATAATCATTTCTATGATGAGGCCTTGAGTACAACCTGCTGCCTCAATAGCTTGTGCTATATGCTTTAATAAATCAGAATCTCATCTCTTTTAACCTGTGGTGCAGTTCATTTTTCCTCTGAATATCCTGCTGTGAAGTTTGTTTCAAATTCTGTAGTATCAGTGTTTCATTGGCAAGTTTTTGTTTTGAGCAATTATCTATGATTTAACTTCTGATACCGCTACTCATCAGAAAAACATTATTCACAGAATATACTTCAAATCTGAAGCATCACTTAACATAATCAGTGCAAACACAATAGTTTTAACTTTGATTGAAAACCTTTTAGTTATTGGCATAAATTCTTCAATTGTTTAGTGAAGAATATTGTGTGCTAATGAGAAATACATTACTAATAAAATCTTGCAACATAATGTATATCTTAACAAAAGATGATGCAAAATCCATTTACAACAGAGTAGGGCATGCCACTCTAATGGACGTTTTAAACGTGGGTTACTATCTGTCAAGTTAAATTGTTCAGGAGAAGCTGTAAAAACATCCCGTGTACATGAAGCCTAAACATTTTAATACATGTTAGTGGCTATTTGGTGTTTCTTCTATTTAAACCTACCACTTACAATGCAGTTCTTCAGCAAAAGCTGCAACTCACTTCTCATGTAGATAATGGCAGTAAGGTGGCAGTGCCAGCTGGTACAGCTAGGCCATCGACTAATTCCCCCAGGAGGTAGAACTTTCCTACCCCGCAGGGATGAGTGACTTAGTTGTTGACTTAACATTAGTAAACTGTAGGACAATACAAAATGTCCTGATTTTACCATGATATTACATATTTATATGACAGCAAGAGTGAACCATTGTAGAGTTTTTAAAAATATGATATGAGGTCACAACACCTGCTCCATGCTATGTATTTGAACTGATACAATTTAAACAGATACAACTGGGATTATATAAGATTCACAAAAAGCTGTTTTAAACTATTGGCAGCTTATTTATCAAATATGTAGACTTGTCCCTTAATTCAGATTAGCTTGTAAAAGTGGCTGCAGGCTCTGGAATTTCAAAATGAGAGACCATTTGCAGTTTGACAATTTCTGCTCCATTGTTTATCTGATCTCACACTGATAATATACATATCTTCATAGTGTTCAGCAATATCACTCTTACTTTAGCTAACTAAAGTAAGAGTGCATTAAAAAAAATATGGTTCCCTGTGTTTGACTCTATTATGGTCACTTAGGAGCTGGAAGACATCATATGTTGTCAGTATGTTAGGCATTTCACTGGGCAGCAACTGTCCTAACTTAGTGGACCTCTCAGCTTCGGCTCTGAGCTCTGAGAGCTGAAAAGTCATATGGAATAAAAAGATTTTAATCCAAACGTTATCAATAAATATATAAATAAAAAGTTTGTCTGTGGTGTATACATCAATTTGTTCGAAAGTAAGTAAATAAATGAGAAAACTTTAAAACATTTTTTCTTGTTTTTTTTTTTAAGCATTGTACCAATTTAAGGTGGAGTTCCAGCCTGGGTGAAAAAAAAATAAACGACAGCAGCTACAAATACTCTAGCTGCTGACTTTTAATATAGGGGCACTTATCTTTTCAGGAAGCCCACAATGTCAGCACCCCAAGCCGACCCGTCCATCAGCTCCGGGTGCAGGCTCCGGCATCCTTACTAAGAAGAACAGGAAGTGAAGCCTTGTGGCTTCACAGACTGTTTCCTACTGCGCATGCATGAGTTGCGCTGCACTTTTCAAATAGTCCCACTGTCTTCTGAGACCTGTGTGTTTCCCAGAAGGCATCAGGGGTAAGGAGGATGGGCCAGAAGTATTGTAGATGTGGCAATCTTACACAAAAGTGGGAGCGGATACCTGGTTTTGACAGGTATCCACCCCCCCCCCCCCGAAAGGTGCTAAATGTGGCAACGGAGGGGGGGAGGGTGCGAACAAGTGGAGCTTCCACTTTTGGGTGTATGTGCTACAAACATATATTTATTATTACTTATGATTGTATTTGCTAACCCTGAGGAAGTTGGTGTCCAAATCTTTTGAAACGTACTGGTTGCATATCTTTTGCTAATTACAAATAAAAATTAGAACAATTCTTTTCTGCATATGACCTTTTACTAGTGTAATTGAAATTTTCTATAGTGTGGGTGTTTTTATTTACTGTTTACTTTTTGGGGGGGCATAAGTAATGAGGAGTACTATGTTCCCCTTACTCATTCAGCTGAGAAGGGTGGATATTTGAATGCCCCCTTACCCTAAAGGGGGCTTCCAGATTCCAATGTGGTTCCCTCTGCAGACCCCCACATCTCTTGTGGGAGACAGGATGTGGGGGTAAAGCCCTTGTCTGGTATGGTTCAGGAAGAGGGCCCTTATCCTATATGCATAATTAAGGGTCATTTTTTTTATTCTTAGGGGGAACTCCATGCCATTTTTGCTTGTTTGTTTATCTTTTTTTAAAGGGACAGTACACATTTGTAAAAAAAAATTGTATTTTCCCATTAAGAAAAAGTAATTTCAAAAAAGGAGTGTGGATCCTCTTGCAATTAAAGCTAAACCCTCATCCAGGTTTGCAGTCTGGCTGGCAAGGAAAGGGAAGGCAGTGTGGAGTTTGTATATTTCCTCTTTTTTGCGTTGTCTATCTACAAATGACCTAGATCAGTGTTTCTTAAAACTCAGGACCAAAAAATGGGTGGCTGTCCTGTTTGTGATGGGTCAATTACTTGAATAGTAAATATAGCCTAGTTTATGAAAAGTGAAAAATCTGTGACTGGGGATATAGCACACTTGTTTATGTTTACAGTCATATAATACCATGATCAGAAATGTAACCTTTACCTATAACAAATTGATCAATGTGTCACAGACCCACCCACAACATCAACACCCCTCAAAACCTAGGATATCTATTTAACTATAATGATTGACAGTGCAGACAAGAATGTGGGAGAAAGAGTGCATGAGAGGCAGAGTGTTTTTTTCACTTAAAAAAGCAAAAGTTTATACTTTAGAAATTTTTATTATAACCCTGCTTTAGTTGCTTAGCTCTATAAACAATATTTTTTTTATATTTATTTTGTGGTAGGACTGGACAAGGGTTTATTATTATTATTACTAAATCCAATGGCTGTACAGTAAAAATAGGAAGTTTATATACTGAAGTTTCTGCACTAGCTTTTAGTGTTATATTAGGTAAATGAAACCAGGGTGAAAAGGATTTTTTTTTTTTTTCATGGAACAAAAAGTATTTTATTGAGCATAAAGGGTACATATATATATACATGGTTCAGAGCAAAACATATAAACTCTGATAATTCTACCAAGTCTACTATCAGCATAATACATTTAACCATCTGGATATGAAAAAAGAATGGGATCAACCTACTCGCAGTAGCGCACATTTAGGCAATCAATTTCCTCATATATTACCATCGTAAAGCATAAATAGTGGTAAACAACAAATCAATCATTGGAACAATCTGTCATACACCAGATCCAGTGGGTCTAGTCCAGGAACATTCAGCTATTGTGACCACAGTTCGTCAAATTTACCTCTTTTACCCCTATGCTGATATATGACCTTTTCCAGGCAAACAGTGTCGCCCATTTGAGTGATCCACTCCTGTAGTGTGGGGGGTTCCGTGGATTTCCAGTGTCTTAATATTAGCTTTCGAGCCTGGAAGAGGGCCCTCACTACCGCCTGTCTGGGAATATCCTCCAGGGGTAATGAGTCTACTATACCTAATAAACATATCTTGGGGTCAGTAGGTAACATGACCTGGAATACCCTATTAATAGTAGCTAGGACCCATGTCCAATATCTGTGGAGTTTTGGACATCTCCACAAGAGATGTATCAAGTCTCCCTGCTCTCTGTTGCATCTAGTGCATTTGGGATCTGATCTTACCCCCATAAAATGTATAGCTGTGACAACCGTTGAGCTACATTTAGGGAGCACTGGGGAACTGCCTGTAGGGTCTCCTCCCACTGCTCTTCCTTTAAAGCACCCACATCCCATTCCCACCGCGACACCACTCCATGAGGGGCATCACCATGGAAAAGGCCGAGAAGCATGGCATAGCTACAAGAAATAAATCATTTAAACGTTGTGACTTCCGATACGTAGTTAAATATGGGTGTGGGATCCAAAGACCATTGGGCCCCAACCCCATGTGCCCTAATCGCATGCTGAAGCTGCATATAATAAAAACGCATTGTGTCTGGAAGCCTGAGGGCCTCTCTGAGCTCCGAAAAGGACCTCAGTTTACCCTTCCGAAAGATGTGTTGTAGATGTGAGACGCCAAGCTGTAACCACTTTGTGCCATAAGGTAGTTTTCTTAGTTCAGAAAAATGGTGGTTATAAATCCTTGCACCCCTTGCATTGTTCTCACTTTGTTGCAGACTTTTTGCATAAGTACATAAGTAGGGTAGAGTCTGTTAGATTTGCTAAAATTTAAGGCCTCCAGACCATCTATCACTCTCAACCCTGTTGTGAAAGTGAGCAGTGTGTAAGAGGAGTCCACTAAGTTCAACTGTGATGCCTGTTGGGGGCTCACTGCCCTCACTATATGTTGTAACTGGGAAGCTAAGTAATATAGCCAGGGATTAGGCAACGCCAGTCCTCCAGCATCTTTTGGGCGTTGTAGTTGCTCTAATTTTATTCTTGCCGGTTTAGATTGCCAAAGGAGTGACCTGAAGATTGAGTTTATAATACAAAATTTTTTCAAGGGAATAGCCATTGGGGTGTTATGCAGTACATAAAGTAACTGTGGCATCATGATCATCTTTATAAGGTTTACCCATCCTGCAAGAGATATTTTAAGTTTACTCTATACTTTAACCTCATCTCTGCAACGATTCAGTAAAGGGGATAAGTTAAGTTCGATATAATCAAGCGTGCGGGGGTCACCTGTACACCCAAGTATCTAATTGATTTTGAAAGTGGGATGTCCTGTATGTTTCGCACCAACGAATCCGGTGTCACATCCAGGAGCATAAGGGAGGATTTAGTCCAATTTATTATTAGACCTGAATATTCCCCAAACTCTCTTATAAACAGCATTGCCTCCCGCAGGGAAGTTAACGTATCACCCAGAAATAACATGGTATCATCAGCATACATCATTATTTTTTCATGTAGTTCTCCAAATCTGAAGCCCTGAATAGAGGACTCAGCGCGCACCAAGGCAGCCAGAGGCTCTATGGCCAGGGCAAACAGGAGAGGGGATAGGGGGCATCCTTGCCTTGTACCTCTGTATAGTTTGAAACTCTGAGATACCTGACCTCCCTCTCTAATATGTGCTGTCGGCTGTGAGTACAGCAACTGGACCCACGAGATGAATCTGTCACCGAAGCCGAATTTGCGCATGACTGCCCAAAGATATTCCCACTAAATGCTATCAAACGCTTTATGAGCGTCGAGAGACAATAATGCCCGGTCTCCACCATTATCCACTGGGGACTGGACATTGAGGAAAAGCCGTCGCAAATTAATAGTGGTTGATTTTTGGGGCATAATACCGGATTGATCCGAATGGATAATTGAGGAGGTTACTTTGTTAAGCTGGAGTGCCAAAACTTTTGCTAAAATCTTAACGTCATTTTGTAGAAGGGAAATGGGGCGATAGGAACCTGGGTCCAGGGGGTCTTTATGTGGTTTCAGCTCTAGACATGGACTGGGGGAGCTCCCCCTTTTTCCTAGCTGCATTAAACACATTCAGCAATCTGGGTAGTATGCACTCTGTATATTGTTTGTAAACCTCTATGGGTATACCGTCATCCCCTGGGGCCTTAGAATTGGGGAACACACTAGTCGCCACCCGCAGCTCATCTAGAGTCAATGGAGCATCCAATAGCTTCCTATGGGGGGAAGGCATGTAAGGAAGTTGCACCTTATCTAGATACCGATTAAGGGAGTCTGTAGTATAGTTTTGCTTAGATTCATACAAAGTGGAGTAATAATTCATTAAAGTGGACATTATCCTAGACGGAGAATTTGTTACTTGTCCCGTATCAGTGCGCAGTGCTCCAATGGAGGGAGACATTTGTTGTGCATGAGCTATTTTGGCTAGTAGGTGACCTGTGTGTTCCCCCTCCTCATAGAAGGCTGACCTGTTAAAAAATCTCTTTTTTTCTGCTGCAGAAACAGTCAAGCGGTTCAAGGCCTCCTGAGCATCCAACCATGCTTTCTTATTACTGTCTGTGAGGTTTTCAGCAAAGGCCTTCTCAGAGTCTCCTGCCAACCATTCCATATCTTCCCTCTGAGCATTGGTGTTGCGTTTAATCGCTTGAATCTCTCTAATAAAGATTCCTCTGAGCGTCGCCTTAAAGCCTTACCAGGTGATATTAGTATTTGCATCCTCATAGTGGTTACACCAAAATTCTAGTATTTGTGTCACAATTTGCTCATGTGAGGGGAAGAGATGGAGCCAGAAGGCGTTCAACTTCCAAGGAGCTCCAGCCAGTTCAGATGGCATGCGCATGTGTAGCTGTACCACTAGTGGTGAGTGATCTGATACACTTCGGGGTGCGTACTTAATCTCTGACACATAACGTTCTGCTATATATGAACATATACACAAATCTAAACGTGACAATGAAGAGTAACTCTTATGCCGCGTACACACGGTCGGACTTTTCAGCTACAAAAGTCCGACAGCCTGTCCGACATACTTCCGGCGTACCTTCGGCGGACTTGCGGCAGACTTTCTAACGAACGGACTTGCCTACACACGACCACACAAAAGTACGACAGCCTAGTACGCGGTGACGTACACCAAGTCCGACGAGACTATAAAACGGAAGTTCAATAGCCCGTACGACACCCTTTGGGCTCCTTCTGCTAATCTCGTGTTTATCTCGTGTTAGTAGAAGTTTGGTGAGAGACGATTCGCGCTTGTGAGACTCGTATTTTTCAGTTCGTTTTAACTGTTGTTCAGTCTGTGCTTGTGAGGTTTGTATCTGCTTTTCAGTGCGTTTGGTCAGTTGGCATTGAGAAATCTTTGTTTTATTGTCCGCTTGTTCCTGATTTTCAGGTCGCTCTTCACAGGCCTTGCTGTTCTTCAGTGCGTTCTGTTTAGTGCGTTCTGACCAGCCGACCGTTTTGAAACCATGTTACCTGTACGTACTCGTCATCGAGCTCGTGCATTGTATGTGTTTGGTGCTGTAGTTTATTCTTCAGACCAAGACCAGTCCATGAACAGGGCGAGGAGGAGTTCATGGACCAAGAATTGGTTGCTCCAGCGTGACCAGTTCTGTCACATGCCATTGCTCCGTGAGATCCGTGAGAATAATCCTGAGGATTTCAGGAACTTTCTCCGGATGACGGACCCCGTTTTTGACCGTTTGTTGGCTTTGCTGACCCCCTATATCAGCAGGCAGGATACCTGCATGAGGCAAGCCATCACTCCGGAGCAGAGGCTAGTTGCCACGTTGCGGTACTTGGCGACAGGGAGAAGCCTGCAGGACCTCAAGTTCTCGACAGGCATCTCCCCCCAGGCTCTGGGGATCATTATCCCAGAGACCTGTTCTGCCATCATCCAGGTCCTGCAGAAGGACTATATTAAGGTAAGATATTTTTCTTTTATTAGCATCACATGTTCTTTTATGTAATCTTTGATAATGTAATGTATTTCTTGCTTCAAACACTACTTACCATCATTGCAATATAATGTGAATGTCCCCTTTTTATCCTCACAAATGCTGGATTTTTTTCCTGTTCTTTTTTGGCATGCATGTATATTTTCCTTCAATAACTTCCCCAGCATGCAATGATGGGAACATATCCACCTAGTCTACTCATTCTGAATGTATTTTGTTTGAGTGTATTTAGTGTGCTTATAATTAGCAATTAGCTAGATTTACCAACCCCCCACCCCCCACCTAAACTCACTCCAAATAGTGTGCTGATAATTAGCAATTAGCTAGATTTACCAACCCCCACCTAAACTCACTCCAAATAGTGTGCTGATAATTAGCAATTAGCTAGATTTACCAACCCCCCACCCCCCACCTAAACTCACTCCAAATAGTGTGCTGATAATTAGCAATTAGCTAGATTTACCAAACCCCCCCCCCACCTAAACTCACTCCAAATAGTGTGCTGATAATTAGCAATTAGCTAGATTTACCAACCCCCCACCTAAACTCACTCCATATAGTGTGCTGATAATTAGCAATTAGCTAGATTTACCAACCCCCCACCTAAACTCACTCCAAATAGTGTGCTGATAATTAGCAATTAGCTAGATTTACCAACCCCCCCCCCCACCCTCGTAAAAAATTGCTTGAATGTTCTGTGGTGTTGATTTGTATAAAGCAAATATATGTTGCACTTTGCAAAATGCATGTGCACTCTACAAGTGCATTTGTTCCAGTGCTTTAGTAAATGAGCAGAAGCTCTGCTGATTTCCATCATCAAATCATATGCAAGCCACAAAGTGTTTTCATTAATTGCCCTTGCATGTGATTGTGTACTCCTTGCAACATGACTGCCTTTTTGCCTTACCTCATTTACTGTAAGCTGGTTAGCAACTGCACTTGCAGAGTGCGACAACTGCAGTCTTGTAGCCTTTTTAGTCCCTAAATTCCTGCGTGTCCTAAAAGTAATCTTTTTTAGGGATTTCACAACCCCCTAAAATGTAATCAATGTTCCATCAGAGGGGGTGAGCAATCTGATAAGTGTGCCTTTCCATATTAGTTATTCCAGAAGAATTAAATTATTTAATGTTATACTGATGCTGGGGAATAATGTTTTTAATTGTATAATTTTCTTGCAATGTTAGCTTCCAAATTAATGATTTTGGTTTTCTTGTTTGATTCCCCAGTTTCCTTCAATGCCACAGGAATGGCAGACTGTGGCATCCCATTTTGCCAGCCGTTGGGACTTTCCCAATTGTGGAGGGGCTATAGATGGGAAACATGTCCACATCGTGCCACCACCCCATTCGGGGTCATACTATTTTAATTATAAGGGGTTCCACAGTATTGTTTTAATGGCGGTGGTGTCGGCACACTATGAATTTTTATATGTGGACGTGGGGAAGAATGGCCGGATGTCGGATGGAGGAGTATTTGCCCAGACGGAGTTCTGCCAGCGTCTCCAGAGTGGTGGCCTGGGATTGCCACCTGATGCGGATAACGTGGAAGGACTCCCCTTTGTCTTCATTGCCGATGAAGCCTTCGCTCTGAGCAAGCACCTCATGAGGCCATTCCCCCAAAGAACCCTCACCCCGGAGAGGAGGGTTTTTATTTTCCGGCTGGCCAGAGCTAGAAGAGTGGTTGAGAATGCGTTTGGGATTCTGGCCAGCCGGTTCCGCCTGTTTCAAACATCCATTAATTTGGCGGAATACAAACTTAATTTTATCATTTTATCGTGCTGCATTCTGCACAACTTTTTACACAAACATTCTCTAAATTATATAGGAACAGTTGGACCTGAGGCCGTACTTATAGATGACAACCTTACGGGCCTGGATACTGTCCGTACTGGCTTGGCCCCCCAAAGTGCCCGTCAAGTTAGACAGCAATATGTTAATTATTTTATGGGTAGGGGGGCCATTGCAATGGGCCAGGATATTTAATTATTTTAAATAAAAAAAATATTGATGAAATCTGGAATTATATTTATTGCTTGCCTTTCTTTTGGGCTTTCTCCTAGGTTATGGTCGAGCAGTTGTAGTGCCAACTGTATTTTCCTTTTAAATGTCTAAATAAGCTCCATTGCCACTGTAAACAACTTTTTTACAATTATAACCAAACTGATACTGAGCATTGAAATAACAAACCACACATTTATTTAATTCCTATAAGGAGATGTTTTTATTAATCGTTGTTATGCATTCAGTTATGCATTTAGTATAAAATGTTCATAGCCAAAAATATAATGATATCTTAATAATTTGGAAAAATATAATTATATTTAAATATTTGTACATAATCCACAAAAAATTTTTTTGGGCTTTTTGATTTTCGCAAACAGGCTTTTTTTTTGTTTTTTTTTTGTTTTTTAAATCCTTTTTTTTTATTTTTTTGGTTTTTTAAAATCCTTTTTTTTTCTTTATTTTTTTGTTTTTTTTTTAAATCATTTTTTTTTTGTTTTTTTTTAAATCAAGTTTTTTTAGTTTTTTTGGAAAATCAAGTTTTTTGTTTTTTTTTTGTTTTTTTTTAAATCAAGTTTTTTTTGTTTTTTTGGAAAATCAAGTTTTTTTTTTTTTTGGGGGGGGGTTTAAATCAAGTTTTTTTTTTTTTTGGGGGGTTTTTGGGAAAATCAAGTTTTTTGGTTTTTTTTGGTTTTTTTTAAATCAAGTTTTTTTTTTTTTTCGGTTTTTTGGAAAATCAAGTTTTTTGTTTTTTTTTGTTTTTTTTTTTAAATCAATTTTTTTTTTTTGAGGATTTTTAAGGTATTTTCTATAAACAGCCCTCCTTTTTTAAATTATGTTAAACAGCCATATAAGTTCAGCAAAAATAATAAAGAGAAGGCCCAGAATGGGGTCAGCAAAACAGGAAATGAAGGACATGATCGATGTTTTGGGGTTTCAAAAAGGGCATTTAGATTCGACCCAAAACATCAATCATGTCCTTCATTTCCTGCTGCATACGATCCAGCCGATTCCGCATTTCATCGATCTCCCCATTCCAGGCCATTATTTGACCAATTAGCCGTTGGGCACTGTCTGAGGTGAAATATTCAGTTCTTGTACCTAAAGTGGAATGAAACCAAAAAATGTGTTTAGAAATATGCACACATACATAGTTTACCTTACCATAATAAAGCTGTTGTCTCAGACACTGACCTGGTGGGGTGCCCATGTCGCATAATTCCTCCACATCCTCGGGGGTGGCGCTGTTGCTTGACTCAAGCACAACCAGATCACCTAAAATAGAGTAGAAAAATTACATAAAAGAAAAGGCAGCCATGCATAGATTACCGTAAGCTGGTGTGTCAGACACTCACCTGGTGGGGTGCCCATGTCGCCCACCTCTTCTTCCTCCACATCCTCAGTGGGGCTTGGGCTGATTTCCCAAGTATGTTGTTTGGCTTGGGGTGGACTGTGTTCTTGTTGGCTGAGTGATTTTTCCCCTATGTGAACCAAAAAATTAATCTACTTAGCACACAGATATTTTAGTACATAGTAATTTTCAAACATTTGTAGTGAAGTGGTGTACAAATGTTCTGTTTGTGTAGAGTTCCTATTTTACCTCAATATTTAAAATTATAAAGACATATCGGATAGATAGATATCTAGATATCAATATCTCGAAATATAGTTAATAATCTTTTGATCTCTCTCTCTCTCTCTCTCTCTCTATATCTGGAACAAAATATAAATATCTAACTAAATATAAAGAAAAAAAAAAGATAACTTAAAATATTCCAAAAGAATGTTTTACATTTCTATATCTATATCTATCTATCTATCTATCTATCTATCTATCTATCTATCTATCTATCTATCTATCTATCTATCTATCTATCTATCTATCTATCTATCTATCTATCTATCTATCTATCTATCTATCTATCTATCTATCTATCTACCTATCTCTATCTCTATCTCTATCTCTCTCTCTCTCTCTCTCTCTCTCTCTCTCTCTCTCTCTCTCTCTCTCTCTCTATATATATATATACACATACATACATACATATATATAGATATATCTATAGATATGTAACGAGGTTTATTAAAAGATCGTTTGAAACGATGAGCAAAAAAATCGTATAGGAAGGAAAAGCACATGGAGCAGTATACAAGGTAATAAACACAAGAGAAAAACACGACAAGTACTTACTTTTTTTCAGCACTTTACGGATCCGTCTGTATTGATCCGGCTCCCTGAGCTTGAGGTCAGACCATCTTTTGCGAATTTGATCCTTGGAGCGCTGGACCCCAAAAGAAGCCTGTAAAGTGTCCACCACCTTCGCCATTATTTTGGCCTTGCGCAAATTTGGCCGGGCGTACGGCCCATACTTCCCATCATAGTCCTTTTTTTGAAGAATGGCCCCCATCTCCACCATCTCTTCAAAACTCATATTGGAGGCCTTAAATCTAGGCCTCACAGATCCTGTTGACGTTCCAGCCTCCGGGCTTTTTTCGCTACCTGAGGTAGTTAACATGTCATGTGTCTCCGCCATTATTCACCCCACTATGCGCCGTAACTAAAAATGGGCGGAGAACATGAGTTAAAATCGAACGTCAGGGGCGGGCGACGCAGGCGGAGTTTCACACATGCGTAGTGTATAAAGAGGGGCCTTGTGCACGTGTCGTACGTACGTTCTGTGCGTCGAATTAGGGGGCGGAGAACATGAGTTAAAATCGAACGTCAGGGGTGGGCGACGCAGGCGGAGTTTCACACATGCGTAGTGTATAAAGAAGGGCCTTGTGCACGTGTCGTACGTACGTTCTGTGCGTCGAATTAGGGGGCGGAGAACATGAGTTAAAATCGAACGTCAGGGGCGGGCGACGCAGGCGGAGTTTCACACATGTGTAGTGTATAAAGAGGGGCCTTGTGCACGTGTCGTACGTACGTTCTGTGCGTAGGTGATAGTGGACCAGGACGTTACAAAACGAAGGTAATTTTAAATTTTTTTTTTTGTTTTTTTTTTTTGTTTTATGGTCATGACTTTGTAGCAAGCGGCCTATATGGCTTGATAGATTGATGAGGCCTACATAGGGAGAAGATGATGAGGGGTTAGCCGAAACCTAATAAGTGTTTTTTGTCTTGTGACTTTATCTTTTCCAGATATAATGAATCCCCTATTTAAGGATCCAGAGTTACTTACAGCTTTCATATCTAAATATCGAGAGATGAGGAATTTGTGGGAGGTGAAACACCCTCAGTATTATGCAAAGCATGTGAGGAAGTCAACGCTGGAGAGACTATTGTCCTTTGTCCAGGCGACCATCCCGGAAGCAACAATGGAGACATTGCTCAAGAAAATTGGGGTCTTGAGGAATATGTATAAGAGGGAGCATAAGAAGATCCAGGAATCAATGAGATCAGGAGCATCAGCAGATGATGTTTATGTACCCAGGCTGTGGTACTACAATCAACTCCGTTTTCTTGATGACCAGAATGAAGCCAGGGCATCACTTTCAACCCTTCCCTCCACCCTTCCCTCCACCCTTCCCTCCACCCCAGCAGAGGCTGATGAGGAGCAAGCTGGGTCTTCCATCCTGGATGAACCGGATATGACCATCTGGAGTCAGGTAAATTATATTAACAAATATTTACTGTACTATTATTAATGATGTTAACTGGATGTTATAATTGTCTAAAATAATCTTGCCCTCAAAATTGTGTATACATATCAATTGACAGGAGTGGCTAAATATGTTTGGCACCTGCTATAAAAAATTAGGGTGTCTGATTAGACTCTTTTATTAAAGAGATGTATTCACATTGAATTTGCTAGTCATGAGAAGCAAATTGTGTGTCATTGATGAACCCCAAATAAATAAATAAAACTATGTCCTTTTTTTATACACAGGATGAGTCCATCCAGGAGGAATGTGTGGAAAGTGGCAGGCAGGAGGAGACCGGGCCCACGGACAGCCTGGAGGAGGCCGGATTCTCCATCATCCTGGAGGAGGCTGGGCCCAGTGTCAGGCAGGAGGTGGCTGGTCCCAGTGAGGTGGCTGGGCCAAGTGAGGTGGCTGGGCCCAGTAGGAGCATGACCCAATCCCAAGTGCTTCCCCTCCACCTTCCCAAAAAAAGGGCCAGGAAGGGGACGGTCACACAGGAGGCATCCCTGCGCCTCATGCAAGAGGCCACCCGTTTTTTGAGCAGCCCCCCCGAAGCAGAAGAGTCCTATGGCTGCTACTTAGCCAGCAGGCTTCTTCAAATGGATTGGGAGCAGCGTCTCATTTGCGAGCGCCTATTTGGGGAAACTATCCAGAAGGGGCTGCAGGGCACGCTAACCCGAAACACCCAACTACATGAGGCAGCCCCCCTCCTCCTCCTTCTCCTCCTCCTCCTCCTCCTCCTGCCACAACTGAAACACCACAGCCACAGCCTCCAAAGAAGGCTACAGGGAAGGCTGCAGGGAAGGCTGCAGGGCAGCGTGGAGGAAAGGCTGCAGGGAAGAGAAGAAAGTGATGACCTGGGTTCAGTCTGGTCTGACAGAAGACGCAGGCTGTTGTAGGACCACAGTCTGGGGACATCTATATCATCTGCTGGTGCTGTTGATCTCTGGGATTCTTGGACCAGATTGTGCTCCCTCTTATATGGACTCCTCAAGATCCCAATTTTCTTGTACACCGACTTTTTCCAGCGTTGACTTCCTCTTTATTTTATTTTGACCATGAATAAATGGATCTTTTTTGAGTTTAGCAAAAGACTTTATGTGTTTTCTTTTAAATCATTGATTTTACACACAATGTTAAATTAACAAGGGACAACAATCTCATTGAGTTTGAAAAAACACACCAAAAATACATTACTAATGTTAATAATGTTCGAGTGGTAAGTCTTGAAAATAAAAAAATCTACATAACCAAAAATGGTGCTTTGGGTTAACTTTATCTAAAAAATAAAAAATAATCACTAGAAAAACAAAACTAGAATAATGGGTTCTTTGTGGTAACTTTACAAACCTAAAAAAAAAATAAATAAAAAAAAAAGGTAAAAAGTATTATTAGTATGGAAACATTGTTTTTAAAAAGCATACTATATCATTCATGAGATCAAAGAGAAAAAGAATCCAGAAATCAGTTTGGGAGAACTCTGAATATGAACAGCAAAACACCTTCGTTCTTTAGAGCATTCGTAAAGAAGAAATAAAATGCGCTGCATTCAACGATCACAGATTTTGCAGCGTGAGGAATGTGCTACCTACAATACGAACACTAGTTTTACTAGACCGAGTGCTTCCGTTTAGTTTTTGCTTATGAGCATGCGTCGTTTTTTGTCCGTAGGACTAGCATACAGACGAGCGGACTTCGGGGTCCGTCGTAGTTACGACGTAAAGATTTGAAGCATGTTTCAAATCTAAAGTATGTCGGATTTGAGGCTAAAAAAGTACGTTGAAAGTCCGGAGAAGCCCACACACGATCGGATTACCAGCCAGCTTTAGTCCGTCAGCGTCCGTTGGACTTTTGTAGACGAAAAGTCCGACGGTGTGTACGCGGCATTAGAAAAACAAGAAAATACTTTTAACCCAGGGTGTTTTGCTCTCCACGGATCTTTCCATCCTACTTCATCTATAAACTTTTTCAGGGGTGTGCGATTATTCCCCTTACCCCTTATAACAGGTGGGTGTTTATCTAGAACCGGGTCTGTATAACAATTAAAGTCCCCTAGGACATACAATGGTGCCTCCGGGAATTTAATTTGAAATTCTAGTAACACTCTGAGAATCTGATTGTCATATGGTGGAGGTATATATACAAAGGCCAATATACATTTAATGGTATATAAACGACACATCAGGAAAATATACCTTCCCTCACTATCAATCGCTGAATCAACCTCCTCATAGTCTAAAGAACTGTGAACCAGTACACTCACACCTCTGGAAAACGAGGTGTGAGTGGAGTGGTAAGCCCTCTCCACCCATCTAAAACTCAGACAGGTCTCTGACTCAGCAGCGAGGTGTGTTTCCTGTAAGGCACAAATGGCAGGTAGGTATTTACGTAGCAAAGAAGACACCATAGTGCGTTTTAAGTGATCATTTAGTGCCCTAACGTTCCAGGAAATTATGGACACTGCCGCCATCCTAAAAGAGGGTTTCTGGGTATGCCAGGGTAATGAGGGAAGCATCTTTGTCCCGGAAGTTCAGGAAGCATAGTTACCCTTAGTCCAGGCCATGTATATGGCGTAGAAGTTCTGCCAGTGTGTTCATAACAATATCTCTCTGATGCTCTGAATGAACCTAACCAAAAATGAATGCTCAACAAGCACAACGGTGCTTTGAACTGTTGCAGTGCGGTGTGACAGGGAAGTAACTTAGCCTGTAGGGGCCGGGTAGAGAATGGAGCCCCTTTCACCTGTACACCATGGCACTGAGATGACCTGAAAAACATTAAATGAATACGGGACAACAGGTCCCAGTCATTGACTACTTGACCGCAACATGCGGTGATGAGTATACAAGTGAAAAAGAGGGTTATAGAAAGTTCCATACACAAACACAGTTCCGAACTCGCATTTTCGTTAATCTGTAAATCAATGTACATTTCCAGCAGTATTCCCGGTCAAGAGTGAGGGCTGGTTAGGTAGATGTTGTATTTCTTCACTTATTATGATGATGGGGTGTTTAGTCTTCCTCCACTATTGGTCTCTGGGCTTGTCTGAGAGCGTTCTCATTGGCATCCAGCCACGCTGATGCATCCGCCGCATTCTCAAAGAAGTGGGCTCACCCCTCAGAGGTGATGCGGAGCTTTGCTGGGTATAACATGTGGCCTGCAGCCTCTGTAGGCGCTTTTTAACATCAGAGAAGTGTGATCTATTTCTCTGCACCTCAGCTGAGAAATCCGGGTAGAAAGATATTCTCGCACCACTAAACTGTATGTTTCTGCATTCCCTAGCCAACCGTAGGATAATTTCTCTGTCTCTGTAATTAAGTAACCTTGCTAGCACCGGGCACGGGGGATGGCCAGGAGGTAGTGGTCTGGTAGGAACCCTGTGAGCCCTCTCCACCCTTTCCACCACATACAGGTGCGTAAATGCCTCTTTGCCGAATGTGTCCATGAGCCATTGCTCCACAAATCGAGTGGGGTCGCGGCCCTCTGTCTTCTCAGGCAGCCCCACTATCCGCACATTAGTGCGCCTCATACGGTTTTCAAAATCTTCGGCACGCAGGTCGATTGCTTTAGCCAGATGGGTGGTAGCTTGAGATTCTCTAATCATGGCAGGCAGCTTGTCCCCCATGTCACTGATCCTGCTTTCAGCCGCCGTTGTTCGCTCTCTTAACTTTTGAATATCTTGTCTGACCAAGCTGACCTCCTCTTTTAAGCTTCCAAAGCGGGCTTGTAGGTTGTTCACAGAAGCTGTGCATTTATTTACTGACCTTAGTATAGCTGCCAGGGTCAGCTGCTCTCCCTCCTCCTCCCCATGGTCTTCTGCCTCCTCCATCCCCTCTGTGTGACTGTCTGTATTTGAATGGCCGCTGCTCCCCTCCCCAGCTCACTGTCTTCCATGTATAAATCGTCATGCTCTGTAACAGTGTCCAGGTCAGGCTGATTAAATCGATCAGACTTTCCTGTCATTTTTACTGCATAATAGCGCATATCCTTTGGGGGGTCGCCGGTGCCGTCTTTTAGGTCTTTAGGGTGCTTACTCACCACCTCCTTGGCTTTGTCTCCCCCACGGGCCTTCTGTGCTGAGGACGGAGCGCCGCCATGTTGGATTTCAGGCCGCGGGCCGTCTCCCTTTTTTTTTACCCGTGCCATCATCGCCTATTTTCAGCAATCAACACTGTCGGGGTGTGCAGCGGGTGTTCCTGTGGGTTCTGGGGCAAAACCGCTCGTTTTATCCTGCTGGAAACCGGATCATTTCAGGGTAGTGTGCGGGAGCTCTGTGTCTATGCGTCTGCTCACATGCCGCGCTGGCCACATCCCCCGGGTGAAAAGGATTTGATACTATCATTTGTTTTCAAAGCACATGAAACAGTTTGGCAAATTTTAAATATACATGTTTCCTAAAATACATTGCAGTAAAGCCACAAATTTAGAGTTGTAGATTCAAGAGAACTTTATTTAACCTTTTTCAGCCACCATCTAAACCTTTGGGACTAGACTGGATTTTTCAGCTTTTATTTACTTAGCAATAACTTGATAATTACTTTGCATATCAAAATTATTTGTCAGGACACATGAAGTGTTTGTTAGATTGCTTTAAGCCTATTATGACATTTTTAAACAGTAACACAATTGCAAATGTTTTCATAAAAGTATTTTCTCCTCTTTGTTCTGCAGACAGGGACCCTAGGTATGTGTAGGCTATACTATCTCTTCCATAATAGCTACTCCCAATCTGTTACCATCCTTTTTACTTACCCAACCCAACCTTGCTACCACCCCATCAAGATTGATTCAAGCTTGATTCAAGATTGATGGGTGGAAGTGGAAGACCCTTTAAAAGATTAAAGGTTTGATTTACTAAAGGAGTAAAGTATGTTCACTTTTCTTTGGAATTTATATTTTAAAAGGGAATTTTCACTGAGCTTTCTGAATGTGGAGAAAATTCACTTTGCGAAGAATACCCAATCATGTGCAGGGAAAATTTTAAAAAAAAAGCAATAATTTTGCTTCCACATAATCAGATGATTCAAGACAGCCCGCATTCACTAAACTAAGTGAAAATTCTCTTGCAAAATGGAGGTGTTCTATTTCTTTAGTAAATCAACCCCTAATAGAACATGTTTTTGAATGCTGCAAAAAAGTCTTACAAACGACTTAAGGAGAGACAAACCAAAGTGACAATCTCACTTGACAACTCTCAATGTGAAAATCTTCATTTTCCTTGAACAGAATTGGATTTTATATGCAGTGGTACTTGGCACAAAGACAAAAGGAAAAAGTTAAATATTTCCAAAATCAGTATGAGGTGTAAATCTCAAGTCATTGAGATATACTCACTTCTTTTTCATAATATATTATCTATAATGAAGACTTTATTTTCAGTGAAGACGAACAGATGGCACTTTGTTGCATTATTCTTTCCTTGTAGCACAATGCAGCTAGTGAATTCTTTTATGGATTGTGCTTCCAAAATGACTAGCTAATTAAGACTCCCAGACAAAATATTCACAATATTTTATCATTTTTGGCATGATTAATTGTTGATGGCAAACCCTAATTTCATAAAAGAGAAAGATACAAATGAGAATTGAAAGAAAACGAGCACAGATATCTGAACAATGTCATTTATAACTAAAATGCACATAAATCTCTCCTAGTTCAAGAATCTATCAGGGATGTATGTTGGGCTTTAAAGCAGAAAAGACCCATGTGAAATTAAGCTTTATGCTGTTTCAATATTCCTTTATTGCTCCTAGTCCTTATATCTTTCTTTATGACATGTCAGTATTTAATCCAGTTAGAATCAGAAATTATTATTATTATTATTTTACAGGATTTATATAGCGCCAACAGTTTGCGCAGCGCTTTACAACATGTGGGCAGACAGTACACTTACAATACAAATCAATACAGGAGGGATCAGAGGGAAATACTATCAATAGAAGAAATAGTATCAATCTAAAAATGCTACAATATAGTAAACTATAACCAAATCCCTAGCAGCCTTGGGACTGCAAAGTTGCATGACAAGTCGTACCTCATGATTTCCAATGAATACCATTCAAATATGTGCGACTTCAAGTCACAGCAACTTCAAAGTAGTCCCTGCACTACTTTGGTCTGGCTTGGTGTGACTTGAGGTTCAGGTCGTACAAGTGTGAAAGGGGCCTAAGGCCCTTGGAGTGGAGAGGAGTTGGTAGGAGTGAAATGATGCAAAAAACATAAATCTGTATTCATTGTGGACTCCATGCCAATGTTTAGTTGGCTGGATTTATATTCCTGCAAATGTATTTACCTGCAAAAGCAAAGTTCTAGATGGCAAGAGTAATTTTCTTTTTCATCTCTGATCTGCTCTTTCCTCCTCACACACTATTTCCCTTTACACTCACTTGTTCACCTGCACCTTGGTGTTGGGCTTTAGCAAATTCCCACAATATAGAGTATTTACAGTATACCCAATATATATTTTTAGATATGAAGCCCACTCACACCAATATGTGGAACTTTGTCCTTCGTTTTCTTGGGGATCATGTTTTATGCACACGGTCCCTCTTCTGTGGGTCCCTTGCACAGCTACCGGTACAGACAATTTGGGCAGTCTCTGACTCCTCATCCCCCATTTTCCAGACTTATTACGATGTAAGTAATTATCGGGATGAGAAACTCTCTTCCTTTCTTCTTTTTGTACATATCCTCCCCATTGAGGGGTACAACATTGGATCATACTGGTTTACTCATGTTTTGTTTTTTATAGATTTGCGTGCACCTGCCCCTGAAGAGTGGTATTATCCATGAAACACGACAGGCTAATTTGGATGCACTTATTCTCATGCAGCCACCCCTACTCCATACATTATCTTGAGTTCTCCATCTATTTTGTAATTTGTAAGTGTTTTAACTACATCCAGGATTTGTTCCATACCACACAGTGGTTGACTGGTTGCTATTAATGTTTGTTTCTATGTATGGTCTGTAATATGTGATTGACAATTTTATTCATTGCTGCATGTAACATGTCATTTTGCCATGTTCCTTGTTTCAGCAAAAAAAAAAACTCTCTTTTCGTAGATGGCAAGAGTAATAGGGCTTTGAGAAGCCCAACAAAAAAAGAAATGAGTGAGTAGTGATTTCCTAGCCAAAAGGAAATACAAGTAATCGCATACTTAAAGCGGTTGTAACCCTGAAAAGAAAAAAAAAATATCCTGTTCCTTTAAAGCATGAATAACCGCACAGTGCTTGTGCTGTGTAATTTGGCCCTTTGTATCATCTAAAATACCTGGCTGATCCTGCCTGGTGCTGCCCTCCCCTCTGTAAACTGAACATGTTTATCATGGCTGCTGAGCCCTGATACTGTGTTCAGTTTACGTGCCTCCATCATCCCACTTGTCTCTCCTTTCTCCTTTTTCTCTCCCTCTCTCCCAGCCTGTCAGCTAGTCTCTCCTGACCTGCTCCCCACCCCTCCCTTCCTGCAGCTAAAATAACTTTAATATGTTCATACAATCCCCTGTGTTAGATAACGTTATGTGCCCCAGTGTATGTGCCTTATAAAAAAATATGCTTATTTGTACCTTTTTCAGAGTACCGCCCGGCACTTACGTGACTGCCCACTGCTCTTCTCCTCTCCTCCTTCTGGCTGACTTCAGCAGGGGATTCTCAGCCAGTCCCACTGTAGTTGTCAGATCAGGTGAGGAAAGCAGTGGGCAGTCACATGAGCGGTGAGGTACAAATCAGCATATTTTTTATAAGGCACATACACTGGGGCACATAACATTATTTAACACAGGTAATTGTGTGAACATAACAAAGTGGCTTTGCAACCACTTTAATGGGGCTTTCATCAGGGCTGATGCACACTAATGACCACCAAATAAACAGGGCTTTAATTGGGAGTGGGAGGCACAAGACATCACTAACAGTTATGTAAAGGAGGACTTTTTAAGGCATATATGGAAACACAGCAGTCACAGAGGCTTTAATCAGGGGGAAGAAATGTGGGAAGGGGAAAATGAGGCACCAATGTAAATGTAAGCAGCTAAAATCATGTGACTGGCTGATTCAGTAATAAATTGCTTTTTAAAAATATTTTTTTATTAAAGCTCATAGTTTAATTATTCTGTACACTTCATGTCCTGGGCTAATTTACATACGAGCAAAAACAACACCTGAATCCAGTTTTGCAACTTTGGCTTAACATAGATCATTGCAAGTACTTAGAGCAGGCCTGTCCAAAGTTCCGGTTTCGAACGGCCCGCCTAGTAATTTGGACATGTATATCTTTTGTGGCCCCCAATGAATCCCCGAACACCTGGGGTCACAAAAGATATATATGCTGGCTGCCTTGGAGGGGACAGGGAGGGGGCGGGACAAGTGCCATACATCCAGATTTCCTGTTTACACGGCAGCCTCTGTAAAAGGAAGTCCCGTCTCCTGTGCTGCCATTGGACGACTGTTCTGTCCATCATGGGTAAACAGGAGTTTCTCCTGTATATAATCTGTTGGGGCTCGTCTGGTGGGGCTGCATTCATGGCAATGGTGGGGCTGCATTTGTGGCAATGGTGGGGCTACATTCATGGCAATGGGGGTGCTGCATTCATGGCAATGATGGGGGCTGCATTCATGGCAATGGTGGGGCTGCATTCATGGCAATGATGGGGCGGTATTCATGGAAATGGGGGTGCTGCATTCATGGCAATGCGCTGCTGCATTCATGGCAATGGTGGGGCTCCATTCATGGCAATGGTGAGTCTGCATTCATGGCAATGGTGGGGCTACATTCATGGCACTTGTGAGGCTGAAGATGGGCACTGATTAGGCTGCATTAATGGGCACTGACCCTTATTTTGCTTCACAGTACTTTATTTAAAATTTAAGTTTTTTCCTGAAACTTCCCTCTTAAAGTGAAGGTGTGTGTTATACGCCAATAAATGAGGTATATCCAAATAACACCCCCAAGCTCATCTCTTCACCACACACAGCCACAAAGGCAAGCGAATTCTTGTTGTGCAGTGTATTAGTGCTCGGACAAACACACTAAAGCCTCCTACACACGATCAGATTTTCCGCAGACAAAACCTGTGACTTTTGTCCGAAGGGCGTTGGCCCCAAACTTGTCTTGCATACAAAAGGCACACAATTGTCGGCCAACAAACACGAATGTAGTGATGTACTACGTGGTTTTTCAGCTCTTTAGCGCCACCCTTTGGGCTCCTTTGCTAATTTTGTGTAAGTATAAGTTTGGTGAGTGTTGATTCGCACTTTTCATTTTGCGCTTTTCATTTCCTTTCTGAACGGCCGTTCGTCATCCAGACATGTTGTTGGATCAGAGGAGATAATGTGTTATTTATTATTGGCCTTGGAGTTATTGCTTTGACCTAAGTTCAGGAACAGGAGGGGGATGATTTCTTGGACCAAAAATTGGTTGCTTTATTAATCGTGACCAATTGTTGTCACATAAAAAGATATAATAAAATATTTACAAAAATGTGAGGGATGTACTCACTTTTGTGAGATACTGTACTTGCCTATGTGTTTTACTTCAAATGACAGTTGGGGAGTAGGCAATTACATTTTAAAAGTTACAATGTAAAATTAACAAGGGACACCAACATAGTTGTATCTTTGATCTTAAAAACTATGGGATAATGGTGTTGTGGTAACTTGCACCAAAAAAAGTAACAAGCATAATAATATTATTCTTGATATCATTAGAAAAAAAAGCCTTTGAAAATTAGTTTGCCATAACTCCATCAGTATCATCAGCAAAGCAGCTTCAGTATTATCCCATTAAAAAAAGAAGAAGAGAATGTGCGCTGCATTTCGAGATTTCATCATTTGCAACCTCACGAATGTTAATTCTCCATTACAAACGCTAGTTTACAAGACCGACCGCTTCCAGCTCGTACTTGCTTCTGAGCACATGCGTGTTTGTACTTTGGACTTTTGTCCGAAGGACTTCTATACACACGCTCAGAAAATCCGATAACAGACATATGTCTGTGGAAAATTTTAAAGCCTGCCATCCAACATTTGTCCACGGAAAATCCAACAACAATTGTCCAAAGGAGCATACAAACAGTCGGATTTTTCACCAACAGCCTGTCATCACACAATTCCTGTCGGAAAATCCAATCGTGTGTACGAGGCTTTAGACCGAATTTTAATGGTTCAAAGAATGTCAGACAAAATGGTTGGCTGTCACGTATGTTCACTTCATCAAATCTGGCCCTCTTTGAAAAAAGTTTGGACACCCCTGACTTAGAGTATCCAAGTGAATTATACCTTGTTTTTTTTTCAGGATAAATTGGGCCTTCATATATAAATTGGACTCATGTGGGCTGGCATGTAATTGCCAACATACCTTGGTATACCAAACAGAAAAATACCTCAAAATTTTGGGATTTTTAAGGCAATGTAAACAGATTTTATAAAAAAATATATTTTATTGATACAAAAAATATCTAAAAACAATGATCATATGGATCGAAACAAATTGATTAAAGTTGACACATAAAAATGCATAGAAATTGGGCCTTCATTTGAGGGGAGGAGCTACGTCCCGACGACACCGCGTTCTGTACACCCGGAAGACATGGGGAGTTTATTAGCCGGCCGGCGTTCTGATGCTTGTTTTTTACAACCATTGTGTAAGTGCAATCTTTACTCTTTATTAAATAAAGTCGTGGATTTTATGCTATGTGGAGCTTTTATTTCTTTTATGGGGAGCCATCCTTTTCTATTTGCTGTGTGTGACGGAGCGAGTTCCGGGTCCTGGATGACAACAAGTGTCTGCTGTTTTGATCCCTGGCTGGGGTTGCAGCCATCCGCTCCCTAGGTCTCCTATAATCTAGAGACCAACTCTCTTTGGTAAGAGGCAGTTGTTTTAAACGGTGGAGGTCTGCCCATGCACCTTTGTCACTTCAGCAAGTTTTATCTCTGCTTTTCACCTAGCACTGGGGGATATCTACTTGCCTGTTTTCCACAATATGCAAGAACTTCAATAATCACTGTTCTTTTGGACTTGGATTTTTTATGGACTTTTCAAGTTTGGTTATAATTTATATTGTTTAATTTTTGTTTTACACAGGATATATGTTCAGTGTCTTTACATTATTTCTTTATATTGTTGCACGTGGTAATAGTGTTCTGGAAAATATTTTTTGTTGTTCACATTCAACCATGTCAATTTATTTCACAATTTATTTTTCACATAGAAAATAATCCTTTTTTTTGTATATCATTCATTCCGTTTCATTGTGGAGTTTATATACATTGGGTATTGTTTCAAATAATATTTTTTATTCAAATTCACTTTTCATCACCTTAGGCACTGGATTGTTGCCATTCTCCAATATATTTTTTTAGCGCGACTTTTTTTATTACATTAGATTCACGGTTTACTACCTTTAGTCGCAGCTTTTTTTATTGTGTTAGCGCAGTATTTTTTTAACCTTCATTTGATTGCAATTGTTATTCGATTATTCCTATTGTTTTTATTATCAAAGGAAAATTGGCCCAAAATAATTGTTAAACTTTAGCTGTATATTTCTTACAAATACACCACAAAAAAAAAGCAATATGCATTTTCCCACTCCAAACATTTGTGGTGATGCTACATATACTGAGCAAAATTATAAACGCAACAGTTTTGTGTTTGCCCTATTTATCATGAGCTGAACGCAAAGATCTACGACTTTTCTATGTGCACAAAAGGGATATTTCACTCAAATATTGTTCACAAGTCTGTCTAAATCTGTGTTAGTGAGCACATCTCCTTTGTCGAGATAATCCATCCACCGAACAGGTGTGGCATATAAAGATGGCGATTAGACAGCATGATTATTGCTTTAGGCTGGCTGCAATAAAGGCCACTCTAAAATGAGCAGTTTTACTGTATTGGGGGGGTCAGGGGGGTCCAAAAACCAGTCAGTATCTTGTGTGACCACCATTTGCCTCACGCAGTGCCACACATCTCCTTCACATAGAGTTGATCAGGTTGTTGATTGTGGGCTGTGGAATGTTGGTCCATTCCTCTTCCATGGCTGTGCGAAGTTGCTGGATATTGGCAGGAACTGGAACACGCTGTTGTATACGCCGAGCCAGAGCATCCCAAACATGCTCAATGGGTGACATGTCCAGTGAGTATACTGGCCATGCAACAACTGTGATGTTTTCAGCTTCCAGAAGTTGTGTAAAGATCCTTGCAAAATGGGGCCGTGCATTATCATGCTGCAACATGAGGTGATGGTCGTGGATGAATGGCACAACAATGGGCCTCAGGATCTTGTCACAGTATCTCTGTGCATTCAAAATGCCATCAATAAAATGCACCTGTGTTCATTGTCCATAGCATATGCCTACCCATACCATAACCTCACTGCCACCATGGGCCACTTGATCCACATTGTTGACATCAGCAAACCACTCACCCACACAAAGCCATACACGCTGTCGGCTATCTAACCTGTACAGTGAAAACAGGGATTCATCCGTGAAGAGAACACCTCTCCAAAGTGCCAGACGCCATTGAATGTTAGGATTTGCCCACTCAAGTCGGTTACGACAATGAACTGCAGTCAGGTCGAGACCCTGATGAGGGCGACAAGCATGCAGATGAGCTTCCCTGAGATGGTTTCTGACAGTTTGTGCAGAAATTCTTTGGTTATGCAAACCGATTGTTGCAGCAGCTGGTGGCTGGTCCCAGACGATCTTGAAGGTGAAGATCCTGGTTGTGGAGGTCCAGGGCTGGTGTGGTTACAAGTGGTCTGCAGTTGTGAGGCCGGTTGGATGTACTGCCAAATTCTCTAAAAAGCCTTTGGGGATGGCTTATGGTAGAGAAATGAACATTCAATTCAAGGCAACAGCTCTGGTGGACATTCCTGCAGTCAGTATGCCAATTGCACACTCCCTCAAAACTTGCGACATCTGTGGCATTGTGCTGTGTGATAAAACTGCACATTTTAGAGTGCCCTTTTATTGTGGCCAGCCTAAGGCACACCTGTCCAATAATCATGCTGTCTAATCAGCATCTTGATATGCCACACCTGTGAGGTGGATGGATTATCTCGGCAGAGGAGAAGTGCTCTCTAACACAGATTTAGACAGACTTGTGAACAATATTTGAAAGAAATAGACCTTTTTTATACATAGAAAAAGTCGTAGAAATTTGCGTTCAGCTCATGAAAAATAGAGGCAAACACAAAAGTGTTGCGTTTATAGTTTTGCTCAGTGTATGTATATACTATTTTTGTTGCCTCCACCTGTAGTAAGGTCAAGAAACCATTTACACATTTAACTTTTTCTTTTTTTTTAAACATACCTAAAACATATTGACACTAACAGTGACTGTAAAAAAAAAAAAATAATAATAGGCAATCACAGGCTATCACAAAATCATGTGATCAAGAGTTGGTCTTCCGAACTCCTGATCGTTACTCAGTCACCATGACAACAGTCTCACGAGTGAAATGCATTGTCATGGTGACGGAGTAAAGCCCTGGTGTGTTCCTTCATTCATTCCTTCCTTCCTTCAACTCCTTGCAGCCGGTGTTCTGTCAAAATATCCAATTCATCAAGCTCTCCAATGACGTCACGTCCGGTTACTGTAAACGAAACCATCATTAATTGGAGATTTTGATGACTTGCCATTTTTACACAACACTGGCAAGCGTGTACGCTCCAGTACGCAAAGACTTTGCTGTTTTGACACAACAGCGGGTAACGAGGAAAAAGTTTTTGCCACCGCGGAGACGCCAATTTTATTGGTTAGTATCGGAGTGGACTCACAATATCCACTCATAATACTGTGTACTGGAGTGTATACGGTTGCCAGTGTTGTGTCAAAACAGCAAATAGTAGAAATCTCTAATTACTGACGGTTTACAGTAACCGGAAGTAACGTAATTAGAGATCTTGATGAATATGCTATTTTGATGGAACACCGGTCACCCTTGGAGCTGGCTAGTGATGTCATCCAAAGCTGCCTGCCCTGAGGACCGTGTCTCCATCCAGCTTTACCACAGCCTTCCTGGTATCCCTGAACAGGCACCGAGGATGGACATTGCATCACCAGCCATGGGCCATCCATTTTAACATCTAGCGCTGGGGCACATGCACTCCAAACTGTGATATTGACCTGTCACATCTCCATCTTGGCAAGTAGGCTGATACAGCCACAAGTGTTATATTTATGAGAAAGCAGAGTTGATTCTTTCATGGCACTTACCAGGGTTCTATGTTACCTTATATTTATTATTGCAGGTCGAATAGACTTTTTTACAACTTTATCAGTGCCTATGCATCGGTGATATTTTTATTATTGTTTTTACTTCAGACATTGATTTACGCCATTTGTAGCACAATGACACTGTGAGCAAAGCTCACTCCCCAAATGCTTTAAGGAGAATTTTGTGTGTTATCAATTTTTTTCTCCCCACCCAAGGGTGATCTCCAGCAGCTACGGGGAATTGATTGTCCTCAACTTCTTCCTAAGAGAGTACTCATTTCCATTGGTGCCTGATCTTTTTTGATGTGCTTTCTTTTGAACAAAGACATACTCTATTGCAGGGATATGCAATTAGCGGACCTCCAGCTGTTGCATAACTACAAGTTCCATGAGGCATAGCAAGACTCTGACAGCCAGAAGCATGACACCCAGAGGCAGAGGCATGATGGGACTTGTAGTTTTGCAACAGTTGGAGGTCCGCTAATTGCATATCCCTGCTCTATTGTATATCCATCAGAAACACACCTCATTTCTCTTGGTCCAATGCTATTACACACACATATCAAACATTCTGATAAATATAGAAAAAAAAGGCCTAGTAATGAAATACCACATGTGCATTGTTTTTGTGAAATGAGCCTGTTAGGTGAAAGCGACAAATAGTGACACCATTGTACAGGTTAAGGGAAGAAACGATGCAGGGAAATCTAGACTCTAAGCAGCTGTTGTTTATTGGAGCTCAGTTATTTAACAATTTTGCTTTCCCTGTTGCAAAGTTTTGTTTTTTTCTACAAGGACTATGCTCTCTTTAGAAAAATATATTGTGCTTTTCAGTGGATCACTAATTACATTGCAGCTGAAGCGTTCTTTTTTACTTTGCCGTGGCTGTCAAATCTTACCATAAAGTAGAGGAATAATTATTCAGCCTGAAATACAATAAATACTTTTAATACTCAGTAGCATGAGAATAACCCCTTGGTGATACATGTGTAAACTACAGCACACTGAAATGAATGTGTTGTGAAGGAAATGATTAATATCAAAAGGTTAATCTCAAACTACTGAGCAAAACTTCTCTGTACTTTACACCGCTCTGTTTTTGGACTGTGCATTATTACAGTAGTGGTGCCCAAAAACAAATTATTGCTAATTGCATAATGATATTGCTGTACTTTTGCAACCTGTTGTGAATGTAACAATTTGCAGAACAAGGAGAATGGGAGTTGAGGTGTGGTCAGTGTGTGTAGTGACAGGCAAAAGTGAAATTAACCAGATACACCTCATATTAAATATATAGTCAGAGAGGTAATTTAGTGGGATTTTATGAGCGCCAGGCAAGTAAATTTAGACGAACATCAAGATAAAAAGTATAAATGACATTTTATTGATCATAAACAAAGTTTAAAAATTATGCTGGCTATGCATAATATAGAACCAATGGTGATACATATCAACATAAAGAATAAAGGGTCACTCAGCACTATAGTCCCGACATGTTTTGCCCATTGGGGCTTCGTCAGGGGATATGTGTTGAGGGACCAAGCTGGATAATATCACTGCATAAAATAAAATACAATTAGAAGCCATTAAAATATTAGCCAAAATGTATATTTGGGGAGAAAGAAAGATGTTAGTGACTGTCCAAAGCTAAAATGTTCAACTGCCAACTATTGGATAGTTACCTGCTGTAAAGATGAGACCAGACGTAGTAGAACGGACATTGGGCTGTACTGGGGAAAGTTGGCCTGGGTGGGCCCAGGTGAGGGCCGTGGGACCAGTGTCTGCCACATGAGAGAAAAATGTGAGTGGAAAGGTGATAGAAAGGTTGGAAGGGGGAATAATCAGGGAATCATAATCCCCCCCTGTTCCCTGATTATTCCCCCTTCCAACCTTTCTATCACCTTTGAACATTTTAGCACCTTTGAACACTAAATTACCACTCTGATTATATATGCTATTCAGGGATGGTGGCGCCCTCTCTTTGACACTGTCACCTATCCATACCAACCAGCGCCTCATATTAAATGGCTCCTAGTTCGCTGTTATGAATTGGAAAAAATATGTTTTATCGGAAAGTATTTTTTCCCAAACCTATAACAGCCCCAACATTTTTCCCTAATACAATTTTTTTAGTGTGTGAATTGCACAGCTTAGAGACATACATAATGTGATCACTTCTACAATACTGTTGATTACAATTCTTCACGGCAGTGAAACTATAATGCTTTCGAACTATCTTCCAATGCTCACTTTCCTACCTCATTTAATGTCTAAATGGTCAGTGGTCACTCCTTCAAATGTCATGTTTGGGAAGGATCTCCGCAATTAAAATGACCCTTTTACTGAAAATCCTCTGCTTGTTTAGGGTAGAATTAACTAAAAAAGCAGCACTGAATATACCGCATATACATTTATAAAGTGCAAAAAACTGTAAATATATATACAATATAGCACTTAAAGTGCAAGTGAGACACATAAATATACAAAAAAAACTTTAACTAATTCAGAAATATCCACACAATGTTAGTAAACAGTTCATATATTGACTTTAAAGTGCTTCAATGTGTTCCACTGTGCTTCCACTCTTCTATTATTCAAGTGTAGGTCAGTGTTTCCACCACCAAACACCTCAATAGAATGAACCTCTTACCAATGAATGTGGGCCATTGTAGTATATTTTACATACTATTTTATATAATGTACATATTATATATACTCTATATTTATAATTATATTTTATATATAGCTTAAAATTAACATAATTAAGAGTCATTACTATCTCTCTTTTGAGATGTAAAATATACCTAGCTTGTGTCAATATGTCACCCCCTAGCATATGGCCTGTACAAGTATGTATATATACCTGTATACCGTATATATATATATATATATATATATATATATATATATATATATATGTGTATATTTATATATATGCTGGTCCAAATCATTTGGAGGAAGGGGGGATTATGGTGTGCGGCTGTTTTTCAGGGGTTGGGCTTGGCCCCTTATTTCCAGTGAAGGGAACTTTTAAGGCGTCAGCATACCAAGACATTTTGGACAATTTCATGCTCCCAACTTTGTGGGGACAGTTTGGGGATGGCCCCTTTTTGTTTCAACATGATTGTGCACCAGTGCACAAAGCAAGGTCCATAAAGACACGGATGAGCGTGTTTGGGGTGAAGGAACTTGGCTGGCCTGCACAGAGTCCTGACTTCAACCAGATAGAACAACTTTGGAATGAATTAGAGTTGAGACTGCAAGCCGGGGCCTTCTCATCCTCATCAGCGCCTAACCTCACAAATGCACTTCTGGAAGACCTGCTATAATGGGCACTCTGAAGGAGGGAGGAGCCAGAAGCGCTGGCGGGGGACCCAAGAAGAGGAGGATCAGGGGCTGTTATGTGCAAAACCATGTCATGTTTGTTATTTAAAAAAAAAAATGATGGGTTTACAACCACTTTAACTATTTCTATTAAATATTTATGTCATAAATACACATAGTTTGCCTTCAGTTCATTAATGGAGAGTCCTTATGGAACTATACGTGACAGAAAGAAATGGGACAAATCCCATTTGTTTTAGTCCTGAACATAATATATTATCTATGAACATATATAGAAAACCAATGTTAATTACTCTTAACAAAACTAAGAGAAGGGAATATGCAACTTCTGAAATTGGTACTTCTGGGGACACAATATACAATTTAAAAGAAATGGACTACCATATATTGTACAATGTAAAATAAATAAATGTTAGTAACAGATGCACAAAGTAGAGGACATCATTTAAAATCTTCAGTTTCACAGAATACTTTACAGAATAGCAATTTTTGGATAGAATATAATGGCTTACTCTAGAAAATAAGATTGATTTTCTAATACAATAGCTAATAGGACCAAAGCAATGTTTTATATTAGCTATAATATAACAAATCCTGATCCACTTTTCCCAGTGCAGCAACCTTAAAGTGTATTTCATCCTCATTATATTGTAAGGTTGCAAGCCAGAGGAGACTCCTGTGATGTGAAGGACAAAACCAAGATCAAGATAACTATTATATATCAGGGTGCTTAAAATCATTTGCAACATTTTTCTGAAAAAGTACATAGTCAATTTCTGTTCTACTACAATATATAGTGATAATAAATCTACAATGAAATAAAACTATAGGGATACAGTACAAAGTTTAATGCACAATTAAAGAAAGTCATATCAAAGTCAAAAATTAAAAGCAAAAGCCAGAAACAAACAAATCTATTAATAATATATGGCATTATACTTGCTTGTTGTTTACGTGCAGTATCATACTGCAAAGTGCGATCCAAATAGACACTTTTTTACTAATTAACAATTGGGATCTAAAACCCAAACAGTTAAACCAAATATGTTATTGCACATTTTTTTCCCATATGTCCTGCATGAATTATAGTGTCTCTAAACTAAGGAACAAAAATGAAATATTGCAGCTTACTGGTCCATAGATGTGGTGGCTACATTCCTTTTTCTTCTTCTGATTTTGTTTCTTTATTTTAACCCAAAGATACTGCTAGTAACACACTTCCTGTCCTAGGGTGACAACACTCACTTACTCTACTCTACTGATACATGAGAAGTGTTGTTACCCTAGCAAAGGAACCATTTTAGGACTGCAAATTACCTACCCTGTTTTTCTTCTTTATAACATGAAGGGAGGGGGGTTCTGTTGTTTGCAGTGGCAACCTTATGAACAAAATGAAGGCTGTTTGAGGCAATCTTGCAAAGTGCAGAGTGCACAGGTCAGCACTGGATTTCTAGCAGGATTGCCAAGTATTTTTGCACTTATTGAACAACTATTAACCACTTCAGCCCCCCCGGAATGACTGGGCCATTTTTGCGATACGGCACTGCGTAGATTTAACTGACAATTGCGCGGTTGTGCGGCACTGTACCGAAACAAATTTTATGTCCTTTTTTACCCCACAAATTGAGCTTTCTTTTGGTGGTATTTGATCACCTCTGCGTTTTTTTATTTTTTACGCTATAAACAAAAAAAGAGTGACAATTTTGAAAAAAAAACACAATATTTTTTACTTTTTGCTATAATAAATCCCCAAATTAATAAAAATAAATATATATTTTTTCCTCAGTTTAGGCCAATATGTAATCTACATATTTTTGCTAAAAAAATGCAATAAGCATATATTGATAGGTTTGTGCAAAAGTTATAGCGTCTACAAAATAGGGGATAGATTTATGGCATTTATATTATTTATATTTTTTTTACTAGTAATGGCGGTGATCTGCAATTTTTATTGGGACTGCGACATTGCTATGGACAGATCGGACATTTTTGACACTTTTTTGGGATCACTGACATTCATACGGCGATCAGAGCTATAAATAGCCACTAATTACTGTATAAATGTCACTGGCAGGGAAGGAGTTAACACTAGGGGTGATCAAGTGGTTAAATGTGCTCCCTGAGTGTGTTCTAACTATGGGGGGATGGGACTGCCAAGGGGAGGAGACTGATCGGTGTTCCTATATACTAGGAACACATGATGTGTCTCCTCTCCCCTGTTAGAATGTGGATTTGTGTGTTTACACACACAGATCCTCGCTCTGGCTCTGTCAGGAGTGATCACGTGTGCCCGGCGGAAATCAGGGCACACGCATCGGCTCCTCAGTACCGCGGCGCGCGTGCCCGCACGCCCCGTATACCCCTTAACCACTTGAGCCACGGACCATTATGCTGCCTAAGGACCAGAGGTCTTTTTCCAATTTGGCACTGCGTCGCTTTAACTGCTAATTGCGCGGTCATGCAATTCTGTACCCAAACGAAATTTGCATCCTTTTCTTCCCACAAATAGAGCTTTCTTTTGATGGTATTTGATCACCTCTGCGGCTTTTATTTTTTGCGCTATAAACGGAAAAAGACCAAAAATTTTGAAAAAAAATGATATTTTCTACTTTTTGTTATAAAAAAAATTCAATAAACTCAATTTTAGTCATACATTTAGGCCAAAATGTATTCGGCCACATGTCTTTGGTAAAAAAAATGTCAATAAGCGTATATTTATTGGTTTGCGCAAAAGTTATAGCGTCTACAAACTAGGGTACATTTTCTGTAATTTACACAGCTTTTAGTTTATGACTGCCTATGTCATTTCTTGAGGTGCTTAAATGGCAGGGCAGTACAACCCCCACCCCCAAATGACCCCATTTTGGAAAGTAGACACCCCAAGGAAAATGCTAAGAGGCATGTTGAACCCATTGAATATTTTTTTTTGTCCCAAGTGATTGAATAATGACAAAAAAAAAAAAAATATTTACAAAAAGTTGTCACTAAATGATATATTGCTCACACAGGCCATGGGCCTATGTGGAATTGCACCCCAAAATACATTCTGCTGCTTCTCCTGAGTACGGGGATACCACATGTGTGGGACTTTTTGGGAGCCTAGCCGCGTACGGGGCCCTGAAAACCAATCACCGCCTTCAGGATTTCTAAGGGTGTAAATTTATGATTTCACTCTTCACTGCCTATCACAGTTTCGGAGGCCATGGAATGCCCAGGTGGCACAAAACCCCCCCAAATGACCCCATTTTGGAAAGTAGACACCCCAAGCGATTTGCTGAGAGGCATATTGAGTCCATGGAATATTTTATATTTTGACACAAGTTGCGTGAAAGTGACACTTTTTTTTTTTTTTTTGCACAAAGTTGTCACTAAATGATATATTGCTCACACAGGCAATGGGCATATGTGGAATTGCACCCCAAAATACATTTAGCTGCTTCTCCTGAGTATGGGGATACCACATGTGTGGGACTTTTTGGGAGCCTAGCCGTGCACGGGGCCCCGAAAACCAATCACCGCCTTCAGGATTTCTAAGGGTGAAAATTTTTGATTTCACTCTTCACTGCCTATCACAGTTTCGGAGGCCATGGAATGCCCAGGTGGCACAAAACCCCCCCAAATGACCCCATTTTGGAAAGTAGACACCCCAAGCTATTTGCTGAGAGGCATGGTGAGTATTTTGCAGCTCTCATTTGTTTTTGAAAATGAAGAAAGACAAGAAAAAACTTTTTTTTTTTTTCTTTTTTCAATTTTCAAAACTTTGTGACAAAAAGTGAGGTCTGCAAAATACTCACTATACCTCTCAGCAAATAGCTTTGGGTGTCTACTTTCCAAAATGGGGTCATTTGGGGGGGGTTTGTGCCACCTGGGCATTCCATGGCCTCCGAAACTGTGATAGGCAGTGAAGAGTGAAATAAAAAATTCACGCCCTTAGAAAGCCTGAAGGCGGTGCTTGGTTTTCGGGGTTCCGTACGCGGCTAGGCTCCCAAAAAGTCTCCCACATGTGGTATCCCCATACTCAGGAGAAGCAGCAGAATGTATTTTGGGGTGTAAATTCACATATTCCCATGGCATGTTTGAGCAATATATCATTTAGTGACAATTTTGTGCAAAAAAAAAAAAAATTTGTCTTTTTCACGCAACTTGTGTCACAATATAAAATATTCCATGGACTCGACATGCCTCTCAGCAAATAGCTTGGGGTGTCTACTTTCCAAAATGGGGTCATTTGGGGGGGGTTTTGAACTGTCCTGGAATTTTATGCACAACATTTAGAAGCTTATGTCACACATCGACCACTCTTCTAACCACTTGAAGACAAAGCCCTTTCTGACACTTTTTGTTTACATGAAAAAATTATTTTTTTTTGCAAAAAAATTACTTTGAACCCCCAAACATTATATATTTTTTTTAAAGCAAATGCCCTACAGATTAAAATGGTGGGTGTTTAATTTTTTTTTTTCACATAGTATTTGTGCAGCGATTTTTCAAACGCATTTTTTGGGGAAAAAACACACTTTTTTAAATTTTAATACACTAAAACACACTATTTTATCAAAATGTTTGATGAAATAAAAAAGATGATCTTAGGCCGAGTACATGGATACCAAACATGACATGCTTTAAAATTGCGCACAAACGTGCAGTGGTGACAAACTGAATACATTTTTAAAAGCCTTTAAAAGCCTTTACAGGTTACCACTTTAGATTTACAGAGGAGGTCTACTGCTAAAATTACTGCCCTCAATATGACCTTCGCGGTGATACCTCACATGCATGGTGCAATTGCTGTTTACATTTGATGCCAGACCGATGCTTGCGTTCGCCTTTGTGCGAGAGCAGGGGGGGCAGGGGTGCTTTTTTTTTTTTTTTTTTTTTATTATTTTTTTTGCTTTTTTATCTTATTTTTAAACTGTTCCTTTCATTTTTTATTTTTTTTTAATCATTTTTATTGTTATCTCAGGGAATGTAAATATCACCTATGATAGCAATAGGTAGTGACAGGTACTCTTTTTAGAAAAAATTGGGGTCTATTAGACCCTAGATCTCTCCTCTGCCCTCAAAGCATCTGACCACACCAAGATCGGTGTGATAAAATGCTTTCCCAATTTCCCAATGGCGCTGTTTACATCCGGCGAAATCTAAGTCATTAAATGCTCGTAGCTTCCGGTTTCTTAGGCCATAGAGATGTTTGGAGCCATTTTGGTCTCTGATCAGCTCTATGGTCAGCTGGCTGAATCACCGGCTGCATTCTCAAGTTCCCTGTTGGGACAGGAGAGCCAGAGAAAAACATGGAAGACGGTGGGAGGGGCATTCCCTCCCACTGCTTGTAAAAGCAGTCTAGAGGCTAATTAGCCGCTAGGATTGCTTTTACAAGAAAGCCGACCACTGTCTGAAAAGAATGATACCAAGATGATACCTAAACCTGCAGGCATCATTCTGGTATAACCACTCAAAGTCCAGCAACATACCAGTACGTTGCTGGTCCTTGTTGGGCATACATTGTAAACTTTTTTTTCATGCAGCCTGTGGGCTGAACGAAAAAAAGATATTGATCGGTGGGTATGCCCACCATTAGAATACCTGCACCGTATATATATGCCGAAGCATGGGGGCATCCTCCCGCAAAAGGCAGGAGAAAATCGCTCCTCCACCCACTGCTGCCCCCACGCTTCGGCATATATGCTGAAGTATGTAACTGTGGTGGTGAAATCACCTCCGACATCGCTGGAGTCACGGCTTTATGTATCGTGGGAGCAAACGCTGTTGCTGTCAAGATAAATAAATCCGTGCTGCAACTGTATGGCATACCTGCTAAGCAAATGATGGTTAACTAAAAAACAAAGTAACATTACAGTATAACAGTAATACTTACCATACCTGCAAAGCAAAATACAAAAAAAACATAGTAAAAAATAAAACATTTAACGCAACCTGTGCCTACCTACAAAATATATATGCCTAAGCATGGGGACATCCTCCCGCAAAAGGCAGGAGCAAATCGCTCCTCCACCCACTGCTGCCCCCACGCTTCGGCATATATGCTGAAGTATGTAACTGTGGTGGTGAAATCACCTCCGACAGCGCTGAAGTAACGGCTTTATGTATCGTGGGAGCAAACGCTGTTGCTGTCAAGATAAATAAATCCGCTCTGCAGCTGAATGGCGTACCTGAAAACAAAAAAGTGATTAACAATAAAAAAAAACAAAGTATAAAAAAATTGCATACCTATAAAGCAAACATGATAAAAACATAACAATAAAACATTGCAGTATAGAATGCAGAACAATAGAGAGAGAATAGAGAGAGAACAATAAAACAACAACTATTTGTTGTGCCTGATTGCGTCCTCCAGTCGTGAAAACCTGTCAGGAGCGCTCCCTGTGTGTAACCACAGTCACACGCTTCCTGGTTCCTCGGTTGGTGGAGCACATGCGTCACTTCCTGTGCGACACGTCCCTAACGTTTCGTCACTTCCTGGACTTCTTCTGAGGGCCCTCTGTTATGTGCACTTTGTTATCTTTGCTCAATGTTTATTAAATTTTGGTACGCATGGTTTTAAGGGGATGTTTGGATGGTTCAAATAAAGATGTTTAGCAGTATCACGCTATGTGAGCATTTTTGTTTCTTCTACATATCCTATTGGAACTACTGGGAATAATACTGACATCTGGTGGTCGCTTTGGATATTGAGGCAGATTTACTACTATTAATCAAGGCTTTTATTGATCTGATTTCTGGTGAGTGAGTTTTCATTGGGGACCCCAGCACGTGGTGTATCGCTTGGTGAAAGGATTACTACCCTCACAGAATACATCTTGATTATTTATTGGTGGGACTCTGGCTATCAGATCCATGTTTGAACTTTCTGAAATAGATTAAGAAAGAGACCCTGTTTAATTGGGGTGCACAGCGCTGCTGCAATACTGAAGAGACACTTTATATATTTATATATTTATAATTGTGTATTTATATATTTATCTAATTTAATTGATTCATTATTGCCTATATACATGTTCTACTATTTAAGCAGCTGCTACAAGTCATATTATTATTTATGTGCTGCACATACACTGTTAGAATATTGTACTAAGCGCAGAGCATTGTCGTTTTTTTGGGACGGGCATATACAACATACATTCATTCAAGGACAGAATAAGTTCGGGGTCTGGTACGCCTGACCTTAGCAGGGACCACAACTCCGTCATCAGAGCTATCTGTCATGGAGCCGCTGTCCTCTACAGGATCGTATTCTGAGCCTGAATCTGACAGATGAGTGACTTCCTCTTCACTATCTGTCATGCTCAGAAACCTGTAGGCCTCTTCACTAGTGTACCTTCGATTTGCCATTTTGGCCTCCAAATTTAGGGGTACACTAGTGAGACTCACAGGCAAAAAAGGTCCTGACTGTCAGCGACTGATTCAAAACGCTACCAAAAAACTGTTAGCGATCATAGGGATCAGGCCTGACTCTGCGAACGCTGCAGTTATGTGTGCTTAGTGTTTTGTAAGTGTCAGTTATCGATTGATACTGCACTTGGGTGGGCTGGGCTGGGCTGGGCCGAGGAGCAAAACGCAGGTGCTAGCAGGTATCTGGGCTGATCCCGCTAACACTGCGTTTCAGGGAACCCTAAACTGCTGAGGAGTATAGATCTGATCGGATCAGATATCGATCCGTTCAGATACTATAGCACTAAGGGAGGTGTATGCTGCGTGCGTGGGTTTTAGCGGTACTGGCGCTAACCTGACGCTGCCTGGGGCGACGCAGACCTTATCTGATCCTAAAAACTTAACTTCTATCACCGCTGGGCAATTAGGGGGTTAAACCTTTATAAGGTAATAAACGGCGGGTGCCCTAAAACTATAATAAACTATAATAAACTGTAATAAACTATAATAAACTACAAAAAACAAACTATCTAACCAGCGTCACCCGTAACACTTATACGGTGATCGCTGGTGAAAGGGTTAACTAGGGGGCAATCAGGGGGTTAAAACCTTTAGCAGGTAGTATATGGGGGTCCCTGTCGCTATAAAACACTGACAGCGAACCTATATACTTACCTCCCTAAACTAGCGTCACCTGTGTCACTAATACAGCGATCAGAAAAACGATCGCTTAGCAACACTGGTGACGGGGGGTGATCACGGGGTTAACCTTTATTAGGGGGGGTTAGGGGGGTACCCTGGACCTAAAGGGGGGTACCCTAGACCTAAAGGGGGCTAACCTAACTGCCCTAACACTTATAACTGACACAAACTGACACCAATGCAAAAAAAAAACACTGCTATTGGTGTCAGAGTGACAGGGGGTACAGGGGGGTGATCGGGGGGTGATTGGGGGGTGACAGGGGGGTGAAAAGTGTGCCTGCGTGTTCTACTGGAAGTGTAGTGTTGGTGCACTTACTTGGATGTCTTCTCTCCTCGGCGTCGGATCAAAAAGACCGGCTCCAGGAGAGATGACATCACTTCCTCTCCCTCTGTTTACATTACAGAGGGAGAGGAAGCATTTGATTCGCTGGGAGCGATCGGGAGGGGGTGGCCATCAATGGATGGCCTCCCCCTGACCCCTCATCGCCCGCGAACAAGAGCCGACCGCCTACGGCACTGGGGGGGGTCCAATCGGACCCCCCGTCCGCGGGAAGGCATCACGTATCAGGTACGTGATTTTGCCTGCCCGTGCCGCTCTGATCACGTATATAGGCGTGAGGCGGTCGCCAAGTGGTTAACAGACAGACACCTTCAAGATGTACTACCGGGTAATCCAAAATCTATATACAAAAAGAGCCCCTACGATCCGTGATAAGATTGTCAAGAATATACCAGATCCACTGGGTAAAGGTTTCTTTCCGTGTAAACGCTGTTTTGCTTGTACAAAAACTAAACAACCTAATGAAAAGACTTTTAACTTCACATCCACTAGTACAGGAAATACATATGAAGTATAGGCGTTCATAGGTCGCAATACTGAAGGAGCAGTCTACACCTTGGAATGTAGCTGTGGACTACAGTACATTGGAAGTACGAAAAGACCTCTTAAAGTACGAATTAAAGAACATGTACAGAATATGCTGAAGGGATTTGATAAACATAGTGTCTTAAAACACTTCGCTATATGTCATAAATAATAAGGACCCCACGCACCTGAAGTTCTGGGGGATTAAACCATACAAGAAACACTGGCGAGGTAGCCACAAAATGAGGACCCTCAGCCAATTGGAATCCAAATGGATTTTTATTTTGGACATATTTGTACCTCGGGGGTTAAATATTGAATTCAACCTTAATTGTTTTATCAATGATTTTTAACATAAGGAGCACTTACCCCAACCCCCATTTTGTCCTTTCCCTGCTCTTTTATCCATTTACATTGATGGAAATCCTCTCTCATCTAGTCTTTATTTGATCTAAATCATATATTTTAACTTGTTGGTCTTTACCTATTCCGATATGCACCTCTTTTTTAGTGTTTATATATTTTTTTTAATATGTCACTGCTATTACTTCCGGTGTCCCTGTATATTCCTTTGCTGGGTACTTAATATTATTTTAATATATATACATATTTTTTATCTATTTAGTTTTAAGATTATTTACCCTTAGCCAGCCTTGTCTTAAATCATTTATCTCATGCTCATGATTATGTTAGGAACAGAAGAGTGCACAAGCTTGGCCGTACGTTTTGTTACTTAGTAATATCCACAAGAAAATGGCCATGTCTCTATCCATCTAACACCAAACCATAAGAAAATGGCTGCTATGTAAATATCTATAGAACAATGGCTGCCATACGAATTTACATTGGACTAACAGAAAATGGCCACTGATTGAATCACACACTAAGGCTATTTAAAGACACTCCCATTGCCTGTTTTGTTTTCCCTGATGAAGTCATGTAAACAGACAGGCACCAGAAGTGACGTCAGTGTGCGAGCTCCTTGCTCGTGGTGTTTTGCATGTTACCCTGTTTTTAAATGTGAGTACTGCAGTTGTATCTATTAAATAAAAGCTTATATTTTCCATACTACACTATCCGGGACCCCTTTTCTTTCTCTATATATATGTACCTACCTGGGAGAACTTTCCACGCCTTATACCCTCACCCTCCGAGAGACACATATACATCATCCTAAATCACTGATCAGGACACAAGGTTTTCTAGATGGGCCCTGCATCACGCCATTGATAGGAAGACGGCTGAGGGACCTATAGTGGGATCGGGGATCTCCATTTGCTTTACATACCCGCTGTTACCTTACAGCAGTAAAGTAAGGGGCCACCTATTATTGAGGTGTTATTACACTGAAGAGAAGTCACCGTTTACTTTGCTGCATTTGCACTGAAGATTATTCACCGTCTAGTTTGCTACACTTGCAAGGAAGAAAAGTCAATGTTTACATTTTTATATTTGCACTGAAGATTCCTCACTATTTAGTTTGCTATAGTTGCACCGAAGAAAAGTCACTGTTTACATTGCTATTTGCACAGAATTTCAGAAGAACTTCAAATCCAGACATTTTACCTTCTGGGACTATTATTCAATATTTTTTAGTACTGTTCTTTTGGTATTTATTTCTTTACTTATATATTTTTGGATTTTGTGATGTTCATATGAATTAACCATTTGTTTATTATCACTAATGCCCTGTACACACGGTCGGATTTTCTGACGGAAAAATGTGTGAACGGAGCGTGTTGACGGAAAATCCGACCGTGTGTGGGCTCCAGCGGACTTTTTCCATCGGATTTTCTTTATTATTTATCGTGATTCCCTCTATATATTTTGATTTGTCACATTTGACAAAAAATCTATATAATTTTTTGGGGGGGGTTTGTATTTTTTTCAAGGCTGATCTTGTTGTTAATCTTTTAGTTTTATTTATTTTACATCCTGAATATTTTTGTGTGTGTTTTGTGTGTCAAATTACCACAACACCATTATTATCTCGTATTATTTAATCTTTAATCCCTTGTTAATTTCACATTGTATTTTTTAAATGTACCTGCCTCCTCACAAACAAACTGTCCTTTTTGAAGGAAAACACACATAGGAGAGTATAATTGAAACAAAAAAACCTTTTTTAAGGGCTCACAACCAAACAAAGAGGGAGGCAACGCTAGAGAAACAGCAGAAATTGGTGAAGCCTTTGACGCAGGGCAGACATCAATTATTTTACAGCAAAATTGGTGGCCTGAGGAGTCCATATCTAAGGGAGTGCAGTCTGGTCCAGAAGTCCCAGAGATCCGGAAAGCAGCAGATGACATGTAAACTGTGTAGAAAACTCCTGCGCTGTCAAAGGAATCCTATACTAAAGGGACACTGCTGCAACACACAAGACTGCTCCAAAACAGACAAAACAATAGTAGACTAAGGGGGTGGTGGCTGCGCTGTGATAGAAAGGGGGGGGGAGGGGGGGAGAGGGGGCTAGACTAAATGAATCAATAGATATCAAATTACCTGAAAGTGTGAATAAATAATGTGAAAGCGTACTCACAGATGCAAATATATAAATAAAATGTACGCACAAACAAATATCACTAGATGATGTATAAAAAAGTGCTGTGATCAAACCAAAATGAAAATAAAATTAAAATAAATAGGCTGAAGGTGTATACCAGCAAAGAATGTGCAGGGGTATATGAATCTGCTATAAAAGGAGCATTAATCCAAAATCTATCAAAATACCATGAAAAAGTTATCCAATGAAATTACTAAAACCATGTGTATATAAATATAATAATCAACTAATGATATAGGTACACACGTGAATAATAATTGACAATGTGAATAAAGAATATATATAAGTGTCTATAAAAATAGTCCCAGTGATTGGTGTTGGTGACCCGCCAACACTTGGCGAAAAAATAATATATGAAAATAATAGAAACCTTCGCGCCAGTGGTGTCGATAGCAGATACTATATATGAATTACATATACTGGTGGTAATCTAGTAAGAAAACATTCCCAACAATAAAGAAAATTTGTGGAAATATATAAACAATCAGTGTAAGCTGCTCCCCAATTTTTGAATAATCAAAAAAATAGATAATCAAAAAAAGGAATGTAAGAAAGATAGGGGGCGCTAGATACCATAATAATCAAGTGCTCTAAATAAATATATCTCCTGCATTACCAAGAAAATGGAAATGTAAGAAAGTTAGGGGGCGCTAGATACCATACTATTCAAGTGCTCTAAATAAATATATCTCCTACATTACCAAAAAAATGAAAATCATAATAATGACAAATCATAATTAGATTACACATTGAAGTGCCCACAATAGTGAAAAAAATATATATAGTGATTGATTGTCCACATAAAAAAGTGATTGAAGTAGTTGAAGTGATATCTTTCAATATTATCCCAATCTTGTTGCTGAAAACAAAAGGTTTTCCATCACCAAAGGAAAATAAGAAAAGGAAAACACCTCGAAGTAGTAGATATCTGCTTACCAGATACCAATGACTCCTTTAGTTAAAAAGAGAGTCACTAGCGCTTGTGCAGGGTTGTGCCTGCTCATATGGATGGCCGGACTGTGGTTGGTATTATAGGCATAGATCGTTCCCGTCAAGCTCATTCAAGATAGGATAAGGATACATAGAAACAAAAACAGTCCCCATAGCGTAAAACCATTTATTAAAAAAGTAAACAAATTAAAAAGCCAAATGGCCGCTTACATTGGTGGGTGCCTACCCGGCACTGGGGCTGCTTGCATGTCAGGGTGACTTCGCAGTCAGAAAAAGCCTTTCATGTCTCCTCCACGCTGGCGTGCGTTCCAGCTTACACAGGGGGCAGCCAAAGGATCCGGATGTTGTTGGGTGATACAGAATCCCTTCCAACTCACAACAAAACCATATAGAAAGAGTAGAAAGAGAGGAAGAAGAGGCAGAGGGAGAAAGAAAAAGGAAGAGAAACAACTAAAAGCAGGATTATTTAATCTAACCACCATAGAATTTTCGGATGCAGAATTGGAAGTCTTGGCACAGGGATTAAAATTTGCGCCAAATAAGAACATAGATAAGTTCAATCTGTTCGTAGATATTGAGAAATATATAAGGAAACTAAATATCAGGAAACATTTTGCAGGGCAAACCAGCAACACTAGGATTCAGGAAATAACAGACCCTTTTGTACACAGTAATTTGAAAAATAATTCGGTGTTCAATCCCCAAAAGCGTTCTCACCACCACATAGAAGTATTCAAGAGTATGGTCCAAGATGAAGTACGACAGATTGAAATATCACAACACAAAAACAACCAAAGAATATGGGAGGGAATAAAAAAACTGGAAGAGAACAAACAGATAGTGGTGAGACCTGCTGACAAGGGGGGAGGTTTGGTATTACTAACCAAAGAAAACTATAATACAGAACTAAGGAGACAGTTGAATGACACCTCAACGTATAAAAAGTTTAAAAGTAACCCTACCCCACAACTGAAACAACAACTATTAGATTTTATTAACCAAGGTACCAGTAAACAAATATTAACTCAGAAAGAAGCAGATTATTTGAACCTAACTACACCCAGAATTCCGGTACTCTATATAGTACCAAAAATACATAAAGATAAGGTAAACCCACCAGGCCGTCCAATAGTGAGTGGGATTGGCTCTCTGTACTCTAGGGTGGAGGAATACCTCGACACCTTCCTCCAGCCTCTAGTCCCACAGAGCCAATCCTATCTCAAAGATAGTCGAGAACTAATTACACTGTTACAATCTACCATCATCACGGATCAAACCTTACTAATAACAATAGACATTGAGTCTTTGTATACAAACCTTCGCCAAACAGATGTGTTAGAATCAGTGAGGTGGGCTCTCACCAACCAATCCACCCTGAAAAAATCACAAATCAAATTTTTGATTAAAGGATTATCTATGGCCATGGTGAATAATTATTTCTGGGCATTAAACGAATACTACAACCAAATTGGCGGTGTAGCCATGGGAGCCCGCTATGCACCTAGCGTGGCGAATATTACGTTAAATAAATGGGAATCAGAGACCATTTTCAAAAACAGACCTCACTCACTTCTTCTGTAAAAAAGATAGATAGATGAGGTGATGATTCTGTGGGAGGGAACCAAAGAAAGTTTTAACAAGTTTTTGGAGTGTATGAATATGAATAAGTACAATCTAAAGTTCACAGCGGAGTACAGTTTGGCCACGGTGAATTATTTGGATCTAACACTCTTCAAACAAGGTGATCATATTAGTACAAAGACTTTTTTTAAAGAAACTGACCGTAACGCATATGTCCCTACACACAGCTGTCACCATCCGCAATGGATAGGAGCTGTACCGAAAGGGCAATACATGCGTTTACGGCGAAATTGTGATAATATCTTGGATTATTTCACACAAGCAGCAATTCTCACCACTAGATTTAGAGAAAAGGGATACCCTGCCCATATCTTGACAAAATTGGTCTCACAGGTGGCAAATATGGACAGGCAGTCCCTATTGGTCCCCAAATCAAAAAAAGAATATAAGGGTGACTGTGCGTTCATATCGGGCTTTCATCGCCAATACAAAACAGTAGAAGGTATATTCAAAAAATTCTGGCCTATCCTACTCAAAGATAAAGATCTCCAATCTTCCCTGCCCAATAAACCTAAGTTTATCTACCGAAGGGCCCCTACCCTTAGGAATCGCTTGGCTCCAAATGTACCAGATCCCCCAGGGAAACCTCCCACTTTCCTGGATGGTTCTGGGTTTCACTATTGCACTAGATGCAATGCTTGTAAAATAACCAGAAAACCAGGTACCAAGAAAAAGAAGACCCAATTCCAATCTATAGTAACACAACAACAATTTGATATCAAACTCTCATCACATGTGATTCTGATCACGTAACATATGTTCTGGAATGCCCATGTTCCCTTCAATACGTGGGCAGAACCACACGCCAACTGAAAGTAAGAATAAATGAACATTTAACAAATATTAAAAAGGGATACCCTAATCATAGTGTCTCAAGACACTTCAAACTTTACCATGATAGTGACCCATCACTATGTACATTCTATGGGATTGACAAAATTTGGAGAGGTACCCATATGAAAAGGGCAATATCTAGGAATGAAACGTACTGGCTTTATAAATTACGGACTATGCAACCACATGGGATGAATATAGATCTGGACCTTAATTGATACACACAGCTGTCACCATCCGCAATGGATAGGAGCTGTACCGAAAGGGCAATACATGCGTTTACGGCGAAATTGTGATAATATCTTGGATTATTTCACACAAGCAGCAATTCTCACCACTAGATTTAGAGAAAAGGGATACCCTGCCCATATCTTGACAAAATTGGTCTCACAGGTGGCAAATATGGACAGGCAGTCCCTATTGGTCCCCAAATCAAAAAAAGAATATAAGGGTGACTGTGCGTTCATATCGGGCTTTCATCGCCAATACAAAACAGTAGAAGGTATATTCCAAAAATTCTGGCCTATCCTACTCAAAGATAAAGATCTCCAATCTTCCCTGCCCAATAAACCTAAGTTTATCTACCGAAGGGCCCCTACCCTTAGGAATCGCTTGGCTCCAAATGTACCAGATCCCCCAGGGAAACCTCCCACTTTCCTGGATGGTTCTGGGTTTCACTATTGCACTAGATGCAATGCTTGTAAAATAACCAGAAAACCAGGTACCAAGAAAAAGAAGACCCAATTCCAATCTATAGTAACACAACAACAATTTGATATCAAACTCTCATCACATGTGATTCTGATCACGTAACATATGTTCTGGAATGCCCATGTTCCCTTCAATACGTGGGCAGAACCACACGCCAACTGAAAGTAAGAATAAATGAACATTTAACAAATATTAAAAAGGGATACCCTAATCATAGTGTCTCAAGACACTTCAAACTTTACCATGATAGTGACCCATCACTATGTACATTCTATGGGATTGACAAAATTTGGAGAGGTACCCATATGAAAAGGGCAATATCTAGGAATGAAACGTACTGGCTTTATAAATTACGGACTATGCAACCACATGGGATGAATATAGATCTGGACCTTAATTGTTTTCTTACAAATGATTGAGTCCAGGAGTGTCTAGGAATATTATTATCTGTCCACTTCAGATTATGTGAGTGAGTTAGGCACCACTTGTATTATGGTTGTGGTCAGAGATAGCTGTCCAGGGTGCAAGATGGAATACTCTTCCCCCCCCTCCTCTTTGTCCTCTTTATTATTTGAGTCAGAGAGGGATAGGTTATATTGCAGCCTTTTAAGGTTTATGAAATGCTATTCAGTTTTGTAATCATTTTTGTATGTAAACCGAGACTGGGGCTGTTATAGAATTCAGGGTTACATGAGTCCCCCCCTTTTTTTCTCTACAAAAACATCACCATTAATTTTATTCACTTATATATTTTTCTCACTTCCCCACCACCTATATGGGTGGATTTACTTACCTGTTTTTAACCAGTAGGGGGACTATAACAACATGTCGTCTCCCCCTAGGAGATGGTAGATATGAAGTCACATTTGTTTTTAAATAAGGAGTTTTTTGTGAACAATATAGTAAATATCCACAAGATGGAGCTAAGCTCCAGACCATAGTTGAACTTTTCAACTTTATTGCTATGAGCACAGTTCCTGTGGCCCATTTGCCAATTACCCGCCCCCTTCCTGTTCCTAATAAAAGTCACATTCGTTTTTAAATAAGGAGTCTTTTGTGAATAATATAGTAAATATCCACAAGATGGAGCTAAGCTCCAGACCATAGTTGAACTTTCCAACTTTATTGCTATGAGCACAGTTCCTGTGGCCCATTTGCCAATTACCCGCCCCCTTCCTGTTCCTAATAAAAACCACCATTCCAGTGACCAACGTACGCTTCCCTGAAGACGTTTTACTACGAAACGTACGTCGGAGTGGTACGTGGTCACATGTCCTATCACCCAACAACATCCAGATCCTTTGGCTGCCCCCCTGTGTAAGCTGGAACGTACGCCAGCGTGGAGGAGACATGAAAGGCTTTTTCTGACTGCGAAGTCACCCTGACATGCAAGCAGCCCCAGTGCCGGGTAGGCACCCACCAATGTAAGCGGCCATTTGGCTTTTTAATTTGTTTACTTTTTTAATAAATGGTTTTACGCTATGGAGACTGTTTTTGTTTCCTATGTATCCTTATCCTATCTTGAATGAGCTTGACGGGAACGATCTATGCCTATAATACCAACCACAGTCCGGCCATCCATGTGAGCAGGCACAACCCTACACAAGCGCTAGTGACTCTCTTTTTAACTAAAGGAGTCATTGGTATCTGGTAAGCAGATATCTACTACTTCGAGGTGTTTTCCTTTTATTATTTTCCTTTGGTGATGGAAAACCTTTTGTTTTCAGCAACAAGATTGGGATAATATTGAAAGATATCACTTCAACTACTTCAATCACTTTTTTATGTGGACAATCAATCACTATATATATTTTTTTCACTATTGTGGGCACTTCAATGTGTAATCTAATTATGATTTGTCATTATTATGATTTTCATTTTTTTTTTGGTAATGTAGGAGATATATTTATTTAGAGCACTTGAATAGTATGGTATCTAGCGCCCCCTAACTTTCTTACATTTCCATTTTCTTGGTAATGCAGGAGATATATTTATTTAGAGCACTTGATTATTATGGTATCTAGCGCCCCCTATCTTTCTTACATTCCTTTTTTTGAAAAAATATTATATACCAAAGAAAAAATAAAAATAAAATAAACAAGATGACGACAGTCCCACCACCAGATGTGACAATCCTGGATATAGATAAGATGATGATGATGATGATGATGATGATGATGATGATGATGATGATGATGATGATGATGATGATGATGATGATGATGATGATGATGATGATGATGGAAAAAACAGTGTGCTGACAGGTGGGGGCACCTCCGTGTTCCCAGGCCCCTTACCTTACAGCTGTAAGGTATACAGCATATGTAGAGGAGGCCCCGCAGACGGGGAAGTCCAACGGTACAGCAAGTGGCGTTGATTGGTGATGCCGTATATCATATGTAGAAACAAAGAACGAGTGGTATATAGTATAATACCGTTTGATGTAAAGATACAGGTGGGGGGGGGGAGGGGGGGTTGCACTCACTTTTTAAGCAATGAGCGCACGCCTCAACCCACGAGCGCCGAGCTCGTATAATCCCGGGCTCTGGATCTACTGAGAGACTCTCCCCGCTTCCAGGTCCTCACCACCCATTGTGCAGAGTTATTTTGTCCTGATCCTGTTGACGGGTAGGTGTCTTATCCTCGAGTAGTCCCTGTCTTTGCATCCGTCCTACCTCCATTATTTGATTATTTATGAATTCTTGCTGGATAAAGGGCTAAAATACGCACAATTAGTGTATTTCCACTTCCTGGTTTCTTGAGGTACTCGCGATGTCAGCCTTGCCTCATAGCTATGTCTTGGGAAGTTCCTGTTATATGTTCCTGGAGACAGACCCAGAGTTCTAGATGGGGTCCCAGGAGGTAATGGATTCATCTGCCCTTAGTGAAAATTGCCACCCAGCAGGTACACAATCCAGCAATGGATCCTCTCACATCCTCTGCTGTGAGAGAGAGACATACTGCATACTGTTTTTTCCTTCCCCCCGGTTCATCATCATCATCTTATCTATATCCAGGATTGTCACATCTGGTGGTGGAACTGTCGTCATCTTGTTTATTTTATTTTTATTTTTTCTTTGGTATATATTTTTTCACCAAGTGTTGGCGGGTCACCAACACCAATCACTGGGACTATTTTTATGGACACTTATATATATTCTTTATTCACATTGTCAATTATTATTCACATGTGTACCTATATCATTAGTTGATTATTATATTTATTTACACATGGTTTTAGTAATTTCATTGGATAACTTTTTCATGGTATTTTGATAGATTGTGGATTAATGCTCCTTTTATAGCAGATTCATATACCCCTGCACATTATTTGCTGGTATACACCTCCAGCCTATTTATTTTAATTTTATTTTCATTTTGGTTTGATCACAGCACTTTTTTATACATCATCTAGTGATATTTGTTTGTGCGTACATTTTATTCATATATTCGCATCTGTGAGTATGCTTTCACATTATTTATTTACACTTTCAGGTCATTTGATATCTATTGATTCATTTAGTCTAGCCCCTCCCCCCCCCCCGATTTCTATCACAGCGCAGCCACCACCCCCTTAGTCTAGCAGATGACATGTATGTCCCCAGGCTGTGGTCATACAAGAGACTGCATCTTTTTCCAGACCAGACTGAATCCAGGTCATCACTCTCTGGTCTTCTTTCCACGCTTCCTTCCACGCTGTTGCTCTGGTGGTGTAGTTGTGGCAGGAGGAGGAGGAGGATGGTCCAACTCACTCAGGTGGGTATTGGGTGTGATTTTGCCCCTCACCCCCTTAGTTAAGACTTTATAAAGAAGGTCCTCTCACATGAGGCGTTGGCCCTCCTGCATGCCCTTCAGTTTGGTGGCAGCCATGCAGGCAAAGGCCTCTTCAGGAGTGGGGGTGGCTCTGAGGGACGCAGAAGCCTCCTGAATGAGCCTGAGCGCTGAATCCTGCACGTGACTCCCCTTCCTGGGTCTTTTGGTTGGAAGGTGGAGGGGAGGAACCTGTGATTCGGTCAGGCTCCTACTGGGCCCAGGCTTCTCCTGGCTGCCACTTAGCCCTGCCTCCTCCTGGCTGCCACTAACCCCTGCCTCCTCCTGACTGTCACATTCCACAGCCTCCTCCTGTGTGGCACATTCCACAGCCTCCTCCTCCTGGCTGAGGTCTTCCTGTGTATGAAAAAGGGGCATAGTTTTAGTTTTTTTAGTCATCAATCACACACAATTTTCACCTCATGACTGTTGCAAATTGAATGTTAACAAATATAACAGATTATCATTCTGAGCCCAGCATTTTTCATTCTTGTCCCAATTATTTTTGCCCACTACTGTCTATTGATATGTAAAACACTTTATTAAATCAGCAATTAGTGATCAATAATAACATCTAGTAAACATAATTTATTTATTGACCAGAAATCTGTACAAGAATGCTATACCTGGCTCCAGCTGGGCTCCTCCACTTCTTCCTGGCTGGAAGTCCCAGGTTGGACATCGGAAGCCTCAGCTGGGGTGGAAGATGGGGTGGAAGGAAGAGTGGAAGGAAGAGTGGAAAGGGATTCCCTGACTCCAGTCTGGTCTGACAGAAATTGCAGTCTCTCATAGTACCAGAGCCTGGAGACATAAACGTCATCTGCTGCAGCTCCGGATCTCTGGGAATCCTGGACCTTCTTGCGCTCCCTAAGATAAGTGCTCCTCAGGCTACCAATTTTGTCATTTAAATAAGGGATGTTTGCTGTGGGGACCACCGGCTTCACCAACTCCAGCAGTTTCTCCAGCGCTGTCTGCCTCTTTTGTTTATGATTATAATGCGGGTGTTTCACCTGCCACAGACAGGGCAGCTCCCTGTATTTGTCTATGAACAGGGGGAGGAAGTTGTGGTCATTGAAGCCATCCATTTTCTCTGCAAGACACAACACAAGACAAACCCTAATGTCAGGCGAAACTCTCCTAATCTTGTTACAATATAGGCCTCAATCTAGAAGCGGTATAGGAGGCCAAAGTTTAGATCTTACCTTCGTTATCACGATCGGTGCCTCCTATACTCCTTCCTCCACTCACAGATCGCACGTACTACGCACTCGTGTTACGCTTTATATACACTACACATGCGTGAAACTCCGCCCGCCCCTGACGTTCTTTCTAGTCTAAACGACCTAGAGCAAATGGCAGAGACACAGCATGTGCGTGCTAATTACAGCAACGAGGAGGAGGAGGAAAGCCCGGAGCCTGAAACGTCCTGATCCCGAAAGAGACGATTTAAGGCATTAAATATGTCCTTTGGGGAGATGTTGGAGATGGTGGACATCCTGAAGAGGGCCGACTATGACGGGAAGTATGGACCTTACCCCAACCCCAATGTCCGAAAGGCCAAGATCATGGCAAAAGTGGTCAAGAGTCTGCACCGGAATTTCAGAATACGACGATCCAAGGATCAACTCAGGAAGTGGTGGTCAGACCTCAAATTAAGGGAGCACGAGCAGTACAGAAGGATCAGGAGAGTGCTGCAAAAAAGTAAGTAGTTGTCCTGTGTTCCTATTCTTTATGTTTATTACGTTCGTGCTGCTCCATGTGCTTTTCTTTACTGTAGTACAGTTTAAAATGGCAACTTTCGACTTCCGGTTCTGGCGCCGCATGGAGTAGCTGCACCCTCTCACAGCTCCCGCTCTGAGGACGCCTAAATCCGCCTGTAAATCCTGCCCAGAAGCCAGAAACCTCCCTCGGGCACCTACACACGCTCTATGGACCGTTGGAGGTCCTCGGCTCCCGCTCCAACACGGCCCTGATGGCGCCGCCGGCTCAGCCTCAAATCGAGGCCCTGGCTTCGGCCTACACGGAAGTACACACAGGCGCGCAGCAGCAGCACACGGCGGAGATGGAAGTAAGTGGAAGCACAGCTCCACACTCATCCCTTCAGGCATCCCCTGCCCAGCCACATTCTGAGGCCTCCTCTCCTCAAGCACCCTTTCCCCAGGCCTTCTCCATGCCAGCTACATCCCCACAGCTCGCCGGGGACCACAAAACTGAACGCATTGCACAGGCAGTGGCAGCACTTCTGTCCCCCATGATATCTGCTTCGGTAGAAAAGGCTGTCAATGCGGGGATGAAACAGATAAAGGCCCAGCTAGGAGAACACAACACTAGGCTAAACGAGCTAGAACATCGCCAATCAAGCATGGAGGAAGAAATGTACCAAGCTCAAGCCACGGAACAAGCACAAGACAAGACAAACCAATACATAATCCAAAAACTTGACGATGTGGAAAATAGATCCAGAAGGAGCAACCTGCGATTCGTGGGGATTCCCGAATCTCTCCAAGCATCTGCCCTAATGGACTTTTGCTCCCAATGCATACCCGAGGCGCTAGGCCTAACAGGCCCCTGCACGGTGGAACGCGCTCACAGGATGAGGTCATATAGTGAAGAACGCAAGAACCCTCGGCCCATCATAGCCAAATATCTGAACTACTCTGACAAGGCTCTAATTCTTCAAAAATTTCGACAATCCCGCTCGCTTCAAATTCACGGGGTGAGGGTCCTGATTTTTGCTGACTACTCCATCAAAGTCTCAAAGAAACGCAAGGCCTTTCAACGGATATGCTCTGAACTCTTTAAGCAACAGATCAAATTCACCCTAGCCTTCCCGGCCACCCTACGCCTCAAGACGCCCAACGGGGACCAGCTCTCCTTCCAGGAACCCTCAGAAGCAGAAGCCTACATGCGGTCTTTGTTCCCCAACGCTCAACAACACACCCCTTCGAAAGGTACTTCAATCAACCTCCCCTGGATCAACGAAGCCCGCGCAAAGACTCTCCCAAGCGATTCAGATCCTCGCTTCCAGACCAGCATCGCTATACTCACCGCTGAACAGAAACCTGAAACCTACCTCTATTGGTTTCCAAAATTTTTGGACAGTAAATTTTTCTGTCCCCCCTCAGGTTCCACATATCCTCTGTTCCTCATCAACACGTAATGTATAATGTTTCTTATATATATGTTTGATTTTCCATTTTAAATGTTTTTTTTTCTTTTAGGTTTCATCCTAGCAAGTTACAATTTTTAAATGTTTCCTCTACATCCTCCTGGCCTCACTGTGTGTGGACAACTGCACCCCTCTCCCCCCCCCCATATATATGACCCCTTGGTGCCCACATGAACATTTGTCTCACGGTCAAGGGCTCTCTGGGGCTATACCATAACCGTCCCGAAATGGGAGTTGACCTACACAGTGACTCCATGCGGAAAAAAGCGAAGTTTCCATGTTTGTTTGTTTTATTGGTGATACTCTTCCCTATGTTGATTCTCCTACAGGTTAACTCCTCTCCCCCTCCCCCCTCTCTTCCACACAGCCCTAACCAAATCAAGTCCACTTTCTTCATTTTCTTCCTCCCATACAACAACTTCATGCCTCCGGACACAACTGGCACTCTATCATACCTCCCTCACAATATTAAACCATACTTAACAGCACACACCCCCTTTCAACCCCCCTAATATGAAAATAATTTCATGGAATGTAAAGGGTCTCAGATCCCCCCCAAAAGAGAATGAAAATCCTAAGGCATTTCAAGCGGCTCAAAGCCGATATAGCACTATTACAGGAATCGCACTTACCAGCCTCAGACTTTCATCGCATGCAGAAACTCTGGGTAGGCACTGTGCTAGGCTCAGAGGCAGCAGGACGCAAAGCTGGCGTTCTCCTGCTCATACACAAGAACCTCCCGTGCACAGTCCTGTCGGCAAAAAACGACGCTCAGGGCCGTCTACTCACGGTTCACATCAAAATAGGCTCCAAAGAACTAGTTATAACTAATGTTTATGCCCCCAATAATCCAGGCAGACAATTTTACACTGAACTATCCAGTTGGATACTAGCCAACACACATCCCCCTCATCTAATCGGAGGAGATTTCAATGACACCATCCATCAGATAGATGACAGATCTTCACAAAAAAGACCAAAACAGGGCACTAACCCACCACCCCCTTCCCTCCTGGCCAGCACCATGGAATCCATACATTTCCAAGATCTTTGGCGCCTTTCCCACCCGGCAGACAGGGAATTCACTTTCTACTCTAACCAACACAACATTCACCAGGATAGACTACCTCTTTGGCTCTGACAACCTTCTCCCCTACCTCCAGAACTCCAATATCCACGACATACCCATTTCTGACCATGCCCCTATAGAGGTGACACTGGACAATCTAGACCTACCTCCACACCCCAATATATGGCGGTTCCCATCTTATCTGCACAACAACACTGACTTCCAAAATTACATCTCCGACGCATGGGCTGAATACTCCTCAAACAACGCCCCACACATACACAACCCCAACCTATTTTGGGACGCTGGTAAAGCTTTCTTAAGGGGCCGTATCATATCTTATGCAACCTCTTTTAAACGAAACACCCTAACTAGATACAAAGAGGCCAACTCACGCTTACACCAGGCACAACGAGAAATGTACACTAAAGACTCCCCAGCAACACGCTCTGAATGGCAGATAGCAAAAAGGGAATTTGACATTTGGGTAAACACCCTAGAAAACACCAAGAAGGCCCATTTAGATGCCACATTCCATAAATTTGGAAACAAAGCAGGAAAACTCCTATCCAGATTACGCAAAGGCCCATACCGCCCCACTCACATCACATCCCTACGTGATAAAACAAGCGCCCTGCACGCCACCCCACTTTCAATTAACAAAGTCATGCAAAAATTCTACTCCACTCTTTATGCCCCAGATCCCATAGATAAACAAACAGCGCGCGCTTTTCTAGAAAAAATAACCTTACCCAAAATCTCCCCAACACAATTAGAAACCCTAAACGCACCTATCACTCTCCCTGAAATATCGACAACCATCCGCAACTTAACCCTGTCCAAAGCCCCAGGCCCAGATGGATTCACCAGCGAATTCTTCAAAACCCTACAACCCCTACTAGAACCTACTCTTCTCCAAGTATATCAACATATATGGTCAGGGGGTGCATACCTACATTCGGGAACCAAGCCATTATAAAACTACTGGCAAAAAAGGGCAAAGACCCCCAAGAACCGGGTTCATACAGGCCCATAACACTTCTCAACCTAGATGTGAAAATCCTCTCAAAAATCGTTGCCACTAGACTAGCAGATATTATGCCCTCCCTTATCCACTCCGCCCAGTCAGGCTTTATTAAAGGACGTACGGCCACCCTTAACATCCGCAAAGTTATGCTGGCCCTAGAACATGCAATGCATTACCCGAATACCGATCATGCAATTATCACGCTAGACGCGGAAAAAGCTTTCAATAACGTCAGTTTCGACTGGTTATCCATGACAATGACGGCAATAGGTTTCACTGGTCCCTTCCACCATCTAATCACCGCCATGTACACAGCTCCGACAGCAAGGTTAGTGGCGGCAGGTCTGCTATCAGAACAAATTCACCTCCATAAGGGCACACGCCAGGGCTGCCCCCTATCGCCACTCCTCTTCAATATAGCACTAGAACCACTTTCCAGATATCTAACGTCAGTAGCCCCCCTACATGGCTTAAAGATAGGCCCACACGACCTACGTACCTCACTTTTTGCAGATGACGTCCTTATATTTTCAGCCAACCCTACCTCAGATATGCTAACCATAAAAAATGTATTTGATGAATTTCGCTTGTGCTCGGGCCTCCGTATTAATTACAGCAAAAGCGAAATTCTTCCCATCGGTTCTCACTCCACACCAAAATGGACCCAGCAATCAATTTTCCCTGTTGCTAAATCCCACATCACCTACTTGGGTATAAAAATAGGAAAACTCCCTTCTTCACTATATCGCCTCAATTACCCTTCTTTATTGTCAAAAATAACTCAGGAACTAAATACCTGGATGGATTTGCCCCTTTCGCTTTTGGGAAGATGTCATTTAGTGAAAATGGTCAGTTTTGCAAGACTACTTTACCCAATGCAAACCATCCCACTACTTCTCCACCATAAAGATGTGACCTCACTCAACAACGCTATATCTAAATTCTTATGGCAGAACAAACGACCACGCATTGCTCTTAAAAAACTTTATCTTCCCAGACGCAAAGGGGGCATCAGTCTCCCTCACATCAGAATGTATAACCTTGCATGTTTGCTAAGAACAAGTCTAGACTGGATAACCCAGTCCTCTCGTTACTCAAACTTCTCTCTGAAATCCGACATGGCCCATCCCTACTCACTAGTAGCCCTCCTACACTGCAGATGGAAGTCAGTCCCCCCTCCCCACCAACATAATCTCCTATTAAGAGATACAGCAGTAGCTTGGAGAGAAGCACGGAAAATTCTCAAGTTATCCCCTTTTGTGTCGATACACCTCCCGATTCAAGGAAATCCAGCATTCCCGCCGAGTTTAGAACATAAATCTTTCAAAACATGGGAACAGAAAGGTCTAACGAAATCCTCCCTCCTCTGCAACATCCAGACGGGTCAACCATTACCCTTTGCCAACATTGCGGAATCCTTCTCTCTACCCTCCACACATATCTTCCATTATGGGCAATGTACCAGTTTTTTAAGGGAGGCGTGTAATCAAAACGAAAAAAGGTTCCAAACAAACGTCACGGACCAAATGATAATGAGTAATGCATACAAAATCTCGGACATATACAAACCACTCCTCAACAAGTCCTCTTCACCTCTCTCTTCATCGTCAATTAAAAACTGGAACAAAGACTTCCCTGATCCAAACCTAGTAGAAAAATCATACAAGGGCTCAACGCTGTACAAAAGCTAACACCCAACGAAAGAGATGGAGAGAAACACAACTGAAAATAGCCCACAGAGCATATATGTCTTCAAAAACAAAGCCTTCTGCCCACATTGTAACCACCAGAAACCATCCCTAGCTCATCGTTTCTGGCACTGCTCCTACATATCCACTTTCTGGGACCAAGTTCTTGCCTACATATTTGAAGTGACCCTAATTAAACTACCCAAGGATTCTTTGCTTCTTATCTTCGGCCACTGGGACCCAATACTACAGCCATGGTCCAAAACCGCCATCACCAGGGACAGCTCCCCAAAGAACCCGAAAGATACCACATCACAAAAAGGGTGGTCCTTGACTTGCCTATTAATCGCAAGAAGAACCATTGTGAAAAACTGGATTACACCGGTAAGCCCCAATATCACTCAAGTCAAACGGGACCTCATGCATCTTCTATTCAAAGACCGCCTAAACACGGACTTCAAGCAAAAAAACTCCTCAGAACACTTCTACTCCAAATGGCACACCTTTATGCAATCATCTCTCTCACCAGAGAAAATAACAAACGTCAGCTCGTCCTCCTTCTCCTACTACGATCCCTCCCACCCGATGCCATCTCAAGACCACAGCCGGAGCCACACTCTAATCTCTGGCACCAGCCAACCCAATGCCAATGCCAATGTCAATGGGATTATTGGATAATTGTGTATGGCACTACAACATACCATAACAATTCTAATCTATATAGGGCGCCCCCCCCATCCCCCCCCCCCACACTGACCCACCCAACCCTACCCCCCCCACCCCAGTTTTCGTATTTTCTTTGTATTTTTCAGGTTCTAAAATACGATGTACTCAGGGTTTTTCAAACAGATCCATCCAGGTATCCAGGTATCCACTAATTGTTATCATTTATTGAAATGCTATGTACAGGTAAACATGTTTCATGCAGTCACCCTACATGGGTACATACACTGGAAATCCTCCCTTATTTTAAAACTTAGTTTGCAATTAAGTAACCCTTTTATTTGTTGCTTCTGTATATGCCACAAATTCAGACTGTACACTATACTGCATTGTTATTGTATTCTCTGAAAATCAAAAACTTTTTGAAAAAAAAAAAAAAAATGGCAACTTTCATGTTCAGGGGCACATTATTCATTCGTATGAAACATTGTTCATTCGGACTAGAAAACACCATTGTTTTGGCCATATGCATTTGAATAGTTTTTTAATGGCCTACTTCTCTTAAAATAAATTGGTTGTCTATATGGGTTTGTAACTAGAATGAAATGCAAACTAGATTCTGTGTAAGGAGAGGACACTCAGCAGCTGTTTACACATCTGGACGCTGGAGCACTAGTGTGGGACACCAGTACACCCTTTTTATTAGGGGGTTCCACACAGGTGCTCCAGTGGATACTATAGGGGTGACTCCATCTGTGAAGCTTGTACAAAACAGGTAAGTATTCAAGCTTAATGTAAAAGATAAATCAGCGCGTATATGCAAAATGAACAGCTGAACACCAGGGTCAAACAATCAAATCCCTCAAATGATCTGTAACGACACCCCGAGTATGAAAGGGGTTAAAGTCGTTTAGGACATTTCAAACCCAAACACAAAGGCAGCTACCGAACACTCCAATCAGCCAAACAAGGAACCCATACAAATCCACCCCAAAAACGAGACACGGTTCTGTCTTCAGGTTTCAAGCAGGAATGAATCTTTATTCCAAAAAACACATGTTATACAGATCCCACTTCAAAACATTTCCCCCCCCACCCTTGGAAAACAGGGCGGGTTAAACTGTCCAATGACAATGGACACACAGGTCAGGTGTGCTTAACTTCTCATCAGCAAACAGTCTTAACAGGGGGGCAGCTGGAGGAATCCCCCCTCCCTCTTTCCTCACAGCAATACACATCCTGTGATCCAAGGCAGACAAACACAATAGAACATTGGAATACAGCCCCACCCCAAACTAGCAAAGCAAACAGTACACATATATACAGCATTGAGTCTCTAACTAGCACAGATCATAGTGGGGTTCTCATTCACCCTGTGCCCCATTAGTGACTCCTGTCACATGGCTCCCTCCTTGTGGAACACTCCGGCAGACCCGGCTTGATCCTTCTCGGGTCAACTTGGGGATGTCCGAAACTAGGAGGCCGGAGTGACGTCGGTTTGCCGGGACAACCCATCAGCATTGCCATTTTGCTTACCGGGTCGGTAGCTGATGGTGAAATTGTAAGGTTGCAGGGCTAAGCTCCACTGCAGCAACCTGTCATTGTCTCCTGAGACCCGGTTAAGCCAGACCAATGGGTTGTGATCAGTGACTAATGAAAATTCCTGTCCATACAAATAAGGGTTCAACTTTTTAAGGGCCCAAACCAGGGCCAAGCACTCTTTCTCTACTGCTGCATAGCTCACTTCCCGGGGTAATGGTTTTCTGCTCAGGTATGCGACAGGGTGTTCTCTTCCATCCTCCCCGATTTGGCTCAGCACAGCCCCCAGTTCAAACATAGAAGCATCTGTGTGGACAAGGAAACGTTTGTTAGGTACTGGGGCAGCCAAGACAGGGGCATTTACAAGTGCTTTCTTGAGGGCTACAAACGCGGCTTCACAAGCTGGAGACCACAGGACCTGCCTAGGTAAATTCTTTTTTTGTCAGGTCAGTCAGGGGCTTGGCGATAGCACTGTAATCAGGGACAAAACGCCGGTAGTACCCGGCAATCCCCAAGAAGGCTAATACCTGGGTCTTAGTACGGGGTGTGGGCCAGTTAGCTACTGCCTCTACCTTGGCTGGCTCTGGTCTCTGGTTCCCACACCCTACACGGTGTCCCAGGTACTGCACCTCTGCCATACCTAGATGGCATTTGTCTGGTTTCAAGGTCAGGCCTGCGGCCCGAATCTTGCCCAGAACCACCCCTACGTGAACCGGGTGCTCCTCCCAAGACCCACTGTAGATCGCAATGTCATCCAGGTATGCACATGCAAAATCCTGAAAGCCATTGAGGAGCCGATCCACCATACGTTGGAAGGTACCTGGGGCATTTTTCATCCCGAATGGCATGACCTTAGACTGGTACAGGCCAAACGGGGTAACAAATGCCGACTTGGGGATAGCATCCTCGGCCAGGGGAATCTGCCAATAGCCCTTACACAGGTCTATTGTAGTTAAATGATGTCCCCTGGCTATACGATCTAGCGGTCGTCTACCCTGGGCATTGGGTAGGCATCAGTGGTGGTCTTCTCATTGAGTCGCCTGTAGTCCACGCAGAACCGGGTAGTTCCTTCTTTCTTAGGCACCAGGACTACAGGCGAGGCCCAAGGGCTGTCAGAGGGCTCAATGACTCCTAACTGAATCATCTCCTGTATCTCCTTCTCGGACTGCTTCAGGGATACGGTAGGGGGCTGACGCAGGGGTGCTTGTCCAGGGGTCTCTACCTTATGCACAGCCAGGGTCGTGTAGCCTGGTTTTTGGGAGAAAGTCGCCTGTTTCTCCCACAGGAGCCGCTTAGCCTGTTCCTTCTTTGTGGGGCTTAACTGGTCCCCTAGCTGTACGAGGCTAATGAGGTCAGTCTGGGGGTCTCTCTCTAATAAGTCAGGGAGGGGTAAACTTTCAGAGTCGTCCACAGCAGGGGCACATACTGCAGCCACATCCTCCTGCCGTTCCTGATACTCCTTCAGCATGTTCACATGAGAGGTTCGCTGGATTCTTTCATCTGCACAGCTGGCAATAACATAGGTAGTATCACATACCTGGGCTACTACTTTATATGGGCCCTGCCAAGATGCCTGCATCTTGTCGGTCTTCACAGGCTTGAGCACTAAGACCTTCTGCCCAACCTGGAAGATACGCTGTCGGGCCCCCCGATCGTACCATCTCTTCTGTCTCCCCTGGGCCGCCTGGAGATTCTCCCTTACCATCAGAGACAGTTGTGCCATGCGGTCCCTGAGTTCCAGAACATAGGGCACTATGGGGGTCCCCTTCCGCTCTGTCTCTCCCTCCCAGTGTCCTCTAATGAGATTGAGGGGTCCGCGAACCCTTCTCCCATAGAGTAACTCGAAGGGAGAGAACCCAGTAGATTCCTGGGGTACTTCTCTGTACGCAAACAACAGGTGAGGCAGGAATTTCTCCCAGTCTCTGCAAGCGTCCGAAAAGGTCCTCAGCATTTGCTTGAGGGTCCCGTTAAAGCGCTCGCAGAGACCATTAGTCTGGGGGTGGTAGGGTGAGCTCAGCAAAGGCTTAATATTGCATACCTTCCATAACTGCTGGGTGAGCACAGCGGTAAACTGGGTTCCCTGGTCAGAGAGAATTTCCTTAGGGAAACCCACTCTAGTAAATATTTTAACCAGGGCATCAGCTACGGTCTCTGCTTCAATGTTGGACATAGCTACTGCCTCTGGGTAACGGGTGGCATAGTCCACCACGGTGAGAATATACTTCTTCCCGGATGGACTAGGCCTGGCCAAGGGACCTACAATGTCAACGGCTATGCTGTAAAAGGGCTCCCCAATAATAGGCATGGACATAAGTCTGGCCTTAGGGTGGTCCCCCCGCTTACCTACCCGTTGACATGTGTCACATGTTTTGCAGTACTGTCGCACATCCTGGTTAAAATTGGGCCAGAAGAAATTCTGTGTAATTCTATGGACTGTGCGACGGGACCCTAGATGTCCTGCCAGTGGTACATCATGCCCAATTCGCAGAATCTCCAGCTGGTATTTCTTAGGTACCACCAGCTGTCGTTTCTGCAAAGGGACTTTATTTCCCGGGGATGGCTTAGGGATCCTGTACAGTCTATCCCCCACCCATTCATAAAGCTCCCCATCTATTCCCTTTTCCTGAGTATCTGCCTTAGCCCTATACTTATGTAAGGTCGGGTCCTCCCGGGTTTCCCTCCCGAATGCTTCTGGGGTATCCCAACCTAGGGGAGCCTGATTTAAGGTACATGTCGGGGAAGATAGTCTTACCTGGGTCTCAGCAGCAAGCGGGCCGGTTCCAATAGCACGGGTCTGGGCACGGGTAGTCACTGGGTTGGCCTCAGCGGGGCCCATCGGGGCGTAAGCAGAAACGAGGGGGGCCAAATCATTCCCCAGTAGTATATCCGCTGGCAAATCCTTCATCACCCCCACATTCACATGTCCCAAACCAACCCCCCAGTCCAGGTGAACACGGGCAACGGGTAGCCGGAAAATAGTGCCTCCTGCTACCCTTACAGCTACAGTGTCCCCGGTGTGTTGGCTCTCTGGGATGAGGTTCTTCCGTAGTAGGGTCATGGTGGCGCCAGTATCACGTAGGCCATTAGCTACCTTTCCATTAACCCGGACGGTCTGCCTGTGTTGCTGCCTGTTGTCCTGGTTAGCTTCTTGTACTGGATCAGCCTCGTGCAGGATGCCCCACTGTTCTTCCTCCTCAACGCAGTGAGCCGCAGGCATGGATGTGCAGGGATTCCCCCCTGCTGGCTTTTTCCATGACTGGGACTGCCTGGCTGGATTCAACGGACAGTCTGGCTTTTTGTGCCCTAGCTGTTTACACCCGAAACACCTGATGGGTTGTGAGTAGTCCTGGGAGTTGAACCTGGGCTGCTGAGAATAAGTGGCCGCTGGAGGTGATGCTGTAGGGCGGTACGACTGTGGTTGGTAGGCGCCAGCTGGAGGGGGTGCCGCTGATCAATAATCCACCCGAGCTGTTGTCTTGACCCCAGGGTTATCCAGTTTGCGGGCATCTGTGTATTCGTCCGCCAGGCGAGCTGCTTCAGACAAGGTGCAAGGTTTTCGGTCCCGGACCCACTCTCTGACTTCTGGGGACAGCTTGTCAAAGAAGTGCTCCAGCAGGAACAGCTGCAGCACCTCTTCCCCGGATACTGCTTGGCATCCAGCGACCCAGTGGGATGCCGTGCGGTGTAGGCGGCATGCCCACTCGGCATATGAGTCTCCAGTCTGCTTGCTCGTCTCTCGGAACCGCCTCCGGTATGCTTCTGGTGTGATGGCATACCTGGCCAAAAGTCCTTCTTTTACAAGCCCATAGTTCATAATATCCTTGTCTGGGATGGCCCTGAATGCTTCACTGGCCCGGCCGGACAATTTCCCAGACAAAATGGTAACCCATTCCTCTGTGGGCACCCGGTGTAGGGCACATTGCCGTTCAAAATCTGCAAGGTACCCATCAATCTCCCCTTCTGCTTCATTGAAATTTTTAAAAGCAGCAAAATGTACCTTTCTCCTTTCAGTTGGTGCTGCTGTGACTCCCGCTGCTGCAGCACCTCTTTGCTGTAGCCAATTTGCATCCACAGCCGCTATAACTCGGTCTATGATCTCTGCCGTAGGGTCAGGGCCATAATGTGCCAGTCTTATGTTAACAGCCGGATCAAAACTTGCCTCTTCGGGTGTCCTGTCTGTTATGCTGGGTCTTTCGGCTATGTTGGGTCTTTCGGCTCTATCCATTTCGACTAGTTCTGCGATAATGTCCCTCTTCTTACGGTTGTTGGCCGGTCGGCCCCGGTTCTCCAGTAAGTCCTTGAGGGTAGATCGCTTTAGCCGTTCATACCGTGCTTCCATTGGCCTGTGTCCTCTTGTAGCTGTCCTTCTGGGCTGTGGGAATCATCCCGCTGCTTGCCACCAGTGTAACGACACCCCGAGTATGAAAGGGGTTAAAGTCGTTTAGGACATTTCAAACCCAAACACAAAGGCAGCTACCGAAAACTCCAATCAGCCAAACAAGGAACCCATACAAATAATCCACCCCAAAAACGAGACACGGCTCTGTCTTCAGGTTTCAAGCAGGAATTAATCTTTATTCCAAAAAACACATGTTATACAGATCCCACTTCAAAACATTCCCCCCCCACCCTTGGAAAACAGGGCGGGTTAAACTGTCCAATGACAATGGACACACAGGTCAGGTGTGCTTAACTTCTCATCAGTAAACAGTCTTAACAGGGGGGCAGCTGGAGGAATCCCCCCTCCCTCTTTCCTCACAGCAATACACATCCTGTGATCCAAGGCAGACAAACACAATAGAACATTGGAATACAGCCCCACCCCAAACTAGCAAAGCAAACAGTACACATATATACAGCATTGAGTTTCTGACTAGCACAGATGATAATGGGGTTCTCATTCACCCTGTGCCCAATTAGTGACTCCCGTCACATGAACATTACTAGATAAGGTGCAGCGCTTGGTAGAACAGAACATATTACATACAGGGATAATATAATGTAAATGGTATAACAATAAAGAAATGTCCTTAAGACAATAGTGTAATAAAATCATCCAGAGAGCGATAGCAAAAAAAAGTCCAAAAAACTCCTGTGAGATTCCACCATTCAAGTGTGATGTCATAACATGCCAATATATATATATATATATATATATAGGCATGTTATGACATCACACTTGAATGGTGGAATCTCACAGGAGTTTTTTGGACTTTTTTTTGCTATCGCTCTCTGGATGATTTTATTACACTATTGTCTTAACCACTTCAGCCCCGGAAGGATTTACCCCCTTCCTGACCAGAGCACTTTTTACAATTTGGCACTGCGTCGCTTTAACTGCTAATTACGCGGTCATGCAATGGTGTACCCAAACGAAATTTGCGTCCTTTTCTTCCCACAAATAGAGCTTTCTTTTGATGGTATTTGATCACCTCTGCCATTTTTATTTTTTGCGCTATAAACGGAAAAAGACCGAAAATTTTGAAAAAAAATGATATTTTCTACTTTTTGTTATAAAAAAAATCCAATAAACTCAATTTTAGTCATACATTTAGGCCAAAATGTATTCGGCCACATGTCTTTGGTAAAAAAAAAGTCAATAAGCGTATATTTATTGGTTTGCGCAAAAGTTATAGCGCCTACAAACTAGGGTACATTTTCTGGAATTTACACAGCTTTTAGTTTATGACTGCCTATGTCATTTCTTGAGGTGCTAAAATGGCAGGGCAGTACAAAACCCCCCCAAATGACCCCATTTTGGAAAGTAGACACCCCAAGGAAATTGCTGAGAGGCATGTTGAACCCACTGAATATTTATTTTTTTTGTCCCAGGTGATTGAATAATGACAAAAAAAAAAAAAAAAAAAAAATTTACAAAAAGTTGTCACTAAATGATATATTGCTCACACAGGCCATGGGCATATGTGGAATTGCACCCCAAAATACATTCAGCTGCTTCTCCTGAGTACGGGGATACCACATGTGTGGGACTTTTTGGGAGCCTAGCCGCGTATGGGGCCCCGAAAACCAAGCACCGCCTTCAGGATTTCTAAGGGCATAGATTTTTGATTACACTCCTCACTACCTATCACAGTTTTGAAGGCCATAAAATGCCAAGATGGCACAAAACACCCCCAAATGACCCCATTTTGGAAAGTAGACACCCCAAGCTATTTGCTGAGAGGTATGTTGAGTCCATGGAATATTTTATTTTTTGACACAAGTTGTGGGAATGTGACAATTTTTTTTTTTTTTGCACAAAGTTGTCACTAAATGATATATTGCTCACACAGGCCATGGGCATATGTGGAATTGTACCCCAAAATACATTTAGCTGCTTCTCCTGAGTATGGGGATACCACATGTGTGGGACTTTTTGGGAGCCTAGCCGCCTACGGGGCCCCGAAAACCAATCACCGCCTTCAGGATTTCTAAGGGTGTAAAGTTGTAATTTCACTCCCCACTACCTATCACATTTTTGAAGGCCATAAAATGCCCAGATGGCACAAACCCCCCCCAATTGACCCCATTTTGGAAAGTAGACACCCCAAGCTATTTGCTGAGAGGCATGTTGAGTCCATGGAATATTTTATATTTTGACACAAGTTGCGGGAAAGTGACAATTTTTTTTTTTTTTTTTTTTTTTTTGCACAAAGTTGTCACTAAATGATATATTGTTCAAACATGCCATGGGCATATGTGGAATTACACCCCAAAATATATTCTGCTGCTTCTCCTGAGTACGGGGATACCACATGTGTGGGACTCTTTGGGAGCCTAGCCGCGTACGGGGCCCCGAAAACCAAGCACCGCCTTCAGGATTTCTAAGGGCATACATTTTTGATTTTACTCCTCACTACCTATCACAGTTTTGAAGGCCATAAAATGCCAAGATGGCACAAACCCCCCCCAAATGACCCCATTTTGGAAAGTAGACACCCCAAGCTATTTGCTGAGAGGCATGGTGAGTATTTTGCAGCTCTCATTTGTTTTTGAAAATGAAGAAAGGCAAGAAAAACGTATTTTTTTTTTCTTTTTTCAATTTTCAAAACTTTGTGAAAAAAAGTGAGGTCTGCAAAATACTCACTATACCTCTCAGCAAATAGCTTTGGGTGTCTATTTTCCAAAATGGGGTCATTTGGGGGGGGGTTGTGCCATCTGGGCATTCCATGGCCTCCGAAACTGTGATAGGCAGTGAAGAGTGAAATCAAAAATTTACGCCCTTAGAAAGCCTGAAGGCGGGGCTTGGTTTTTGGGGTCCCGTACGCGGCTAGGCTCCCAAAAAGTCTCACACATGTGGTATCCCCGTACTCAGGAGAAGCAACAGAATGTATTTTGGGGTGTAATTTCACATATTTCCATGGCATGTTTGAGCAATATATCATTTAGTAACAACTTTGTGCAAAAAAAAAAAAAAAAAAAAAAAAATTTGTCTTTTTCCCGCAACTTGTGTCACAATATAAAATATTCAATGGACTCGACATGCCTCTCAGCAAATAGCTTGGGGTGTCTACTTTCCAAAATGGGGTCATTTGGGGGGGTTTTGAACTGTCCTGGCATTTTATGCACAACATCTAGAAGCTTATGTCACACATCACCCACTCTTCTAACCACTTGAAGACAAAGCCCTTTCTGACACTTATTGTTTACATGAAAAAAATATTTTTTTTTGCAAAAAAATTACTTTGAACCCCAAACATTATATATTTTTTTAAAGCAAATGCCCTACAGATTAAAATGGTGGGTGTTTAATTTTTTTTTTTCACACAGTATTTGCGCAGCGATTTTTCAAACGCATTTTTTGGGGAAAAAACACACTTTTTTAAATTTTAATACACTAAAACACACTATTTTGTCAAAATGTTTGATGAAATAAAAAAGATGATCTTAGGCCGAGTACATGGATACCAAACATGACATGCTTTAAAATTGCGCACAAACGTGCAGTGGCGACAAACTAAATACATTTTTAAAAGCCTTTAAAAGCCTTTACAGGTTACCACTTTAGATTTACAGAGGAGGTCTACTGCTAAAATTACTGCCCTCGATCTGACCTTCGCGGTGATACCTCACATGCATGGTGCAATTGCTGTTTACATTTGACGCCAGACCGACGCTTGCGTTCGCCTTTGTGCGAGAGCAGGGGGGGGGGGCAGGGGTGCTTTTTTTTTTTTTTTTTTTTTTTATTATTTTTTTTGCTTTTTTATCTTATTTTTAAACTGTTCCTTTCATTTTTATTTTTTTTTTTATCATTTTTATTGTTATCTCAGGGAATGTAAATATCCCCCATGATAGCAATAGGTAGTGACAGGTACTCTTTTTAGAAAAAATTGGGGTCTATTAGACCCTAGATCTCTCCTCTGCCCTCAAAGCATCTGACCACACCAAGATCGGTGTGATAAAATGCTTTCCCAATTTCCCAATGGCGCTGTTTACATCCGGCGAAATCTAAGTCATGAAATGCTTGTAGCTTCCAGTTTCTTAGGCCATAGAGATGTTTGGAGCCATTCTGGTCTCTGATCAGCTCTATGGTCAGCTGGCTGAATCACCGGCTGCATTCTCAAGTTCCCTGTTGGGACAGGAGAGCCAGAGAAAAACATGGACGACGGTGTGGGGGGGGGGCATTCCCTCCCACTGCTTGTAAAAGCAGTCTAGAGGCTAATTAGCCGCTAGGATTGCTTTTACAAGAAAGCCGACCACTGGCTGAAAAGAATGATACCAAGATGATACCTAAACCTGCAGGCATCATTCTGGTATAACCACTCAAAGTCCAGCAACATACCTGTACGTTGCTGGTCCTTGTTGGGCATACATTGTAAACTTTTTTTTCATGCAGCCTGTGGGCTGAACGAAAAAAAGATATTGATCGGTGGGTATGCCCACCATTAGAATACCTCCCTTCATCCACCCACTTCTAATGATGGGCATACATGCACCATTTATATATGCCGAAGCATGGGGGCATCCTCCCGCAAAAGGCAGGAGCAAATCGCTCCTCCACCCACTACTGCCCCCACGCTTCGGCATATATGCTGAAGTATGTAACTGTGGTGGTGAAATCACCTCCGACAGCGCTGGAGTCGCGGCTTTATGTATCGTGGGAGCAAACGCTGTTGCTGTCAAGATAAATAAATCCGCTCTGCAGCTGAATGGCGTACCTGCTAAGCAAATGATGGTTAACAAAAAAACAAAGTAACATTACAGTATAACAGTATTACTTACCATACCTGCAAAGCAAAATACAAAAAAAACATAGTAAAAAATAAAACATTTAACGCAACCTGTGCCTACCTAAAAATATATATATGCCGAAGCATGGGGGCATCCTCCCGCAAAAGGCAGGAGCAAATCGCTCCTCCACCCACTGCTGCCCCCACGCTTCGGCATATATGCTGAAGTATGTAACTGTGGTGGTGAAATCACCTCCGACAGCGCTGGAGTCGCGGCTTTATGTATCGTGGGAGCAAACGCTGTTGCTGTCAAGATAAATAAATCCGCTCTGCAGCTGAATGGCGTACCTGCTAAGCAAATGATGGTTAACAAAAAAACAAAGTAACATTACAGTATAACAGTATTACTTACCATACCTGCAAAGCAAAATACAAAAAAAACATAGTAAAAAATAAAACATTTAACGCAACCTGTGCCTACCTAAAAATATATATATGCCGAAGCATGGGGGCATCCTCCCGCAAAAGGCAGGAGCAAATCGCTCCTCCACCCACTGCTGCCCCCACGCTTCGGCATATATGCTGAAGTATGTAACTGTGGTGGTGAAATCACCTCCGACAGCGCTGGAGTCGCGGCTTTATGTATCGTGGGAGCAAACGCTGTTGCTGTCAAGATAAATAAATCCGCTCTGCAGCTGAATGGCGTACCTGAAAACACAAAGGTGGTTAACAATAAAAAAAACAAAGTATAAAAAATTGCATACCTATAAAGCAAACATGATAAAAACATAACAATAAAACATTGCAGTATAGAATGCAGAACAATAGAGAGAGAATAGAGAGAGAACAATAAAACAACAACTATTTTTGGTTTTTTTATTTTATATTTTTTTTGTGTTTTTTTCTTTTTTTTACTTTTTTTTGTTTTTTTTACACTTTTTTTTGTAACTTTAACTTTTTTAACTTTTACCAGGTTTGGGTCTCTCAAAATGCGACAGCATCTTGGGAGACCCTGTGGAAGTGTGCCTAGTCTGTGCAGTGCTGTACCCTACGCTAATACTCCACTAGTGTGTGGTAGCGTTCAAAACATTCACCAATGCAAAGACCAGGTTTGCCAGGACAGAGGGGACAACAATACCGGGTGTCACGCCTAAATCCGCGCTTGCTGCAGACACGACATCTTTTTTGGGGGGTTTGTTGGGTAGGGGTACTCGGGAGGGCATAAAGAAAATGCCTCTCATGCAGCCGGCTTACTGCATTTGGTTGGGGATGGTGAGGTGGAGCACCGTCTGGATACAGAAGGGCTCTGACGATCTCTTCCTGGAATTTAAGGAAGGATCCAGTCCGTCCTGAAGCTCTGTATAGCACATAAGCATTCAGCAAAGCCAATTGAAATAAGTAAACAGACACTTTTTTGTACCAGCGTCTGGCCTTACGGGCAATTAGGTACGGCGCCAACAACTGGTCGTTGAGGTCCACCCCTCCCATATTAAGGTTATATTCGTGGACACAGAGGGGTTTCTCCACAACACCAGTCGCCGTAGGAATTTGGACCATCGTGTCTGCATGAAGGGAGGTGAGAACGAAAACATTCTTCTTATCCCTCCACTTCATAGTGAGCAAATTATTATACTTCAAGCAGGCTCTCTCCCCCAGCCTAAGACGGGAATCTACAAGCCGCTGGGGAAAGCCCCGGCGATTAGGTCGCACGGTGCCACATGCTCCAATCTGATGATCAAAAAGGTGGCTAAAAAGTGGCACGCTCGTATAATAATTGTCCACGTACAAGTGGTACCCCTTTCCGAATAAGGGTGACACCAAGTCCCACACTATCTTGCCAGCGCTTCCTATGTAGTCAGGGCAGTTTGTCGGCTCTACGTGACTATCTTTGCCCTCGTAAACCATAAATCTACATGTATAGCCTGTGGCCCTGTCACAGAGCTTATACATCTTGACCCCGTATCTGGCACGCTTGCTGGGAAGGTACTGTTTGAATGACAAGCGGCCAGAAAATTTAACCAGGGACTCATCAACGCAGACAACTTGATGGGGGGTAAACAAGTCTGCAAAACGTTGGTTGAAGTGGTTTACGAGGGGCCGAATTTTGTAGAGCCGATCGTATTCAGGGTCTCCACGAGGACGACAGAGTTCATTGTCGTTGAAGTGCATGAACCGCAAAATCTGCTCGTATCGTGCCCTGGCCATGGAAGCAGAGAACAAGGGTGAATGGTAAATTGGGTCAGTGGACCAATATGACCGCAACTCACTCTTTTTATTCAACCCCATGAGGAGGGAAAGGCCCAGAAAGATCTTAAATTCGGAGACCGTAATTGGTCTCCAATCTCTGGCAAGGGTGGACTGGGGCATAGTGGCGATGTATTGACCAGCGTATAAATTGCTTTGGTCCACAATAGATCTAAAGAGATCTTCGGTGAAAAACAGCGAATAAAAATCCAGTGGCATAAAGTCAACTGTTTCCACCTGAATTCCGGGTTGGCCAGTGAAAGGGGGAAGTAAGGGTGCTGCAGAAGTGGTGGGTACCCAATTCGGATTGGCCAATGCAGCAGGAAGGGCACTATGGGCACGACGGGCCTGTGTTCGTCTTCTTGGTGGCAGCGGGACACTACTAGTGCTTGCCACCTCGCCAGCTTGAACTGCACTTATGGGACTCGCCACGTCACCACGTGATACTGCAGTGCTGGATGTACGACCAGGGTGTACTAGGCCGCTGGTGCTTGCCAGTTCACCAGAAGGAGTAGCGGCACTAGTACCTCTCTGCTCCCTACGAGAGCCCTGCGGTTCATGCACTTCAAGGACAGCATAAGTTCGGGGTCTGGTACGCCTGACCTTAGCAGGGACCACAACTCCGTCGTCAGAGCTATCTGTCATGGAGCCGCTGTCCTCTACAGGATCGTATTCTGAGCCTGAATCTGACAGATGAGTGACTTCCTCTTCACTATCTGTCATGCTCAGAATCCTGTAGGCCTCTTCACTAGTGTACCTTCGATTTGCCATTTTGGCCTCTAAATTTAGGGGTACACTAGTGAGACTCACAGGCAAAAAAGCTCCCGACTGTCAGCGACTGATTCAAAACGCTACCAAAAAACTGTTAGCGATCGCAGGGATCAGGCCTGACTCTGCGACCGCTGCAGTTATGTGTGCTTAGTGTTTTGTAAGTGTCAGTGATCGATCGATACTGCACTTGGGTGGGCTGGGCTGGGCTGGGCCGAGGAGCAAAACGCAGGTGCTAGCAGGTATCTGGGCTGATCCCGCTAACACTGCGTTTCAGGGAACCCTAAACTTCTGGGGAGTATAGATCTGATCGGATCAGATATCGATCCGTTCAGATACTATAGCACTAAGGGAGGTGTATGCTGCGTGCGTGGGTTTTAGCGGTACTGGCGCTAACCTGACGCTGCCTGGGGCGACGCAGACCTTATTTGATCCTAAAAACTTAACTTCTATCACCGCCGGGCAATTAGGGGGTTAAACCTTTATAGGGTAATAAACGGCGGGTGCCCTAAAACTATAATAAACTGTAATAAACTGTAATAAACTATAATAAACTACAAAAAACAAACTATCTAACCAGCGTCACCCGTAACACTTATACGGTGATCGCTGGTGAAAGGGTTAACTAGGGGGCAATCAGGGGGTTAAAACCTTTAGCAGGTAGTATATGGGGGTCCCTGTCGCTATAAAACACTGACAGCGAACCTATATACTTACCTCCCTAAACTAGCGTCACCTGTGTCACTAATACAGCGATCAGAAAAACGATCGCTTAGCAACACTGGTGACGGGGGGTAATCAAGGGGTTAACTTTTATTAGGGGGGGTTAGGGGGTACCCTGGACCTAAGGGGGGGTACCCTAGACCTAAAGGGGGCTACCCTAACAGCCCTAACACTTATAACTGACAAACTGACACCAATGCAAAAAAAAAAAAAAAACTGCTATTGGTGTCAGAGTGACAGTGGGTACAGGGGGGTGATCGGGGGGTGATCGGGGGGTGACAGGGGGGTGGAAAGTGTGCCTGGCGTGTTCTACTGAACGTGTGGTGTTGGTGCACTTACTTGGATGTCTTCTCTCCTCGGCGTCGGATCAAAAAGACCGGCTCCGTGAGAGATGACATCACTTCCTCTCCCTCTGTTTACATTACAGAGGGAGAGGAAGCATTCGATTCGTGGGAGCGATCGGGAGGGGGTGGCCATCAATGGATGGCCTCCCCCTGACCCCTAATCGCCCGCGAACGAGAGCCGACCACTCAGGGCACCGGGGGGGGGTCCGATCGGACCCCCCGCCCGCGGGAAGGCATCACGTACTAGGTACGTGATTTTGCCTGCCCGTGCCGACCTGCTCACGTATATAGGCGTGAGGCGGTCGGCAAGTGGTTAAGGACATTTCTTTATTGTTATCCTTGCATCGAGTTGTACCATTTACATTATATTATCCCTATATGTAATATGTTCTGTTCTACCTAGCGCTGCACCTTATCTAGTAAAGTATTCAAGCTTGACCAAGGAAAAATATGTCTTCATCTTGGAACTCTGCCAGACAATTGTACCCCACTTCCAAACAATGTTTCATATTCCTAGTTCTGCCATCAAATATCTGTGTGCTAACTATACCTATTTTTTTTTTACATAGGGGAGAAAAGACTCGGAGGACACAACTCATCCGAGGAGACTACAGACCCACCACCTCTGGAAGAAGGGGAAATCCCACAAACACAACAGGAGGAGGAGGAGGAAGGAGACGTGGTGAAAATAGTCACCACATCAGGTAAGTGTCTGCGACCACAGGCTCAGGTAAGAGATGGATGCCGGCATATTTATAATACATGGTGTGTTTTTGTTTTCTATCTTTTTAGGTGATCGTGATGTTTTGGATTCAGATCATTTCACCTCTGAAAGTGCACAGATCCTGATTGGGGAGATCATGGGTGGGGTGTAATGGGGACTTGGAAAACATCCATAAAAACATCAATGATGTTCAAAAAAAAAATGAAGAACATCATTGATGTTTTAGGGAGTGTTTAAAACCCCTCCAAATTCCTTTCCTTTTTTTTGTGCTTTAGGTGATCAAAAAATTTCTAACATTTTTTGACATATTTGCGAAAAGCCAAATTTTGAAGATGCACACAGTGTGTCAACATGTGCTATCTGCCATCACGGGAGATCAATTGATGCATTTTGGGGGTGCAACCCCTTCCTCAATAATAAAGTAGCTGAGAGGAACGGGTTGCACCCCCAAAACACATCCCTTGATCCCCCATGATGGCAGCTAGCACATGTTGACATTCAGCAATTTGTGTGCATCTTCAAAATTTGGCTTTTCCTAGGGTGACTTCACCCCATCTGAACGCAATATCAAATACAATTTAGAAATACTCATGTCTGATATTGCCTTCAAGTTCTACAAAAGTTGAACTTTGTAAGTTCCAGATTTGTGTCTTTCTTGATGTTTTTAAACATGCCTGTTTTACCTTAAATGGACATTTCTACTTTTTCTAATGTGACCCCAAAAATTGTTATACAACAAACATGTTGTTTTGTTTTAAAAACCTTTTACAAATGTAATGTGATTCTGCTGGTATTAAAAATATTGATAATCAAGAATGTGTGGATTATTGTTTCAACGCTCCAAAACTTTTGTTGTGCTCTAATTGGTGTTTACTGTAACAATGGGGGTTATTTCCTAAGGGCAAATCCACTTTTCACTACAAGTGCAGTTTCAAGTGCACTTGTAGTGCAAAGTGTCTTTGCCTTTAGTAAATAACACCCAACAGTGCTTTGTAATGTTACACAATCACGCCATTTTAAGGACTCACCACATTTCTGTCAGGGTCAGTTAAGGTCAGGTCAGTTAAAAGAAACACAAGCAGGAAATGTCACCAAAGATTTGAGTACCGTATTTATCGGCGTATAACACGCACCGGCGTATAACACGCACCCCAATTTAGAAGGGAATTTTAAGGAAAAAAAACTTTTAGGAGGGAAGTTGAAGGGAAAAAAACTTACATTTAAATGCCCTTCATTGCAGCCTTGTCAGTGCAGCCTTCCCCAGTGCAGCCTTCCCCAGTGCAGCCTTCCCCAGTGCAGCCTGGGATCCCCTGTCCCTGCTTCCAGGGCTTCAAAATCGCGGTCCGCGATTTGAAAATGGCGCCGCCGGCGCCGAAGTACACAGAGCCGGTCCTCGGCTCTTTCCGGCGGCTCTCGTTTACTTTCGGCTCCACTCGTAGTCCCGAGCGGAGCTATCCGAGTAGGTTCGGATAGCTCCGCTCAGGACTACGAGTGGAGCCAAAAGTAAACGAGAGCCGCCGGAAAGAGCCAAGGACCGGCTCTGTGTACTTCGGCTCCAGCGGCGCCATTTTCAAATCGCGGTCCGCGATTTTGACATTTGGACAGCTCGGGATCGGCGGGGATTGGTGTATAACACGCACCTGCGACTTTCCCCTGATTTTAAGGGGAAAAAAGTGCGTGTTATACGCCGATAAATACGGTAGTTACAAAAAATCAATGGATTTTGTTGTCGGAATGTCCGATCAATGTCTGACCGTGTGTACGGGGCATTAGAGCGCAGCACCATCTATTGATTTTGATACATTACTCACTGGGATTTATGGATTGACGATTTCAGTGCTTGCAGAAACTAGTGTTTTGTTTCACCTCCCTTTCCTCTGGTAGCACAGGAATAACTTTTTTTTTCTATTGTTATCCTTTTGCCATGCAACTGCTGTCACTTTTAAAATAGGAGTGGTTATGTGGGGCTCTGCCCACACAGCTGCATCGTTCATTCTCAGAGATCTGTGATTGAATGAACAACAAGTTCAGTTATTAATGAAACAGGGAGTGCCTGAGTATTGTGGGTACATGAGTATTGGGAGTACTTGAGTATTGTGTGTACCTGCGTATTGTGTGTACCTGTGTAGTGTGTGTGTGTCTGTGTAGTATGAGTACCTGGGTAGTGTGAGTGCACATGGTCTGCGAGTGCAAGTGGTCTGCAAGTGCATGTGGGTATGCGAGTGCATGTGGTCTGCGAGTGCATGTGGTCTGCGAGTGCATGTGGTCTGCGAGTGCAAGTGGGTCTGCGAGCGCACGTGGGTCTGCGAGTGCATGTGATCTGTGAGTGCACATGGTCTGTGAGTGCATATGGGTATGCGGGTGCACATGGGTCTGCGAGTGCACGTGATCTGTGAGTGCACATGGTCTGTGAGTGCACATGGTCTGTGAGTGCACATGGTCTGCGGGTGCACGTGGGTCTGCGGGTGCACGTGGGTCTGCGGGTGCACGTGATCTGCAAGTACCAGTGTATTGTCTTGTTGAGTACCTGTGTATTGTTGAGTATTAGTGTAAGGAAGCTAGTTGCTAGGTAATTGGGACAGGGTATAATCCCCAATCCTCATTAAATTAATAGGTACGATGCCCGGCGGGTGTGGAGACACGACTCAGTGTACATATGGCGGCATGTATACGCTCCTTGATTATCTGATCGAGGGTGAATATTGCTGTGCAAAATGTAAGCACATTGTTTCCTTGGAAGCCCAGATTCTGAATCTAGGGAAGCACTGAGAAGACCCCCCCATACTAAAGGAGAGCCGCGGGTAGTTTTAAATGTTTTTTTTCCTTTGAAATGTCATTTTGCTGTCAGACTGTTGTAAACACGGGAAACATGCGCCTCTTTACAGGCATACTATAGACACCCCCCAGGTACGAAATTTAAAGGGATATTACACTTTTATTGTTTGACTTTAAGCATTATTAAAATCACTGCTCCTGAAAAAACGGCCGTTTTTTAAAACTTTTTTTTGCATTGATCCATCTCCCCTGGGGCAGGACCCGGGTCCCCAAACACTTTTTATGACAATAACTTGCATATAAGCCTTTAAAATTAGCACTTTTGATTATTCATGTTCGTGTCCCATAGACTTTAACGGTGTTCGCTTGTTCGAGCGAACTTTTTTCCTGTTCGCATGTTCTGGTGCGAACCGAACAGGGGGGTGTTCGGCTCATCCCTAGTCCTGAGGTAGAGATAGTCAGCATGGAACATATTCCAGAGAGTAGTATTGGGGGTATTAGTGGCAGGTTGACTAAAGCACATAAACCCAAGGGAGGTATAGTAACAAGTCCTAGTTGCAATCTCAGAACACCCAATAAAAGAATAGTATGCGACCGATCTAAACTATGTGGCATGTTCACCAATGCCAGGAGCCTGGCGGACAAGGTGGGTGAACTAGAGATGCTTTTGTACAAGGTGGATTTGGATTTTGTGGGAATTTCAGACACCTGGTTCAACTGCTCTCATGATTGTCTGACAACCATTCAAGGGTATTCCCAAATCACAATTTGGATTATCAGCAAGGATGGGAAGTGTCATCATAATGAAGGATTTTAATTATACACATATTCGTCTAAGGCTCGCTAGTTCCTAAATGTCTTGCAGGGCAATATCATGGGTCAGACGGTACACGCACCATCTAGATATAAAGCGTTACTAGATCTACTGATTACCAACAATACAGACCAGATCACGGATGTGGAAATACAGGGCAATTTAGGAAACAGCAGTCACAGGTCAATTGGCTTCAGTATAAATCACACAAATAGGAAACATAAGGGGAATACAAAGACACTGAATTTCAAAAGAGCCAACTTCTCTAAACTATGTACCTTGGTAGAAGGCATACATTGGGATAAAATCTTAGGAACAAAGAACACGGAGGAGAGATGGGTTTGCTTTAAGAGCATATTAAATAAGTGCATTAGCCAGTGCTAATGCACTTTATGGGTAATAAATTTAAAAGAGCAAACAAAAGTCCTGGATGGCTTAAATCCAATGTAAAAATGCAAATAAAAAATAATAAAGCAAAGGAGAAGGCCTTCAAAAGATACAAGGTTGATGGATCATCATCAGCATTCAGACCTTATAAAGAATGCAATAAGATATGTAAGGGTGCAATTAGGGCGGCTAAGATAGAACACGAAAGACACATAGTGGAGGAGAGCAAAAAAAAATCCCAAGAAATTCTTTAAATATTTAAGCAGTAAAAAAGGAGAACAGACCATATTGGCTTCATAAAGAATGAGGAAGGACATCTGGTTACAAAGGACGGGGAGATGGCAAAGGTATTGAATTTATTCTTCTCCTCAGTCATCATGGGGGCTTTAGTAACCAAAACTGCAGTGCTTATCTTCATGACACATCACAGGAAGCAACCTCATGGCTAACAGAGGTCAGAATTAAAATAAGACTTGGGAAACTTAACATTAATAAATCACCGGGACCGGATAGCTTGCACCTGAGGATACTTAGGGAACTCAGTCAAGTAATTACTAGACCATTGTTTCTAATTTTTACTGACAGTCTACTGACTGCAATGGTACCAGCAGATTGGAGAAAAGCCATTGTAGTACCAATATTTAAAAAGGGCCCAAAAATACATCCCTGGGAATTATAGACCAGTTATCCTAACATGAATAGTATGCAAGCTTTTGGAGGGGATGATAAGGGACTATATACAAGATTTTAGTAATGAAAACGGTATAATTAGCAGTAATCAGCATGGATTAATAAAGAATCGTTCTTGCCAAACCAATCAATTAACCTTCTATGAGAAGGTGAGTTGCCAGCTAGATAAAGGAAGGCCGTAGACGTGGTGTATCTGGATTTTGCAAAAGCATTTGACACAGTTCCCCATAAACGTTTACTGTACAAAATAAAGTCCATTGGCATGGACCATAGGGTGAGTACATGGATTGAAACCTGGCTAAAAGGGCGAGTTCAGAGGGTGGTGATAAATGGGGAATACTCAGAATGGTCAGGGGTGGGTAGTGGGGTCCCACAGGGTTCTGTGCTGGGATCAATCCTATTTAATTTATTCATAAACGACCTGGAGGATGGGGTAAGCAGTTCAATCTTTGTATTTACGGACGATACTAAGCTAAGCAGGGCAATAACTTCTCCGCAAGAGGATCTGAATAAATTAATGGGGTGAGCAACTACATGACAAATGAGGTTTAATGTAGAAAAATGTAAAGAATGCATTTGGGTGGCAAAAATATGAATGCATTCTACTCACTAGGGGGAGAACCTCTGGGAAAATGTAGGATGGAAAAGGACCTAAGGGTCCTAGGACATGCAATGCCAAGCTGCTGCTAACAAAGCAAAAAGAATATTGGTATGCACTAAAAAAGGGATTAACTCCAGGGATAAAGCGATAATTCTCCCACTATGAAAGACTCTGGTCCGGCTGCACTTGGAGTATGCTGTCCAGTTCTGGGCACCAGTCCTCAGGACGGATGTACTGGAAATGGAGCGAGTACAAAGAAGGACAACAAAGCTAATAAAGGGTCTGGAGGACATTAGTTATGAAGAAAGGTTGCGAGCACTGAACTTATTCTCTCTGGAAAAGAGACGCTTGATGGGGGGATATGATTTTACAAATACTGTACTGGTGACTAGGGATGAGCTTCGAGTTCGAGTCCAACTCATGTTCGACTCGAACATCGGCTGTTTGCCAGTTCGCCGAACAGCGAACAATTTGGGGTGTTCGCGGCAAATTCGAAAGCCGCGGTACACCCTTTCAAAGTCTATGGGAGAAATCAAAAGTGCTAATTTTAAAGGCTTATATGCATGGTATTGTCATAAAAAGTGTTTGGGAACCCGGATCCTTCCCCAGGGGACATGTATCAATGCAAAAAAAGTTTTAAAAACTGCAGTTTTTTCGGAGCAGTGATTTTAATAATGGTTAAAGTCAAACAATAAAAGTGTAATATTCCTTTAAATTTCGTACCTGGGGGGGTGTCCATAGTATGCCTGTAAAGGGGCGCATGTTTCCCATGTTTAGAACAGTCTGAAAATGGGGGGTCCCCCTAAATTTCATACCAGGCCCTTCAGGTCTGGTATGGATATTAAGGGGAACCCCGCACCAAAATTAAAAAAAAATTGGCTTGGGGTCCCCCCAAAAATATATACCAGACCCTTATCCGAACACGCAACCTGGCAGGCCGCAGGAAAATAGGAGGGGACAAGAGAGCGCCCCCCTTCCTGAACCGTACCAGGCCACATGCCCTCAACATTGGGAGGGTGCTTTGGGATACCCCCGAAAACACCTTGTCCCCATGTTGATGAGAACAAGGGCTTCATCCCCACAACCCTTGGCCGGTGGTTGTGGGGGTCTGGGGGCGGGGGGCTTATCGGACTCTGAAAGCCCCCTTTAACAAGGGGTGACCCCGCCCCCTCTGACGTCACGGGGAATTCCACAGGGAAGTCCCCATGCGTCAGAGGGGGCAGGGTCACCTGGTGGCCCCACCCTCCATGATATAAGAACAGTCAGAAGACGAGAGGCGTCACACAGCGGGAGCCTCCCTCCATGCCATCATGGATGCGGAGCGGCCCGAAAAGAAGATGAAGACAAGAAGATGAAGAGAAAAAGATGAAGAGAGTAGCGTCACACAGCAGGAGCCTTCCATCCAATCATGGATGTGGAGCGGCCCGAAAAGAAGATGAAGAGAAGAAGATGAAGAGAAGAAGATGCCGCAGAGGGAGATGCCGGACGAGACCACTGGAGAAAGAAGCAGAGGATCGGAAGAAGAAGAAGATGGAGGAAGAAACCGAAGGAAGATAGAAGAAAGAACATAGAAGATGAAAAAAAAAGAAGACTTTAAATGAAGGAATTGTCAAAAACTGTCTCTTGTCATTTTTAACATTTTTGACAGTTTTTTTGTGAAATGGTAGGGGTACATTTGTACCCCCTTACCATTTTACACAGGGGGGCCGGGATCTGGGGGTCCCCCTTGTTAAAGGGGGCTTCCAGATTCCGATAAGCCCCCCGCCCGCAGACCCCCACAACCACCGGCCAAGGGTTGTGGGGATGGGGCCCTTGTCCTCATCAACATGGGGACAAGGTGTTTTGGGGGGCTACCCCAAAGCACCCTCCAAATGTTGAGGGCATGTGGCCTGGTACGGTTCAGGAGGGGGGGCGCTCTCTCATCCCCCCTCTTTTCCTGCGGCCTGCCAGGTTGCGTGCTCAGATAAGTGTCTGGTATGGATTTTTGGGGGGACCCACGCCAATTTTTTTTTTTATTTTGGCGCGGGATTCCCCTTAAAATCCATACCAGGGTCTGGTATGAATTTTGAGGGGGACCCCTACGTCATTTTTTTTTTATTTTGGCACGGGGTTTTCCCTTAATATCCATACCAGACCTGAAGGGCCTGGTATGGAATTTAGGGGGACCCCCATGCCAGTTTTTTTTTTTTTTTGGTTCAGAGTTCCCCTGTGGGGAAATCCCATGCAGTTTTTATCAATGAACTTTTATGTGTATTGTGTATTTATGTGTACTGTTCTAAACACGGGAAACATGCGCCCCTTTACAGGCATACTATAGAAACCCCCCAGGTACGAAATTTAAAGGAATATTACAATTTTATTGTTTGACTTTAAGCATTATTAAAATCAGTGCTCCCAAAAAAACGTCAGTTTTTAAAACTTTTTTTGCATTGATACATGTCCCCTGGGGCAGGACCCAGGTCCCCAAACACTTTTTAGGACAATACCATGCAAATTAGTCTTTAAAACGAGCACTTTAGTTTTTTGAACGTTCGAGTCCCAAAGACTTCAATGGGGTTCTAACGTTTGTGCGAAGTTTTGGTCTGTTCGCAAATTCTAGTGCAAACCGAACCGGGGGGTGTTCGGCTCATCCCTACTGCTGACCCCACAATAGGATTAAAACTTTTTTGCAGAAGGGAGTTTAACAAGACACGTGGCCACTCATTTAAATTAGTGTAAAAGAGGTTTAACCATAAACTACGTATAGGGTTATTTACTGTAAGAGTGGCCAGGATGTTGTAAGATTAAAAAAACTATTAGATAAGCACCTGAACGACCACAACATACAGGGATATACAAGGTAATACTGACATATAATCACACACATAGGTTGAACTTGAAAGATTTGTGTCTTTTTTCAGCCTCACCTACTATGTAACTATGTAACTATGAGTATGATAATAAGCGCACTGGAACATTGACACTATCTCCAGCTCCCTAACTGAAAGCTCATACAGAGATATGGACAGAGAGCTGGAAGAAGAGTTTGCAGGTTCACAATCCACTGGTCATGGGTGCAATGCTTTGCTGGCTCCTGTGAAAAAAAAATGCATGTTTTTTTCCCTGCATAAATAAGTGCATTTATTATTTTTTACAAAGGTGAACTTACTCTTTAACTTATACCAGAAGAATGTGTCCACAGTTGCGTCCCTTCCTAGGGTGAAAATGCTTACTCAGTTTAGCTACAGCATTGTCCCCTGAGTTGGTCTACTAATTGCCATTCCAATGTACTGTGTGTTTCAATGTACAGTAAATTAATACAAAGAGCATACAAGATGGGCACAGTGCAGGGAGAGAAAAAAATGAAGAAAATAAGAAAAAAAAATGGTATTTCTAAAATTATAACTATACAGTCCTATTATATTTACAGTGCTCTACAAATGTACTTTAATAATATTTTATGAGGGCTTAACCACTTGATAACTGGGAACTTAAACCCCCCTCATGACCAGACCAATTATCAGCTTTCAGTGCTCTCACACTTTGAATGTCAATTACTCAGTCATGTAATACTGTACCCAAATTATTTTTTTGTCCCTTTTTTCATACAAATAGAGCTTTCATTTGGTGGTGTTTGATCACCTTTGGGTTTTTTATTTTTTGCAATATAAATGAAAAAAGAACGAAAATTTTGAAAAAAAATGCATTTTTCTTTGTTTCTGTGATAAAATTTTGCAAATTATTAATTTTTCTTCATAAATTTTGGCCACAATTTATACTGCTACATATCTTCGGTAAAAATAACCCAAATTAGTGGATATTATTGGTCTGTGTTAAAGTTAGAGAGTCTACATGCTGTGGTACAAATCATAAAAAATTGATCACACCTGATGTACATTTCTTGCGACCCTAACAAGCCAGGAACGTACAAATACCCCCCAAATGACCCCTTTTTGGAAAGTAGGTATTCCAAGGTATTTAGTAAGATGCATGGTGGGGTTTTTTATGTTGTCATTTTTTCCCACAATTCTTTGCAATATGAAGATTTTTTGTTTTTGATTTTCCACAAAATTGTCATTGTAATAGGTTATTTCTCACATAGCATGTGTATACCACAAATGACACCCCAAAATGCATTCTGCTACTCCTCCTGAGTATTACGATGCCACATGTGTGGGACTTTTTCACAGTCTAGCCACATAGAGAGGCCCAACATGCAGGAAGCACCATCACGTGTTCTAGGAGCATAAATTACACATCTAACTAGTTGACTACTTATTACACTTTTGAGGGCCCTAGAGCACAAGGACAATGACACTTGACACTGATGTGGCACTGATGACAGATGGCACTGATACGTGGCACTGATGGCACGTGACACTGATGTGACACTGATGACAGATGGCACTAATACGTGGCACTGATGACACGTGACACTGATGACAGATGGCACTAGTATGTGGCACTGATGACACGTGACACTGTTGTGGCACTGATGACAGATGGCACTAATATGTGGCACTGATGACAGATGGCACTAATATATGGCACTGATGACAGATGGCACTAATACGTGGCACTGATGACAGGTGGCACTAAAATGTGGCACTGATGACACGTGACACTGATGTGGCATTGATGACAGATGGCACTGATATGTGGCACTGATGACACGTAACACTTATCACAGATGGCATGTGACACTGACAGGTGGCACTGATGACAGATGGCACTGATACTTGGCACTGATGACACGTGACACTGATAACAGATGGCACGTGACACTGACAGGTGGCACTAGGGGCAGGTGGCACTGGAGACAGGTGGCACTGATAGGTGGCACTGGGGACAGATGGCACTGACAGGTGGCACTGGGGACAGATGGCACTGATAGGTGGCACTGGGGACAGTTGGCACTGATAGGTGGCACTGGGGACAGATGGCACTGACAGGTGGCACTGAGAACAGATGGCACTGACCATTTGGACACTTTGATCGAGTGCTAAATGTGATTGGCTATTTAGCATTTAGCCATTTAGCATGATCTGTGATTGGCTGTGTCCAAGGGACACGGCCAACACAGATTTCTTCTGATGCACACCTGAGGAGACGCGCAGGGTGGAAGTAGACAGGACGACGTCCAGGGACGCCCTCCCGGCAATTGAGCGCCGTGCTGTAGCCATCTTTCGGCTATAGCGTGGGTGAGAAGTTGCTAGTTCTGTTCTTAATTATAGGGGTAAATAATAAAGTGAAAATTTGAAACATCTAATCATATGCAGATATTTCAGGTATGTAAATTCCCCTGTGCTCAATTAGCTATATTTGAACTGACCACAATTTTACATAATTCCACGTATACAAATCAAATCCATACTCTCACATCAAGTATTTTCTTTTTTACATATATTTTAGATTTATCTTATCATACTTAATTATGATTACATTTTTTTTTAATAACATTTTATTTATTTTCAGTACAAACATTACAGAAGAGAGTAAGTACATATGTACATAGATCAATTTATAAAGTCAGTCCATAACATCTTGAGATCTTAAATAAAAGAAAGCATATGAAGAGAAACAGTTTGAGATTAGAGGTTTATGAGATAATGTACGGGAAGAGCAAAAAAATACCAGGGATATGACATATCTGTCTACTCCACAAAAGGAAGGCAAAAACAGGATAAGTTAGCAGATTCCATCAGTAGGTGTGTAGCAAAGGTCTCAACGAGGGTGTTGGGTGGAGGACATCAACCGGTATGAAGCCAATATGGAAAGGTTGTTTCTCCAGTTGTTACTGATTTGAAATTGAGAATCCATACACACTTAACAAATCCAGAAGAGCGATGGACAAATCACAGAGTATGTACCTATTCTCATGAGGCTAGTGGTGGGGGGGGGGCTTGAGTGGGAAGGAAGGAAAAAATGAGAAAAAAAAGTAGAGAAAGACAAAGAGTAGGGCTGGGTGTGGGCAGGGGGTTCACCCCCGGAACCCAGCGTCTGCAGGGTCCTTAATCAAGAGAAGACGGTTTGGAAGTGTGGAAGGTCCACAAAGAGTATCCAAATAGACCACGTGGCCAAGTAGGCAAAGAATTTGTCATGATATTGTTCTACCAGTTACTCTAAACGCTGTATATGGGTGAGTTCAGGAATCCATTCTGCAGTCATGGGGGCATCCACTGATTTCCAATGCCTGGCAATTGCATTCCTGGCTGAAGAAATGCAGTAGTCTTTTTTGGCTAAGGAGAGTTCCCAGAAGTAAGGAGAAGAGAGCGATGGATGGGGACATAGGAATATGGGTATCTGCAACAGCTTTCGTAGATGCAGAAAATGCAGGACCAAAAACCATGTATGGATTTCCATTTCCACCAGATATGTAGCATGGATCCCTGCAGGTGACCACATCTCCAGCAGTTTAGTGGGATGGTTTTGTACATTTTATGAAGCAATGTTGGGTAACAGTACCACTGCGTTTGTATATTGTAGCTTTTTTCTTGCACCGCCACAGAAATACAGGATTTGTTCATAATGGTAAAGATCTTGGCAAGGACGGCACTATGAGAATTCAGTGCACAGCTCCCTTTCCCATTCTTTAATATAGTATGGAGGGCCCAAATGAGAATGGTTTAAAAGAATGGCATAGATTTGTGCAATAGGATGAGTGGGTTGCTCACCCTGTAAACAAAGGTGTTCAAGGTAAATTCTGTGTCAAGAATGGCCATTCGAAAAAGAGAGGTGACAAAGTCAATTAGTAATATTGCCACCACTGGCCAGGGGCATGGGGTAGATTTAATAGCATGTGGTTAGTGGTTGCAATCTATTACGGTGCAAGGCTAACCAGATGAGTGAAATGTTGTCTCAAATTCACCCAAGGAAACCTAGAACTGCTATTCCCATGGCGAAAATGAGGTTGCCTAAAATTTGGCTCATAGGGCCTATATGTGTAGAAAAACACGGGCCTTTAACAGGGAATTCCAAGATCTAAGAAGATGGGGGAGACAGAATGACATGGTTGCCACTTTTGGATGGAGACATCCAAAGGAGTGCTAATGGTGAAATAGACATGAGTGATTTTTTGATAGTCACCCAGCGTTTGAGTCATGGAAAATCAGATCTATGGTAATATTCTAGATGCAGCAGGCCTAAGCCTCCATCCGGTTTTCTGCATGTTAATATATTGTAGAGGAGTCTCAGACAGGATCTAGCTCATACATATTGGAGAAGAGCAGGCCTCCTAGTGGAAAAGAAAGAAGGTGGGATGTATATTGAGATAGTCTGAAACAGATAAAGAAAATGAGGTAGCATTTCCATCTTGAAGATGGCACAACAAAGCCAGGAGTGTTGGAGTTTGGACTTCCTTAAACCAGGTCAAGGAGGTCCATAAAAAGGTGGGGATTTGAGTTTGTAGAAGCCCTGTAAGTTCCCTAGGATGTGGACAACGAGGCAGCACATGGACTTTGTAGCCCAACGGAACGGGAAACACCTCAACAATGATTAAATCTCTTTCGGAGGCAAGGTGATGTTGAGTGCTGTAGATTTGTAGGCATTAACTTTAAAAATACTGAGATCGTGGAACAAGGCAAACTCCCGAAGAAGAAAAGGGGGTGCCATCCTTAGGTTGGACATGAACAACTGATGGTTGTGACAAACCCAACTGGGACAGGGGTTTTGGGTCTTTTATAGGGGACAAGGGGCTAGTCTTCTACCCACTGATAATGGCCCATGGAGGAGAGTGGGGATTTTGTCTGCTTCTCCTGATTTGCATGGAAAAGAGCACAGTTCAACAATTGATCACATGGAGAAAGGAAATCGTTCTTTAATGATGGACAATAACGTGATAAACACTGAGAGCCGAAGTGGATGCAAAAGTGTAATATTAATCTTGTACAGGTTAATGGTCAGAGTAAATATGGTGGCCCTCCTGTAGACTGGGTTGGAGAATCTCCTCCACTTGGGACACAAATATTTATCAAAAATATCCCTCAAGAAATATATGAAGATGAATTAATTCCAAATTTTCAGACTGCTGGTGCATTGTATGAATTTTGTCTTATGCTCAGTGCTGTCTCTTGGCCTAGGCTAACAAAGCCCAGGCCTAGGGTGGCACTTTGCGGGGGGGGGCAAAAAAGCCACCCCCGCAGGAAAAAAGCGCCCAACCCATCCTATTGCGTCCTGCCTCGCACGGCCGCCTCCCGCACATACACAGTCCCCAGAGGCCGGCGGCTTTCTGGGCAGTATGGAGTGTGCCTAGCAAGGTGGGGGGAGGGACTAGCGCCCCCATTGAGGGGTTGGTGACTGACCATTCAACTGGCGGTGGTGGAGCCTAATGCTCTGCCTACCCTCCTCCTTTGGCATCCTTAGACATTGCAACTCCTCCCCAGGGGTGGGGTCTGTCTGTGTCCAGAGGAGGAGGTGGGGAACACCCAGGCAGTGGTGATGCTATGGGGTTGGAATGCACCTGGGTGACACCATCCAGGAAGCAGTTGTAATGGTGCTGTCGAGTCCCCCATCAGTGTAGTGGTGACAGTGTGCTGCTTCTCAGGAGAACTCAGCAGCGGCACTGTAATAGGGGAGAGGAAAGCTGTGGGCTGTTGGAAGGTTCCCCCGCTCGCCCCCCATTTCCTGTCCGTAGGATAAGAGAGAGGGCTGTTTTTAGATTCATCACCCAGCTTCCTACCTGTTTTTTCCCCCTCCCCATTGGCCACAGCAAAGGCCAATCAAAAGAGACTAGGGGAGCATCATGGAACATGTAGTTCCAGAAGATTGGCGGCCCCATTGTTCTCCAGAGGGAGCCAGCTACACTCTGCTGCATGCACTCTGCTGGGGAAAGAGAGAGAGATCCCGGGAACAAGCTGAGGGAGTGCCACACTATAGCAGCCAGTTACAGGAGACAGGAAAAAGAAGAAATGACTGTGTTGGGGAAACCCTGAGAGAACGCCACGCTGCCCAGTGCCACCAGGGAGAGTGCCACCCTGCCCAGCACCACCAGAGGGAGCCCCACACTGCCCAGCGCTACCAGAGAGAGTGCCACGCTGCTCAGCACCACCAGAGAGAGTGCCACAATGCACAGCACCACCAAAGAGAGAGCCACACTGCCCAGCGCCACTAGAGAGCACCACCAGAGAGAGCGCCACATTAACCAGAACCACCAGAGAGAGCACCACGCTGCCCAGCACCACCAGAGAGATCACCACGCTGCCCAGCGCCACCAGAAAGAATGCCACGCTGCCCAGCGCCACCAGAGAAAGCCCCATGCTGCCCAGCACCACCAGAGAGAGTGTCATGCTGCCCAGCACCACCGGAGAGAGTGCCACATTGCCCAGCAACATTAGAGAGCACCACCAGAGAGAGCGCCACACTTCCCAGCGCCACCAGAGAGAGTGCTACACAAACCAGGGTGAGCGAACATCCAGCCAGAGAGATCACTGCTGCTGTTTCGCTGGGTCTGGTAAGAGGGCCTGTCGCCCATGATGCACTACTGATCCTAGGGGCTGAGGGAGAGGGGGGTGACACCATGTTTTACCACACCAGGTGACATTCGATCTTCCCATAGAAGAGAGCAGGGCTCTGACAGGTCCGTCTCAGCAGAGTGAGAGGAGATGAACCTGTCATCCGCCTGCTCAGCGGGGATGAATGGAGTGATCCCCGCTGAGCTAGCGGAGTCCGTCAAAACGTGGTGTGAGTAACTCTTAAGGCTTGGCTAGTGGCTCAGGACTTGAAATTCTGAGGCCTGCATACATTGTACATTCACATCGGTCCCTGCCCTCAAGGAGATTACAAGTAGGCACTTGGTACCCACTTTTAATGTACAGAGAGGAAGAGATGGAGCTCTAAGAAGAAAAGGTGGAGCCTAAAGAGGAAGGGGTGTGGTTTACAGATGACCGGGTGGGTCTTAAATAGAAAGGGGTGTGGCCTTGATAGGAAGGGGTGGGTCATATTTAAATTAGGGGGTGCACGAGTTTAGTCAGGCCTAGGGCAGCATAAAACCTAAATACACCACTGCTTATGATGACTTTTATAGTGGACAGACAGCATGTGTAATGTACTTTGTGTATCTGTGGGCTTGGTGCCGGAGAGTCTGGGGTGAGGTGGGATCCCTGATTAATCAAAGCATTGTCTGGGTGTCTGTCTGTTGAATAGCTTACTGTTAATTACATCGCTGTTAGCTTTAATTGTGAATTGCTGTTTGAAGTTATATATCCCCAAGAGGGTAATATCCTCCTGGGGGTTATAAAGTATGTGTCTGAGTTTTAATAAAGAATCATTCCTTTGGTTTTTACCTCAACATCTTGTCTGTGTATGAGGCTTGGGGTAAAGGGCTGATATTAGCTATCGCTCTGCTGGAAGGGTTTGGATTGCAGGAGGCACTGTTTGGGGGAAGCACCCAGGTGGGGTGCCAGGCGGTCCATCACACTTGGTGGCAGCCGTGGGATGCTTCCTGCAGTATGGAACATGCAAATCACCACCAGGATTTGAGCATTAGGTAGCATAAGAGGAGAGGTACAGATACCAGCCGCCATGGAAGAGGAATTAGGAGGAGGCTGCAAGAGATGCGGATGCAGAACCAGGGACCAGTGTCCAGTGCAGGTCCTGCCGGGATGGTATGATTTCATCCACTGGCAACTCTGGAAGGAAGCGGTAGACAGTAAGAAATGCACCAGGGAAGATTTCTCCCCTCCATCCAGGAAAAGTACTGGTCCCAGTATGAAGTGTGGGTGCTGTTATTGGGGGACAACCACACAAGGTGTGTACAGCTAAGTTAAGCAGGCAGAGATGTGGCTGGACAAGAGCTACAGAGCCCTCTGCTGGTATGTAGCCCAAATGTGCCCATGGACAACAGATGACAGCCCGATGGAAGGCTTTGGTTATGGGGGCCTGGGGCTGATGTATGAGAGGCTGTCCAAGAACTCTGACTTTAGGAGAGATCTGGATTGGTGTTTGGAGGAAATCATGGAGTGCAAAGATCAGATGCTTAACTTCTCAGAAGTGCTTTGGGCACAGGAAGATTTGGAGTTTCTAGCTATTCAGGAAAGGGAGCTGGAGATCACCTATAGACAGCTGCTAGAATCTGCTCAGCAGCTGGGTTTGGCTCCCTTTGCTTGGGACTATCGGGAAGTACCAGCTGACAGCTCTGAAATGCCAGTTGAAGTGTTGGCAGTGGGGCAGAGTAATAGTGTGCTTTGCCCACTTCCACCTGCAGCAATGGAAGCAGAGCTGTTATGGCAGATGAAGTAAATGTTGACTCCCCTTGATGAACCTATTGACAAACCATGATGAGCATAGCTGGAGGAATGTGTCTGTCCAGCCTCCAAATGAGGGTATGGAAAATGGAGTAGACAGCTCATCTCCCCAGCGTTAGTTCAGGGACCTGGGAAAGGAGATAGTGAACCTCTATCCCCAGCCAACAGCTCCAGAGACTGGGGATTTAATATACTTTTCTGCTGAGGAGGAAAACCCAGTAAGCCTCCAGCAGAAAAGCTGGCATCAGGGCAGAACATCGCTGAGCTCTGCCAAGCACCTTCAGCAGCTCTGGGGAACCAAGGAGAGGAGATGGGGACCCTCTATCCCCCACCACCAGCTCCAGAGACTGGGGCTTTAATAGACTTTTTTGCTGAGGAGGGACAACCCAGTGAGCCTCCAGCAGAGGAGCTGGCATCAAGGCAGAGCACTGCTGACCTCTGCCTATAACATTCTGTGGCCCTGGAATTGTGTGAGGCCACAAAATTTTTATTTTGCGTCCCAATGAAGAAGTATCAGGGCAGAGCACAACTGACCTCTGCCCAGCACCCACAGCACATCTGGAACTCCAGGGAGCCAGGGTGGGAGCCAGGGTGGGCAGCCCTTATCCCCTACAGCGGGCTTATGCAGAGAAGCTTGAACTCCCAGCTGAAGCGCTGCCAACCAGACAAAGCATCCAAGACACACCTGTAGCACCCTGGGGGCCCAGGGTGAGAAGGTGGTAGTTCTTCTTCCCATAGCAGCAGACCAGGATACCGGGAGAGAAGGAAGAGTAGGTGGTCATACTCACTATGCCACGGCAGCCAGAGGAAACTGTCTTCCCTCACCAGCAAGCATGCACCTGGAAGACAGTAGCAGAGAAATGTCTTCCCAGCAGCTGGATGAGAGTACAGGAGATGGAACAGCTGGCTCATCTCCCCAGCAGCAGGTCAAGGACCCAGGGGAGGAGAAAACCGTCTTCACTCCCCAGTGGTAGATCCACAGTCAGGGAGAGGAGGTGGTCATCCTCCCTCCCCAGCAGCAGATCCACAGTCTGGGAGTGGAGGAAGCCAGCCTCCCTCCCCAATAGAAAGGGGCAAACTGTTTAGGCTGAGCATTGGTTTGGCCCCGAACAGTGCCTGTTTGGGTGTTTACCAAGCACCCGAATTTTCAGGGCGATCATCTGAACGTTCGCCCGCTGAGCACACAGTGAATAGCTGCCGGTTGTTAAGGAGTGAGCCAGGAAGCTGGCCACTACATCCTTTAAAACAAATGAGTCATCAGCTGTCAATGAGCTTCCCCGCTGACAGCTGAATAAAAAAAAACTTGAAAAAAAACAATGTAGGAGTCCCCCTACAATCTATACCACACCTTTTGGGTCTGGTATGGATTTTAAGGGGAACCCGACACTAAAACATTTTTTTTAAATGGAGTGGGGTCCCCCCCCCACAATCCATACCAGACCCATAGGTCTGGAATGAATTTTGAGGTGAACCCTCACACCAAAATCCCCAAAAATTATATTAGACCCTTACCCGAGCATGCAGCCTGGCAGAACAGGAAAAGGGGGGATGAGCGAGCATCTCCTCCTCCTGAACCATACCAGGCCACATGCCCTCAACTTGGGGGGTGCTTTGGGGCAGGGGGCTCTGACCCCCACCCCAAAGCACCTTGTCCCCATGTTGATTGGGACATGGGCCTCGACAAAGGCTCCCGCTGACTGCCTGCTCTGCCATCTGACAGTTCCTAAATAGGTAAGGGGCAGTGTCACCTGGTGGCACCACCCCCCTTGTGATGTCACTGACCAGTGCATGCTGGGTCATGACCCCCACTGCCCAGGGTTGTCAGGAAGATACCCTTGTCCCCATCAATTTGGGGAAAAAGTGCTTTGGGGTGGGGGGGGTCAGAGCTCCCTACCCCAAAGCCCCCCATGTTGGGGGCATGTGGCCTAATATGATTCAGGAGGGGGGCCGCTCGTTCGTCCTTCCTCCTTTCCTGTCCTGCCAGGCTGCATGCTCAGATAAGGGTCTGGTATGGATATTGGGGGGACCCCAAGCTGTTTTTTTTTATCTTGGCATGGGGTTCCCCTAAAATTCATACCTGACCTAAAGGGCCTGGTATGGATTGGGGGGGACCCCACGCAGTTTTTTTTCACTTTTTTTCTATTGCCGGCAATGTTTTTTTTTTCATTCAGCTGTCAGCGAGGAAGCCCGTTGATGACTCATCCTTTGTTAAGGATGCAGCGGCTGGCTTCCTGGCCCACTACTTAACAACCGGCTATGTAGTATGCAGCGCGCAGTGCACTGTGGGGCACTCGGTGGCCAAACATCCTGCCGAGGGGTCTGCAAATTCGGGTGTTCACCGAATGGGCGAACAGGAGATGTTTGGGCCAAACTTTTGCTCGGCTCGAACTATTCGCCCAACTCTAGTTGCAGGGAGGCTAGGGTGGACTTAAGTCTGTTAAAATGGGGCCAAGAAATTGAGGATTTACCAGATGAGGCATCCAAGTGAGGGTTAAATACCAAATTAAGGTTACCCCCCCAAAGACCACTAGGCCTTCGACCACTAGGCCTTAGACCACTAGGCCTTCCATAAATTCTGTAAGGCAGTCAAGCAAAGAGGTAATCTAGCTTGTCATTGATTAGGAAGATATGCATACATAGTTGAAGGTGTGGCCTTATAGTGTGTATTTCACAAAAAGAAAGCAACCTTGAGGATCAACAAAGTCAGCCAGGAAAGTAAAATGGATAAGTGGATGCCTACTGTGACTCCCAGGGATTTATGTAGTAGATTATTACTGGGGTACCATGCAGTATCTTGTAATAGCATTTGGAAAGAACTGGAGCTTGTTGTGCTTTGAAATGCATTTCCTTGAAGAATAGGACATGCGCACATTGTTTATGCAGATTGTACAATATCTGGGAACATCTATTTGGACTGTTAAGGCCTCTTACATTGAGGGAGCCAAACCGAAGAGTCGCCATAAACACCGATCGGGGGGGAGTCAATATGATTATATGTCTGAAGGGGCAGGTTCCCCAGCCAGCACCTGGACTGAAGCAAGAGCAAAGAAAAGAGGGGAGAGAGAGAAGGGTAAAGAAGAGAGGGAAAGAGGCAGACAAAAAATAGCAGGGAGTCGAGTAGAGTAGATGCTCCATAACCAAGTTCTGGAGATCTTGAGATTTATACCAGACCCTCATCAAGGAAAATGGTCTGGTATATATTTTAGAGTGAACCCTGCCCTGCTAGGCTTTCTCTATTTTTTTCACCTGATCCAGTCAAGAAGTCTGTTGTTTTGCAACAGAACAAGCTTTTTAATAAATGTATCAGTTTACAGGGATGAGAACCATTTATCAATGACAGGGGTGCTAGTTGACTAGTCTTTATTTATTAATGTAAAACCTTTATCCCAACAGAAAAAAAAAAATGTTGCTGTAACTGCTTGGGTGACTGCAGCGTGAGCTGGAGTTTAGCTTCAGTTTGTTAGTGTATCTAAGTCTGTTAGTCCATGCAATGTTCTCCTCCTCTTGACTGACAATGCTGCTGTCTGGTATGAGTTTTGGAGGGGACCCCATGCATTTTGTATGTGTCAACCATCATTCCTGTCCCTTTATTTACATTCAGCTGTAATCCCCAGCTGACAGATGAGTGGGCCCGGAGAGGATATGTCACTGGTCGCTAACCAGTTTGAGCGAGAAACTGGCACATTTAACAGCGGCAGTGTTACTACTGTTAAATGTTTCACTTGCTGCTACAGCCTGGGATTTAACTCAATTGAACACCCCATTTATTTAAGTAATTTTCCTGACATTGATTATATAGAATTTGGATCAAACATGGGTCCCAAAGCGTATCCCTACATGTGGCCAATGCCTTTGAAGGAATGATATCATCAATAACTGGACAGCGAAAAAAAATAATTAACATAACATACTTTACCAAATCTGAATACTCGGGGCAAATAAATGTTCACCACAGACCATGATTTAACGACATATGAATCTGCCAAGTAAATTGGTAAATTGGTCAAAAGGATCCCTTACTAGTTACCAGCTTTTGCTGTAGCTCACATTGGGGGTAATACTATGCTTGTTTTTATATCATAGATGATGCAAATGGAGGAAAGAAACTCCACACTGAATAAAGCAGAGCTGGAAACTAAGCAAATAGATCCTTCCATTGGACACCCTCAATGATAAAGTAAACCAAAGGAAAATTGACAATTCTCATACTTACAAAACTGTATTACTAACTAGAAAACACACTCTTGGTACCAAAGACATGCACAGTAGTTTTAACATGTTATCATTAGGGCTAATTCTAAAAAAGCTGAAAAAAAATTGCCCATAGCAATGATTTATATTCTGACCTTTATTTTCTAGTTAATGTTATGGAATGGAAACAAATACATTTCCGTTTTTTGTGCTATAGCCTAGTTATTCAGTGTCAGATATTTATGTAGGTTACATAGCCTTTTATAAAAATGTTCAGTATCTTATTTACAACATGGTGTGCATTGGACAAAATTAATGTTCTTGAAAAGGAAAAAACTTTGTTTTAGCTTGATTTTAAAGAGCAACTCTATAAATAAGAGAATTCCTTGTAATGAGCTGAGGACATGAGTTAATTGGGTCTTCTCTGTTGTCTTAAACTCTAGCAGGGAAATCTTCCCCCGAATCCAGCAACCCATAACCCAACTAAAAAAACATTGGGGAGGATTTACTAAAACTGGAGCATGCAAAATCTGGTGCAGCTCTGCATAGAAGTCAATCAGCTTTCAGGTTTTATTGTCAAAGCTTAATTGAACAGGCTTAGAACAAGTTAGAAGATAATTGCCTACAGTGCCCAGCTGCGCTAGAATCTGAGTGAACCAGTTTTAGTAAATCTCTCCCATTGCAGTTGTTGTCACTAGCTTTAGCTGTCAAATAGGCCTATGGCTCTAGAAGGTGCAGACATTTTTCTAAAAATGAATGCAAAAATAAAATAGAACTTTAGACAGAGAAGTGATATTACATAGTAGAATTCATATTGTAGCATATATGTTCCTAAACCATCTCCCTACCGCGCTATTGCCTACAGTATATATGGCTACAGTGTCCCTCTCTAGTTCTAGGAGGGCGTCCCTGGATGTCATCCCGAGGACGTGCTTGCTGCATGCCCACTGGGGTGTACATTGGGAAGTGCCTGTGATCTCTGTGTGCCTCAGACACAGCGGATTACAGATCGGGGTAAAGGGCCAATCACATCAGCCTTTTACCGTGTGATCAGATGTGTCCAATCACAGCTCACACAGATATAAACAGATTTGCCGGTTATCGATTTCCTTTCCTCACACAGAGACAGTGTGTGAGGAAAGAAGAGCCAATCTGTCAGGGCACAGTGAGTACATTATTTACACTAATAATCAGGGCACTAATCATCGGTGCCCTGATTATCAGTGCAGCCCCATCAGTGCCAATCAGTGCAGCTTATCTGTGCCCATCAGTGCCGTCTCATCAGTGCAGTCTCCTCAGTGTCTCCTCACCAGTGCCCATCGGTGCAGTTTATCAGTGTCCATCAGTGCCGCCCCATCAGTGTCCATCAGTTCCACCTCATTAGTACAGCCACAGCAGTGTCCAAAAGTGCACATCAGTGCAGGCTCATCAGTGCAGAAAACATCAGTGAAGGAGAAAAATCACTTGCAAAATTTTATAATAGAAACTAAGAAATAATTAGAAAAAATGTCAGTCTTTTTTCATTTATTTAGCAAAAAATAAAAATCCCAGTGGTAATTAAATACCACCAAATGAAAGCTCTATCTGTCTAAAAAAAAATGGTAAAAATGTCATATGGATACAATGTCGAATGACCGTGCAATTGTCATTCAAAGTGTCACAGCGCTGAAAGCTGAAAATTGGCCTGGGCAGGGAGAGGGTGAAAGTGCTCCTTACTGAGGTGGTTAACATTCAAATAGATATTTAAGTAATTCAAACCAACTGTAAAATTTCACACCATCAGCTTAATTTAATTTATAAAGCACACAATTATCATGAGTATTCAGATAAATCTGTAGCCTGCTGAGAATAAATAGAAACAGCTACTCTACATTTAGAAGTCGTCATTAGGTTGACTCTCCTGAGCACATTTATACTATCTCATTATGCATGAAAACAGCAGTGATGCTACAAGCATATTTCAGCCTGTGGTGCTGTACTTCAATTACACAATCTGTGTGAGGGTATCTTTATATCAAAAAAATCTGTAAATTTGCAAAAAATAATTATTTAATAGGATACAGGGAAACAGAAAATGGTCCAGTATACTGATAATGTTTTAAAAGTTTTTCTCTTTTAGTTATGGATAGTGTGAAGAAGAGTTAAATTGTCTGCAGCCACTGGCTGTGTCTCTGCTAGGGAGATTTCTGTTCATTCCCTATGTGTTTAACAGGGCAGGAGATAAGTGAATGTCACCGTAAAGTGGTTCTAAAGGTTGAAGGTTTTTTTTACCTTAATGCATTCCGTGTATTAAGATGAAAAACCTTCTGTGTGCAGGTCAGCCCCCCTCATACTTACCTGAGCCCTATGTCGACCCAGCACTGTGCACGAGAGCAGCATAGCTGCTCTCTCTCTCTTCATAGGCTCAGCCATTGGATCCTGCTGCAGTCATTTACAGACAGTGACAGGGGAGCAGGGGGCAGGGCCAAGCTGCACTGTGTGTCAATGGACACACAGAGCGTGACTTGGGAGCAAGCCTACATGATTGCCTCCATAAGAAGCAGAAACAGGGGGAGGGGGGCACGAGTGCCAGCAGGGGACCTGAGAAGAGAAGGATCGGGGCTGCTCTGTGCAAAACCTTTGCACAGAGCAGGTAAATATGACATGTTTGTTATTTTTTTTAAATGTATACCTTTACAATCACTTTAAAGCATAACTTTGGTCAAAACTTAAAATTATATTATCATAACCACATTGCATTTCAATTATTTCTAGTCTACTCCTATTAATCTGCAGTCTAAAAACTTTGTGAAGAATCCTGCGCATTCACTTCCTTGAATTATGTGAGGCAGCAAGGTACCATGTACATGTACATATGTAGTCCTAAGAAATGGACAGTAATCAGCAGAGCAGAAGCTGTAAAGCATGCAGGGAATTCAGAAAGTTCTGAACATCAAAACATACGATTTTATAATTTACATTAAATCATAAATAAGTATTAACAGTAATGAGATACAGAAGCCTCAACAGCTTTAGAAGTCAAACATGTGTTACCCTTATCAACAAATGTATTCCATATATACAGTATATGTTATAATTACATTATAATGATGTAACATGTTAATGGCTAAAGTAATAACATTTTATTTGTCCAAATTTAGTATCACAGATATGAGCGTATGAAGAAGGTTGTGATCCTTGCATATTTCGACAGAACAGTCCTATAGCAAGTATTTGTTACAAAATCAGACCGGGTTGGCATAAAGACTGCCTAAGCATAAAATTTGTCAAAAGAATTAAGAAAGCTATGGAAAAAGATGACCACCAGACAGGCAGCAACAAATTATGTCAACAAATTTCATTGTACCTACATTTTTTTGTATTATTATTCACCTTTAAAACTTAAAAAAAAAAAATTATATAAAAAAAAGAATATGTATGATGTGAATAATGATTTTCTTTAACATTAACAGCAATAAAACCTGACACATTCCCACTATTTATTATTCATTTTTCCCAGTCAACTTAAAAACAAAAATTAATAACTATGCTATACTATCAACCACCTTTTTATTCTAAAAGGAAAAATTTGCGCTAGGTGTGAATTGTTGTAAAAAATATAAATCTATGAAAAAAAATATATATATTGTGCTCAAGTGTACAAAAAATAAATCTATGAAGAAATATCCTGCAGCTATGCGCTATAACCCTGATAGGGGGCACCACTAAGAATATATATATAAAGAGCACAGCGCTGGATTTGAATATACAGTGAAAGATATACAGTGAAAAATATTTAAGCAGTGAAAAATATTTTGTTATGTGCAAATAAAACTGTGCATATTAATCACCAAAATAATGTCCATGAATTAAACACAAAATATAATTATATGATTAAACGTCCATGAAGCACGTGAAACACCACTCTGGATATCTGACTTCCACCGCTGTGAGACCCGTCACCAGAAAGATTGAAGGCTTACCGGACCGCCTTTTAAAAAAGGCATGAATCAATCACCGCTGTGGATGCTATCCCTCTCATGGATGGATCCTGCTGTGAAGCACTAGATGGTTGATCTCAAATCAGTCAGCCATGGAGGAGCGCCAATCCCAGTGGTATAGATATCCAAAAAGAAAGGGAGAAATGCTCCGATGGTGTAGTAAATTATTGGTTCCTTTATTAAAATGTCATGAAGGCGTTCAACAATACAAAAATCCTTGCAAGGAGTGATAAAACAATTCCGGTAGAAAATGAAAGTCCGCGCATGCGCAGTCCGTGCGTACGTGTCTACGTACGAAAACAAGGTCTTGTGGCACTTGTGGTGATGCTTCAGCTGTCTCCAACCTCCGGTAATTAGATAACGAAAGGCTGAGTGTCCTCGCTTTGCCGCTCGGGTATTTAAAGCGCATGCGTGGACGTGTAGGCGTGCCCCTGATGATGTCATTTCTGACGAAACGGCCGTAGGGTAGACACGTACGCACGGACTGCGCATGCGCGGACTTTCATTTTCTACCGGAATTGTTTTATCACTCCTTGCAAGGATTTTTGTATTGTTGAACGCCTTCATGGCATTTTAATAAAGGAACCAATAATTTACTACACCATCGGAGCATTTCTCCCTTTCTTTTTGGATATCTATACCACTGGGATTGGCGCTCCTCCATGGCTGACTGATTTGAGATCAACCATCTAGTGCTTCACAGCAGGATCCATCCATGAGAGGGATAGCATCCACAGCGGTGATTGATTCATGCCTTTTTTAAAAGGCGGTCCGGTAAGCCTTCAATCTTTCTGGTGACGGGTCTCACAGCGGTGGAAATCAGATATCCAGAGTGGTGTTTCACGTGCTTCATGGACGTTTAATCATATAATTATATTTTGTGTTTAATTCATGGACATTATTTTGGTGATTAATATGCACAGTTTTATTTGCACATAACAAAATATTTTTCACTGCTTAAATATTTTTCACTGTATATCTTTCACTGTATATTCAAATCCAGCGCTGCGCTCTTTATATATATCAACCACCTTTGCCTCATGGTTAAATGCCCATTTAGTCTAGAACTAATTCTAGTAAATTTGCAGTACAGGAACAGGAACCCACCAAAATGGTAATTGGTATTGCTGGGAGGAGTTGGGCCTTAAGGCATCATTCTAAGCTCCATAAAGACAAAAGACACTTCACGTCAGACTTGTGAAGCTTCATCAATGACTTTAACAATAGTGTACTGAAACAGTGATGATTTATTTCTACAAAGGATTTTTACTACACATGGAAATACACATGTAAAAGTGCACGACAGTATTGAAAAGATACTTCCAGAGACAGGGCAACCATGTATATATTCAGATGAAAAATAGGCATGTGAAAAGATTCCAGTATAAAAAAGCCTGAAAAAAAAAACGGATCTACAGATCAATTTTATTATGTGCTTTGTTAAGGCAATCAATGCACTTTAAATAAGGTATTATTGAGCTTCAATGTGCATTCACATACAATGCTGAAGTGCATTGGTTGATTGTTTTTTATGTAGTAATGAGTGAATGTGTTTGGGTTGGATTCATAAGCTGTTTTATCAAAATCGCTGTAAATTCCATAAAGTGCAAACTTTAATCTGATCCCCATCAGGGCTGGACTGGGACAAAAATGTGGCCCTGGACTTCATCCAGACCGGCCCAGAGCACAACACATCAGGGTACGGTACATCAGGGCACAGCACATCAGGCCACATCAGGGTACAGGGCACATCACATCAGGGCACAAGGCACATCAGGGTACAGCACACCAGTGCACAGCACATCAGGGTACAGCACACCAGTGCACAGCACATCAGGGTACAGCACACCAGGCCACATCAGGGTACAGGGCACAGCAACTCAGGGTACAGAGCCCAGCACATCAGTGTATAGGGCACATCAGGGCACAACACATCAGGGTACAGAGCACAGCACATCAGCATATAGGGCACATCAGGGCACAACACCTCAGGGTACAGAGCCCAGCACATTAGCGTATAGGGCACATCTGGGCACAACACATCAGGGTACAAAGCCCAGCACATCAGCATACAGGGCACAGCACATCAGGACACAGCACATCAGGACACAGCACATCAGGGTACAGCACATCAGGGTACAGGACATCAAGGTACAGCACATCAGGGCACAGCACATCAGGACACAGCACATCAGGGCACAGCACATCAGGACACAGTACATCAGGACACAGCACATCAGGGTACAGCACATCAGGACACAGCACATCAGGGTACAGCACATCAGGGTACAGCACATCAGGGCACAGGACATCAGGGCACAGGACATCAGGGCACAGCACATCAGGGCACAGGTCACAGTACATCAGGGCACAGCACATCAGGGTACAGAGCCCAGCACATCAGCGTACAGGGCACAGCACATCAGGGCACGTCAGGGCACAGTACATCGGGGTACAGGACACACCACATCAAGGCACATCACATCAGGGTACAGGGCACAGCACATCAAGGTATAGCAAATCAGGCACAGCACATCAGGGTACAGGACATCAGGGCACATGACATTGAGGCACAGGACATTAGGGCACAGCACATCGGGGCACATCAGGGCACGGGGCACCGGGCCACAAGGCACATCAGGTCACAGGGCACATCAGGGCATAGGAGATCGGGGCACAGCACATCAGGGCATGGGGCACATCAGGGCACATAGCACATCAGGGCACATCGGGGCATAGAGCACATCAGGGCACATAGCACATCAGGCCACGGGGCACATCAGGGCACATTATGGCACATCAGGGCACATGGCACATTATGGGGCACATCAGGGCAAATTATGGGGCACATCAGGGCACAGGGCACATCAGGGCACATAGCACATCAGGGCACGGGGCACATCAGGGCACATTATGGCACATCAGGGCACATGGCACATTATGGGGCACATCAGGGCACATTATGGGGCACATCGGGGCACATAGCACATCAGGGCATGGGGCACGTCAGGGCACATAGCACATCAGGGCACGGGGCACAGGACATAGGGCCACAAGGCACATCAGGTCACGGGGCACATCAGGGCATAGGACATCGGGGCACAATACATCATGGCACGGGGCACATCAGGGCACATAGCACATCAGGGCACATCAGGGCATATAGCACATCAGGGCACATAGCACATCAGGGCACGGGGCACAGGACATAGGGCCACAAGGCACATCAGGTCACGGGGCACATCAGGGCATAGGACATCGGGGCACAATACATCATGGCACGGGGCACATCAGGGCACATAGCACATCAGGGCACATCAGGGCATATAGCACATCAGGGCACATAGCACATCAGGGCACGGGGCATATCAGGGCACATTATGGCACATCAGGGCACATAGCACATCAGGTCACATAGCACATCAGGGCACATAGCACATCAGGGCACGGGGCATATCAGGGCACATTTTGGCACATCAGGGCACATGGCACATTATGGGGCACATCGGGGCACATAGCACATCAGGGCATATAGCACATCAGGCACGGGGCACGTCAGGACACATAGCACATCAGGGCAAGGGGCACATCAGGGCACGTGGCACATTATGGCAGATCAGGGCACATGGCACATTATGGGGCACATCAGGGCACATTATGGGGCACATCGGGCACCTAGTACATCAGGGCATGGGGCACGTCAGGGCACATAGCACATCAGGGCACGGGGCACATCAGGGCACATTATGGCACATCAAGGCACATGGCACATTATGGGGCACATCAGGGCACATTATGGGGCACATCGGGGCACATAGCACATCAGGGCACATAGCACATCGCACATGGCACATCAGGGCATGGGGCACATCAGGCCACATGGTACATTAGGGCACAGGGCACATAGCACATCAGGGCATGGGGCACATCAGGGGGCACATGATCAGGGCACATGATGGGGCACATTATAGGGCACATCAGGGGGCACATGATCAGGGCACATGATGGGGCACATTATATGGCACATCATCAGGGCACATGATGGGGGAAAACAGCATCTTACTAGTCAGTATGCTGAGTAGCGCAGGAAGCATGTGTAGTAAGTTCTCTCTCTCATGTCACACACGGCTACTCCCCGGCGGCCCCTCCTCTCTTCTCGTCTATCCCAGATGATCTTATAAGCCCATGGGGATAGACGAGAAGAGAGGAGGGGCCGCCGGGGAGCAGCCGCGCGTGACATGAGAGAGAGAGAACTTACTACACACGCTTCCTGCGCTACTCTACATACTGGCTAATGTCGATCTACCCTTCAGGCGACAGCTGTCGCGGTTCATGGGTAGATCGCCGCGCACCTCAGATGCGGCTGAAACCGGCCACACTGAGCCAGTGACCCACCGGGAATCTCCCGGTAGTCCCGATGGCCAGTCCATCCCTGATCCCCATTGAGGTCAATAGGGGGTCCAGATCTGGAAAATCAATTCTGAGCAATGCCATGGAGGACAGGGACCAAAAAAAACATTAAGAGATACAGATCTGCAAAAAGAAGGCCCTCTGTTTAATGTAACTTCAAGGCATACATGTAAAAAAACACCAGTAGTTCAAACTGCATGCTTGACGGATGCCCTTAAGCTGCATATGGTGTAACAGTACTAAAGTATTCTAATGCATAGTGTCAGTGACAACGCAATATGATATCACTTAACTGGTTGTCGACCAGCCGCCGCAGTTTCACTGTGGCAGAATGGCACGGCTGGGCAAAACGACGTTACCTTACATCGCTTCGCCCGCCCGCAGTGTGTGTCCAGAGCCGATGCGAGTGCCCTGTGGGTGCGATGCCCGCCAGGCACCCACGATTGCTTGTGACAGAGCGAGGACCTGGATCTGTGTGTGTAAACACACAGATCCCGGTTCTCTCAGGGGAGAGGAGACAGATCGTGTGTTCATACTATGTACTGATCTCTCTCTCCTCCTAGACAGTCCCATCCCCCCTACAGTTAGAACACAGTGAGGGATCACAGTTAACCCCTTAAATTGCCCCCTAGTGTTAACCCTTTCCCTGCCATAACATTTATACAGCAAACAGTGCATTTTTATAGCACTGATCGCTGTATAATTGTCAATGGTCCCAAAAATCTGTCAAAAGTGTCCAATTTTTCCATCGCAATATTGCAGTCCCAATAAAAAGCACAGATTACCGCCATTACTAGTAAAAAAAATAAATAAATAATAAAAATGCGATAAATCTATCCCCTATTTTGTAGACACTATAACTTTTGCGAAAACCAATCAATATACGCTTATTGCGATTTTTTACCAAAAATATGTAGAAAGAATACATATCAACCTAAACTGAGGAAAAGTGTGTTTTTTTGAAAAAAAATGTGGGATATCTATTATAGCAAAAAGTAAAAGATATTGTGTTTTTTTTCAAAATTGTCGCTCTTCTTTTGTTTATAGCGCAAAAAATAAAAACCACAGAGGTGATCAAATACCACCAAAAGAAAGCTCTATTTGTGGGGAAAAAAGGATGTCAATTTTGTTTGGGTACAGTGTCGCACGACCACGCAATTGTCAGTTCGGGTGACACAGTGCCGTATCGCAAAAAATGGCCTCGTCATTGAGCAGCCAAATCTTTCGGGGCTGAAGTGGTTAATTTGCAGGTGTAATTTTTTTTTTAATTTTACATTGTTTCTTGACTTATATACAGCATCAGCACCCAAATCTGATTCATTTCAACTTTTTGAAAAAAATTATTTAGGTAGTTTTTGCTGTGCTACCTGACTAACAGTAACAGGTCAAAATTGGAAATAGCAGACACAACAGATGTACGGGCTTTCAAGGAATGTACATGCCCAAAAAAAGCTAAAGCCCTCAACATAAGAGGGAGCGATGATGCAGTTTTTAATGTTTAGTTTTTAGGAATTCAAAATGTAACAGCTTTAGTTGAGACATTAGCATGAAATATTGTACAGACTCACAGCACATTATGTAAGCAATTTATTTGGCTGCAATGTAATGCCGCGAACACACGAGCGGACTTTATGGCAGACTTTGCCCGGCGGACTTTTCGACGGACTTTACGATGGACTTTCTGAATGAACGGACTTGCCTACACACAATCAACCAAAGTCGGTCGAATTCGTACGTGATGACGTACGACCGGACTAAAATAAGGAAGTTTATAGCCAGTAGCCAATAGCTGCCCTAGCGTGGCTTTTTGTCCATCGAACTAGCATACAGACGAGCGGACTTTTCGACAGGACTCGAGTCCGTCGGATAGATTTGAAACATGTTTCAAATCTAAGTCCATCCAACTTTTGAGAAAACAAAGTCCGCTGGAGTCCACACACGATCGAATTGTCCTACAAAATCCCGTCCGCCGGGCAAAGTCTGCCGTAAAGTCCGCTTGTGTGTACGCAGCATTAGAGTGAAAGACAAGAAAATTGCAAAATAAAAATTAGAGTATATTATGTCAGAAACAACAGCCAGAAATATTGCACAGACAGAATCCCTACACTTCATGTAAGTTGGTTTACTAGGTTGCAGTGCAGAAGAGCGAAATTTGTGTTTTATGTAAGAGACAACAGTATTACACAGACATCATGTATGCAGTTTTACCTAGGCTGCAATGTAAGAAGAAGAAGCGAGGCAGCTTTTATTTTGAAGTATAAATTAAAGTGTATCATGTCAGATACAACAGCCAGAAATATTGCTCAGACACCTTGCAGATAATGTAAGCTGTTTTACTAGGCCACAACGTAAAAGGGGGAGATAAGACAGGTTTTATTGTGAAATAAAAATGACACTATATTAATTCAAAGACAACAGTCAAAAATATTGCCCTGATTTTCTGCTCATCATGTAAGGGGTTTTTACTAGGCTGCAAAGTAAGAGGGATGGCCAAGGCAAGTCAGTGAGAGCAGACATCCGTGTTAGCAGCTGTGTTAGCAGCTCCTACCATCCGGCCTCCAGCCTTCCAGGATTCATCCCGGACTCCCCAGTGGAGTTGCACAGGGACCCCCACCTGTGCACCGAGCGGCACTGTCATCTGGAAGCTGCGGGCCAGCCGCCAGCTCCATAGGCCCTCTGCGTAGAACACGCCGCGGCTTCGGCTTCCCCCCTCAGGACACTCCGCGGCTTTGGCCTAGCTCCGGCCAGCGCCGATCTGCCGCTTCTCTCCCCTTAGCCAATCAGCAGTTCTACCGGCAGGCCCGTGTACCGCCCTACGATCCATCCTCCCTCTTCACTACCCTCGGACGGACCGGTAGCCACACTGGGATCCGAACAACTGGGCACCCGCGGCTCGGGCCTAGCCGGCGGCCATCTTGGTCCTCCCTCCAAGGCCTCAACACTCCGCCGGCCGCCCGGAGACCATCCCAGACTTCCCAGCAGGACCTACCGGGACCTCGATCCCAGCTGAACCCCCCCAGCCCAGCACCAGTATCCATGCCTCAGTACACCCGCCGTGACCCAGACCTTGACCGTCGGCCATCTTGGTCCACCCACTCGACAGCACTACCTCCACCCGGAGCTCATCCCCAACGCCCCAGCAGGTAGTCCGGGACCTACCCCACCAACTTCTACCCACAGGACATAGCCACCTCCGAGGTCATGCATCAGGACAGCCCACGACACAGGCTCAGCCCGTCGGCCATATTGGTCCACCCAGTGCGGCCGCAACCACTACCTCCACCGGAGCTCATCCTGAACCCCCACAGCAGCAGGTTAGCACCCGACCCGGTCCCTCTCCCACCCAGGCCCGTTCAGCCTAATCCAGACAGCATCGCCGCAGCCGCCATCCAATCACCCGCTCTCTAGTTATTAGACTCGGGGGACAGACCACGGCTGCGGCCTAGCTTCTGCCAACCAGCACCCACTCCTGTCCAGAGGGCCCATGCCCTACACCTGAAACACCCCCTCCTCTACACCGGACCTCACTATGTGGGCACAGGCTACCACCAGAGACTTTGGACCTGATCAGCGCCCATCTTAAATCCTCCGAGACCCAGCCGCAGCACCATTGGAACCAGTAAGTAGCGGCCAGACCCCCCCATTCCTCCCCCCTCCCTCCACCGTCATCCTCCGGACCATCCAGTACAGGTAAGCCACCAGGGTACCTTAGTGTAGATCCAGGGTCCTCGGACCCGATCGCCCCTCGGGGGGTCAGGAAGGAATTTTTCCTTTGCTGGAGCAATTGGGTAGCTCAGCTAGGGGTTTTTTCACCTTCCTCTGGATCAACGGGAGGGTGGGTAGGCAGCCCCCATCTCCTCCATCTTCTTCCTTCAGCAACTTTTTGCCCTCACCATGTGCATTTTTTAAGTACACAGCGGAGGCCCTCCATAGGCTAAGAAACACCGGTTCAACTCTACCAACTGCTCAAAAAAGACTAAAAAAAGAAAAATTACTAAGGATCAACCTACAAGCAACCATCAATTACAGGGAGACACCAATCCAACGACAACAGCTAGCATGCGCCCTGATCAACACCAGATCTGCAGTCAAGCACAGACTGGAAATCCACGACTTCATCATCGAAAACAACATTGTTTCTAAAGAAAAAATTTGCGCTAGGTGTACAAACAGTAACTTAGTGAATATCACCCGTGAAGGAAAATCCTGCAGCTATGCACTATACCTTGATAAGGGCACTACTAAATAGATATAACAAAAAGCACAGCGCTGGATATAAATGCAAAAATACAACAAAAATTGATATTACTATTAAAGCACCAACAGCTTTCATATGTGGTAAAAGAAAAAAAGAAAAATGAACAATAACATGAATGCTTCACTATAGTGATATATATGCGTGAACAATAACATGAATGCTTCACTATAGTGATATATATGCGTGACTATCCCCAGTTTTTTATCCACACATTTAGAAAAAGTCCAAAGATGCAAAAATTATGTCAAAACAAATGTCCAAAAAAGCAATTAAATGTGACTTTCTATGAATAATAAATCCGTGACTGTCACCGTGTTGAAATCCCGTCACCTGGTATAGATTGAAGGCTTACCAGATAGCCTCTGATCAGAGGCATAGAGCTAACAGCTTGGGGTTTGCCCTCCACAGCGGCTGGAACTTTAGCTGGGATGATGGATGTAGATCCACAAACGATCGCCACAGGCTTCCAGACAGCGGTACAATCAGGGAAGAGAGCTCTCACCGATATGGAAGTGTTTAAAAGAAAAGAGAAAACTCCAATGGTGTAGAACGTTTTATCTCTTGTTTATTAAAAGTCGCCTCACTGGCATCCATAAAAACACTTTTCCTTGCAAGGAACCAATACAGCTTTAAAATGCGTGATGGAGATACTGGAGTCTCGATAAAGGAAATGCTGCACCGCTTCAAGGCCTAAGCGATGGGAGATAGCCGTATAGAGTGATGCTACATCTGCGGTTACCAGCAGATATGAAGATTTCCACTCTATCTCACCTAGTAAGTTGATGACATGTTTAGTGTCTTTTAGGAAGGAGGAGGTCCCCATCACCAGTGGTTGTAAGTACTTATCAATGTACTTACCGACTCGTGATGTGACTGAGTCAATCCCACTGATGATGGGTCTTCCAGGGGGATTGACCAAGGTTTTATGTATCTTAGGCAATATATACATAATTGGCAGCCGTGGTGCCAAAGGCACCAGATATTCTCTCTCCTTTTTGTTCAGAATGCCCATATCTGAGCCCTTCTGAACCAAGGCTTTTAAATTTTGTTTAAATTTTGAAGTGGGGTCTGCGGGCAAGGGGGAGTATGTCTCAGAATCAGAGAGGATCCGTATCATTTCGTTAGAATATGACTCTTTATCTAAGACAACAATGGCCCCTCCCTTGTCCGCAGGGCGAACCACTATGTCCTTCCTCTTACAAAGAGATTCCATTCCAACCTTAATGTCCTGTTTAGATCGAATAACTCTTGTATTCAAACTTGCCAAATCTTTAATAACCAGATCCCGGAAAATATTGACATTAGGCGCCAAATTCCCCGGGGGGTTGAAAAGTGAGGCGTTGGACAAGTTTGAATGAACGATAGTAGAGGTTTCCCTCATTGATTGTCTGGTTGGATTGCTCATAAGATACCTTTTGATATTTAGTCTCCTTGTGTACTTATGGACATCTATGAAGGTTTGGAACTTATTCAGATTCCGTTCTGGGGCAAATTTTAACCCTTTACTTAAAGTCAAAAGTTCTTCCTTAGTTAACTCCTTATTGCTAAGATTAATAATACCATTAATATCTAGGTCCTTCTTCTTTTTGGAATAAAGATTCCTCCCCCCTCTGCTCCCTCTCGTCCGTCTCCATTTCTTTTCAGACCCCCCCTGTTGGCCTTCTGAAAATCCCGCTTATTTGAGGGGGGAAGGGGGGCATCATAACCCCTCCCTGCCCTCAAATTAGATCCTCTGGTGTTATTGGATAGGGGGATAAATCTGTTCCTGGTAACCACCCCATATTGATCCTGTGGATCATTATGTTCATGGGGATTGGGTACCCCATTGTAATTAGAGTGAGGGTGTTGTTCTTCCCAATGCCTCCATGGGGGTGCTGATTGGTAGTTAGGGCGAGAAAGAGAGCGTCTACCTCTACCTCCTCCTCTGGGATGGCCTTGAGATTGGTATACGCCTACTCTACCCCTTGGGGGTTTGGGAGAGGTTTGATATGTGGTAACTCCACTATTAACTGCGGGGGGGGGGGGCGCAGATCCACTCCAGTTGGAACTGGTAATGGTTCCGGAGGAGCTACAACCTGCCATTTAAAGACTATATTATCACTATAGTCTTTAATATCTCTGTTATATTTCCTTTTCTTCTTTATTCTTTGTTCTGATTCCTCCTTGATTAAAATATTTTTTTAGAGCCTCGGATCTCTGCACATATTCAGTTTCATTCTTAAAGGGTGTTCATTTGCTCTTAATATTATTAATGTCTAAATCCAGAGCAGTCAACTTTCGTTTCTTTTTTGCTATTAGAAACTGTAAAAAATTTACTCCCGCCTCATTAAAATACTTAAACCATTCGGCTAACTCACTGTCTTCCTTTTGAGGGTTAACATCCCATCGGAGGCTCCTAGGGACCATATTTAATCTAACATATTACTCCAGATATGCTATGTCCCACCTAGTGTGAACCTCAGTGATGGTCAAATTTTTCAATCTCAAAAAACAACCTGCTAAATCATCTCTTGGGTCATCATTACCATCAAAGACCCCTGCAGTGTTAGTGACAATCTGTGATCTATAATCAAAAATATCCATTATGGATACACCATCAGCAAATAGTGCTTATCAAAAGTGAATAAATGTTTCTAAAGAAAAAATTTGCGCTAGGTGTACAAACAGTAACTTAGTGAATATCACCCGTGAAGGAAAATCCTGCAGCTATGCACTATACCTTGATAAGGGCACTACTAAATAGATATAACAAAAAGCACAGCGCTGGATATAAATGCAAAAATACAACAAAAATTGATATTACTATTAAAGCACCAACAGCTTTCATATGTGGTAAAAGAAAAAAAGAAAAATGAACAATAACATGAATGCTTCACTATAGTGATATATATGCGTGAACAATAACATGAATGCTTCACTATAGTGATATATATGCGTGACTATTCCCAGTTTTTTATCCACACATTTAGAAAAAGTCCAAAGATGCAAAAATTATGTCAAAACAAATGTCCAAAAAAGCAATTAAATGTGACTTTCTATGAATAATAAATCCGTGACTGTCATCGTGTTGAAATCCCGTCACCTGGTATAGATTGAAGGCTTACCAGATAGCCTCTGATCAGAGGCATAGAGCTAACAGCTTGGGGTTTGCCCTCCACAGCGGCTGGAACTTTAGCTGGGATGATGGATGTAGATCCACAAACGATCGCCACAGGCTTCCAGACAGCGGTACAATCAGGGAAGAGAGCTCTCACCGATATGGAAGTGTTTAAAAGAAAAGAGAAAACTCCAATGGTGTAGAATGTTTTATCTCTTGTTTATTAAAAGTCGCCTCACTGGCATCCATAAAAACACTTTTCCTTGCAAGGAACCAATACAGCTTTAAAACGAAACTCCTCGCATGCGCCGTTGGTACGAGCGTGTCAATCCTACGGCCGTTTCGTCAGAAATGACATCATCAGGGGCACGCCCGCACGTCTGCGCATGCGCCCTATATATCCGAGCGGAAAAACGTAAAAGTTCAGCCATTGGTAACACTAGGAAGGTGTTAAAGCTGCAAACAATTACCATTACAGGGGGATGGCAATTACACACACACCTGCTTTTTAACCTTTACAATTAAAACTCCATAGAGTCATCATGGTGCCATCTTGTGGACAAACTTGATATTACTTCAGAGCAATGGATTTTATTACATTACCCTTACTATTCAAAAACTTTATTAAAAAACATTAAAAGAGGTGGGGGGAAAAAAACAATGACTAAAGATTCATTCGAATCACCCTACAGCAACTGAAATCACATATCAATAAAAAATAATAATAAAGAGAGGAGGAATTTAAATATATTTCAATCAAAATTTTCTATATATTCAGAAATATATTCTATATTCAGAAATCACAATCTGAATACTGTATCTCCATTCCGACCATATCATAGAATAGCGAAAACCCCATTATAAAAAAGGGGGGGACATTAACTTTAAGAGGAATTTAAGAAAAAAAGGAACAATTACAAACAACGAAAACAACATTGATTGCCTCCTCATTACGGAAAGCTGGCTAATATCCGACTGCAATACCATCCTAACTGAAGCATAGGCACCTTGCCTTCACCAAACCAACTTCACAGAACTCAGTGCCTTTCATGGAGATGCTCCCCCTGCATCTCCAAACAACACCCAAGACACCATTCACATATTACTATGCTACAGACCACCAGGACCAAAGACCAATCTCTCTACACCACTCACTGAACTTATTACAATGCACACCCTGAAAACCAAAAACCTTCTGGTACTTGGAGACATCAACCTTTGGGCAAACTCTACCCAAGACCCTATTGCGACCACCTGCATCAACCAACTGGAAGAACTAGGTCTTCAACAGCTGATAAACACTCCTACGCATGGTTCAGGACACACTCTAGACCTCATCTTCCAACAGAATGTGGACATCAACATATTCGACAACACACCACTACCATGGACGGACCACCACGCTATCAAATTTAAAATCACCTTTAACACCACCCTCCAAAAACAGAAACACGCAACAACAACACACTGGAACAGATCTCAAAAGAGGCTGCACTCTGAACTCTTCAAAACCACATTATCAAACAAAATACAATCGCTAAACTCAAACCTCTCAACGTAACAAACACTCAGCTCCCTAAACAAGGTACTACTACAAACAGCAGACTCAGTAGCGCCAAAACGCAGAACACTCATCCGCAAAAAAACTCAAGATGGTTTAATGGCACCCTCACCCTACTCAAGCAGGAACGTAGAAGAGCTGAAAGAGCGTGGAGAAAGAATCCTACCAAGGAAAACCACACAAACTATAAAGTACTCACGGTGAAATACCGCAAAGCAATCTTCATGGCCAAAAAAGAACATTTTTCGATTATATCATCTCAACTGCCATAAACCAGCCGCGGGAACTCTTCAAAATAGTCACCCAGTCAATGAACCTGTCCTGCTTAGAGCCCCCAGCAAAAGATACTCAAGAATTCTGCAATGAGTTATCAAATTGCTTCATCGACAAAATCGACAACATCAGGAAATCTATCCAACAGAAAAAAACAACCAACCTCACCCAACCAAAGCAAAAAGAGGACATCAACACGAACATCACACAACCGCCGGACTTCTTCTTGACCCCGATCACCACTGACACGACAAAAACCATTATGAGAAGCCTTCGAGACAGCACATCACCAAATGACATCATTCCCACGAAACTCCTGAAAGAATGCTCCGACATCCTGGCTCCCACCATAACACACCTCATAAATCAGTCGTTCAAAGAAGGGATTGTGCCAACCTCCCTCAAACAAGGCACCGTCAAACCCCTGCTAAAGAAACCCAATCTCGACCCCAAGGACCCTAACCACCGCAGACCGATAACAAGCCTTAACACCATCTCCAAGATCATGAAGAAAGCGGTAGTACAACAGTTACAACACCACCCGGACACACATCAACTTTTTTTTCCATAAAGATTTTATTAAACATAAAGAAGTATACATACAAAGCATCCACACAAAACATATGTTAAAGCAAGTTTAGGACATACATTAGTACCTTCAGACAAGTAAACTGGGAAACGTAACTTGGAGAGGCGAGTCCAGGAGCCAGATGGGTAAACCCAAACATTAGTGACTGTGGGCAGAGGGTCTCATTATCAAATTTCACCTCCCCCCTGTTTCCTCTCCCGACACCTTTAGGAAGAGGAAAACCAACATTAAATCATACCTGGGACTCAACTTAAACATCATAAAGCCTTTGAAGGCGTATGGGGTACTATAAATGATGAAACTCCAGGTGGATAAAGGTGTCCAAATTTGGCAGATTCAAAAAGTGAGGGCTTAAAGTATTCATTTAGAATCCCTAGCTCTCATAGGGAAACAGAGCTAAGGTTGAGAAGAGAAAAGGAAAAAAGAGAAGAAGAGATCAAGAGACAAAGGGGGGAAGGGAGGGCGGGGGAGTGGATAGAGATATGGAGAGAGGGGAGGGAAGTCAAGAAACCGCCTCCACCCGCCCGCCCGCCAAGCACCACCTGTGATTCAATGTAAAGGTCGAAGGGCCACCCTAACGGGTATACTGAAGATATTTATCAGTGGATGTTGGGAATTTATGCATTCTGTCTTGAGAGGTATATATCAACTCTTCCATGTCTTTTATTTTGGTGATTCTCGCGAACCAATCCCTGATCATTGGGGTACATGTGGAACGCCACAGTTTGGGAATGCATAGTCTAGCTGCATTGACCATATGCATGGCTAAGGACTTGTGGTATACTTTTTTGGAGAGAGAGGTGTGATGTAGGAGGTATTGGGCTGGAGTGTAGTGTAGCTTAAATGTAGTAACCTGTGTGATGATCTCATGGACTTCTTTCCAAAATGGCTGAAGCTTCTCGCAGGCCCACCAAACATGGAGCATAGTACCCCTTTCCTTCCCACATCGCCAGCAGGTGTCGGGGATTTCCGACAAAAATTTGTGGAGGCGAGAGGGTGTTCTATACCATCTGGTAATTACCTTATAGCAATTTTCTTGTATTGCCACATTTAGCGAGCCTTTATGGGCATATTCATGAATTGTATTCCAGTCATCTGTTGTGAGATGTGTTTGTAAGTCTCTGCTCCAGGACTCTTGTGAGGGTACAGGGTTTTGGGTTAGGTGTTCCGATAAGAGATTGTATATAAGAGAGATCAAGTGTCTTTGCGGAGACTTATGATGGCAAAGGGACTCAAAGGGAGTAAGGGGACTTAACCAACATGATTCATGAGCTTGGGTTTCTAGGAAGTGTCGAATTTGCCTATATGTCCAGAAGGGGAATGAGGCCCTCATAGTCTTCTCTCTAAGTTTGTCTAGGGGGGTAGGTTTTCCATCTGAGTAAAACTGAAGGGCTAGGACATCTTCAAAGGGCCAGTCATGTTGCAGAAAGTTAACTGAATCCCCTGGAGGGAAGTCAGAGTTCCCTCTTAGTGTGGTTAGGGGACCCGGGATAGAGGTCAGAGTCCCTTCTCGTGCGACCTCATTACATACTAGAAGGGAGGGGAGGAGGGGAGGATGAGCGGATGGGACCTTATAGATTGTGGCCAGCTTTTTTGAGGTAGCCAAGGGAGAAGGTGTAAGGCTCGTGCCGAAAAATTATTTTCAAGGGATACCCACGCCTTTTTAAAGGAGTGAATATTCCAGTCAGTGATCCTTGTGAGATGGCAGGCAGCATAATAATTATATAAGTCTGGCAGACCGATGCCTCCTCTAGACTTGGGTAAAGTGAGGCATGAAAATTTGATGCTAGGTGCGGAGTCTCTCCATAGGAATGAAGAACATGCTTTATGGTATATAGAGAAAAAGCTTGGTGGCAAGAGGATCGGGACTGCTTGTATCAGATATAGCAAACGTGGTAGGATGATCATCTTGATCAGGGCAGAACGTCCAAACCACGAAACATTTAAACCCATCCACTCCCTGAGATTGGTTTGCGTTTTTAGAAGTGCCACGTGATGGTTCATGGTGTAGAGTTCTGATAGGGTCGTGGGAATTTTGATGCCGAGGTAGGTGATCGCTTTCTTCTCCCAGTGGAAGCGGAAAGCTTCCTGACAATGTGCAACTTCCTGGGCAGGTAGGGTGATATTGAGGGCATGAGATTTGGTGTAGTTAATTTTAAGGTTTGAAAGTTTACCGAAAAATGATAAATCCTTGAGGAGGTTAGGTAATGAAGTCCGAGGAGATCTTAGAGAGAGTAAGACGTCATCAGCGAAAGCTGCAACTTTAAACTCTCGCTTCCCCATTGTCACCCCCTGAATGTCAGGGTTGAGCTGAATCTTATTAAGGAGTGGTTCCAGGGTCAAAATATAAATTAAAGGTGAAAGTGGGCATCCTTGGCGCGTGCCGTTACTTATGGGGAAGGCGTCCGACAGGTGCCCGTTGACTTTTACAGCTGCAGAGGGGCCAGAGTATAAGGCCATGATGAATGAAAGCATGCGACTCTCTAGACCGATGGCCCGGAGAGCTTCTCGCATGTAGTCCTAGGACACCCTGTCGAACGCCTTCTCAGCGTCCAATGATAGAAAGAAGCCTTGTGTTTTGGAGAGTGTGCGCGTACGAATGGTGTTATCCCTGGCTTCAGGGCCAGGGACAAATCCCACTTGATCTAGGGAGACTAGGCCAGGTAGAAGAGGGAGCAATCTGTTCGCCAGAATTTTTGCGTATATCTTGATGTCCACATTTAGGAGTGAGATCGGTCTGTAGTTAGCAACTGAAGAGGGGTCTTTACCCTACTTAGGAATCACAGTAATATGGGCAGCTAACATTCTATCCGGTCTAGTCTGGGGATCCGATAGGGTATTGAGGGTATCGAGCAATCTTGGGGAGAGGACCTCGGAGAAAGATTTATAATACTGTAGGGAAAATCCGTCTGGGCCCGGACTTTTGCCCACTTTCATTTGTTTGATGGCTGACTCTAGTTCTATCAAGGATAGTCGGTTTTAAGCTCAAGTGATTGTTGGGGGGTTATGGATTTAGGGCTATAGTTGGCTAAGAATTCTGTAATAAGGTCAAGGCATTTTTCGGGAGTAGTTTGGGTAATTTGATCAGTTCTTAGGTTATATAGCTTTGAATAGAAACTCTCAAATTCTTTGCAATATCTTCATTCTTGACCAGAGGACTCCCCACGTTATTGTGAATAGTGTGAATTATTAAGGACTTTTTAGACGATTGTACCATGTGCACCAAAAGACGGCCACACTTGTTTCCATGTTCGTCGAAAATCCTCTGGCCAAGAACGTAACGCCATTTAGCTTGCTTATCTAGTTCCTCCAAAAGGAGATACCGGGCCTGGATTAAGTCCTGAAGGGTGGATAGAGCTTGTGTCAGTTTGTGAGTTGTTTCAAGGGCTTTGACCGAGGAGAGAAGAGGTTGGATTTTTTCCTGTTGTAACCTTTTATTTTTCACTGCTAGGGCCAGGAGTTCGCCTCGGATCACACATTTATGAGCCTCCCAAAGGAATATTAGAGAGATTTCAGGGCTAGAGTTTTCAGCGAAGTACTGTTGGATGCGGGTGCGCATGTGATCACTGGAGGTTGGGTCTTTAAGCAGAGAGGCATTTAAACGCCAGAACTTCGTTTTGGTAATAGTGTCTAGGAAAGAAAGCATGACCGTAATCGGGTGGTGGTCCGATAAAAACATGGGTTCTATCGTAGATTGTTGTAGGTACGGTAAGTCAGTCTGGGATAAAAAGAAATAGTCAATTCTAGAATATTTTTGGTGTGGGGCTGAGTAAAAGGTATAGTCTTTGACTGAGGGAGCCAGTGTACGCCAAGCGTCATGCAGGGTTAGGCTTTGAAGTTGCAACTTGATCTGTCGTAAGGCTTTATATGTCAATGTGGAAGTCCCAGTAGAGGAGTCTAGCAAGGGATTTAAAGGAACATTGAAGTCCCCTCCTAATAGTACCAGACCCTTCTGGAATGAGGCTAGAAGGTCACATGTTTTTCTAAAGAAAGTGACCTGGTGCTCGTTTGGGCTGTATATGTTGGCTAAAGTTATGGGCTTAGAGGCGTAGGTGCCCTTGAGAAAGATAAATCGACCTTTGGGGTCGATGAGGGAGTCTTCAAGATGGAAGTTTGCGTGTTTAGATATTAATATAGAAACCGCTTTAGTCTTACCGTCTGGATTTGTATGAATTGCCGAATTATAAATATGGTTAGATAATTTAGGAATGACGTCCGAACGAAAATGTGTCTCTTGTAGGTATATAAAGTGAGCTCCATGTTTGGAGAGAGATGACAGAACTTTAGACCTTTTTTCCGGTAGGTTAAGGACTTTCACATTGAGGGAAATGCACTTCAATGTCAGGGGTGAGTTTGTTTTATGTTTAGAGTTCATGTTTGTGTGCAAAATAAAGGATCAGGGCTATGGAGCTGGGGGTATGGCAGAGGGCGGGGGGTGAGCGCAGGTTCAAGAGAAAAAGGGGGACTAGAGATGTTAGATGGGAAAGACTTTAGAATAATAAAAAACAAAAAAAAAGGGAAAAGTGAGAGTCAAGAGGAAATGAGAAAGCCAGAGAGAAAGAAAGGGAAAGAGAGATGATAGAAAGGAAGAACAGACTACTCCAGAGATGGAAATAGAACCTCTATTCCACCTTAAGAAAGAAGAAGAGGATCTGGGATGTCAGCAGGTGACCCAATGGGACCGCTGTGTGGGGATGAGAGTATGGGCGAGGACCACCAAGTGTCTGCCACCCGGGAACCAGAAAAGCAATTGTGTTAATGATGCACTGAAGGGGCAGTCACCTGTATGCATAGTGGGACCCTGCTAAAAGCTCAAGATAAACGAAAAAGATAAAAAGAAACCATCATCAATCATATTAACTATAAAAAAAAGAACCATGACACATCTAGTGAAACTGTTGCATCATAGATAACAGATACCATCTCCAACAATGTTAAAGGGAGAGACATTGCTTCCAGTGTGCATAATCATATTAAGCCTGAATGGTTTGTTCAGCAGGTGTAATCAAATGAAAGCACAATCTACTTCTATAGTACAGTATTGGGGTGTTAAGTCTCAGGGCGGGGTAAGGAGAGAGAGAGAGAAGGGAAGGAAGGTGAGGGGGTGAGAAAATTAAGGATGGAGAAGAGGGGTGAGAGGGAGATGAGGTGAAGGCGGAAAGTTGGGGGGACTTGGGAGAGGACCCAGATTTGTCCAGCCGTGTAAAATTCCCCCCCCCCTTACTTATCAATTACAGGGGAGAAGAAAGTATAATATTCAGGTCTGGGCTATTCCTAAAAAGGCATGATCACAAAGGGATTTGTTATACATTTGAGTAGTAGTAGTGAAAGTGCCTATCTTTGTTAATAAAACAGCACAGCTGGATAGTTTAGGTCAGTACATGGAGACCTGGGAAGCTAGAATCGAGAAGAGGGAAAGTCGGTACCTGAACCCCACGTTACTAAGGAAGGAGCCTTATAAAGCAAATGGTTAAGCGTTTAGTTCTGAAGTTCAACATTTTTTTTGTTTTTTTTTTTGTTTTGTGCATCCCAGGTATTCATGCTGTTGTTTCCGTAATGGCCTATCTAGATATGAGTGAAAAAGAATAATAATCAGGCATAAAAAGATATTAAGCAGGATGACCACTCAGATCAATATAACTAACAAGCTATATCTTAGTCCCGTGCGATGGCAATATAGTGTGGAAACAGTAGTACAGGGGAACGATAATTAAAAGGGGTAGCTGTGCATCTTCTGGCAAAATCAGAAGGGAATCCAGCGTGTGGGGTAAAGTTGTCTTTGCCATGTCGCTGAGTTAGATGATCAAAGTACCTTTTTCTAGGTGCAAACCTTCATGTTAACTCAGGCTGTAGATTGCATAGGCAGATTCATAGAGCAACTTTTTACCTGGGAGACGTAAAAGTAAAGAGTCAAATGCCGGAGTAATCCATGGCTGTGTCCTCTTCATGTTCGTCCTGTGGGGTAGCGGAAAAGTTCCCGTGGAGATGAGGTTAGGAATAGCTATGAGGCTGGAGAGGGAGGATTAGATGTATGCATCAGGTGGAAGTCACGTATCGGGGTGAGGACAAGATCAGGTAGTGTCAGGCATTTTACTTACGAACGGGAGCACTGGAAAGCAGAGTAAGGTTCCTAGGCCTCCATATGGCCCCTCCTTGCCGAGGGCGAGGGGGGCGATTCCGGACTACGGTAATACAGATCACGGCGGGAGGAGCGAGCGGAAGAAGAGACTGAGTCCGTTCCCCGTCTGCGTGATCTTTGCCGCTGTGCTTTTGGCGTCAGGTTCAGCGAGGTTGGCATCCATGGCTCCGAGGGGAATTACAGAGAGTACCAATCCGGAAGTTCCATGCGAGGGAGGTCAAGTTGCTCGCAAAAGTTCTATAGATCTTCCGGTGTTCTTAGCAAGGCAGAGCGCCCCCTGGCGGATGCCGAGAGTCCAAACGGAAATTTCCAGCGGTATTGAATATTACATGCGTGAAGAGCATCCAGCAGGGGGCGAAGAGCTCTTCTGTTTTGGAGCATTATTTGGGACAGATCCTGGAATAATTTAATTTCCGCGCCATTGTTAATAATTCTGCCTTTTTCTCTTGCTTTTCTTAAGATTTCCTCTTTCAGAGGGAAATTAACCACGCAGCAAATAATGTCCCTAGGAGGTTCGTTTTCACGAGGTTGTGGGCGTAAAGCTCGGTGGGCTCTTTCCATGTCAATTGGTGAATCAGCCAGGTGATCAATTAAATCATTAAAGATCGCACAAATGGTTTGCTGTACAGATCCTGGGTCTATGCTCTCAGGGACCCCCCTCACCCTAATATTATGCCTCCTACCTCGATTATCGAGGTCTTCCACATGCCTGTGTAACTCAAATAGTTGGGAGAGCTGTGTGTCATATGTGCGCTGTACTTGCCGAATGGCCGCCGCATGTGTCTGGGTGGTTTGCTCCACGTTGTCTATGCGGTGAGCCACTGACTGGATGTCTGTCTTTATCTCTGCGATCGCCGCAGTCACAGTGCTTTTGATGTCCATGGCAAATCTTTCTAGATCTGTCAGACTCTGGATCTGATCCCGGGCCGGATCGAAAGCGGGGGTTTCCCTTCCTGTATGTGTGCCGCTTGTCACGCTAGGCTAGCTCGGGGTCTGGGCCTGAGAGGCCGCGATGGCTGCCTGACGCTGTGTCTGAAAGAGCTCCGGAATGTTCTTACTCAGCTGAGTACCTGACTCCATGGTGGCCCGGGATGCAGATGTACTCCGAGTAGATCTGTTCATGCTGGGTTTCGGGTGCAGGGTACCCAAATGGAGAGGTTTGATTCCCGGGTTGCAGGAGCAGTCAGATTATGCTGCCATTCAGGTCTCCGTCCAGGCCACGCCTCCACACATCAACTTCTGGACACTCTACAATCAGGCTTCCGCCCAGGCCATGGCACAGAAACGGCACTTCTAAAAATATGGGATAATGCCCTCGAAGCTGCAGATGACGGAGAATCATGTCTCCTGATACTGCTAGACCTTAGTGCAGCATTTGATACAGTGGACCAATACTCTACTTGTCCACCTCACAGAAATTGCAGGAGCCACAGATTTGAGTCTGCAATGGTTTGCATCCTTCTTAGAGAATCGCTCTCAGACAGTGAAACTTGGAGCATTCACCTCCGACACCCAGACAATTTCCTGTGGAGTCCCCCAAGGTTCACCTTTGTCGCCAGTGCTATTCAACATCTACATCCGCCCACTCCTCAAAATCATCAAAAAATCAGACCTCTGCTTCCACTCATACGCTGACGATACCCAAATCTACTTTCGCTTTACCGGACAAAAAGACCACCATCATCAACTAGAGCAATGTCTCACTTTGATAGATGACTGGATGACCATCAGTTCCCTCAAACTCAACGGGTCAAAAACAGAACTTCTCCTAAACGCTAACCAAAATCCCAAAACCAAGTCTCCATGGATACCTCCCACCATTTTTGGACAGACCACCTCCCCGAGCACCAAAGCCAAGAGTCTCGGAGTTATCTTTGACTCAGAAATGACAATGGATGCACAAATAGGATCAGTAGTCAGCGGATCTCATCATCTCCTCCCCCTGCTACACAGACTCATTCCCTTTATCCCAGAAAAGGACAAAGCAGCAGTAGTTGGAACAATCATCAATTCCCGTCTTGACTACGCAAACTCACTCTACATAGGCTTACCCCAATATCAGCTTGCGCGCCTACAGGCCATTCAAAATGCGGCGGCAAGACTGCTAACAGGAAAAAAACCCTGGGAGTCCATCTCCCCATCACTGAGGAGCTTACATTGGCTAACGATAAAGAATCGGATCACATTCAAGACCCTCTGTCTCACCCACAAATGCATACAAGGAAACGCCCCTCAATACCTCAGAGAGAAAATAAAACACTACACTCTGCGATCATCCAACCAAAACCTCCTCCTCGTTTCCAAATACCGTTACAAAGCAAGGGGAGAACGCAGATTCGCAGTCCAGGGACCTCGGTTATGGAATACTCTTCCGACTCACATCCGCATGGAAGAAAACGATCCACTAGGCTACAAAGTAATGCCCCATACACATGGTCGGATTTTCCGATGGACAATGTCCAATCGGACCGTGTTGTCGGAAATTCCGACCGTGTGTGGGTGCCATCGGACATTTTCCATCGGATTTTCCAACACACAAAATTGGAGAGCAGGAGATAAAATTTTCCGACAACAAAATCCGATCACGTCAATTCCGACCGTGTGTGGCCTGTTCCGACGCACAAAGTGCCACGCATGCTCAGAAGAAATTCCGACACGGGACAGCTCGTTCTGGTAAACTTAGCGTTCGCAATGGATGCAGCACTTTCGTCACGCTGCAATGTTAAAAATGGTTTAATACAGCGCACTCTCTTCTTCTTTATAATGTGACAAGAATTAAGTAGTTTTGCTGCTCATATTCACACACGCTTCTCACAAACTTTTATTTGTGTTTTTTTAGTGGGATTCCCTGAATATATTGTTATTAGTTGTCACATCTGACAGCTTTATATATTTTTTTTTTGGATTTTAAGCCTTTTTTTTTCTTTAATGTTTGGATTTTTTCCAAGGCTGATCTTTGTTCAATGTTATTTTTATTTTTATTTTTACTCCAGAATATTTTTGGGTGTGTTTTGTGTGTCAAGTTACCCCAACACCATTGATATCTTTTATTATTTAATCTCCAGGAGATTGTTTGGTGTTGGTGTCCCTTGTTCATTTCACATTGTATATTTGCAATGTACCTGAATCCTCAAAAACCAACTGTCCTTTTTGAAGTAAAAGACATAGGAGAGTATAATTCAAAACAAAAATCCTTTATTAAGGGATCAGAACCAAACAAAGAGGAAGGCAACACTGGATCAACATGAGAAATTAGCGAAGCCTGGGACCCCCACGGCAGACAACAATTCTTCAACATCAAAATTGGTGGCCTGAGGAGTCCATATCTAAGGGAGGGCAGTCTGGTCCGGGATTCGCAGAGACTCGGATAGCAGCAGATGACATCTGTGTCCCCAGGCTGTGGTACCACAAGAGGCTGCATCTTTTGGCCGACCAGACTGGATCCAGGGCAATCACTGTCTGGTCTTCCTTCCCCGCTTCCTTCCGGGCTGTGGTTGTGCAGTTGAAGATGTGGCAGGAGGAGGAGTAGGACCTGGAGGAGGAGGAGGACTGGGGGGACCTGGAGGAGGACTGGGGGACCTGGAGGAGAGGGAGGAGGAGGAGGAGGATCTGCAGGAGGAGGAGGAGGACCATCCCAAAGATGTGTCTGAGTTGTAATTTGGCCCCTCATACCTTTCTCCAGAGCCTCCGATATGAGGGCCTCACACAAGACTTTTTGGCCCTCCTCCATCCTCTGCATTTTATAGGCTATGAAGGCAGCAATGTTCTCCTCCATGGTGTGGGGTGCTCCCAGGACCTCTGTAGCCCTCCAAAAGAATGCTATAGCAGCCTCCTCTAGGGTACTCCTCCTACTGCCACTTTCTGTTTTCAGGGGGGGTGGAGGGACCGGCAGATCAGCCAGCCGGCTCGGCCCGGGCACCTCCTGGCTGAGACTTCCCTGTGTATGAAAAAGGGACATGGTTTTAGTTTTTGCATCATCAATCACAATCCTAAATTAGTACTCCCAACTAACATCTAGTTAACATCATTGATTGGACAAGCAGAAATATTTAGAGGAATGCTATACCTGGCTCAATCTGGGCTCCTCCACATATCGCCTGGAAGGCCCAGGTTGGGCGTCAGAAGCCTCAGCCATGGGGGAAGGAAGCATGGAAGGAAGACTTGAGAGGGATGGCCTGGGTTCAGTCTGGCCTGCCAGAAAGTGCAGCCTGTCTTAGTACAACATCCTGGGGACATAGATGTCATCTGCTGCTCCGGATCTCTGTGAATCCAGGACTTTCTTGCGCTCCCTCAGATATGTGCTCCTCAGGCCACCAATGAAAATCTTGAAATAGGTGATGTCTGCCATGGGGATCACCTGCTTCACAATTTCACACAATTGCTCCAGTGCTGCCTTCCTCTTTGCTTGGTTCTTGAAATGGGGGTGATTAATCTCCCACAGACAGGGCAGCTCACTTAGCATCTCTACGAATACTGACATGAAGTCATTGTCTTTCATTAAGATATCCATGTTCACTGCAAGACACAACACAAGACAAAGCCTAATGTCAGACAAAACTCTCCTAATCTTGTTACAATATAGGCCTCAATCTAGAAGCAGTATAGGCACAAGTTTGTCTCTTACCTTCGTTCCTACGATCGGCGCGTCCAATGCTCCTTCCTCCGCTCACAGATCGTACGTAATACGGACGCGTGTTACGCTTTATACACACTGCGCATGCGTGTAACTCCGCCCGCCCCTGACGTTCTTTCTAGTCTATTCCCCGCCCCTTTTCGTTCGGCGCAGTGGGTGAAGAGCATGATGGCGGAGTTACAGCAGGTGCGTGCTAATTCTAACAACGAGGAGGAGGAGGAGGAAAGCCCGGATCCAGGCACGTCCCGATCCAGAAGGAGACGTTTTAAGGCCACAAATATGTCGTTTGGGGAGATGTTGGAGATGGTCGACATCATGAGGAAGTCCGACTATGACGGAAAATATGGGCCTTACCCCCACCCCAACATTCGAAAGGCAAAAATCATTGCTAAAGTGATCAAAAGCCTTCACAGAAATTTCGGGGTACGAAGATCTAAAGATCAGCTCAGGAAGCGGTGGTCGGACCTAAAGTTGAGAGAGCCAGAGCAGTACCGAAAGATCCGGAGAGTGCTGCAAAAAAGTAAGTAGTTGTGCTGTGTTCCTATTCTTTCTGTCTTTATTCCGTTCGTTCTGCTCCATATGCTTTTATTAATTGTAACGTTTAAAAGGGCAACTTTAATGTTCATGGGCCCATTATTCGTTCGTATCAAACATTTTTCTTTCGGCCTCTAGAACACCATTGTTTAGGCCATATGCATTTTCACACATTTTTTGGGGCCTACTTGGATGCCAAATATTTGTTTGTGTAGATGGGTTTGTTACTAGAATGAAATGCCAACTACATTGTGTGTAAGGAGAGGACACTGAGCAGCTGTTTTCACATCTGGACACTGGAGCACTAGTGTGGGACACAAGAACACCATTTTTATTAGGGGGGGCACACAGGTGCTCCAGTGTATACTATAGGGGGGGCTACATCTGTGAAGCTTGTGCCAAACAGGTAAAGTATTGCAGCTTGACAAAGGGCAATAAAAAATATACATCTTGGAACTCGGCTAAAATAGACAATTGTACCCCACTTCCAAGCAATGTTTCCTATTTCTAGATCTGCCATCAAATATCTGTGTGCTAATTATACCATTTTTGTTTTACATAGGGGAGAAAAGATTTGAAGGACACCCCTCATCCCAGGAGAACACAGACCCCCCACCTATGGAAGAAGGTGAAATACCACCAACACAAGAAGCTGAGCAGGAGGAAGAAGAAGATGTGGTGGAGATTGGCACCACAACAGGTGAGTGTCTGCGACCACAGGCTTAGGTAAAAGAGATGGATGTTGGCAGATTTTTGAGACCTTTTTTTTTGTTCTTTATCTCTTTTTAGGTGATCGTGATGTGAGGGAGAGAGAACGTTTCACATCTGAAAGTGCCCAGATACTGATCGGGGAGATCATGGGGTGTAATCTCGAATTGCACAACATACAGCAACAAATCAGTGATGTTATTAAAAAAAATAATAACATCATTGATGTTTTGGGGCGAATTTAAACCCCACAAAATCACCTGTTTTATTGTGGTCCAATCTTCCAAAAATTTTTTCTATGTTTAGAAAAGCCAAATTTGGAGGATGCACACAGTGTGCCAACATGTGCTATCTGCCATCACAGGAGATCAATGGACGCGTTTTGGGGGTGCAACCCCTTCCTCAATTATAAAGTCGCGTTGAGGAAGGGCTTGCTCCCCCAAAACACGTCCCTTGATCCCCCCTGATGGCATATAGCACATGTTGACATTCGTAAATTGGTGTGCATCTTCCAAATTTGGCTTTTCCTGGGGTGATTTCCACCCATCTGAACGCTATATCAAACCCAGTTCCTAAATATTGATGTCTGATATAGCCTTCAGGTTTTACCATATGTGAACTTTGTAAGTTCAAGTTTTTTGGCTTTCTTGTTGGTTTTACACAGGCCTGTTTTATCTGAAATGGATATTTCGATTTTTTATAATGCTACTGCAAAAATTGTTATACAACAAACATGTTGGTTTGTTTTAAAAACCTTTCGTAAATGCACATGTGATTGTGCAGGTATAAAAAAGTGGCTTACTCAAGAATGTGTGGATTATTGTCTCAACACTACAACACTTTTGGGGTGATGTAATTGCTGTTTTATGCAAAAATGGGGGTTATTTCCTAAGGGCAAATACACTTTGCACTACAAGTGCAGGTTCAGTGCAGTTGCAAGTGCACTTGTAGTGAAATGTGTTTTTGCATTTAGGAAGTACCAGCCAACACTGTTTTTTATAAGGTTACCCAATCACGACATTTTCTGCACTCAACACATTTCTGTCAGGGTCAGCTAAAACAAACACAAGCAGTAAATGTCCACAAAGAATTTCTTTTGGTTGTTTTTTATTTGAAAAAGGTAGGGAGGGCAAGCCAGGACGGCCACTTTCAAGCGCCGTCAGTGTTGATGGATTTGGGATTCCGGCCTCAGGCCCAACTGAGCCAGCATAGTTGGCTGAATGTTTTCTTAAAAAATTATGGAGAACACAGCAGGCAAGTATTATATGGTTCAGTTTATACTCCGCCATATGGATGGGTGTCAGAAATAACCGGAACTGGCTGGCCAGGATTCCAAATGTGTTCTCCACCACTCTTCGGGCTCTGGCCAGCCGGTAATTAAAAACCCTCTGTTCCGGGGTGAGGGTCCTCATCGGGAATGGCCGCATCAGGTGGTCCCCCAGCGCAAATGCTTCATCAGCAACGAACACAAATGGGAGACCTTCAACATTGTCCTCTGGAGGTGGCAAGTCCAAGCTGCCATTCTGGAGACGCCTGTAGAACTCCGTCTGGGCGATGACTCCACCATCGGACATCCGGCCATTCTTCCCCACGTCCACATACAAGAACTCGTAATTAGCCGACACCACCGCCAACATCACTATACTATTAAACCCCTTGTAATTATAATAGTACGACCCCGAGTTGGGTGGTGGGACGATGTGGACGTGTTTCCCATCAATTGCCCCTCCGCAGTTAGGAAAGTCCCACCGCTGGGCAAAGTGGGAGGCCACAGTCTGCCATTCCTGTGGCGTTGAAGGAAACTGTTGAGGAAAAAACAATAAACATTACTATTTTTTCACAGAAACATGGCAAGCAGATTATACACAAACATTATGGGGCAACCTCCAGATAGCATTTATTAAGGGGAATTTAACAACAACAAAGTATAAGGTACACCTATCATATTCCCCCTCCCCCCTCATGGGCCATTTCTAACATTATAGGGGGGGAACTCTTGGACAGGTAACCCTCTTCACTTCATTGAGAGATGAATGCCTAAATACAGGGTATTACTTGGAACAGCCCCTCCTTAGTTACACTATTGGCAGACCACTGGACAGGTAAGAAGTGTCATAATACAAAGATATAAATACACACTGTACACATTTGAGCACATTTGAACATTCTGCTATTACCTGTCAAGATAATAATAGGATACAAAAACTTTAAACAGTACCATTGGAAAGTATACAGGCACGCCCTTGCACTACATGCTTTGGGGAATTCATCCATAAATCTGACCAGTAAAGAGGTGGGTATAGTGTGTATGGGTTTGGCAAAGTCAGCAGATAGATGATTGAGGATAGAGAATTGGGATCAGCTGACTTAGCAGTTGGGGGAGGGAGGGTTACAAAAAATTTGGGGACACCACAAAAAAAGCCTCTGCCACTCTGCCTGAATTTAAATAAAAAATAACATTTCCAAACATTTTAGGGGGTGTTTGGGGTAAAGCACTACTATAGAGCTGATAAAATACATTGTTAAGTGACTACATGAGGTGAATATAGGGGCAGGAGACACCATGCTGGAGAGGTTATTGAAGGGCAAATATGCATGAAGGACATAAAATAATAATTACATAAAAATCCAGCATGCATGAGGACAAAGGGGACATTCACAGAATATTACAATCATGGTAATTAGGGAATGAGGAAAGAAATACAATATATTAGCAAACATTCAATACAATAAAATGGGATATAAAAGGATAAAAATCTTACCTTCATATACTCCTTCTGCAGGACCTGGATGATGACAGAACAGGTCTCTGGGATAATGATACCCAGAGCCTGGTGGGAGATGCCTGTCGAGAACTTGAGGTCCTGCAGGCTTCTCCCTGTGGCCAAATACCGCAAGGTAGCGACCAACCTCTGCTCCGCAGTGATGGCTTGCCTCATGCAGGTATCCTGCCTGCTGATATAGGGGGTCAGCGAAGCCAACAAACGGTGAAACACGGGGTCCGTCATCCTGAGAAAGTTCCTGAAATCATCAGGATTATTCTCACGGATCTCATGGAGCAAAGGCATATGACAGAACTGGTCACGCTGAAGCAACCAATTCTTGGTCCATGAACTCCTCCTCACCCTGTTCATGGACTGGACTTGTGTCAAGGTCAGGACCCCAACACCAAGCCCCCGCACAGCACGAACTCTACGAGGAGTACGCATATGAAACATGGCTAGAAAACGGTCGGCTGCTCAGAATGAAGTAACAGAACGCACTGAAGGACAACAAGGCCTGTGAAGAGCGACCTGAAAACCAGTAACGAACGAACAAGAATACAATGACTAAATGTCACGCGGAACTTGCTTGCACGCACTGAAGAGCAGATACAAACCCACAAGCACAAACTGAACGGCAGAAAACGATCTGAAAGCCACGAGTCTGAAAAAGCGCGAATCGTCTCTCACCAAACTTTTACTAACACGAGATTAGCAAAAGGAGCCCAAAGGGTGCCGCGCTTGGTTCTGAACCGGCCTTTTCTAGTCTCGTCGTACGTGGTGTACGTGACCGCGTGGTTGTTGAACGGAAATTCCGACAACTTTGTGCGACCGTGTGTAGGCAAAACAAGTTTGAGCCAACATCCGTCGGAAAAAATCCTAGGATTTTGTTGTCGGAATGTCCGAACAAAGTCCAACCATGTGTACGCCCTATAAGAAGGATGGACAAGGCAGGTTGTATTGTAAAATAAAACTTTGATTGTGCTATGTCAGAGACAATAGCCAGAAATATTGCACAGACATGCTGCACATCATATACAGTAAATGGTTTTACCAGGCCACAATGTAACAGGGAAACATGAGTCATTTTTTATTGTGACATAAAAATTGGAGTGTACTATGTCAGAGGCAACAGCCAAAAATATTGCAGAGACATGCTGTGCATCATGTAAGCAGTTTTAGTAGGTCACAATGTAAGATGGAGAGGCAGGTTTTCTTTTTAATAAAGTTTAGAGAGTGATATTTCTTAATCGAAGGACAAAAATATTGTGCAGACATCATAATGAGCATTGGATCAGTAGAACTAAACCATATGTTGAAAAGGAAACACAGTATGTAACTTTTTAGTCCAAAATCCACATTTAGGTGTATATACTGTATGTTACAGAAAAAACATGCAGCTGTTTAGACTAAATATACATAACAACGTTTATAAATTAAACTACTAAAAAAAAGTAATATTTTTACAATTACTTGTAGGCCTCATAACCAAACCACATCCCCATTTACCATTTGAGGACCAAAAAAGGAATGTTTATATTTTTCAGATCAAATTAGAAGTAATATGCTATAAACAGCATGTGTAATATGTCCACCATATCTTTTAGACTGCATTGTCTAACTCACATCCCCATTTAGCTTTGGAGGCCCAAAACAAATGTAAGGTTTCTATTTTTACCAAAAACATGGAAGGAATATGGTACACATTGCATTGTATAATAAAAAAAAATAATCTGGACACATTGTTTTGATAACATTGAAAAACAAAATAAAGTGTATTTTTTTATTTTAAAATTAAGAAATGTTGCATAGACAGTATTTCAACAATCTTGTCTAGGCTACAATTTGAAAATATTATGCAATTTAAAAGTGAGCGCTGGGTGCTATACCAACTTATAATTCATACCTAATATAAAGTCTCAAATAAAATATGGAAAAAACATAACTATTCTGTGTACAAAGAAATATATGTGAGCTGGTGTCTACCCCACCTCACCCCAAGAATAATAAAGGTGATAAATAAGCAGCTGCCCCTTTAAATGCCCAATGGCTCTAAAGCAAAATAAATAAGATGAAGAGGGGCGCTAGCCCAATGCATGTAACAAAAACCTAGAATAGTGAAAAACCAAGCTTACAATATTGCAATATTTTCAAATGACCATGCAGTCCCAATCTTTGAGATAGCCGTGTACTTGTATTAACAGTCCATATTATGTGAGTCTAATCACCAAAAAATTCCTGGGTGAATACAATGTAGTGCTTAAAAAAAAAACTTCCTCCAAACCACCAAACATGCTCCACCACATGCTATTAATGTATTGCACTCACCAGATCAAACAAATCAAAAGGCCGATTAATAAACGTTATGGTTCAGAGTCAATCATCCCCAAATGATGCTCATATGATAGAACATATGATAGAACAAAAAATCCCAGCAAGTAGGAGGCATATAGTGTGATACCATTTATTTAATCAACCAAACTAATAAAAACATATGCATGTACACTCACCCATTGGATCTAATAAAAATCGCCAATAGGGATGAGCCGAATACCCCCCGGTTTGCATCAGGACATTCGAATGGACCGAAAGTTCGCGCGAACTTTCAAACCCCGTTAAAGTCTATGGGACTCGAACGTGAGAAATCAAAAGTGCGAATTTTAAAGGCTAATATGCAAGTTATTGTCCTTAATAGGGTTTGGGGACCCAGGTCTTGCCCCAGGGTACATGTATCAATACAAAAAAAAGTTTAAAAACGTCAGTTTTTTCGGGAGCAGTGATTTTAATGATGCTTAAAGTGAAAAAATAAAAGTGAAATATTCCTTTAAATATCGTGCCTGGGGGGTGTCTATAGTATGCCTGTAAAGTGGCGCGTATTTCCCGTGTTTAGAACAGTCCCTGCTCAAAATTACATTTCTAAAGGAAAAAAAGTCATTTAAAACTGCTTGCGGCTTTCATGTCAGGTCTGGTCCCGGCAATATGGATGAAAATCATTGAGAAACCCCCCCAGCCCATTACCAGCCCCTTTGGGTCTTGTATGGATATTAAGGGGAACTCCGCACCCAAATAAAAAAGAGGAAAGGAGTGGGCCCTCAGGCCCTATATACTCTGAACAGCAGTATACAGGTGGTGCAAACAAGACAGGGATTGTAGGTTTGTTCTTAAGTAGAATCTGTTTGTAATTTTGAACTGGTACATTTGTTACGTGTAGCTCCAGACAAAAAATCTATTTTTAAGCTTTTTGGAAAACATAGGGAAGGATTATCACCCCTGTAACATTTGTTTTGCTGTCTGTGCACCTGTTCAGAAGATTTCACCTCACTTTCTGTCCCAATGACAATTGGATTTAGAAAATTTGGGGTTTTTAGTGAAACAAGCAACTCTTACAGGAGAGAATTTCCCTTCCTAGGGGTAGATTTCCTCTCACTTCCTGTTGTCTCCTTCCGTTTGCAAGTAGGAGTCGTTTGTAAGTTGGATGTTTGAAAGTAGGGGCCTGCCCTATATACTCTGCAGAAATTTGGGCTTTAGGTGTTGGTGTTGCCACAACACTGTAAGCCTTCACAGGTGCTCTTGGTGGGTGCAGGACCAGCCCTGCTGTGAAATATTAGATCAAGAATAGTAATTACATGCCCCTGTTGAACAGGGTCAGAAAAATTGGGCCTTTGGTGGTGGACGGTGTGGTGGTATTGCCACGACACTGTAAGGCCTCACAGTTATTCTTGGTGGGTGCGGGAACGGGCCCTGCTGTGAAATATTATATCAAGAATTGTAATTACATGCCCCTGTTAAACAGGGGCTGAAAAATTGGGCCTAAGGCACTGGTGCTGGTGCCACATCACTGCAACCCCTCACAGATACTCTAGTTGGAGCACAGGAATGGGCCCTGCTGCAAAGTATTGCATCAAAAATTGTCATTACACGCCCCTATTAAATAGGGGCTGAAAAATTGGGCCTTAGGCACTGGTGCTGGTGCCAAAACACTGCAGCCCCTCACAGATACTCTAGTTGGAGTGCAGGAATGAGCCCTGCTGCAAAGTATTGCATCAAAAATGGTAATTACACGCCCCTGTTAAAAATTGGGCCTTAGCCACTGGTGGCGGTGCCCAGAACCAAAAAAGTTCTTACAAGCTATCAGCATGGACATTGAGGAGGAAGAGGATAGTCACTCAGCATAACAGGATAGTCACTCATCAGCATCAGCATAGGCAGTCTTGAAGGGATCTCACAAAAAAAAAAAAAAATATTCGGTTACATCAGCATCAGGTGCATGGTAGCTGGTGATTCAAGACTGATTCATTTTTATGAAGGTCAGCCGATCGACCGGTTCGGTGGACAGGCGCATGTGGATGGCTGAGAGCAAACTTCTTTCGTCGGTGGAGCAACTGGGGTAGGGAAATCTGCCTGCTAGAATCAGATGTTGGTGTACCAATAGCAGATTGCCTGCAAGTACTTGGCAGTGGCACACCTAATTTTACACCTTCATTCCTCTCAGTGCAGGTTTCTGAGAGGACTGAAGGTATAGTGGGGTTGGAGATCCCAGCTGATGAGGAGGAGCAAGGAGAGGTCCGCCTTGTTCTTTGGTGTGGGTCTTTTAGGTAGTGTTGCCAATGGGCTGCATGGGAGCTCAACATATGTCTGATTAAGCATGTGGTGTCCAAGCGCTTGCTGTCTAGTCCATGCTTGATACACTTCAGACATATGGTGCAAATAGCAATGGTGCGATCTGCTGCACACGTCTCAAAAAAGGCCCACACCAAAGAACTTTTGTAATAACGCTCGGAGTCACCAGCGCTCTGAACTTGCGGAGTTCTGCCGTGTCATGCATTCGGCTGGCTGCCCTTAAGCTGGCCCCTGGAGGGCATCCTGCCTCGTTGGAGATGTGCCTCCTCCTCCTCCGCCTCCTCCTCCTCTCTCCTATCAGGCACCCACGTAGAGTCAGTGAGCTCATAATTCCCTCCCTCCTCGTCACTGGAGCAAACCTGGCAGTATGCTGCAACTGGGGGAACATGACTGCCAGTTTGTCGTCCTTCTTGAGCAATCCCTCTCTCTGGGCTCACGTTACTGCCTTCTTCAAGCTGGGTACCATCATGTGAGCCTTCAAAACTCTGCGCATCCTCCTGCAGCATGTACCCGACACTGTGGTCGAACAGTTTGGGGAACAGTTTGGGGGACTCCTCCGGCGGGGCTAGGGAAGGAGTAACTGATGATGACCAAGTCCAAGGAATAGGCCGCTTTGGCACCTGCATTGGCAGCCAAGGTTGCCTGGGTGACAGAGGATGAGGAGGATGAGGATGGATTGGTCATCTACTCTACCAACTCTTTGGCATGTTGTGGCTCAACACAGCCAGCTGCCGAGAAAAAGGACAAGCGTGCCCCATGGCCATGTGCTGATGAGGATGCACCGTGTCCACGACCAGCATTGTTGCCTCTAGACACAGAGCCTGCTTGCCCTCTTTTATTGGTTTGTGACTGTCTGCCTCTCCTTGTTGGCCTTCCAGACATACTGTCTTTGATGTATTAGAATAGGTACACAAGGGTTGGCCTACAGTGAGATGTAGCAGCACAAAGCTGGGATGTATATACTAATTATACTGTAGCTAGCTGAATCGCCTGCCTGTCTGTAGTATTATTAGGAAGAAAACAACAGGAATTGTCTGCAGTGAGCTTTAGCTGCACACTGTGCCCAGTATGCAGTACACTAATATACTGCAGCTAGCTGAATAAACTGCCTGCCTGTGGTATTATTAGGAAGAGAACACCAGCAATAGTCTGCAGTTAGCTTTAGTTGCACACTGTGCACAGGATACAGTACGCTGACTGAAAATACTGCAGCTGCCTGCCTGTAAGTGTATTAGAAAGAGAACACCAGCAATTGTCTGCAGTTAGCTTTAGTTGCACACTGTGCACAGGCTACAGTACACTAAATGAAAATGCTGAAGCTGCTTGCCTGTGGTATTATTAGGAAGAGAACACCAGCAATTGTCTGCAGTTAGCGTTAGTTGCACACTGTGCATAGGATACAGTACACTGACTGAAAATACTGCAGCTGCCTGCCTGTGGTATTATTAGGAAGAGAACACCAGCAATTGTCTACAGTTAGCTTTAGTTGCACACTGTGCACAGGATACAGTACACTCACTGAAAATACTGCAGCTGCCTGCCTGTGGTATTATTAGAAAGAGAACACCAGCAATTGTCTGCAGTTAGCTTTAGTTGCACACTGTGCACAGGATACAGTACACTGACTGAAAATACTGCAGCTGCCTGCCTGTGGTATTATTAGGAAGAGAACACCAGCAATTGTCTACAGTTAGCTTTAGTTTCACACTGTGCACAGGATACAGTACACTGACTGAAAATACTGCAGTTGCCTGCCTGTGGTATTATTAGAAAGAGAACACCAGCAATTGTCTGCAATTAGCTTTAGTTGCACACTGTGCACAGGATACAGTACACTGGCTGAAAATACTGCAGCTGCCTGTCTGTGGTATAATTAGGAAGAGAACACCAGCAATTGTCTGCAGTTAGCTTTAGTTGCACACTGTGCACAGGATACAGTAAACTGACTTAAAATACTGCAGTTGCCTGCCTGTGGTATTATTAGAAAGAGAACACCAGCAATTGTCTGCAGTTAGCTTTAGTTGCACACTGTGCACAGGATACAGTACACTGACTGAAAATACTGCAGCTGCCTGCCTGTGGTATTATTAGGAAGAGAACACCAGCAATTGTCTGCAGTTAGCTTTAGTTGCACACTGTGCACAGGATACAGTACACTGGCTGAAAATACTGCAGCTGCCTGTCTGTGGTATAATTAGGAAGAGAACACCAGCAATTGTCTGCAGTTAGCTTTAGTTGCACACTGTGCATAGGATACAGTACACTGACTGAAAATACTGCAGCTGCCTGCCTGTGGTATTATTAGGAAGAGAACACCAGCAATTGTCTGCAGTTAGCCTTAGTTGCACACTGTGCACAGGATACAGTACACTGACTGAAAATACTGCAGTTGCCTGCCTGTGGTATTATTAGAAAGAGAACACCAGCAATTGTCTGCAGTTAGCTTTAGTTGCACACTGTGCACAGGATACAGTACACTGACTGAAAATACTGCAGCTGCCTGCCTGTGGTATTATTAGGAAGAGAACACCACCAATTGTCTGCAGTTAGCCTTAGTTGCACACTGTGCACAGGATACAGTACACTGGCTGAAAATACTGCAGCTTCCTGTCTGTGGTATAATTAGGAAGAGAACACCAGCAATTGTCTGCAGTTAGCTTTAGTTGCACACTGTGCACAGGATACAGTACACTGACTGAAAATACTGCAGCTGCCTGCCTGTAAGTATATTAGGAAGAGAATACCAGGAACGGATCTAGCTAAACTGAATACAGTGTATATATATATATATATATATATACATTGGGGCAAACAAGTATTTAGTCAGCCACCAATTGTGCAAGTTCTCCCACTTAAAAAGTTGAGAGAGGCCTGTAATTGTCATTATAGGTATACCTCAACTATGAGAGACAAAATGTGGAAACAAATCCAGACAATCACGTTGTCTGATTTTTGAAAGAATTTATTTGCAAATTATGGTGGAAAATAAGTATTTGGTCAATATCAAAAGTTCATCTCAATACTTTGTTATATATCCTTTGTTGGCAATGACAGAGGTCAAACGTTTTCTGTAAGTCTTCACAAGGTTGTAACACACTGTTGCTGGTATTTTGGCCCATTCCTCAATGCAGATCTCCTCTAGAGTAGTGATATTTTGGGGCTGTCGCTGGGCAACACAGACTTTCAATGACAGAGGTCAAACGTTTTCTGTAAGTCTTCACAAGGTTGTAACACACTGTTGCTGGTATTTTGGCCCATTCCTCAATGCAGATCTCCTCTAGAGTAGTGATATTTTGGGGCTGTCGCTGGGCAACACAGACTTTCAACTCCCGCCAAAGGTTTTCTATGGGTAAGAGATCTGTAGACTGGCTAGGCCACTCCAGGACCTTGAAATGCTTCTTACAAAGCCACTCCTTCATTGTCCAGGCAGTGTGTTTGGGATCATTGTCATGCTGAAAGATCCAGCCACGTTTCATCTTCAATGCCCTTGCTGATGGGAGGAGATTTGCACTCTCACGATACATGGCCCCATTCATTCTTTCATGTACACAGATCCGTCATCCTGTTCCCTTTGCAGAGTAACAGCCCCAAAGCATGATGTTGCCACCCCCATGCTTCACAGTAGGTATGGTGTTCTTTGGTTGCAACTCAGTATTATCTCTCCTCCAAACACGACGAGTTGTGTTTCTACCAAACAGTTCTACTTTGGTTTCATCTGACCATATGACATTCTCCCAATCCTCTTCTGGATCATCCAAATACTCTCTAGCAAACCTCAGACGGGCCCGGACATGTACTGGCTTAAGCAGGGGATGTTTCATATTCCCATCGCACACGTTCCTTGTATAAGCTCTTAAAGGTCGGGTGCTGCAGCAACAACCAGCTGGATACTGGTTCAAGTCACAATGTAGATATTTGCCAGCACACCAAGGATCAGCACACGGTGGCGTCCAAACGGTTTAATTTATTGCATGATCACAACACAAAAGGTGCAACGTTTCGGAGTCGCGCAGGACCCCTTCATCAGGCACTTCGTCACATGCCTGACGAAGGGGTCCTGCGCGACTCCGAAATGTTGCACCTTTTGTGTTGTGATCATGCAATAAATTAAACTGTTTGGACGCCACCGTGTGCTGAACCTTGGTGTGCTGGCAAATATATACATTGTGGCTTAAGCAGGGGGACACTGGCACTGCAGGATCTGAGTCCCTGGCGGCGTAGTGTTTTACTGATGGTAGCCTTTATTATGTTGGTCCCATCTCTCTGCAGGTCATTTACTAGGTCCCCCGTGTGGTTCTGGGATTTTTGCTCACCATTCTTGCGATCATTTTGACCCCACGGGGTGAGATCTTGCGTGGAGCCCCAGATCGAGGGAGATTATCAGTGGTCTTGTATGTCTTCCATTTTCTAATTATTGCTCCCCCAGTTGATTTCTTCACACCAAGCTGCTTGCCTATTGCAGATTCAGTCTTCCCAGCCTGGTGCAGGTCTACAATTTTGTTTCTGGTGTCCTTGGACAGCTCTTTGGTCTTCACCACCGTGGAGTTTGGAGTGTGACTGTTTGAGGTTGTGGACAGGTGTCTTTTATACTGATAACAAGTTCAAACAGGTGTCATTAATACAGGTAATGAGTGGAGGACAGAGGAGTATCTTAACCACTTACTTACTGGGCACTTAAACCCCCCTCCTGTCCAGACCAATTTTCAGCTTTTAGCGCTGTCGCATTTTGAATGACAATTACGCAGTCATACAACACTGTACTCAAATTTTTTCCCCCACAAATAGAGCTTTCTTTTGGTGGTATTTGATCACCCCTGCGGTTTTTATTATTTGTTTAAAAAATTGAAAAAGACCAAATTTTTTTTTTAAAAAGTATATATTTTTTATATTTTGTTATAAAATTTTGCAAACAGGTAATTTTCCTCCTTCATTGATGTACGCTGATGAGGCGGCACTAATGGGCACCGATAGGTAGCAGTGATGGGCACTGATGGGTGGCAGTGATGGGCACTGATGGGTGGCAATAATGGGGACAGATTGCTTAAACTGATGGCAGTACTGCTAGGTGGCACTGATTGGCACCACTGGTGGGCATTGATAGGTGGCACTTGTGGGCAATCATAGGTGGCACTTGTGGGCATTCATAGGTGGCACTGCTGGGCACTGGCAGGTGGCAATGACAGATGGCGCTGGTAGGCTCAGATGAGGCAGATGTGCCTCCTTCCCCTTCGGGACCGATGTCCCTTTAAAATAAGCCGTGATCGGCTTTTTTTTCTCCTCACGCTGTCAGCGTGAGGAGTAAACAAAACCGATTACCAAGCTTTTGTTTACATCATGTGATCAGCTGTCATTGGCTGACAGCTGATCACATGGTAAGGGACCGGGATCGGGCCCTTACTCGGATCTGTGATCATCCGAGTCTCCATGACTTGGTGATCACAGCGCCCACACCGCACGCCCTGCAGGGTGCATGCACAGGGGAGAACGTCCCATGACGGAAATTGAGGTCCGCACTGTGGCCGTCATTCGGCTATGGCCCGGACCTCAAGTGGTTAAAGAAGAAGATACAGGTCTGTGAGAGCCAGAAAATCTTGCTTGTTTGTAGGTGACCAAATACTTATTTTCCACCATAATTTGCAAATAAATTCTTTCAAAAATCAGACAATGCGATTGTCTGGATTTGTTTACACATTTTGTCTCTCATAGTTGAGGTATACCTATGATGACAATTACAGGCCTCTCTCAACTTTTTAAGTTGGAGAACTTGCACAATTGGTGGCTGACTAAATACTTTTTTGCCCCATTGTATATATACAACACCTGGGATGCATATATATATACTAAATACACTGACTGCAGCTAACTGACTCGCCTGACTGCTCATCTAACTCAAATGAAATGACACTGTCTCTCTCTATCTCTCAGCACACCGGAACATACTACACAAGGCCAACTTCCAGGCGGCCTTATATAGTGTGGGGCGTGTACTAAATCCCCTGAGGCATAATTGACCAAAGCCACCCTGCCTTTGGCCAATTATGGCTCTCCGTTCTTACCGCGCTGTGATTGGCCAAAGCATGCAGGTCATAGTACTTACTTGGCCAATCAGCCAGCAATGCACTGCGATGCCGCAGTGAATTATGGACCGTGACGCGCTACTCTAATTTGGCACGAACGGCCCATAATGTTCGTAATTTGCCGAACGGTCGAGTGACCGATGTTTGAGTCGAACTTACGTTCGACTCGAACTTACGTTCGACTCGAACTCGAAGCTCATCCCTAATCGCCAACATAAACAGTTTCCTCAATCTGGGTTGTGTAGTCATGCTCGCGTTCCCCAGAGCTGGCACGCATTCCACAGACTTAGAAATTGACCTGAATGGATTACTGGACATTACGTCGACCTCTCAGCCTCTATGCATTTCACACAGGCGCGCATCTTCAGGGAGCCTTCCTTTCCAGTTATCCATCCAGGTCGGTTTCCAGTCTGAAAACTAAGAGACACAAAACATTATATTTCCTATCCACAATACAGGGGCTCACTATAGGTCCCTTTCTCCTTTTATGGCAAAATTGTACTCACATTGCAATTTTTTAAAAAGAGCCCAAGATCTCAAAGAAAGATTTAAAGCAAGCAGTAATAGTCAAAGGATTTTAAGATTAGGAATTAATAAAGCTAAGAAAATGTCAAGGAACAGGTTGTTGCAAGTAAACAAGAAAGTAAGGGGGAGGGAAGAATCATATTAGAGTAATTACTGGATTTGCCTCCTATTGACATAAGTTGCAAACCTAATTAAAGAAATACTGGCACCTTCTTACTGTTGACTGTATAGCCGAAGAGAAATATTGAGCCTTTATCCCTCCCTGTTAACATGACAAGGGCCTAATTTGAAGAATCAATTGGTGCTTGGTGAATCCCCAAGATGAAGGAACAGAGTAAATAAAAAGCCTATAGTAGGTATAGATGTTGCACCATTTGCGACCAAAAGATATGTTTTGAAATGCTTTATTAATTGAGAGTCTACACAAACTATTTACAAGGTTACATGTATGTATAAATTATTGCATATAGGCAAAACAAAGAGATAGTTAAAGGTCAGGTTCTTGAAACACCTTAGGGATATCAGGGAAAAAAATTATATAACCCAATTGTGGAACCTAATGGCAAAATTGAAGGAATTATAAGGTAATGAGGATCTAGAGACTGAGCATCTTTCAGCATAGAAGTGATTATGACAAACATTTACTGCAAAAATAAGCCCCATGTATATATAACATGAATACCATGCAATAGAGATAGCTATGGTTCTTTTACATTAAATAAATATTCTTTCAAGTCTATAAGTCATGTTGTATTTTAAAATATAAAAGAAAAAATGCCTCAGTAAATGTTACATTTGATGAACGCTGTTCCTTTAAGAGGGAGAGTAATGACATTCATGCATCCCTACTTAAGAAAGTAGTATAAGTAGACGTTCTTTGAGGCAAATATGAAACATATTGGAAGATCTTAATAAACTGTGAGAAGGATGGAAATCAAGTTGCTCTGCCATGTGAAAACTCATCTTCCAATGCACTATTGCACTTTAATAAGTGACAACAGATGGTGGATAGTTTTGCCCCCTTTGAATAATGTGGCAGGTGGAATGTCGGCATATGAATGAGGATATTTGAAGGAGAGAAGGAAAAGTAAATCTCCTTGATACATGTAAAAATTGTTTGTTGTTTGGGATTAGGGATGAGCTTCGAGTTTGAGTCGAACTCATGTTCGACTCGAACATCGGCTGTTCGCCAGTTCACCAAACAGCGAACAATTTGGGGTGTTCGCGGCAAATTCGAAAGCCGCGGAACACCCTTTAAAAGTCTATGGGAGAAATCAAAATTGCTAATTTTAAAGGCTTATATGCAAGTTATTGTCATAAAAAGTGTTTGGGGACTTGGGTCCTGTCCCAGGGGACATGTATCAATGCAAAAAGAATTTTTAAAAATGTCTGTTTTTTCGGGAGCAGTGATTTTAATAATGCTTAAAGTGAAACAATAAAAGTGTAATATTCCTTTAAATTTCATACCTGGGGGGTGTCTATAGTATGCCTGTAAAGGGCCGTGTTTTCCGTGTTTAGAACAGTCTGACAGCAAAATGACATTTCAAAGGAAAAAAAGTCATTTAAAACTACTCGTGGCTATAATGAATTGTCGGTCCGACAATACACATAAAAGTTCATTGATAAAAATGGCATGGGATTTCCCCACAGGGGAACCCCGAACCAAAATTTTTTTAAAAAATGGCATGGGGTCCCCCTAAATTCCATACCAGGCCCTTCAGGTCTTGTATGGATATTAAGGGGAACCCCACGCAAACATTTTTTAAAAATGGCATGGGGGTCCCCCTCAAAATCCATACCAGACCCTTCAGGTCTGGTATGGATTTTAAGGGGAACTTCGTGCCAAAATTTTAAAAAAAAGGCGTGCGGTCCCCCCAAAAATCCATACCAGACCCTTATCCGAGCACGCAACCTGGCAGGCTGCAGGAAAAGAGGGAGGACGAGAGAGCACCCCCCTCCTGAACCGTACCAGGCCACACGCCCTCAACACCGCTCCTTCACCGCTCCAAAGATGTGGCTTGCAGGAGATTTTTTCTTCTCCTGCCAGCGCACCGCTTCAGTGTGAAAGCCCTCGGGCTTTCACACTGAACAAACAGCGGAGGCTGTTTAGGGGCGGTTTGCAGGCGGTATTTTTAGCGCAATAACGCCTGCAAACCGCCCCAGTGGGCGGTTTGCAGGCGGTATTTTTAGCGCAATAACGCCTGCAAACCGCCCCAGTGTGAAAGGGGCCTAAGGAATAGCAAGAGTGGAAATTACAGTGTGCCAGCAGCCAGGCCTAGCCAATCCACTTTAAAAAATGACTTTAAAGTCTACTAAGGCAGCCACTTCTGCTCCCCTTTTCCCCCACCTGAGGACCCGAGGCACTGCCACTCTCTGGAAAGATGGGTAAAAAATTCCTCCACAGCACCATTTCCAAGTTACACATTTTTTGATATATGTGATAGTAGGATGAGGAATGGCATTTTCCCTTTCCATCAGGGATACAAAAGGGTGGCCTGACTGGTTCCTCTCCTTTAAGGCCTAAATTCTGTGGTCCTGGAGCATACCCTGCATTATAAACAAGCCCATTTGCAACAAATGTTAGTGTCCTTGGCAATGTTACCGTATCCATATACAACTCCCAGAGATTGATTAGAGTGAAAGGAACCCCTCAAAGTCTGCCTATGTCCTCCATCTACCCACTGCCAGGACCCCGATATTCCTTCTCCTTCTGCACACTCTTCTGCCTACTTATGCCTCATAGGTATAGCATCAGTTATGATTGGATTCTGTAAAGCTCTTAGACACAAGAATAGTTACATAGTAGGTGAGGTTGAAAAAAGACACAGTCCATCAAGTCCAACCTATGTGTGTGATTATTTGTCAGTATTACATTGTATAGCCCTGTATGTTGCAGTCGTTCAGGTGCTTATCGAATAGTTTTTTGAAACTATCGATGCCCTGAAACCACCGCCTGTGGAAGGGAATTCCACATCCTTGCCTCTCTTACAGTAAAGAACCCTCTACGTAGTTTAAGGTTAAGCCTCTGTTCTTCTAATTGTAGTTAGTGGCCACGTTTCTTATTAAACTCCCTTCCGCTAAAAAGTTTTATCCCTATTGTGGGGTCACCAGTATGGTATTTGTAAATTGAAATCATATCACCTCTCAAGCATCTCTTCTCCAGAGAGAATAAGTTGTGCTCGCAACCTTTCTCCATAACTAATATCCTCCAGATCCTTTATTAGATTTGTTGCCCTTCTTTGTACTCGCTCCATTTCCAGCACATCCTTCCTGAGGACTGGTGCCCAGAACTGGACAGCATACTCCAGGTGAGAACGGACCAAAGTCTTGTAGAGTGGGAGAATTATTGCTTTATCCCTGGAGTTAATCCCCTTTTTAATGCATGCCAATATTCTGTTTGCTTTGTTAGCAGCAGCTTGACATTACATGCCATTGCTGAGCCTATCATCTACTAGGACCCCCAGGTCCTTTTCCATCCTAGATTCCCCCAGAGGTTCACTCCCTAGTGAGTAGATTGCATGCATATTTTTGCCAGCCAAATGCATTATCTTACATTTTTCTACATTGAAACTCATTTGCCATGTAGTTGCCCGCCCCATTAATTTGTTCAGATCTCCTTGCAAAGTTTCCACATACTTCGGAGAAGTTATTGCCCTGCTTAGCTTAGTGTCGTCCGCAAATTCAGAGATTGAACTGTTTACCCCATCCTCCAGGTCGTTTATGAACAAATTAAACAGGATTGGTCCCAGCACAGAACCCTGGGGGACCCCACTTCCCACCCCTGACCATTCCAAGTATTCCCCATTAATCACTACCCTCTGAACTCGCCCTTGTAGCTAGTTTTCAATCCATGTACTCACCCTATGGTCCATGCCAACGGACCTTATTTTGTACAGTAAACCTTTATGAGGAACTGTGTCAAATCCTTTTGCAAAATCCAGAATAATTACATAAAGAAGTCCTCCTGTCCCTCCTTCTGCTGTGCCTCACATTCCCCATCTATTATACCAAGCAGTATGTATGCTTCAGCACATTGATTGCGTCACTGATCTCCGCTTTGTGTCACTTTTTTAAATCATAACAAGATGAAACACACATCCTGTACTCACACAAATACTCATTGATGGCCTATTGCTGCAAGTGTAGCTGCTACTGTATGGCCAATGCTGAGTTCAAGTTTGTAGACATATCATAAATAAAGCAGTTGGCAGGCAGGCGATGTTGCCACTGAACTTCAACCAGGTGAACACCTACTGGGTATGACCACCTGAAGTGGCTGCACACTTTATATCCTGCTGCAGGACCTAATGGAAGTCAGGGTACAGAACTAGGAGCCAGTGCACCACCAGGTTGAGGATGTGTGCCAAGCATAGAAACGCATGTGAACTTTCCATGCCAAAGGGTGCACAACAGGTTGGAATTGTTGTAAACACACAGCATTTATCTGGCAAAAGATGGCATGGGGTCAGCCACCTCTTGGCCTGCCCAAAGAGCTGACAGAAATACTGACCCAGTGTTGCTCCTGTCTGCTAGTCATACCAGTTGCAAAACAGCCTGGCAGCATTTTGCCTGGGCCATTGTCTAGGCTGTTGGCTGCTTAAGAGGGACTGGTGGTTTTGACAAGTCAACAGATAAGGCCATTCCAGAGGAGGGGGTAAAGGTCACTGATCACAAAGGTGCAGGATCTGCAGCTCCAGCAGTGTGCCTCATCCTGCATCCATCCTGACTGTCAGCAAAATTTGTGTCGGTAAAGAGATGTAATGTCCTTGCCAATGCTTGTAAGACCATGTGTCTGTGGTCATGTGGACCCTGCCGTTGACTACATGGATCAGCAATATGATGACATTAGCTCCCACATGCTGGTGGGGGGATAGGCACCTGCCACTGTGCTGCAGTTCAGGCTGCAAAGTCATGAAAACAGGCAGACTCCACCAGCTGGAATAGGAGCAGTTGTAAAGCCAGTGGTTTTCCCACAGAGAGTGAGTCTGGAGGGGGAAAAGGTGCACTCAACATTTTGTAGTCAATTACAGTATAATTCACTGTTATGTAGCACAGCACAACACTATATACCGTATAGTACTTAGAAATTACCCAAAGTAGTTTTTGGGGAACTTCAAAGGAGTTTGGATGCCAAACCCAAAATTTGAAATTAATTGAAGCTGAATCTGTCAAGAATGACCATTTTCTGTGCAAATATGCAAAGGTTGTCAAAAATAACATGAATGGGGGCAGTGCCCTTGGGAACATGCACCAGTGCAGGAAACATTTTTTAAAACTCCATTTGGCCACAAGTGTTTTTTTAAGGCACTGCCCTTGGGAACATGCACCCGTGCAAGAAACATTTTTTAAAAACTCCATTTGGCCACAAGTGTTTTTTTTAAGGCACTGTCATCCACAGAGGAAAAGGTTTTAAGTTGCCAGCAAATTATGTTTCCTTTCTGGCTTCTATTATAAGAAAAAAAGTCACACAGACCCTTCCAAAGGTCCCCCAAAATATTTGAAGGGAACTGTGTGCTTTTTCTTTTTAAAGAAGTTGACAGTGAAATTTGAAGCAATTTAAACTAAGGGGGCTCTTCAGGCAAAAAATCTTCAAAAACTGCTTTAGGTCCCCCTAAGCCCCTAAGTACCCATGCACTTAAGCACTTAAGCCTGGCTGCACACTTACCCCCCCCTCCCAAACCATACCAGGTCACATGCCCTGGGGGGAGCCTTGCCACATGTAAAGCACTTTATCCCCATGTTGATGAGCACAACGGTTTACTCCACAAACCCTGGTCTGGTAATTGTGGGGGCCTGCTGGTGGGGGGTTTACTGGAGTCTAGAAGCCACCTTTAACAACAAGAGGGCCTCAAGATACCACCCCTCTATTTGAATAAGTAAGGGATGCAAAATACCACTCATTTGCAAAAAAAGAACCCATAAATAAAGACACCCAAATGTTTGATGAGTCCTTTACTAAAAAAAAATAAATCCCCAGGAATGTCCCTCATTGTAAATCCATTGCCAATTACTGCTCCCTGAATGTCAGCTTACTGGGATGAGAAGAGAATAGGCAAGGATAGTAGTGACATCACTGATCACAAATGGCCATGGCCATATTTGGTCAATGGCATTGCCTAAATTATTGCCCAAAATATGACCAGTAACCATATTTATGCAGTGATGTCACTGATATACCCGCACCTTTACTGGGGATTACTGTAGGGCAATGTACTGGTGAAGGTGATGGTTGCTAGGGACACAGTGGATGTCAGCACCTGCTGATTCCTTAGGAACCACCGAGCTGGAAGCTGTCACTGAAAAGCAGTAGAAAAATCACTTTTGACTCTCCTCGGACGGTGGGGGGTGATGGGGAGTGGGTCCACTGATGGGTGTCAATTGCGGCACCTACCTCCTTTTCCCTCCCTGACATCTTTCCCTTACTCCTCCCTTCCCCTCTCTCCCACTTCTTCTTCCCTTCCCCCCCCCTCTGTCTTTACTCCCCCTTAATTGGTTGCCTACTTGATGGCTGACCCTGACAATCGCAACTTGCCTACGCTCTAAGTATCTACCCTCTAGGATATCTCACTTATGATCCCTCGACCGGGACCAGACACGCCAGCCACCTCCTTTTCTTGGTCGAGTGTTTAACACTGAGGGAGGGAGGGGGGAGGGGAAAAATGAAAAGTGATCCTCCACCTCACATTTACCACAATTTGTGTACATGGTTTGCTCCCAGTTATTTTATTATTTTAATACTGCGATTTGCTCAAGATGTATCCTGTATTTTGACCTTGTATACCCTACTTGTTAAAATCTTTCTTATGACATTTGTTGTGATTTGTTTACATGCTTATTTTTATCTTGACTAAAAGCCTTTCTGGAAAAAAAAGAAATATCACTTTTAATGTATGATGCTCTGCTCCCACTAAAGAGAAGGCCACACAGACAAAAGTTTTGGCGTACACCTGAGCACCGAAACAGCCAAAGTTTGGTTTGAACCTAGGTTCAGATTGAACCATCTGCTTATCCCTAATAGTTCTGTATAGTTCTGTATAGCTCTGTATGTAGGACTATATAAAACTGTACAGTAGTTACCCCCCCCTGAAAATGCTCTGTCAGCTGTCCCTGTCTATGCAAACTTCAACACACACTGAAAAAAGGTTGTTGTAAAAGCTGTCAAACCCCCTGTCAAACCCCCATTACTGGCCTATCTATGCCACCTGACCACAGTTCAAAGACTAGGAAATACATGAATGGTAAATAGCTGCTATGGCAGTGAACAATCCCGTAACAGCTAGGATTCAGGTCAAACACATGCTCAAAGCTCATCTTAATTTATATGTGCCTTAAGGAGCTATACAGAATGAATTGTGCATGTACTGCAAGACATATATACAGCAGGTTAAGTCATTGTAGTCATTAGCATAAAACATGGGTTTTAATGGGCACAGGGGCGGAAGTATAGGGGGCGCAAAAGTCGCCATTGCGACTGAGCCCCATGCTGCAGGGGGCCTGTGGGGGCCCATGTGCCCCCCTCTCCCTGAGCGGTGGCTGCATATGGGACATTCGGCAGTGCAGGAGCTCGGTCACACTGTAATTACTCTGAAAGTGAAAGCAAGGGAGAGGTGTCTATCACAGTGTGTGCTGTGCTCTCTACCTCCCCCTACAGTGCAGTACCCGGCATGGAGAGTGAAGGTATAGTGCTGCAGCTGCAGATTTTTTAAAAGGCAATCTATATATGTTTGTATGCATGTGCATGTGCTTATATGTGTGTGTCTGCATGTTTGGGTGTGTGCATGTGTGTGTTTTATATGTGTGTGTGCGTTTATTTGTGTGCATGTGTATATGTTTACATGTGTGTGCGCATGTGTGTGTGTGCATGTGTATAGAGTTATATGTGTGTGCGCATGGGTGTGTGCTTGCATGTGTATAGAGTTATATGTGTGTGTGCATGTATGTGTGTTTGCTCATGTGTGTGCTCATGTGTGTGCCTTTATGTGTGTGCATGTGTGTATGTTTGTATGTGTGCATGTATTTATGTGTGTGTATTTGTGTACGTGTGTGTTTACATGCGTGTATGTATACACATTACTTGTAATCCTGCCCCCCTTTTTCTTTACGATCAGAACAGATTTTTTTAGGGTGGGTTCATAATACCAACAAGAAAATACAATTCCTCTGAAAAGCGATGCAGATTGCTTTTCAGAGGCATTTGACAGGCAGTGAAGAGGCAATATGTTGCGCCTTGACTGGTAAAATGTGGAGAAACACTGATACAGAGAAACTGATCTCTCCATTTTCCATTTTCCTCCCCCAGCTGGGGGTCAGGGGGGCCCTTCATGATTTCTTGCACCGGGGCCCTGAAGGTTATAGTTACGCCACTGAATGGGCACTAGTGCAAATGCATATGTGTGACTCCAGCCTAAAACTTCCACTCTGTCACACAGCCAATCAGGAAAGGAGCTGGAGGAGAAAGCTCCTCAAATGTAGCATTCTAGAAGTGCACAAGATTATCTAACATAAGGATAGAATGCTTTTATTTTAACATCTAGTAGATCCTAGTAAACACAATAGCACATTTATAAAAACAAACCTATTGTGTGGTCCTCTGAACATGTCAGGGACCAAACTGGAGGCCCATTACAATTATTAAGTTGCTCACCACTTTTCTATCTAAACTGTCCGATAAATTGATAGCCAGTCAGCTTTAGACAAAAAATAAATCAATAGGGTTGATTTACTAAATGAATAGGGGCTGTTCACTTAGCAAGGTGGGTGTTCAATTTGCATAGTGAATGTTAGCGATTAAGGTGAAACTGTGTACACTTTAAATGTTGGCTCATAATCAATTATTCAAAGTGAGCATTACTCACCTTCACCTTATTCACTAACATTCACTTTGTAAAGTAAAATTAACTTTGCTACTCTACTTCAACAGCATCTACTGCATAAAGCAGATCTTCCACTATAAAAGTAAGATCTGCTTTTTAAATATGCCCCATTTCCCCTTCCATTCACTTTGTAAAAAATAAATAAAAAAATTAGATAATATACCCACCTTTCCCAGCTTCCACCAACAGTGTATAGGTGAGAATGTAGGGTTGAAGAGTAGTGCTATATGACTTTCATTTTATGATATTCACATCTCTCTGGAGAGTAGAGCCTAGCGATATTAGAATCTTGTGAATTTGCAAATTACTGAAAAAGTAAAATATTTTGCAAAATAAAATCTACGAAGCACAACTATCTCATAAACAGCAATGTTTTTACTATATATTTTCATCTAGGGCACATAACACATTACAGTTTCAACACACATCTGTAATTTTTTTTTTTTTTTTTACAAGTATGTAATTTTATATGATCAATACAAACATTCAGTTTCAATGTTTTTTTGTAACTTTTTCAGCTATGTCAATTAATGAGTACACATTCCAGTGAATCAGTAAATAAATTTAGTACTTTAATGGCATAAATTAGATATTTGCCAAAAATTTGTAGTTCTGTGTGTCAATATATAAAAAGTTTTTTTTTTTTTAACATTGTTCACTTGTGCTTCATATAAACTAAATATGATAAAAAAAGGAGGGGGAGTCTGCAGGGAATAAAAGAAAAAGAAAGGGGTATGATAAAGAAAGGGGTGTGTGATTTAGAGGCCAGTAGCAGGTGAAGGTTAGGACAAAACTCTGTTGCAAACAAACAAAATGACAATGTTACTTTGTGTTTGACGATTCCACAATTAACATTTGTACACCTGTGTTTCTATTCACTTCCTAAACTGATTTTACTAGGGAGAAGTATTTACTTGTTTATAGCCTCCAGGCAAATACTGTATGAACCCATCCTTCAATTCCTACCTCTCAACTAGGGATGGGGGAACGGTTCGGCCCGAGCATAAGTTCGGGCCGAACTTTCGTTGTTTGGACGTTCGGCGAGCAGCCGAACAAACGGGTCGTATGACCCTTTGTTCGCCCCCCCGAATTGACCACAATGCATTGTGGCTTTGAACAGTGCATTGCAAGCCCCGATTCGCTGAAGCAGTGACATTTTCAGCCAATCAGGGCACAGAGCACTGTCAGAGTCATGATTGGACACTGTCATCATGACTTTATCCAATCATGGCTCATTCCCGCCCCACAGTATAAAAGTATTCTTTCAATGCAGCCATTTTCAGTGTGATTTGAGTGGTGAGGTGAAATAGAACAGGGCTCTGTTCAGTGCTATTAGTTAGTGTGCTATACTGTGCTATTTTGCTTCAATTGTCAGTGTAGAATATTAGTTTAGTGTCAGTCTAGAGATAGTGTGAGTGTAGTGAGGAGGACCATCATTCAGCTTTTCATAGTGTACAGCTAGAGTAGGGACAGCTCAGATAGTTTCAGTGTAGTGTAGTGAGACCTTGTCAGTAATCTTGACATTAGTATATAGCTAGAGTAGGGACAGTTCAATGCTTCAGTGTAGTGACAGTTGAACACTGTCACAGAACTCCCCACACCCCGATTGAGTGCTTCCGTCAGTATACCGCTTCCTAAGTTCTGGAAAACGAGTCCAATGGATTTGGCTATAGGAACCCCCAAGAACTAGACAACACCAGTTTTGGAGTACATCAGAACTAACTCTTTATTTGAGATCTCACACAAATTTATACACCAGGATGACTCAAAGCTAACCTAATTAACATGAGCTAATTTACTATTAAATTTACCCAGACCAGATGACTCAGAGACATGACCTGTAGGACAGACTTGTGGGCACCGAGCTTCACACAGTAGTATAAACACAATAGCAGGAGCTAATTACAATTAACAATACAAACAACAATCTCCCCTGTCCTCAGCCTAGACTGTTCGTCTCCTAGCCAATGCTGGTGGCTAATGTGATCAGCTCATTCAATTAACATAAACACAGGTAGTTTGAGTTGATGATACCAGCATCTCCTCACAGGATGTGTCCCAACAGTATGAATCAGACTTATCAGCAGGGGGCTGCTGGAGGAATCCCCCCTCCCTCTTCAGGGACACAAATCCCAAATGACCACAGCAAGGAGTCCCCAACAGAATCAAACAACATACAATATATACACGACTGAGTCCGATTAGTACAGTTCAGACTGGATTTCTAATTCACCTCACAAAGAGTATTGTTCCCTTGAAAATCCAGGGCCCATAATCAAAAGGCAAGAGGCTTGCATTCAGTCCCCTCCAACAGCCTCTGTCCCGACTAGGTCTGTCACATTTCTCCCCTTTCGGCAGGAGACCAACGCAGGAGGAGACCCCAGACGGGTTGACTCAGAAGTTAGTCCATAGTTCCAGTCCTCTACTGCTTGTACCCACACAGTACCCCAAACAAATTGTTCCAAACAGAGCCTTACTCACCCAGCCAACCTCTGCCTCTCTCAGAGAACATATCTGCCGCTGGGGAGAGGCCTGGACTGGCCCTTCTCCCTGGAGTCCTTGCTGCCGCTGGAGAGAAGACAGGGGGACTGAGCTTACTCCATCCTGCTGTTGGGGATCTGGGCCGAATGCCCAGCATCCCTGGGGTATACAGGTGGGGACTGAAGGCCCATCCACCAACACCAGATCAAGCTGCAGTTGTGAGGTGATGACTGCATTCTCTCCTTGGATCCTGATCTGCAGCTCGCGATAGACTGCCGCCTCCTCAACTTGGGCCTCCACAATTGCTGCAGGTGTGGGGCAGAGGTTTTGGACCCTCTGTCTGGTTGCCAGCACTTCTGCTGGGGATTTGCTAGGTGGTTCCTCCTCTACAGAAACGTCTATCAAATCCTCAGTCTCTGGAATTGCTAAAAGTGTGGGACAAAGGTCTTGGACCCTCTGTTCAGTTACCAGATCTTCAGCTGGAGAAGTTTGTTGTAACTCCATAGATGCTGCTGGCAGAAAATCACATGTCCCTGTCAGTGTTGTGGGAGAAAGGCCTACTACCTCTTCTCTCAAGAAGGCAGAAGCCACTGTTGGTGCTGGACAGAGCACAGTGAACTTTGGCCCTGATAGCAGCTCTTCTGCTGGAGGCTCATCAGGTTGTTCTTCCTCAGCAGAAAAGTCTATCAAATCCCATGTCTCTGCAACTGATGTCTGGGGATATAGGTTCACCATCTCCTGTCCATGGAACCCAGAAGATGCTATCATTTCTGGGCAGAGGTTAGCAGAGCTCTGCCCTGTTGTCAGCACTTCAGGTTTGGGGACGGCAATCTCCGGATTTTCCACTGCCGATTCTCTGGCATGCTGCTGAACGTGTTCTAGCAGTTTCCTGTATGCCCTTTCCAGATGCTGTTCCTTCCTTAGCAAATGGTGCAGATCAGGTTTGAGCTCTGAGACCCCTGCAAGACCGAACATAGCCTCTCTATATTCTGGCAGGTCCTCAAGGTCAGGTTCCCCTTCATCACCAAACATAAAATGATCTGTAAGGCTCTCCAACAGCAATCCAGGGCCTCCAAAGTCATATCCCTCCGGAGAGCATTCTGTTGTCTCCCCTAAATATCCCTGCTCTGTGTGCCATTGCAGAGCCCGATAACAATTGTCCAGCTCTATCTCCTGCTGGACCAGCCTGTCCAACTCAATCACCCATTGCTCCAATTGGTTGTCAGCGAGCTGGTGGTAAGTAGGCTTGGAATTTTTTCCTGGGCATTCCCCAAGTTTTGTTGGTATCTGTTTGTGGCCTTTCAATGCCTCTTACTGCAATAGCCAGCTATAAGTGAGGGTGGTGGCAAGTTTTTTGCAATCACGTGGGTGTGTGTATTGGTCCAGCAACGCACCAGCACCTTTGCAGCCATTGTGCTACCTGCTGGGTGTTTGGTGTGCCCTGTACCTTTAAGAAGGGGTGGGCTCCCTTCAGTCCACCTGCCCTCACTTATCCATTAGAATGCATGTGCCTCCACTGTGGGGACACCCAAATTTTAGTGTTAGGACCACAGATTACAGGGTGCCGTGACGTGGCTCTGTGGCTTACGCATGCGTTTGCAAATGCGTGTGGACTGAACCCCTGTTTTTAACTCACTGTTAGACAGGTCAATTGGTTATCAGCGAGCTGGTGGTAAGTAGGCTTGGAATTTTTTCCTGGGCATTCCCCAGGTTTTGTTGGTATCTGTTTGTGGCCTTCCAATGCCTCTTACTGCAATAGCCAGCTATAAGTGAGGGTGGTGGCAAGTTTTTTGCAATCACGTGGGTGTGTGTATTGGTCCAGCAACGCACCAGCACCTTTGCAGCCATTGTGCTATTTGCTGGGTGTTTGGTGTGCCCTGTACCTTTAGGAAGGGGTGGGCTCCCTTCAGTCCACCTGCCCTCACTTATCCATTAGAATGCATGTGCCTCCACTGTGGGGACACCCAAATTTTAGTGTTAGGACCACAGATTACAGGGTGCCGTGACGTGGCTCTGTGGCTTACGCATGCATTTGCAAATGCGTGCGGACTGAACCCCTGTTTTTAACGCACTGTTAGACAGGTCAATTGGTTGTTAGCGAGCTGGTGGTAAGTAGGCTTGGAATTTTTTCCTGGGCATTCCCCAGGTTTTGTTGGTATCTGTTTGTGGCCTTCCAATGTCTCTTACTGCAATAGCCAGCTATAAGTGAGGGTGGTGGCAAGTTTTTTGCAATCACGTGGGTGTGTGTATTGGTCCAGCAACGCACCAGCACCTTTGCAGCCATTGTGCTACCTGCTGGGTGTTTGGTGTGCCCTGTACCTTTAAGAAGAGGTGGGCTCCCTTCAGTCCACCTGCCCTCACTTATCCATTAGAATGCATGTGCCTCCACTGTGGGGACACCCAAATTTTAGTGTTAGGACCACAGATTACAGGGTGCTGTGACGTGGCTCTGTGGCTTACGCATGCGTTTGCAAATGCGTGCGGACTGAACCCCTGTTTTTAATGCACTGTTAGACAGGTCAATTGGTTGTCAGCGAGCTGGTGGTAAGTAGGCTTGGAATTTTTTCCTGGGCATTCCCCAGGTTTTGTTGGTACCCATTGCTCCTGGGGCCGCTCTCCCAGGAATGCCATCCGCAATGCCCGTTGGTCACTGGCCCATTGCTCTTGGGGTGGAAAGCACTTGCCCTGTTTTATACCAGCGAGCTGGAGGGCTCCAATCCAGAGCTCCACCCGAATCTGCTGCCTGAGCTCCAGGTATTCATTCTCAGACACAGTCATGGTGTATGTTGAAAGGATGATCCGCAGCAGCCCCGGGAACTCTGATGCCAGGTCCATATCTCCGCTGGGGTGACTGAAGTCTGCTATGCTGATCTTGGATCCAGTTGGAGGTTTGGATGTCCCAGACTGCAGGAAGCTTTCCCACTGCTTTCCACCAATGTCACGGAACGTCCCACACTCCGCTTGAGTGCTTCCGTCAGTATACCGCTTCCTAAGTTCTGGAAACACGAGTCCAATGGATCTGGCTATAGGAACCCCCAAGAACTAGACAACACCAGTCTTGGAGTACTTTAGAACTAACTCTTTATTTGAGATCTCACACAAATTTATACACCAGGATGACTCAAAGCTAACCTAGCCAGTGCTGGTGGCTAATGTGATCAGCTCATTCAATTAACATAAACACAGGTAGTTGGAGTTAATGACACCAGCATCTCCTCACAGGATGTGTCCCAACAGTATGAATCAGTCTTATCAGCAGGGGGCTGCTGTAGGAATCCCCCCTCCCTCTTCAGGGACACAAATCCCAAATGACCACAGCAAGGAGTCCCCAACAGAATCAAACAACATACAATATATACACGACTGAGTCCGATAAGTACAGTTCAGACTGGATTTCTAATTCACCTCACAAAGAGTATTGTTACCTTGAAAATCCAGGGCCCATAATCAAAAGGCAAGAGGCTTGCATTCAGTCCTCTCCAACAGCCTCTGTCCCGGCTAGGTCTGTCACAAACACCGTCTATTTGATTGCGTTACTGCCAGTTTAACGCCATATCGTATTGCGTGCATTACTGCCAGTTTAACGACGTTTAGTTTTGCCTGCGTTACTGCCAGTTTAACGCCATATTGTATTGCGTGCGTTACTGCCAGTTTAACGCCATATAGTTTTGCGTGCGTTACTGCCAGTTTAACACCATATATTTTTGCGTGCGTTACTGCCAGTTTAACACCATATAGTTTTGCGTGCGTTACTGCCAGTTTAATGCCATATAGTTTTGCGTGCGTTAATGCCTGTTTAACGCCATATAGTTTTGCGTGCATTACTGCCAGTTTAACACCATATCGTTTTGCATGCGTTACTGCCAGTTTAACACCATATCGTTTTGTGTGCGTTACTGCCAGTTTAAAGCCATATCGTTTTGCGTGCATTACTGCCAGTTTACACCATATAGTACTGTGTGCGTTACTACAAGTAATGCATGCGTTACTGCCAGTTTAACGCCATAATGTTTTGCATGCGTTACTGCCAGTTTAATGCCATATAGTTCTGTGTGCGTTACTACAAGTTTAACGACATATCGTTTTGTCTGTTACTGCCAGGTTAATGCCATTTACTTCTGTGTGTGTTACTGCCAGTTTAACGCCATATAGTTCTGTGCATCACTGTACATTTGGCGCATATATTGCAGTATATTATATTGTATCCGGGGAGTGTGTCTGTGTAGTGTGAGTACTCAAATTAAAGGGAACCAAACACCTCTTTACATTGATTAAAGTGCATCTACGTACAAATTTTAACTTCTCCTTTACATTTGCTTATAAGCACCGCCCCCTCCCTCCTAATAATGTCTGGGAGAACAACAAGGAGAGGCAGACGTTCCCTTGGCACTGTAATAGGGCGTACACACAGTCGGACTTTGTTCACAAATTCCAACAACAAAATCCTAGGATTTTTTCCGACGGAAGTTGGCTCAAACTTTTTTTGTCTACACACGGTCGCACAAAGTTGTCGGAATTTCCAATCGCCAACCACGCGGTCACGTACACCACGTACGACGAGACTAGAAAAGGCCGGTTCAGAACCAAGCGCGGCACCCTTTGGGCTCCTTTTGCTAATCTCGTGTTAGTAAAAGTTTGGTGAGAGACGATTCGCGCTTTTTCAGACTCGTGGCTTTCAGATCGTTTTCTGCCGTTCAGTTTGTGCTTGTGGGTTTGTATCTGCTATTCAGTGCGTGCAGCAAGTTCCGCATGACTTTAGGTAGTCATTGTATTCTTGTTCGTTCGTTACTGTTTTTCAGGTCGCTCTTCACAGGCCTTGCTGTTCTTCAGTGCGTTCTGTTACTTCCTTCTGAGCAGCCGACCGTTTTCTAGCCATGTTTCGTATGCGTACTCCTCGTAGAGTTCGTGCTGTGTGGGGGCTTGGTGTTGGGGTCCTGACCTTGACACAAGTCCAGTCCATGAACAGGGTGGGGAGGAGTTCATGGACCAAGAATTGGTTGCTTCAGCGTGACCAGTTCTGTCATATGCCTTTGCTCCGTGAGATCCGTAAGAATAATCCTGATGATTTCAGGAACTTTCTCAGGATGACGGACCCTGCATGAGGCAAGCCATCACTCCGGAGCATAGGTTGGTTGCTACCCTGCGGTATTTGGCCACAGGGAGAAGTCTGCAGGACTTGAAGTTCTCGACGGACATCTCCCCCCAGGCTCTGGGGATCATTATCCCGGAGACCTGTTCTGCCATCATACAGGTCCTGCAGAAGGAGTATATGAAGGTAAGATTTTTATCCTTTAATATCACATTTTATTGTATTGAATGTTTGATAATATCTTGTATTTCTTTCCTCATTCCCTAATTACCATGATTGTAATATGCTGTGAATGTCCCCTTTGTCCTTATGCATGCTGGATTTTTATGTAATTATTATTTTAGGTCCTTCATACATATTTGCCTTTCACTAACCTCCCCAGCATGGTGTCTCCTGCCCTATATTCACCTCATGTAGTCACTTAACAATGTATTTTAGGCAGGCAGAGTGGCAGAGGCTTTTTTTTGTGGTGTCTCCAAAAAATTTTTAGTAATCCTCCCTCCCCCAACTGCTAAGTCAGCTGATACCAATTCTCTATCCTCAATCATCTATCTGCTGACTTTGCCAAACCCATACACACTATACCCATCTCTTTACTGGTCAGATTTATGGATGAATTCCCCAAAGCATGTAGTGCAAGGGCCTGCCTGTATACTTTCAAATGGTACTGTTTAACGTTTTTGTATCCTATTATTATCTTGACAGGTAATAGCAGAATGTCCAAATGTCCTCAAATGTGTACAATGTGTATTTATATCTTTGTATTATGACACTTCTTACCTGTCCAGTGGTCTGCCAATAGTGTAACTAAGGAGGGGCTGTTCCAAGTAATACCCTGTATTTAGGCATTCATCTCTCAATGAAGTGAAGATGGTTACCTGTCCAAGATTTCCACACACCCCCTATAATGTTACAAATGGCCCATGAGAGGGGGGGAGGGGGAATATGATAGGTGTACCTTATACTTTGGCGTTGTTAAATTCCCCTTAATAAATGCTATCTGGAGGTTGCCCCATAATATTTTTGTCTAATCTGCTTGCCATGTTTCTGAGTAAAAATAGTAATGTTTATTGTTTTTTCCTCAACAGTTTCCTTCCACGCCACAGGAATGGCAGACTGTGGCCTCCCACTTTGCCCAGCGGTGGGACTTTCCTAACTGCGGAGGGGCAATTGATGGGAAAAACATCCACATAGTCCCACCACCCAACTCGGGGTCGTACTATTATAATTACAAGGGGTTCAATAGTATAGTGATGTTGGCGGTGGTGTCGGCTAATTACGACTTCTTGTATGTGGACGTGGGGAAGAATGGCCGGATGTCCGATGGTGGAGTCATCGCCCAGACGGAGTTCTACAGGCGTCTCCAGAATGGCAGCTTGGACTTGCCAGCTCCAGAGGACAATGTGGAAGGACTCCCATTTGTGTTCCTTGCTGATGAAGCATTTGCACTGGGGGACCACCTGATGCGGCCATTCCCAATGAAGACCCTCACCCCGGAACAGAGGGTTTTTAATTACCGGCTGGCCAGAGCCCGAAGAGTGGTGGAGAACACATTTGGAATCCTGGCCAGCCGGTTCCGCCTATTTATGACACCCATCCATATGGCGGAGTATAAACTGAACCATATTATACTGGCGTGCTGTGTTCTCCATAACTTTTTAAGGAAACATTTGGCCAACTATGCTGGCTCAGTTGGGCCTGAGGCCGGAATCATACATCAAACCACAAAGACGGCGATTGAAAGTGGCCGTCCTGGCTTGCCCTCCCTGAGTGCCCATGATGTCCGGTTACGCTACCTGGAGTTCTTTGCGGGTAGGGGGGCTATCAATATGCCAGACAATCTGTGAAGCCTTTTTATAATAAAAAAAACAAAAAAATTCTTTGTGGACATTTACTGCTTGTGTTTGTTTTAGCTGACCCTGACAGAAATGTTTTGAGTGCAGAAAATGGCGTGATTGTGTAACCTTATACAAAGCACTGTTGGCTGTTATTTACTAAATGCAAAAACACATTTCACTACAAGTGCACTTGCAACTGCACTGAAACTGCACTTGTAGTGCAAAGTGGATTTGCCCTTAGGAAATAACCCCCATTTTCTCAGAAAACAACAATTACATCACCCCAAAAGTGTTGTAGCGTTGAGAAAATAATCCAGACATTCTTGATTACCAATCTTTTTAATACCTGCACAATCACATGTGCATTTACCAAAGGTTTTTCAAACAAACAAACATGTTTGTTGTATAACAATTTTGGTGGTGGCATTATCCAAAATCAAAATGTCCATTTTATAGAAAACAGGCCTGTGTAAAACCAACAAGAAAAGACACAAATCTTGAACTTACAAACGTCACATTTGGTCGAATTTGAAGGCAATATCAGACATGAGTATTTAGGAACTGTGTTTGATATTGCGTTCCGATGGGGTGAAATCACCCCTGGAAAAGCCAAATTTGGAAGATGCACACAAATTTCACAATGTCAACATGTGCTATCTGCCATCATGAGGGATCAAGGGATGTGTTTTGGGGGAGCAAGCCCTTCCTTTCAGCTTCTTTATAATTGAGGAAGGGGTTTCACCCCCAAAACGCGTCCATTGATCTCCCGTGATGGCAGATAGCACATGTTGACACACTGTGTGCATCCTCCAAATTTGGCTTTGGGAAAAATCACAAAAACATTTAGCACATTGTAGCACACAAAAGAAGAAAGTGATTTGGAGGGTCTTTAAACTCGCCCCAAAACATCAATGATGTTTTTATATTTTGGAACAACATCATTGATGTTTTTCTTGATGATTTCCAATTGTAAATTACACCCCATGATCTCCCCGATCAGGATCTGGGCACTTTCGGATGTGAAAGGATCTGGATCCACAACATCACGATCACCTAAAAAGAGAGGAACCCCAAAATAAATTAGGTCTAAAAAATATGCCTCCATCCATCTCTTATATGAGCCTGTGGTTGCAGACACTCACCTGTTGTGGTGACTAGTTCCACCACATCTTCTTCCTCCTGCTCAGCTTGTGTTGGGGGGATTTTACCTTCTTCCAGAGGGGGGGGCTCTGGTCTCCTCAGATGAGGGGTGTCCTCCGAGTCTTTTCTCCCCTATGTAAAACAAAAATGGTATACTTAGCACACAGATATTTGATGGCAGAACTATAAATAGGAAACATTGCTTGGAAGTGGGGTACAATTGTCAATTTTAGCAGAGTTCCAAGATGTAGCTTTTTTAGTGTCCTTTGTCAACCTGCAATACTTACCTGTTTTGTACAAGCTTCCCAGATGGAGTCACCCCTATAGTATACACTGGAGCACCTGTGTGGCCCCCCTAATAAAAAGGGTGTTCTTGTGTCCCACACTAGTGCTCCAGTGTCCAGATGTGAAAACAGCTGCTCAGTGTCCTCTCCTTACACACAATCTAGTTTGCATTTCATTCTAGTAACAAAGCCATCTACACAACCCAATTCTTTGAAGACAAGTATAGGGCGTCAAAATGGTGGCCAAATGCATATGGGCTAAACAATGGTATTTTATAGTTGGAACGAAAAATGTTGGATCCGAACAAATAATGTGCTCATGAACATGAAAGTTGCCATTTTAAACTGTACAACAGTTCCTAAAAGCACATGGAGCAGCACGAACGTAATAAACACAAAAGAATAGGAACACAGCACAACTACTTACTTTTTTGCAGCACTCTCCGGATCTTTCTGTACTGCTCATGTTCTGGTAATTTCAGGTCCGACCACCGGTTCCTGAGCTGATCTTTCGATCGTCGTACCCCGAAATTCCAGTGCAGACTCCTGACCACTTTCGCCATGATCTTGGCCTTTTGGATATTGGGGTTGGGGTAAGGCCCATACTTTCCATCATAGTCGGACTTCTTCAGGATGTCCACCATTTCCAACATCTCCCCAAAGGATATATTTGAGTCCTTAAATCTCCTTCTGGATCGGGACGTTTCAGGCTCCGGCCTTTCCTCCTCCTCCTCGTTGCTACAATTAGCATGCACCTGCTGTCTATCCGCCATGTGCTCTTCCCCCAATGCGCCAAACGAAAAGGGGCAGGGAATAGACTAGAAAGAACGTCAGGGGCGGGTGGAGTTATACGCATGCGCAGTGTGTATAAAGCGTAACACACGTGCGTATTACGTACGATCTGTGAGCGGAGGAAGGAGCATCGGAGACGCCGATCGTGATAACGAAGGTAAGATCTAAACTTGCGCCTATACTGCTTCGAAATGGAAGCCTATATTGTAACAAGATTAGGGGAGTTTTGCCTGACATTAGGGTTTGTTTTGTGTTGTGTCTTGCAGAGAAAATGGATGGGTTCAACGACCACAATTTCCTGCCCCTGTTCATAGACAAGTACAGGGAGCTGCCCTGTCTGTGGCAGGTGAGACTCCCCCACTATAATCACAAACAGAAAAGGCAGGCAGCGCTGGAGAAACTGCTGGAGTTGGTGAAGCCGGTGGTCCCCACAGCAACCATCCCCTATTTAAAAGCCAAAATTGGTGGCCTGAGGAGCACATATCTGAGGGAGCGCAAGAAGGTCACGGATTCCCAGAGATCCGGAGCTGCAGCAGATGACGTTTATGTCCCCAGGCTGTGGTACTGTGAGAGACTGCGATTTCTGTCAGACCACACTGAAGTCAGGGAATCCCTCTCCACTCTTCCTTCCACTCTTCCTTCCACCCCAGCTGAGGCTTCCGATGTCCAACCTGGGCCTTCCAGCCAGGAAGAAGTGGAGGAGCCCAGCTGGAGTCAGGTATAGCATTCTTCTACAGATTTCTGGTCAATACAGAAATGATGTTTACTAGATGTTATTATTGATCACTAATTGCTGATTAAAAAAAGTGTTTTACATATCAATAGACAGTAGTGGGCACCCAAAATTGGGACAAGAATGAAAAATGCTGGGCTCAGAAGGATAGTCTGTTATATTTGTTAACATTCAATTTGCAACAGTCAGGAGGTGAAAATTGTGTGTGATTGATGAAAACAATACTAAAACTATGTCCCTTTTTCATACACAGGAAGACCTCAGCCAGGAGGAGGTTGTGGAATGTGGCAGTCAGGAGGAGGCGGGGGTTAGTGGCAGCCAGGAGGAGGCGGGGATTAGTGGCAGCCAGGAGGAGGCGGGGCTAAGTGGCAGCCAGGAGAAGCCTGGGACCAGTCGCAGCCTGACTGAGTCTCAGGTCCCTCCCCTCCGCCTGCCACATAAACGAGCCAGGAAGGCCACTCCGAGTCCCGTGCAGGATTCAGCATTCAGGCTGATCCAGGAGGCTTCTGCGTCCCTCAGAGCCTTACCAACTCCTGAAGAGGCCTTTGCCTGCATGGCTGCCACCAAACTGCAGGGCATGCAGGAGGGTCAACGCAGGCTCTGTAAGGACCTTCTGTATAAAGTCCTACGTAAGGGGGTGAGTGGGGAACTAACACCCAAGACGGATGTCATTGAGATGGACGATCCTCCTCCTCCTCCCCCTCCTGCTGCCACAACTCCACCACCAGAGCCACAGCGTGGAAGGAAGCGTGGAAGGAAGACCAAAGAGTGATGGCCTGGGTTCAGTCTGATCTGACAGAAGATGCAGTCTCTCGTATGACCACAGCCTGGGGACATAGATGTCATCTGCTGCTTTCTGGATCTCTGGGACTTCTGGACCAGACTGCCCTCCCTTACATATGGACTCCTCAGGCCACCAATTTTGCTTAAAAAAAGTTGATGTGTGCCCTGGGGGTCCAAGACTTCACCCACTTCTGCAGTTTCACCAGCGTTGCCTCCCTCTTTGTTTAGTTGTGAGCCCTTAATAAAAATTTTTAGATAAATTCTACTCTCCTGTGTGTGTTTTCATCCAAAAAGGACAGTTTTTTGGTGAGGATTCAGGTACATTTCTAACAAAAAATGTAAAATTAACAAGGGACAACAACACCAAACAATCTCCTACAGATTAAATAGAACAACATATCAATGGTGTTGTGGGAACTTGTCACAAAAAACACACACAAAAATTTTCAGGAGTACAAATCAAAATCGCAAAAAAAATAAAAATAAAATACAAACACAAAAAAAGAATCTACATTAAAGCCAAAAAATATATAAAAAATATACAAAAATATGTTGTCAGATGTGAGAAATCAAAATATATTGAGGGAATCACGATAAATAGTAACAAAATAAGTTTGTGAGAAGTGTGTGTGAATATGAGCAGCAAAACTAATATATTCTTGTCACATTATCAAGAAGAAAAGAGTGCGCTGTATTAAACCATTTTGAACATTGCAGCGTGGCGAAAGTGCTGTATCCATTGCGAACGCTAAGTTTACCAGAACAAGCTGTTCCGTCTTGGAATTTCTTCTGAGCATGCGTGGCACTTTGTGCGTCGGAACATGCCACACACGGTCGGAATTGACGCGATCGGATTTTGTTGTCGGAAAATTTTATCTCCTGTTCTCCAACTTTGTGTGTCGGAAAATCCGATGGAAAATGTCCGATGGAGCCCACACACGGTCGGAATTTCCGACAACACGCTCCGATCGGACATTTTTCATCGGAAAATCCGACCGTGTGTACGGGCATAAGGGGCCAGAAACAAATGTGTCCACAGGCAAAGGTGGACGTGGTGGTCAGTCCTCAGGCAGGGCATCATTTCCTCTGTTTAGTGAGTTTGCCCATGCTATCCGGCCACAGCATGCAGAGGAGGTGGTGGACTGGCTTACTAAACCTTCCTCATCCTCTGTCACAGAAGCAGAAACAAGTGTACAGTCTCCTGCAGTTGCCAGGGTGGATAAACCTGCCTCCTTGTCCACATCTATTCCTGCCATAGCCTTAACATCAGCCATTGAGGAGTCAGCTGAGTTATTTGACCACAGCGTCAGCCACTTGCTCTTTGATGATGCCCAGCCATTACTGGATTCAGATGCTGGTCCTGAGGTTGAGGATGACAGGAACATGAGAGAGGGAGGAACACTGGTAGACAAATTGGCATTCATGTTCCCCAAGCTATGAAATACGAAATTGTGGCCCGTGGGGTTTTTTAGCAGCAAAAAGGAGGGTAAAAAAGTACTGCATGAGATTGCATAAATGGAATTTTAATAATGATAAAATATCAAAGAAAACTATAAATACAGTCGATGAGAGATCAGTTGTGGTACAAAAAAATAAATAAAATGAAAACATCACTGGCGTGACAGTCACAATATTATACAAGATATTGAGGTAAATTAGTACATAATTAGTATGTATGTCCTGTATATATGAATCTTGACGCGTTTCGACCCCACTGGGTCATCTTCAGAGGATTGTTGTGAACTGTAAAAATATTTGTAAGAATTGAAGTTCATTCATGGACTGAATAATTATATAAATGAAATGAAAGAAGAAAACAGCAGTATTGGACATGTTCACATATAGTTACCGATCAAAGTGGATTAGGACATATTGGATAGCCTCAAAAGAGGGAATCCCCCTGCTTGGTCCAACTCAATGGGTCCGCACGGTTCCCGGGGGGAGTCAAACTGCCTGTGCGTGTCTTGCGAGGAGTCACACATATGGGGCAATCCCAGGGGTCTGGGGGCGTGGTGGAGAGGGGTGGGCAGTACCTGCAATGGAGGTATTGTATACTATTGGTGATCGAGTATCAAAAAGTAACAAAGGTAATAGGGTGGAAGACTGAAGAGAGCATGGTTTAAATGGTAAGTGTGTATATCTAAGTTATTGGTATGTTTCTACTCTATATGTATTAAATATCTCATGTTATAGCCAATGTGTCTGGAGTTAACTGGAGGGAGGGAGGAACAATGGGGAGGAAAAATGGGGAGGAAAATGGGGTGTGGGACAACAGGTGAGGGAAGAAGAAAGAAAGGAAATCAACCAGGGAGGGATAAGGGGCTGGAAAAAAGGGGGGAGGGGAAGAGGGGGAGGAAAGCATAGGAGGGAATCCAGACACTATTGGATTAAAAAAAGCGTCAGAATTCATATATACAGGACTCATACATACGAATTATGTACTAATTTACCTCAATATCTTGTATAATATTGTGACTGTCACGCCAGTGATGTTTTCATTTTATTTATTTTTTTGTACCACAGCTGATGTCTCATCGACTGTATTTATAGTTTTCTTTGATATTTTATCATTATTAAAATTCCGTTTATGCAATCTCATGCAGTACTTTTTCACCCTCTTTTTTGCTGCTAAAAAACCCCACAGGGAACAATTTCGTATTTCATAACATTATCCGGGGTGCACAGCCATTTTCTTCTCAATGAGTGTCTTTCTATTTCTATTTTGTCTATTGGGTGGTTAAACACCCCTCCCCCCCTTCTCTGACACTCGAGTTAAGACATGAGATGTGAAATTTTATGCTGCCCAAAATTGGAATCCACTTACTATAATCCATGTAAATCATTTTTAAACACCCCAACAAGACAAAAAGTCTGTGGGTGTAGATTGAATCCACCAAATGTCAATCAGGATGACTCCCACCTTATATAACAATAATATTAACTACCCAGATACTTTTGGTGAAGTGCAATGTGGATGTCCTGTGGCATTTTAAAAAGCTCAGGTCTCTTAAATATTTTCTACCATTATCATTTAATTTTATGTATACCTATTTTCACTGTAATTACATCTTGAATACCGGTTATTGTTAACATTTATGCAACAAACATTGATGTAATGGTTCTTTAATATTTTTTATTTATTAATTTTTTATGGCTTTTATTGGATTATTGGTCATTGAATATCGATGACTGATGACGCTCACATATAGATACCAAACTTAAATACAATGTTATCCTGGCAGTTTTTCTTCCCTCCCCCCTGACTAACTTGTTCCTGACCTCCGGTCCCCCGGCCCTTTGGGTATGGGGTCATTGCTATGGCATGTCTTCCTGGCAGGGTGGGGAGGCACTAGGGCCCTGTGCTTCCCCATGCACCCACTAGGTGGCATCACCACCTTGGGTGTAATCACTCTCTGCCAGCGGCGTCCCGGATCATTTCCGAACGCCGTGTCCATGCCTGCGGAGCCGGGATCTTCCTCCGGAACGCCGGGGGAGCCACACATGGACTGCCGCAGCTGCGGTGCGATCCCTGCCAGGGAGGGTTAATGTGTGGAGTGGATCCAGGGCACCTGCATATCATTGAGGTTAATTATCTATGGTAGGTTTTCCCTTTATAATGGGATGGAGCTCTATGGGGATCTATTGCATTCCCCAATGCTCCATCTGAATGTCCAAACAGTGGTTGTACTCTTTGAGAACTGGTAAGTTTATTTCTACATATACTTTTGACTCCATGGCTCGTATCTCTCACCATGGATGCCTTTTTACCTTTATACTTTCCTAAACCATGAATGATTCAATTCATCCATGAACACACTATTTTTGACACTATAGATTCTTTTACACAGCGTACATATTCACCCGCAAGAGTTGCAGTGTGAATTTATACACATACATATTTTCTTTCCTTGGAATTTCTTTTCCAGCAACACACATGGTAATTATTTTCAGTTCACTATGGCCCCCTCACACCGTCACTCTTCCCCCCACACATTTGTCCCCTATTTTTGTTGTCGTGGTGGTTTTTTGTTGTTATGGTTTGGCTGTCGGGTTTTCCTTTTTATATCTCACACATTTTTTACACTCATCACCTGTCACTGCAACCTCACACATACATTGCTCACATTCACTATCACACACTAGCACCATCACCTACGCCAATTTATTTATTTTTTTAATCCAATAGTGTCTGGATTCCCTCCTATGCTTTCCTCCCCCTCTTTCCCTCCCCCTTTTTTTCCAGCCCCTTATCCCTCCCTGGTTGATTTCCTTTCTTTCTTCTTCCCTCACCTGTTGTCCCACACCCCATTTTCCTCCCCATTTTTCCTCCCCATTGTTCCTCCCTCCCTCCAGTTAACTCCAGACACATTGGCTATAACATGAGATATTTAATACATATAGAGTAGAAACATACCAATAACATAGATATACACATATACCATTTAAACCATACTCTCTTCAGTCTTCCACCCTATTACTGTTGTTACTTTTTGATACTCGATCACCAATAGTATACAATACCTCCATTGCAGGTACTGCCCACCCCTCTCCACCACGCCCCCAGACCCCTGGGATTGCCCCATATGTGTGACTCCTCGCAAGACACGCACAGGCAGTTTGACTCAACCCAGGGGACCATCAGGACCGGTTGAGTTGAACCAAGCAGGGGGGATTCCCTCTTTTGAGGCTATCCAATATGACCTAATCCACTTTGATCGGTAACTAAATATGAACAGGGCCAATACTGCTGTTTTCTTCTTTTTCATTTCATTTATATAATTATTCAGTCCATGAATGAACTTCAATTCTTACAAATATTTTTACAGTTCACAACAATCCTCTGAAGATGACCCAGTGAGGTCGAAACGCGTCAAGATTCATATATACAGGACTCATACATACGAATTATGTACTAATTTACCTCAATATCTTGTATAATATAGTGACTGTCACTCCAGTGATGTTTTCATTTTATTTATCTTTTTGTACCACAACTGATGTCTCATCGACTGTATTTATAGTTTTCTTTGATATTTTATCATTATTAAAATTCCATTTATGCAATCTCATGCAGTACTTTTTTACCCTCTTTTTTGCTGCTAAAAAACCCCACGGGGAACAATTTTGTATTTCATAATATTATCCGGGGTGCGCAGCCATTTTCTTCTCAATGAGTGTCTTTCTATTTCTATTATGTTCCCCAAGCTGCAGCATAATGCCAAGTTGTCTCCAGTGGTAATGATGAAGATGGAGGAGATGGAGATGGAGATGGAGATGATGATGATGATGATGATGAGGTCACTGATGTGACTTGGGTGCCAGATAGAGCAGAGGAGGAAACTGAAGGTGAAGTCGGCATCAAGAAAAAGTAGAGAGCAGCCACCCTATTCCATCACATTTTGCAGCTGTTATCTCCCGGCCCACTCCCCACAGCTCAGCTGTCTGGGCCTTTTTCAGCACATCTGCAGCAGATCGCACTGTTGCTATCTGCAAACTGTGTCTCAGGCACATCAAACATGGCAAAAACACCAACCATTTGGGAACCACATGCCTAACAAAGCATTTAACGTCCAACCACTCAGCCTGACGATATATTTCGTTCACAGTACACTGAGTAACGCTGCTTGCAACTCAAAAGGATGCAGGACAGGGCTCAGTGCTGCACCTTCTTGTGCCCCCATGTCTCCATACAGCTGGTGTTGATGATGCCAAACCTGTGAGCTCTGCCCCCTCCTCCTCCACCCCCTCCTCCTTCTTCTCTGCCACCTCCATGCTCTCCTCTGCAGAATTGTCCTGTGAACATCAGGTACCCCCTAGGCATTCAATGGGCTTTTTCCAGAGTCAGAGTCTGTCCCCCGTGCCATCTGTCCCCAGTGCCACCTGTCCCCAGTGCCACCTGTCCCCAGTGCCATCTGTCAGTGCCATCTGTCCCCAGTGCCACCTGTCCCCAGTGCCATCTGTCCCCGGTGCCACCTGTCCCCAGTGCCATCTGTCCCCAGTGCCACCTGTCCCCACCTGTCAGTACCATCTGTCCCCAGTGCCACCTGTCAGTGCCATCTGTCCCCATTGCCATGTATAAGTGCCATCTGTCATCATCAGTGTCACATGTCATTAGTGTCATCTGTAAGTGCCACATATTAGTGCCATCTGTCATCAGTGTCACGTGTCATCAGTGCCTCCTATTAGTGCCATCTGTCATCAGTGTCACATGTCATCAGTGCCACTTATCAGTGCCATCTGTCATCAGTGCCACCTGTCAGTGTCACATGCCATCTGTTATCAGTGTCATGTGTCATCAGTGCCATGTATTAGTGCCATCTGTCATCAGTGCCACGTATTAGTGCCACGTGTCAGTGCCACATATTAGTGCCATCTGTCATCAGTGTCACGTGTCATCAGTGCCACGTATTAGTGCCATCTGTCATCAGTGCCATGTATTAGTGTCATCTGTCATCGGTGTCACATATTAGTGTCATCTGTCATCAGTGTCATGTATTAGTGCCATCTGTCATCAGTGCCACGTATTAGTGCCACGTGTCAGTGCCACATATTGGTGCCATCTGTCATCAGTGTCACGTGTCATCAGTGCCAGGTATTAGTGCCATCTGTCATCAGTGTCACCTGTCATCAGTGCCACATATCAGTGCCATCTGACATCAGTGCCATCTGTCAGTTACATAAATTATGTATAGAAGGTAGGGCCCAAAAGTGACTCAAGCCCAGGGGCCCCCACCACCCTAAGTCCTGCCCTAGTTAGGGCAGACAGTAAAGTTACAATACAATTCAATACAGCAGGAATCAAAGGGCCCTGCTCGTTAGAGCTTACAATCTAAGAGATGGGATTTAACATACAAGTACATATCATTAAATACCATTTTTGTAATAGTGGTGTTCTCTTTCAAATATATATTTACCCTATGTAAAGAAAATAGTGTTACATTCACTGCACACTTAGCTGACATTTTTTTACATTATTCACAGCTGTGAAATCATTGCATTTTTCTACTGAAAATGCAGTTATTGTCTATGAAGAGCTAAATTACTGTAGACTGCAGTGTGATGGGCTACATATTTTTGTGCACCTCCAACTGTAGCTGCTGTTTAGCTAGGAAAATGGTCATGAGGCCACATTGAGGAGTGTCAAGTGAAGGCTGTAATATCTGCAGAATTCTTCTACATCCACCCCATCATTTTCAACAGCATCTCTCAAGGCAGTGACGTCTCCATCTTCTGAAATGGAAAAAAGTATCCAAATCCCCATGATGTCCTGCATCTTATTTCAAGCGTGGCAAACTGCTGACTTTGCAGCTGCACCCATTCAATCTCTTGGAATTAGCCACCCTCTGTGAGTTTATGGTTTATACTACACAACAGTGACAGGTACCTACCAATTATTATTTACCCAGAAGGTCATCCCTGGTCTCCCCCCAGCATGTGGAATGTAAAGTCTATGTGTCACTGGGCCATGCTGTCAGCATTAGAGTATACTTGACTGGATGTCCAGTAAGCATGGTCAGAGACACTGCATATCCTTTGCAGCACATTGGGTCGATCTAATGGCAGCTGGAGAGGATAAAGGATGGGGCAAACTGCTGAAGCTGGTGGTACCGCTTTGTGTCTTGTCTGATGGTGGCAAGGTAGTCACCTGTACCTGTTCCTATTGCTCTGTCACTGCATAGATGCCACATAATGTTTCCTTGGCTGGGCCTCAGCTGCCAAGTTTCTAAAGTTTGATGTATGTTAAATCCTGTCTTGAGCCTTAAAGTTAGCTAGCTATTGCAGTGCTCCAGTGCTCACAATTATTTTTGGCTATTGTCTCTCAGGCAGTACAGTCTAATGTTTATTTTAAGATAAGACTTGCCTCATCTCTGCCACTTATTTCAAGATAAAACATGCCTGACTTTTCCCTTACATTGTGGTCCTACCAGGCTGCTTATGTACTGGCCAGGCGCTGTACAATATTTGTGGCTATTGTCTTGTAATACAGAAAGGTATATACTCTAATTTTTATTTCAAGAGAAAACCTGCCTTATATCTCCCTCTTATGTTGTGGCCTAACTAAGCTGTTTACATACTGTCCAATTACTGGGATATTTGTGGCTACCTACATATTATCCAATCACTGGGACATTTGTGGATATTGTCTCTCAGATAATACATACTTCAATACAAAACTCATCTCTTCGCTTCTTTTTTAATCATAGATTAACCAGTCTACCTACATACTGTCCAGACTCTGTACAAACATTTTATAGCTGTTTTCAGCTTTCAGCGCTGTAACACTTTGGATGACAATTGCACGGTCATGCAACATTGTACCCAAGTGAATTTTTTTTCACAAAAATAGAGCTTTCTTTTATTGCTATTAAATCACCACAGTGTTTTCAAGCTTTTGCTAAATAAATGAAAAAAGACAAAAAACTTAGAAAAAAAATGTGTTTTTTCTTCATATCCGTTATAAAATTTTGCAAATATATATTTTTTCTTCATAAATTTAGACCAAAATGTATACTGTTACATTTATTTAGTGAAAATAACCCAAATTGGTGTATATTATTTAGTCTGTAGGAAAGTTATAGAGTCCACAAACTATGATTTATATATCTGAAAATAGATCAGTTCTGATGTACTGACAGCCGATCTCATTTCTTGAGGCCTGAAAATGTCAGGACAGTACAAAAACAAATGACCCCTTTTTGGAAAATAGACAGTTTAGTAAGAAGCATGGCGAGTTTTTTGAAGTTGTAATTTTTTTGTCACAATTATTTCGAAAATAAAGAAATTTAAAAATGTATTGCACATTTTTTTTCTTTTTTAAATACTGTTACCAGCACAGTAAATCACCATATAACTAGTGTGGGAGTGATCTAGGACACTGACTGGGGACAGTATTTAATAAAAAGAAAAACATTTTTTTCTTTTTTATTGCATTTGTTTTATTTTTTTTAATGATTTTTTTTAACAATGTAAAGCCTCGTACACACGATCAGATTGTTGGCCAACAAAACTGTGGAATTTTGTCCGAAGAATCTTGGCCATAACTTGTCTTGCATACACATGGCCGGACAATTGTTGGCCAACAATTACGCATGTAGTGATGTACTAGACGTACTACGTGGTTTTTCAGCTCTTTAGCACCACCCTTTGGGCTTCTTCTGCTAATTTCATGTTAGTAGAAGTTTGGTGAGTGTTGATTTGTGCTTTTCATTTCGCACTTTTCATTTCACACGCTTTTCAGTTCCTACTTTTCAGTTTGTTTCTGAACAGCCGTTCGTCAACCAGACATGTTGCAGATTTGGAGGAGGTAATGTGTTATTTATTATTGGCCTTGGAGTTATTGCTTTGACATTATTTTTTGGGTTAAATAATGATTTGATTTGGTATATTTTCTATATTTTTGGATACATAGAATTCACGTTTTAGTTAAGTTATATTGGCATATAGCATGTCTAATTGTATTTGTTTTCTTTTTTTAATGCACAATCAAAACATTGTGGAGAAAAATACTTGGCTATGTGTTTTTCTTCAAATGACAGTTTGGGAGAAGGCAGTTACATTTTAAAGAATACAATGTAAAATTAACAAGGGACACCAACATAGTTGTATCTTTGATCCTGAAAACTACGGGATAATGGTGTTGTGGTAACTTGCCCAAATAAAAAAAAAAGCATAATAATATTATTTTTGATATCACTAGATAAAAAAAGACTTTGAAAATTTGTTTGCAATAACTCCATCAGTATCATCAGCAAAGCAGCTTCATTATTATCCCATTAAAGAAGAGAATTGTGCGCTGTATTTCAAGATTTTCATAATTTGCCTCGTCACAAATGTTAATTCTCCATTACGAGCGCTAGTTTACAAGACCGACCGCTTCTAGCTCGTCCTTGCTTCTGAGCATGCGTGTTTGTACTTTGGACTTCTGTCCGACGAACTTGTGTCCACTCGGAAAATCCACATGCTTGGAAAATCCGACTACACACATTTGTCCGGCTAAAATTTGAAAACCTGCTAGCAAAGTCCGACAACAATCGTCCGATGGAGCATACACATGGTTGGATTTACCGCCAACAGCCTGACATCGAACATTTCCTGTCGGAAAACCAGATCGTGTGCACGATGCATAACACTGTACTACTCTGGGGAGGTGAGCAGTATGTTTAAAAAAAACTATAATTTCTTATAAAAATAATTAACTGTAATTGGCCACAGCTAATCACATGGTACAGATGGGCTGTAATTGGCCCTGTCTGTACCATGTGATCACTGTGACCAATCACAGAAATCAATACAATAGTACATAACGAATGATATGAATGTAAGCCATCCATTGTGTAAAATTGGCATGTGATCTGCTGTGATTGGTCACAGTGATCACATGGTACCAGCAGTGGCCTGGTACACTAATCTGTCATCTGTTGTGTCCGGTGGACACAGTGGGTGACAGATCGTGTCGCAGCATGGCCCATGGGGTGTGCAGGAGGCACAATCCTGGGAGAACATCATATGATGTCCACCCAGGATTAGAGAGCACCTGCCTGTAAAGTGGTGCATCTGTATGATGTAAACAAGCACAGCAAAACTGTCATATACAAAGAAAACAAATGCTGTCTAAATTGCTGGCATTTGACAGCTTTGGCTATTTTACTTTTGTTTGTAAACAAAGTGGCTGGGGATTCCCTTCATCTATACCAGACTCTTATCCCAGATGAGGATCTGGTATGGATGTCAAGGGGGTGCCCCCCTCCCGATTCTATACCAGACCTTTGGAGCCTGGTATAGATTTTAACCAGTTCCCAACCGGCTCACGTCTATATATGGGGCAGAATGGCTCCCCTGCGCGAAGCCCCGTACAGGTATGGGGTTCCTTTTACAGCTGCCAGAGGGCAAGTGCGCGCCGCCGGAGGGGCGCGTGTGCTTGCTGCATGGTGGGGGGTCCGATGCGCGTGGCTGATGGTCGCGATCATTGCCGGCCACACGGGATCGCGTGCACGAGCTCCAGCATGAGGATTTGTGTGTGTAAACACACAAATCCCTGTGCTGTCAGAGGAGAGGAGACATGTCATTTGTTCCTACTATATAGGAACAGTGATATGTCTCCTCTCCTACTCAGTCCTATCCCCATACAGTTAGAACACACTGAGGGAACATAAATTTAATCCCTTGATTCCCTCCTAGTGTTAACCCCTTCCCTACCAGTGTCATTTACACAGTAATCAGTGCATTTTTATTATATAAATGTCAAAATGTCAATCCTACCCTGCACAAATCTACGGTGTTCACCGAATCTAGCCCTAAGGGCTCGTATGGTGTGTCCACGTACAACAATCCGCATGGGCAGGAGAGGCAGTACACCACAAATGCAGTAGAGCAATAAAAAAAAGTGTAGGTTTTACCTTTGTGGGTAAAGTTTTTTTGTCCATGCTGAACATGTTTGCACGTGAGGTACAGGGGTTTGCCACACTGATAGATCCCCTTGATATCGAGAAAGGTGAGAGACTTTTGGGGACGAGTATGTGGGTCCAGGAGGATAGACCAGTGTCCCTGCAGAATGCGTTCCATCTGTCTGAATTGTGCAATAAATTTCCAATAGGCAAAAAAGTGCTTATAGGAAATACTAAGCGCAGTAAATGCTAGAAAAAAAGTGCAATATGAATGCAAACTTAAGTGGCTAATATCCAATATAAGTGACTTCAGGTGCAGCATGGAGAATCAATGAGCTAGTTGACACCGTTATACCCATCACCTCATTAAGATAAAAGGCTTACTAGAAGGCCTGCAACCCCCTTTACTCAGGCAGGTGAAACAGCGCTTAAATTAAATCAGGGATCCACCGATGGAGTGCTGTGACTTCCCCCTCCAATTAGCCGTTGATAGCCGGCCAGCATAGGCAGCAGAAGGTGATGATCCTGGGACTCCAGTCCTGATCAGGTGAGGAAAACAAGGAGAATCTTTACATTAGTGTGAATGTAGGGATAGTTAAGTCAGTGTGAGTGTAGTGCAACCATTCATCTTCACATTAGTGTGAATGTAGGGATAGTTCAGTTAGTGTGAGTGTAGTGCGACCATTCATCTTTACATTAGTGTGAATGTAGGGATAGTTTCGCCAGTGTGAGTGTACTGACCGTTTAACACAGTATATTTTATTGCATTACTGCAAGTTTAACGCTATATATTTCTGAGTGTTACGTGCTGTTTAACGCAGTACATTTCTGGGCGTTACTGCACGCTTAACTCAGTATATTTCAGTTGCGTTACTGCAAGTTTAACACTGTACAGTTCAGTGCGTTACTGCAAGTTTAATGCAATATAGTTCTGTGCATCACTGCAACACAGTTTAACACAGTATATTTAATTGCGTTACTGCAAGTTTAACGTTGTATATTTCATATGCTTATTGCAAATTTAATGCCATATAATTTATTGCGTTACTGCAAGTTAAACGCCATATATTTCATTGCGTTACTGCAAGTTCAACGCTGTATATTTCATTGCATTACTGCAAGTTTAATACCATATAGTTCTGTGTATTACTGCAAGTTTAACACTGTATATCTCATTGCGTTACTGCAAGTTTAATGCCGTATATTTCATTGTGTTACTGCAAGTTTAACGCCATATAGTTCTGTGCGTTACTGCAAGTTTAACGCAGTATAGTTCTGTGCGTTACTGCAAATTTAACGCCATATATTTAATTGCGTTGCTGCAAGTTTAATGCCATATATTTCATTGTGTTACTGCAAGTTTAACGCTGTAAATTTCTTTGTGTTACTGCAAGTTTAACGCCATATAGGTCTGTGTGTTACTGAAAGTTTAACGCAGTATAGTTCTGTGCATTCCTGCAAATTTAACGCTATATATCTAATTGCATTACTGTTAGTTTAACGCCATATATTTCCTTGCATTACTGCAAAATTAACGCAGTATAATTAATTGCATTACTTCAAGTTTAATGCTGTATAATTAATTGCGTTACTGCAAGTTTAACGCTGTATATTTCATTGAGTTACTGCAAATTTAATGCCATATATTTAATTGCATTACTGAAAATTTAACGCCATATATTTCATTGCGTTACTGCAAGTTTAACGCTGTATATTTAATTGTGTTACTTCAAGTTTAACGTTGTATATTTCATTGCGTTACTGCAAGTTTAAGGCCATATACTTAATTGCGTTACTGCAAGCTTAACATCATATATTTCATTGTGTTGCTACAAGTTGACCTGGCCATTTTATAGATAGCCAACTCCTATCATCATATTGATTAGTGGTTCCAAATTAATAACTACTGCAGTAGGGAACAGACAAAAGATACACTCCGCATCTTTCCAAATAACTGTTCTGCTTTATTATGACGCAATAGAAGGTCTTTATACACATGATTACGTAGGTATCACAGACCGGGCCCCCGCCAGCAAAAGAGCGGGAGAAGATAGCGGAGGGGCCCAGCAGAAGAACTGGACACCAGGAGTAGAGGCGGAACACCGGGAGAAGAAGCTGGATAAGAGCGGAGAAGTTGGAAGAAGACCCCGAAGTCGGAAGAAGACCCCCCAAGTCGGAAGAAGACCCCCGGAGCTTCCTAATAAATTACTTTTAAAACCTGTGTAGTGTGTTTTTTTATTGACACTTTTTTTCCCTAGGTGAATGGGTAGGGGTACGATGTACCCCATACTCATTCACATAGGGTGGGGGGCCAGGATCTGGGGTCCCCCTTATTAAAGGGGGCTCCCGGATTCCGATAAGCCCTCTGCCCACAGACCCCGACAACCAACGGCCAGGGTTGTCGGGAAGAGTCCCTTGTCCTCATCAACATGGGGACAAGGTGCTTTGGGGTGGGGGGCCTGCAGGGTGCCCCCTCCCCCAAAGCACCCAACCCCCCATGTTGAGGGCATGCGGCCTGGAGCGGTTCAGGAGGGGGGGGGGCGCTCGCTCATCCCCACCCCCTCTCCTGACCGGCCGGGCTGCGTGCTCGGATAAGGGTTTGGTATGGATTTTGGGGGGGACCCGCACGGCGATTTTTCGGTGTAGGGGGGTTCCCCTTATAATCCATACCTGGGGGGAACCCACGCCGGTTTTTTATTTAAAATTTGGTGCAGAGTTCCCCCTCATGATTCATACCAGACAGCTGTCAGCACTGCCTGTCACTCATCTCAAAAGGAAAAAAAAGTTTTCCTTTCCCAATCAGAGAGCCAGCGCAACATGCACAGTACCCTGTCGCCGAGGACCAGCGATAGGATCGCGCTGGAAACACAATCTCGCGGTCAGGTACTGTATATTTAATTGCGTTACTGCAAGTCTAACTCTGTATATTTCATTGTGTTACTGCAAGTTTAACGCCGTATAGTTCTGTGAGTTACTGCACATTTTAACGTTGTATATTTCATTGCGTTACTGCAAGTTTAACTCTGTATATTTCATTGAGTTATTGCAAATTTAATGCCATATAATTAATTGCATTACTGCAAGTTAAACGCCATATATTTCATTGCATTACTGCAAGCTTAATGCCGTATATTTCATTGCATTGCTGGAAGTTTAACGCTGTTTATTTCATTGCGTTACAGCAAGTTTAACACCATATAGTTCTGTGCGTTACTGTAAGTTTAATGCTATATATTTCATTGCGTTACTGCATGTTTAAGGCCATATACGTAATTGCATTACTGCAAGCTTAACGCCATATATTTTACTGTGTTACTACAAGTTGACCTGGCCATTTTATAGATAGGCAACTCCTATCGTCATATTGATTAGTGGTTCCAAATTAATAACTACTGCAGTAGGGAACAGACAAAAGATACACTCCACATCTTTCCAAATAACTGTTCTGCTTTATTATGACACAATTGAAGGTCTTTATACACAAGATCACGTAGGTATCACATTGATATTACATTTGTACTTTTACGGTAACAAGGGCGTAACATAGGCAGACTAATTCTAATCAGGACTCAAAAGAATGCAAACAAGTAATGAAAACATTATTAGTGCCATGTGCACAGTGAGGGCAGTGTGCATTATATATAAAATAGAATACAATTATATACAGAACTACCAAATTTCCTTTGCAAAGTTTAAGCCATATATTTAATTGCGTTACTGCAAGTTAAACGCCATATATTTCATTGCGTTACTGCAAGCTTAATGCAGTATATTTCATTGCATTACTGCAAGTTTAACACTGTTTATTTCATTGAGTTACTGCAAATTCAACGCCATATATTTTATTGCATTACTGCAAGTTTAACGCTGTATATTTAATTGCGTTACTGCAAGTTTAACGCTTTATATTTCATTGTGTTACTGCAAGTTTAATGCCATAAACTTAATTGCGTTACTGCAAGTTTAACACCATATATTTAATTGTATTACTACAAGTTTAACGCCGTATATTTCATTGCACTACTGCAGGTTTAACGCTGTATAGTTCTGTGAGTTACTGCAAGTTTAACATTGTATATTTCATTGCATTACTGCAAGTTTAACACTGTATATTTCATTGAGTTATTGCAAATTTAATGCCATATAATTAATTGCGTTACTGCACGTTAAATGCCATATATTTCATTGCGTTACTGCAAGTTTAATGCCTTATATTTCATTGCGTTACTGCAAGTTTAACGCTGTATATTTCATTGAATTACTGCAAGTTTAATGCCGTATATTTCATTGCGTTACTGCAAGTTTAACGCCATATAGTTCTGTGCGTTACTGCAAGTTTAACGCAGTATAGTTCTGTGCGTTGCTGCAAATTTAACGCCATATATTTAATTGCGTTACTGCAAGATTAACACCATATATTTCATTGTGTTACTGCAAGTTTAATGCTGTAAATGTCTTTGTATTTCTGCAAGTTTAACGCCATATAGTTCTGTGCATTACTGCAATTTTAACGCAGTATAGTTCTGTGCATTACTGGAAGTTTAACGCTGTAAATTTCATTGCGTTACTGGAAGTTTAACGCTGTATATTTAATTGAGTTACTGCAAATTTAAAGCCAAATATTTAATTGCATTGCTGCAAGTTTAACGCCATATATTTCATTGCGTTACTGCAAGTTAAATGCCGTATATTTAATTACGTTACTGCAAGTTTAACATTGTATATTTCATTGCGTTACAGCAAGTTTAACACCATATAGTTCTGTGCGTTACTGTAAGTTTAATGCTATATATTTCATTGCGTTACTGCATGTTTAAGGCCATATACGTAATTGCGTTACTGCAAGCTTAACGCCATATATTTTACTGTGTTACTACAAGTTGACCTGGCCATTTTATAGATAGGCAACTCCTATCGTCATATTGATTAGTGGTTCCAAATTAATAACTACTGCAGTAGGGAACAGACAAAAGATACACTCCACATCTTTCCAAATAACTGTTCTGCTTTATTATGACACAATTGAAGGTCTTTATACACAAGATCACGTAGGTATCACATTGATATTACATTTGTACTTTTACGGTAACAAGGGCGTAACATAGGCAGACTAATTCTAATCAGGACTCAAAAGAATGCAAACAAGTAATGAAAACATTATTAGTGCCATGTGCACAGTGAGGGCAGTGTGCATTATATATAAAATAGAATACAATTATATACAGAACTACCAAATTTCCTTTACAAAGTTTAAGCCATTTATTTAATTGCGTTACTGCAAGTTAAACGCCATATATTTCATTGCGTTACTGCAAGCTTAATGCAGTATATTTCATTACATTACTGCAAGTTTAACACTGTTTATTTCATTGAGTTACTGCAAATTCAACGCCATATATTTTATTGCATTACTGCAAGTTTAACGCTGTATATTTAATTGCGTTACTGCAAGTTTAACGCTTTATATTTCATTGTGTTACTGCAAGTTTAATGCCATAAACTTAATTGCGTTACTGCAAGTTTAACACCATATATTTCATTGTATTACTACAAGTTTAATGCCGTATATTTCATTGCACTACTGCAGGTTTAACGCTGTATAGTTCTGTGAGTTACTGCAAGTTTAACGTTGTATATTTCATTGCATTACTGCAAGTTTAACACACTTAACGCCATATATTTCATTGTGTTGCTACAAATTGACCTGGCCATTTTATAGATAGGCAACTCCTATCATCATATTGATTAGTGGCTCCAAATTAATAACTACTGCAGTAGGGAACAGACAAAAGATACACTCCGCATCTTTCCAAATAACTGTTCTGCTTTATTATGATGCAATTGAAGGTCTTCATACAAATGCATAGGTATCACATTGATGTTACAATTGTACTTTTGTGGTAACAAGGGTGTAACATAGGCAGACTAATTCTAATCAGGACTTGAAAGAATGCAAACATGTAATGAAAACATTATTAGTGCCATGTGCACAGTGAGGGCAGTGTGCAATATATATAAAATAGAATACAATTACATACAGAACTTACAAATTTCCTTTACAAAGTTTAAGCCATATATTTAATTGTGTTACTGCAAGTTTAACGCTGTATATTTCATTGCGTTACTGCAAGTTTAACACTCTATATTTCATTGTGTTACTGCAAGTTTAATACTGTATATTTCATTGCGTTACTGCAAGTTTAATGCCATATATTTAATTGCGTTACTGCAAGTTTGACGCCGTATATTTAATTGCGTTACTGCAAATTTAAAACCAAATATTTAATTGCATTACTACAAGTTTAACGCCGTATATTTCATTGCACCACTGCAAGTTTAACGCCGTATAGTTCTGTACATTACTGCAAGTTTTAACGTCATATATTTAATTGCGTTACTGCAAGTTTAACACTATATATTTCATTGCTTTACTGCAAGTTTAAGGCCATATACTTAATTGCGTTACTGCAAGTTTAACACCATATATTTCATTGCATTACTAGAAGTTTAACGCCGTATATTTCATTGCACTACTGCAAGTTTAACGCCGTATATTTCATTGCGCTACTGCATGTTTAAGCCATATAGTTCTGTGTGTTACTGCAAGTTTAACGCAGTATAGTTCTGTGAGTTACTGCAAGTTTAACGTTGTATATTTCATTGCGTTACTGCAAGTTTAACGCTGTATATTTAATTGCGTTACTGCAAGTTTAACGCGTATATTTAATTGCTTTACTTCAAGTTTAATGCCATAAACTTAATTGCGTTACTGCAAGTTTAACCCCATATATTTAATTGCATTACTACAAGTTTAATGCCGTATATTTCATTGCACCACTGCAAGTTTAACGCCGTATAGTTCTGTGCATTACTGCAAGTTTGACGTCATATATTTCATTGCGTTACTGCAAGTTTAACGCTATATATTTCATTGCGTTACTGCAAGTTTAAGGCCATGTACTTAATTGCGTTACTGCAAGTTTAACACTATATATTTCATTGCGTTACTACAAGTTTAATGCCGTATATTGCATTGCACCACTGCAAGTTTAACGCCGTATAGTTCTGTGCATTACTGCAAGTTTAACGCCGTATATTTAATTGCACTACTGCAAGTTTAACTCCGTATATTTCATTGCGCTACTGCAAGTTTAAGCCATATATATCATTGCGTTACTGCAAGTTTAACGCCGTATAGTTCTGTGAGTTACTGCAAGTTTAACGCTGTATATTTAATTGCGTTACTGCAAGTTTAACGCTGTATATTTAATTGCTTTACTTCAAGTTTAATGCCATAAACGTAATTGCATTACTACAAGTTTAACGCCATATATTTCATTGCACCACTGCAAGTTTAACACCATATAGTTCTGTGCATTACTGCAAGTTTAAGGTCATAGATTTCAATGCGTTACTGCAAGTTAAATGCTGTACATTTCATTGAGTTACTGCAAGTTTAACAACATATATTTAATTGCGTTACTGAAAGTTTAACCCTGTATATTTCATTGCATTACTGCAAGTTTAACGCCATATAGTGCTTTGCTTTACTGTAAGTTTAATGCTGTATAATTCTGTGTGTTACTGCAAGTTTAATGGCATATATTTAATTGTGTTACTGCAAGTTTAATGCCATATATTTAATTTCGTTACTGCAAGTTTAACGCCATATATTTCATTTGCATTACTGCAAGTTTAAGGCCATATAGTATTGTTTGTTACTGCATGTTTGACACAGTATATTGCAGTATATTATAGAGTAACCGTGGAGTGTATCTGTGTAGTGAATACTCAAATTAAAGTGCACCAAACACCACTTTCCACTGATTAAAGTGCATCCACATACACATTTACACATCTTTATTATATTTTGTTAATAAGCATCATGTCTAGGAGGACAGCAAGGAGAGGCAGACGTTCCCATGGCACTGTAAAGGGGCCAGCAGCGTATGTGCCCACAGGCAAAGATGGACATGTTCAGTCCTTCGGGCAGGGCATCATTTTCTCTGTTTAGTGATGTTTCCTGTGCTATCCAGCCGCAGCATGCCGAGGACGTGGTGGACTTGCTTACTAAACTGTCCTCATCCTCCTCATCCTCTGTCACCCAAGCAGAGACTAGTGTGCAGTCCCCTGCAGCTGCCAGAGTGGCAAAACCTGCCTCCTTGTCCACAGTTATTCCTGCCATAGCTCCAGCATCAGGCGTTGATGCTGCACAGCCATTACTTAATTCACATGTTAGTTCTGAGGTTGAGGAAGGCAGGAACTTGAGCCTACAGAGAGGGAAGAACACTGGTAAACAAGTTGGCATTCATGTTCCCCCAGGAGCAGCGTATTGCCAAGTTGTCTCCAGTGGCAATGAGGATGGATGAGATGATGATGTTGAGGTCACTAACTCGACCTGGATGCCGGATAGAGAAGAGGAGGAAAGTGAGGGTGGGGCACAAACCCAATGAAGCATCCATCATGGAAGAGTAGCGAGCAGCCACCCTATTCCATTACATTGTGGAGCTGTTATTTCCCGGCCCACTTCCCACAGCTGAGCTGTCTGGGCCTTTTTTAGTACATGTTCACCTGATCGCACTGTTGTTATTTTTGTTGTTGTTATTTTCAAACTTTGTCTCAAGCACATCAAGCATGGCAAAAACACCAACCATTTGGGTACCACATGCTTGAGGAGGCATGAGGTACCACTCAGCCCATTGGCAAGAGAATTTTAAAGCCACACAAAAGGGGCACAAATCTATCCCTCCACCTTACTCACCTCAGTCTGCCCCCACTATACCTCATGACCTCTCAGCAGCCTCCCCTGACAGGGATGATGGTATAGCGCAGGGTGTGCCAGGTCCTTGCAGCACATCTGCCATCAGCACACAACCAGCTATAGACTATAGCAAATTTATCTGCCCCATCTGCTGCAGCGGGGAAAAAAAAGTCCCTGCCACCCTCATGCCTAGCATCTAAATACAAGCTTCTCAAAGCTGCAAGCTCTACAACTTCTGCCTTTCCACCTGATGGATTCTGCCCCCTTCTGTGAATTTGCAGAATGTGCTGTACCACAATGGCAGGTTCCCAGTCGCTATTTCTTTTCATGTAAGGCCATTCCAGCTCTCTACCATCACATGGAAGGCAATGTTGTGGCATCGTTGGGCAAGGCAGGCAGCCGCAAAGTCAACGTTACTGCTGACACGTGGTCCAGCAAGCATGGGCAGGGACAATATATTTAGTTCACAACACACTGGGTAACTCTGCTTTCAAGTCGAAAGGATGCAGGACAGGGCTCAGTGCTGCAGCTTGTTGTGCCCCCACGTCTCCATACAGCTGGTGATGATGCGAGATTTGTGAACTCTACCCCCTCCTCCTCCTTCATGCCCTCCTCTGCTAAAATGTTATATGAACCTCAAGTACCCCCTAAGCATTCAAAGGGCTATTCAATGAATCAGGCTAAAAGTTGCCATGCAGTGCTTCAGGTGGTATGTCTAGGGGACAGGAACCACAGATTCTTGCAGCTCTGCAGGGACAGGCACAGAGGTGGTTCACGCCACGCCAACTGGAGCCAGAAATGGTGGTGTGTGATAATGACACAAACCTCCTGTCAGCCCTTAGACAGGAAAAGTTGACACATGTGCCAAGCCTGGCACATTTCCTCAATTTGGTGGTGCAGCGTTTCCTTAATAGGAAATGCTGGGTTGGAAGATTTACTAAATTAGGCCAGAAGAGTCTGTAGCCATTTTAGGCGGTCATACATAGCCAGTGCTCGGTTGGCTGAAATTCAGCAGGAATTCCACCTGCCCATAATCCGCAATATTTTGTTACATGCCCACCAGATGGAAATCGACTTTGGCAATTTTGCAGCAGTTGCATATGCAGCCGAGGGACGTCAACGAATACCTGTGTGAGTATACAAAGATAATGAGAGGGGACTTTGGACTTTTTAGGCACAGTAATACAAAGTAATTTACAAAAAAGTTTTTTATTAGTTGAAAAAAACATATAAAATGCAATTATTGACCCTGTCCTTGCTAAATACAATACCCCGGATATTACCTTCCGTAGATCTAGGTCCCTACGGAATAGACTAACTTTGAGCCATTACTCGATTACCCAACCATCTTACCATCACTCTAATGGTATTACGAGATGTGGCAAATGTACTTTTTGCCCGTGGATCCATACAGGTACCCATTTTTCACTCCCAAATGGGGAAATTTTCACCCCTACTTTCCATGTGGACTGTGAAACCCAAGGGGTTATTTACCTAATGGACTGCAAATGCAAAGCTTTTTATGTGGGAAAAAACCATTAGACAATTTCGATCTCATATCAAAGATTATGTCTACTACTCTGCGTGTGGAAAGATGATCACCTCAGTGAGTAGACATCTTGATCTATACCATAAGTTCAATACTTCGATGGTCTCCTTTATTGCCCTTGCAGTTATCCCCAAAGATCCACGTGGGGGCAACTGGGACAAAAAGATACTTAGAAAGTAGACACTATGGATAGAGCGGTTGAATGCTACCCACGCCCCGGGTATTAATGAGGCCCAGTCTTATAAACCATTTTTGTAGTGATCTCCTTTAGACAAATAATCTTTGTCTTTGAAAATTTCTTTCTCTTTCTCTTTCTCTTTTTCTTCCTTTTTCTTGTATCTATCTATATGTATTGGGTCCCATATTGTATATACAATTACTGTAGTCTTCTTTCTGAAATGTTCGTTCCTAGTCCTAGACTGTGACCTCTCAATTTTGCTCAAAAATAATTAGTATATGTATTATCGGATGACTGCAGTCACAACCTCCATCACAGTGAGTAACCCCTGTACCATGACACCCCTGCAAGGGTCTCTCTCTGGGCTGCTCTCCGAACAGACTTTATTAACGTTCTTGCAAAATCTACCCACCAGAGAGGATTTTAAATCCCTGGCCACACGTTTAGAAACAGCCCTTGGGGGGAACTGCATAAGAGCACGTTAGTCCTCCTCAATTATACTGTTGCAAAGTTCTGCAATTATCTGCAACCTGGGAGGAGAAGTTCCCGAGGAGTGGAGGGTGTAAGTCAGTAAGGCAATGATGAGAGCCTCAGAGCCGGAAGTATTTCCTGGTTTATCTCTCCTCAGAGGCTCGCCCTCTATTGGCCCTTCCCAGAGTGTTATTTGACTATACATGTTGATTTATATAAAAATTTAGCGTTTGCTGATTTCTTTCGTTTCAGTTGCGGGAACGGCCTGGTGTCGATTCCTTACGTTGTGGGTTTGCTGTTTGTTGACTCCCCTTCCCCCAATAGAATTTATGCGCCTCAAAGAGCTTCGGTACCTCGACCCTTTTGGGTCCAGTGTACGGTGCTCTATCCCTAACTCTAGCCGCCACTAGCTGGTGGCAGTCAGTAGTCGACACCTGGGCGTTCTCTATTGTTTATGGCCCCAGCTAGGTTGTTCTATTCTACTTTAGAATTAAATTAACAAAGTTGATATGGTTTGAATGTTTACTATTTACCTCTTAGGGGAAATCTGAATTGTAATCCCTCTTGAAGAGGAGATTCTCCTTGACTGCCTTCCCATCCCCTTATACCTTAATCCCATGGAGAGGCGTATACTCCAGTCGCCTGCTGGCCCTTGATGATGGGCCTCACAGGAGATGTCTGCGACTGGGGGCTCTCCTCCCTGAAGTGCCTTACCTCTTCCCCCACTAGGCCCTAGCTGCCAATCCGGAAGTTGATCTCCAGTTGGAGCTATAATGATTGTTCTCTTCCCCCTCCTCTTTGCTCTTCTTACCCCCACATACTACTGTTAGCTATTCTCTTCTCCTCCCTTTTCTCTCTTTTTCTAGTCTTTTTCTCTCTTCTATCTATCCCCCAACAACCTCCCACATTCTCCCCCCCCTTTTTTTTTCTCCTCTCCAGTGGAAGTTGCCAGCTGGGACCTGTTTCTTCAGGATGACATTGAAACTGTTGTCTAGAATTTTAAGGGCCTCAGTACCTCTGAAAAAAGGTCCATCTGGTTGCCTCTCGGATCTATGGAGGCTACGCCCCCAAATTGTGTTTCTTCAGGAAACCCACTTTCGAGTGGATAAAGCACCGAAACTACACAATAAGTATTTCACAGTGGCCTACCATATTGTGTCTCCCTCGTCTAAATCTAAAGCGGCCAGTATCCTCTTGGCTTGTACCCTTCCCTGGCAATTTTTGGACCTTCAAACTGACCAAGAGGGCAGATATATTTTTCTAAAAGGTAAAATTCAGTCACAGACGTTCACTTTGGCAATTGTTTATTTGCCAAACATAGATCAAATCTCAGTGTTATGCCCTGTACACACGATAGGATTTTCCAACAACAAAACCGTGGAATTTTTTCCGAAGGATGTTGGCTCAAACTTGCCTTGCATACATACGGTCACACAAATGTTGTCGGAAATTCCGAACATCAAGAACGCGGTGACGTGCAACACGTACGATGAGCCGGGAAAAATTAAGTTTAATTGCCAGATTGGCTCTTCTGCTTGATTCCGAGCATGTGTGGATTCGGAATTGTGTACACACTCCGAATTTCCGGCAACAAGTTTTGTTGTCGGAAAATTTGAGAACCTGCTCTCAAACATTTGTTGGCAGAAGTTCTGACAACAAATGTTCTATGGATCATACACACGGTCGGACTTTCCGACAACAAGCTCACATCCAACATTTCTTGTCGTAAAATCCTATCGTGTGTACAGGGCATTAGAGTCATGTCTTTCTTCCCTGGGCTCCTTTGCAGAGGGTACTCTCATTTTAGGAGGGGATTTTAACTTTACACTTGACCCACACAAGGATTCAACAACGGGCGCCTCGACCCTATCCCAGAAAATTCGATCTAGACTTAAAAAACTTCTCCATTCTCATCAATTGGTGGATATCTGGCAAATTCTCTATCCGCAGGAAAAGGATTATAACTTTTTCTCACCACCCCATGGCTCATATTCAAGGATAGATTTTTTTCTGGTCTCTCATGCCACAATTCCACTAGTCTCTAATGCACATATTGGCCAAATCTCAATGAACCTAGCTTTACAACATAGGATGCCTAGGTCAACTACATGGCGCTTAAATGAAACCCTTGTGCAGGACCCAGAAATGAAGGCAGACATAGTGAGAGAATTGAATCTTTATTTGGAGATCAACAAGAACTCGGTCTCTAGCCCTCTTCTCCTTTTATTGGCACGGTGCTATATAAGAGGGGTCCTCCTTAAACATGGCCATAGGATTAAAAAAGACAAAGGGAAACTACTATTCAATTTACTATAATACCTCAGACAAGCTGGCAGCTATTAATGCCTACCTTAAGGCTACACGGCTTCTGTCATTCACTGATGATGAAATTGAGATGCTCTTAGAACCGATCTCTGTTGAGGAGTCTAGTGAGTTCCCCTACAGGAAAAGCTCTTGGGCCAGATGGCTTTACTACCCCATACTGCAAAGTCTTCCATGACCATTTAGCACCCCTTTTTACCACAGCTTTCAATGCCATTTTAGATGGCCATGCCTTGCCCCAGACCTCCTAAGTGCAAACATTTCTGTCATCCCAAAGCCAGGCAAATACCTGAAGAGATCTCAAAACAACATTTTGGGAGAACCAAAGAACCGGTTCCTTTTTTTTGCACACAAATCCCTTTGTAGTATGTATCAAGAGAACTCTTACAAAATCTTAACGCGTTGGTACCGGACTCCATCTGTGTTAGCGTCCCTCTTTCCCAGAAACAGCCCTCTTTTTTGGCATTGTGGCACCTAGACTGGTTCACTTTTTTACATCTTTTGAGAATTTCCCACGATTCGCCCCGTTTGGCAATAAGTCATGCAAATCATGCACAAACTCACAGACTACTCTCTCTTTGACAACCCAGCAACTGTATTTTTCAATCAGACTCCAATGTCGACTAAGAGATACCGTAGATCCATAGATCCTTGCTGAAACATCTCCTGAATGCTGCCAGGGCATGTATCCCCAGTTTGTGGAAACAACAAATCCCCCCCCCCTTATATCACAATGGTTTGCCAAAGTGAACGATATTAAACAGATCCCCTCTATTAGGACCTCACTGCAGTCCTTAGAGACAAGACAGAGGAACACAATATGCACTGGATATACTGGGACATGTTTCTTTATTCAAATGACTACTTAACCTATTCTTAAATAATTGAGGGTACTCAATTCTGGGAACTTGATTACCTTTGCGTTTTCCCTCTTTCCCCATCCTCTCCCCTTGACTCACTTCTCTCCTCCTTCTTCCCCTTCTCTGTCTGATAACTTTGAAAAAAGCTATGCAGTGTGCACCTATCGTCTGGTAGAAACACCTTGTGTGCACAATATCCCCCTGGATAGGGAATAGGTTCTTACCTTTACTTGACAATAGCCAATATAACTATCGGAGAGCTGATCCTCTTAGAACGTTCATACGAGGTATGTTCTTGCAACTGTTGTTTACCACATGACAACACTTTTCTCCACAGTTAACTATTATTCAAAAAGTTTGATATGATTCCTTATAGACATTGGATCTCTTAGTTAGTGATTATTATTTTTTAGTACTTGACTGTCTGTTATATTAACATGGATAACCTTTATCAGGAATATGCTATCATGACATGTTACTGTTGTATACTGCATACCCATAAATAAAGAACTGAAACAGAGGAAGACATACGTCAAACTGTAAGAGATGGTTTTCCATCCCCAGAACCCTTGGGAGTAGTATGTGGCTGGGAGGAGGCAGTTCCAGATACTGTAATCCTCAGTGACCCCAAGGAGTCTGCTTCTCATGCCTCCACAAATTTGCAGTGCATGAGCTCCCTCATGTTTCAAAGCCTGTGAAAAAACCCAAGAACGTGGTATAAAGGAAAAGGATCACTATTGGTTGGCAACCCTCCTTGATCACCGTTATAATGGGAAAGTCTCAGAACTCATCCCAGCCCCACAGAGACTGCAGAAGATTAAATCTCTTGAGGACACCTTAAAGAGGAGTTTATCAAATGCTTTTCCCGACTCTGGTAGGTTACAGTGTCATGGAAAACGTAGTTTTGAGGCTTCTGTTAGTCAAGAGAGAAGGTGGCTGCCTAAGTGATGCATTTCTGATTTTTTTTAGTCCACCCCGCTCAGGGCTGTCAGCTTCCACATCCCATCGGCAGCGTGTGCATCACATGGTGAATGATTATTCAGGGGAGAAAACTGAGATGGAGAGCTTTCCAGTCAACAATCCATTGGCTTGCTGGGTCATGAGAATAAACCACTGGCCAGAACTTGCCCAGTATGCTATTGAGCTGCTGGGCTGCCCTACATCCAGTGTGCTTTCTGAATTGGCATTCAGTGTTGCTGGAGGTTTTGTTACTGATCATAGAACGCGTCTATCCACAGACACCTTGGACTGTCTGACTTTTATCAAAATTAATCAGTCCTGAATTACCAGCAGCTATGAAGACCCTGACGCTGATTAAGTTTTTTTTGGAATATGGAATCTCTGCAGGACTTCTAGGCTGCCTAGTGTTGTGGGTGTTGATTTCATCTGGAAGAATGTTTTTGGTATAGGTTTCATGGGCACAATTAACACCCAAAGACCAATTTTTCTGAACCTGTTTGACAGGTGCATATTGCAATTTTTGACAGCAAGGGCAATTCTTGCTTTCATCAAGAGTACCTGTATAGGGTTATGTTGTGAAGGTGTCACCGACACCCAAATAAAAATCTTTCCACACCTGTTTGACAGGTGCATATCATTGCAATTTTTGACAGCAATGCCAATTCTTTCTTTTATCTTTTTTAGAGTGCCTCTATAGGGTTACTGTGTGAAGATGCCACCGACACCCAAAGAACAATTTTTCTGCACCCGTTAAAAAAAATTCTCTAATCTTGTTCCCAGTGCGCTACATTGTGGCCTCATCATACAGATTGGCTCCCCAATCCGTTGCTTACAATATAAAGAAAGCTGCAGGGAAAATGTCATTTTTTTGGGCTTTATAAATGCAATTATTGCTGCAGCAGCAGATTAAATATACACAGTACAGATGTGCCACTTTACTTTAAGGGGACTCCACCAGGCACTATATTGAACAGATTTTTTCATTTTTATGCTTTCACTTTAAGCATTAATAAATCAATGTTCATTTAAAAATGAAGTTTTTTACTAACTTTTTTTTCATTGATACATGTCCCCCAGGGCAGTACCCGGGCCCCTATAACCATTGTATGCCCAATTACTTGCATATAAACCTTCAAAATGGGCACTTTTGATTTTTCACATTCGGGTCCCATATACTTCAATGGGGTTCCTTATCCGGTTCCGAACTTACACAATGTTCGAAAGTTCTGGTGCGAACCGAACAGGGGGTCATTTGGCCCATCCCAACTGTCTATTCATGATTAACAGTAGCTGTCAGAAATGTAATGTGCATGTGCTGGTCAAGTGTAATAAATTTATTTAGTGCCTTGAATGATTCTTCCATTTTTATGCTTGGCAACTGGAAAGACTATTTACCTGTCTCTTGTAATTTTGGTAGGTATTTTTGAGCCGAATAAGTGTTGCACTGTCACTAGCTGGTTCCCGATCTCCAGAGCTCCATCCTTCCCTCTACCACACCGACCCCCCTCTTGCCACTGCTGCCGAGGTGCATTGGCAGATTTCGCTGAGTTTCGCGGTCCCGGGCCTTCAGCCGGTCTTAGGCCTGGTGTGCCCGCTGCCATATTGGGCCTTACAGACGCCCGACTTAAGCTGCCTTCCTCCCCCTTGCATCGGTGGAACAACGGAGCCCTCACCTCTATTCCCTAATCGGGACGTCATCGGAGATTTCGCTAGCTCCTCTGAGCACTGTGGTGACGCCGGCTGCTCCCCTCTCCTGCCTCAGGCTTGTCTTCAGTGGGAGCCATCTTGCGGCCTGCTGCTCTGGTTTCTCCCAGTAAGGACACAGTGAGTACGGTGACATCCCTATCCTCCTCCCTCACTGAATATTCTTGACAGTGCCAATACTCTGCAGCCCCACTAAGATACTGAATTTAGACCTGTACAGTGCCGTTCCGGACCTCCGAGAAGCGGCACACGCCAGGCCGGACACTAATCTCAGGAAAGTCCGCGGCTTCGGCCTACCCCTGGAAGTCGGCGGCCATCTTGGTGCTCCACAGTGTTCTCCCTGTCCTCAGCCTGCTCTACTGTCTTACCCATCAACGTTTTTTTTTTCTTTTTTTGGATAGAGGTTTACAAGCAGGCTCCTCTATACAGTGTTGATGCAAGCAAGGAAAATCTAAAAATCTAACCCGTCTTTGGGGACCGTCGGCCATATTGATACACCAAGTGCTGCTACTGCCTCTCTGCCTCTACCCAAGGTACAACATTTTTTTTTTACTCCTCGTTGTACCTTTTAAAGTGACCTTATATCAGTACCTGCATCTACACCTTTCCACATGATTGTGGCATCTTAATGCATGTCTGACCTTACACAGATGTAATTAAGGAGTACTCCCTACAGCTAGCGGCCGTATAGGTCCAGTGATGCCCGCCAAAACGCCTAAACTTCGTGCTGCCTCAGGTAAACGTCCAGGCAAGAGGTCACTGTCCGTTCCAGTCTCTACAGGCTCCATCCAACAGTATTTGGCTAATGCACGTGACGAACAGGTTCGAACCTCACGCACAAGTGCCTCTCCATCGTCTCACGCGGCCTCTGTGCGAGAAAGCCCTCCTGCCTCCTCATACTGCTCTGACCTTATGGACGATCCAGGATCCCCAGCCGGTTCCGAGATGACTACACTAATGAGCGGCCTTAAAAAAGAACTTGCAGGTATGTTTCGCAGTTTGGAGAAATCCATCAAAAAAGAAATAACTGCTGTTAGATCTGATATGTCGCATATCCTGGCCAGAGTTGAGGAAACAGAACAACGGCAAAACACACATGCTGTAGCCATTAAAGAACTACAGGACACTGTTACTCAGCTGGCCTTCGCCCATCGAGCCTCTCTCTATAAGCTTGAGGACCTCGAGAACCGCAACCGTAGAAACAATATTCGTATCAGAGGTCTGCCGGAAGCCACTGGGGATAATGATCTAGAACCATCCATAAGAGTCATTTTTAATACCATCTTGGGTAGATCTGTCACTGAACCGCTGCGTTTCGACCGTGTGCATCGGGCTCTAAGGCCTAGAAATGCTAATTCAGATCAACCTAGAGACGTTATCTGCCACCTACATTACTTTGAGGATAAAAGCGCTATCATGTTGAAGATGCGGGGCCTACCTAACATTGACTTTGACGGAGCAGTCATTACCATCTTCCCAGATCTTTCCAAGGATACGCTAGATCGTCGTAGAGCTCTGAAACCGCTTCTTGACCAGTTGCGCTCTGATGGGATCATATACAGATGGGGATTCCCAGCCTGCCTGATTGCCACAAAAAATGGTCGCTCCTACACATTAAGATTCCCGGAGGAACTTTCAACTTTTCTACATAATCTTAACCTCCCACCAATGGAGCTCCCAGGCTGGCAAGACCCAATTCCTAAATTTCTGAGCCATCTGGACCCACCATGGAGAAAGACTCCCTCAAAGAAGCAACATACCTCACTTCCAGGCTCTGCACAAAAGCATGGTTGAAAAGTGGCCTTTCCCCTTTTTTCTGTTTTTTTTTTGTTCATCCATGTAGACCACCAATTATTCACAGGATGACATTCTGAGTAGTATTTTGGTCACAAGTTTTTTCTACTTTTACACATACATATATGGCCAAAACTGATGTACTATTGCATTGACCAATGTTTTTTGGTATTCTAATTTTTTCGTTGTTTTTAAGTGTTTACTTTAATCTTTTGTTCTATAACTCAGGTACCAAGCTGGTCTACAGTTATAAATTACTTTTTCAGGTTATGTGTTGTTTACAATGATCCTGGTCCGTTTATAGGTAATCTCTACATTACTAACTGGAACTTATTATGTCCCTACAGTTGTAGGTTATATGTTTTTTATAGGCCGTGCGCTGTTGGTGCGTACTCCTCCCTCTACCCCATCTTAAACACAGTAAACCCACCCCCCCTTTCCTTCTGGGGTTGGAGACTGCGATTGGCCTTACAACTGGTCTATCCGATCCCTGCCCAGGGGTTGAGATGGCCTCTTGTTTTCTCTCTCCCCAATGGGAACACTGCAGATTTCTGCGTGATGTTCATATGTTTCCCACAAGATGCTTAATTTACATATGTGATTTCTATATATGCTCTTTTTTCCTCTTTTTTTCTGTCTCTCTCTCCAAAACTCTCTCTCTTCTCCCCCGCCCCCCCTCCCCCCTTTCTGCTGGCAGGCATGGATAGGTTGGCTGAAGGACCGAGCTCTGCTTTAGCTATGGCTACCTTAAAGTGTGTATCATACAATGTTAGGGGTCTTAATGTCGCTGTTAAGCGTCATCAATTAGCTCATGAACTAAAACAAGCCGTGTGTTCAATTGCTTTTCTCCAAGAAACGCATCTTACTCACACAACTTCTGTTAAGCTAACTTCACCCCATTTTCCACAGTGGTACTATAGCTTATCGGATACCAACAAAGCTAAAGGTGTTGCCATTGGATTCTGTAGAGGTGTGTCCTTCAGGCTATCTGATATGTTAGCAGATGAACATGGTCGTTTTCTTTTCCTTCGAGGCTTCATAGGAAACACTCAATGCACTTTAGCAAATGTATATTGTCCAAACCACAATCAACCAACTTTTTTCTCACAAATCATTACTAAACTCTCACAGTTTGCCAAGGGTCTTACTATCTTAGCTGGTGACATAAACATGCCCCTAGACCCTACTCTGGATACCTCTCAAGGTCGCTCCAGTGTTTCTTTCAAACGTTTGAAATTTGTTAAAAAGAAACTTTTGAGCCTCCTAATGGATGTCTGGCGTCTCCTCCATCCTAAGGAAAAGGATTTCTCCCATTTTTCCACAACACACCAATCCTATTCCAGAATAGATAACATGTTTTTAGATCATTATCATCTTCCCCTCCTGCAATCCGCTCACATAGGGACTGCTTCTATATCTGACCATGCACCTGTATCGATGACTTTGACCATGCCCTCCCTACCAAGACGTACTAATAACTGGAAACTTAATGACTCCCTTCTTTCCAACGAAGCTGAGGTCTCCATATTAGCCTCTCATTTATCACAGTACTTTAAGGAAAATAAGCCTGTTGACACATCTCCCTCCATTGTATGGGAGGCTCATAAGGCTACTATAAGGGGTCGTCTCATTGAACTTGGAACTAGGAAAAAAAGGCAGCATGGTCAACAAATCGCCCAGGTCTTGCAGCAGATAGCGACCCTTGAAAAACAACACAAATTATCTCTACATATTGAACACCTTCAATCCCTCACACTTAAACGAGAAGAGTTGAAATCCCTCCTCAACTTAGATACTAAGAGGAAATTCCAACGCCTATCTCAGAAATTCTTTGAGTGGGGGAACAAACCAAGTAAGTTATTGGCTCGATCCTTGAAAACTAAACAGGCGCAGTCGTTTATTTCCAAAATCAAACTCCCATCAGGAGAGGTAGTCCACGCAACCCCAGATATCGCTAAGGCCTTCAGAGATTACTACACGGACCTTTACAATGTTAAAAACGATTTGTCCTCTCTTTCTCAAAAAGAGAGGAGTCGCATATTCTCTTATTTAAAAGATGCTAACCTACCTAAATTGCCCCTGTCCATACTAAAAGAAATGGAAGAAGATTTCTCAGTCGAGGAATTTCAGGCAGCATTAAAATCTTCCCCATCCAGTAAAGCCCCTGGACCTGATGGGTTCATTATTTTTTATTACAAAACATTCAGTGATGTACTGCTCCCTCGTCTGTGCACCTATGCAAATTCCATCTCTCACTCTTCAGGTTTACGCTCAGAATCTCTCTCCACTCATATCACTGTCATCCCCAAACCTGATAAGGATCCTACCCTATGCAATAGTTTCAGGCCCATATCGTTCATCAATGTGGACATTAAATTACTTGCCAAAGTAATGGCGAATCGATTGTTGCCTCTTTTGCCTAGCTGGATTTCAGCAGATCAATCGGGTTTTATACCTAATAGGGAAGCAAAAGACAATTCCCTTTGTGCAATCTCGTTGATCCACTATGTCCAGAGGTGCTCCCAGTCCACCCTACTCCTCTCCACTGACGCTGAGAAGGCTTTTGACAGGGTGGACTGGGAATACCTTAAAATGACCCTACGATACTTCGGGCTGGGTCCTAGGATGTTTCATCGAATTTCATCCCTATACTCTAATCCCACAGCGCAAATTAGGATAAATGGGATGCTGAGTGACCCTTTTGTCTTACACAATGGAACCAGGCAAGCAGAGGCGGCTCTCTAATTAAGCAAATTAGGCGGTCCCCTAAGGCCTCGCACTCACAGGGGCCTCGCGGCTGCCTAATTTGCCTGTTCTCAATCACTGAAGTTGACGCCGGCGGCTCCGCCTACCCCCACTGGGACTCTGTGGCTTAGGAGCTGACGGACAAATCAGATACTGCCCACAGCCTGAGGAATAGCGGCCTCATCACGGAGCGTCCCAGTCCATGGGGCCTCATGTGTATGTTTTGCCTAAGACCTCACAAAGCCTAGAGCCGCCTCTACAGGCAAGGCTGCCCCCTTTCTCCCCTTCTCTTTGCTATTACCCGGGAACCCTTTGTAGCAACAATTAGACATAACGTTGATATCAAAGGCATACAAATAGGTAACAGATCACATAAATATGCAGGTTATGCTGATGATATATTATTCTTTATTCAACAACCACGCATTTCAATTCCAAATTTAATGACAGCATTTTCCAATTTCCACTCCATTTCTAACTTCAAAATAAATGTATCCAAATCTGAAATTTTAAACATTAATATCCCCTAGTCGGAGGCTCTCTCTCTTAAACCTTTGTTTCCCTTTAAGTGGGAACCAAAATGTATGAAATATCTGGGTATTTATCTTACTCCTCACCCCCATTCTCTTTTTCAATACAACTAGCTAAATAAGATTAGAGATGACCTACGAAAGTGGTCCAATTTATCACATACTTGGCTGGGGAAAGTAAATATAATTAAAATGAATATATTACCTTGCATCCTTTTTATTTTCCAAATGCTTCCATTAGGTGTACCGGTGGGGTTCTTCACTATTTTACAAACCATGATTTCCAAATTTATTTGGAAGAATAGGCACTCCAGGATATCCAGAGAGCTATTGTTCCGCTCCAAATGCTCTGGTGGTCTGGCTCTTCCTAATTTCAAAACATACTATCAAGCGGTTGTTCTTTCCAGATTGGCATATTGGAAATATGCTCTCAAAACAAAATTGTGGGTACAAATTGTATATTTTCTAAGTGGAATGGACCTTTCTATAGCTCCCTGGATACCCCGATCTTGCAGAAATCTGGCTCATAATACTTCGGTTCTTACTATATCCTCTTTAGATATATGGGATGCATTACACAAAAAATTTTCATGGAACTATAACTCCCCTTTATTGCCCCTTCTCAACCACAAATATTTTTTACCTGGTCTATTAGACCCAGGTTTTAAATCATGGAGATCTGCAGAACCCCTACTACTACATCATGTCCTCCGTGACAACACACTTAAACCACTGAGTATGATTCTAGCCCCTAAACCTGCTACATTTATGGATAAATGGAGATATCACCAATTACAACATTTTTTAAATTCCCTTCCTAACCCAATTAGAGGTATTGAGGATTTGCATGCTATAGAAGAGATTTTCTATCCAAAAGATCCACCTTTACATAGTATATCTCTATTTTACAAAGCTCTCATTGCTCTACAAAATCCCAACCTTCCATCTTTCCTTGCTAAATGGGAATCTGATTTAAATTCTTCCCTCACTAACCAAAAAGACAAGGTTCTTCAACTAGCCCACACTTCTTCCATAGCCTCGAAAATGTCAGAGGTTAACTATAAACTGTTGACCAGATGGCATTACACCCCAGCTAGATTACACCAAATGTTCCCAGCCAGTTCCCCATTATGCTGGAGGAATTGTGGGAACAACGCTACTCACGCACACGTCTGGTGGTTTTGCCCACTGATTCGACCTTTCTGGGATGCCATGCGTACTCTGATAACACAGATCTCAGATACGAATATACCCAATGATCCTTAGGCTATCCTCTTTCACTCTACGACTACGCCTATGAGATTATATAAATGTTCAATTACCCCCCACTTGCTGAACACAGCCAAAGCTTTAATCCCGACTTTATGGGGACAACCAACAATCCCTTCTGTTCGAGTTTGGTTACAAATGGTTGATAACGTACATCTTATGGAGAGTATTACACACAACATCAGAGGTACCTCCAAGAAACATTCTTTAACATGGGATTCCTGGATAAAATTTCAATCCACTTCCACCTATAAAGACATTATAACACAAACCCCTTAAATTGATTTACTAGGAGTAGCTGTTTATATTCTGATGTTTAGGTTCTTTTCAATGTGATAACATGTGTGCCAGCAATTCATCCCCCCCCCCCTTCTTGCTCTCTCTTTTCCTCTATCCTCTCCTTCTATCTATACTCTTTTTTTCTTTTTTTTCCCTCTCCCCTAATTCTTTTATTCCCTCCTTTCCCTTTTCCTCTTACTCTATACTTTTGCTAAACCAACGCACAGATCTCTTTTCATTATGTTTGACTTAAGGACTCAAATACTGTAAACCTCCCCTTCTTTTTTACTTAGATGCTGCAATAATACTCTTTATAAATATATAGTTACTTGTTGGGTGTATGGTTCATATTATACTGTCATAGTTGATACAGTCTAAACCTAAATCTATCATTTTGACTTCTAAATATGTACCTTTTAGATGTGCCTTATGTTTGTCTTTGCTCTGTTTTTTTTAATAAAAACTTATTAAACAAAAAAAAAAAAAAAAGGAAAACTTTTGTTAACCTGGAAGAATATTTTTTTCTGTAAAAAGCATCCCAGAATTTATATTGATATAGAAGAGTCGAAGACAGAATTGAAGATGATATAGAAGACTAATTGCAGAAAAGTCCTGATTTCCGAACACTTTCTCTACATCACTTCCTCTTTAAAGGATCTGTAAACCCTAAAATTTTACTTTGCTTCTTTTGCCCCTTTTGGTCCATTTAACCCCTTAATTTTTTGCTATACAGCACAGCGTTACTTTATGGACATTTGCACGGTCATGCAATGCTGTACATAAATGAAATTTATATCACAAATGTCCTACAAATAGAGCTTTCTCTTGGTGGTTTTGCTCACCACTGCGGTTTTTATTTTGTTGCGCTATAAAAAAAAAAATGCCAACAATTTTGAAAAAAAAACATTTTTTACTTATTGCTATAAAACATATCCAATAAAATCTGTCTTCATGAGGGAATCAGGGGCTACAGTAACCAAAACTGCAGTGTTTATCCTTGTGACACATCAAAGGAAGCACCCTCATGGCTAACAGAGGACAGAATTAGAATTAGACTTGGAAAACTTAACATTAATACATCACCGGGACCAGATGGCTTGCAACCGAGAGTGCTTAGGGAACTCAGTCGAGTAATTGCCAGACCACTGTTCCTAATTTTTACTGACAGTCTACTGACTGGAATGGTACCAGTGGATTGGAGAAAAGCCAATGTAGCACCAATATTTAAAAAGGGCCCAAAATACATCCCTGGGAATTACAGACCAGTTCACCTAACATCAATAGTATGCAAGCTCTTGGAGGGGATTATAAGGGAATATATACAAGATTTTAGTAATGAAAACTATATCATTAGCAGTAATCAGCATGGATTCATGAAGAATCCTTCTTGCCAAACCAACCTATTAACCTTCTATGAGGAGGTGAGCTGCCATCTAGATAAAGGAAGGCCCGTAGACGTGGTTTATCTGAATTTTGCAAAAGCATTTGACACAGTTCCCCATAAACGTTTGCTGTACAAAATAAGGTCCATTGGCATGGATCATAGGGTGAGTACATGGATTGGAAACGGGCTACAAGGGCGAGTTCAGAGGATGGCGATAAATGGGGAATACCCTGAATGGTCAGGGGTGGGTAGTGGGGTCCCACAGGGTTCTGTGCTGGCACCAACACTATTTAATTTGTTCATAAACGACCTGGAGGATGGGGTAAACAGTTCAATCTCTGTATTTGTGGATGATACTAAGCTAAGCAGGGCAATAACTTCTCCACAGGATGTGGAAGCCTTGCAAGAAGATCTGAACAAATTAATGGGGTGGGCAACTACATGGCAAATGAGGTTTAATGTAGAAAAATGTAAAATAATTTGGTTGGCAAAACTATGAATGCAATCTATATACTAGGGGGAGAACCTCTGGGGGAATCCAGGAGGGAAAAGGACCTCAGCAATGGCATGCAATGACAACCTACTGCTAACAAAGCAAACAGAATATTGGCATGCATTAAAAAAGGAATTAACTCCAGGGATAAAGCCATAATTCCCCCACTCTACAAGACTGTGGTCCGGCTGCACCTGGAGTATGCTGTCCAGATCTGGGCACCAGTTCTCAGGAAGGATGTACTGGAAATGGAGCAAGTACAAAGGAGGGAAACAAAGCTAATAAAGGGTCTGGAAGACATTGGTTATGAAGAAAGGTTGCGAGCACTGAACTTATTCTCTCTGGAAAAGAGACGCTTGAGAGGGGATAAGATTTCAATTTACAAATATCATACTGGTGACCCCACAATAGGGATAAAACTTTTTTGCAGAAGGTAGTTTAACCACTTGCTTACTGGGCACTTAAACCCCCCTCCTATCCAAACCAATTTTCAGCTTTCAGCGCTGACGCACTTTGAATGACAATTGCGCGGTCATACAACACTGTACCCAAATGACATTTTTATAATTTTTTCCCCATAAATAGAGCTTTTTTTATGGTATTTGATCACCTCTGCAGTTTTTATTTTTTGTTAAAAAAATGTAAAAGACTGAATTTAAAAAAATTTCTTTTATATATTTTGTAATAAAAAATTTAAATCAGGTAATTTTTCTCCTTCATTGATGTATGCTGATGAGGCGGGACTGATGGGCACCAATAGGTGGCAGTGATGGGCACTGATGAGTGGCAGTGATGGGCACTGATGGGTGGCAATAATGGGCACTGATCAGTTACACTGATAGGCAGCACTGCTAGGTGGCACTGATTGGAACTACTGGTGGGCATTGATAGGTGGCACTTGTGGGCATTGATAGGTGGCACTTGTGGGCATTAATAGGTGGCACTTGTGGGCATTGATAGGTGGCACTGTGGGCACTGTTAGGTGGCAATGGCAGGTGGCACAGATGAGGCAAATGTGCCTCTTTCACTTCAGGACCAAAGTTCCTTTTGCAGCTGAGCCAGTGATCGGCTTTTTTTTCTACTCACACTATCAGCGTGAGTAGAAAAAAAAAAACGATTACCGATCTTTTGTTTACATCATGTGATCAGCTGTCATTGGCTGACAGCTGATCACATGGTAAGGGGCCGGGACCGGCCCCTTACTCGGATCGGTGATCACCCGAGTCACAGTGACTCGGTGATCACATCGCGCTCGGCGCACGCAGGGCACATGTACAGGGATGGCCATCATATGACGGCCTCCTGGAAATTCAGGTCGCGCTGTGGCCTTCACACATAGGTTGGAATTGATGGGCTGTTTCTTTTTTCAACTTCACCTACTATGTAACTATGTAAAATGTAATAAATCTAATTTCATCAAATTTAGGCCAATATGTACAGTATCTCACAAAAATGAGTACACTCTCACATTTTTTAATACATCTTTTCATGTGACAACACAGAAATGATACATTGCTACAATGTAAAGTAGTGAGTGTACAGCTTGTATAACAGTGTAAATTTGCTGTCCCCTCAAAATAACTCAACACACAGCCATAAATGTCTAAACTGCTGGCAACAAAAGTGAGTACACCCCTAAGTGAAAATGTACAAATTGGGCCCAATTAGCAATTTTTCCTCCCCGGTGTCATATGACTCATTAGTGTTACAAGGTCTCAGGTGTGAATGGGGAGCAGGTGTGTTAAATTTGGTGTTATCACTCTCACTCTGTCATACTGGTCACTGGAAGTTCAACATGGCACCTCATGACAAAGAACTCTCTGAGGATCTGAAAAAAAATAATTGTTGCTCTACATAAAGATGGCCTAGGCTTTAAGAAGATTGCCAAGACCCTCAAACTGAGCTGCAGCACGGTGGCCAAGACCATACAGCGGTTTAACAAAACAGGTTCCACTCAGAACAGGCCTCACCATGGTAGACCAAAGAAGTTGAGTGCACGTGCTCAGCATTAAAACAAGAGGTTGTCTTTGGGAAATAGACGTATGAGTGCTGCCAGCATTGCTGCAGAGGTTGAAGGGGTGGGGGGTCAGCCTGTCAGTGCTCAGACCATACGCTGCTCACTGCATCAAATTGGTCTGCATGGCTGTCGTCCCAGAAGGAAGCCTCTTCTAAAGATGATGCACAAGAAAGCCCGCAAACAGTTTGCTGAAGACAAGCAGACTAAGGACATGGATTACTGGAACCATGTCTTGTGGTCAGATGAGACCAAGATAAACTTGATTGGTTCAGATGGTGTCAAGTGTGTGTGGCAGCAACCAGGTGAGGATTACAAAGACAAGTGTGTCTTGCTTACAGTCAAGCATGGTAGTGGGAGTGTCATTGTCTTCGGGCTGCATAATGGCTGCCGGAACTGGGGGAGCTACAGTTCATTAAGGGAACCATGAATGCCAACATGTACTATGACATACCGAAGCAGAGCATGATCCCATCCCTTCAGAGACTGGGCTGCAGGGCAGTATTCCAACATGATGACGACTCCAAACACATCTCCAAGATGACCACTGCCTTGCTAAAGAAGCTGAGGGTAAAGGTAATGGATTGGCCAAGCATGTCTCCAGACCTAAACCCTATTGACATCTGTGGGGCATCCTCAAACGCAAGGTGGAGGAGCGCAAGGTCTCTAACATTCACCAGCTCTGTGATGTCATCATGGAGGAGTGGAAGAGGACTCCAGTGGCAACCTGTGAAGCTCTGGTGAACTCCATGTTAACCCAAGTGGGTTAAGGTAGTGCTGGAAAAAAATGGTGGGCATACAAAACATTGACAGTTTGGGCTCAATTTGTACATTTTCACTTAGGGGTGTACTCACTTTGGTTGCCAGAGGTTTAGACATTAATCGCTATGTGTTGAGTTATTTTGAGGGGACAGAAAATTAACACTGTTATACAAGCTGTACACTCACTACTTTACATTGTAGCAAAGTGTAATTTCTTCAGTGTTGTCACATGAAAAAATATAATAAAATATTAACCAAAATGTGAGGGTGTACTCACTTTTGTGAGATACTGTATTCTGCTACATTTTTTTTGGTAAAAAGAAAAAATCCCAATAAGCGTATATTGATTGGTTTTCACAAAAGTTATAGCGCCTACGAACTATGGAATATATACTGAAATTATTATTTATTTTTTCATACTAGTAATGGTGACGATCAAAAACTTATAGTGGGACTGTGATATTGCAGCAGACATTCTGACACTAACTGACACTTTTGGAAACCAATGACACATACAGTGATCAGTGCTAGAAATATGCACTTTCACCATACGATTACTGGTACTGGCTGGGAAGGGGTTAAACAGCTAAGATGATCCCCTACCTAGGATTGCCAGATGACGTACTAAGTATGTCATCTGGCACAGAAGAGCTGCTTTGCTGCCGTACTTTCTCATGATGTGGTCGGCAAGCGGTTAATGTGCTATTGAAAGATATGTGTTATATCTGTGGGGTAGCACAGGCCGGGGTTGGGGCACTGGCAGATAAAATCTTGCCTAAAGTATCATCTTGATCAAGTATCAGCATACTTTAGCATACCATCATTTGATCATCTCATCTCTGTCCCCTCACAGGTAATCTATGCTGGTCTCAACATCCACCCTTAACTGAAACTGAATGGTAGCTGTTTGCAAAGCAGCCAGAAAGTTACTGAGGAACTTTACTGGTGCATTATCTCTCAAAGAAGATAAACATGTATCATAAAATCAGCCCACAGATGTATAACGATTTAGTATTAAGCATAGAATGTTATTTTGTGATAACAGACGTAGGCTGTGTGTCAGGGCTGGGCTCAGCCCTTCCTTCCCAGAGCAGGCCTCTCAGCTGTCGGTTAATTGCCAGCTCCAATCTTTTCCACAGTGACTCACCTGATGATGATTAGGGATGATTGCACCAGAACATACCGAACAGGCAAAAAATTTGGCAGAACACACGAACACCGTTAAAGTCTATGGGACACGAACATGAATAATCAAAAGTGCTCATTTTAAAGGCTTATATGCAAGTTATTTTCATAAAAAGTGTTTGGGGACCTGGGTCGTGCCCCAGGGGATATGTATCAATGCAATTTTTTTTTTTTTAAATAGCCGTTTTTTTGGGAGCAGTGAATTTTTTAATGCTTAAAGTGAAATGCTTGAAGTTTACGTAACGGCGTGGCCCCGCCCCCCTCTGATGCCACGGGGAAGCCATGGGAAAGTCCCGTGGCATCAGAGGGGGCGGGGCCAACATTTTGACACTTTTTTGTGAAATTGTTGGGGTACACGTGTACCCCGTTACCATTTCACACAGGAGGGGGCCGGGATACCCCTTGTTAAAGGGGGCTTCTAGATTCCGAAAAGCCCCCCCACCCACAGACCCCCACAACCACCAGGCAAGCGTGGTGAGGATAAGGCCCTTGTCCCCATCAACATGGGAACAAGGTGCTTTGGGGGGCTACCCCAAAGCACCCTCCCCATGTTGAGGGCATGTGGCATTATATGGTTCGGGAGGGGGGCGCTCTCTCATCCCCCCTCTTTTCCTGCGGCCTGCCAGGTTGCGTGCTCAGATAAGGGTCTGGTATGGATTTTGAGGAGGACCCCTATGCCATTTTTTTTTAAATTTTGGCGAGGGTTCCCCTTAATATTCATACCAGACCCAAAGGGCCTGGTAATGAACTGGGGGGATCCCATGCTCTTTTTTTCAATGAGTTTTATCCATATTGCCGAGACCCAACAATTCATCAGTTTTAAATAACTCACATTTTCAACCTCTCCCTCTCTTGTGGCATCTTCCCAAACTCTCTAAAACATGCGCTAGTCACCCCCATATTGAAAAAGCCCTCACTGGACCCCACCAATCTCAACAACTTACGTCCCATCTCCTTACTCTCCTTCTCCTCCAAACTTCTTGAAAGACTGGTCTACAACCGACTAAGCGACCATCTGACCATGAATAAACTTCTTGATCCCCTTCAGTCCGGTTTTCGCCCTCAACACTCCACGGAAACTGCTCACATTAAAAACTCTCAAATGACCTACTAATGGCTAAAACCAGTGGACACTATTCTGTACTACTTCTCCTGGATCTCTCTGCTGCCTTTGACACAGTGGACCACCCCCTCCTCCTCAAAAAACTCCACTCCTTTGGTCTCCGTGACTGTACTCTTCGCTGGTTCTCATCCTACCTATCACACCGCTCCTTCAGTGTCACTTACAACTCTACGTCCTCCTCTCCTCTTCCTTTCTCCGTTGGGGTCCCCCAAGGTTCTGTTCTTGGACCTCTCCTTTTCTCAATCTACACCACCTCCTTGGGTCAGTTGATTGCCTCCCCCGACTTTAAATATCATCTTTACGCTGATGACACCCAAATCTATCTCTCCACCCCCCAGCTTTCTCCATCTGTCTCCTCACGCATTACCAACTTACTAGCAGACATATCAGCCTGGATGTCACATCACTTCCTCAAACTCAACCTATCCAAAACCGAGCTCATGATATTTCCTCCCTCAGGTGCCACTTCCACTGATTTCCCTGTCAATATCAACGACTCAACTATCAACCCATCTCCCCACGCCAAGGTCCTAGGTGTAATCCTGGACTCTGAACTAACCTTTCGACCCCACATTCTATTACTATCCAAAACTTGCCGCCTCAATCTCCACAACATCTCCAAGATACACCCCTTCCTAACCAATGTCACCACAAAGCTTCTAATCCACTCCCTGGTCATCTCCCGCCTCGACTACTGCAACTCCCTCCTCATTGGTTTACCTCTAAATAGGCTATCCCCACTTCAGTCCATCATGAACCCTGCTGCCAGGCTCATCCACCTCACAAACCGCTCAGCGTCTGCTACACCCCTCTACCAATCCCTCCATTGGCTGCCACTCAGTCACCAAATTAAATTCAAGATACTAACTATAACTTACAAAGCCATCCACAACCTGGCCCCCAGCTACATCTCTAACCTGGTCTCAAAATACCTCTCTTTGCTCCTCCCAAGACCTCCTGCTCTCAAACTCCCTTGTCACCTCATCACATGCTCGCCTTCAGGACTTCTCCAGAGCCTCCCCCATCCTCTGGAATGCTCTACTCCAATCCGTCTGATTTTCTCCTACTTTATCCACTTTCAGACGATCCAGGCATACTATAGACACCCCCCCAGGCACGATATTTAAAAGAATATTTCATTTTTATTGTTTCACTTTAAGCATTAAAAAAATCACTTCTCCTAAAAAAATTTCCGTTTTAAAAAAAATAATTACATTGATACATGTCCCCTGGGGCAGGACCCAGGTCCCCAGACACTTTTTATGACAATAACTTGCATATAAGCCTTTAAAATGAGCACTTTTGATTTTTCATGTTAGTGTCCCATAGACTATAGCGGTATTCCGGCGGCTTTAGAATTTGCCCCGAACACAGCTTATTGTTCAGTGTTCACAGAACATCCGAACAACCAAAGTTCGGCCTGAACTTATGCTCAGGCCGAACCGTTTGCCCATCCCTAATGATGATATCCTGCTCATCAGTCCTGCTCGTTACTTAAGCTGTTCAGTTCAGATCCTCTCTGCCTTCGCCTGGTCAACATATCAGAGATTCTCTCCTGTGTACCTGTTAAAGACTTGCTTGGCTGACGTCCCTTTTGGTTCCTGATCCTGCTTTCTCTTCCACTACGCTGATTCTCCAGTTCCTGATTCCCTGGCCTGTCCTGAAGTACGCTGATCCCTGGCTCCCTGATGTCCTGGCTTGTTTGACTATCTGTTACGGTTACTGAACTCTGGCTATGTTTTGACTAAGTTTGCTGTTTACATTTTATTATTATTATTACTAAACTAGTGTGAGTTTTACTGCACTTCTGTCTCTGTCTGATTCATGGTTTCTGACAGTAGGCGAAGGCCATGAATTCAGAAGATGCAATCAATCCACTTGTTGGTAATATTTTTTCCAGATTGGATGAGCAGGATCACCGCATGGATCAGCTTGCCCTAGTTTTACAAATGCTCCTGAGTCACATGGCTCACCTGGAATCTCCCACTGTGGCTGCTCCAGTAAAACCTGTGCTGCAGGCTGCCCCTGCCGCTACTCCAGTCTCTGTGCAGGTACCCACCTCAATTATTACCTCTTTAGGAGGTATGTCTGGTTCCGCTCTGTTTGCCCAGCGATTTGGGGGTGATCCAGTCCAATGCAGAGGGTTTCTGAACCAGGTTGAGATATACTTTGAGATGCTGCCCCAGACGTTTCCCACAGACAGAAGCAAAGTAGGTTTTGTGATATCTTTGCTTTCTGAGGGAGCCTTGGCCTGGGCAAACCCTCTATGAGAGACACAAAAACCCTTTGTCCTGAGTTATGCAGAGTTTGTGGCTTCCTTTAAAAGGTATTTGACGTTCCCGCACGCTCTGCTTATGCTGCCAAGTGCCTTATGTCTATCAAACAGAGTATGAGAACTGTTGCTGATTATGCCAGCTGCGGCTGCTAGGAACAATGAGACCCTTGTGGCTTCTTTTGCTCATGGTCTGTCAGATACCATCAAAGATGAGATAGCAGCCCAAGATATACCCACTGAGTTGAAGAAGTTGATCACATTTGCCATCCTCATAGACTCAGAGAAAGACTCTCTTTTAAGGAGCGCTTGCGTAAGCCTCCTGTACATTTGTCTCCAAGCTTTGCAGTCCCACCCTTGCCTCCCTCACCTCCCGTTCCTTCTGGTACTGAGTCGGTCAGTGAGGGTGAACCCATGAACTTGGGCTTCACACGTCTCTCTGCAGATAAGGGGAACATTTAGGAGGGCAGAGAGATTGTGCCTTCATTGTGGCTAGGCTGGTCACTTTTTTGAACTCTTGTCCTACCAGTCCTGGGAACGCCCAAACCTTGAGGTCCTGTAGCGGACAGACCTTAGGTGGTGTTGTTTCATCCCCAGTTGTCCAAAAGAATAAGCCCCTGGTCCCAGTTATCCTTTCTTGGTCTGAGTTGTCTGTCGAGATACAGGCTCTAATCGACTCTGGGGCTGCAGGCCTGTTCATTGATGCTGCCTTTGTATCTAAGCACCCGATTCCACTGTAGCTTTGCGCCACTCCACTTGCCATTGAGGCTCTTGATGGGAAACCTCTACAGCCTGCCCATGTGACCCATGAAGCTGTTCCATTGTCCATGACCATAGGGGCTCTTTACCATGAGATAATCCAAGTCATTTACTCACCTAAGTTTCTGTGGTAATTGGTTATCCTTGGTTACAGAGGCACAACCCCTCTTTTGATTGGATTTGTGCTGAGGTTCTTTTCTGGTCACCACAATGCAGCAAGACATGTTTTCAGAAGGTGGCTAAGGTCCTGTGCACCTCTTCACTCTCCTCCCTGCCAGAGGAGTACCGTGATTTTAGTGATGTCTTTGAAAAAGGTCAAGCCGGTAGTTTGCCTCCACACCGGTCATATCATTGCGCAAATGACATTCAACCTGGTGCCATACCCCCTCGTGGCTGGGTTTACCCTTTGTCGGTCTCAGAGGATAAGTCCATGCAGGAGTATGTTGCAGATGCATTTTCTCAAGGATTCATCCGCAAATCCTCGTCTCCTGCTGGTGCTGGTTTCTTCTTTCTGAAGAAGAAGAGTGGTGACCTGAGACCTTGTATTGATTATAGGGGTCTCAATCATTTCACAATCAAGAATGCTTATCCAATTCCGTTGATTTTGTAATTGTTTGATCGCCTCAAGGGAGCAACCATTTTCACGAAGCTTGATTTGAGAGGGGCATACAATCTCATGAGTAGGGATGAGCTTCGAGTTCGAGTCGAACTCATGTTCGACTCGAACATTGGCTGTTCGCAAGTTCGCAGAACAGCGAACAATTTGGGGTGTTCACGGCAAATTCGAATGCCACAGAACACCCTTTAAAAGTCTATGGGAGAAATCAAAAGTGCTAATTTTAAAGGCTTATATGCAAGTTATTGTCATAAAAAGTGTTTGGGGACCCGGGTCCTGCCCCAGGGGGCATGGATCAATGCAAAAAAAAGTTTTAAAAACGGCCATTTTTTCAGGAGCAGTGATTTTAATAATGCTTAAAGTCAAACAATAAAAATGTAATATCCCTTTAAATTTCGTAGCTGGGGGGTGTCTATAGTATGCCTGTAAAGGGGCGCATGTTTCCTGTGTTTAGAACAGTCTGACAGCAAAATGACATTTCGAAGGAAAAAAACCCATTTAAAACTACCCGCGGCTATTGCATTGCCGACAATACACATAGAAGTTCATTGATAAAACCGGCATGGGAGTTCCCCACAGGGGAACCCCGAACCAAAATTAAAAAAAAAAATGACGTGGGAGTCCCCCTAAATTCCATACCAGGCACTTAGGTCTGGTATGGATATTAAAGGGAACCCCGGCCAAAAAAAAAAAAAAAAAATGACGTGGGGTTCCCCCTAAATTCCATACCAGACCCTTCAGGTCTGGTATGGATTTTAAGGGAAACCCCGCGCCAAAAAAAAAAAATGGCGTGGGGTCCCCCTAAAAATCCATACCAGACCCTTATCCGAGCTGCAACCTGCAACATGCAACAGCGGGAGCCTCCCTCCATGCCAGAATGGGTGCGGAGAGGCCCGGAGAAGAAAATGAAGAAGAGAAGAAGAGAAGAGCGGGAGCCTCCCCCATGCCATGGGTGCGGAGCGGCCCGAGGAGAAGAAGATAGAAGACGCCGCGGAGGAGATGCTGGACGAGAACGCCGGAGGAAGAACCAGAAGAGCCAGAAGAACCAGAAGAAGAAGATGAAGGAAGATAGAAGAAAGAAGAAGCATTTAAATAAAGGAATTGTCAAAAACTGTCTCTTGTCATTTTTAACATTTTTGACAGTTTTTTAGTGAAATGGTAGGGGTAAGTACCCCTTTACCATTTCACACAGGGGGGGGGCCGGGATCTGGGGGTCCCCTTGTTAAAGGGGGCTTCCAGATTCCGATAAGCCCCCCCGCCCGCAGACCCCCACAACCACTGGCCAGGGTTGTGGGGATGAGGCCCTTGTCCTCATCAACATGGGGACAAGGTGTTTTGGGGGGCTACCGCAATGCACCCTCCCAATGTTGAGGGCATGTGGCCTGGTACGGTTCAGGAGGGGGGGGCTGCACTCTCGTCCCCCCCTCTTTTCCTGCGGCCTGCCAGGTTGCGTGCTCGGATAAGGGTCTGGTATGGATTTTTGGGGGGACCCCACGCCGTTTTTTTTTTTTTTTTTTGGCGCGGGGTTCCCCTTAAAATTCATACCAGACCTGAAGGGCCTGGTATGGAATTTAGGGGGACTCCCACGTCATTTTTTTTTTAATTTTGGTTCGGGGTTCACCTGTGGGGAATTCCCATGCCGTTTTTATCAATGAACTTCTATGTGTATTGTCGGCAATGCAATTGCCGCGAGTAGTTTTAAATTTTAAGTTTTTTCCTTCGAAATGTCATTTTGCTGTCAGACTGTTCTAAACATGGGGAAACATGCGCCCCTTTACAGGCATACTATAGAAACCCCAGCTTCGAAATTTAAAGGGATATTATACTTTTATTGTTTGACTTTAAGCATTATTAAAATCACTGCTCCTGAAAAAATGGCCGTTTTTAAAACTTTTTTTTGCATTGATCCATGTCCCCTGGGGCAGGACCCGGGTCCCCAAACACTTTTTATGACAATAACTTGCATATAAGCCTTTAAAATTAGCACTTTTGATTATTCATGTTCGTGTCCCATAGACTTTAACGGTGTTCGTGTGTTCGAACTAACTTTTTTCCTGTTCGCATGTTCTGGTGCGAACCGAACAAGGGGTTGTTCAGCTCATCCCTACTCATGAGGATTAAGGAGAGTGAAGAATGGAAAACTGCATTTAACACCATAACAGGCCATTATGGGTACTTTGTGATGCAATTTGGCCTTTGCAATGCCCCAGCAGTTTTCCAGTAATTTATCAATGATGTCCTCTGAGATTTGTTGCAGATATGTGTGGTGGTTTATCTCGACGATATCCTCATATTTTCCAAGTCCCTAGATAGCCACCACACAGATGTCTGTCATGTGCTTCAGAAGCTGAGAGAAAACAATCCCTATTGTAAATTGGAGAAGTGCGTGTTCCATCGTGAACAGGTTAAATTCCTGGATTATGTCATTTCCACTGCTGCTTTTTTGATGGACCCAGAGAAACTTTCTGCAGTCCTACAGTGGCCCCGACCCGCAGGTATACGTCCTCTGCAATGTTTTCTTGGCTTTGCCAATTATTATTGGAAGTTTATTCCTAACTTCTCGTCCCTGGTCAAACCCCCGACTGATATGACCAGAAAGGACGGTAACCCACAGAGTTGATCTCTGGACCCTGTTAAGGCCTTTGAGAGGCTTCCTTTGTTTCTTCTCCTGTGTTGGTACATCCTGATCCTACGTTACCCTTTATCCTTGAGGTTGATGCTTCTGAGACTGGAGTTGGTGCCCTTCTGACATTCTTGTCTGAGGCTAAATGCCTTTCTCGCAAAAGGGCGCAATGGGCTCTTTTCTTGTCAAGCTTCAATTACATAGTCTCGTTCTTACCCGGTACTAAGAATGTAAGGGCTGATGCTTTGTCGCAACAATTGTCCTCCACTTCCAAGTTGGAATCGGTCCCTGTTCCAGTGATTCCTCCTAATCGTATTTTGGCTACGAGTCGCACCAGTCTCACTTCTCCTTTGGATGACAAGATTCTTGCCACTCAGATCCATGCTCCTCCTGAGAATCCTTGGGACCACTGCTTGGTTCCTGAGAATCTTCGTACTGCCATTCTCCAGACTCACCATTCTCCCAAGGCTGCTGGTCACCTAGGGAAGAATCAACTCTTTTGGGCCATTTCTCAACAATTCTTGTGGCCTAGTCTACGTGCTGATGTAGTCGCCTTCGTAGCTGCTTGTTCCGTGTGTGCTCAGAGTAAGACACCACAACATCTTCCAGTGGGCCTCCTACAACCCTTACCCAATGGAGAGAGGCCTTGGACCCATCTGTCCATGGATTTCATTGTGAAGTTACCTAACTCTCAGGGCAACACAGTTATCCTTATGGTGGTTGATCGATTCTCGAAAATGTCTCCTTGTATTCCACTTAAGAAGTTGCCCACATCTAAGGAACTGGCTTCCATTTTTTCTCGGGAGATCTTTAGTTTACATGGGCTATCCAAGGTGATTGTCTCGGACAGGGGTAGTCAGTTTGTGTCCCAGTTCTGGCGAGCCTTTTGTGCACAGTTGGGAATTCAGCTTGCTTTCTCCTCTGCGTATCACCCGCAGTCTAATGGGGTCGCTAAATGAGCCAACCAGTCCTTGGAGCAGTTTCTACATTGCTATATTTCTGACCATCATAACAACTGGTCGGACCTCTCACCTTGGGCAGAGTTTGCTCACAATAGTGCCTTCCCGATTGTCCCCGTTTATGGCGCACTATGATTTTCAACCTTATATGTTGCCTGACTCATCTGTTCCGCAGAGCATTCCTGTATTAGAGGAGCATCTCTGTGGCCTTCATTCCACTTGGGCACAAGTCCAGGAGGCTTTGTGACATGCCAATGATAGGTACAGACTCCATTCTGTCTGCACTTTCCTACCAGATTGGGGACAGGGCCTGGCTGTCATCTCGCAACCACCAACTCCATGTTCCCACACTGAAGTTGGCACCTCCTTTTATTGGGCCTTTCCGTATTCTCCGCAGGATTAACCCAGTGGCTTATGCTTTAGACCTTCTTTCTAATATGCATATCTCAAATGTATTCCATGTCTCCTTATTAAAACCTTTGGTCTGCAAATGCTTTATCACTTCAGTACCACATCCTCAACCAGTACAGGTTAAGAACCATGAGGAGTATGAAGTACAGTCCATTGTTGACTCCCGTAGGCTCCGTGGGCCCATACAGTACCTGGTGCATTGGAAAGGGGGAACGCTCTTGGGTCTCATCCTCAGACGTACATGCCCCTGTCCTCCTCCATGCTTTCAATAGATGTTTTCCCCTCAAACCTGGTGGTCCTCCAAGAGGGAGGGGCCGTTGAGGAGGGGGTACTGTCACCCCATAAATGATAAAGTGTATTGAGAAGATGTATTGCTTTTAGATATATTTCTCATATGGTCAAATTGGCAATATACTGTATATCTCTGCTTTGAATCCAATAACCTTACCAGAGAAATGTCTAGATGGCTTTTGCATGAAAATCATAAGCAAATGCTGCTACCAGGAGCCATAGGAGTGCGGAAAGGGTGACACACAGCAGTCACCAAATCTTTAAAGAAATACAGAAAAGAAAGAATGCCATAAATACAGTATACATTTAATATTGGAAATCTGCACGCACAAAGACTTGGGGAGTATCCAGCCATCCTATGGGGTTGATTTATTAAAACTAGAGAAGGGCAAAATCTGGTGCAGTTCTACATAGAAACCCATCAACGTTTTTGTGTTTTGTCAAAGCTTTATTGAACAAGTTGAAGTTAGAAGGTGATCTGAGTCCCTCATAGCAAAAATAAAAGAATTACAAATATGCAGAATCAGTACACATATCCCACACCAAAATAGCAGGTAGACAATGTCACAGACTATAGGAAAGCATGGGCGCTCAAATGTATTTTGTATGTACACAGGGGGTTTTGTTCACTCTAACAAAAGGCAGATGTTTTTTAAGCATTTTTGTTTGCTTTGGATCTTAGTCTCAGTCAACCTGATATTAGGATAAATTGACATTAATAAAATGTGTTTTTTTTATTTGTTGCATGTTTGTCTTCTTTGAGATATAATGCACTAATAAAGTCTCTCAGTACATTTCTGGCTGATTTTGCAGACAGTTGCCATTTGTTTATGATTTATGGGATCTGGTGCCAGGAAGCTGCAAATCAAACCATTGGCATTATTTTAAATGTATTTGAAACTGACACATTGCTATTAATTTAACTTCATGTAATCTATGCTACTTCTAAATATCTGTAGCCCTGTCCATATTATTGTGGTGTTTATTTTTGTTCTCTCTTATTGTCTCACCTAAACTAAGAGTTGATGTTAATCTTTACAACTCTGCCCCATCTTGCTTTCTTGTCTGTCTTATGGTTAGGTGTTTGTTTTGCTAGCCATGTGTCTTTCATAAACTCCTGTTTGAATATATGACAAGTACTTTTCCCACTCCATCTCACTGTAAACGTATACCATCTTTATGGGACAAGCACATGCTGAGGTAAGCATTTCTAAGAGACCAAAAAATTCCCATTTGTGCCATAGGTGTATCCAACTTGATTAAATCACATACACCAGCAACAAGAAGCAACCAGAGCCAGGATAAATGCAGCTACCCCTTGAAGAAATGCCTGGACAAGGTCTTGTAAGCATCTGTACAAAAGCACAAGAGAGGGAAGCATGAACTAGCACAATAAAACATTTAACAGATAACCATAAAACCAAAAATGTCACACTCACATGATCCCAAGGTAAAACTGCATCTATAAAACACCACAGATAACTGTATTGTGTCTACAACATGCTTCACTATAAATGATCAATCTGAGGGCAGCAGAATCTCCTGTGTGTGATGTTGCTGCACAGCCATCCTCACAGGAGGGTCAGAGGAGCGGATTTAGGAAACACCCACTGTCAGCTACTTAGAGCAGCTCTGTTTTACAGCTGCCAGGACCGAATGAAGAAGACTGGTTTTGATGGGACCTGTAGCACGGAGGAGCGACATATGGGTTACCTAGGTCACATGACATGCCTCGGAGGTGCAGCCTCCTTTCTAAAATGTGAGAAAGAAGGCTATGCTTCCGAAACATGTCATGTGACCTAGACAATCCGTATTAGACATGTGCAGGATGAAAAAATTTGTTTAGTTTAGTTTCATTTCAATTCCTTATTTAACTAAATTTTTAGTTAAATTAGTTGCATTCGTTACATTTGTTTTCGGGATTAGTTTAGTTTTGTATCCGAATTCGAAAAAATTTGACCGCATTCGAAAAAAAACTATCAAATTCGAAAAAAATTTGACCGCATTCAAAAAAAACTATCAAATTTGGAAAAATTTCTACCGCATTCGAAAAAATTTGACCGAATTTGAAAAAGTAAAATATATATAAGCATTTTGCGAAATTCTAATTTTGTATAGAATGAAATCGAATGCCAATAGAAAAGATTCGAATAGAATAGAAAATAATATAAAAGAATAGCATAGAAAAACAATAGAACAGAATAGAAAAAAATAAAATATATATTATTTTTTAATCTTATTTGAATTCGAATTCAATCTGTACCAAATTCCAATTCCGGCAGATGTTTATTTTTTATATACATATATATATATATATATATATAATATTTTTTTCTATTCTGTTCTATTGTTTTTTTCTATTCTAGTCTTTTCTATTAGAATTCGATTTAATTCTATTTCTATATAACCATTTTCCGAAATTCGAATTTTGTATAGAATGAATTTGCATTCAAATAGAAAAGATTAGAAAATAATAGAAAAGAATAGCATAGAAAAACAATAGACCAGCATAGAAAAAAAAAAAAAATATATATATATATATATATATATATATAATTCTATTGTTTTTCTAGTCTATTCTTTTCTATTATTTTCTTCTAATTCGATTTCATTCTATATGAAATTGGAATTTCGGAAAATGGTTATATATGTATAATTGTAAGTAAGGTCCTTTGCGCTATCAAAGTGAATGTATAATATACAATGGAGGGGGTGGTGCTGCGCTAAACCAGAAACAAAGCCGTGTTAAATACTGAAATTCGAACAATCCCAGAGGGATAGGAGGCATACCACTAGCATAAATAATATGGAAATATATAGTGTGATGTCATATCTATACTATACAATAGAGATAGGGGATTGGTGCTGCGCACATACAACAGAAGGACAACACGTTGCTAGAGGTAGCAGTACACAATGAATCCTGATCTCCCAAGAGGCAATCGGTTATTCCCTGGATCAGCTTTACCTATTAATATGTTAGTAAATGGTTATATTATGTACAGTACATTTAGGAAAGAATTCAGGCCTTTTTAAAAGCAATCTACTGAGCTGGACAGAATCAGCTCTTGTTGAAGTCTAGTCCCCATTTTCACAGCTCTTACTGTGAAGAAATCTTTCTGTATTTGGAGATTAAATCTCTTTTCCTCCAGATGTAAAGAGTGCCCCTTGTCCTTTGTGATGACCTTAACCACTTCAATACAGGGCACTTATACACCTTCCTGCCCAGACCAAATTTCAGCTTTCAGTGCTGTTGCAGTATGAATGACAATTGCGCGGTCATACAACACTGTACCCAAACTAAATTTTTATAATTTTGTTCCCACAAATAGAGCTTTCTTTTGGTGGTATTTGATCACCTCTGCGTTTTTTATTTTTTGCTAAACAAATAAAAAAAGACAGAAGATTTTGAAAAAAATAAGTTTTGATTTTGTTTCTGTTAAAAAATTTTGTAAGTAAGTAAGTTTTCTCTTTCACTGATGGGCACTGATAAGGCGGCACTGACAGGCACTGATAAGGCGGCGCCGATGAGGTGGCACCAATGTGCGGGCACTGATGGGCACTGACGATGGGCACTGATATGCGGCACTGGTAGGTGGCACTGATGGGTGGCACTGATATGCAGGACTGATGGGCATTGATAGGCAGCACTGATGGGCACTCATGGGTGGCACTGGGTGGCACTGGTGGGCACTGATAGGCAGCACTGATGAGCACTGAAAGGCTGCAAAGATGGGTTCTTATGGGTGGCACTGCTGGGCACTGATGGGCACTGATAGGCGGCACTGCTGGGCACTGATGGGCACTGATACGTGGCACTGATGGGCACTGATACCCGGGACTGATATGCGGCACTGATAGGCATCCCTGGAGGCACTGGCAGTGGTAGACATTGTGAGTGGGCACTGATTGGCAGCTGACTGGGCATTGATTGGCAGCTGCCTGGGCACAGAATAGTATTTCCCTGGGGGTCTAGGGAGCATACCTGGTGGTCCAGTGTGGATGGCCTTCCTGGTGGTCCTGGGTGGCTTCCCTGGTGGTCCTGGGCAGCTTCCCTGGTGGTCCCACGTGGGATCCGAGGGGGGGCTGTGCTGATAAACAATCAGCACAGACCCCCCTGTCAGGAGAGCAGCAGATCGGATCTCCTCTACTCGTGTCCGTCAGACGTGAGTGAGCAAGAGCCGATCACTGGCTCTTCCTATTTACATCGTGATCAGCCGTGATTGGACACGGCTGATCACGTGGTAAAGAGTCTCCGTCAGAGACTCTTTACCTAGATCAGTGTTGCGGGGTGTCAGACTGACACCCCGCAACAACGATCGCCGCAATGTGTGCCCCCAGGGGCGCGCAGCAGCTCAATATCCTGAGGACGTCATATGATGCCCAGTCAGGATGTTGAAATCACTTTGCCGCCGTCATTCTGCTATATGGCGGGCAGCGAGTGGTTAAAGTGAATAACTCAACACCAAATTCACTTTGTGGACCACTTATGTATTTATACATGTTGACCACATCCCCCTTAATCTCCTCTACTCAAGAGAGAATAAATTCAGTTCCTCTAATTTTCCTCATAGCTAAGCTCCTTCATGCCTCTTATTAGTTTGGTTGCGCTTCTCTGCACTCCAGATCCCCGATATCCTTTTTTTGTGAACTGCTGCCCAAAACTTAACTGCATATTTAAGATGAGGTCTTACTAATGATTTGAACATCGGTAAAATGATATTTGTCTCTCTGGAGGCTATATCTCTCTTTTTTTTTTTTTTTAATCTTTATTTATAAATTTTTTCCATACAAAAGTAATTCACACATTATTGTCACCTCATAAGTAACAGAAACATTGTCCAAAAAAAGTAAATTAAATACAAAAGGATCTCCCAACATTTTAATTACCCACCCCCCTCCCCTTCCCCTCCTCCCCACCCCCCCCCCCCGCCTGCAGGTGAACACAACTGAACTGACCATGTTCCATATCTCATCCCATACGTTTCCGACTCCTGAAATCAAAGATTTAAGTGGTGATCTCCCCCAAATAAGTCCATGATGTCTTGAAGTTCCTCCACCCTGCCCATTTATCTCCAGCGTCTATATCTCCCTCTGATTCCTCTCCTAAATAATCCTTGTATTCAATATTATATATATCATTAATACAGAATAGCCACTCCTTTAAGCTTGGGGACTTTGGTTGCAACCATGTTCTTGTTATCTGTTTTTTTGCTACATCTAATAGTATTGGGACTAATGATGATTGATATTGCTTAATCGGTTTGTTCGTTCCATGGAATAAACAAATCCACGGATCTTCTATTACCAGTTCTTTAGTTATTTTTTAATTAATAACAAAATTTTTTTCCAGTATCCTTTAATAACTGGGCATTCCCACCATATGTGTGCCATTGTTCCCAAGTTTGAACACCCCCTCCAACATCTGTCCAGAGCATCTAGGTATAGTTTACTAAGTCGGTCTGGCGTGGCATACCATCGTGCTAAACATTTAAAATTGGTCTACCATTTTCAAAATCTTTTCCACTGTGTATAAACTACAATGTGACCCCAACTCCCCTTCCCATTTTTTGATATATGGAGGTACATCCAGTTCTCCCCCGCAGAGAGAATTTTATAGAGGCGAGAGATAACATTTCCGGCTCTGGCACTCCCGCATAACAGCTCCAATGGCCTGTATTCGTCTTCTCCTCTAATTGGTTTTGGTAATTTCTCAATGAAGAGCGACAACTGCATATACCTCCAAGCATTGACTACCATTAGGTCCGTCTCTGCTTTCAATTCCCCATAGGGGCGCAACTTTCCCTCTTTAATAACATCTTTTAATTGTGCACCGTTTTTCTTAATCCAATTCCCTCCCACCTCCCGCATCCCTGGTTCAAAAAAATTATTATCTTATATAAATCATAGGTGAATTATAGCTCCAGTTATTACATTTGTGTTGGTATAAACAAAAGGTAAAAGCTGCGCTCAAAGTGAGAAATAAAATAAAATAAAAAATGTAGTGAAATCAAAGCAGCCTGCACCGAGATCTAGTCTCCAAATCCCATCAAAGATAATAATGCAAAAGAGGTGCGGCGCTAAAACATAATTATGAAATATTATAATGAAATAAAATGAATTGAAAAATGAAATAACCGTATAAATGAATGATAATAATCATGCAAAATGAGTATAAACACTGACATACACTAATATCCCAGAAATAATAGTGAATAAATAATATACATATACGTGGATGAGTAAATAAATAGATAAATGAATAAAATCCAAAACCAAAAAGAAAGTCCGTGATAAAATAAAACAAAGCATCCGTGAAGTAATCAGCATGAATCCTACAACCAAACAACAGTCAGCGTCTCCGTCTGCTGCCTCCGCCTCCTGAGTTCGTACACAAGAACGGACGTGGGAGGAGCCTACGACGTCACCACGTCCGTTCTTGTGTAGGGCTGTGTACGAACTCAGGAGGCGGAGGCAGCAGACGGAGACGCTGACTGTTGTTTGGTTGTACGATTCCTGCTGATTACTTCACGGATGCTTTGTAAGTGCAGTTCCTTTTAATAAATCGATTGTGCAGACTGTATCACGCTATGGATTGTCCTTTTTGTTTCTGAATCTTGAGATATCATCTGTCGCTTACTGGTACCTGATGCTGAGGTTGTGGGGAGCCCCAAATTTTCCCTGTGCCGTTTTTGACTGCTGTAATAGCAGTCATCGGGATCTGGTAAGCACATCTGAAATTCCACCTTGGGTGTGAGGAACCATAGAAGAAATCCCCCACTGCTTCCTCATCTTTTTTGTGGCATTTTCTGGCTCCTTTTTCCTATTTTATCACGGACTTTCTTTTTGGTTTTGGATTTTATTCATTTATCTATTTATTTACTCATCCACGTATATGTATATTATTTATTCACTATTATTTCTGGGATATTAGTGTATGTCAGTGTTTATACTCATTTTGCATGATTATTATCATTCATTTATACGGTTATTTCATTTTCCAATTCATTTTATTTCACTATAATATTTCATAATTATGTTTTAGCGCCGCACCTCTTTTGCATTATTATATTACATTTGTGTACCTGATCCCATGCTTTAAGCGTATTACGCGTGAGTGAAGCTGTATTAATACTAAGTGTCCTAAATTTTGGCGGGTTCCAAATTATATAGCCCAGATTAGTACAACTTAAACTGTGTTCAATATTCACCCACCTCCTGTCTGAGACCTCCTTTGCCCATTCAACTACCCGTGACAATACTACAGCAGTGTAATATCTATTTAGGTCTGGAAAAGCCAGGCCCCCTTTTTTTTTCCCCTTATCAAAATTGAGTGAGCTATTCGTGGCTTTTTGCCACGCCAGACAAACCTCGACAACAAACCTCGTAGTGCCCTAAAAAAATAACGTGGAAGGGCAATTGGTAACATTTGAAATTTATATGTTATTTTTGGAATTAACTGCATTTTAATTGCATTTATGCGACCAACCCACAAGAGGGGTAGTGACGACAACCTGCTTGTTTCCTGTCTGATTTCATCCAACATGGGAATATAATTAATACGATACAATTTTTTCAATGTGTTTGCCAATTTAATACCTAGGTAGTTAATTTCCTTCTTCCATGGGAATGAAAAAGAACCTGACAAGCTCTCTGCCTCCTTTTTACCGACATTAATATTGAGCACCTCCGATTTACTCGGATTAATTTTGAAGCTAGAGACCTCGCCATATCCCTTCAATACTCCCAGCAAATTAGGGATCGTAATCCTAGGGTTCGTTATAAAAAAAAATTATATCGTCGGCAAATGCCGCTAGTTTGTGTTCATCTTGTCCAACCATCACCCCTCTGCAATCTATGTTCTTTCGTATAGTTGCCAGCAGCGGTTCTAGGGACAAGACAAACAATAACGGGGATAGGGGGCACCCCTGCCTTGTTCCGTTCTCCATCCTAAATGGACTGGAGAGCACCCCATTTACCCTGACAGAGGCTGAAGGATGGTTATACAAGATTTTCACCCATGCTATATACCTGGGACCAATCCCCATTGCTTCCATAGTTTTAATCATGAACCCCCAGTCTACCCTGTCAAACGCTTTTTCAGCATTGATTGACAGGAATAGAGCTGGGGGTCCCTCTGCTTTGATCGATTCTAATAAGAGCATGGCTCGTACTCCGTTGTCCCTACCTTGTCGACCTGGAACAAAACCGACCTGGTCCGGGTGTACCAAGTAACTCATCTTGTCCCGAAGTCTATTCGCCAATACCTTAGCGTATAGTTTTACGTCAGCATTTAACAAGGCAATAGGTCTATAACTTGAACAGAGCATATTATTCTTTCCTTCTTTTGCAATTAATGATATGGTAGCCGAAAGGGCCTCATCACCCATTAGGTAATCAGGTCCTAATTTATTCCAGTAATAGCAGAGTCTAGGAACCAGAATATGTTTAAATTTTTTCAGGTAAATATTAGTAAAACCATCGGGCCCAGGGCTTTTCCCCGGTGGTAAGTTGTTCAGTGCAAGATATATTTCCTCTTCAGTTATAGGGCCATCTAGGACTGTTTTTTCCTCCTCTGAGAGCCCTTTCAGCCCAGCTCCCTTCAAAAATTCCTCTGTCTTTACACTGTTTAGAGAGTTGCCCCCTCCCCTTTGTCCCATGGTATATAGGGCTTTAAAGAACTTCCTAAACTCTTCAGCTATCTCTTTAGTGGGCGCCACTGTTTCTCTTTTTTTATTATGAATTTTCTCAATGAAATTCCGGTCTCTTTTCTTCCTCAAAATCCTTGCTAGATGTTTACTAGATTTATTGCCACTATAATATCTCTCTCTTGTTATTTTAGTGAATACCCTCCTGGCGTCTTGCTCCATGCTGTCTTTTAACTCTTCCCTTTTACCCACTAGGAGGTGGTAGCTATCCTGTGCCAGTCCCCTAGATTCTTTATGGATCAGTTCTAACACTGCAATTTCCTCCAATAATTTTGCCCTTTTTTCTTTTCTCTTTTTTTTCTCCCCTGCCCCGATGGAGATCAGGAGTCCCCTAACATATGCTTTATGCGTTTCCCACAAAGTTGATGGGAGAATATCTCCTGTGTCATTAACCTTGAAGAAAAAATCAATTTCCTCCTGAAGTTTATCGAAAACATGTGGAATTTCGAGAAGATTTTCATTTAATTTCCAAGAGAATGGTTGCCTTTGCCCTTCTGGAACCCTGATCTTCATCGTGACCAGGGAGTGATCAGATATCGATGTAATCTCAATTCTAGACTCTACTGCCTGGTCCAATAGACTGTGATCAATCATAATGTAATCCAGTCTTGTGTACGTCCCGTGCACAGGGGAGAAGAAGGTGTAATCTTTTACCTTTGGGTGTTGTAGCCACCATACATCCAAAAGATGATATTGGTGCAGCCTTTTCCAGATCCTTCTTAACTGAACCTTCCTTGTCCCCTGTGCCCGGGACGTACTATCTACTGTGGGTTCCAGGCAAAAATTAAAGTCTCCCGCCAACACCACTTCCCCTTCTTTAAACTCCATCAGTTTCACCAGAACTTGCTCTAAAAAGACAGTTGGGTTTCTATTTGGACAGTACACATTTGCTACCGTTAATATTTTATTCCCCAAATTGCCCTTAAGGAAATAACCCTGTCAACCAAGAAAAATGTAGACATTTTGGAAAAACCAATTGCTACTCCCTTGGCTCTCCTAATAGGAGTATCACTATAATACCAGTGGGGCAAATTTGGGGAGTAAAGCCTGACATTTGAATCTTGGGTCAAGTGGGTCTCCTGGAGAAATATTATATCTGCTTGATAGTCTTGCAGTTCTTTCAAGATTTTGTGCCTTTTACTCGGCGAGTTCAGGCCCTTCACATTATAGGATATGAACTTTAAATCTAGCATTATATTTCTGCTAACAGTTAGCCATGTTCATCGGTCAGCCAGTTGACAGCTGTTATTTCCCCTGCAGGTTTAACTACCCCCCTAACCCCTCCCTTCCCTCCCCCCACTAACCCCCCAGGCCATACTACGGCCTTAAGCCCGCTAGTCGGGGACATAACTATTCCCGACTGCGACCTTTTATTTATTTTATGGGGGTGAGACTCCGAAGGCAGCTACAGATGTCCCACTTACCTCCAAAAATGGAGGCACTAGGGACGGGAGTACCAGAGGCAGACCTCTCCGCCCTGTGGCACACCCCCCCTGCCCCAGAACCCAGGGTGTGAAGAACCCCTTTACGTTTTACCTAACTAGCAACCCACTCCCTCCACTCCACCGTACCCTTTTAATTGTCGACACACAACCTTCCACTAGAGACTCTTCCTTCCTATGAGACAGGGAGAGGGAGAGGGAAGAGAAAAAAAAAAAAAAACAACCCACCACCTCCCCTCCCTAGTCCCTCATCCCATTTGATGAACATAGTCCTTCGTTGTCCCCTTGAAAGGTTCTATTCAGATGCCATGTCCGGTGTGGGTATACCCAGCTTATCACAAAAGTCCTTTGTTTCCTCTGGGAACCTCATCCTCAAGGATCTGCCTTCCTTCATCACCAACAGGGATGTTGGGAACCCCCAACTGTATTTGATATCGGCCCTTCTAAGTTGCTCCAGCAGCGGTCTAAGTTGCCTTCTCCGTGCCAGGGTACCCACCGAGAGATCTGTGAAAATCTGAAGATCTTTGTCTTCGAATCTCACCGAGGGGGCGCCCCGCTTCTCTTTTACTTCAAAAGAGTGAAATTTTACAATCACATCACGGGGAATATCTGCCCTTAAGTTGAGAGGTTTTCTAATCCTATGTACCCTATTGATCCTTAGAGTTGTTTCTTCATCTAGGCCCAATATAGGGTTGAAAATTTTTTTCATCTTAGCCAACAGGTCTTCGTTTTGCTGTTCAGGAAGCGACCTGATTCGCAAATTCTGGCGACGACTTTGATTCTCCAATTCTTCCAGCTTATATGCCAGCATGCGATAATCGCTTTTCGCTATACTCAGCTGCGATTCAAGCTCCCGGATCTCTTTGGCATGTTTACCCATTAACACTTCAACCTCCTCTACTCTTTGCAACAGATGACCTGTCCTCACATTAGATATCTCGATCTTAATAGCGGTTTCAAGATTTGAAAACATCTCCTTCATTTCTATCTTGGTGGGTAGTGGGTCCGTATTTTTTTGACCCTCCATTTTGCTAGTGCTTGAGGCACCTTCACACTCCAGATCTTCTCTTGGCCTCTCCCCCTGTACCCCCTTTTGCTTCAGTTGGTCTTTTTTTTTTCCTTCGTCCCCCCTTGTTTTGTATCTGTACTGGGGCTTTTTACACTTGTCTCCTTTAGATATTTTTGAATTGAACTTGAATTTAGGCTCTCCCTTGGGGTCTTGGGTTCAGCGGATTTTTGGGTGCGATTTCTCATGCTCATATCAGGCTCTAATTTCCTACCACTTATAGGACACCTAGTTCCTATTGCTCTCTAGAAAGACTCAAGGAGGTCTATTAACTTCCAGATATTTTTTTTTTTACTTAAATGTATAATAATTAGTTATAGTCCTGTTTTCCTCAGTACCACCTCAGAGGATCAATATTTCTGGAACACACGCTGCAGACCATACTTTTAGGGCCATCAGGCTATATTCCAGAGAGGGGGTCAAGCAAACTCTTCCTTGGGTTTCCAGTCCCCTTTAAATTTTTTTTCTTCCAACCTTTCCCCGTCCCCTCCTTCCTTCCCCTCCTGTACACCCTCTTAATGTTAAAATCCTTACAGTCTTTGCAACTTCTTAATGCAATCTTCTCATGCAAACAGAGAAAAGATAACAGGTATATATAGCTGGTTCATACCTTTTTAGAAGCGTCTTCTTATTGCTTTATAATGAGCTCACCAGGTCACCTGCAGTCCTGAGACGTTACTCTCCTGTTTTCCTGTACACTGTACTCCTGCTGCAATCTGTTGCTGCTTTAGAGGGGGTCACTTGGGGGAAGGCACCGAACTCCGGAGTGGTGGGGGGTGTAGTGGATGGTCCTGGGGGGCTCTGGATTGTCGCTCCGTGCCGCTGACCAGATGTCGGTGTGTCAGTGAGCAGCGGGGGTTCCTCTCCTTCTTTATGTCCTCCCAGGCTGCTGATTGATCAGAGGGCTCGCATCACCGCTTTCAGCAGGGCGGAGAGGTGGGCTTCCACACCGTTAAGGCCGGGTACTCAGGGGGGAACCAGTGCGTCGTTCAAGCCTCTAGCTCTGAGGCGGCATCAAATTCATGCCGCACGGCTCCTCAATTTCTCGGGCGTCCAGCCTGCCTCCTCTCCCTCACACCTGTGCTGCCATCAGGCCCCTCCCCCTGCTCCTACGTCTCACGTCCACATCAGCTGTTCCATCAGCCAATCATCTCCTGCTGGTTTTTGCTTCCGGCTATATCTCTCTTAATACAGGAAAGAATTTTGCTCACTTTGGAAAGTTCTGCTTGGCATTGCATTATATTTTTAAGCTTATGATCTACCAGACCACCCAGATCCTTCTCCACCATTGATTCCCCCATTTGTACTCCCTCTAGTATGCATGATACATGCATATTCTTAGCCCCCAAGGGCATAATTTTACATTTATCAACAGGCTCGATTTTGCTCACGCCTGTCCCGCTCCTTCCTTAGAAGCTGTGATTGACAGCAGTCAAAGCCAATGGCTCCCGCTGCTGTCTTCATGACCAGTGAGGAGGAAGAGAGTGTAGAGAGCTGCTAATCTCATGCACAGTGCTTGACTGAGATCCGACTCAGGCAAATATAAGGAGGAGGCTGGGGGGAGGGGGAGAGCTGCACACAGAAGATTTTTTACTTTAACCACTTCAGCCCCGGCAGGATTTACCCCCAGAGCATTTTTTGTGATACGGCACTGCGTCAATTTAACTGACAATTGCGCAGTCAAGCGACGTTTTACCCAAATAAAATTGAGGTCTTTTTTTCCCACCATTAGAGCTTTCTTTGGGTGGTATTTGATCACTTCTGCGGTTTTTATTTTTTGCACTATAAACAGAAAGCCATCCTGCTTTAACAGAAGGACGTACAGGCACGTCGATTTGAGCCGCGCTGCCACTCTGCTGACGTATATCGGTGTGAGCCAGTCAGCAAGTGGTTAAAGCATAAAATGCATTAAGGTAAAAAACCTTCTGGCTTTAGAACCACTTTACCATTATGCATTCTTAACTACTCCCCCCCCGCCCACAGTAGTTGTACTGCAGGAGGGTGGCAGTTCCAGGCCAAATGATGTACCTGCATAGGTGCTGCCCCTGTTGACCTGTGCTGTGATTGATGCACATATTGGACACATGGACACAGCACGAGTTTGGCAGCTGATTTCAGCCAATAGGCTGTAGCCAATCACATACAGTGTTATTTGTTGTTTTTTGTTGTACAAAGCAGGGAGTAAAAACAACCAGGTAGTTAAGTAAAAGCAGCACTTATTGCAAACATTAAACATTGTTAGGCACACAGTTAACCCTTTGATTGCCCCTAGATGTTAACTCCTTTTTAGCCAGTGTCATTAGTGAGGTGACAGTATTAGAACTGATCACTGTATTAGTGTCACTATTAGGGATGAGCCGAACATCCCCCCGGTTGGGTTCACACCAGAACTTCCGAACAGACAAAAAATTTGTGCGAACACGCAAACGCCGTTAAAGTCTATGGGACACGAACGTGAAAAATTAAAAATGCTCATTTTAAAGGCTTGTATGCAAGTTATTGCCATAAAAAGTGTTTGCGGACACGGATACTGCCCCAGGGGGCATGTATCAATGCAAAAAAAGTTTTTAGAACGGCCGTTTTTTCAGGAGCAGTGATTTTAAGAATGCTTAAAGTGAAACAATAAAGATTAAATATTCCTTTAACCACTTGCTTACAGGGCACTTAAACCCCCCTCCTATCCAGACCAATTTTCAGCTTTCAGCGCTGACGCACTTTGAATGACAATTGCGCGGTCATACAACACTGTATCCAAATGAAATTTTTATCATTTTTTCAGCACAAATAGAGCTTTCTTTTGGTGGTATTTGATCACCTCTGCGGTTTTTACTTTTTGTTAAAAAAATGTAAAAAACTGATTTTTTTAAAAAAAAAAAATTTTTTTTTTATATTTTGTTATAAAAAATTTAAAACGGGTAATTTTTCTCCTTCATTGATGTACACTGATGAGGCAGCAGAGATGGGCACTGATAGGCGGCAGTGATGGGCACTGATGGGTGGCAGTGATGGGCACTGATGGGTGGCAGTGATGGGCAGCACTGGCAGGTGGCACTGATTGGCACTACAGGTGGGCATTGATAGGTGGTACTTGTGGGCATTGGTAGGTGGCACTTGTGGGCACTGTTAGGTGGCACTGTGGGCACTGTTAGGTGGCACTGTGGGCACTGTTAGGTGGCACTTTTATTGGGCACTGATGAGGCAGATGTGCCTCTTCCACTTCGGGACCGATGTCCCTTACATCTGAGCCAGTGATCGGCTTTTTTTTCTACTCGCGCTGTCAGCATGAGTAAAAAAAAAAAACGACAGCTGATCACATGGTAAGGGGCCGGGACCGGCCCCTTACACAGATTGGTGATCAGCCGAGTCTCAGTGACTCGGTGACCACACCGCGCCCGGCGCGCGCAGGGAGCGTGCACAGGGGAGGCCGTCATATGACGGCCTCCCGGGAATGCAGGTCCGCGCTGTGGCCGTCATTCGGCCATAGCACGGATGTCTAGTGGTTAAATATCGTGCTTGGGGGGTCCTCTTAGTCTGCCTGTAAAGTAGCCACATTTTTCCCATGTTTAGAAAAGTACTGCAGCAAAATTACATTTCTAAAGGAAAAAATTTCATTCAAAATTGCTCACGGCTGTATTGTTTTGCAATATACATAAAAAATCATTAAAAAAAACAGTGTGGGTTCCCCCCAGTCCATACCAGGCCCTTAGGGTCTGGTATGGATATTAAGGTGAACTCCACGCCAATTTTTTTTTTAAATGGCATGGGGGTCCCCCCCACAAAATCTATACCAGACCCAAAGGGCCTGGTGTGGGCGGGGGGAGCCCATGCCATTTTTTTCTTAATTCTGTCATAGGGCTCCCCTTAACCCCTTCAATGCACTATATTATATATTGTACACTGCACTATATATCCTGCACTGTATAATATATACTATACTGAGTGCACTATATATTCTGAACTGCAGTATATATATTATACGGACTGCACTATATACTCTGCTGAAAAATTGGGCCTTAGGTGTTGGTGGTGGCAGAACACAGTAACCCCTCACAGTTACTCTTGTTGGGCACAGAAACGGTCCCTGATGTTAAATACTGTTTCAAAAATTGTAATTACATGCCCCTGTTAAACAGGGGCAGAAACACTGGGCCTTAGGTGTTGGTGGTGCCAGAACAATATAACCCCTCAGAGTTACTCTTGTTAGGTGCAGGAACGGTCCCTGCTCTTAAATATTATATCAGAGGCTGCTTGCCCTCTTTAGTGGCCTGTGAGCTTCTGCCTCTCCTTGGAGGCCTCCTGGACATAATGGGTATTTTTTTTTCAACACCGCACTACACTGTATTATATACTGTGTACACCGCCTGAAGTGTATTTGAAACTGTAAACACTGTATTATATACTGTGTACACCGCCTGCACTGTATTAGAAACTGTACACCGCGGAATGTACTGTATATATAGGCTATGCTGAATGCAGAGTATATATATATATATATATATATATATATATATATATATATATATATATATATATATATATATATATATATTAGTCTGACTGTATATATATAACTAACCTGCCTGCCTAATCTAGCTCAATCTCTCTATCTCCACCCACTATAACACATTATACGGCTGCTGTGTGAACAGCCTTACATAGTGTGGGGCATGGACATAGTCCCCCTGAGCCATGATTGGCCAAAGGCACCCTGCCTTTGGCCAATTATGGCTCTCGCTGAGGAGTGTGCTGTGATTGGCCAAAGCATGCAGGTCAGGTGTATGCTTTGGCCATCATCATACAGCAATGCACTGCGTTCTTGCAGAGCATTATGGGCCAGTCAAATTTTCTGCGAACGCCTCATAAAATTTACTGTTCAGTGAACAGGAGAACACCCGATGTTCGAGTCGAACTTACGTTCGACTCAAACACGAAGCTTATCCCTAGTCACTGATAGTGTCAGTTAGTGTACCTCCCAGCAAGTGTCAGCTAGCACCAGATTGCCCGCCACATTATTACAGTCCTACTATAGATCGCTGATCAAAACCTTTACTAGTATAGTGGCATAGGTTCACATATTCTAGCACAGTGCCTTGTAAAAGTGTTCATAACCCTTGAAACTTTCCACATTTTGTCATGTTACAACCAAAAACGTAAATGTATTTTATTGGGATTTTAGGTGATAGACCAAAACAAAGTAGACATAATTGTGAAGTAAAAGGAAAATGATGAATGGTTTTCAAATTTTTTTACAAATAAGTATCTGAAAAGTGTGGTGTGCATTTGTATTCAGCCCCTTGGAAAATGGAAAGAGTATGGCACAACTGCAAACCTACCAAGACATGGCTGTCCACCTAAACTGACAGGCCGGGCAAGGAGAACATTAATCAGAGAAGCAGCCAAAAGGCCCATGGTAACTCTGGAGGAGCTGCAGAGATCCACAGCTCAGCTGTAAGGATCTGTCTACAGGATAACTATTAGTCGTGCACTCCTCAAATCTGGCCTTTATGTAAAAGTGGCAAGAAGAAAGCCATTGTTGAAAGAAAGCCATAAGAATTCCTGTTTGCAGTTTGCAAGAAACCATGTGGGGGAATCAGAAAACATGTGGAAGAAGGTGCTCTGGTCAGATGAGACCAAAATTTAACTTTTTGGGATAAAAGCAAAACGCTCGCTATGTGTGGCAGAAAACTAACACTGCATGTCACCCTGAACACACCATCCCCACCTTAAAACATGGTGGTGGCAGTAGGAACAGGGACGCTGGTCAGAGTTGATGGAAAGATGGATGGAGCCAAATAGGGGGCAATCTTAGAAGAAAACCTGTTAGAGTCTGCAAAAGCCTTGAGACTGGGGCAGAAGTTCACTTTCCATCAGGACAACGACCCTAAACATACAGCCAGAGCTACAATGGAATGGATTAGATCAAAGCATATTCATGTGTTAGAATGGAAAAGGGGGCCCAATTAGGGGCCCACCGACTTGAGACGATGGCTACCCACCTCTTATTGTGATAGATAATGCTAGTAAATAGCTATTATGCAAGTTAGATAAGTTAGGGTACTGTCTCTTTAAGGAATAGGTTGGAAGATTCCAGGATCCAATGGGAATCTTTGGAATGTTCTGGAGAACCAGGATAGGTTATTTAAGGGCTGCTGCTGTGGGGCTTATTCCTTTCCCCCCAGGACCAGAGCAGCAGCAAAAGAGTTGTGCACAAGAGCTTCATGGGTGCAGTGGGGAAGCTTGGGCCAGCAAGAGGAAGAGCTCGCCTGTTATGACAGACCATGCTGCTGCACTCCACTAGAGAGACGGAGCACAGCGTTAGTAGAGGCAGAGGAGGAGCAGGTGCTGCAGACCAGAGCAGTGGAAAATTGAGGTGGCTTGGCAGTTCCGGGCCGCCGCTCTTGCAAGAATAAAGGGATGGTTTCTCCCTCACCAGCCAGCAGAAGAGGCAAGCGGGAAAGTACCAGGCAGCCCGCAAAGCGAGAAAGCAGGGTCGCCATGGGTCTCTGTTGCACAGGAGGAGGCAGCTAGGGAGCAGGAAAGAATATATGCAGGGGGAAGACAGCAAGTGTCCCTGGCGGTGCAGGGTCCACAGGTCCCTGAAACAAGTGTGCTGCTGGAGGAGATGGATCAGCAGGGGCAGCCTCCAGCAGCTGGTCAGTCAGCTAATTTTACTGCTTTGAATAAATTGGTTGTGTCTCTGTCTTCTCTAGGAAAACACTTGTCTCCTATGTTTTCCTCTGTTCCAGCTCCTTCACCTTCTGTATCCCTATCATCCCCTTCTATGGCTCCTGGCTATCCTTCTCATTCATTCTCTCAACACAATGTAATGGACAGTGGGATACAGAACAAGGGATTTGTTCCTGAACCAGTGAAGGCTGCTGCGCCTGTTAGGAACAGTGTCCCTGAAACTTGCATGAAGGAGGTTTTGCCATGTGAAATTTCACCCCTAGGTTATCATTTGAGTCAGTCTGTTAAAGAGAAGATATGGAATGGTGATCTTATAGAAATATTGTCACTCCTCCCATTTCACAATGATGGTATGTTTAAAGCAGACAGAAGGGGGGAAGAGAAGCAGGATGAGGACAGGTGTAGGCAAATACCTAGGTCTTTCCACAACTGGCTACAGGCCTTTTGTATATACGCTGGCGTGTTGGCAAAAAGACACCCAGAGTTGCGCGGTGGTATGGTCCAGAATTTGGATCACATATTGGAGGTGTACAAAAATTTTGGGGGCCTCGGGTGGTGGTTTATGATGAGTCTTTCGGACAGAAACTATCTATTCATCCCGCACTCAGATGGGGCATGAAAGATGTGGGTCTGTGGCTGAATTTGATTTTGCCCCAGAAGTCAGCAGCACTGAAGCAGAGCTTGGTTAACCCTTCACAGACAGCATATAGAAGAGGCTGCTGTTTCGCGTTTAATGCCGCTGGAACGCCTCCTGTAAATATAGGCATGAATGTGCTTTTTGCGCAGGAGCACATCCAGTGGTCAGGTGCTTCAAGAAGAATGTGAATGCAGGGTCTAATAACTCACCTAGGGATATTTTTCAAAAAAGCCTGCACGCGAGTGAGGCTGGAAAACATGCACCTATGGTTGGACAAACAAGGGGAAAGCATTTTTTTTTCATTAAAGGTTTTAACAAGGGTTTTCTGTTGCCTCCTTTTGTAGGTAAAGGATGTAAGGTGGTAAGAAATCTTAAGTCTGTTATTAAGTCTGGTATTTTTCCCCAGGTAGTTAGGGATAAGGTGTTTAAGGAAATCGTAGAGGGGTGCATGGAGGGCCCATTTAAGGATCCACCTTTTCGGAATTTTCGCATCTCTCCATTGGAGGTGGTGCCTAAACGGGAACCCAATGCCTCATACAACACCTATCCTTTCCGATGGGGCTTTCATTAAACAAAGAAATTGACGTAGCCTCCTGCTCAGTTTCTTATGCGATGTTCGAGGACGCTATTGTAAAAATCCGGTCATTTGGGGTGGGAGATCTAATGGCTAAAGCGGATATAAAATCAGCTTTCCACCTCATGCCAATCTCTCCAGAGGCGTTCAGCTCCCTAGGTTTCCATTTTGAAGATTGTTTTTTCTTTGACGCGTGTCTCCCTATGGGATGTTCCTTGTTATGTTCCTGTAGAAAAGAGAATCCCCCTAGGATTGGGACTTTGACAGACCACCAGCTCTTAGAATAAAAGATATATGTTTTATTGATATACTTAAAAAAGACGTGAAAGCGTCTATAACATCCAAAATAGAAAATCATTCCATACAAAATAGATACAAAATCAAAACAGAGAATATATACAAGGTAAAAATGGTAAATGTATTGGGGCACACTACCCCCATGAGAGTACATTTAGCATTTTTACCTTGTATATATTCTCTGTTTTGATTTTGTTACTATTTTGTATGGAATGATTTTCTATTTTGGATGTTATAGACGCTTTCACATCTTTTTTAAGTATATCAATAAAACATATATCTTTTATTCTAAGAGTTGGTGGTCTGTCAAATCCCAATCCTAGGGGGATTCTCTTTTCTATGGTCTACTATGTAAGGGATGGGAGCAGCATACTCTACATTTGTTATGATGGAAGCCCCCCTCATTGCTTGTCATGTTCCTGTGACGGGAGGGTCTGTGGAACCCAGAATCCCTTGGAAAGTATGGGATACCCTTGTTTCAGCTCCCCATACACCTCTTATGTCTAAGTCACCATGTGCCATCCTGGCACAGGGTGAGTGAGAAAATATATCTTGGCTTACTTAACTTGGGACAGTAATATTTATCCACAATATCTCCCAGGATATATGTAAAGACTATTCTTGGTTTGTTTGATTCTGAACTCAACATGTTAATTGAGAGAGCTGATCACATTATCCTCTGTACAATGTAGGAGACGGCCGACTCCTAGTGGAGCTCCTGTTATTGTGAGAAAATGTCCTGTGGTTGTACTTATGATAATGTATAATCTACTGTATGAAGCTCGGTGACAAGTCTGACCTGTAGTGAAATGCTAACAGGCACAGTGTCACATCGGCTGCTTAAAGGGATTAGTTAATTAGCTCATGTTAATTTGTTACAGGTGTATTGTTAGAGTAATATGAGCAGGAGGGGGGACCTCCTCTTCTACTGTAGAAAAAGACTTGTATTCTGGTTCTAATAAATGAGTCCATTTTAGCAGCTAAGCAAGTCTCGCCTTTGTGCTTGGGAGCAGTTGGAATATCTGATATCTATATTCAGACTCGGAGGAAGTGGTATACGGATGGAAGCACTCAAGCGGAGTGTGGGACGTTCCGTTACAGTTCCTATTTTGAAATATTTTCTACCTTCCTTCATTGTGTGGTATGTTTTCAGTCGGGTAGGGACAGTGTGATCCATTATTTGGACAACTTTTTATTTGTGGGACTGCCTGTCAAGTCCCACACTTACCAGACAGATGAGTCCACTTGGGCAGAGGGTAGGCTCCCTTACGTATCCGATTCGGGGCCCCTGGTAGAGTAGACAGGAGGCCCACGAATGCAGAATGGTATGAGGGCCTGAAGTTAGGGTCCTGGAGCAAGGTGGTCTGGCAAGCAACCGGTAGAGCTTTAGGGCTTGATGGAGCAGATGCTGAGCAGGAGCTAATCAGGCTGGTCACACACAGGCAGAGGTCGGCAACGGGCTGGCGTCAATGGTACAAGGGAGAAGGCAGAAACAAGGTCAAACAAGCTGGGGTCGGGTTCAGGCAGCAATCAGGGAGGTCCAAAGGCAAGCCGGGTCACAACGGGTAAACACTACAGAGATACAGGAACACAGGATGATCACGGAACAAGACACAGAGCTGTTTGATCAAGCAGCACCGAATCAGTGTAGAGGCAGGCTTAAATAGGCTGATTGGCGCCAAAACGCCACGCTCGTGCACGCGCCAATTCACCAAGGTGCGCCGCGCCCCAGCACACGCCCAAGCGCGCCCCCACCCCCGACACCGGCGTGCACGCCCACACTACCGGGCATGTCAATGGTAACGCTCACAAGCGGACGCGCGAACGCCCAGACGCCACCCCGCACGCCACGGCCGGTCAGCCCAGACACGCCAGCATCCCCAGGGACATGCGCCCCAGCACGCACAGAGACAAGAGCACCGGCGCCCAACCAGGTAACCTCTCTGACAGTGCCCCCTCCTCAAGGGCAGACTCCGGATGCCCAGCTGGGCCATCTTTGAGGAATGAGAGGTTTTAAAAGACTGCAGAAGTTCCCTGGCATGTAAGTTACTTTCCGGCTCCCACAAATTATCTTCGGGTCCATAGCCCTTCCATTTTACCAGATATTGAACCTGATTGCGTCTTCTTCTGCAATCTAGAATTGCCTCCACTTCGAACTCCTCTTTGCCATCAACCACAATAGGTTTGGGTGGACCAATGCTACGACCAGAAAAGAAGTTGGGGGTGACCAGCTTCAGGAGGGACACGTGGAAAACTGGATGTATCCTCAGGGAGTTAGGAAGGTCAAGTTTGTATGCCACATTGTTGATTTTCCTTTTAATCAAGAAAGGACCCAGGTATTTGGGGTTTTCTGGACGGGCAGGCCAACTTGAGGTTAGCGGTAGACAACCAGACAGAATTGCCGGGTTCCAGGACAAGTTCTCCCCGTCTCTTCCTGTCAAAGATTTTCTTGTAATCTTCCTGAGCCTTGGTCATGGTTTCCTGCAGCAATTTGTTGTTGTTTGAAAAAAAATCCAAAGTTTCGGATACTGCAGGAACAGGGCACTCGGGAAATGGTCCAGGCAAGAAGGATGGGTGGAAACCATAGTTGGCATAAAACGGAGACTGATTAGTAGCTGAGTGTAGTGAGTTATTGTAGGAGAACTCTGCGATGGGAAGCAGGGAAGCCCAGTCATCCTGGGAGAATGCAGAGAAACAGTGGATGTATTGCTCCAAGGTTTGATTCGTCCTCTCGGTTTGTCCATTTGACTGAGGGTGGTAGGCCGAAGAAAATGACAATTCGATTTCAAGGGCGCCACAAAGGGCCTTCCAGAATCTGGAGGTAAATTGGACGCCTCTGTCTGAAACTATATTGGTCGGAACTCCATGCAGTCTGACAATCTCCTTAATAAAGATGGAAGCGGTCTCCATGGCCGAAGGGGTGCCCTTCATGGGGAGAAAATGGGCCATTTTAGACAGCCTGTCCACCACAACAAAAATGGATGAAAAGCCTTCTGATGGGGGGAGTTCAACGATAAAGTCCATTGAAATCATGGCCCATGGTCTCTCTGGATAAAACATATAATGGTATAGCGCTAAAGTCCGTGGATATAACAGTAAAAGATATAAGGAAATAGTCTATAAATAATTCCAAAAAGGAGTCTATAATCCGTGGATCAATTAGGAACAAGGGAGCCAGGGAAATCTGTGTCTCCAAGATACCAAGGGCAGCTTCCTGTTGAGTGAAGTCAATCCTTCGTATATGCATAAAAAACCAAAAGAGAAAGCACCTCTTAGGTATAAAGGATTTATTCACATATTAAAAGCATAGTAAACACTTACATTGAGGTAGCTAATTAGCTGCTTCCATAAAGAACTTGTCCCGGTGTCTATCAATGATTCCCAGTGGTAGGGGGGGCTAGATGGATGCCGTGCGGGTGGCCGCGGACCTCTGCTCGGAAGCACCAACTGTGTAAGCGGTGTAGTGGAGAAATCACTTCCGCGTTCCAACAGATCACGTGGGAGATGACGTCACTCGGGTAGTTCAGATTAGCTGGGGACCACTACGCGTTTCTGAGCATGCGCGAAGCTCGTAACGGGCATGCGCGCTCCTTTTTCAAGTGTATATGTACACTTGAAAAAGGAGCGCGCATGCCCGTTACGAGCTTCGCGCATGCTCAGAAACGCGTAGTGGTCCCCAGCTAATCTGAACTACCCGAGTGACGTCATCTCCCACGTGATCTGTTGGAACGCGGAAGTGATTTCTCCACTACACCGCTTACACAGTTGGTGCTTCCGAGCGGAGGTCCGCGGCCACCCGCATGGCATCCATCTAGCCCCCCCTACCACTGGGAATCATTGATAGACACCGGGACAAGTTCTTTATGGAAGCAGCTAATTATCTACCTCAATGTAAGTGTTTACTATGCTTTTAATATGTGAATAAATCCTTTATACCTAAGAGGCGCTTTCTCTTTTGGTTTTTCATGGTCTCTCTGGGACTGGTAATGGTCTCAACAGACCCCATGCTCTTGTCCGGCTAGTCTTGTTTCTGGCACACGTGTTACAGGACTCCACATATTCCTTGCAGTCCTTAGTAAGGTGAGGCCACCAAAAGGTGCGTTGGACAAGGTCAGTTGTCTCTCGTGTGCCGAAGTGACTGGCAAGTTTGTGATCATGGCACAAGTTTAACACCCGTACTCTTAGCTCCTCAGGGACCACAATTTTATTCTTGAACCAGAACAGCCCATCTTTGGTACAAGCTTCAGCAGGTGGAGACATTCCCATAGAGGCTCGTCTGATTTGGGAGATTAGATCCTCCTGTAAGATTAGGAAATTTCCAGAGGGGAGGATGGTGTCTGGAGACAGGGTTTTCTCAGAATCGAGAAACATTCGGGAAAGGGCATCGGATTTGACATTCTTGGATCCGGGGTCTGTAGGTAATATGGAAAATAAATCGGGGAAAAAAAAGTGCCCATCTGGCCTGCCGTGGTTTCAATCTCTTGGCCGTTCTTAGATATTCTAAGTTTTTGTGGTCTGTGTAGACCAAAATGGGGTGCGCTGCGCCTTCCAGGAGATAACGCCATTCCTCCAGTACTGCTTTAATGGCTAGAAGTTCCCGATCTCCCACGTCGTCATTCTTCTCGGAAGGGGAGAGTACACGTGAGAAGAATCCCACAGGGTACAGGAGTGCTTTGGCACCTTGTCTATGTGAGAGCACAGCTCCAACTGCAACTTCGGAAGCATCCACTTCCAGGACGAAGGGCAAGACAGGGTTGGGATGCTTGAGAATAGTGGCTGACGTGAACAGCGCTTTGAGTTTTTCAAAGACCTCTTGTGCCTTAGGGGTCCAGCAGAACCGGCTTCCTTGTTTATTGAGTTCTGTAATGGGAGTTATGATCGAAGAGAATTCCTTAATAAATTTCCTATAGAAATTGGCAAAGCCAATAAAACGCTGTGCTCCCTTCTTGTCTATAGGTGCAGGCCAATCCAGGATAGCGGATACTTTTTGTGGATCCATTTTAATGCCATGAGGGGAAATGATCAGGCCTAGGAACTGGATAGATTGGAGCTTAAACTCGCATTTTTCAAGTTTGGCGTAAAGCCCATGTTGTCTAAGCCGGGCGAGTACATTTCGTACGTGTTTGTGGTGCTCCATCAGGGAAGCAGAGAAAACCAGGATATCGTCCAGGTAGACAATGACATATAAGTCCAGGAAGTCATGAAAGACATCGTTGACAAAATGCTGGAATGTAGCCGGTGCGTTGCACAGACCAAAGGGCATGACGAGGTACTCGTAATGTCCGAATCGAGTACGAAAGGCCGTCTTTTATTCGTCCCCCTCTCTTATGCGGATCAAATTATAGGCTCCACGGAGGTCTAGCTTAGTGAAAACGGTAGCAGATCCTAATCTCTGAAATAATTCGGGAACCAAGGGTAGTGGGTATCTGTTCTTTATAGTGATTTTATTAAGCTCCCGGTAATCAATGCAGGGACGTAAGGAGTGATACTTTTTTTCCACGAAAAAGATGCCTGCCCCAGCTGGAGATGTGGAAGGACGGATGAACCCTTTCTTCAGGTTTTCATCTATATAGGTTTTCAAGGTGCCCAGCTCCTGCTCAGTTAGAGGGAAAATCCTCCCGAAAGGAACTTCAGTACCCGGTAAAAGTTCTATTGGGCAATCATAGGGCCTATGTACTGGAAGGGTTTCTGCCCCCTTTTTACTGAACACATCCAGGAAATCCCGGTAAGGTTTGGGAAGATCTTGGTAGGACTTAGTTTCTGAGTCCATGCACAGGCATTGGGAGGAAGTTAAAGGGGTCCCCTGTAAGCAGTGTTGTTTGCAATATTCAGAATAAAACTGGATCTTGCCCGTAGACCAGTTGATACTAGGATTGTGAGCCTGTAGCTGTATTCCTAGGATAATTGGGAAGAGGGGAGAGGAGATGACATCTAGGCGTAAAAGTTCCTGATGTTCTGGGCCAATGGTGGCCAGTAGAGGAATCGTTTCCTGGGTAACAGGTCCGGAGCGGAGGGTGGAGCCGTCCGCTAAGAAAACTGCCAGTCCCTGGGCTTTAGTTTGAGTAGGGATATGATGGTTTTCGACGAAAGTCCAGTCAATGAATCCACTACATGCTCCCGAATCAATGATGACCGGTACTGGGATGCTCCTTCCAGGTAACTGTAATACAATGGAAAATGTTAGGTGGTTACCGGCACTAGGTAAGACAGGTGCACACAACGAGGAGGACGGCAGGCACTTACGTCTTTTATTGGGGCATGCTCTTGCAAAGTGTCCAGGCTCCCCACAGTACAGGCACAGGTTGAGTGTGCGTCTGCGTGTCTTCTCCTCTGGGGTCAGAGAGGGACGGAGCAGTCCCAACTGCATGGGCTCAGAGGCTTCCGGGGCTGGAGTAGACGAGACAAGCGGAGCTTGGTTCGAGGCATTAGGGACCCTGGGCAACATCCAGGTGAGGCGTGGGTGGCCAACAGATCTCTCAGAGCGTCTCTCTCTGAGGCGGCGGTCAATTTGGATTGACAAGTTGATTAGCTCCTCTAGTGTCTGAGGTACCCCCACCCGTGCTAATTCGTCCTTTAGGGGGTCCGACAGCCCCAGCCGATATTGGTGACGCAAGGCTGCGTCATTCCACTCCGTATCAGAGCTCCAACGCCTAAACTCCACGGCGTAATCTTCGGCCGCTCTGCGGCCTTGTTGAAGGGTATGCAAGGCGGCTTCTGCCGTGGCTGTTAGCTGAAGGTCCTCATACAGCTGAGACATGGCTAAGAAAAAGACACTCAAAGAATCTAGAGATTGGGCCTTTTGCTCCAGCAGATGGTGGGCCCAGGTCTGAGGCTCGCCGGTCAACAAGGATATGGCGAACCCCACTTTGGTAGCCTCCAAGGAGAACGTACGGGGTTGTAAGGCAAAGTATAGTTCGCATGCGTTGCGGAATGCCCGGAACTTGCTACGTTCTCCGGAAAACTTTTCGGGTGTAGGCACCCTGGGCTCTGGTGGAAGCATAACTACAGAAGGTGCTGAAGCAGGATTAGCAGATACTGCTCCCGGAGGAGAGGCCGAGAGGGCCTGGACCTGTCCTTCCAGTCTGGTATAGCCCTCCTGTAGGCTTTTGACAGCTTGGGTAAGGCCCGCTAGATGTCTGCACAGTTCATCCATGGGGGAGGCCCCCTGCCCGGACTCAGTCATGGCTGCCTGATACTGTCAAGTCCCACACTTACCAGACAGATGAGTCCACTTGGGCAGAGGGTAGGCTCCCTTACGTATCCGATTTGGGGCCCCTGGTAGAGTAGACAGGAGGCCCACGAATGCGGTATGGTATGAGGGCCTAAAGTTAGGGTCCTGGAGCAAGGTGGTCTGGCAAGCAACCGGTAGAGCTTCAGGGCTTGATGGAGCAGATGCTGAGCAGGAGCTAATCAGGCTGGTCACACACAGGCAGACGTCGGCAACGGGCTAGCGGCAACGGAACAAGGGAGAAGGCAGAAACAAGGTCAAACAAGCCGGGGTCGGGTTCAGGCAGCAATCAGGGAGGTCCACAGGCAAGCCTGGTCACAACGGGTAAACACTACGGAGATACAGGAACACAGGATGATCATGGAACAAGACACAGAGCTGTTTGATCAGGCAGCACCGAATCGGTGTAGAGGCAGGCTTAAATAGGCTGATTGGCACCAAAACGCCGCGCTCGTGCACGCGCCGATTCGCCAAGGCGCGCCGCGCCCCCGCACGCGCCCGAGCGCGCCCCCGACACCGGCGTGCACGCCCACACTACCGGGCAAGTCAATGGTAACGCTCACAGGTGGACGCGCGTCAGCGCGAACGCCCGGATGCCACCCTGCACGCCACGGCCAGTCAGCCCAGACACGCCAGCATCCCCAGGGACACGCGCCCCAGCACGCACAGAGACACGAGCACCAGGTAACCTCTCTGACACCGCCCGACTCTAATATTTGCGCGGAATTGTTACAAACGTTTCGGAGTATTGCCCAGGATTTTGGGGTTCCACTGGCGGAGGAAAAGACATGTTTGCCTTCTTCGTCCCTAGAATTCTTTGGGATTTATATACATACACACAAAATGGAATTCCGTTTGCCTGAGGCGAAGCTTGTGAAATTAAAACTTTTGTTGGCACGTTTCTTACAAAAGAAGAAAGTGATTCTGAAGGACATGCAAGCTCTCCTAGGTAGATTAGCTTTCACACGCAGGATCATGCCGGTAGGCCGGATTTTTTCTCGCCATTTGTACCTTTCTATATCGGGACTCAAGTCTCTGTTTGCACATATCAGACTGTCTAATCCCCTTAAGGAAGATTTGTTGGTATGGGCTATGTTTTTGGATACATATAACGGGTGGTGTTTCTTTCAGAGTGAATTTGTTTACCAATGCTGCCGGTTCCAAAGGTTTTGTGGCAATTTGTAGGACGCATTGGTGTTGTGTGGCATGGCCTTATTCTTGGGTTAGAAACAACTCCACTAAGAACGTAGCCCTTTTGGAATTGTTTCCAATTTTGGAGCTTTGGGGCCTCATCTTTGCCAATATGAGAATTTTTCTGTGGAAACAGATAATAAGGGAGTTGTTTTTGCAGTGAATTGCCTTTCTTTTAGTTCCTTATTTGTAATTAAGGTCTTTAGACAGATTGTTTTCTTATGTCTTCAGTACAACGTATGGTTGAAAGATAAATACAATCCGGGTAGTTTGAACAGTATAGCTGATTCCTTGTCCCGGTTTCAAATGAACTGCTTTCGTCAGTTACTTCTGGATGCAGACTAGCAAGGCATCCAGTGCCCGGAAGGCCTGTGGCAGATAATATGAAGCTGGTGTCTGAAGCTATAGGAGGTTTGATTGCTCCGAAGACTTGGGCGAGTTATTCCGCTGCCTGGAGGAGTTGGCTTTCATTTGCTAATGATAGTGGTTGGGATGCTGTCAGATCAACGGAAGGAAGTGCTTTGGCTTTCATGAACTCCCTCATGCTACAGCATTACTCTTGCAGTCAATTAGTAAAGACGTTGGCTGGTCTCTCCTTTTTCTTTCGGTTTAGAGGCCTACCTTCATGTATGTGTTACTTCTTGGTTAAGCAGGCGGTCAAAGATTACAAAAGGTTGACAGTGGTGCCCGATGACAGGAGGCCAATCTCTTTAGAAATTTTGGGTGGTCTGGGAGAGGCAACGCCAGCAGTCTGTGCTTCGGTATACGAAGCTTTGCTGTTTAGGACTGCATTTTTCCTTGCATTTTTTGGGGCATTTCGCATATCAGAGCTTGTTCCAGGTTCCAAAATGGGCATTTCGGTTATACGTTATGAGCATATCTCTGTGGAACCATCAGCAGTTCACATTTGGTTGCAACGTTCCAAAACTGACCCTTGCAGGAGAGGTTCTTGGGTTACTTTGCGGGCTCAGGTTAATAAATCAGTGTGCCCTTTATTGGTAATTCAGGAGTTTTTAGGGGTCAGGCCCCCAGTGCCAGGGCTTTTACTCATTCATTTGAATTTATCACTATTAACGAAATACCAGTTGGATTTTATTTTGCATAAATGCCTCAGATACATGGAAAAAAAAAATATATAGAACTAGGACTTTGAAGGTGCAATAGATCACACATATATTATATAAAAATTCTCATTTTATTTAGAAAAATTAGTAAAAACATGTCAACAAAAAGGAGTTTAAATTCAATATAACAATACAGTTTCCAATAGTGCAACTGAGGGATTTGCTTCTCAACATGTTTCACCACATGCCGTGGTTTCTTCAGGAGAATAGTATTTATCAGGCACTAAAGAGAATAGTACACAAAAATTACAAAATAAACAAAAAATACATATGAAACATACAGCAAGTCAATCAAAATACAAATATGGAATAATACCACACATCTAATCTGCCAATGCGATACTGCAGCCAAATAAATATATATAAAGAAATATATTTACCTGTATATGGATCTATCAAAAAATTGAATGAAATTGAATAAAAACTCTGATATTTTAACCACATAAATTAAGAGGCGGGCCCAACCAGTGGATCATCTGATGACCATACAGAGTAAATAAGATACGTTTCTAACTGATGAAAAAATGACCTAGAGCAGGGATGGAGGAACAAATGAATAATATTTATTATTATTATTTTTATTATTATTGTTTTTATATATAAAAAAATGTATATAATAATATAGGTATACTCAATTTTACCTGTGATGAAAAAACCAAACATCAAGCCACCAATCCAAACTAATTTCTCTATAGTTTAGTTTAGTCCTTTTTCCATCAGTTAGAAACGCGATCTTATTTACTCTCTATGGTCATATGATGATCCACTGGTTGGGCCTGCCTCTCAATTTATGTGGATAAAATATCAGAGTTTTTATTCAATTTCATTCAATTTTTTGATAGATCCATATACAGGTAAATATATTTCTTTATATATATTTCTTTGGCTGCAGTATCACATTGGCAGATTAGATGTGTGCTATTATTCCATATTTGTATTTTGATTGGCTATTTGTTTCATATGTATTTTTGTTTATTTTGTAATTTTCGTGTACTATTCTCCTTAGTGCCTGATAAATACTATTCTCCTGAAGAAAATACGGCATGTGGTGAAACATGTTGAGAAACAAATCCCTCAGTTGCACTACTGGAAACTGTATTGTTATATTGAATTTAAACTCATTTTTATTGACATGTTTTTACTAATTTTTCTAAATAAAATGAGAATTTTTATATAATTCATGTGTGATCTATTGCACCTTCAAAGTCCCAGTACTATATATTTTTTGCAGTGTAATATTTAAGGGACGTGGTGCCAATATATGTGTCAGATGTGAGGCAATTGTTTGTACTTCTGTCCCAGATACATGGATTTACATGAGTTTAGGTTCTCTTCCTATTCCTTTAGAATCGGCGCAGCTTCAGAGGTGGCCAGGAGGGGTTGTAAAAATCGGCGATGGGGAGGTGGAGGTCAAAATGCTATCAAGTATATGTGAGACCTAACTTGTTTGTTTAATTTTTCTGATTTACATCGCAATATATGGATTCTGGGACATTCTTTCATATACTGGGCGCGAAAAAGAGTGGCTCAACGTACTTATTCTGTAAATTTATCATTGCATCCGGAATCCTTTAATGTATTTTGGAAAGGGGTAAGAGGTCTTCAGTGGCACCAGTTATACGTCCACTTATCCAGGTTATTGCAGGTTTGGAAGGTGGAATCCCGGGGCTGTACAGGCCAGATGGGGTGCACCTCTCGGATGTTGGTGTCGATATATTTAACCTTGGCTTGCAGTACGGGATTGAAATGGCCACGGGGGTGGGCCAGGCTTGATTTCAGGCCCGGCTTGTGGGGACGTTTTTGTATATGGCACAATGCTGATGCCTTGCTGCTCGAGTTCTAATAACTGGACAGTTAATAATGTTTGTTTTCATTAAAGTGATGCTGAAATTTATTAATTAAAATAAAATGTATTATATTGAAATATGTAAACCAATAAAGGTGCCGTGGCCAATATTTTGCCAAATTCAATCTTGTTTGTTTATTTAATTGGTGATATCTGTGGAAAAGGTTTATTGAGGTGAGTGTGGCCTTCAGTCTCATGGAAAAGGAGGGTACAATTAGGGGCCCATCGACTCGAGAAGGTGGCCACCCACCTCTTATTGTGATAGGCAGGGCAAAAAGGGGAAGCTCCCCTGGGCCCCATCATTGTTGTGGGCCCAAAGCCGCTGCCTCATACTTACCAACTATCCCAGTTTAAATTCCCTTGTCCCTTGAAGTTTTAGTCCCATGCTGTGTCACGATATCTCAGTGTGAAGTCCTGTTACTAATGCGTCCCAGCTCTACCCTATTGTTGTGTACAGATGACTTACCTGCAGACCCTGTATTTACATGTTAATAACTGCCATTGATATGTAAATATCGGCGGCATTAATATGTAAATAGCTGCAGACCGGTGGCATTGATATGTAAATAGAGGCAGCATTCATATGTATATCATGCCCCACTGAGGTCATATCCACCATCACCTCTGCTGAATGCTGCCCACTGGGGAGGTAAAGGGGCATGCTGGAAAGTCCTGCCTACAACTGTGATCATTAAACCTAACATCAGCCTGTTCTGCAAAGGTGGGCAAATTGGAGGTGGAACCCTTTTTGAAAAAAACATGGTGCTACAGCACCGAGAATTTTGGTGGACGTGAATACACACATTTCAGCAGATGCGTGAGGATGTCATTAACAATTAATGGCACTGCTGTGTATCTGATAAAGGGCAGCACATTTCTGTGGTGTCAGGAAAGAGATTTTGCATGTGTTCCCGACACAAAGAAATGCGAACGCAGGCTAAATGTCTCAGTTACATTGGTGGTCAGTGTAAATGTTCTCATTACATTGGGGCTTGGTGTACAATCCTTTCAGTCACACTATTGGCCAGTGAAGCACTTACATTGGTGGTCAGTGTACATTTCCCTTTACATTGATGGTAATTGCAAAATTGTCCTTACACTGGTGGCCAGTGCAAATCCCCCTTTACATTGGTGGTCAATGAAAATGCCCCCTTACATTGGTGGTTGGGGTAGAAATGTCACCTTACATTGGTGGTCAGTATAAATCTCCTTAACAATGATTGTCAGTGTAAATTCCTTCAGAAACCTTCCAAAAGTCAAATGGTTAAAACCCACTGACTATGGGGATACCAGCAAATATGCCTTGTGCACTGAATCGGTATCTTTCCCAAAAAGTGGGTTACTTTTTCCTCTCAAAGTGCAAAACTGTTATATTGGACATCACAGTTTCACCTTTAAATCTTCCTTATTTTAACCACCACTTTCTCCATTATGGAGTTTATTCATCATATGTGTATGGAAGAATGATGTTCTATCATATGTCTAACAGACAGAAAAGTTGCAGGCTTTTGAATGCCCCTATCTTTTGTTGAACACAAAGAGAAGGATATCAGTGCACTACTTGTTTATTTATTTACTTGTTTATATATTCCATGTATTTATGTAGGACCACCAATTTGCACCACACCTTTCAAACTGTACATTCATATCAGCCATTGCCTTTAGGGAGTTTACAATCTAAGGTTCATGTCTTACATGCACACACATGCATGCATACTAGGCCCAATTTGGACAGGGGCATAGGACTGGGCAGTGCAGAGCTAGTCTTCCCTGTGTGGCTCTAGAGTGGGAGGTAACCAGCAGACCTGGAAGAAACCCATATATTCAAGAGAGAACATGCAAACTTCATGCACATGGTGTCCTGACTGGGATTCAAACCAGTGACCCCAGTGCTGCAAGGCAAATGCGATAACCACAAATCCACTGTGCTGCTTAATGTATGTGGAACACACAGGGGAGGGTGGTTCATAAATTCCAGTTTATATGGAACAGTCAGGAAAGGATAGTAATGCAATGCTCTATCCTGTGAGGGACACACAGGACAGGAAAGCTCCACAATGCTCCATTCTAATGTGGAACACACAGGAAAGGATAGCTCCGCAGTATTCTATCCTGTGAGGAACACACAGGGAAGGATATATCCACAATGCTTCATTGTATGTGAAACATCCAGGGAAGGATAGCTCCGTAAATCTGCATCTTATATGGAACACCCCGGGAACAATGGCTCAGTAATGCTCTATCCTTTGTGGAATATACTGGGCAGAACTAGTTTTTAATGGAATCTTTTTCACATATTCACAGCTCTTACTTTAAAGGAGCATGTAGAGGTTAAAAGTAAAGGGTGCCCCCTTGTTCTTTGCTATGACCTTAAACTGACCTTAAACATTTTAATAACTTTAATAACTTGTACAAAATTCACTATACAGACCACTTAACTATTTTTACCATATCCCCCCTTAATCCTCTTTTCTCAAGAGAGAATAAGTTCAGTTCAGCTAATATTTTCTCATAACAGAGCTCCTCCATGTCTCTTATCAGTTTGATTGCCCTTCTCTGCACTTTCTCCAGTCCCCCGATATCCTTTTTATGAACTGGTTTCCTCAAAACAGAACTGCATATTCCAGATGAGGTTTTACTAATGCTCTGTAATATGTGGAAAACATAGGAAAGGATAGCTCTGCAGTACTCCATCTTATGTGAAACACACAGGGAAGGATAGCTCTATATTGCTCTGTCATATGCTGAACTCACATAAAAAGGTAGCTCTGTAATGTTTTCTCATATGAGAATTATACAGGGAAGGATAGATCTGGCATGGTCTGTCATATTTTGGCACATAATGAATGATAGCTCTATGATGCTCTTGAATATCAAAATGTTTAGATGTGTTATATTTGTAATGTTCTTGGGGAAAGGTAATCACATCAGTTTATTTTACCACATCTTTATGAACTCCTCTCAGCAACTGAAGGTCACGGAAGGCCAGTAAATGTCTTACATCAATTCACCACAGACTAAAATGCAAAAACAAATAAAAAAACATTTTCTCAGTCATGTTAATATTCCTAGACATGAACACAATGACAGTTTTCTCTTTATCAGGCAAGCACCAAAATAGAAGCTAACAATATCCCGGCGCAATAACTGCTTCTATAAATTAGCTAAATCCATCTTCTGCAAGCTACCTGAGAAACAGCTGATTTATTACAAGATCATCATTCATGAAGAATAGTGTTTATATGTATTTGTCCTTTATGCGTGTATTTCTTATTTAGTTGAAGACTCAATTCTCAGTGTTGCCTGTCACATGATGAATGGTTGGTGTATTGAAATGTGTTCTTTTCTAATCCTGATCTAACAATAAAATATATAAACACTGTGTTCTCTAGCATATTCTAGCAAATTTGTTATATATTTATAGCATTTCTTATTATACCGACCCATAAATCTTGGTTGTAGCTTCTTCTGCTTGCACTAAATTTCTATACAAGCACTAGTATGCTCAGTTTAATTGGCAGTGGAGGATTGCAGTGTGATCTAATTTTAATTATTCTTTATGTGAATATTCTCTGTATATGTTATTATGTATTTGTATTGAAGGTTACAAGATCCCCCAGTGATCTGTGAGCAAGGCTGCATGCCCTCAATATGGGAGGAGGGCTTTCCAGGGGGGGCCCCTGGCAAAGCACCTTGTCCCCATGTTGATGAGAGCAAGGGTCTCTTCTCCACAACCCTGACGTGGTAGATGTGGGGGTCTGCAGGGAGTGGGGCTTATCAGAAGACATCTTAACCACTTCCCACCCGGCTTATAGCAGATTGACGGCCGGGAAGTGTTTCTGTTATCCTGACTGGGCGTCATATGACATCCAGCAGGACAACATGCCGGCGCGCCCGCGGCGATTGGAGGTGCTATGTGTCAGTCTGACACACTGCATCTCTGATCGTAGTAAGGAGCCTCAGACAGAGGCTTCTTACCATGTGATCAGCTGTGACTAATCACAGCTGATCCTCGCGTGAACCAGGAAGTGCCGGTAAATGGCATTCCTCGGTTTGCGCTGACAGGGAGAGCCGATCGGTGGCTTTCCCTGTCAGAGGGGGATCTGTGCTTATAGTCAGCACATTGATTATCAGCACAGCCCCATAAGATGTGCCCATCAGCTGCCAATCAGTGCCCATAAGCTGCCAGTCTGTACCCCATCAAAAACACCTATCAGTGCCAAAGTGCTAATCAGTGCCCACAACAGTGCCAATAAAAGCCCACCACAGCACCAATCAGTGCCCATCACAATGCCAATCAGTGTCCAGCAGTAACACCTGTCAGGACCTCATCATCAGTGCTGCCCATCAGTGCCATCTATTAGTGTCCATCAGTGCCACCTGTCAGTGCCAATCAGTGCCACCTATCAGTGCCAATCAGTGCCGCCTATCAGTGCCCATCAGTGCCGCCAGTCAATGCCCATCAGTGCCGCCTGTCATTGCCCATCAATGCCGCCTGTTAGTGCCCATCAGTGATGCCTATCAGTGCCCATCAGTGCTGCATATCAGTGCCGCCCATCTGTGCCCATCAGTGCTGCATATCATTGCCACCTATCAGTGCCCATCAATTCTACATATCAGTGCCTCCTCATCAGTGCCCATCAGTGCCACCTTATCAGTGCCAACCCATCAGTGCCAATCAGTGCCGCCTCCTCAGTGCCCGTCAGTGAAGGAGAAAACAAAATTTTATGACAAAAACTAATAAAAACTTTTATTTTCAAAAATTAAGGTATTTCTTAGTTTGTGCCCATTGTCCCCATTGCGGAGATTAGTCACTGATTGTTAGGATACTAGCATGTGCTGACTCTTTAGCAACCAAGAAAAAGCTGTCACATTGAGCAGTGAGGGCTCACCAGCATGGGTTTACTCTCTAATAACCAGGAAAAAGCTTTCACATTTAGCAGAGGTAAAAATCACACTAAATATTTCACTTCACTCTGCAGCTGAAGGTTTTTCAAGGCCCCATTAGTTCGACTGTATGTAACTGTATGTATAGGATTCTCCATAGACTGCACATAGCACAGAAATTTTCCTCACACTATGTCCCCTGCTGGTCAAATGCTCTTAAAGGATATTTTCACCTTTTGTAACATGTTACATGTTACACCCATATTCAGGCTGTAACATGGAACATGTTACAGATGCATTACCCCCCCCCCCCCCCGATCCCTCGTTCTGATAGCTTTTCTTTGTAAAAAGTGAATTTATTTAAGTTTGTTAACTCAAGGTCAAATGTTCTTAAGCTATTTTTCTCTTAGGATCGAATGTTGGGGGCTGTTACATTCATCCAGTAAAAGGCAACAAGGAAACTATTACACACATTTTACAAACATAACAGGAATAATGTGTGATCCTTGTACGAATGTCTCAACATTTGCAAATCAAATTGTTTTATAAATTAGTCCCTTGGTATTAGACTTGAATTCCACTTTAATACAAATATACAGAGCGGTATGCACATATTTATATATCTCTGGAAGGGAGCTCCACGTTTTTACCACTTCAACAATAAAGAACCCCCTTACGCAGTTTAAGATTGATCTGCTTCTCGTCCAACTTCATTGTGTGGCCCTGTGTCTTCTTTAGAGACCTTTGGTTAAATAGTTTCCTCCCAGTGCTAGAGTCACCATTCAAAGATTTGTATATTGTGATCATAAGTGCCTCCAGCCCCCTTATTAGTTCTGTTGTCCTTCTCTGGACTCTCTCCAGTTGAAGGACATCCTTCTTGAGGATTGGTGACCAAAACTGAACTGCATACTCAAAATGTGGCTGAATCAAAGTATTGTACAGTAGTCGAATTTTAGTTTTTTCTCTTGCGTAAATACCCCTTTTAATGCATGCTAATAGTCTGCTAGCCTTGCATGCTGCAGCTTGAAATTGCATGCTGTTACTGAGTCTATGAACTACTAGGACCCCCGGATCCTTTTCCATCCTCGATTCTTCCAGAGGTTTCCCCCTAACGAGTAACCTGCATTTATATATATATATATATATATATATATATATATATATATATATGTTTTTTTTTTTAATAAAAGGATAATAGCTGCATTTATTTATGCTACTTAATATTCCCCGCTTATTAAGCCTATATATTTTTTTTTCTTTCAATACATTTTTATTAGAATTATTACAGAACAAATAATAACCATAAGATAAAGGCTGACAAAGAGAAAAAAAAACAAAGAAAAACAAAACGAGTCAGTAGAGTCACCTACAGTATCTCACAAAAGTGAGTACACCCCTCATATTTTTGTAAATATTTTATTATATCTTTTCATGTGACAACACTGAAGAAATTACACTTTGCTACAATGTAAAGTAGTGAGTGTACAGCTTGTATAACAGTGTAAATTTGTTGTCCCCTCAAAATAACTCAACACACAGCCATTGATGTCTAAATCTCTGGGAACAAAAGGGAGTACACCCCTAAGTGAAAATGTCCAAATTGGGTCCGAAGTGTCAATATTTTGTGTGTCCACCATTATTTTCCAGCACTACCTTAACCGTCCTGGGCATGGAGTTCATCAGAGCTTCACAGGCTGCCACTGGAGTCCTCTTCCACTCCTACATAATGACATCACAGAGCTGGCCTGGCCTGTTATGCCTAGGTGAATTGTAACCTACGTGTTCATATTTGAAGCTCTGTATACTGTATCTTTGACAGATTGCAATTGTTTTTTTTTTGGTCTTGTCAATATTTGGTATACATTTGTATAATTATTTTCTACATCAACAAATAAAAAAGTTTTCCTAAAAAAAAAAAAAGGTGCCCAAGCGGGTGCTTTTCTGGCCACTCTTGATCCTCTTCAGACATAGATTGCAAACAGCAACGGTGCGATCTACTACACACATGTCGAAAAAAGCCCACACCAATGAAATTTTGGAAGTCAGCGGGGAGTCAGTAGCGCCCTGCACCTGCGGAGCTCCCTGGTGTGATGCAATAGGGTGGCTGCCCTTAAGCTGGCCCCTGCAGGACATGCTGCCTGGTTGGAGTTGTGCCTCCCCCTCCTCTCTTCTCTCAGGCGCCCATGTACAGTCCAGTCAGTGACCTCATCATTCCCTCCCTCCCTGTCACTGGAGCAAACTTGGCAGTATGCTGCAGCTGAGGGAACATGACTGATTTATTTATTTATTGTCCTTCTGTTGCACCCCCTCTCTCTAGGCTCACGTTACACCCTTCCTTAACCTGGGAACCAACATCGGAGCCTTCAAATTGTTTTGCATCCTCCATCAGCATGTAATCAACACTATGGTTGAATAATTTTGGGGACTCCTCCGTGCATGATGGTGGGGCTAGGGAAGGAGTAACCGTGGACAAGGAGCCGGTGGAATAGGCCGATTTGGCAGTGTCTGGTTTTCTCCACACATACCGCTTAGAATTAAGGCCAAAAAAATCCATCTTGGTCTCATCAGGCCAGAGAATCTTATTTCTCACCATCTTGGAGCCCATAGTGGCCGTGCCCCCGCAAACATATCCCCAACGTCACACGTTGGTCCACAAATAGGGAGAGGAGGGGAGAACGCCGATAGCCCAGGAACCATGCTGACAAGTCTAGCGGCGCCAACCATGTAAGAAATGTTTTAGAGAAAAAAAAATTGGTCCTTATTTGTGGACCAACGTGTGACGTTGGGGATATGTTTGCGGGGGCACGGCCACTATGGGCTCCTTCCCGACATGTATCTCACACACCGCACTCAACACACCTGGTTTTGTCAAGTATTATGCACTCAGGCACCTTTATTTGTGGATATACACATCTTTTTCCCACTACCACAACTTTGCTTTTCCTTTTCAGTTATTTCTCCTATTGCTCCTTTTTCTGCCTCTATTCACTTTTATCCTTCTCTTGCCCCCTCAGCTTCCGTGCGAGACTTTTGTGGTTGGGTCTGGGGATTTCATGGCCGCACCATCACTGTGAGGACCACCATGTAAGTGTGTGGGCAGGCTGGGTCTATGGGGGAACCCCTCTTGTCCATTTTTTTTTCTCTAAAACATTTCTTATTTTGTATTTATAGATTACCACTATGGTTTTTTGCTCCTGATGATAGGCACAAAGGCCTTGAAATGCGTAGAGCCAACATCAACCTAGTGTATACAACGATGCATCTGTTCAGGCTGCTCCAATATATTTGTTTCTTTTTTTCATTTTATTTTTTTTTTTTTTAAGCTGCATAGTCATCAATCTTTTTATTTTTTAATCATTATTTTGTGTATTCTATACTATGTATTGATTCCTTGCAGGAATATGTATTCATGTATATTTATCTGGCTTTAATGAATTGTAAAGTTATACAAATGGTTATATATAGCAAAATGCATTGATCATTTGAATATAAAAACTTTATGATAATCTGAATTTATTAAAAGCGAATTTATTCCACCTTATTTCTGCTCCCGTGTGCTTATGAAAAGTCCCGCCAATTGCTCCTTTTTAAAATTATCTAACTGGGATGGAGGAGGGGACCTGAGCTGCCTACTTATACCTCACTCAAAGTCCCACTAATGTTCTCTCTTTATACATAATAAACTATGAAACATGGTTTTTTTTTTTCAAAAATTTCAGTTTTTTTTGTTTGTTTAGCAAAAACTAAAACTCCAAAAGAGTGATTAAATTCCACCAAAAGAAAGCTCCATTTGTGTGAAAAAAATGATAAAAATTTCATATGGGTATAGTGTAGCATGGCCGCGCAATTGTCATTCAAAGTGTGACAGCGCTGAAAGCTGAAAATTGGTCTGGGCAGGAGGGGGGTTTAAGTGCCCAGTAAGCAAAAGGTTAATTACTAGATCTAAGGATATAACTAGGATCTGAAATTTTATAAAAAATAGGTTTGTGCATTTGATAAGGATAAGAGGATAAGAAGATGCTTTTACTTTTTTGGCCACCTTTGTTAAAATATAGTATGTATATGTCATTATATAAACACAGTATATATATATATATATATATATATATATATATATATATATATATATGTGTGTGTTTTACACACCTTTCAATACAGTTTTCTGCTGAAACTCTGTTATGGGCTTTTAAAATCCTACCTAGCTTAGTGGGGCACTTAAACCGACAGTTCTGTGGCCTAGTAGAGAATGCAGATTCTCCATTAACTACATACATTTAAGTCAAAACAATGGAAAAGAATTAAAAAGAATATTGAAAGTATATGTGTGTGTCTCTATGTGTGGATGAAAAAGTTAATATTAAAAAAATGCATAGAAAGATGCATTAATAAGCTCTGTAAAGTTAAATGTTTGATGAACTGCATGAAAACTGTTTAATGAAGCTATGCAGCAAGAAACATACCATGCCCATTCATTGACATCAAGGCCTAATCTTTAGCCTGGCAGACTGCAGTTATAAAGATAGATGTTTCAAAGAAAATGACATGGAAGTAAGTGCTGTAAGCCAGCTATAGCTATGATGGATTGCACTTCAGCAAGGGTCAATGAAATGTATTCCTGAGTTGGATATCCTCTCAAGTTTCATAGAAATGTGTTGACCTCACAATATATTAGGATTACATGAACATTGTGCTTTTAAAGGCATCCTCACATTTAAGGTCATTTAGCTGTCAGGACGAAACCAGGTTTTAAAGCATATTGAAAACAAATGATCCGATCTCTCACTTAGCCTTGTACTGAAGTGCCACATTTCAAAATAGAATCTACTCTTTCTGGTCTTCAAAATGGGATCAACCACTTGCTATAACTTTAGCTATCCTGTTTATTGCAGTCATTTTTCTTTTGTTTTTATCTGTCATTTAACACAACCTCACAGGTAATTGTAAGACCAAATAAGATTTTTTTACAAAAAAGTTTAATACAAGATGCATTCATTTAATTGGCATTACAGACCATTATAGTATTTCTAAAGAGTGGCCATAGCATAATAGGTTTACTTTCTCTACTTGAAACTCCAAACTTCAACTCTTTTAGATTAATTCTTTTTGTAATTCCTTTAAGTCCAGAATATAGGTTGCTTGCTGAGGGATGAGTTAGCTTCACATATAAATTTGAACTTGAGCTACAAAATATGCTTTAAATAAGGTGCCACAAGTGAGTTTAAAAAAATAAAATCTTTATTACCTAATTTTTTCTGCACACAGAATATAAACATAGAGCTTATTATTATTATTATTATTATAGTATTTTAATTAATACGCATATAATGAATGTGTTTATTTTGTCTTTCTCTTATAGTTTGCTATTTTTAACTATAAATTCTGTGTAATACATATGGACCTGATAAAGCAGGGGGCCCCGCAAAACGCATAGACCAATCTACAATTGAATCAAGAGTCTAAAGGCTCGTACACACTATAAGAAAATCTGAGAAACTCAAAAAAATTTCTCGTATGGACAGAACAAACTATTTTAGTTTAATGTATACCGTTTTTGTACAATTTTCGTTCAAGAAAAATCAGAAAAGAAAGACTGCTCATGATCAGAAACAATAAACAACAAAAAAAAGCCTTTGTCTTACGAGAATTTTCGTATGTATGTTCGTTCTTCGGTTCTGATTTGCTGTGAAACAACAAGGAAAATCGACGATTGCTCAACCAATTTTCTTTTAGTGTGTACCTTTTTTAAGACTTTGATAGGTTCTATAACCCACAGAGATTTTTGTATATTTCAAAAAAGTTTTAACAACTTGCTGCCCTGCTCCTCAGATATATTGTGGTGGGGTGGCGCATGCAAGTTTAATACAAGTGGCGGGGTGGTGCATGCAAGTATATATACATGATTGAGCCTGCAGCAGTTTAGGAGTGTGTTGCCCACTGGTGGACACAGCAGATCACTGTTACTGATATTGGGTATCATGTGATCGCTATGATTGTGATTGCTATGATTGGTCATAGTGGTCACATGATCACAATGTAAAAAACTGTCATGAACGGCTTTTCATTCATAAACAGCTTGCTTATTATTGTATTATTGTGATCTGTGATTGGCCCAAAGCAATCACATGGTACCTGGCTGCCTGTACCATGTAATTAGCTTAGCCAGTCACAGATCACAATCAAAAGTAAGCTAAAGCTATTGCTTATACAGTCATCATCACTGTATAAGCAATAACAGTGTTAAAAAAAACCCCTGATCACCCCTCCCAGAGTAGAACAGTATCATTATGGTGACAATGAACTACGGTACTCTGATGACAGAATGTAAAAAAACAAAAAAAAAACAAAATAAAACACACAATAAAAAAAAGATAAAAATTATAAATAATAAATTTTAAATTTTAAAAGTTTTAAAAGTTTAAAAATTGAATAAAAAATAATTTTATGGGTTTTTTTTACATTCTGTCATCAGTCAGTATCCCTGATTACCACTTATCCCTGAACAACAGTCATATGATGAAGCTATTTCTTTTTTTTTTTTTAAATTGTGACAAAAAATTACAACTTCCACTCGCCATGCTTCTTACTAAATCCCTCAGACTGTCTATTTTCCCAAAAGGGATTATTTCAGTGGTAATTGTACTGCCCTGGCATTTTAGGGCCTCAAAAAAAAGAGATTGGCCGTCTCAAATCAGGACTGATCAATTTTCATATATAAACCATAGTTTGTCGACGCTATAACTTTCACACAAACCAATTAATATACACCTATTGGGACTACATTTTGGACTAAATTTATGAAGAAATGTATGAAGAAATTTGATTTTATTGGAGATATTTTATAAAAGAAAGTAGAAAATATTGTTTTTTTTTTCAAAATGTTTGTCTTTTTTCATTTATATAGCAAAAAATAAAAAACCCAGTGGTAATCAAATACCACTAAAAGAAAGCTCTATTTGTGTGATAGAAATTGTATACAATCCATTCTCTGCTGTTATTTGGGTATGTTATTTGGGTATGATTGCCCTATGGGCACTAAAGCACCTTGTACAGGAATTAATGTGAAAAGCTGCCTGATAAAAACGGTCCCTTTCTTCAATAGTCATCCAAAAGTCATCATTACCTATTTGACACCTAGTCTGAAGTTTTTCTATTAAGTGTTGTATTGCATAGCATATCCAAAGAACAGGGCTTGTAACAAGGGAATGGTGGATTAGAGTGGATACTAGGGATGTTCGAGTCGAGCGTAAGTACAACTCGAACATTGGGTGTTTGCCTGTTCGCCGAACAGCGAACAATATGCAAATTCGAAAGCTGCTGGAACACCGTTAATTTTAAAGGCTTATTTGCAAGTTATTGTCATAAAAATTTTTGGGGACCTGGGTCCTGTCCCAGGGGACATGTATCAATGCAAAATTTTTTTTTAAAAACGGACGTTTTTTCGGGAGCAGTGATTTTTTTAAATGCTTAAAGTGAAACAATAAAAATGAAATATTCTTTTAAATATCATGCATGGGGGGTGTCTATGGTATGCCTGTAAAGTGGCACATTTTTCCCGTGTTTAGAACAGTACCACAGCAAAATGACATTTCTAAAGGAAAAATTGTCATTTAAAACGGATTGCGGCTGTAATGAATTATCGGGTCTCAGCAATATAGATACAGTTAATTGAAAAAGAGAGCTTGGGTACCCCCCCATTCATTACCAGGCCCTTTGGGTCTGAAATGAATAATAAGGGTAACCCCAAATCAAAATTAAAAAAAAAATTGAGTGGGGGTCCCCCTAAAATCCATACCAGGCCCTTCGGCTCTGATTTTAAGGGGAACCCTGTGCCAAAATAAAAAAATGGCATAGGGGTCCCCCCCAAAATTCATACCAGACCCTTATCTGAGTATGCAATCTGGAAGCCCACAGGAAAAGAGGGGGGGAAAAGAGAGCGCCCCCCTCCTGAACTGTACCAGGCCACATGCCCTCAACATGGGGAGGGTGCTTTGGGGTAGATATATGGGGTAGCATGTTGATGGGGACAAGGACCTCATCCCCACAACCCCTGCCCGGTGGTTGTGGGGGTCTGCGGGCGGGGGGCTTATCGGAATCTTGAAGCCCCCTTTAACAAGGGGACCCCAGATTCTGGCCTCCCCCTGTGTGAATTGGTAACGGGGTACAAATGTACCCCTACCATTTCACAAAAAAGTGTCAAAATGGTAAAAAAGACAAGAGACAGCTGGGACAAGTCTATTATTAAAAAATAAATAAATAAAAATGTCCCACAAAGTAAGTTCACGCTGCCCGACGGACCGAAAAAGAAAAAAAAAGCAGCAATCGACCCGCCTCCATTGGAGGCTCCCACCGTCTGACGCATCTTCGCTGTGACAGGTCTTATATAACTGAGGGCAGGGTCACCCGGTGACATAACGAGGTGACCCCACCCCCTCTGATGCACAGGGACTTCCCCATGGGTTCTTCGTGGCGTCAGAGGAGGCGGGGCCACTTGGTGACGTAAACAGGTGACTCTGCCCCCTCTGACGCCACGGGGAAGCCATGCATCAGAGGGGGCGAGGTCACCCGGTTATATCACCAGGTGGCCCCGCCCTCAGTTATATGAATTGAGAGCTGTCACAGCGAAGATGCATCAGACGGTGGGAGCCTCCCATGGAGGCGGGTCGGTTGCGGCTTTTTTTTGTTTGGTCCATCAGGCGTGAACTTACTTTGTGGGACATTTTTATTTTCTTTGGGCTACCCCAAAGCACCCTCCCCTTGTTTAGGGCATGTGGCCTGGTACGGTTCAGGAGGGGGGGGGCGCTCTCTCGCCCTCTTTTCTTTTCCTGCAAGGTTGAGTGCTCGGATAAGGGTCTGGTATGGATTTTGGGGGGTACCCCTACACCATTTTTTTTTTAATTTTGGTGCAGGATTCCCCTTAAAATCCATACCAGTCTGGTATGGATTTTGAGAGGACCCCTACATTATTTTTTTTTAAATCTGGTGCAGGGTTCCCCTTAATTTCCATATCAGACCCAAAGGGTTTTAAATTTTGATTCTGGGTTCCCCTTATTATTCATACCAGACCCAAAGGGCTTGGTAATGGACTGGGGGGATCCCATGCTCTTTTATTCAATTATCTGTATCTATATTGCCGAGACCTGAGCATTCATTACAGCCGCAATCAGTTTAAAATGACAATTTTTCGTTAGAAATGTCATTTTGTTGTGACACTAAACACAGGAAAAATGCGCCACTTTACAGGCATACTATAGACACCCCCCAGGCACGATATTTAAAGGAATATTTCATTTTTATTGTTTCACTTTAAGCATTACAAAAATCACTGCTCCCGGCTGTTTTAAAAAATTTTTTTTTGCATTGATAAATGTCCCCTGGGGCAGGACCCAGGTCCCCAAACACTTTTTATGACAATAACTTGCATATAAGCCTTTAAAATTAGCACTTTTGATTATTCATGTTCGTGTCCCATAGACTTTAATGGTGTTTGTGTGTCCTGTCGGATTTTTTGCCTGTTCGCATGTTCTGCTGCGAACCGAACAGGAGGGTGTCCAGCTCATCCCTAGTGGATACAGTAAACTTTAATCCAGCATGTTTTCTGTCTAGTGTAGGCTATATTGCCTTTGCTAGGGACAACGGTAAATTTATTATAGCTTAACCAGTTGACGACCGCAGCACGCCGATGTACGTCGGCACAATGGCATGCACGGGCAGGCATAAGGGCTTACCTGTACATCCCTGCCTGCCCGCGGGCGGGGGGTCCGATCTGACCCCCCCCCCCCGGTGCCTGCGGTGGTTGGATTACCATCAGGAGTGATCCGAAGTGAGGGGGAGGCCACTGATTCATGGCCACCCCCTCACGATCGCTCCTGGCGAAAGGAATGCTTCCTCTGCTGCTGTAATGTAAACAGCGGCAGAGGAAGTGATGTCATCGCTCCTCGTGTAGCCTTTTCGTTCTGGCTTCTGAGGAGAGAAGACATCAAGTAAGTTTGCACCAACACAACACTTACAGTAGGACACTCTAGGCACACTTTTCACCCCCCATCACCCCCCTGTACCCCCTGTCACAGTGACACCAATAGCAGTTTTTTTTATCTTATCATTGCATTGGTGTCATTTTGTGACAGTTATAAGTGGTAGGGCAGTTAGTGCTAGGCCCCTTTAGGTCTAACCCCTAACCCCCCCTAATAAAGTTTTAACCCCTTGATCACCCCCCGTCGCCAGTGTCACTAAGCGATCGTTTATCTGATCGCTGTATTAGTGTCACAGGTGATGCTAGTTAGGCAGGTAAGTATTTAGGTTCACCGTCAGCATTTTATAGCGTCAGGGACACCCATATACTACCTAGTAAAGGTTTTAACCCCCTGGTTGCCCCCTAGTTAACCCTCTTACCAGTGATCACCGTATAACTGTTATGGGTGACGCTGGTTAGTTAGTTTTTTATAGTGTCAGGGCACCCGCCGTCTATTACCTAATAAAGGTTTAACCCCCTAATTGCCCAGCGGTTGATATAAGTTAGGTTTTAGGGTCAGATAGGGTCTGCGTCGCCCCAGGCAGCGTCAGGTTAGTGTCAGTACCGCTAACACCCACGCACGCAGCATACACCTCCCTTAGTGTTATAGTATCTGAACGGATCAATATCTGATCGAATCAGATCTATACTAGTGTCCTCAGCAGTTTAGGGTTCCCAAAAATGTAGTGTTAGCGGGATCAGCCCAGATACCTGCTAGCACCTGCGTTTCGCCCCTCCGCCCAACCCAGCCCACCCAAGTGCAGTATCGATCGATCACTGTCACTTACAAAACACTAAACACACATAACTGCAGCGTTCGCAGAGTCAGGCCTGATACCTGCGATCGCTAACAGTTTTTTGGTAGCGTTTTGATACAGTTGCTAACAGTCAGGAGCTTTTTTTCCTGTGAGTCTCACTAGTGTACCACTAAATTTAGAGCCCAATATTGCAAATCAAAGATACACTAGTGAAGAGGCATGTTTCTGAGCATGACAGATAGTGAAGAGGAAGTCACTCATCTGTCAGATTCAGGCTCAGAATACGAACCTGTAGACAGCAGCGGCTCCATGACAGATAGCTCTGACGATGGAGTTGTGGTCCCTGCCAAGGTCAGGCGTACCAGACCCCGATCTCCTTCTGCTGTTAAGGTGCAAGAACCGCAGGGCTCTTGTATGGAGCAGAGAAGTACTAGCGCCGCTATTCCTTCTGGTGAACTGGCAAGCACCAGCGGCCTAGTACACCCTGGTCGTACATCCAGCACTGCAGTAAAACTTGGTGACGTGGCGAGTCCCATAAGTGCAGTTCAAGCTGGCGAGGTGGCAAGCACAAGTAGTGTCCCGCTGCCACCAAGAAGACGAACACAGGCCCGTCGTGTCCATAGTGCCCTTCCTGCTGCATTCGCTAATCCAAATTGGGAACCCACCACTTCTGCAGCACCCGTACTTCCCCCATTCACTGGCAAACCCGGCATTCAGGTGGAAACAGTTGATTTTATGTCACTTGATTTTTATTCGCTGTTTTTAACCGAAGATCTCTATAGATCTATTGTGGACCAAAGCAATTTGTACGCTGGTCAACACATCGCCACTATTCCCCAGTCCTCCCTTGCCAGAGATTGGAAACCAATTACGGTTTCTGAATTTAAGATCTTTCTGGGCCTATCCCTCCTCATGGGCATAACCAAAAAGAGTGAGTTGCGGTCATATTGGTCCACTGACCCAATTCACCATATGCCCGTGTTCTCTGCTTCCATGGCCAGGGCACGATATGAGCAGATTTTGCGGTTCATGCACTTCAACAACAATGAACTCTGTCGTCCTTGTGGAGACCCTGGATACAATTGGCTCTACAAAGTTCGACCCCTCGTAAACCACTTCAGCCAACGTTTTGCAGACTTGTTTACTCCCCATCAAGTTGTCTGCGTTGATGAGTCCCTGATTAAGTTTTCTGGCCGCTTGTCATTCAAACAGTACTTTCCCAGCAAGCGTGCCAGATACGGGGTCAAGATGTATAAGCTCTGTGACAGGGCCACAGGCTTCACCACGCTCCTGTACATGCCTTCTCCTACTTTCATATATTCATGCTATTATTGGACTGATTCCTTCCTTTTCCACTGGACTACTGATACCATCCTCCAGGGACATTGCATTTCACCTATGTGTGTATGTGCTCAGTCATCTGCACCCCTGCTTGCCTGGATTGGATTGTGCTCCAGCTACACTGATACAGCTTCTACCTGCAGCCCTGTGTTTTTCAGCCTTCCAGCCTTCACCACGCTCCTGTACATGCCTTCTCCTACTATCATGTGAGTGGATATTTTATTTAAAATAAAGTGTTTATGATAATTTCTCAGAGGCGCCCCTATTCCTTGTCTTTTTTTAGCTATTGGAACTCGCTTTTGGTTTCTTGGTGGCTGCCCTGACTGAGACTGCGGTTTTATATTACCAGTGTACACATCCGTACACCCACATTCCTGGACTATTAGGTACTATATTGTAAGGTATCTGCATATTGCGCCTTGTTACTTGTTTAGTGTCTTATGTCAGAAGCCATAAGTGCTGCATTCCCAGATTCTTGCACTGTACCCATATTTGCCATTTTTTTATTGCACCTGAATGTATTTTTTACCTTGTTGTATTTTTTATATACCATCCGTTCTTTTTTAATATGTTTTAAACCTTCCTTCCCCCTTTTTTTCTTTCTCCACCATCCTATGTTCCCCTCTCCTTCTTTTTTATAATGGACCTTTTAAAAGACATAGAAATCCATAGACATAATGTTTTAGAAGAGGTATATACCTTACTGCCACAAAATATTTTTTCCAATGATGCCAAACTCTCTGGTGCGACTAGATACACCCTTTGTGGAAAATTCAAACATCTAGAGAGAATAATTAAACATACTAATCAACATTGGTGGGATAGATTTTTCTTAGAAAAATATATCAGTGCCAAAACCTCACCCCGAGGCCTTAGAATCACCAAAGAATGTCCGTTTTTGGACGCCACCAACAAAAAAGAATGGGAAAGTATTTCAGAATTTTGTACCTCCAAATGAATGGAAATTCTCATCAAACATAGAACAGATCTTTTTGAAAAATTTCGACTTCAAGCCAGTACCATAGCTACGGCTATTATTCACCACAGGGTTATTGTTCCTTCTTCCTGGCTCAGTATTCTCAAAAAGAACACCAAATCAGATGAAGATCATCTGATTAAAACTAAATTGGGAAAATTCAGACGAGACCTTGATGACTTTAATCACAACAGAACTTTCAATTGGAAGCCCTAACCTGTGTGTTCAACATCAGATCAGAGACCCACACATCTCCCCCCTCCACATCCTTCCCCTACTTCTGATAATAGACCCTCAGTCCCCTCATCCTCTTGTTCCTTTCCTCCCCCTTCCCTTCCCCCATTGTCCTCACACCTCCATTCCCCTCAACCCCTCCCTTCCCTTATGGACATCATTCTCCCTCCACGCAAGAATTTTCCAGGCACTTTCACTCCCCATTCCAGTCTAGATCATCATAGGAACAAAACCACCAGGACTAAATGTTTGCTCCATGATCTCAACAAATTTTACAATAGACCGTCCCATAAAGAAAGGGTCCCAGATCCCAATACTGGGACTAATACTTCCCAGAATAGTTCCACTAAAAATCCCTCGTCCAATTCCTTATCTCTAATTAGAGGTCAAACCAATGACCCCAACACACATAAACCCAGTACCTTTAGGTCCATTAATATGGAACCTATAGATACTCAAAGTGTGACCCATAATCCGATTCACACTGCAGAACTACATATCCCCATCCAATCATCTGATTCTACCTCTGCTAACATTGTAGATGTTTCTTCTCTTCCCCCATCTTCTTCTTCCATCACCTCGGACCCTGGGGTTTTTTTAGCCTCAAGTCCTCCTCGAACCAACCGGAGAAAAAGAAAACTCACCGGAGAGGTTGCAGAGTAGGACGTAACAAGTCCAAGACCATACACACCAAAACTCTGCAAACTGTGAAAATTTACAATCTATCTTCCCTTCAGCTCTCCCCCACTGATATCAGCTTACTTAGTAAAGGACTCAATTTTGCTCCCATAAATAAGCCCAACCCTTTTCTTTTATTTAAAGATCTTAATAGGTATATTCGGAATCTGACATTAAAAAGATTTTTTCTTGCCAAACAGAACAAACCCAATACCAATATGTTAGAAAAGTTTTAAATGTATATTGTGTGACTATTGGAAAAACTATTAGAAAAACAATAACCCTGAGACTTTTCTTAAGATGACTTCTGAGCACATTGTTGTATTAACTTGCTGTATCGTTTGCTTTAGCTAACTCCATAGTAATTAAATACCGTGCGGTCCTTCTAGGTATGATACCCTCCCTATACTTAGTAGACCACCACTGCGCCTCTGGAAATCAACCTAGATTATGACTATCCTCAGTTGGTACTTTCTACCTATAGCTGCCACTTTAAGTGAGTATAAACCGTATGACAAATAATTTCAAATCTTGTGACGTGCTAGTGGTGTCCTACACCCACGTGAAAAATCCAAAATTTGTGGCGCTATCCTAAATACACTTGTGTTGACACTGTATCCAGTGTAAAAAACTAATCTAGTGTACCCATTATTTCAGGTGTAAAATGAAAAATCAAAAATCAAAAATCAAAAATGAATACTAAATAAATCAATTAAATGCATCAAATAACTACCATACCAACAGTGACTTAGTGCTGATAAAAACAAATTATATATGTGACACCTTCCTTAGATAATAAAAAATATATGAGTGACTTAATATAAATAACTAACACCTTGCATATTAACAATGTGACTGATAAATAAAGTCCGTGGAAGATACACACATATGTGTGAAAAAAAGTCTGTGATAGTGGTTAAGTAAAGAGCAACAATTGTGCCACAGCAAGTCCTTAGTGTATCCTGATGTTAGATGGAACCTTCCACCACACCTCTGTGTTCAGTGCTCCCTCTCCCAATAGACAGTCTCTCACCAGCTCTCTCTGCCTCCACTCTCGTATGAGGCTATAAAGCATAGGAGTATCCAGGCTACCAGCAGGGGTGAAGTTTCATCCATCCAGGGATTTGCTCCATGTAAGAATGAAAAAAACTCCCAATAGTGTGATAACGCAACAACTTTTAATAATACACACTTCAAATAGCACTTCAAAGGATGCACTCACATTGTGTAAAATCTATAAAAGCACAGCACAAATCCACAGCAATCTGCACACAGCAAAATCAACACAGCGATCTGGACAAGCCTCCCTGGGGGGTATGCGGTCACGGCGGACCCTGTCACGGCTGGCGTGTAAGAAGACTCTCTCACCCTCTCCTCGCTTGCTCGTCCACCGGACCCACCGTCTCCCCTGTTAGGCAAACCACAACGATCGCTTCCTCCTGTCACTTGGTATGTAGTGTTTAACCTCCGCTCGGCCACGCCCCCGACATGTTTCGCTACGTCTGTAGCTTATTCATGGGATAGGCCGCTCAAAGCATCAATCTCCTTTTATGTACTCCCCTCCTCTCCACTAAAGCAGAGAGATCACAGTGCGCATGCGCATCCTGTGTGTCTCGCGCCTGTGCAGTTCGAGTGTCCCCGTGAGCGCAAACCCCCGCTACTCATATAGGCCGGTCTGTAGTGTGTAATACACCTCAAACAGATCAGAGCCGCCGACAATCTGTTTGAGGTGTATTACACACTACAGACCGGCAGATCTCTCTGCTTTAGTGGAGAGGAGGGGAGTACATAAAAGGAGATTGATGCTTTGAGCGGCCTATCCCATGAATAAGCTACAGACGTAGCGAAACATGTCGGGGGCGTGGCCGAGCGGAGGTTAAACACTACATACCAAGTGACAGGAGGAAGCGATCGTTGTGGTTTGCCTAACAGGGGAGACGGTGGGTCCGGTGGACGAGCAAGCGAGGAGAGGGTGAGAGAGTCTTCTTACACGCCAGCCGTGACAGGGTCCGCCGTGACCGCATACCCCCCAGGGAGGCTTGTCCAGATCGCTGTGTTGATTTTGCTGTGTGCAGATTGCTGTGGATTTGTGCTGTGCTTTTATAGATTTTACACAATGTGAGTGCATCCTTTGAAGTGCTATTTGAAGTGTGTATTATTAAAAGTTGTTGCGTTATCACACTATTGGGAGTTTTTTTCATTCTTACATGGAGCAAATCCCTGGATGGATGAAACTTCACCCCTGCTGGTAGCCTGGATACTCCTATGCTTTATAGCCTCATACGAGAGTGGAGGCAGAGAGAGCTGGTGAGAGACTGTCTATTGGGAGAGGGAGCACTGAACACAGAGGTGTGGTGGAAGGTTCCATCTAACATCAGGATACACTAAGGACTTGCTGTGGCACAATTGTTGCTCTTTACTTAACCACTATCACAGACTTTTTTTCACACATATGTGTGTATCTTCCACGGACTTTATTTATCAGTCACATTGTTAATATGCAAGGTGTTAGTTATTTATATTAAGTCACTCATATATTTTTTATTATCTAAGGAAGGTGCCACATATATAATTTGTTTTTATCAGCACTAAGTCACTGTTGGTATGGTAGTTATTTGATGCATTTAATTGATTTATTTAGTATTCATTTTTGATTTTTGATTTTTGATTTTTCATTTTACACCTGAAATAATGGGTACACTAGATTAGTTTTTTACACTGGATACAGTGTCAACACAAGTGTATTTAGGATAGCGCCACAAATTTTGGATTTTTCACGTGGGTGTAGGACACCACTAGCACGTCACAAGATTTGAAATTATTTGTCATACGTTTTAACTCCATAATAAGTTGTAGGATGATTAGGCTTAACCATATATGGTAGAACAAGAATGTACAGGAAACACTAATTGGCAAATAAAGTACCATTTTGTACCAGGCACGCTATGTGTGTTTCCTCAGCCAATAGAAGCGTTATCTCTATATTATTGTAGGTATTAGGAGGGGGGATGTTCATCTCTTTGTATGATTCTTACTGCATCTTTTGACTTGTAAGCATCATCCATTTGTGTGACACATCTGACATAAATTGTCTGCTTTTCAATACACCTGGAGTTCGACTGATCACAAGAGGAGAGTAATCCTAACATTTTGGTCCTTCCGAGCCTGAACCAACAAGTGCATTTCGGGTCAGATGGTCCCGAAAAAAACTTTGGTGAGTATTGGACCTCAAAGCTCACTGAGAATTAAAAGTCCCCCCACTCAACGTTAGTGGTGAAATAGGGGCGGGGGCCTGAGACCCAGATCTACTGTCTGGTTTTGAACTTCGTGATCCAGCCCTCCTGGTGTTTGAGAGGTAAGATAATTTAACTTATTCTTAATACTCTCTAAGAGTCTTTTCTTCTCTTTCTGTTTGATTAATGTGTTGTAATTGCCGACACTGGTATTGATTGTATAATATCTTAATAATCCAGTGTGCGAAGACAGAGACACTTGGGAGCGTTGTCTAAGGTAAAAAATAGCGTTACCCGCTGTCCAGGACAGATAAAAAAAAGATTTGAGGTATACCGAACGTCAGAGGGTGAATGCCTGACGTCATCGTCGGAGGTGGATTGCCCGATGATGTAAGCTCTTAAGTGATCTAGGAAGATCACAAGACTAACTTTCTTTTGTGTGTTTAGTTTCTCCTTTCTCATGGTTAACCTTTCTGTTGATGCTGTAACCTTATTGAAAAGAAAAAAAAAAAAAAACAACAGTACTGCAGAGACAAGTTAATTATTTTTTTTGATTCTCCCTATAGTGTGGGGAGTGATGATATTTTTACACTTCTTGTATTCCTATTGTTACCTTGGGTGGAGGGTCACTATACCAGTGTTTTATAGGTAAATGAGAGACCTATCTGGCGTTGACAATGGGGAATAGTCTCTGTAAAAGAATGTTTTGTGCCTGCTTATGAGGCTGCTGTGTTCCTGATGTGCCAAGTGGGAGACTGGACCTCCTCTTTAGGGACACAGGGCTTTATAGGGAAGTTTGGATTCAATAGTAAACTAACTGTAAAAGTGTCAGGATTTGATGGATAAATTTAAATTGTTAGGACCCAAAGATCAAAAAAGGTATGGGTTGATAATAGGAGTTTAAATAACCAGCAAAAAATCTCTCTTCACACCTCATGGTCGGTGTGTTTGTAGAATTTGTGTTGTAGCCTGTTTGCCTATCAGTGACAGATTGGGAGCTGGCAGAGAAACAGGAAACTTTGCAAAAGCTTAAAGAGATACTTGGTTTAATTGTCTTATGGCTTCGCTCTGTAAGGCAGCCAACACCTTGCTAGCCGATGTATTAAGCAGATAAATATGTAAAATACCAGGTGACATTGCACTATATGGCCCATAGGGTTTGGACCGGAGCCGGCGTCTTGGATTATTGCACCGTCTCAGGTACCACTGGACAACATTGTCTGGGAGACTGTGCTACATCTGGGCCATCTGCTCGGGGACAACCCTCAGTCGGACTCATAGGAGCCAAACAGTTGGAGCTGCAACTTCAGGTAAAGGTAATCCAATAGCCATATCACTGATGGGTCTAGCAAAAGAGAATTAGACCAGACGCAAGTGTGATCTAAATGTTTAACAAATATTTGAGAAGCAGAAAAATAGCTAAGTATGACTGAGTAAAAAAATAAATAAATAAGTGCGAGAAATCATCACAGGGAGATTAAAGCCTGTAGTTTTTCCTCACCCCTCCCCTTGTGTGTGAATCTCCTGTATTACAGGAGAGAGTGAATTGCTCCTCCGTTTCAAATTCCTGTGTGAGAGATTGTGTCTGTAAAAAAAGTTAACTCTTGACCAGCTATGACAAAACAGAAGGGTTATGAAAGTAAATATTGAAACTGAGCAAAAAAAAAAAAAGGGTACACTGATAACACCAGGCTGCTTTATTATTTTAGCATGCCATGGTGTTAAAGGAAGCACATGGCAGAAATTGTTGATGGTTTTGAGGAGGTAGATGGGAGACATGGAGATGGATTACATTGTGGAGTGAACAGAATGTTGTGAAGCTGTCAAGTGGTTTGATGAATGTGAGAAAAGGAAAGGCTGAGAATGTTTTGATTACTTTAAATGTGTCCAGTGCAGAGACAGTATGTAACTGGGTGCTAATTTTACTGCCATAAGGAAATAGGGATTTGAATGAGCGTGCAGTAGTTTTGAAGTCCAGAGAGAGGAGAGAAGGGAATATACGGACTTGATGCTTTTTCTCAGAAACAAGAAAATGCAGATTTCCTGACAGACATAGCAGAAGAGAGAGGGAGATGATGGTGGATGACTAGTAGGGCAGCATTAACCCTTTGAGCACACAGAGGTTAATTTGTGCATCTGTAAAAATATTAGGATTTTCGGTGGGAAAGAAAGTCCAAATAATAGTCTTAAAGTAAATATTTCTTGGATATGTTACTTTTAGAACTCCCAGATTTTCAACTGTAAAGTGTTAATGATGCAATGCTGTTTATATTTAGGTACATTTATAAAATTAAAAGGCTAAGTTCTGAATTAGAATATGTGTTTGGATTAAATAAAAAAAAGATATGTTTTGGGACCAGAGAATAAGGAGAACAGTATAAAAGGGGATTCATGTTTTATTCAATTCTGCTAAAATATCGGGGTCTGAGAAAAATATTTTGATATATATTAAATATATATGTCAAATAATGTAAATGCCACTAGGAAACATTTTATGTCTGCATACTTGGTGGACTTATATTTGAATAAATGAAAGAATATTGTTTTTAACAACTCCAAAGTAAGGAAGGCTTTCTTTGGTAGTTTGATCTGTGATCCTGCGCTCATTCATGTTAGATAAAGAGTATCTATTTTCCCCAGCCCCAATTCAAGTGCAGATATGACATTCCCCACCCCCCCCCCCTCCTCCTACACAACTGAAGAATGAGGCGAATTCCTTTTTATGGGGTGGGTGTCTAGTGATTGCATGAATGGGTACAGAATTGAACCTTTAGAGGTATTTTAGAGTTTAGAACATTAAATTAAGGTATGAAATAATATAGACTACACAGTGTCCATTGCTTAGACAAAGAAACAATATTGGAGAACAAAAGGTTGCACAAGTATAGATAACATTTACATGTCACCTGATTGAAAACCAGTATTGCCAAAATCCTTATTTAGGTATGCAGCAGTATTGACACATGGAGTAACACATGTGTCAAATAGGGGGGTGACTGAGATGTTAAATAAGGTATGTACAGCCTATGGCTTCACTAACTACTAAAAAACTTTTTCCTCTCAATGGATTATATGTGCAAGATACAATGCTTAGGGAGGCATAAGACCACGGAAAGGGAAGTTCCCCACACCACAATATCCATTCCAACACATTTGCATGGATTTTATTGAATTGGACAAATGTGAAAGGAAGAAATATTGTTTGCTAATCATAGGCACCCTGACCAAATGGGTGGAGAATTCCAGACAGGAAGTGCAGATGCACAGACAGTGATAATGGACCCTATTTTGTAAATAAAACTATACAACATTTGAGAGAATTGATGGGAATTTAAGTGAAATACCATTGTGCCTATCATTCCCAATCAGCTGGATTGGTGGAAAGACATAATGGCATCCTAAAAAGCAAACTGAGGAAAGCTTTGGAAGAAACAGGTAAAAATTGTACTGCCTACTAGTAGCCGTGACCAGTATGCATATCACACCCACAAAAGAAGGTTTAAGCCCATTTGAAATGATACATGGAAGGCCATATAAGATACCCTTACAACCAAATGAAACACCTACTGAGGAGTCTGAGCATACACTAGCAGAATACATGTCTAGGCTGTTAAGACAAAGACGTACTAATGATTTTTGTTCTGTCCTAGAAGGTCCAATTCAAAAAGATGAAAAGGTGCATGTGGGAGATTGGGTCTTAACAAAAAGTAATAAGAAAAAGCAGTGGTACTCCCCAAGGTGGGATGGCCCTTTCAAAGTCCTCCTAACTACCCCTACTGTGATAAGGATTGCAGAGAGGTCTACCTGGATTCACCAGTCCCATTGTAAAAAGGTTTTACAGGTAGAGTAGGGCCAGTTGGCTACAAGAGGTTCAGAAAGTCCAGCTACAAAGGGAGGTCTCACACAAGGTGGGACTTGTCTCAAACCGGTGAAGTCTCCCCTACCCTATCCGCTGGAACTCTGTAGCTGGTTAGGATGAAAGGGACAGTAATTATCCTTGGGTTACTGGTGACTCTAGGAGAGGCATCTATAAGAGGGGTTATACGTTATGGAAGAGCAGAGGAACCTTTGGATTGGGAAAGAACAGGAAAAGCATTGAATCTAACCTTTATAGAGGGAATAACTAGCACTATACTGGTAGACTTCTGTCAGATTGCAGATTGTGGGGATACAACTGGGGCTAGAGGACTTCTATGGGCAGATAAATACATTTGCTGGCTCTGGGATGGGGCAGGATGTCAAGCATGGGATCAAGCCCTGTGGACCACAGCACATCAAGATTGGGGGTATAATCTACCAGGGCCTAAAAAGAGTGGAATAAAGGAAAGATTCAATTACAGAAGCGGCCAACTCCCCCTACACACATAGTAAGAAATGTAAATAATTATTGATAACATTAAAGGAGTCGAGGAAGGAAGATCAGTGGTTGTACTCTATGGGAGCATGGGTGTCAGGAACTGACCCCTCAGGCAAATTTTTCCTCAAGGTATTACCATCTAATAAAACCTGTCAACAGGAAAAGGTAGATTATGGGAGTGTAGATGTGGTGCTATTTCCCTTCAAATTAAAAATATATATATGTAAAATATTAGGGGAGATATGCCTCAAATAAAATGTACTGTGATACATCCTCTGTTGGTCTCAAAATGTGCTTGAAAAAAATAAAAATATATATAAGTGCCAAACATCTAAACAAATGCAACTACTTTATGTATTAAACCTCTGATGCAGTAAACCACTTTTGTGTTGCACCCCCTGGGGGCAAGAATTAAAAATAACCTATACAAGTGTTACACCCCCTGTTGATGGATATCAGAGTGTGTGTGTGTTGAAGGTGCTGAAATTCAGATAGGGTGTCCAACTGGTGTGCTACACCCTCTGGAGTCCGCAAACTAAAATCTATGAACTACAATATCTGGAACTGTAGAAATGCAGTGATCTAATCCCTAGTTGGCAAAGTGATAAATATGGATGTCTGCTGTATCAAAAATCTGGTATGTGAATAAAAATCCAATTATGGCAATAGATAAACTTAAAGCAGAAGTAAAAAAAAGTAATAATAATAAACAACAAAAATGTAAATGCACAATTCAATATACATCTCTGTGTTACACCACAGTAAGACCACATTCAAAACCAAAACAAATGATGAAATTATTGCAAACACTAAATTATTAGTAGATAAGTCCATACAAAGTGACGTTCTTAAAAAAAAAAAAAAAAATAGTGTTATATTGTTTAAAAAGGCTTTATTTAATAAAAAGTTTAGGAGATATACTCGCATGATAAAACAAGAGCCGGTGCTGTGTAAACAACAATCGCCGCTCAGACCGGAAGTGACGCCATACTAAAATAGAAGTTCTGAGTAAAACTATAAGATTCACTAATCTAACAGTAGAAGATACCATAGCTTTGGAGACAGGATACCAGGGAAAAAATGAGTGGTTAGAATGGTTGAGGTACATGGTTAAAACGTAAAACTGTTTAGTTTGTGCCAGAGCAAGACTACATTTAGCAACTATTCCTTTTCCTCTAGATCACAATACAGATCCAGAAGGTTTAAAATGTATGTTGCGATTATATAATAAGAGTTGTAAACCTGAAACAAATTCTACTTGTCACACGTTGAGTTTGTTGTTTCCCCCAGTACAGAGACCTCAGATACCTCCAGTGGTTACTGCTTATCCGGGCAACTTTACTTGTTTTGCACTCCCAGGGAACCGTAGCGGGGTGAATCTTGGGTCGCTACCCAATGACTATTGTAGGGAGAGGATTAACATGGGCAATGGTGACTGGGTTGAACATGACTTTCAGAGAGCTGATGTCTGGTGGATGTGTGGAGATAAGAAACTGTAAGCTAGGATACTGGCCAATGCCCGAGGGGATTGCGCTATGGTCCAGCTGGCTATGCCCCTGAGGATCCTGTCAGAACACCCGTGGACTAAGAGTCACCAACAGTATTGAAGGGACACCTCCCCCATAGGGTCATTTGACTCTAGGATCTACATAGATGAGATTGGGGTTCCTCGCGGAGTGCTGGATGAGTTTAGGGCCAGGAATCAGGTGACAGCTGGGTTTGAGTCTCTTCTCTGGTGGGTGACTATAGATAAAAATGTTGACTGGATTATATGTATGTATATATACATATATATATATATATATACACACACACGTACACTATAACCAACAACGGTTTGTAAACTATACTAGGGACACTGTGAAGGGCCTAACAGAACAGTTGGCCAGCACATCTCTAATGGCATGGCAGAACCGAATGGCCTTAGATATGGTCCTAGTTGAAAGAGGAGGGGTATGCAAAATGTTTGGTAGCATGTGTTGCACCTTTATCCCTAATAATACAGCTCCTGGAGGGACCGTGACCAGAGCCTTGGAAGGACTGACTGCTCTATCGAATGAATTAGTGGAAAACTCAGGTATTAATGATCCATTAACAAACTGGCTTGAAGAATGGTTCGGTAAGTGGACTGGACTTATCACATCATGTTTGATCTCAATTGCTGTGGCTTTGGCCGTTTTGGTCACTTGCGGATGCTGCTTTATTCCCTGTATTTGAGGACTTTCACAGAAACTGACTGAAACCGCAGTCTAAAGAACAATGTATCAAGCCCTTCCTACCTCTGAGGAGACCTTTGTGGACATTGAAGCTCAACTTAATGACATAGAGACCGAAAGTGTATAACACTGGGACTATCATCGAAATGTGTTGAGATAAAATAGTCACACAAGAGGAGGGAATGTTAGAAAAGTTTTAAATGTATATTGTGTGACTATTGGAAAAACTATTAGAAAAACAATAACCCTGAGACTTTTCTTAAGATGACTTCTGAGCACATTGTTGTATTAACTTGCTGTATCGTTTGCTTTAACTAACTCCATAGTAAGTTGTAGGATGATTAGGCTTAACCATATATGGTAGAACAAGAATGCACAGGAAACACTAATTGGCAAATAAAGTACCATTTTGTACCAGGCACGCTATGTGTGTTTCCTCAGCCAATAGAAGCGTTATCTCTATATTATTGTAGGTATTAGGAGGGGGGATGTTCATCTCTTTGTATGATTCTTACTGCATCTTTTGACTTGTAAGCATCATCCATTTGTGTGACACATCTGAAATAAATTGTCTGCTTTTCAATACACCTGGAGTTCGACTGATCACAAGAGGAGAGTAATCCTAACACAATACTATTGATCTTCCCTCCGTTATTCCTTCCCCAGATCTTTTTGAATATGATGGTGACATCATTGATGCTTTGGAATCTCTCACTGGAGAAGAAGACACACTCAGTCTTCTCACACAACATCTCGCCACCTCCCCACCCATTTCATACTCATCCCTCAAACCTAAATCGGTTTTCTATCCTGCTCAATCCATAGGGCCTTATCTGGAAAGTTTCTATATAGTAGTCTATGCCTACTTTCTTAAACTTTGCCAGTCTTCATCTCGTGTACCACCCCATATACACAATCTTTCCCCCTCAGAAATTCAGGCCTTGGATTCTTTAATCCACATGTCAGATGTCATCATCAAATCTGCGGACAAAGGGGGAGGTATAGTTTTGCTTAACAAAGCGGACTACATCAAAGAAGCCAATAGACTCCTTTCTGATAAGACTACATATCGGAAGCTCAAAAAAGACCCCACCATAGATTTTACTATTGAGGTTAACGTGATAGTCAAGTCAGCTCTTGAACGCGGAGTGATTAACAAAATTGAAGCCTCTTTTTTCACTAAAAGTTTCTATCAGACCCCATTATTTTATTACTTGCCCAAAGTACATAAAACCTTACCTCTCCTCCTGGCAGACCCATTGTGGCTGCCATGGACAGTGTCACTACTGGGTTCAGTCAGTATATTGACCAATTTCTTCAACCGATTGTCCAACAGTTACCTTCCTACATCAGAGACGGTACACACCTCCTAGAATTACTTACACCTTATAAGTGGGAGTCTTCCTACATATGGTTGTCATTAGACGTTACCTCACTCTATACCTCCATCCCCCATCAATTTGGCCTATTAGCTTTGGAATTCTACCTTGCACAAGATCCCTTTATGAACCCCAGACAGGCCGCATTTATCTTGGAGGCTACCAATTTCTGTTTGACTCACAATTATTTCAATTTCGATGGCGAATTCTACCTGCAAATACAAGGGACTGCCATGGGAGCCAACTTCGCTCCCTCATACGCCAACTTAGCTATGGGATATTGGGAAGAACATTACATCTCACATAACAATCCGTATTCATTCTACATTGTATTTTTTGGCCGATACATAGACGATTTAATTGTAATCTGGGATGGTCCTATTGATTCTATTACTTCATTTGTAGACCACTGCAACCACAATAATCCCTACGGTTTATCTTTCACACACGTCTCTGATCCCAATTGCTTGGCCTTTTTGGACCTCGAATTGAGTCTTGTAGATGAAAGTATCATTGCAAAAAATTACATCAAACCGACAGCTGGCAACTCTTTTTTACATTATAAGAGTTGCCACTACCCAAAATGGATCAATAACATACCCAGAGGCCAGTTTTGCCGCCTTAGACAAAATTGTACTCGAGATACTGACTATGACACCCAGAGTCTCCTACTAAAAAAGAAGTTTGCTGATAAAGAATATCCCCAAGAGTTAGTGGACCAAGCTTGTAATTACTATTTAAAAGGAAAACCCACCAAAAAAGCAAGGGAAGTCACATCAGACCACTCGATGAGATTTTTGACTATTTTTAATTTTCAATATAAAAAAATGGAAAATATTTTGCAAAAACATTGGAACATACTTCAACAAGACCCTCTCCTCAAAACTATTCTCCCAAACATACCTAGGATTACTTACCGGAAGGCCCCATCTTTGAAAAATAAAATTTCCGTCAGATCATATCATTATTAACCCCACCCAGCTTATACCCCTAGTGGGCATGTTTCAGCGTAAAAAGATTCGCTGTAAAACTTGCTCATTTGTCCAGCATGGTAAAAAATCTTTTGTCTCTAAAGGTAAAACATACTTATTGGATCAATTTTACAACTGCTCATCTGAGTTCGTTGTATATGGCCTAAAGTGCCCTTGTGGGTTGATCTATGTTGGACGCACCATCTGCCCTCTGAGGCAACGATTTGAACAACATCGACGACTCATTGAGGGTGGCAAAGACCTACATAGTGTTCCTCGTCACTTTGCTGAACATCACAAAAAATTCACCGTTGGTCTTGAAGTGTGGGTTATCGAGCAAATCTCTAAATCTATGAGTCAAGCTGAACATTTTAAAAAACTGTGTGCGAGAGAGACGTTTTGGATATATTGCCTTGACGTCCTCTCGCCCGGTGACCTCAATGAAGGTATAGAAATAGCCACAGTACTATAGTCTTTCTTGCCTTACATTTCCTTTACTGATTACTCTGATACTGTATTTTGGATATGTTTTATGTCTATATTTATAGGTATATATATTTCTGTCATTTTATCACAGGTTTTATCTTCCCACCTGTTTTATATAATATATTTTATTGGGGGTGGCGGGTTCGTTCCAGTAAGTATTGGTAACCCAGGAGGTGAAGTGATGCCTCTTGTGTATGGGTGTGTATGTGCATACTTGTGTATATGCGTGTGTGTATGTGTATATACATGTATATGCTTGCCTCCCTTCAAACCCCCCCCTCCTTCCAAAACCCCCCCTCCCTCCCCCCTTTTTCTTCTTTTCCCTTTGCCCCCCCCCCTTTCCCTTCCTCTCCCCCCCATTTCTCTTCCTCTTCTTTCCCTCCCTTTTTTCCCTCTCGCTATCAATCGTATGTATATGTGCACATATACTCCATCTCTTTTTCTCCAATATGGCATCCAGCTTATATCCTGAATTTCATATATTATATAACTCTTCCGTTACATGATTTTTTATAATTTTTTGTTTTTTCCACATTCTCCAATCATACATTCATTTATATCTATCCATTATATTTACATCCATTTATATCCATTTATTATATTTATACATGTATATTTATTTCTATAGCTATTTTCTAGCATACCTTTTTTTTTTTTTTTTATTCCCAGACCATATATCTATTTTTATTATTTACATATTTATTTGTATTATTTACAATATTCATATATTTATATCTACTTTTAGCTTGTCATTCTTTCATCATCATTTTTTATTTATTTATTTTTCAAAAAATATTTTCTCCATTATTCTTTACCATTTTTAAATTATACACACAGTTTTCTGCCCCATTTCCTGTTTTCACAGTTTTCTGTCCCATTTTCTGCCCCATTTCCTGTTTTCTGCCCCATTTCCTGTATTCTGCCCCATTTCCTGTTTTCACAGTTTTCTGTCCCATTTTCTGCCCCATTTCTTGTTTTCTGCCCCATTTCCTGTTTTCTGCCCCATTTCCTGTCTTCTGCCCCATTTCCTGTTTTCTGCCCCATTTCCTGTCTTCCTTAGTTCCTCCCCTTCCCCTCTTCATTAGCCTGTGTCTCCATTCATGTTTTTGGTTCCGCCCCTCGGTCCGCCTATATTAAACCCCTCCATGTATTGTGTATCCATGCTTGAAAAAGGAATGCGGCTATTCCATCCATCTATAGCTAGCAATTTCAGAAACGCGTTGCATGTTGATGACGTCACGGCTCGGCGCCGGCCTGTGTCTGCTTTCCAAGCCTCGTTTCCATCTCACATACACGGCCGTGTCTCTTCCCCCACCACACAGGGACAGTACGATCGCTGGAGATACAGTGCAGCCCTGCCATCCAGCCAGACGTCTCTCTCCTCCTTTCCACAGATATTCATGCTATTATTGGACTGATTCCTTCCTTTTCCACTGGACTACTGATACCATCCTCCAGGGACATTGCATTTCACCTATGTGTGTATGTGCTCAGTCATCTGCACCCCTGCTTGCCTGGATTGGATTGTGCTCCAGCTACACTGATACAGCTTCTACCTGCAGCCCTGTGTTTTTCAGACTTCCAGCCTTCACCACGCTCCTGTACATGCCTTCTCCTACTTTCATGTGAGTGGATATTTTATTTAAAATAAAGTGTTTATGATAATTTCTCAGAGGCGCCCCTATTCCTTGTCTTTTTTTAGCTATTGGAACTCGCTTTTGGTTTCTTGGTGGCTGCCCTGACTGAGACTGCGGTTTTATATTACCAGTGTACACATCTGTACACCCACATTCCTGGACTATTAGGTACTATATTGTAAGGTATCTGCATATTGCGCCTTGTTACTTGTTTAGTCCCAAGTACCCCTACCCAACGAGCCCCCCAAAGAAAATGTTGTGTCTGTAGAAAGCATGGATATAGGCATGACACCCGTTATTATTGTCCCTCCTGTCTTGACAATCCTGGTCTTTGCATTGGTGAATGTTTTGAGTGCTACCATATACTAGTTGAGTTTTAGCGTAGGGTACAGCATTGCACAGACTAGGCACACTTTCACAGGGTCTCCCAATTTGAGAGACCCGAACCTGGAACCGGTTACAGTTACAAAAGTTACAGTTATAAAAAAAATGTAAAAAAAAAGAAAAAGTGAAAAAAAAATACACAAAAAAATATAAAATAAAAAAAACAAAAATAGTTGTCGTTTTATTGTTCTCTCTATTCTCTCTCTATTGTTCTTCTCTTTTTTACTGTATTCTATTCTGCAATGTTTTATTGTTCTTATGTTTTATCATGCTTGCTTTTCAGGTATGTAATTTTTTTTATACTTTACTGTTTACTGTGTTTTATTGTTAACCATTTTTTTTGTTTTCAGGTACGCCATTTAGCTGCAGCGCAGAGTTATTTATCTTGACAGCAACAGCGTTTGCTCCTACAATACATAAAGCCGTGACTCCAGCGCTGTCGGAGGTGATTTCACCACCACAGTTAAAAAAAGGGCATATATGCCGAAGCATGGGGGCAGCAGGGGCGGAGGAGCGATTTGCTCCTAACTTTTGGGGGGGATGCCCCCATGCTTCGGCATATATAAATGGTGCATGTATGCCCATCATTAGAAGTGGGTGGATGAAGTTAAATCTCTTTTTTTCGATCAGCCCACAGGCTGCATGAAAAAAAAGATTACAATATATGCCCAACAAGGACATACATTTTGCAGACCTCGCTTTTTGTCACAAAGTTTTGAAAATTGAAAAAAAAAAATACATTTTTCTTTTCTTTCTTCATTTTCAAAAACAAATGAGAGCTGCAAAATACTCACCATGCCACTCAGAAAATAGCTTTCCAAAATGTGGTCATTTGGGAGTGTTTGTGCCATCTTGGCATTTTATGGCCTTCGAAACTGTGATACGCAGTGAGGAGTGAAATCAAAAATTTACGACCTTAGAAATCCTGAAGGCGGTGCTTGGTTTTCGGTGCCCCGTACGCGGCTAGGCTCCAAAAAGGTCCCACACATGTGGTATCCCCGTACTCAAGAGAAGCAGCAGAATGTATTTTAGGGTGCAATTCCACATATGCCCATGGCCTGTGTGAGCAATATATCATTTAGTGAAAACTTTGTGTAAAAAAAAAAAGTTTGTCATTTTCCCACAACTTGTGGCAAAATATAAAATATTCCATAGATTTAACATGTCTCTCAGCAAATAGCTTGTGGTGTCTACGTTCCAAAATGGGATCATTTGGAGGGAGTTGGGCCATCTTGGCATTTTATGGCCTTCAAAACTGTGATAGGTAGTGAGGAGTGAAATCAAAAATTTTAGAAATCCTGAAGGCGGTGATTGGTTATCAGGGGCCCCATACGCGGCTAGGCTCCCAAAAAGTCCCACACATGTGGCATCCCCGTACTCAGGAGAAGCAGTAAAATGTATTTTGGGGTGCAATTCCGCATATAACCATGGCATGTGTGAGCAATATATCATTTAGCGACAACTTTTTGTAAAATATTTTTTTTTTGTCAGTATTCAATCACTTGGGACAAAAAAATAAAATATTCAATGGGCTCAACATGCCTCTCAGCAATTTCCTTGGGGTGTCTACTTTCCAAAATGGGGTCATTGGGGGGGGGGTTGTACTGCCCTGACATTTTAGCACCTCAAGAAATGAGATAGGCAGTTATAAACTAAAAGCTGTGTAAATTTCAGAAAATGTACCCTAGTTTGTAGACGCTATAACTTTTGTGCAAACCAATAAATATACGCTTATTGACTTTTTTTACCAAAGACAAGTGATTGAATACATTTTGGCCTAAATGTATGACCAAAATTGAGTTTATTGGATTTTTTTTATAACAAAAAGTAGAAAATATCATTTTTTTGTCAAAATTTTCGGTCTTTTTCTGTTTATAGCGCAAAAAATAAAAAACGCAGAGGTGATCAAATACCATCAAAAGAAAGCTCTAATTTGTGGGAAAAAAAGGACGCAAACGTGCAATTAGCAGTTAAAGCGACACAGTGCCAAATTGTAAAAAGTCCTCTGGTCATCAAGGGGGTAAAACCTTCCGGGGCTGAAGTGGTTAAGGCAGCAAAACAACCAGAGAATGGGTGACTGGTGTAGGGTGATAGTTACTCAGGTAGTAAAGGGGTGTTGTGCTTGTCCCCTTTCCTAGCAGTTGGTTCCCCGCATTTTGGGATCGAACCTGTGGCACAGAGCACCTAGGGACCTAGCCTGGGAGTCACAGGAGAGATGTAGAGGGGGCCCCTAAGAGTGAGAGCAAGCATGTAGTTACAGAATGAAGTTAATTTCCTGTATCCATTGGTAACTCTGAACATGTCACTGGGAGTGAGGTCACAGGCATTGCTGGGATGGTGGATGCACACATGGGAGTTGGTATTTTTAGTTGCATGGCTATCATCCCTTGGTTATGCAGCTGCACAGCACCATAGCATTGGGTCCTTTCCCTGATGGGCCAGTAGTTGCGGTGGATGGGGACTCAGCTGAGGGTGGCTCATCCCTGGTTGACCTCCCCTTGGTCACGGCTATGCCCTCAGAGCCTTCCTCGCTGTTTATTCCCTACGCCACCTGCATGGGCATTGGGCACATGCGCAGTGACTGGCAGCCAGACTGGCTGATGTCATATCTGGCATCGCCGACATGATGTCCCAGCCAGGACAGATGTACAAATAGGTGCTCTTCACAAACATTACCATTATACTAAAGACGTGTTGATGACGGAGGTGTGGGCTGTTTGTCTCCAATGTGGTATGTTATCTTTCTGCCCTATATTATAGTTCTCTATATCGGTGGGATGGGGACAGTCTGTCTATATACCCAGAGGCGGCTGTAGGCTTGGCGAAACTTACACATGAGGCCCCAATCACGCCCATAATGGGAAAAAAATTCAAGCAATAACAAATGGCTGCAAAAAGATAAATGGATCTAGCACACCGTTCATCAGCACCACTTCCAGGGCACCCTCCTCACCCACCAGATATATGCAGCCAAAAAACATCTGGGACCCAGCAAGGTGGCAAACCCTCTAAGAATTCAACGTGTCTTGGGAGAATGGGGAGAGGATGTCACTGAGTCATTCCACATCCACAGAGGAAGTAGAGTGGGGGATCCCTGCACAGTGCAGGGGGAGAGGGGGGGTAGAGATAGAGAGGGGGAGGGAGAGAGAGAGGGGGAGGGAGAGAGAGGGGGTGGGGGGAGGGAGAGAGTGAGGGGGAGGGAGAGAGAGAGGGGGGAGGGAGAGAGAGAGGGGGGAGGGTGAGGGAGGGGGAGGGAAGGAGAGAGAAAGGGGAGGGGGGGGGAGAGAGAGGGTGCAAAAAAGGGGAGAGAAAGAGGGTGAGCGAGAGAGGGAGGGAGAGGGGGAGCGAGGGGGAGAGAGAGGGGTATAGAGAGAGGTGGGGAGAGAGGGAGAGGGGAGGAGGAAGAGAGGAGAGGTGGGGGAGAGGGGAGGGGAGGGTGGAGAAAGAGGGGATGGGGGAGAGAGGAGAGGAGGGCGGAGAGGTGAGAAGAGAGGGGGAATAGAGAGAGAGAGAGAGAGAGGAAGGGAGGAGAGGGAGAAAGGGAGAAGAGGAGAGGGAGTGGTGGAGAGGGAGGAGAGTGATGGAGTGGTGGAAAGGGATAAGAGAGAGAAGGAGTGTGGTGAGAGAGGGAGAAAGAAAGAGACGGGGTGACAGAGAGGAGGATGACAGAGGGGGAGGGGAGTGAGAGAGAGGGAGGTGAGAAAGACAGGGGGCGAGGGAGAAGGGTTGTGGGAGAGAGGGAGAGAGACAGGGGGTGAGAGAAAGGAGGGTGACAGAGGGAGGGGAGAAAGAGGAGGAAAGGATAGAGAAGGAGAAAGAGAGAGGGAGAAAGAGAGGGTAGGTGAAGAGAGGAAGGGGGAAGAGAGAGGGGGAGGCAGAGAGAGGAATGGGAAAGAGAGGGAGAGGGGAGGAGGGAGAGAGAGGAGGGAGGTGGAGAGAGGAAGGGGGGAGAGCGGAGGAGGGAGAGAGAGGAGGGAGGTGGAGAGAGGAAGGGGGGATAGAAGGGGTGAGAGAGAGGAAGGAGGGAGAGAGGGAGTGAGGGGGAGAGAGAGCGGTGACAGGGGGTGAGAGAGAGAAGGGGAAGAAAAGGAGGGGAGGTGAAAAAGAGGGGGGTGAGGGAAAGGGGGCAAGAAATCCCTAGCTCTGTCCCTGTCTGCAGCCCCTCCTGTGCTCCATGTCCCAGTCTGTGAGAGCACTGGGGGGGGCAAAGAGCAGGGAGGAGCTGGAGAGTGCTGGGGGGTGGGGGCCGGAGAGTGCTGGGGGGCAGAGAGCACTGGGAACAGTGGAGAGGACAGGAGGGGTGGGGGCTATAGAGCACTGGGGGGGAGCTTGAGAGCAGGGGGAAGAAAGAATTGGAGTGGAGAGCAGGGGGGTGCTTGAAAGCACTGGGGGAGGAGCCAGGGAGCAAAAGGAGGGGCTGGAGAGCACGGGGTTGCAGAAGAAGTTAGATACAAGGAGCGGTGGGGAGACTGCACATAGTAGAATTGATTTTTTTTTTTCTGAATGATCACTTCTCTTCCTCTCGATCCTGCAGACATTCAGCGGCTGCAGGAGGAATATGGTAAAATCAATTCCACTATGTGCAGTCTCCTCACCGGTCCTCCTATTCAGGCACACAGGGAGGCTGCATGGGCACTCACGTTCTCTCCAGTTGGCCAGGCAGCATAAGGACATTGCATTCCCTAAACATCTTTCATGTGTTAGTAGAACTCTAGGCCCTGCCAGTGTTATTCTCAACAAATTCTGATAGCCATCTCTCTAAATACAATATTGCATATCATATTCTGGACTGTGTGTGCATTCTCTTCTCTACCTCAACTGCTAGCCCCATCAACAAACAGCCCTCAGAAAAATACCCCCTCCCTACTGGCAAACCCCCCCAAACAGGTAAAATCTCCCACTTTTGTCCAGAAATCCTCAAAAAAACAGACCTCAGATACAGTATGGCAAAAAGTCAAGGGAAAACATCCCAGTCATATGCACAGGTACAATCTACAGTCAATTTTCACCATGCAAAATGTAGTTAACATTTGTTTATTAACACCATTAAACATTATAGGTTTAGAAATGTATAATGTCTCTCTATAGGCATTCTAAAGAAATGGTTTCCTTCCTGGTGTGTGTGTTGCTAATTTATAGAGAATATGTGCACAATAACACAAAGACTGTGGAGTGTAGAAGAGAATACATTATAGACATCTACTGCATAGTTTGACATACACCAGTGTTGGCATAAAAACAGATTTTTGAAACAATTACTACAGAGTTCAAGGAAATGTGGCAACGTCCAACTTTAATACTGTGCATCAATCAAAGCCAATTTGTCCTTTAACCAAAAGATTGTAGTTTGTACAGTATATTAGCATCACTTTGCTTAGAAATATTAATAATCTAGGTCTGATTCTTTTTAAGAATTACTGCAAAATTTTAAGTGCATAACCAATCAAAATGTTTTGTTTTTTGATTGATTAAGGAAGGGATCGAACACCTGTCAGGTTTTTACTGCTGTCCAGGGCTCTGGAGATTTTCCCCTCATTTTATGTCCTGGTGACAACAGTTTTACCAGACAGACAGGAAGTAAAGAAAAATCTCAAACAAGGACACAGAAGTAATATAAAGCAAGTTTTGAATAGAGTAAAAAGCACTGTAGGATTTGTTTCTTGGTGTCTGTGTCCCTTTGGGCAGATTTCCCTTTACTTCGGGTCCTGGACACATAAATATTCCCAAAGCAAGTGAGAATCCTTTGTGCTGGCATGCATTCTAGTGCGTTATAGTACGTTAACGGTACCTCACCGCAGCAATGCATAAAAATGTGGAGGTGTAAATGGACCTTGCGCATACACTTATCAATGTGACGCAAAATAAACTGTAATAGGGCGTACACACGGTCGGACTTTGTTCGGACATTCCGACAACAAAATCCTAGGATTTTTTCCGACGGATGTTGGCTCAAACTTGTTTTGCCTACACACGGTCGCACAAAGTTGTCGGAATTTCCGATCGGCAACAACGCGGTCACGTACACCATGTACGATGAGACTAGAAAAGGCCGGTTCAGAACCAAGCGCGGCACCCTTTGGGCTCCTTTTGCTAATCTCGTGTTAGTAAAAGTTTGGTGAGAGACGATTCGCGCTTTTTCAGACTCGTGGCTTTCAGATCGTTTTCTCCCATTCAGTTTGTGCTTGTGGGTTTGTATCTGCTCTTCAGTGCATGCAGCAAGTTCCGCGTGACTTAGTCATTGTATTCTCGTTCGTTCGTTACTGTTTTTCAGGTCGCTCTTCACAGGCCTTGCTGTTCTTCAGTGCATTCTGTTACTTCGTTCTGAGCAGCCGACCGTTTTCTAGCCATGTTTCGTATGCATACTCCTCGTAGAGTTCGTGCTGTGGCTGGGGCTTGGTGTTGGGGTCCTGACCTTGACACAAGTCCAGTCCATGAACAGGGTGGGGAGGAGTTCATGGACCAAGAATTGGTTGCTTCAGCGTGACCAGTTCTCTCATATGCCTTTGCTCCATGAGATCCGTGAGAATAATCCTGATGATTTCAGGAACTTTCTCAGGATGACGGACCCCGTGTTTCACCGTCTGTTGGCTTCGCTGACCCCCTATATCAGCAGGCAGGATACCTGCATGAGGCAAGCTATCACTCCGGAGCAGAGGTTGGTCGCTACCTTGCGGTATTTGGCCACAGGGAGAAGTCTGCAGGACTTGAAGTTCTCGACAGGCATCTCCCCCCAGGCTCTGGGGATCATTATCCCAGAGACCTGTTCTGCCATCATACAGGTCCTGCAGAAGGAGTATATGAAGGTAAGATTTTTATCCTTTTATATCCCATTTTATTGTATTGAATGTTTGCTAATATATTGTATTTCTTTCCTCATTCCCTAATTACCATGATTGTAATATGCTGTGAATGTCCCCTTTGTCCTCATGCATGCTGGATTTTTATGTAATTATTATTTTAGGTCCCTTATACATATTTGCCCTTCAATAACTTCCCCAGCATGGTGTCTCCTGGCCTATATTCACCTCATGTAGTCACTTATGTATTTTATCTGCTCCATAGTAGTGCTTTACCCCAAACACCCCCTAAAATGTTTGGTAATGTTATTTTTGATTTAAATTCAGGCAGAGTGCCAGAGGCTTTTTTTTGTGGTGTCCCCAAATAATTTTTAGTAACCCTCCCTCCCCCAACTGCTAAGTCAGCTGATCCCAATTCTCTATCTATCCTCAATCATCTATCTGCTGACTTTGCCAAACCCATACACACTATACCCACCTCTTTTGTGCTCAGATTTATGGATGAATTCCCCAAAGTATGTAGTGCAAGGGCCTACCTGTATACTTTCAAATGGTACTGTTTAAAGTTTTTGTAATAGCAGAATGTCCAAATGTCCTCAAATGTGTACAGTGTGTATTTATATCTTTGTATTATGACACTTCTTACCTGTCCAGTGGGCTGCCAATAGTGTAACTAAGGAGGGGCTGTTCCAAGTAATACCCTGTATTTAGGCATTCATCTCTCAATGAAGTGAAGAGGGTTACCTGTCCAAGAGTTTCCCCCCCCTATAATGTTAGAAATGGCCCATGAGAGGGGGGGAGGGGGAATATGATAGGTGTACCTTATACTTTGGCGTTGTTAAATTCCCCTTAATAAATGCTATCTGGAGGTTGCCCCATAATGTTTGTGTATAATCTGCTTGCCATGTTTCTGTGAAAAAATAGTAATGTTTATTGTTTTTTCCTCAACAGTTTCCTTCCACGCCACAGGAATGGCATACTGTGGCCTCCCACTTTGCCCAGCGGTGGGACTTTCCTAACTGCGGAGGGGCAATTGATGGGAAACACGTCCACATCGTCCCACCACGCAACTCGGGGTCATACTATTATAATTACAAGGGGTTTAATAGTATAGTGATGTTGGCGGTGGTGTCGGCTAATTACGACTTCTTGTATGTGGACGTGGGGAAGAATGGCCGGATGTCCGATGTCCGATGGACGGAGTTCTACAGGCGTCTCCAGAATGGCAGCTTGGACTTGCCAACTCCAGAGGACAATGTGGAAGGTCTCCCATTTGTGTTCATTGCTGATGAAGCGTTTGCACTGGGGGACCACCTGATGCAGCCATTCCCGAAGAGGACCCTCACCCCGGAACAGAGGGTTTTTAATTATCGGCTGGCCAGAGCCCGAAGAGTGGTGGAGAACACATTTGGAATCCTGGCCAGCCGGTTCTGACTATTTCTGACACCCATCCATATGGCGGAGTATAAACTGAACCATATAATACTGGCGTGCTGTGTTCTCCATAATTTTTTAAGAAAACATTCTGCCAACTATGCTGGCTCAGTTGGGCCTGAGGCCGGAATCCTACATCCAACAACACTGACGGCACTTGAAAGTGGCCGTCCTGGCTTGCCCTCCCTGAGTGCCCGTGATGTCCGGTTACGATACCTGGAGTTCTTTGCGGGTAGGGGGGCTATCAATATGCCAGACAATATGTGAAGCCTTTTTCAAATAAAAAAAAAAAAAGAAATTCTTTGTGGACATTTACTGCTTGTGTTTGTTTTAGCTGAACCTGACAGAAATGTGTGGAGTCCAGAAAATGTCGTGATTGTGTAACCTTATTATACAAAGCACTGTTGGTTGGTATTTCCTAAATGCAAAAACACATTTCACTCCAAGTGCACTTGCAACTGCACTGAACCTGCACTTGTAGTGCAAAGTGGATTTGCCCTTAGGAAATAACCCCCATTTTTGCATAAAACAGCAATTACATCACCCCAAATGTGTTGTGGTGTTGAGACAATAATCCACACATTCTTGAGTAAGCCACTTTTTTATACCTGCACAATCACATGTGCATTTACCAAAGGTTTTTAAAACAAACCAACATGTTTGTTGTATAACAATTTTTGCAGTAGCATTATCAAAAATCGAAATCCATTTCAGATAAAACAGGCCTGTGTAAAACCAACAAGAAAGCCAAAAAACTTGAACTTACAAAGTTCACATTAGGTAAAAGCTGAAGGCTATATCAGACATCAGTAGTTAGGAACTGGGTTTGATATAGCGTTCAGATGGGGGAAAATCACCCCTGGAAAAGCCAAATTTGGAAGATGCACACCAATTTACGAATGTCAACATGTGCTATCTGCCATCAGGGGGGATCAAGGGACGTGTTTTGGGGGAGCAAGCCCTTCCTCAATGCTACTTTATAATCGAGGAAGGGGTTGCACCCCCAAAATGCGTCCATTGATCTCCCGTGATGGCAGATAGCACATGTTGGCACACTGAGTGCATCCTCCAAATTTGGCTTTTCAACATTGCAAAAAATTTTAAAAGATTGGACCACAATACAAAAAGTGATTTTGTGGGGTTTAAATTCGCCCCAAAACGTCAATGATGTTATTATTTTTTTTAATAACATCATTGATTTTTTGCTGGATGTTTTGCAGTTCCGCTTTACACCCCATGATCTCCGCCGATCAGGATCTGGGCACTTTCAGAAGTAAAGCGTTCTCTATCCCTCACATCACGATCACCTAAAAAGAGATAAAGAAAAAAAAAAGGTCTCAAATCTGCCACCATCCATCTCTTTAACCTGAGCCTGTGGTCGCAGACACTCACCTGTTGTGGTGCCAATCTCCACCACATCTTCTTCTTCCTCCTGCTCTTCTTCTTGGGTTGGGGGTATTTCCCCTTCTTCCATAGGTGGGGGTCTGTGGTCTCCACGGATGAGGGGTGTCCTCCGAGTCTTTTCTCCCCTATGTGAAACAAAAATGGTATAATTAGCACACAGATATTTGATGGCAGAACTAGAAATAGGAAACATTGCTTGGAAGTGGTGTACAATTGTCTATTTTCGAGTTCCAAGATGTAATTTTATTATTGCCCTTTGTCAAGCTGCAATACTTTACCTGTTTAGTACAAGCTTCACAGATGTAGCCCCCCCTATAGTATACACTGGAGCACCTGTGTGGCCCCCTAATAAAAATGGTGTTCTGGGGTCCCACACTAGTGCTCCAGTGTCCAGATGTGAAAACAGCTGCTCAGTGTCCTCTCCTTACACACAATCTAGTTGGCATTTCATTCTAGTAACAAACCCATCTACACAAACAAATATTTGGCATCCAAGTAGGCCCAAAAAAATGTGTGAAAATGCATATGGCCTAAACAATGGTGTTCTAGAGGCCGAAAGAAAAATGTTTGATACGAACGAATAATGGGCCCATGAACATTAAAGTTGCCCTTTTAAACGTTACAATTAATAAAAGCATATGGAGCATAACGAACGGAATAAAGACAGAAAGAATAGTAACACAACTACTTACTTTTTTGCAGCACTCTCCGGATCTTTCGGTACTGCTCTGGCTCTCTCAACTTCAGGTCCGACCACCGCTTCCTGAGCTGATCTTTAGATCTTCGTACCCCGAAATTCCTGTGAAGGCTTTTGATCACTTTAGCAATGATTTTGGCCTTTCGGATGTTGGGGTGGGGGTAAGGCCCATATTTTTCGTCATAGTCGGACTTCCTCATGATGTCGACCATCTCCAACATCTCCCCAAAGGACATATTTGTGGCCTTAAAACGTCTCCTTCTGGATCGGGACGTGCCTGGATCCGGGCTTTCCTCCTCCTCCTCGTTGCTATAATTAGCACACACCTGCTCTAAATCCGCCATCATGCTCTTCACCCACTGCGCCGAACGAAAAGGGGCGGGGAATAGACTAGAAAGAACGTCAGGGGCGGGCGGAGTTACACGCATGCGCAGTGTGTATAAAGCGTAAAACACGTGCGTATTACGTACGATCTGTGAGCGGAGGAAGGAGCATTGGACGCGCCGATCGTAAAAACGAAGGTAAGAGACAAACTTGTGCCTATACTGCTTCTAGATTGAGGCCTATATTGTAACAAGATTAGGAGAGTTTTGTCTGACATTAGGCTTTGTCTTGTGTTGTGTCTTGCAGTGAACATGGATATGGTACTCAAAGATAATGACTTCATGTCAGTATTCATAGATATGCTAAGGGAGCTGCCCTGTCTGTGGGAGATTAACCACCCCCATTTCAAGAACCAAGCAAAGAGGAAGGCAGCACTGGAGCAATTGTGTGAAATTGTGAAGCAGGTGATCCCCACGGCAGACATCACTTATTTAAAGATATTAATTGGTGGGCTGAGGAGCACATATCTGAGGGAGCGCAAGAAAGTCCTGGATTCACAGAGATCCGGAGCAGCAGATGACATCTATGTCCCCAGGATGTTGTACTACGACAGGCTGCATTTTCTGGCAGGCCAGACTGAACCCAGGGCATCCCTCTCAAGTCTTCCTTCCACGCTTCCTTCCCCCCCGGCTGAGGCTTCTGATGCCCAACCTGGGCCTTCCAGGCCACATGTGGAGGAGCCCAGATTGAGCCAGGTATAGCATTCCTCTAAATATTTCTGCTTGTCCAATCAATGATGTTAACTAGATGTTAGTTGGAAGTAGTAATTTAGGATTGTGATTGATGAAGCAAAAACTAAAACCATGTCCCTTTTTCATACACAGGGAAGTCTCAGCCAGGAGGTGGCTGGGCCGAGCCGGCTGGCTGATCTGCAGGTCCCTCCACCCCCCTGAAAAGAGAAAGTGGCAGTAGGAGGAGTACCCTAGAGGAAGCTGCTATAGGATTCTTTTGGAGGGCTACAGAGGTCCTGGGAGCACCCCACACCATGGAGAAGAACATTGCTGCCTTCATTGCATATAAAATGCAGAGAATGGAGGAGGGCCAAAAAGTCATGTGTGAGGCCCTCATATCGGAGGCTCTGGAGAAAGGTATGAGTGGCCAAATTACACCTCAGACACACCTTTGGGATGGTCCTCCTCCTCCTCCTGCAGGTCCTCCTCCTCCACCTCCCTCTCCTCCAGGTCCCCCCAGTCCTCCTCCAGGTCCCCCCAGTCCTCCTCCAGGTCCTCCCAGTCCTCCTCCTCCTCCAGGTCCTACTCCTCCTCCTCCTCCTCCTCCTGCCACTTCTCCAACTGCACAGCCACAGCCCGGAAGGAAGCGTGGAAGGAAGACCAGACAGTGATTGCCCTGGGTTCAGTCTGGTCGGCCAAAAAATGCAGCCTCTTGTGGTACAGATGTCATCTGCTGCTATCCGGATCTCTGCGAATTCTGGACCAGACTGCCCTCCCTTAGATATGGACTCCTCAGGCCACCAATTTTGATGTTGAAGAATTGATGTCTGCTGTGGGGGTCCCAGGCTTCACTAATTTCTCCTGTTGATCCAGTGTTGCCTTCCTCTTTGTTTGGTTCTGATACCTTAATAAAGGGTCACCAACAACAAACAATCTCCTGGAGATTAAATAATAAAAGATATCAATGGTGTTGGGGTAACATGACACACAAAACACACACAAAAATATTCTGGAGTAAAAATAAAAATAACATTGAACAAAGATCAGCCTTGGAAAAGATCCAAACATTAAAGAAAAAAAAAGGCTGAAAATACAAAAAAAAAAAATTTAAAAAAATGTCAGATGTGACAACTAATAACAATATATTCAGGAATCCCACTAAAAAAACACAAATAAAAGTTTGTGAGAAGTGTGTGTGAATATGAGCAGCAAAACTACTTCATTCTTGTCACATTATAAAGAAGAAGAGAGTGCGCTGTATTAAACCATTTTTAACATTGCAGCGTGACGAAAGTGCTGTATCCATTGCGAACGCTAAGTTTACCAGAACGAGCTGTCCCGTCTCGGAATTTCTTCTGAGCATGCGTGGCACTTCGTCGGAACAGGCCACACACGGTCGGAATTGACGCGATCGGATTTTGTTGTCGGAAAATTTTATCTCCTGCTCTCCAACTTTGTGTGTCGGAAAATCCGATGGAAAATGTCCGATGGCGCCCACACACGGTCAGAATTTCCGACAACATGCTCCGATCGGACATTGTCCATCGGAAAATCCGACCGTGTGTACGGGGCATAACTGTCAGGAAATTTCCCTGTATCTCCAGGGTGAAGCTGAAGCAGAAGGCTTATTGCGGATATGATAAATAAATATCAAATGGCCTATCAAACAATACATCATGCTACATATTCTACATATCCACTGCAAAGATAAATGGTTTTAAGGTCCGTGAGATGTTAGTCACCTCATACAAAATTACATGCAGCAAACTGACAAAAATATAACTTCATCAAAGCTTTTTTTGCTGAGAATAGAGATCTGCCTTCAAGCTCTGAAACAAATTCATCTTTCTTTTCTTTATTCCACCAGGTAAAATATATTACAAACATACCACATGTATAATTTCACAAAAACATTATCGCATACACATATGTGTTAAGTTTGCAACAGATATGATACAAGCATGGAGCACGTGTTAAATATCATACATACCAGATATCACACTAGACACACATGCATAGGCAGGACCTTATACCACCATGCTCAGGTTAACCACCCCCATATATTTTCATTCATAGTATAAAAAATGGGTAAATTAATAAATAAAATGATAGCACCCACAACTTGAAATAAGCCAGTGCCCAGTCCATATACACTATATGATTAATGTATTTTGATTAAGCAGTAAAGGCACTTTAAAACAAACCCTCATTTTTTCCTCAAGCTATAGGCATTGTGGAAAAATAGATTTTCAAATGGCATAAGGGAGGTACTTTTAATATTATTTTCTATTGCTTCTGAATCCTGGCAGCCAATCAGCCCTCTCATGTAAACCAACACCAAGGGGCTGCTTTATGAACCGATTGCGCCATGAGTTTAGGCACACACCAAGGTGCAACGTACGTTTTGGTATTTATGAAACGTTTGCGACGGTAACACAGCGATATTCCCCATTTACTATAGTAATCTTGGCGCACGGGAGGAGGAGATTAGTGCGCCACTATGGACATGGGGCACGGCATTTTCAATTCAAAATTAAAAGAAGCTGGAAGTGCCAATATTATGGGGGTGATGTGGGGTGATGTGAGGAAGTATAGTAATAACTGCCCAAAATAGAATGAGAAAGTAACTTTTCTGAACAAGCCTGCTGTGCCTGCAAGTACGTTTAGAACTGCGTGAGGTCAATTTATGCACTGTGCATGCGCAAGCGGCATTTGCGCTTGTTCAAATGCGTTGGCTCACTGCGCTGGCAAAATCTTAGTAAATGTCAAGCAACGTAAATGCATTTGCATGGGTTGAACGGGCGCACCTCTAAACTTGACTTTTTTTTTTTTTTACGCTGGTTTACTTTTATGTGTTTTTTAAGGATATTTACATACAGGTTATGTTAGCATGTTACGTTGCAAACATGTGACATGTACCTTGGTAAAATTATGTTAAAAGACTCTTGCTACTCTAGCTCCCCCTAAAAGGGCCTTTAACCTTCCCCCTCTAATGCATATGATTTCCTTGGGCTAGCTTTTGCTTTTAAAGGTGAACTCTACACTCCATTCTCCAGTACTCATGTCTTCCCCTTCTAATGCATATGCTTTCTTTGGGCTCGTTTTTGCTTTTAAAGGGGAACTTTACACTCCAATGCTCTTGTCTCCGCTTCTAATGCTTATGTTTTATTTGGGCTAGTTTTTGCTTTTAAAGGGGAACTCTACACTATAATGCTCTTGTCTCCCCTTCTAATGCATATGTTTTATTTGGGCTAGTTTTTGCTTTTAAAGGAGAACTCTACACTCCAGTGCTCTTGTCTCCCCCTTCTAATACATATAATTCTTTAGGGCTAGCTTTTGCTTTTAAAGGGGAACTCCACACTCCATTCTCCAAAGGCTGTGAACTGCCTTCAACAATCCAAACCACATCCTTTTTCAGAGCAAACAACAGGGCCAGCTAGGAAAGGGGCGAGAAGAGCGATCGCCCAACTCCCTCCGGAACCATTCAAGGCCACATGCACTCAACATAGCTGGCTGCCTTTGGGGCATGTTGGGCTCAGCCCAATACCAACCACAAAGCACCTGCACACACTAGTTTAAAGGGGCTTTCTACATTTTGTAAAGCCCCCCTGTCTGCAGCCCCCCACAACCCCAGCCTAGGGTTGTGTGGAAGAGGCCCTTGTCCCCCTGAATATGGGAACAAGGTGGTTGAGTTTTGGGGTGCCTGAGCCCCTTCTGCTCCCAAGCATACACCCCCCTTTCATGGGCTGGCTTGCTGTGTGTTTGGCTAGGGGTTTCTTGCGTGGGAAGGGCACAATATTTTTAGATTTTGAGGTGGTATTTTTCATGTGGGGTTCTCATTTTAAGCCTTTACAGCCCCAAATGGCCTTGTATGTATTGGGGGGGCAGGCTATTTTTGGTTTTGTGTTAAAATCTTTCAGCTGCAATGTCAATTTGTATGTTTTCTCTAAAGCTGTACAGCTTCAAAGCAGCATTTTAGATACATGCTATAGATGCACCACTTTACAGGCAGAGTAACCCCCCCCCCCCCCAAGTTACTAGCTTTAGGGCTAGTTCACTCCATAGAAACGCAGTCCAGATACATGTTGTTTTTGATGTGATCCAGTGCGTTTATGATATGTTTTTGGTGCGTTTTTGATGCAGTTCAGTACTTTTTTCCACCTTCTTTTTTCTTAACCTTAATTAAGGACATGCTGGATGATGTGTTTAATTTTGGACAGGGGTGGCTTATTTTGTGCTAGCTGCATTTGGGTTGGCCTGGGCATGCTCAGGGACTTTAGTTTTTTTTGTGCTTTTTGTGTGTGAACAGCACTTGGATGTTTCTGCGCATGCTCAGAGAGTGTGTTTTTTTGGGTTAGTAATTTAAGGACATCCTTAACAGGTGTACCCACTATGAAGTTCTGTCTCCACATGAACTTGCATTTTGTCTGTTTCATGGACTGTGCATGTGTTTTCAATTGCCTCATTAGCACACAATCCTATGTTAAATAAAGCTTGCAGATAGCATTCTTTACCTTGCCCTGAAAAGAGGCAAGATTGTGTGATGGTCTGAATTTTTCTTTGCTGAGCTCAATGGAGTGAAAGGGGATTCAGAACACCCTGCGGTTTCAGGTTATGCCTGGTCATTTGCCTAAAGTGAGTTTGGAGTTTCTTGTTCAGCATTTGCTAGAGAAATCAGTTGGAGTTGAACCACATCACATCTATTGTATCCAGGACCATGCAGGACCAAGGTACTATGATGTTTCTTTTGTGCATAGCAATTTTTTTTTTTGTGCTTTTTGTGTGTGAACAGCACTTGGATGTTTCTGCGCATGCTCAGAGAGTGTGTTTTTTGGGTTAGTAATTTAAGGACATCCTTAACAGGTGTACCCACTATGAAGTTCTGTCTCCACATGAACTTGCATTTTGTCTGTTTCATGGACTGTGCATGTGTTTTCAATTGCCTCATTAGCACACAATCCTATGTTAAATAAAGCTTGCAGATAGCATTCTTTACCTTGCCCTGAAAAGAGGCAAGATTGTGTGATGGTCTGAATTTTTCTTTGCTGAGCTCAATGGAGTGAAAGGGGATTCAGAACACCCTGCAGTTTCAGGTTATGCCTGGTCATTTGCCTAAAGTGAGTTTGGAGTTCCTTGTTCAGCATTTGCTAGAGAAATCAGTTGGAGTTGAACCACATCACATCTATTGTATCCAGGACCATGCAGCACCAAGGTACTATGATGTTTCTTTTGTGCATAGCAATTTTTGCATGGGAGTTATTGAGAAGTGTAAGGAATTAGAGAAAGCTAACCATGAGTCTTTAAGGCCTTTCATAGTGGAACCCTTGTATGCTATGGAGGAGAAACCATTGGTTGTTCACCTGATTAACCCCTTCATGGACATTGCCTTGGTAGTGGCCTTTTTGAAGAGATACTGCTCTGCAGTGAAGGGAGGCTTCAGGCTGACTAATCGACTGGGGATCTTTAATGGAAAATTAAAGTTTTTTTGTCAAGCTGAAGGTGGATTCTGAAGGGATTGGTAGAGTGCGGCATCCACCAGCTAATTTTTCAATAGCAGGAAATAGAGGGTTTCTCTACTACCCTGGTCAACCAACATACTGCAGAAGATGTCATAAGTTTGGGCATACCAGAGATGAATGTAATGTGGAGATGCACTGCCGGAACTGTGGGGAGGAGGGACATGAGGCTGGGGCTTGCTTGATTAAGCGGGCCTGTGATATATGTGGACAGCATGATCATACAGTGAAGAATTGTCCAAAAGTAAGAAGGGCCTATGTCTCTTATGCTGAAGCTGTCAGGCGCACCGCTGAGAGTGGATGACCAGCCTCCACACAGGTGCTGTCTGACTCTCCTGAAAGACAGGAAGAGGAGGAGGAGGTGGTGGTGGAAGAGGAAGAAAGTGGGCACCAGGGTGTGGAGGAGAGAGTGAAGGAAAGAGTAGAAGTGCCACCCACAAGTGTGGAGCCATTAACAGCAGAGAGTGAAGCAGAGGTGGAGAGGGCAGTGGAGGAGGCTATGCAGGAGTTGGCAGCAGCCTTACAGTGGGAGCCAGAGGTGCAGGAAGTCCAAGAAGAGGAGGTGGAAAAGATGGAGCCACTGGGTGCCAAGACCAAGGTGGACGCTTTGGAGAGCCCTAAGAAGAGAAGGGCTAAGAAATTAAAAGTGGAGACAGCTGGAATTGAAAGTAACCCCTTTGAGGTCCTGGGGGATGTTGGAGTGGAGGTAGAATCACCAGCACTAAGTCCGGGGACTCCAGAAAATTTTCAGCCTGCCACATTGTCGCCTAGTCAAGATTTTTTGGGTGATGAAAGCGTTATGGCCCTGAGGAATGTATGTCAGTTTTCTGGCTTAAGTGATAGGTCTGGGAGTGAATGATGCACATCTTCATGTGAATGAGCATCAAGCTGGTGTCCCTTAATGTGAGGGGTTTTGGGTCTCCTGCTAGACAGTGTGCCGTTTTTGAGGACTTGAAGGTCAATGGAGGAGACATCACCTGTCTACAGGAGTGTTTTTTTAATTGACCGCCCAAGCCTCTGGAGTGGGTGGTGGATTACATATGGTTGGCAGTTGGGGAAAATAGGAATGCTGGGTTAGGCATTATCATTACAAATAGAAATATTTGCATTATGTGTCATGTTGTGTTAGTGCCAGGAACATTAATTATGGCAGATTTAGTTTTGTTTAACCAGAAGTTTAGGCTTTTTAATTTATATGCTCCTGTGAATAGCCAGAAATGTCTTGCGTTTGTTGAAGTTTTGAAGTTAGATGCAGTGGGAAGGAGACCTAGCGTGATCATGGGTGATTTTAACACGATCCGATTTGTGAAAGATCAGATAGGAGTAGCAGAGACTAAGTTAGATGTAGGTAGCACTATGCTGAATGGGGTAATTCAGGACTTGCATCTCAATGATGCTCATACTGTTCTGAGTATGGTGGATCCATATTTTACTTTTTTTCGTAGTGTGGGCGCACCAAATCCAGAATTGATTTATGTTTGTTTTCTGATGCGTTCAAATGTGCTAATGTTAAACACAGGCTGGTAATTTTTTCAGACCATGTGGCAGTGTATGTTGATTTGAGTATTGGAGATAGTATTAAGTTTGGTTTAGGGGTATGGAGGTTAAATAGTTTATTGTTGCAGGACGAGCATGTCAAAGCCCATTTTAGTAATGTATATAGTAGATGGGTAAATAGGAAAAACAATTTTAGTAATATTTTGGGGTGGTGGGATTGGGTCAAAAGGAAAATTAAATTCTTTTTTCAAAAAAAGAGTAGGGATAAAAGTAGTAGTGAGAAAAGGAGATATTCTCGGTTACAAGTCAGGTTGGCTACATTATATTCATTTAGAAATATGGGCTATGACATGGCCGATGAAATAGACCATGTTAGGAAGAGGATTAAAGAGGTATTAACTGAAAGAGGAAAACAAATTATTTTTCAAGCAAGAATTAAACACCTGGAGCAGGATGAAAAATGTTCTAGATTTTTTTTTCAAGAAGGTTTGTAAGGAAAAAGGAGTGTTTGAGGGTGTGTATGATGAAGAAGGTAGGGAATGTAAGGGAGAGAATGTGCTGGAATGCGTGACTAAATTTTATGAACGATTGTATGAGGGAGTGTGTGTTGATGAGTCAGAATGATTGATATGGTAGTGGATAATTTAGATGAGAATGATAAGGTTTTTTTGCAGAAAGCAAAGTAGGTGTGGGAAGCTGTGACAAGCATGGGTGCTAATAAAACCCCGGGAGGGGATATCTTACCAAGTGAGTTTTTTCAATTGTTTTGGGAAATTATTAAGCGGGATGTGGTTGAGGTATTTAGTTACATGATGAGGAAAGGTATTATATCCGAATCTATGAGAGAGGGGGTAGTGGTATTAATTTATAAGAGGGGGGGACAAGATATACATTCGAAATTGGAGGCCTATCTCCTTACTAAATTCAGACTACAAGGTGTTTGCAAAAATGGTGGCGTGGACATTATCTAAGGTCATTAGTAGGATGGTTAGTGAGACGCAGGCCTGTGCAGTGCCGGGTCGAATGATCTCAGAGAATTTAATTTTAGTTAGGGATATAATAAATTTTTGTAAAGATAGGAATAGTTTGATTATCCTGACATCATTTGACCTTGAGAAGGCATACGCTAAATCAAATCATGGTTTTTTGTGGGAGGTTTTGAAGCGGATGGGTATACCACAGCTGCTCATTAATGTAATAAAAGGGTTGTATTGGAGGATCAGTAGTTGGGTTCTGGTTAATGGGAGTTTGGGGCAGGCTTTTTTGGTTAAATCTGGGGTGAGACAGGGGTGCCCCCTGTCCCCTATTCTCTTTATTTGTTTTATTGATCCACTGATACAGAGGGATAAGGTGGTGAGGGGCTTTTTGGTGCCTGGGAGTTGGGGGAAAATTGTGAAATGTGTAGGTTATATGGATGACGTGGTGGCAGTGTGTCAGTCAGTGGGGGGCGTAAGAAGGGTGAAGTTACTTTTGTCTATTTTTTTTGTGTGTGCGGGAATGAGTGTGAATTGGAATAAGTGTAGTTTGGGTGTGTATGGAAGACAAGTGGAATGTGTGGATGATCAAATTGGGAAGGTTGAGGATGGAATGAGGGTTTTGGGTATTGTGTTTGACTATGGAACGAAAGGGGGAAGTCTCCTGGAATGAAGTGGGAGAAAAGATAGCCAAGAAGTTCAGGTTTTGTTGTCTAAGAAAATTGTCGATTTATGGGAAAGTTTTAGTAGTCAAGGCAGTAATCTTACCTTTAATTTTGTATGCAAGTAATATCTTCCCTCCTGGGCAGATAAGATTGAGGAAAATTAGTAGGTTATTGTTTACCTTTTTATGTTAGTCGAAAATGGAAAGAGTCAAGAGAGAATATGTATGTAGACGTGAATGTAATGGTGGGTTGAGTTTTCTGAATGTGAGAGTGTTTTTTTAATGCATTATTGGCTTTGTGTGGTGAAAGCTTTGAGGAATGGTGGAGTGTGTGCTAGGATGATAGCTTTTTCAGGTGGGTGGTTGTTTAGGAGATGGGGGTGGTTGGGAAGGGATTCAAGGATACCGGTGGTTTACGTCGTGGGACGCGACTACTGTGTATTGGAAAAGTTTAGGGTAGAGTTTAAGTGTGGCAGATTTAGGAGAAGGGGAGAGGGATAAAGTGAAGGTGAGAAAGTGGTTGATAGAGAAGGAGTATGTGTGTAACCTTAGGGGAGTTAATGCGTCAGTGGCTGGGGAAAGATGGAAGAAAATGAGTATATATGGGGTGACAAATGTGCAGAGACAGATAGTATTGATGAGTTTACATGAATGTCTAGCTACACTATTTATGAAAAGAAGGGATTCGTGTGTGTCTGATATTTGTCAGAGAAAGAATTTTGGGGGTGTAGAAGACAGTGGGTATGTGTTCTAGGGGTGTGGTGTAGCGAAAGATGTAAACAATAAGAGTAAAGATCTGGTGAAAGAAACAACAGGAGTGAAGGTGAGTGAGTGGAAAATGATGATGTATGGCTTGGGGAAACTGGAAAAAGATAAACAGAGTATTGTGGTTAGTGTTATGTGCATTAAAGGAAGTGTTGTGGGATGTACGCAACTGGTATGTATATAAAAATGTTACGTTAGACAGTAGACAATGTATAGGATTATGGCTAAGCAAGCTATACTTTTTTTTCGTGTTGGATAAAAAGAATGGTGTAGATGCCGAAGGCATCTGGAAGTTTAAAAAATGGAGAATGTTGATTAAAAATTAAGTCTCTACCACAATGATGCAAGACCTTATTGGAGACAGTGAATGAGCATCAAGCTGAATAGTCTCTCGAGAGTTTTCTAAAGTGGAATAAAAAAAAAAAGAGTACATTTGGGTGTCCTTATCAAGTTTGTAACACATGTATTTTCTCTTTGTATTTTGTTTGTTATGTCTTTGATGTGTTTTCAAGCAAGTTTTTTTTTTTACTTTGGTTTATTGTATTTTTTTGGGTGGGTGATATTTTCCCCTGAAATATGTTTGTTGTAAATGTGTGTCATTTGTAGGTTGTTCACTTTGATTTAATTGTCTGTGCTGCATTATTCTGCAAAAACGCTCTCAAGATGTTGTGACTAATGTTTAAATCCTTAATAGATATCCATTTGTGGGTGCAGTCCTTTTAACTCATGTTAACCATATTCTGTTAGTGTCTCAAATTAACATACATGTGTTTTTTTGCTTTCCTTGCTCTTTTCAAAAGTCCTGTTTTGTTGACCAATAAAATTTGTAGCAAATTTTTATATTTTGTGTTTTTTTGTTACTTTGCATGCAACATATTTTCTAGCTGCAGCTTAACTAGGCTGATTGGCATGGCAAATCCCAAAAATGTGTGATTTGTCTAAGTTACTTTCCTGGTGCCTTCATGGTAGCATATGCACGGATTCTGTGTATGCTGCCATAGATAGGCACCAGAAAAGAAATTACAGAGAGGTAACTATTCAATTTGCCATTTTAGTGCAGTGGTTCTCAGCCTCAGTTTTCAATTACCCCCGACAGGACATGTTTTGGGAATTTTATCTTGGCTAAAATAGCTGTCCAAAATACCAAGCCATTGACTGATTTAAACACCTGTGCAAGATGAAAGAAAACCTGCAAACATGGCCTGTTGGGGGTACTTGAGGACAGGGTTGAGAAGCATTGATTTAGAGCACTGAGCTAAAATCTAGCTCAAGGCAATCCTATTCTAATTTTGGGCATTTGAGGGAAACCAAGTGAGTGTTAGAACTTCTGCTTGTCTTTTTTAGTTTGGGCTTTGTGTCCTTTTTCTTAAAATTGGCTTCACTTCCTGTCACATAGCCAAACGGGAAGTGAGGGTAAAACCCTACCAATGCTTTTCCTTGGGGACACACAGGTCAATCTAACTAGTGTCCCCATTTGGCAAATTGCACCCTAGCACTTTGTTGTGTACACCCCAAATTCTTAGATATTTTTGGGTTTATTAAAGGCAAATCCACTCTGCAATACAAGTGTAGTCGCTGAAAATCTGAAGGGAAGCACTAGTGATTTTAACATCCAATCATGTAGAACAAAGATGGTGTTTTTTATTTTTCTTGCATGTCCCCCCTCGGATCTACACCAACTGCACTTGTAGTGCAAAGTGGATTTGCCTTTAGTAAATAAACCCCAAAGTCCAAGATATCTAATCATTTGGGGTGTACAGAGCAAAATGCTAGAGTGCAATTTACCTAATGGGGAAACTATTTATATTGACTTGTGTGTCCCCAAGGAAAGACATTGGTAGGGTTTTACCCTCACTTTCTGTTTGGCTATGTGACAGGAAGTGAATACATTTGAAGTAAAAATTATTCACCCTATCAGGGGTGCAGACATTCCCAAAAACTGACAAGACTTCTAATGCATCTGCACTCTATCCCCAAGCAAAAATAAGAGGATTTTATTTAGCTTAACTTTGAAAAGACACATTCCTAAGTACAACTGTTATGCATGTCAATGGCCCATTTAGACCTTGTTTAATAGAAAACATCAGTTGCCTTTCACTAGAAACATTTGTTAGTCCAGTCCTGGAAATCTGCATTTGCTTTACTATTAATTTCCATAAAAATTGGGTGTCTGCAGCTAGATGCGCCAAATGCATCTAGATGCGCGACTGCAGTGTATGTGAGATGCGCAAGAGCTGTGTGCGCACAGGTATGCGCATATGTGGTTCTTGGAAAGCGGTCGCCAGAATGACATCACGCCCCTACAGGAAGTTGCTTGTACTGCTAATAAGTTCTCTGAGGAAGAGATGAGATGATCCTTATTTGCACATTAGGAAAAAAAAATATTTTGCCTAACACACATTCACATATATTAGGGCCAATTTAGACAGGATCCGATTTACAGCATGTTTTTAGGGTGGGAGGAAACTGGAGTACCAGGAGGAAACCCACACAGGCACAGAGAGGACATGCAAACTGCAGAAAGATGGTATCACAGGCCGGATTCAAACCAGCGACCCTTTTTGCTGCTAGGTGAAAGTGCTAACCACTACACCACTGTGCTGCACAAATATCTAACTATAGATGTAGGTTCTTGTGTCCACTTGTGAAAATACCAGTGGGTCATGGCACATCTACATTCCAAATGTGGCACTTAAGATGGTCATGCACTATGCAATCTCATTGTCCAATCTCTGTACAACTTGATATTTCTGCAAAATAGATAATAGGAATACGCACTTGAACAATTAATTAAAATTTTTGGCAATCAAACAGGCTCTTGTCTAATCTAATGTTTCTAATTTTTCTATTTTTTTAAGATTGCAGTGTATGGTCACCTTTAAAGATCAAGATCAGAAAATATTAATTTTTAGGATTTTGAAACACTTTTCTGTTCTTTGTAATGTATTGAAATATTTGTGTAAAAATAGAAAAAAAAAACATTTCAAAGATATATTATCTATATATATATATATATAGATAATATAGATAATATATTATTATCTAATGGGAATGAGATTAGCATCAGAAGGATTAATTAAGTGAGAACACCTACTAATTGCCTAACAAAACACACCCAATGAGGTGGGCGTGCGCTATTATCAATGAGAAAACAGCAGTGACCCTGGCACCAGTTGCCATTTACATATTTATTGTTGTGTTGAGCGTCTGCATGCGCCGGTTCGCACGCTCAATCAATGATTTATCCGGCGCAACAATTAAGGTATGAACCGGCGCAACGTACTGTTCTTAGTAAATCAGCCTCCAAGGGTTTCCAATCTCTTATAAACCTACTGAAAACTGACTTTAGAATTTTGGCTGTGATCTTTAAAAATATTTGAGAATAAATGATTAACCCCTTCAGATCCGCGCTATAGCCGAATGAGGGCTACAGTGTGGATCTACTTTGCTGGGAGGCCGTCAATAAACGTACTCCCCTTTGCACGCTCCCCACGCCCCCTGCAGAGCGCGCTGTGATCACTGAGTCAATAAGACTCGGGTGATCACAGATTGGAGTAAGGGGCCGGTCCCTGCCCCTTACCACGTGATCAGCTGTCAGCCAATGACAGCTGATCACGTGATATAAACAGAAGATGACAGCGTGAGGAGAAAAAAAAGCTGATCACCGGCTTCTTTGCAAGCGACATTGGTCCCAAAGAGAAAGAGGCAAAGCCGCCTCATCTGTGTCCACCAGTACCTCCTGCCAGTGCCACCTGCCAGTGCCCACAGTGCCACAAATCAGTGCCCACCAGCGCATAAGTGCCAGCAATAAGTGGCACCTATCAATGCCCACGAGTGCCACTTATCAATGCCCACCTGTGGTGCCAATCAGTCCCTCATCAGTGCCACCTAGCAGTGCTGCCTATCAGTGTCACCTATCAGTGTCTATCAGTCCCCATCACTGCCACCCATCAGTCTCCATCACTGCCACCCATCAGTGCCCATCACTGCCAGCTATCAGTGCCACCTATCAATGACCTTCAGTGCCACCTATCAATGCCCTTCAGCGCCGCCCATCAGTGCCACCCATCAGTGCCACCTCTTAGTGCCCACCAGTGCCACCTCATTAGTGCCTACAAGTGCCGCCTATTAGTGCCCATCAATGCAGCCTATCATGCCCATTAGTGCAGCCTATCAGTGCCCATCAGTGCAGCCTCATCAGCGTACATCAATGAAGGAGAAAAATTACCTGTTTGCAAAATTTATTAACAAAATATAAAACGGTTTTGTATTTTCTTGTTAAATGTTGGTCTTTTTAAATTTTTTTAACAAAGGATAAAAAACCCAGAGGTGATCAAATACCACAAAAAGAAAGTTCTATTTGTGGGAAAAAATTATAATAATTTAATATGGGTACAGTGTTGTATGACCGCGCAATTGTCGTTTAAAGCGGGGGTTCACCCACACCGCCAAAAAAAAAAAAATTAAAAGCCAGCAGCTACAAATACTGCAGCTGCTGACTTTTAATACATGGCCACTTACCTGTCTCAGGGTCCAGCGATGTCGGCAGGGGAAGCCGAGAACCCGCTCGGTTCTCGGCAGCTGCCGCCGCCATCCTAGGTGAGGGAATCAGGAAGTGAAGCGTTGCAGCTTCACTTCCCGGTTCCCTACTGCGCATGCGCGAGTCGCGCTGCGCATCCCAAGTGGTCCCCGCTCTCTCCTGGGAGCTGTGTCTTCCCAGCAGACAGCGCGTGGGGACGGGAAGAGGCATAGACTCCCATTGGAGTCTATGCCGGAAGTGGGTGCAAATACCTGTCTTAGACAGGTATCTGCACCCCCCTCCCCCCTGAATGGTGCCAAATGTGACACCAGAGGGGGGGGGGTTCCAAAAAACGGAAGTTCCATTTTTGTGTGGAACTCCGCTTTAAAGAGTGACAGTGCTAAAAGCTGAAAATTGGTCTGGGCAGGAGGGGGGGTTTAGGTGCCCAGTAAGCAAGTGGTTAATTAAAGTACATGCATCAACAGAGGTCAGAGATGGCTTGTTTTAATGCTCATTTACATTGGTGCAGTGTTTTATTTTTAAGATATTTTACTACTTGTTATGAATAAGAAAATGCTTTGCTGTCCATAGTCTGGGCACAGGTGCAACATAAACACATTACCAAAAATAACAGCAAACCTCTTTGAATAAAATTGCAGGTTCATAGCTGCAATTAACTATTACTAAATAATGCTCTTTGTTTCTGCAGTATGCCAACATTTAAGACTTTAGGATATAACTATTTCATCTGGTTTCATTTATAGAAATCTCTCTGCTCTTATTAGATCCTCTTGAGTGCATATCTAATTTGTCAATCCTACAGAATGATAATCCCCTGGTATCTCTTTTATGAAATTTAGCAAAGTGTGATGATTCACTATAGGATGTTAAGCATTTTCATAATGTATTTATTGCAAAGTAAATTGCCACCTCTGATTATTTGTGCAATCATATTGACATTAGCTGCTTTCTGCTCATTTTGTAACATTCCTTTTTTTTTTTTTTTTTTTTGCTTTGCACAATATTTTCTATTGCTTATTTTTGTGGTTGTTTGAATGAAACAAAACAAAAGTTTGGTCAGTTTCCATATGCACACTAACCTGGGGATATAGATGGCACTTTCCTTTTCTACACAAATAGCTAAATACACAGTTAAAACATTTTGAACTGTTTGAACTGTTCTGTCTACCTGTATAATTCTCATAAGCCAGTTTTCCAATCCATACATAAGGCCTGATTCACACCTATGCATTTTTAGTGCTTTTTGCATTTTGCAGATTTGCACTACAGTCCATATAACATGGTTTCCTATGGAACACGTTCTGTAGTGCAAATCTGCAAAATGCAAAAAGCACTAAAAATGCATAAGTGTGAATCAGGCCTTAGGCTCGATTCACATCTATGCATGTTGCTTTTGAGCATTTTTGGAGTTTTTTTTGTGATGCTTGCCACATTTTTGAGCAGCGTTTTTGTAGCGTTTTTACAGCGTTTTTGCAGCGTTTTGCGTTTTTTTTTTTTACGTTTTTTTTTAGACTGTATACAGTCTAAAAAAAAAGAAAAAAATAAAAAACGCCAAAAACGCATCAAAAACGCTGCAAAAATGCTGCAAAAATGCTGCAAAAACGCTGCACTTGCGTTTTTGATGCTGGTCCATTGAATCCTATTACATGCAAAACGCTGCATTTTGCATGAAAAAAAGTCCCTGACCCTATCCAAAAATGCAGAGGTACAAAAAGGCATTGATGTGAACATGTTCCATAGGAACCCATGTTAAAAAATTCCCATGCATTTTTACAAAATGCAAAATGCATCAAAAAAATGCGCTAGTGTGAATGGAGCCTAATACAAGATCCAAGGATCGATATCTGATCTGATCAGATCTATACTCGCGTCCCCAGCAGTTTAGGGTTCCCAAAACGCAGTGTTAGGCTCGATTCACACCTATGCATGTTGCTTTTGAGCGTTTTTGGAGGTTTTTTTTTCATGCTTGCCACGTTTTTGAGCCGCGTTTTTGCCGCGATTTTGCCGCGATTTTGCCGCGATTTGCGTTTTGCGTTTTTTTTTTTTACATTTTTTTTTACAGTCTTCAAAAAAATTAAAAAAAAAAAAAAAAAAAAAAAAAAAAAAAAACGGCAAAAACGCATCAAAAACGCACCAAAAACGCTGCAAAAACGCTGCAAAAAAGGTGCACTTGTGTTTTTGATGCTTGTCCATTGAAAACCATTACATGCAAAACGCTGCATTTTGCATGAAAAAAAGTCCCCGACCCTTTCCAAAAACGCAAAGAAACAAAAAAGCATTGATGTGAACATGTTCCATAGGAACCCATGTTAAAAAATTCCCGTGCATTTCTGCAAAATGCAAAATGCATCAAAAAACGCGCTAGTGTGAATGGAGCCTTAGCGGGATCAGCCCAGATACCTGCTAGCCCCTGCGTTTTGCCCCTCCGCCCAGCCCAGCCCAGCTCAACCAAGTGCAGTATTGATCGATCATTGTCACTTACAAAACACTAAACACATAACTGCAGCGTTCGCAAAGTCAGGCCTGATCCCTGCGTTGGCTAACAATTTTTTTGGTAGCATTTGATACAGTTGCTGACAGCCTAGGAGCTTTTTTTCCTGTGAATCTTACTACTGTACCAGTAAATTTAGAGCCCAAAATGGCCAATCGAAGGTACACTAATGAAGAGGCCTACACGTTTCTGAGCATGACAGATAGTGAAGGGGAAGTCACTCATCTGTCAGATTCAGACTCAGAATATGATCCTGTAGACCACAGCGGCTCCATGACAGATAGCTCTGTCGACAGAGTTGTGGTCCCTGCCAAGGTCAGGCGTACCAGACCCCGGTCTTCTTCTGCTGTTGTTGAGGTGCAAGAACTGCAGGGCTCTCGTATGGAGCAGAGAAGTACTAGTGCCACTCATTGTTCTGGTGAACTGGCAAGCACCAGCAGCCTAGTACACCCTGGTCGTACATCCTGCACTGCAGTATCACGCGGTGACGTGGCAAGTCCCATAAGTTCAGTTCAAGCTGGCGAGGTGGCAAGCACAAGTAGTCACCAAGAAGACAAAGACATACCCATAGTGCCCATAGTGTTCTTCCTGCAGAATTTGCCAATCCTAATTGAGAGCCCACCACTTCTGCAGCACCCGTACTTCCCCCGATCACTGACAAACCCGGTATTCAGGTGGAAACAGTTGATTTTACGTTACTTGATTTTTATTCGCTGTTTTTCACGGAAGATCTCTATAGATCTATTGTGGACCAAAGTAATTTGTATGCTGGTAAATTCATCACCGCTAATCCCCAGTTGTCCTCCCTTGCCAGAGATTGGAAACCAATTACGGTTTCTGAATTTAAGACATTTCTGGGCCTTGTCCTCCTCATGGGCGTAACTAAAAAAAGAGTGAGTTGCGGTCACACTGACCCAATTCACCATACGCTCGTGTTCTCTGCTTCCATGGCCAGGGCACGATACGAGCAGATCTTGCAGTTCATGCACTTCAACAACAATGGACTCTGTCGTCCTCGTGGAGACCCTGGATACGATTGGCTCTACAAAATTCAGCCCCTCGTAAACCACTTCAATGAACGTTTTGCAGCCTTGTTTACTCCCGATCAAGGATGCCCCATGCTTATATATATATTTTAGGCACAGATTGCGTTAAAAAATGTTTTATTTTTTACTATTTTTTTTTTGTATTTGCTTTGCAGGCCATGTCTTACTTTTATACTGTAATGTTACTTTGTTTTATTGTTAACCATCATTTGCTTAGCAGGTACGCCATTCAGTTGCAGCACGGATTTATTTATCTTGACAGCAACAGCGTTTGCTCCCACGATACATAAAGCCGTGACTCCAGAGCTGTAGGAGGTGATTTCACCACCACAGTTAAAAACAAAATGGTGCATGTATGCCCATCATTAGAAGTGGGTGGATGAAGGGAGGTATTCTAATGGTGGGCATACCCACTGATCAATCTCTTTTTTTCATTCAGCCCACAGGCTGCATGAAAAAAAAAGATTACAATATATGCCCAACAAGGACCAGCAACGTACTGGTATGTTGCTGGACTTTGAGTGGTTATACCAGAATGATGCCTGAGGGTTTAGGTATCATCTTGGTATAATTATTTTCAGCCAGCGGTCGGCTTTCATGTAAAAGCAATCCTAGCGTCTAATTAGCCTCTAGACTGCTTTTACAAGCAGTGGGAGGGAATGTCCCCCCCCGTCTTCCATGGTTTTCTCTAGCTCTCCTGAGAATGCAGCCGGTGGTTCCGCCAGCTGACCATAGAGATGATCAGAGACCAGAATGGCTCCAATCATCTCTATGACCTAAGAAACCGGAAGCTACAAGCATTTCATGACTTCTATTTCGCCGGATATAATCAGCGCCATTGGGAAAGCATTTTATCACACCGAGCTTGGTGTGGTCATATGCTTTGAGGGCAGAGGAGAGATCTAGGGTCTAATAGACCCCAATTTTTGCAAAAAAGAGTACCTGTCACTACCTATTGCTATCACAGAGGATATTTACATTCCCTGAGATAACAATAAAAATGATTAAAAAAAAAATTGAATAATTGAAAGGAACAGTTTAAAAATAAAATAAAAAAGCAAAATAAATAATTAAAAAAAAAAAAAAAAGCACCGCTGTCCCCCTCTGCTCTCACGCAAAGGAGAACGCAAGAGCGTCAGTCTAGCGTCATATGTAAACAGCAATTGCACCATGCATGTGAGGTATCACCGCGAAGGTCAGATTGAGGGCAGTAGTTTTAGCAGTAGATCCCCTCGTATATCTAAAGTGGTAACTTGTAAAGGCTTTTAAAGGCTTTTAAAAATGTATATAGTTTGTCGCCGCTGCACGTTTGTGCACAATTTTAAAGCATGTCATGTTTGGTATCCATGTACTCGGCCTAAGATCATCTTTTTTACTTCATCAAACATTTGGGCAATATAGTCTGTTTTAGTGCATTAAAATTAAAAAAGGTGTGTTTTTTTAAAAAAAAAAATGCGTTTGAAAAATCGCTGCGCAAATACTGTGTGAAAAAAAAAAAATGCAGCACTCAACATTTTAATCTGTAGGGCCTTTGCTTTAAAAAAATATAAATAATGTTTGAGGGTTCAAAGTATTTTTCTTGCAAAAAAAAAAATGTTTTTCATGTAAACAAAGTGTCTGAAAGGGCATCACCGCAAAGGTCAGATCACCGCATACAGGACCCCAAAAACCAATCACCGCCTTCAGGCTTTCTAAGGACGTGAAATGGTGATTTCACTTCCTCACTACCTATCACAGTTACGGAGGCCATGAAATGTCAAGATAGCACAAAACCCCCCAAATTTACCCTATTTTGGAAAAAAGACACTTCAAGCTATTTGCTGGGAGACATGTTGAGTCCACGGAATATTTTATATTTTGCCACAAGTTTCTGGAAAACTTTTTCTTTTGTATTTTTTTTTTTTTTTTTTTACAGAAAGTTGTCACTAAATGATATATTGCTCAAACATGCCATGGGCATATGTGAAATTACACCCCAAAATACATTCTGTTGCTTCTCCTGAGTACGGGGATACCACATGTGTGAGACTTTTTGGGAGCCTAGCCGCGTACAGGACCCGGAGATCCAAGCACCGCCTTCAGGCTTTCTAAGGGTGTAATTTTTTTATTTCATACCTCACTGGCTATCACAGTTTCAGAGGCCATGGAATGCCCAAATGGCACAAGTAGACACCCCAAGATTTTTGCTGAGAGGTATGGTGCGTATTTTGCAGATCTCGCTTTTTGTCACAAAGTTTTGAAAATTGAAAAAAGAAAAAAAATACATTTTTCCTAACTTTTTTCATTTTCAAAAACAAATGAGAGCTGCGAAATACCCACCATGCCTCTAAGCAAATAGCTTGGGGTGTCTACTTTCCAAAATAAGGTCATTTAGGGGGGGGGGTTGTGCTATCTTGGCATTTTATGGCCTTCAAAACTATGATAGGTAGTGAGGAGTGAAATCAAAAATTTACGCCCTTAGAAATCTTGAAGGCGGTGATTGGTTTTCGGGGCCCTGTACGTGGCTAGGCTCCCAAAAAGTCCCACATATGTGGTATCCCCGTACTCGGGAGAAGCATGCAGAATGTATTTTGGGGTGTAATTCCACATATGCCCATGGTATGTTTGAGCAATATATCATTTAGTGACAACTTTGTGCAAAAAAAATAAAAAAGTTTGTCATTTTCCCGCAACTTGTGGCAAAATATAAATATTCCATGGACTCAGCATGCCTCTCAGCAAATAGCTTGGGGTGTTTACTTTCCAAAATTGGGTCATTTGGGGGGGGGTTGTGCTATCTTGGCATTTTATGGCCTTCGAAACTGTGATAGGTAGTGAGGAGTGAAATAAAAAATTTACACCCTTAGAAATCCTGAAGGCGGTGCTTGGTTTTCAGGGCCCCGTACGTGGCTAGGCTCCCAAAAAGTCCCACATATGTGGTATCCCCGTACTCAGGAGAAGCAGCAGAATGTATTTTGGGGTGTAATTCCACATATTCCCATGGTATGTTTGAGCGATATATCATTTAGTGACAACTTTGTGCAAAAAAAATAAAAAAGTTTTTATTTTCCCGCAACTTGTGGCAAATTATAAAATATTCCATGGACTCAACATGCCACTCAGCAAATAGCTTGGGGTGTTTACTTTCCAAAATGGGGTCATTTGGGGGGTTTTGTGCTATCTTGGCATTTTATGGCCTTCGAAACTGTGATAGGTAGTGAGGAGTGAAATCAAAAATTTACACCCTTAGAAATCCTGAAGGCGGTGCTTGGTTTTCGGGGTCCTGTACGTGACTAGGCTCAAAAAGTCTCACATATATGGTATCCCGGTACTCAGGAGAAGCAGCAGAATGTATTTTGGGGTGTAATTCCACATATAATCATGGCATGTGCGAGCACTATATCATTTATCCAGAAATGCAAGCTAAGCAGAGAGGGGTCCCACCGCTCAGGTAGGCGCAGACCAGGGGAGATGAAAGCCAGTATAGTATTTTACTTCAAGAGGGAAGAGTTCCAGGTGCTGGCTGATGCAAGATGAGGCAGACAAATCGAGGAAAGCTGGAAGCCGCACACCGGTATAATGATGAATGCTTTATTTAAAAAGCTGAATCATGAAGAAACACGAAACATAACAGCAGAAGCGTACAAAAGCAGCTGACGCGTTTCACACAACCAAGTAGTGTGAAACGCATCAGCTGCTTTTGTACGCTTCTGTTGTTATGTTTCGTGTTTCTTTATGATTCAGCTTTTTACATAATGCCTTCATCATTATACCGGTGTGCGGCTTCCAGCTTTCCTCGATTTGTCTGCACTACATCATTTAGTGACAACTTTTTGTAAAAAATTTTTTTTGTCATTTTTCAATCACTTGGGGTAAAAAAATTAAATATTCAGTGGGCTCAACATGCCTCTCAGCAATTTCCTTGGGGTGTATACTTTCCAAAAGGGGGTCATTTGGGGGTGGTTTGTACTGCCCTGCCATTTTGGCACCTCAAGAAATGAAATAGGCAGTCATAAACTAAAAGCTGCGTAAATTCCATAAAATGTACCCTAGTTTGTAGACGCTATAACTTTTGCGCAAACCAATAAATATATGCTTATTGACACTTTTTTACCAAAGACATGTGGCTGAACAAATTTTGGCCTAAATGTATGACTAAACTTTAGTTTATTGGATTTTTCTTATAACAAACAGTAGAAAATATAATTTTTTTTTGCGTTTATATCGCAAAAAATAAAAATCGCAGAGGCAATCAAATACCATAAAAAGAAAGCTCTATTTCTGGGAAAAAAGGATGCAATTTTTGTTTGGATACACAATTGCATGACCACGCAATTACTAGTTAAAGCAGTGCAGTGCCAAATTGTAAAAAGTCCTCTGGTCTTTAGGCAGCCAAATGGTCCGGGGCGGAAGTGGTTAAAACATTTGTCAGTTTCTATTGCTGTCTGTGTCCCCATTGCAACCTCTGATATAGTGGTGGCTGGTGCTCCATTTTTTGGGGGGACAGCAAACAAACTGCCACCCCCTGGTCACTTACCCCATCCAGTTTGTGGGTGTCTTCCCCGGCTTCTTCTCCCACCCAATTCAGTCGCTTGTCCTCCCAGCCAATCCAGTCTTAAGACCCATTTTCTGATTGGCCAGGAGAAGCAGGAAGACAATAGCGAATGTTGATTCGCTACTGTCACACAAGTGAGTGGGCCCCCCAACTTTTTTTAAGTCAGAGAGATAGCAAAAACATTAGGTGTGGCCAAATCAACTGTTTGGAACATCCTTAAAAAGAAAGAACACACCGGTGAGCTCAGCAACACCAAAAGACTCGGAAGACCACAGAAAACAACTGTGGTGGATGACCAAAGAATTCTTTCCCTGGTGAAGAAAACACCCTTCACAACAGTTGGCCAGATCAAGAACACTCTCCAGGAGGTAGGTGTGTGTGTGTCAAAGTCAACAATCAAGAGAAGACTTCACCAGAGTGAATTGGTGAGCCTCAAAAACAGAAAGGCCAGATTAGAGTTTGCCAAACAACATCTAAAAAAGCCTTCACAGTTCTGGAACAACATCCTAAGGACAGATGAGACCAAGATCAACTTGTACCAGAATGATGGGAAGAGAAGAGTATGGAGAAGGAAAGGAACTGCTCATGATCCAAAGCATACCACCTCATCAGTGAAGCATGGTGGTGGTAGTGTCATGGCGTGGGCATGTATGGCTGCCAATGGAACTGGTTCTCTTGTATTTAATGATGATGTGACTGCTGACAAAAGCAGCAGGATGAATTCTGAAGTGTTTCGGGTAATATTATCTGCTCATATTCAGCAAAATGCTTCAGAACTCATTGGACAGTGCTTCACAGTGCAGATGGAAAATGACCCGAAGCAAACTGCGAAAGCAACCAAAGAGTTTTTTAAGGGAAAGCAGTGGAATGTTATGCAATGGCCAAGTCAATCACCTGATCTCAATCCGATTGAGCATGCATTTCACTTGCTGAAGACAAAACAAGCAGGAACTGAAGACAGTTGCAGTAGAGGCCTGGCAGAGCATCACCAGGGATGAAACCCAGTGTCTGGTGATGTCTATGCGTTCCAGACGTCAGGCTGTAATTGACTGCAAAGGATTTGCAACCAAGTATTAAAGTGAAAGTTTGATGGATGATTGTTAATCTGTCCCATTACTTTTGGTCCCTTAAAAAGTGGGAGGCACATACACAAACTGTTATAATTCCTACACCGTTCACCTGATTTGGATGTAAATACCCTCAAATTAAAGCTGAAAGTCTGCAGTTAAAGCACATCTTCGTTTAATTTCAAATCCATTGTGGTGGAGTATAGGGCCAAAAAGATTAGAATTAAATATGCTTAGCTTTAAAAAAATAAGTAAATAAGTAATAATAGAAATGTAAAGTCTGCCACTGCTGGTCTTCCTCTAAACATGTACATTGCATAAATATCCTTGGCATAAAGCAGAAGTATACTCACCTAGAACCCAGCAATGTACCGTCCCTGGAACTCACTGCCAGCCACTGACATCTTCGGGTGGCTGGCCGGCTTCCAGGTCTCAATCATTGGCCACTGTCATTGGCCAGGCCGAGATGACATCACTCCCACGCATGCATGGGAGTTCCGTCAGATTCGACAATGCCAAAATTGTGCAGTGAGCGGCGCTTGTACAGTGGTGGACAGGCAGCTCAAAGGCTGCTCAAAGTTTGACATAAAAAAAAGTATTAAACCAGTTAAAGTTTGCTGCAATCATCTAATTTTTAACTTTTTACAATAATTGTGTGATTACTGTCTGAGTAAGTTTGGGGTAGTACAATGACCATGTCTCTGCATCCAAATAGCAGAGTCTCATAAGAATTTGTATAGAATTTATGAAGCATAGAACTGATTTGGATGTGATTTTATTTTTGCAAGTAAAGTTTCGCCTTAACATAATCCTGCTTCTTTAAACCTGAGAAGCTAAAATTGCTGTATTAGGGTGTAAAATTTGCTCTTAAGAAGAGTATTACTATAGTAGGGCTGACACTGCACTTATAAGTTTATTCATCTTGGTTTATATAAAGCCTTGCCATGAATCCTTTTTAATACATTTCTTAATATCGTTAAGAATTTAGCCACTAAGTAGCTGGGATAAAAAAAATTTGAGGATTTTTTTTCATATAACAAAGGGGATTATATCTATATTAAATAATAGTAACTAGCTGGCGAGTTAGTCAATATATGAGAGGCGGTGCATAACCACCCTCCTGCTGGATTGTAAACAAATGGTAGAGTAGTGGACATATATTTCTTCTGTACCATTTATTGGATCATGCACATGGCTATCATGGGGCTGTGCAGAATGCAAAGCCTGTTTAATCACATTCTCTGGATCCGCAGCTGCTGCTTATAGCCATCCTTTGAAATGGATTAGATGAGGGATATGTGCCAGGGGTCATGTAAACATGCACACAGATGTATGCTCCAAATGCACACCAACTGCATTTAGAGCATACATCAGTGCGAGCATACATTGGCCCATGTCCTCCCCTTCTGGAAAACTCACCCATGTCCAGAATAAATCCAGTGTTGGGCAAAGATGCTCCATGGTCACATGTAGTGAAAGTTTGCCAAAAGAGCATTGGATTCTGAAAGAGGGGGAGTTTCTCCTGCCTGCATACAATAGGGCTGCAAGGGAGTACCCAGCATCAACATTGAACATGCATAGTTAACATCTGGAATATTTGTGAAAACAATGTATTTATCTCTTTTGGTCAGCCCTGTAACTGTCTCTTCATGCATGTAGGGCAGCAGCGTTTTTTCATAGTTCAAAATCTCAATAGAAACTTGTAATCTGCCACCAGTTTTTTGCCTATAAGAAAAGAGATAAGCAATGAAGCAAACAAGTTAGACATCTAAGATGTACATTAGAAAAGATGAAGTGACATTTACTTAAGACAAATTCAAGACATTTGTAGTCATGCTTTCTAATGTCAGTACACACAATCAGACTAACCTTTCATTCCTGATCAAGACCATTTTCTTCTTGATGTTGCCCTTGATATCTTGGTACCTCTTTTTCACATTTTCTTCACTACGGGGTGCTACTCCCACTGCATTTACAATTTGTTTCTATTGCTTTATTTTCCAAGTTTGGTCATTCTTAAGTATGTGGGGACCCAGCAACTTGTCATACACAGAAGCCAAATTCTCGATCAGCGCCACGTGAACTTCAGATTTCATTGACGACCATCTGGACATTTCCTCCTGTTAGGGGTAGTGGCAATTTGCTTGACACTGCAGTCACTGGAACTTTCATGATGGCTGTTTTTCTTGGATCTTGAGAAAGCGGTCTTTGGGCAAGCATCACTGCTGTCAGTTGAGGGTTCCTCCACACAGGGCATGTAAGTTTGGTCTGCATCCTTATCATCAACTTCTGCACTGCTATCTATGCAGTTGACTTAATTTAGAGTTCAATGGCATTTTCTTTGCTCTTAAAGTGGATGTAAACCCCATTCATTAAATTTGACCTGGGCAGATCTTTTTGTAGTGTTTACTTATCTCTCTCCAAAGCTCTGTCGCATGTCTTTCTGTTGCTTGGTTCTTCTGTTATCAGCATAATAACTTCTGTCAAGCTCTCCGACAACCGAGATAAAACCAGCCTGAAATTTGTGTCGAGGATGGTGCATAGAAATAGATTAGCAGACAGTGCTCTGGATGATGGTCTGAGGCGGCCCGTAATGCTGCACAGTGCTCTGGATAGTGGTCTGAGGAGGCCTGTAATGCTCTGGACAGTGGTCTGAGGAAACCTGTAATGCTGCACAGTGCTATGGACGGTGGTCTGAGAAGCCTGTATTACTGCACAATGCTCTAGAGGGTGTTCTGAGGACTGTAATGCACAGTGCTCTGGATGGTGATCTGAGGAGGCCTGTAATTAAGGATGAGCTGAACACCCCCCGGTTCGGTTCCCACCAGAACTTGCGAACAGACCAAAACTTTGTACGAACGTTAGAACCCCATTGAAGTCTATGGGACTCGAACGTTCAAAATCAAAAGTGCTCATTTTAAAGGCTAATTTGCATGGTATTGTCCTAAAAAGGATTTGGGGACCCGGGTCCTGCCCCAGAGGACATGGATCAATGAAAAAAAAGTTTTAAAAACGGCCGTTTTTCGGAAGCAGTGATTTTCATTATGCTTAAAGTCAAACAATAAAGTGTAATATTCCTTTAAATTACGTACCTGGGGGGTGTCTATAGTATGCCTGTAAAGGGGCGCATGTTTCCGGTGTTTAGAACAGTCTGACAGCAAAATTACATTTCAAAGGTAAAAAGTCATTTAAAACTACTCGCGGCTATTAATGAATTGCCGGTCCGACAATACACATAAAAGTTCATTGGAATTTCCCCACAGGGGAACCCCAAACCAAAATTTAAAAAAAAAATGACGTGGGGGTCCCCCTAAATTCAATACCAGGCCCCCTCAGGTCTGGTATGGATATTAAGGGGAACCCCGCGCCAAAATTTATTTAAAAATTGGCGTGGGGTCCCCCCAAAAATCCATACCAGACCCTTATTCGAGCACGCAACCTGGCAGGCCGCAGGAAAAGAGGGGGGACAAGAGCGCCCCCCCTGAAACGTACCAGGCCACATGCCCTCAACATTGGGAGGGTGCTTTGGGGTCCCCCCTAAAGCACCTTGTCCCCATGTTGATGAGGACAAGGGCCTTATCCCCACAACCCTTGGCCGTTGGTTGTGGGGGTCTGCGGGCGAGGGGGCTTATCGGAATCTGGAAGCCCCCTTTAACAAGTGGACCCCAGATGCCAGCCCTCCCCCCTGTGTGAAATGGTAAGGGGGTACAAAAGTATCCCTACCATTTCACACAAAAAACTGTCAAAAATGTTAAAAATGACAAGAGACAGTTTTTGACAATTCCTTTATTTAAATGCTTCTTCTTTCCATCTTCTTTCTTCTAACTTCTTTCTTCCTTCATCCTTCGGTTTCTTCCTCCATCTTCTTCTTCTTCTGGTTCTTCTGGTTCTTCTGGTTCTTCCTCCGGTGTTCTCGTCCAGCATCTTGCTCCACGGTGTTTCCTTCTCTTTATCTTTTCTTCATCTTCCTCTCGGGCCGCTCCGAATCCACGATTGGATGGGAGGCTCCAGCTGTGTGACGCTTCTCCTCTTCTGACGGTTCTTAAATAACGGAGGGTGGGGCCACCCGGTGACCCCGCTCCCTTCTGATGCACGGGGACTTGATGGGGACTTCCCTGTGGCATTCCCCGTGATGTCAGAGGGGGGCGGGTTCACCCACCCTCCGTTATTTAAGAACCATCAGAAGAGGAGAAGCGTCACACAGCGGGAGCCTCCCATCCAATCGTGGATGCGGAGCGGCCCGAGAAAAGAAGATGAAGAGAAGAAGGCGCCGCTGAGGAAGATGCCAGACGAGAACACTGGAGGAAGAACCAGAAGAACCAGAAGAACCAGAAGAAGAAGAAGATGGAGGAAGAAACTGAAGGAAGATAGAAGATAGAAGAAAGAAGATAGAAGAAAGAAGAAGCATTTAAATAAAGGAATTGTCAAACTGTCTCTTGTAATTTTTAACATTTTTGACACTTTTTTTGTGAAATGGTAGGGGTACTTTTGTACCCCCTTACCGTTTCACACAGGGGGGAGGGCCCTTTGTTAGAGGGAACTTCCAGATTCCGGTAAGCCCCCCGCCTGCAGACCCCCACAACCACCGGCCAAGGGTTGTGGGGATGAGGCCCTTGTCCTCATCAACATGGGGACAAGGTGCTTTAGGGGGAACCCCAAAGCACCCTCCCAATGTTGAGGGCACGTGGCCTGGTACGGTTCAGGAGGGGGGCCGCTCTCTCATCCCCCCCTTTTCCTGTGGCCTGCCAGGTTGCGTGCTCGGATAAGGGTCTGGTATTGATTTTTGGGGGTACCCCACGCCATTTTTTTAAATTTTGGCACGGGGTTCCCCTTAAAATCCATACCAGACCTGAAGGGCCTGGTATGGAATTTAGGGGGACCCCCCACGTCATTTTTTTTAAATTTTGGTTCGGGGTTCCCCCGTGGGGAATTCCCATGCCATTTTTATCAATGAACTGTTATGTGTATTGTCGGACCGGCAATTCATTAATAGTCACGATAAAAACGACATGGGAATTCCCCACAGGGGAACCCCGAACCAAAATTTAAAAAAAAAATGACGTGGGGGGTCCACCTAAATTCCATACCAGGCCCTTCAGGTCTGGTATGGATATTAAGGGGAACCCCGGCCAAAATAAAAAAAAAACGGTGTGGGGTCCCCCTCAAAATCTATACCAGACCCTTATCCAAGCACGCAACCTGGCAGGCTGCAGGAAAAGAGCCCCCCCTCCTGAACCGTACCAGGCCACATGCCCTCAACATTGGGAGGGTGCTTTGGGGTAGCCCCCAAAACACCTTGTCCTCATGTTGATGGGGACAAGGGCCTCATCCCCACAACCCTTGGCCGGTGGTTGTGTGGGTCTGCGGGCGGGGGGGCTTATCGGAATTTGAAAGCCCCCTTTAACAAGGGGAGCCCCAGATCCCGGCCCTCCCCCCTGTGTGAAATGGTAAGGGGGTACAAAAGTACCCCTACCATTTTCCCAAAAAAGTGTCAAAAATGTTAAAAATGACAAGAGACAGTTTTTGTGAATTCCTTTATTCCTTTCTTCCTTAAGAAGAAAGAAGATGGAAAGAAGAAGCATTTAAATAAAGGAATTGTCAAAAACTGTCTCTTGTCATTTTTAATATTTTTGTGTGAAATGGTAGGGGTACTTTTGTACCCCCTTACCATTTCACACAGGGGGGAGGGCCGGGATCTGGGGGTCCCCTTGTTAAAGGGGGCTTCCAGATTCCGATAAGCCCCCCCACCCACAGACCCCCGCAATCACCGGCCAAGGGTTGTGGGGATGAGGCCCTTGTCCTCATCAACATGGGGACAAGGTGCTTTAGGGGAGACCCCAAAGCACCCTCCCAATGTTGAGGGCATGTGGCCTGGTATGGTTCAGGAGGGAGGGGCTGCTCTCTTCTCCCCCTCTTTTCCTGCGGCCTGCCAGGTTGCGTGCTCAGATAAGGGTCTGGTATGGATTTTTGGGGGGCCCCACGCAATTTTTTTTAAATTTTGGTGCAGGGTTCCCCTTAAAATCCATACCAGACCTGAAGGGTCTGGTATGAATTTTGAGGGGGACCCCTACGTCATTTTTTTTTACATTTTGGCGCGGGGTTTCCCTTAATATTCATACCAGACCTGAAGGGCCTGGTATTGAATTTAGGGGGACCCCCACGTAATTTTTTTTTTCAATTTTGGTTCGGGGTTCCCCTGTGGGGAATTCCCATGCAGTTTTTATCAATTAACTTTTATGTGTATTGTCGGACCGGCAATTCATTAATAGCTGCGAGTAGTTTTAAATTACTTTTTTCCTTTGAAATGTCATTTTGCTGCCAGACTGTTTTAAACACCGGAAACATGTGCCCCTTTACAGGCATACTATAGACACCCCCAGGTATGAAATTTAAAGGAATATTGCACTTTTATTGTTTGACTTTAAGCATTATTAAAATCACTGCTCCTGAAAAAACATCAGTTTTTAAAACTTTTTTTGCATTGATCCATGTCCCCTGGGGCAGGACCCAGGTCCCCAAACACTTTTTATGACAATACCATGCATATAAGCCTTTAAAATTAACACTTTTGATTTCTCCCATAGACTTTTAAAGGGTGTTCCGCGGCTTTCGAATTTGCCGCGAACACTCCAAATTGTTCACTGTTCGGCGAACTGGCGAACAGCCGATGTTCGAGTCGAACATGAGTTCAACTTGAATTTGAAGCTCATCCCTACCTGTAATGCACAGTGCTTTGGATGGTGGTATAAGAGGCCTGTAATGGTGCACAGTGCCCTGGATGGTGGTATGAGAGGCCTATAATGCTGCATAGTGCTCTGGATGGTGGTCAGAGGGGAGGTTTGTAATGCACAGTGCTCTGGGATGGTTTTCTGACTCTGAGAGGCCTGTAATGGTGCACAGTGATGGATGCCAGTGGTCACTAGAGGAGGCCTATAATGCACACAGTGCTCTGGACGAATGGTGGTCTGAGAGGAACCAAAAAAAAAAAAAGACATTACAAAACCGCCTGTCCTACAAGTCCATGAAACATACCTACAATTATTTTAAATCACAAATGTAAAAAGGTATTTTATAGTACTCTGTCTCTACCCATGTTTAAACACATTTGCAATAATGATGGAATGATGTCTGGAGTCTAATGACCTCAAAGTTCAAATCTGCTTAAATTCAGCTTCACCAGAGTATCACCACCAAAGCAGGAAAGGGATACATCTACTATTATTTATTTATTTTGCAGATCACTCTCAACTATGGAACTCATTAAGTAATCAAAGCCTTGATTACTTAATGAGTATACAGTATAGTCATGTTTTTGAGACTGACCTTTTGCAAGAGCCTTATCTAGGAATATTTGCTTTAAAATTGATACTTACAATGGGCATAGATCCACTGCACTTCCTGTCAGGTTTCACTGTCTATAGTTTATAGTTTTGGACAGACTTATGTTATTGCCAGTCATTACTATCTCAGTCCTGTCGTGGGAATGTATGTTGCAGTAAACCATTAGTATTATTTGTGTGCATATACTGGTTGTGGAGAGACTTACTGTTCCTCCTGGCAGGTTTCTTTGCTCATTGCCTATAGCTCAAAATGCTTCACGGGTCTAAAGAGACTTCAATTTATTATCCTGCTGTGGGCATGTCTGCCCTGCAGATGAAGATTATCCTTGCTTGTCTACATTTACTACAAGGTTGGGCAGGCTTCTATATCTCTTTCTTGGACAGTGGATGATTTAAGCAATGCAACTTTATTGGCAGGCTCCAAAGGGGAAATTGTATTAATCTCTTTTAGTGTTCTATAAAGTATGAAATTTTTGCACAAATTAACTACTTTTTTGCATCTGGCTTCAAGAAACCCCCCAATGGGCACTGAAAATCTAAGGAGCAGAGTTCAAAGAGTTAACTTATATGAATATATGTAATGCACATAACCTAGGAGTGATCTTGCATTGTATTTACAATTGTGTTCCCAATCATAAAGTTAAAAGAAAAGTGTTTTCTTAGTGAGTGCATTTTTGCAACTTTAGTGCAGTGTTTGACTTTAATTAAAAGCTTTTTTTTTAAGATTATTGGTGTATGTTGGTGTATTAAATATGGAGATTACTAGACTAGCCACTAAAGAGTTCTCAGTAACTATATTTAATTTAAAAGTGCATTGTTTTCAATTAGTCCGTTGATTTTCTTTGTGAGAAAGAGCAGCAACTCTTGTTGTGCAGTGTTACAAAGCAGGAAGCAGGGCCTGCTTATGTACTGAACAAATATGGTTTCCCCACGTGTATGTGCAAGTCAATGAAAAAAGGTTTTGAAAACATGCAAAACGCCCTCACAAACTGTATCTCTAATATCAAAGGTGATATACATGACCTTACATAGTTACATACATAGTCTGGTTGAAAAAAGACACAAGTCCATCTAGTTCCACAAATAAAAGGGATAAAAAGAAAAACATTTTTTTTACAATCCTATATACACAAAAATATACCCACAGATGATCCAGAGGAAGGCAAAAAACAGCAAATCATGATCTAATTTGCTCCAGCAGGAAAAAAATAAAAAAAATAATATATATATATATATATATATATATATATATATATATATATATATATTTCTAAGGCTATAATAAAATACATTTTTTTACTTATGTATTGGTCTGCCTGTTAAATCCATTAGGGGTTTGCCATGCTATGTGCACCAGGTGTTTTTCCTATATTACTCATAGTGGATAGGACAGACCAATTTTTTCATACACATACCACTTCCTCTTAACCACTAGCTGACCAGCCATCGCAGGTTGGCTCAGCTGGGCAAATCGCCATAGCTATACGCCGCTCCTTGACAGCAGGCATGCGCACGCGCTGCCGGAGGAGCGTGCACGCGCCTAGTGCATGTCCCTGGAGCCGATGTGCATGTCCGGTGGGTGCTATGACCGCCGGGCACCCACGATTGCATGTGACAGAGCGAGAACCGGGAACTGTGTGTGTAAACCCCGATTCTCTCAGGGGAGAAGAGACAGATTGTGTGTTCCTACTAAGCATGAACATTGATCTCTCTCCTCCCCTAGTCAGTCCCATCCTGCCTACAGCTAGAACACACCCAGGGAACACAGTTAACCCCTTGACCGCCCCCTAGTGTCTACCCCTTCCCTGCCAATCACATTTATACAGTAATCAATGGCTATTTTTAGCTCTGATCACTGTATAAATGCCAATGGTCCCAATATAGTGTCAAAAGTGTTTGATCTGACCGCCACATTATTGCAATCCCAATAAAAATCATAGATCGCCACCATATATGCTTATTGCGATTTTTTTTTTTTTTTTTTTTTTTTTTACTAAAAATATGTAGAAGAATACATATCGGCCTAAACTGAGGAAAAAATGTATTTTTTTTTAAATGTGGGATATTTATTATAGCAAAAACTACAAAATATTGTGGTTTTTTTTTAAAATTGTCGCTTTTTTTGTTTATAGCGCAAAAAATAAAAAACACAGAGGTGATCAAATACCACCAAAAGAAAGCTCTATTTGTGGGAAAAAAGGACATCAATTTTGTTTGGGTACAACATCACACGACCACGCAATTGTCAGTTGAATTGACGCAGTGCTGAATCGCAAAAAATGGCCTGGTCAGGAAGGGGGCAAAACCTTCCGGGGCTGAAGTGGTTAATTTAACTTCCACCTTTTCACAGCTCTCACTGTGAAGAAAGCTTTCCATATTTGGAGATGAAATCTCTTTTCCTCCAGGCATAAAGAGTGCCGCCTTGTCCGTGATGACTTTAAACTCAACACCACGTTCACTATATGGACCAGTTATGTATTTATACATGTTGATCATCCCCCCCCTTAATCTTCTCTTCTCAAGAGAGAATAAATTCAGTTTCTTCAATCTTTCCTCATAGCTGAGCTCCTCCACGCCTCTTATTTTGGTTGCCCTTCTTTGCACTTTCTCCGGTTCCCCAATATCTTTTTTGTGAACACTGAACTGCATATTCCAGATGAGGTCTTACTAGTGATTTGTACAGGGGCAAAATTATGTCTCTCTTTCTGGAGTCCATACCTCTCTTAATACAAGAAATTACTTTGCATGCTTTGGAAACCACTGCTTGGCATTTCATGTCATTATTAAGCTTATGATCTAGCAAAACACCCAGATCTTTCTCCACCATTGATTCCACCTGTTTTACTCACCCTAGCATGTATGATGCATGCATATTCTTAGCCCCCAACTGCATACATTTTTTAACATTGAAGCTCATTTGCCACATAATTGCCCAATTAAACAGTGCATTGAGGTTGGCTTGTAAGTTGGAGATTGCATAGCTTGGTGTCATCTGAAATGACTGAAATGGTACGTTTAATCACAGACTCTATATCATTTATAAAGATATAATAGCAAGGGTCCCAACACTGAACCTTGGGGTAGAGCACTAACAACCCTAGACCTACATCAGTTCCTATTGACATAGGCATGCCCCCAGAGCTACATCTTTTAAGAACCCATGTTTTATCGATAGTTTGTGGGTAGCTTCTTGGTAGTATAAACAGCTACATCCATTTGCTGGGAAATACGGTAATTAATACTTGTGAAGAGGGACAGAGAAGGGCAGGGAATATGTCATTACATAGATATTGGTGTTTAACTATTTTGTTTATCTTAAAGTGATACTAAAGCTTAAAATGTTTTTTACCTTAATGCATTCCTTGCATTTAATTATTTATTAATTCATTCATTAATTAATTGCACTAGAAGACCAAGCCTTTTCTGTCACTTTTTGGCAACAAGTTTAAATCAGTAAATGTTGTGGAATGGTGACAAACTATGGTACTTAAAAATCTCCATATATGACACTTAAAACGCCTTTTCAGGTTACCTGTTTATATAAGAGGGGAAAAGGGGCAAAAACTGCCCCAAGGTCGGTATAAGCTTCAGTTGATCCTGCCCACAACATAAATACGTTGTCGATATATCTAAACCAACATAGTATATCAGAAAGAAGTTCAGTGTATGTATCATTGGAAAAAAGATCACATTCCTACCCCCCAAGGGAAAGATTGGCATATGATGGTGCACAACATGTGCCCATGGCCACACCCTGTACCTGGATTAAGTGGGAACCATCAAAAGAAAATATGTTTTTAGTAAGAATGTGAGAAAGGAGTTGTATGATGAATTTGTGAAGTCTGTCGGATGTAGGGCCCCTTTCATTGAGGAATCTGAATATTATCTCTATGCCACATTGATGAGGAATAGATGAGTATAAATCCTCAATGTCAATTGCGACCAAAAGGGCATCCTTGTGGCACATGTAGGCCATCAAGATTTTTGAGGAGATCCGAAGTGTCTTTTATATATGAGGGTAATGCAACTACGTGTGGACGAAGATATTCATTTACAAATCTACTTGCTCTTTCAGTTTTTGATACCAACCCCCAAAATTATTGGTGGTGCCAGAAGATTAGTAAATTTATTTTATTTTTTTTCTATTTTCAAAATATTTATTGGTTTTTTCAAAAAGTAAGTTGTACAGTCAACTAAGCATGAATGCAGAGTGGTCATATCACATACAGTTAGACCCCAATGGGGTAGGCATTTCAGGGAGAAGAGGAATCACAAAGAAAAAAAAACACAGAAAATAAAAGAAAAACAATAATAAGTGTTAGGGGTTAGGACCCGGCCTGTGGTTTTAACAGATAATCCAAAAGAACAACACCGTTTACCTAAAGAAAGAGCTATAGAGAAGATAAATCCTTAGGCTTTCCATGGGGTAGCTGTAGGAGGCCTGAGGGATTCGGCACCCCAAAAGGGAACTCACTGTGACCGGCGGAACCTCCAACAGCCCCCCCCAACCGCCCAGTAAACATTGCTGAAAAGTAGATATCCAGCTAGTGAAACAACATCATAACATTTTAACCCCTTAGAACAGAAACCATCAGGGATCATAAGTAACACTAAGACCATCGGACTGTCTGCGATTCAAAACTTTAAGGCAAGTAAAAAGAGAGAAAAGAGTGTGAAATGGAGAGGGGAGGGGGAAGGAAAAAGAAGAGAGGAAAGGGAGCCAGCCCGCGGGGAGATGTGCCGCATCCCCGCAACCTCCAGCTGAGTTATGGTTGCATGCCCGGAATCAGGGAGACACCAATGAAACTTGCCCAGGGTTCCCAAGTAGCCTCAAATTGGTCTTTTGAGTTGTCGAGAATGCTAGCGAGCTTCTCTTGGGCCATGATCCAGGAGATTTTCCGGATCGCCGCCTTAAGGGACACTTTGGGCTTCTTCCAGGCCTTGGCGATGGTGAGCTTAGATTAGTAAAATTTTTATGTGTTTTTGGAAAGGCATAGAGTGTTGGAACCTTTAAAAGTGAGACTTGTATACCTTCAAAAATCTCTTTTGTGATTATGCCATCAGTGTGGGTGGAATGTATGATGTCATTATATTCTTGATTAAATCTAGTTATTACTTCCTCAGATATAGGTTTGTACCATGATCTGTTTTACCATGATCTGTTTTTTAGAATGTCCCAACACATTTCTGTATTGTAATTCACTCATAATAACCACATTCCCGCCCTTGTCTGAGGGGTTTAATCACTATTTTAGAGTTGTTACTAAGATTGTTCAGTGAAATCATCTGTGGGGGACTTAGGTTTGCATTAGTAGACCTCAAAATATATATATTTTTTTCTATCTCTTGAATAGTTTGGGTCAGAAACACCAAAAAATTCAAGTTAGTGTGTAATGGTGGAAACTTAATAGATATTTTTCTTTATAGTATTGCCTAAGGCTCTAACTTTATCCTGATGTTAGGCCATCTGAAATTTGAGACCCAAAGTCTCACTTGATACATCCGGGTCCACTTCCTCATTCATTCCCTCATTCTCCTGTAATAGCAGAACCATATCCCTCAGTGCGCTAAACTCAGGAACAGTGACATTTTTCCAGATCTCTTGATTAGAAATGTCAGTCAGTTTTTCCTGTATTTCACCATTAGGGATGGGCCGAACACCCCCCATTCGGTACGCACCAGAACATGCGAACAGGCAAAAAATTTGTTCGAACACGCGAATACCGTTAACCACTTGCCGACCGCCTCACGCAGATATACTGCGGCAGAATGGCACGGGCAGGCAAAGTAATGTATGGGTACGTTACTTGCCTCCCGCAGACAGGGGGTCCGATCGGACCCCCCCCAGTGCCCGAGGCGGTCGGCATCTGTCCCCAAGCGATGAGAGGTGAGGGGGAGGCCATCCATTCGTGGCCACCCCCTCGCGATCGCTCCCAGCCAATGACAATCTTCCTCTGCTGCTGTAATGTAAACAGCTGCAGAGGAAGCAATGTCATCTCTCCTCGAGCCGGTCTTTTCGTTCCGGCGCCGAGGAGAGAAGACATCAAGCAAGTTTGCACCAAACTACAACACTACACAGTAGAACACTCTAGGCACACATTTCACCCCCATCACCCCCCGATCACCCCCTGCACCCCCTGTCACAGTGACACCAATAGCATTTTTTTTTCTGATTATTGCATTGGTGTCAGTTTGTGACAGTTATAATTGGTAGGGCAGTTAGTGGTAGCCCCCTTTAGGTCTAGGATACCCCCCTAACCCCCCCTAATAAAGATTAACCCCTTGATCCCCCCCCATTGTCAGTGTCACTAAGCGATAATTTTTCTGATCTCTGTATTAGTGTCACAGGTGACGCTAGTTAGGGAGGTAAGTATATAGGTTCGCAGTGTTAGCGGGATCAGCCCAGAAACCTGCTAGCACCTGCGTTTTGCCCCTCGGCCCAGCCCAGCACACCCAAGTGCAGTATCAATCGATCACTGTCACTTACAAAACACTAAACTTTTGTTGGTAGCGTTTTGATACAGTCGCTAACAGTCAGGAGCTTTTTTGCCTGTGAGTCTCACTAGTGTACCACTAAATTTGGAGCCCAAAATGGCAAATCAAGGGTACACTAGTGAAGAGGCCTACACGTTTCTGAGCATGACAGATAGTGAAGAGGAAGTCACTCATCTGTCAGATTCAGGCTCAGAATACGATCCTGTAGAGGACAGCGGCTCCATGACAGATAGCTCTGATGACGGAGTTGTTGTCCCTGCCAAGGTCAGGCGTACCAGACCCCAATCTTCTTCTGCTGTTGCTGAGGTGCAAGAATCACCAGTCCCTCGTATGGAGCAGAGCAGTACTAGCGCCGCTATTCCTTCTGGTGAACTGGCAAGCACCAGCGGCCTAGTACACCCTGGTCATACATTCAGCACTGCAGTAACACTTGGTGACGTGGTCCCAGACAAAAGTCAACATCATAATTCTTACATAAGTATTTAGGATGGGCCAATCTGCCTTTCCTCTATATTATTTACAACTAGACTAATGTTACCATTTTTTATACTTTATAGATTAATTGAGCATCCACCCCTGAAGAGTGTTTTCACATGAAACGTGTCGGGCATATACGATGCTGATCCATATCTACAATGAATTATGATGTTGACTTTTGTCTCAAAAAGACTATTTATTTATTTACTTGAGGTATCAATTACGGTCTCATTGTTTTATTTATTTATCCATACTCTTGCTGCTAGTGCTGCTTCCATGTCCAATGCAATTTTATATGAATTTATTTCATGCAATGTATTAAATAGAAACCTTTTACCTATGTACTTTATATCCACACCACACCTGTATGTTACGTGTGGGTGGATTAATATGATTTAGTATACCAGAGTTTATGTCGTTTATATACTGCCATGTTTCATATAATGTTCCTGCTTAATAAACTTTATTTGTTCAGATTCACCTCCACATGTCAGCCACCTCATTAAAAGTCCCACTTTTTCCTTCTTTTTGCATACATAATTCAGCATATATACGATGCGTGGGGGCAGCAGTGGGTGAAGGAGCGATTTGCTCCTACCTTTTGCGGGAGGATGCCCCCATGCTTCGGCATATATATATTTTAGCCACAGGTTGCGTTAAATGTTTTATTTTTTACAATTTTTTTTTGTATTTGCTTTGCAGGTATGGTAAGTCTTACTGTTATACTGTAATGTTACCTTGTTTTATTGTTAACCATCATTTCCTCAGCAGGTATGCCATTCAGTTGCAGCGTGGATTTATTCATCTTGACAGCAACAGCGTTTGCTCTCACGATACATAAAGCTGTGACTCCAGCGCTGTCGGAGGTGATTTCACCACCACAGTTACATACTTCAGCATATATGCCAAAGCGTGGGGGCAGCAGTGGGTGGAGGAGCGATTTGCTCCTACCTTTTGCGGGAAGATGCCCCCATGCTTTGGCATATATATATATTTTAGGCACAGGTTGCGTTAAATGTTTTATTTTTTATTTTTTTTTTTTGTATTTGCTTTGTAGGTATGGTAAGTCTTACTGTTATACTGTAATGTTACTTTGTTTTATTGTTAACCATCATTTGCTTAGCAGGTACGCCATTCAGTTGCAGCGTGGATTTATTTATCTTGACAGCAACAGCGTTTGCTCTCACGATACATAAAGCCGTGACTCCAGTGCTGTAGGAGGTGATTTCACCACCACAGTTAAAAAAAGAGCGTATATGCCAAAGCATGGGGGCAGCAGGGGCGGAGGAGCGATTTGCTCCTACCTTTTGGGCAGATGCCCCCATGCTTCGGCATATATAAACGGTGCATGTATGCCCATCATTAGAAGTGGGTGGATGAAGGGAGGTATTCTAATGGTGGGCATACCCACCGATTAATATCTTTTTTTCATGCAGCCCGCAGGCTGCATGAAAAAAAAGTTTACAATATATGCCCAACAAGGACCAGTAATGTACTGGTATGTTGCTGGACTTTGAGTGGTTATACCAGAATGATGCCTGCAGGTTTAGGTATCATCTTGGTATCATTCTTTTCAGCCAGCGGTCGGCTTTCATGTAAAAGCAATCCTACTCCTGAAGGCGGTGATTGGTTTTCAGGGCCCCGTATGCAGCTAGGCTCCCAAAAAGTCCCACACATGTGGTATCCCCGTACTCAGGAGAAGCAGCAGAATGTATTTTGGGGTGCGATTCCACATATGCCCATGGCATGTTTGAGCAATATATCATTTAGTGACAACTTTGTGCAAAAAAAAAAATTGTCACTTTCCTGCAACTTGTGTCAAAATATAAAATATTCCATGGACTCAACATGCCTCTCAGCAAATAGCTTGTGGTGTCTAATTTCCAAAATGGGGTCATTTGGGGGGTTTTGTGCCATCTGGGCATTTTATGGCCTTCAGAACTGTGATAGGTAGTGAGGAGTGAAATCAAAACTTTACGCCCTTAGAAATCCTGAAGGCATTGCTTGGTTTTCAGGCCCCGTACGCGGCTGGGCTCCTGAAAAGTCCCACACATGTGGTATCCTCATACTCAGGAGAATCAGTGGAATGTATTTTGGGGTGCAATTCCACATATGCCCATGGCCTGTGTGAGCAATATATCATCTAGTGACAACTTTGTGCAAAAAAAAGTTTGTCATTTTCCTGCAACTTGTGGCAAAATATAAAATATTCCATGGACTCAAAATGCCTCTCTTCAAATAGCTTGGGGTGTCTAATTTCCGAAATGGGGTCATTTGGGGGGGTTTTGTGCCATCTTGGCATTTTATGGCCTTCAAAACTGTGATAGGTAGTGAGGAGTAAAATCAAAAATTTACGCCCTTAGAAATCCTGAAGGCGGTGCTTGGTTTCGGGGCCCTATACGCGGCTAGGTTCCCAAAAAGTCCCACACATGTGGTATACCCATACTCAGGAGAAGCAGCAGAATGTATTCGGGGTGTAATTCCACATATGCCCATGGCATGTTTAAGCAATAAATCATTTAGTGACAACTTTTTGTAATTTTTTTTTGTCATTATTCAATCACTTGGGACAAAAAAAATTAATATTCAATGGGCTCAACATGCCTCTCAGCAATTTCCTTGGGGTGTCTACTTTCCAAAAAGGTGTCATTTGGGGGGGTTTGTACTGCCCTGCCATTTTAGCACCTCAAGAAATGACATAGGCAGTCATAAACTGAAAGCTGTGTAAATTCCAGAAAATGTACCCTAGTTTTTAGACGCTATAACTTTTGCGCAAACCAATAAATATACACTTATTGACATTTTTTTTACCAAAGACATGTGGCCGAATACATTTTGGCCTAAATGTATGACTAAAATTGAGTTTATTGGATTTTTTTTATAACAAAAAGTAGAAAGTATCATTTTATTTCATTTTCTCTGTCTTTTTCTGTTTATATCGCAAAAAATAAATACCGCAGAGGTGATCAAATACCATCAAAAGAAAGCTCTATTTGTGGGAAGAAAAGGACGTGAATTTTGTTTGGGTACAGCATTGCATGACCGCGCAATTAGCAGTTAAAGCAACGCAGTGCCAAATTGTAAAAAGTGATCTGGTCAGGAAGGGGGTAAATCCTTCCGGGGCTGAAGTGGTTAAAGTCTATGGGACACGAACCTGAAAAATCAAAAGTGCTAATTTTAAAGGCTTATATGCATGGTATTGTCTTAAAAAGTGTTTGGGGACCTGGGTCCTGCCCCAGGGGACATGTATCAATGCAAAAAAAGTTTTAAAAATGGCTGTTTTTTCGGGAGCAGTGATTTTAATAATGCTTAAAGTGAAACAATAAAAGTGTAATATTCCTTTAAATTCCATACCTGGGGGGTGTCTATAGAATGCCTGTAAAGTGGTGCATGTTTCCTGTGTTTAGAACAGTCTGACAGCAAAATGACATTTCTAAAGGAAAAAAGTAATTTAAAACTACTCGCGGCTATGACTTGTCGGTCCGGCAATACACAAGTTCATTAATAAAAATGGCATGGGATTCCCCCACAGGGAAACCTGAACCAAAACCTTCAGGTCTGGTATGGATTTTAAGGGGAACCCCGTGCCAAAATTAAAAAAAAAAAATTGCGTGGGATCCCCCCAAAAATCCATACCAGACCCTTATCCGAGCATGGAACCTGGCAGGCCACAGGAAAAGAGAGGGGACGAGTGAGCAGCCCCCCTCCTGAACCGTTTTTTAACATTTTTGACACTTTTTTGTGAAATGGTAGGGTACCCCATTACCAATTCACATGGGGCGGTGAGATCTGGGGGTCCCCTTGCTAAAGGGGGCTTCCAGATTCCGATAAGCCCCCTCCCTCCGGGCAAGGGTTGTGGGGATGAGGCCCTTCTCCCCATCAACATGGGGACAAGGTGCTTTGGGGGGGCTACCCCAAAGCACCCTCCCAATGTTGAGCGCATGTGGCCTGGTATGGTTCAGGAGGGGGGGCGCTCTCTCGCCCCCCCCTCTTTTCCTGTGGCCTGCCAGGTTGCGTGTTCGGATAAGGGTCTGGTATGAATTTTGGGGGGACCCCAAGCCATTTTTTAAAAATGTTGTCATGAGGTACCCTTTAAAATCCATACCAGACCTGAAGGGTCTGAAAGCTACTCTGGAACCTTCTAAAGAATTACCAGAATTTATTGCGCTATCCAAACAATTAAACCGAGATATGGAACAATAGGATAAAGAAACAGCTGCACGAAAAAGAAAAAAATATCAGAGGTATATAAAAGATTTCAATGATGATCTTCTTTTTAAATGGCAGAATAAAATTGAAGAGGCAATCATCAATTCCAATAACAGTACCCCTGTAAAAGAAGTAAAGATGATTGAGAATTTAAATGAAAGAAAAATTGAGGGGATTATGCCTATAAATAGGACTCAAGGAAATTATAATACCTACAATACCCCCAACAAAAACAGAGGTGGAAAGGCAATAATTGGAAAAAACCCTTCTGGAGCAACAATGGACATTCTAATAATTATCAAGGGAGACCCTACCATCAGTCCCCTCGTGATAGAAGATCTCCCTATCCCAGTTGGAAGGACTATGAGAACAATGGAGAAAGGAACAATCACTATTCAGATAGAATAAGAAGAGATGAAAGATCATTTAGAGATGATAGATATTTCCAATATGAAGATAGAAGAGGAGGTTCTCCCCCACATAATGATCACTATACTATTGCGATACAAAGTAGATTTGAACAGTTACGAAGATATGATAATGGAGGGAGATCCCCTTGGCATCCGAAACAACAACCTGGCAGATTTGAATGGGAAAGAACACCTTATCGCTTTTTAGAACAACGCCATCAAGATTCTCCGAGACGCCAGTATCGAGAAGACCCCCCGCGGAGACACGACAGACGTACCCCAAACCCCATTTCGGACAGAAGAACAAGAAGAGAAGACAAGAAACAAGAAGGACAGAGGGATCAAGACAGGCGGGAATATCAAAGGAATACCCTGAGAAGGTCTGTGGAAAAAAGGAAAGGAAAAAACGAAAAACGAGAAGAGGATGCCGAGCAGGAATCAAAAAACAAAAGGAAAATAGAACATTAGGTGAAGGCATTATTAATATTAGTGGGGTGGAATTAACACAGGAAGAAATCAAAGTATTGGATAAGGGATTAAAATTCGCCCCAAAGAAGAACCTCAACAAATTTAATGCATATGTGGATATTAATACATTCATCAGGAGTCTCAACATAAAAAAATATATGCTCAGCAATCCATTAGAAAGAAGAGGTGCAATCATACCAGAAAGTAATGGGATTTTATTTAGCAATGTCAGGAACAAATCTCTTTTTAATCCACCCACTGGGAAGGATGGACATATAGAAGTTTAAAAAAAAAAATGATTTTAAGAGATCTACAGGAATTAAAAATAAAAATGTGTGTGATTCAAGAAGTATAAAAAGTAGGATATAAAAATTAGAAGCAAGAAAAGACATCGTAATAAGGCAAGCGGATAAGGGAGGAGCCATAGTTATTCAATCCAAGGTCAACTACAATGAAGAACTCAACCGTCAATTAAATGATAACGGAACGTACCAGTTATTACCAAGTAATCCAACGATAAGATATAAAAAAGAATTGGCTAAGGTGATACAAAAAAAATTTGCTAAAGGCCTCCTAAATAAAAAAGAAGCCACATATCTACAGCCGAAAACCTGTAAGGTACCTGTGATCTATACGTTACCAAAGATCCACAGGGATAAGTGCAAACTCCAGGGAGGCCTATAGTGAATGGCATCAACTCGGTGGGCGCACAAATTGGAGAATATATTGACTGGTTCTTACAACCAGTAGTGAAGATGACGAGATCATACTTGAGAGACACTAAACATCTCATCCAACTCCTTAATGACGTTGATGATGAGGGTGATGGCCCTATATATTTGGCAACCGCCAATGTCTCATCCCTGTATACAATCATCAATCACGATGAAGCTGTACAGGCAACGAAATGGGCTCTAAGAAATCTGAATAGTCTCAAATGCAAACAAAGAAGATTCATATTAGATTGTCTCAAATACAGCTTGGACTCTAACTATTTCTGGCATAATAATAATTATTACAAACAAATATGTGCAAAGTATGCGCCCAGTGTCGCTAATCTATATATGTTAGAATGGGAGGAGGAAGCACTTTATAATAATCAACCACACCAGCTGACATTTTTTAAACGTTTTATTGATGATATTTTATAATCTGGAGTGGAAATAGGTAAAGCTTCATTGATTTTTGCTTTAATCTTAATACTAATAATAAAAATATAAAATTGACTTGGGAAATTAGTGACGAGAAAATCAACTTTTTAGATCTCCAAATAAAGAAAGAAGGAACCAAGTTATCCACCCAGACTTATTTTAAATTGGTAGACAGGAACAGCTATCTGCCTTTAGGTAGCTGTCACCACTCAGTGTGGTTAGATAACATATCGAAAGGTCAGTTGGTTAGATTAAGGCAAAACTGTACCAAGAAAGAAACATTCCATGAACAAGCAAAAATGATCGGAGAGAGGTTTGTCCAGAAGGGATACGATGTTAAATTCCTTGAAGAGAAAATTAATGATGTCTGGATAGAGAAAAACTAATACAGGATGGGGAAAAGAAATCTAACCCAACAAGATAATGTACCTATTATTATGGATTATAATAACCAGTATAAGCAAATTGAAAAAATTATTAGAAGATATTGGGATATTATTAAAACTGATCGTCATCTAGGTACCATTCTATCAAACTAACCGAAATTCGTATATAGAAGAGCTCCCACTTTAAGGGACCGTCTGTCAAAAAATGTTCTAGACCCCCCAAAAAAGAAAACATTTTCCTTCTTTGAAGGAAAGGGGTTTTAGCCGTGTAAAAATACTTGCAGGCATACGAAAGAAGATAAAAAGAAGAAACTAAGTTTTACTTCTACTGTAACGTCACAAAATTATTTGATAGAAGATTTTATCTCATGCAGGAGTGAAGGGGTTGTCTATCTATTGGAGTGCCCCTGCCATATTCAATATATTGGCAGGACAAAGAGAGCACTATGGATGAGATTAAAAGAACATGTACGTAACATCAAAAAAAGCTTTGATAAGCATAGTCCTTCAAAACACTATGCAGAATACCATAACAGTGACCCTTTGTCACTGAGAGTCTGCGGAATAGAAAAGTATAAACCCCATTGGAGGGGCGATAATAAAATCATTAAGATCAGCCAAGCAGAATCAAGATGGATCCACGAATTACGTACTTTATCGCCTCTAGAACATAACGTAGAATTTTACCTGAATTGTTTTATTTCTAATTTTTAAAACATTTTAATATTTGGGTGTTTAAGGCTAATTATACTATTGTGATTTTAAATACCCACAATAGGAATTATATGTTAGTTAGTTGATGTGTATTACTAGTCGGATTGTGCCTTTCTTCTTTGATTGTATTATTGGATTATATTACAGTATCTATTTTAGATGTCACAAATGGGCTTGCGAAACACTTAAGCCCCATACACACTATCAGTTTTTCTGCTGAGTTAGTCCTTCAGATTTACCAAAACCATGTAGTGCTAGGGCCTGCCTGATTGCATACACATTGAAACCCCTAAGGTTTGACCTCATATTATATGGTTTTGGTAAATCTGAAGGACTAACTCAGCAGAAAAACTGATAGTGTGTATGGGGCTTTAGATTTATCTTTGTTTCTCTTGGACATTGGTTCAGTTTGTATGTGTCCACTTGGTGTCAGCAGAGAGTCTAGGAGTTTGAATATCAGGTACACTCAGCTGTACCATTGGATGGTGTCTAAGACACAAATAAACAGTTTTTTCCTTTCCTTAGATACATCTGGCTCAGTAGATGCTTTATCCTTATTCACCACTCGATGGTGTGGGTGTTGTATTTGTCTTGCTAAATTTAAATATTTATATTTCACCTTTTAATATTTCATTTTTAATATAATATTCTTGAGAGACCATGAGATCTGACCTATTGTCTATGAATAATTTTATATAATAAACTGTCATTGAAGATAGGATCTACTCAGCGTGCTTAGCATGCACGGGGACCTGGATTTATTGTTTGTTTGTGCCATTGTCATGACAGCGGCTATTATTTATACTGGCTGCCAGGCACCGGACTCCTCATCCCTTTGAGAAAGTCACGTGGTGTGACGCAACGTGTCAGGGTAGGAGAAGCCAGGTGCCGTCGCTTCCGTGTACGGCCGAACCCGGAAGCTTTCTGTTCCACACTGCTCGCTGTTAATTTTAATGTAAGTTGCTACATTTGCTCAAAGAAATTTTACTCTAAATACTACACCAAGGAGGCTTTTTTCTTCTTCACCATCACCCTGCGATTACCATTGTGAGCGGCGGTGAGGTTTGCAGAGAGCCATATCCACAGATGTCCTCCCAGGAACTGTGATCACCTTAGAAGACCAATCCTCTGTACAGAGCACCATCCACCTGTGCATTTTCGCTTGACTCGGCCCATTGGGGGCTGCCACTGCAGGTTAGAGGCTGGGGGAAACAATTGTCACGCATCAGAACAGATTCGGAAGAGTTTATCACAAGTCACCATTATTTGCACTTTTTAATAGACTTCCCCTTGCGAACATTACGGTCACATCAGGAGTCGCATTGCATGAAAGAGTTTTTTGTCACTTTGGATGTACTTTATTGCTTATGTGCGGGGCTTTTAGTTGCATCTATAGTCGCATATATGCACTTTATGGTAATTTTGCACATTGTGTCACTTTTTAAACATTGTTTATGTCATAATAGTTGCAACAGGAGTTGCATTTTTTGCACTACGCACTGGGCACTTTAATTTATTTTTTACGTTTATGAGTACTAGGAATTTATATTATGATATTTTGATGCACTATTTCCTTGGATTTATGTCAAAATATTTATGTATTGAAGTAGACCTCATTTTGCTATCATGGGGTATTGCTACTATATTGTATATGCACATTGCACTTTTATGAGGAGGATATATTTTTGTAGCACTTTGTGATTATTAATTTTCACGAATTTGGAGTCGGTACACAAGGATAGGGTATCCACATATATTTTTATTTGAATATTTCTCTGTTAGGGTTGTGTGAGTACACTGATCTATGTTGGCAGCTGCTTGTCTGGTACTATTATTAATTTTGTGGTTTTGCGCATTAGTTCCTATATATTTTCAACATACTCTTGATGGCATCAAGCAAACAATTTCTTCTTTGAGACTGTTCTCCATATCCGGTTGACATGTGGGGCAGGCTGTACTGCCTAGACTCATGGATTTTCACTGATTATATCACTCTGGAGATACCATTAGCCACTCTTTGTTTTAATAGTCAATTGTATCGTTGGCCTCTGTTTTCCTTTCTCTTTGATGCAGCCAGGCTGTTTTCTATTTTGTTATTTGTCTACAATTAGGTTGTGTACTGATCTGTGGGCTGTGTGTGTCCACTGTTCCCCTTTACCCCTTTTCCCTTTGGCTGTGCATTTATAGGGTGGTATTGGATGGTTGATCCTCCCTCCTCTTCAGATATCCCATAAACACTGGCACCTCGGAGCCCACTGACGTCAGGCGGGGGGCGTGTTGGCCGCCATACAAACATATGATGTCATTCAGCGGCGCCAGTGACGCGGCGTGTGATTGACGCCACGTATATAGAGATCTGCCCATAGCCTTAACCCACACGAGCTCCTTATGTGATATTCTCAGTGTGGTGGATGTGCTCTATGTGTGGGGGGGGAGACTGGACACAACTTCCCCTTTGGTAAGCTTTGTTGTCAGCTATACAGCTATATCTAACAGAAATAGACACTGCTAAAGTCCCTCAGGCGTAGCCATCTATACTAACAGCCTGCTGTTATCTTTTTTTCCTCCTTCTTCTCTTTTCTTTTCCCCTTTTTTCTCTTTTCAGATGGCTTTAAGGAGTTAGTCAATCTCTATAACATACTTATCAATTGCAGGTCAGGTTGTTCATTGCTTATGAAAATGTGGTTCTGTTGAGCCTAACAAATACATATATATATATATATATATATATATATATACTATATGGACACCATTAATACTATGGTTGAATGGTAGCCTGCTATAGCTGTGTCCATACCACCCACTCTCTTTTTTGTGTTTTGGTATGTTTTGTTTTCTCCTTACCTACGTTGGAGGAATATTATAGCACTAATAATTGCTTGGAGTGATACCTTTTGGCTAGTGAGTCTATTCATGTGATTCTTACTCTCTATTTAAATTATCACTATATCAAATACATGATAGTAATATGCACTATTATACCAATCATTCCAGCTTACCCTTGGTCACATGTATTAACATTAACATACATGTATTAATGTATGAACATTATATATGGTGTCACTTGATGCTTAGTGGACTCCTCAGTGAACTCTGCTATATATATTTGTGCTATGCATGTTACTCTTTTTTATATATGCGATTATTACACAAAATTTTATTCATGTGTTTTATTTTAGATAGTTAGACTCATTCTTTCCAACAACCCCTGAAGCAAAACGCATTGACGCACAGGGGATTACTGTTGTTCATGTGGTGCAGATTTTCTCTTTTTTGCGCCATCCACTCTCGTTCATTGTATGATATGTATTTTTAAGCCCCTTTTTCTTTTTTTTGTTCTATTGCCTTATGAATTGTTATCAATAAAATATATTTTTATATTCCCACTCTCATCCAAAGTGCCTTTAAAGTTTGACCTTGGGTCAGTTTTTGCCCCCTTTTCCCTTCTTATCAAATTTCTAAATAGATGTGGCCATAGGAGTGCTCTCTCTCTCTATATATATTTGTTACCTGTTTAGAGTTACAGAGGAGGTCTAGTGCTAGGATTATTGCTCTCGCTCTAACATTTGCTGTGATACCTCACACCGTTTACATATGCGTGTGTGACTTATGTATGTATTCGCTTCTGTACACGAGCCCAGAGGGATGGGGTTGCTTTAAATTTTTTTCTTTTCTTTTTTATTTTTATACTGTCCTTTTTAATTAATTTTTTTGATCACTTTTATTCCTATTACAAGGAATATACACACCCCTTGTCATAGAAATAAGCATGACAGGTATTCTTTATGGAGAGATCTGGGGTGAAAAAGACCCTAAATCTCTGTTAACTTTAAAAGCAAAAGATAAAAAAGATAAAATAAAAAATGTACTTCCACCCTGGACCAGAAGTGACGTCATGACTTCGCTCCAGTCCTCCAAGGCCATAGAGGCAATCAGGGACAATCTATACCTTTGCTATGGGGACACACGAAGAAGAGAAGGAGCCAATATTGCCAGCAGGGGACACAAGAAGAGGAGGATCAGGGCTGCTCTATGCAATGCTATTGCACAGAGCAGGTGGTTGTAACATGTTTGTTACTTTTAATTTTAAATAACCTTTATTAACACTTTAATTGCGTGTTTGCTATCAAATATTCTTGTAGAAGACAAATGTTTTTGTCAAAAAAGGGCATATTTTTACCCAAAAATTTTTGCAAGCCTGACACAATCCCGGTGTAGAGCTGCCATCATCCTCAATGGGTCTTACAGGGTATATTTCTGTGATGAATAAGTAATGTCATTATTTAAAATATTTTTTCTTACAAATAAACATAGGATGTTCCCAGTGCACCTTTTTCTAAATAGAGAGCATACCAAGAATCTGTTCACTTTCATGGCCTAAACTAAATGATATGTATTTTAAATCTATGTTTTTTTTTCTTAATTCAGACCTTTTCAAGGAGAGGGATGTGTCTAGTGAGCATAGAAACCAGTTTCTTTTTTTTATTGTTGATTCTTCAGTGTAATTTAAGATGTCTGAATATTTTTTAACAAATATCGATCTGCTTTACAAAGAGACAGAATTTTAGGTCCCACGATACTTGCAGTTTGCAAGTGTTCTTTCAGAGAGGCTCATTATTTAAGGAATATTTTATAGCCAAGTGCTATTGATACATTTAAAAAAACGTATTTATTCATTTGAAAGGGTTTTATGCTTTTGGTTACTGTGGAGCGTAAAAAATAATGTTTCATTAGAGACAAGTTGGTCTGTCTAATTAAGCACAGCAGGAGTTTGTTTTAAAACAAATGTATTATATATAATTCTACTTTTTTGTCATCAAGTCACTACAAAGAAAGGGTATCCTGCAGTACATTTGCTGTGCAACTTGATCATTCAAATCCAGAATACAGTGAGTATTAACATACAGCATAAATAATATTAAAAGGGTTTAGTACCCTATAGCATAACTGAAAGATAAGCAAATACAGAGGCATTCAGCTGCTGCGATTGAACTGCATTAGCTGGCACCATATGCTGAACTTAAAATTCTGGGATACCCTCCCGTGGTGAGTTTGTCCAAAAAGCCCACTTTTAAAGGTTTAAGTTCATTTTTTTTTACATTTGTAAACTGGCCTTTAATATGCATGTTTTACTTTTGAATACAATTATTATTTTTCTCATTTCTTTTTCTTTTCAAAGCATGCTAAGCTAAAGCTTACCAGCAAATGCTGCAGAGGATATATCCAGTGAAACCATATAAGGCGATTCCTCTGGGAACCTAAACTTAATGTGCAGCAAATGCGCACTCAAATGAAAGAATCATGCGGGTTTCAATAGTGAATCATTTTAAATCCTTGAATTTACAAAGTTTTGCAAATTTAAACTGGCAAATGTTATAAGATTCAATTTTTTTTACATACACTGTCAAAAGTATTGGGACGCCTGCATGCACATGAACTTTAGTGGCATCCCAGTCTTAGTCCGTAGGGTTCAATATTGAGTTGGCCCACCCTTTGCAGATATAACAGCTTCAACTCTTCTGGGAAGGCTGCCCACAAGGTTTAGGAGTGTGTCTATGGGAATGTTTGACCATTCTTCTAAAAGCGCATTTGTGAGGTCAGGCACTGATGTAGACGAGAAGACCTGGCTCGCATTCTCCGCTCTAATTCATCCTAAAGGCAATTCTATCAAGTTGAGGTCAGCACTCTGTGCAGGCCAGTCAAGTTACTCTACCCCAAACTCGCTCATCCGTTACTCTACCCCAAACTCGCTCATCCATTACTTTATGGACCTTGCTCTGTGCACTGGTGTGCAGTCATGTTGGAACAGGAAGGGGCCATCCCCAAACTGTTCCCATAAAGTTGGGAGCATCAAAATGTCTTGGTATGCTGACGCCTTAAGAGTTCCCCTCACTGGAACTACGGGGCCAAGCCCAGCCTCTGAAAAACAACCCCCACACCATAATCCCCCCTCCACCAAATGATTTAGACCAATGCAAGAAACAAGTTCCAGAAAGACATGGATGAGTGAGTTTGAGGTGGATGAACTTGACTGACCTCAACCTGATAGAATACCTATGGGATGAATTAAAGCGGAGACTGTGAGCCAGGCCAACCGTTCCATCTGGCCACTTGCGCTCCGGCGCCCGGGCTATAGCGGCTACAGCGGGCTTCACTGTACTGCTACTCCCCTATTCACTGGACCCACTCATCCACGCAGCCCAGGGAGTGTCTATTCTAATTCATTTACAGCAGCACTGAATCAGGACACAAGAGACAGTAAGCCTATACAGAGGGTATATCTGTGATTTTTGGAGCACACTCGGCTAACACATATTGGCTGTCATGTTTAACCTTACTGCATATGGAGCATTGACTCTTCTTTTTACTTTGAATAAATGCCTTCATGTTTATACTGACGTTGTGGCATAGTCACTATTATTGATTATCCTGAGCCTGCATGCTGTGGACTCATCTCACTACAACTTTCCTCCAAGAGCTGGTCTGTTTGGAAAGTTTTGGTTGGTTTGTTAGCTAAAACATGGTTGACTCCCTCTCACACTGTTCTACCTGTTACATTTTGGCCTGACTTCTAGATATGGAAATTTATATGGCGGAAGGGTTGGCATCCTCCTAGCTGAGCACTGTTCCTTATAAGCAAATTAAAGTAATGTTCTTTAGTCTGCAAATAAATCTAATTCCAGCATATCTATTATTGTGAAAACATTTCTGTTTATACACATTAAGGCCCCTTTCACACTTATACGACTTGTCCCACGATTTTGTACTGCAAAATCGTATGACAAGTCATTCTCCATGATTTTCAATGACTACCATTCATATTGGCACGACTTTAAGTCATGCCGACTTCAAAGTAGTCCCTGCACTACTTTGGTCCAACTTCCATACGATTTCTACTCCATAGACCTCAATGCTAAACCCTCAAGTAGCATGCAAATCGTACCTGAATAATATAGACACGACTTCAGCACTACTTTGGTCCAACTTCCATACGATTTGTACTCCATAGACCTCAATGTTAAACCCTTAAGTAGCATGCAAATCGTACCTGAATAATTCAGCACTACTTTGTAAGCACAAGCTGAGAATGGTTAATGCCAAAGTTGTGGCAAAGTCGTACAAAGTAGTACTGCTCCCAAATCGTGGCAAAATCGCAGCAAAATCGTGGTAAAATCGCGGCAAAATAGCAGCCCCGAAATCGCGGTAAAATCGCGCCACTTTGAAGTTGTATAAGTGTGAAAGGGGCCTAAGGCCCCTTTCACACTTATACGACTTGTCCCACGATTTTGTACTGCAAAATCGTATGACAAGTCATTCTCCATGATTTTCAATGACTACCATTCATATTGGCACGACTTTAAGTCGTGCCGACTTCAAAGTAGTCCCTGCACTACTTTGGTCCAACTTCCATACGATTTCTACTCCATAGACCTCAATGCTAAACCCTCAAGTAGCATGCAAATCGTACCTGAATAATATAGACACGATTTCAGCACTACTTTGGTCCAACTTCCATACGATTTGTACTCCATAGACCTCAATGTTAAACCCTTAAGTAGCATGCAAATCGTACCTGAATAATTCAGCACTACTTTGTAAGCACAAGCTAAAAATGGTTAATGCCAAAGTTGTGGCAAAGTCGTACAAAGTAGTACTGCTTCCAAATCGTGGCAAAATCGCAGCAAAATCGTCGTAAAATCGCGGCAAAATAGCAGCCCCGAAATCGCGGTTAAATCGCGCCACTTTGAAGTTGTATAAGTGTGAAAGGGGCCTAAGTCTGAATCCTGCCCCAATCTCTCCACGAAAACTATTTTTACTAAATGCTACTATTTTATTCTTATTCTTCTTTATTTCTCTATAGCTTATGATGCTGTTGATATATACAAGAAGGAGGCATTCTAATGCAAATCAATATATGATACCATTTATATTTATAAATTAGCGCTAAGGTGATGGAACAGTAAAATGTAGCCGCTTGCACAACAAATCCTGATACTAGATTATAAAGGGCATAACAAAGTGCTAATATATGATCCAGAAATTATCAAATTACATGCACTAAAAATCGTGTTAGTGTACATATATAGTACAAGAACCCATGACAGTGAAAAAGTCCACACACAAAACAATCCAATTTCAATTAGTGAAACAGATTTTATTAAAAGTGCATAATCAATATACAGTGGGTATTTGATGGATATAGAATCATGCAGGACACAATGCAGGAAAGATCCAAAGAGTGTTTCCAACAATATCCCAATACATCACACCAATCCAGTTAGCGGAATGGTTTGACTCTCTAAATGAAGTGGTCTTTAGCGCTTGTGGGAATACTGCCAATATCCCAAAGGAAAAACTCCTTCTTTTCAAAAGGAAAATACACTCACAGACAGAAAAATACAAAAAGGGATTCCTATAGTGTAGTAATAAAATATAGCCATTTTATTGTAATAACAAATGTGCACTCACATATCAAAAAAGCTGTACCACATGTAATAATGCCCAGGTATCATAACAGAGCTCACAACGCCAAACATTGGCGATTGTGCGTGATGACGCCAGTAACACACCTCCTGTATTAGTAAGACACAATTCTGAATGAATGAGCACAGGAGGCACAGCAGACAGCAGCATTGTCAGTTGGGGGGGTAGTGTTAAATGTATTAGCAGATTTAGATACACTAACAAATCAAAGTCAATCTCCAGCTCACACTTTGTAATCAGTTACAGCAAACAGTTATATTCTTTTGGGATAAAGAATTTGCATTTTAATCACCCCTGTCAGTGGTAGGTGGTTTGTCTCATCCATGTAAATTGATAGATTTTGCTGGAGAGCGTGTGCTTTTGAAAAACAGCAAACTTGCCAGCTAGAACACAAGTTGAAAATAGAAGAAAGAAACCCTAAAAAGAAAAATAATACAACCATCACATCTAAGAATTGGTAAGCTGCAATATAATAACTGTTTGATTTTGGGTTTAATAAAACTTAAAGGTTTGGCATCTATTGCTTTCGGGTTAACATCCAAACTTTAGAGTAGTAGCAGGGACTTTAGCAACTAAAAATTAGTCCTGGTTGTACTTAAACATCTAATGCTAGTTACCCAAATTATAAAGCTGACATGTTACATATTTAACCCCTTGCGCCTAAGGGTAAAAGAAATCTAAATGCCTATGCATAATTTTGCAACTTTGACATTTGTTCGTAAAACCATACATATCATCACAACTTCTTTGTGCATCCAGGTTTTTTTTTTTCAGGAGAAATCAGGCTTTCCTTTGGTGGTAAATGGTCATGGATATCTCCTGATTTTTTTTTATTATCAAAGAAAAACTGTCCCAAAAGAGTAAAAAAAAATCTACATACTTTTAAATGTAGCTGTATTTTTCATGGTACTACCATATCCTTCCACCAATGAACAACCTAAATAAAATTCTCCAGCTCCTGGTGATCACAGTGATACCATATGTGTGTATGTTAGTTGTTGTATGTACCTTTAGTACAGCCCAAAACAAGTGCGCATTTTGCATAGTATAGCCCAAAAACAATAGTGTGCATTTTGGTTTTTTTACCCTACCTAAAACACACTGACACTAACTGAGACTGAAATTAACTGACACTGATAATAATAAAAAAAAAAATTATAAAAAATCTGTCCAAAAAAATACTGACCCTGACCTTGACCAAAACACTAGCCCTGGCACTGACCTAGATCAAACCTTGATTTAAGTATTGTTTTGTTGTATTTTTTATTTAATTTTTTTATTATTATTATTTCGTTTCTTTTTTTTTTACACACACTTTTTTTTTTCTCTGCATTTTTCTCTGCATTCCTCCATTCACATAGAAAGAAAACACTGCGGTAGGCTTCACAGTGACTGATCACTATGATAGCAAATCAGAGGCTAGCGCAGCAATCAGGTGACTCAAAATCTTGCGTACCGGGTCCCAATCGTTAGTACGGGGCCCAGAGATCACGGTGAGACCCCAGTCTCTGTGCTGGGAGCGCACCATGTGCCGTGCTCCCGGGACAAAGAGAGATACGCAAATATGAAGCCCCAGGGAAAAAAGCCAAATTTAATGGGGCTGCATATTTGTGTCACATCGGCATGAAGGGGTAAATATTCTTTGGTAACAAAAAGACACTACACACCAAAATGAGTAAAATACAAATTTATTGAGCAATGGGCTCAAAATCAACAGCATAATTACCCTAACTTTCCTCATATAATCCTAACAACCACCTGAGTTTCCCTAGTAACCCCTCCCAGACTGGAACCATGGAACACCCTTACAAAAAGGGAAGCATACAGTCTCAAAGCAAAGCTGAGACCACCCTCCCCTAAACAAAAACCTCCCCCACACCAAGGGACCCTGAACCACCCCACCAGATAACAGAGGTAACACTCGTTGGACCGAGTGCGGTGCTCCACCTTAAAGCCACAGTGGGCGAATGAGGCACCAGCACTAAGTGAGACAAAGATGCAACCCACAAAAACAGTCAGTCAAAAGAGTCAGTCAATGGCAGAAAGGAAAACCAAATGGCTGCAATGGGAGCTTAGATATCAAAGAATCAGTGTCCGGCTGCTGTCCTGGTAACAAGAGATGTATGAAGAAGCCTTGCACCTGACAGTCAATTGACTAGTAACTGATTAGATGATCCATGAAGGGATGTGTAGGAGACCAGATATATGCCAGTTATAACAGTATGATAAACATTCCTAGGGAGCATACTAATAACAATGGCTGGGAGAGCTGGCAGAGATGAGTGGCAAGCCAGTGAAATGGAGCAGGGAGGTTCCGAACAAAAACTAGGTCACCTCAACCTGCCAGTAATGCCACCAGGGGACAATGACTCCCAATGTGGCTGTCAGAAGTACTTTGTAGTTTACTCATTTTGGTGTGTAGTGTCTTTTTGTTTTTTATTTTCCATAATATTCTTTGGTACCAGGGAAATTAGACAAAATCAACTGTGATTCCACTTTTTCTCAGTTAATATACTACCACAAATGCTAAACAGATCTGACTGAATTTACCGTCAAAACACTGTAAATATAATACAATAAAAAAAGATAATAAAACTAAGTCACTGATATTTTATCTGACTAACTAAGCTAAGAAGGACATTTAGGGGTGGATTTACTAAAACATGAGAGTGCAAACTCTGGTGCAGCTGTGTATGGAAGCCAATCAGATTTTAACTTTAGCTTGTTCAATTAAGCTTTGATAAAAAAAAAAATAAAAACTGAAAGCTGATTGGTTCCTATGCAGAGCTGTACAAGATTTTACACTCTACACATTTAGAAAAACAACCCCTTAGTGTAATACACTAACCTGGATTAATAAGATTAACACTGTGATTTCTCTATATAAACTCAGATATATAATTTAATATGCACAGGTTCACTTTAAAAATGTGGACATTGCATCATATAGCACAATATTCCTTTTAGATCTAAGGAAATCTACATATATACTGTATACAGTATAACTGAGTGCAAAATAAAAAGGAGAAATTAAGTTAGATGTCTTGGTTAATCACATACCTGTGTATTGTTTATATGCAGATTAGATAACCAGATTGCTTATAAGCAGATCACTGTACAGCTAAAACAGCTTTTGGTTTTTTGACTATATGTCATTTTTGGGGGAAAATAAAAAAGGTAACATTTAATAAAATGTTCTCTTTTTTAGGAGACAACTGGAAAGAAGGACATGCTTGTATTTGTTTTGTTTACTGCACATGATTGAAGAAGACCATGACATATGTGTGTAAAGGGCCATTGGCGAAAGTAGAGCTTTACTACAGATGGAACTCTTGAGCGCTCCAAGCATTGCAGTAACACTTAAAATGTGCTAGATTTTGGCTTTAATGTATTAAATTAATTACATCTTGAGGGTTACAAAGCCAATTAAAAATGTTTACATGTATATAAGTTAACATTATAGAAGGAAAATAAACACTCACTTTTTATTTTTTCCAATTCCACTCTTGATTCTTCTACAGTATATGATAAAAAAAAATGCATTTCTTTGTTCAGTGGCATTTTACATCTAGCACACATACATTACTATGGAAAATACTATTACCATCTGCCATACACACGCTATGTCTCAGCACATTACAGTATGTTCACTGCATTATATATACATTCCTATTTGAAGTACTTATCACTATATAATCAGTGTAGGCTTTTGTGCAGGTGTAATCTTATTTCCTTATTTCTCAAATGCAATTTGTGTAGCATACAGAAGAAAAGCAATTTTAAAATATATTATTTTCTAACTGTTGTAGGTTATGGTTTATCTTTAATGCATATTCTTATGTACTACTGTATGTGTTTTCTACAGAGAACATTGGACCTATCTAGTAAAGTGCTACACTATTTGGGAGCTTGCTGTACCCAACATCAATCATACAAACCAAGCTGTTTTTTGGAATAGTTATTTTCATGCTTCGCCAAGATAACTTAAAAATTTTGCACAAAAATACAATACTGTAAGATGAAGAACTCTAACTACCTGGAAAAGGGATATAGGCAGACTACCTGAGCTCCTACAAAGGTCTAAAATTCACTCCAGAATTCATCCAAAGTCTTTTATTTGTTTCTCATTTACAAATACAGCTGACATTTACTTTTTACTCTGATCATAGAGATGTGAACGGATAAATAGATTTAAGTCTAACTTTCTTATTTTATAGCCTTTCAGGGTAATAAACAATAATTTTCAAAGCAATTTGGAATGCTAAATGTCTTAAAAGAAATTTATTGTACGTAATTTCTAGTGCTAAAAACAGAAGTGAAGATGATTTTCTCCTGAACCATGCTAGACAGTGCTAAATGTGAGGTGGGATGGACGGCACAGGAAATTTGCCTCATTCTCCAAATAGAGCACTGTGATGTCACCCTAACAGCCTGTGAGAGGAGCTAGGTTTGACTAATCACTGAGTGAGATATCAAATGTACAAGCAGCTACTACAGCAACAATGCTGCTGTGATTTCACTGCAGGAGGGTGGAGCATTATCAAGGGACATACCTATCAAATGGCACTATGGGTATTTGCCTGGTATTACTAGTAGGGGTAGATTGTATGATGTATTGTATGCAATTAGTTTTGACCATACTGTAGTTTTACTTGAATATTATTATACAGGGTTTTTATAGCGCCAACAGTTTTTGCAGTGCTTTTCAATATAAAGAGAGACAATACAGCAACAATACAATTAATAACAAGAGGGTTAGGAGGACCATGCTCCTGTGAGCTTACAATCTAATAGGTAGGGGCTGGTGAAATAAAAGGTAATAACTGTGAGGGATGAACTGATGGAAGAAGTAGAAGATTTGGTTGTTAGCTGAAGGCAGGATAGGCCTCACTAAAGAGATGAGTTTTCAGGGATCGCGTAAAAGTGAACAGAAAAGTAGATAGCCGGACAGATTGGGGTAGTGAGTTCCAGAGGATAGGAGAGGCTCTGGAGAAGTCCTGCATACAAGCATGGGAGGAGGAGACAAGGGAGCTAGCGAGAAGGAGGTCTTGGGAGGAGGTGAAGTCTGCAAGGTTTAGACAGCAATTGGATTTGGGCCTGAAAGAGTCAGAGTCCAGGATTACACCTAGCACCCTGACATGGGGGAAGGGACCGATGGCGATATTATTGATCTTTGGAGAAGTCAGGGGAGTGGGCACGAGCCAGAGGAAATATTATGAGCTCAGTTTTAGAAAGCTTGTGTTTGAGAAAGTGGTGTGACATAAATGCTGATATGTCAGTTAGGAAGTTAGTAATGCAGGAGGAGAGTGAGGTGAGGAGTAGAGAGATAGATTTGTATGTCCTCAGCATAGAGATGGTACTGGAAGCCATGGGAGTTTATCAAGTGACTAAGGGCAGAAGTGTAAATGGAGAAGAGGAGGGGTCCGAGGACAGAACCTTAGGGGACCCCTACAGAAAGAGGAGGAGGCAAAGTAATAGGTCACACTGAAGGAGCGCTGTGATAGGTAGGAGGAGAACTAGGGGAGAGCAGAGTCTTGAATACTAAGTGCATGCAAATATAAAACAACAGTGGAAAATAACCTAGTTAAACAGTGGTTTAGGGCAGGTTTCATTATTTCCTGAAGTCCACCATGATATGTGACAAGATTAAGAAAAGATGAAAAAAGGTTCTATTGACAAATAACTGGGTTTACCAAATTTCATTAAAGCTATGGTTTGTCTTAAAACATATAACTCAACTGTTATCAAACAACCATCAAAGGTTGAACAGGGCAAATAGAGAGGGTGAATCTCTTTAACCACTTCAGCCCCGGAAGGATTTACCCCCTTCCTGACCAGAGCACTTTTTACAATTTGGCACTGCATCGCTTTAACTGCCAATTCTGCGGTCATGCAATGCTGTACCCAAACGAAATTTGCGTCCTTTTCTTCCCACAAATAGAGCTTTCTTTTGATGGTATTTAATCACCTCTGCCATTTTTATTTTTTGTGCTATAAACGGAAAAAGACCAAAAATTTTGAAAAAAAAATGATATTTTCTACTTTTTGTTATAAAAAAATCCAATAAACTCAATTTTAGTCATACATTTAGGCCAAAATGTATTCGGCCACATGTCTTTGGTAAAAAAAATGTCAATAAGCGTATATTTATTGGTTTGCGCAAAAGTTATAGCGTCTACAAACTAGGGTACATTTTCTGGAATTTACACAGCTTTTAGTTTATGACTGCCTGTCATTTCTTGAGGTGCTAAAATGGCAGGGCAGTACAAAACCCCACCAAATGACCCCATTTTGGAAAGTAGACACCCCAAGGAAATTGCTGAGAGGCATGTTGAGCCCATTGAATATTTATTTTTTTTGTCCCAAGTGATTGAATAATGACAAAAAAAAAAAAATTTACAAAAAGTTGTCACTAAATGATATATTGCTCACACAGGCCATGGGCATATGTGGAATTGCACCCCAAAATACATTCAGCTGCTTCTTCTGAGTATGGGGATACCACATGTGTGGGACCTTTTGGGAGCCTAGCCGCGTACGGGGCCCCGAAAACCAATCACTGCCTTCAGGATTTCTAAGGGCGTAAATTTTTGATTTCACTCCTCACTACCTATCACAGTTTTGAAGGCCATAAAATGCCCAGATGGCACAGAACCCCCCATAATTAACCCATTTTGGAAAGTAGACACCCCAAGCTATTTGCTGAGAGGCATGTTGAGTCCATGGAATATTTTATATTTTGCCACAAGTTGCAGGAAAATGACAAACTTTTTTTTTTGCACAAAGCTGTCACTAAATGATATATTGCTCACACAGGCCATGGGCATAGGTGGAATTGCACCCCAAAATACATTCAGCTGCTTCTCCTGAGTATGGGGATACCACGTGTGGGACTTTTTGGGAGCCTAGCCGCGTACGGGGCCCCAAAAACCAATCACCGCCTTCAGGATTTCTAAGGGCGTAAATTTTTGAATTTCACTCCTCACTACCTGTCACAGTTTTGAAGGCCATAAAATGACCAGATGGCAAAAAAAAACCCAAATGACCCCATTTTGGAAAGTAGACACCCCAAGCTATTTGCTGAGAGGCATGTTGAGTCCATGGAATATTTTATTTTTTGACACAAGTTGCTGGAAAGTGACATTTTTTTTTTTTTGCACAAAATTGTCACTAAATGATATATTGCTCACACAGGCCATGGGCATATGTGGAATCGCACCCCAAAATACATTTAGCTGCTTCTCCTGAGTATGGGGATACCACATGTGTGGGACTTTTTGGGAGCCTAGCCGCGTACGGGGCCCCGAAAACCAATCACTGCCTTCAGGATTTCTAAGGGCGTAAATATTTGATTTCACTCCTCACTACCTATCACAGTTCTGAAGGCCATAAAATGCCCAGATGGCACAAAACCCCCCAAAATGACCCCATTTTGGAAAGTAGACACCCCAAGCTATTTGCTGAGAGGCATATTGAGTCCATGGAATATTTTATATTTTGACACAAGTTGCAGGAAAGTGACAATTGTTTTTTTTTTTGCACAAAGTTGTCACTTAATGATATATTGCTCAAACATGCCATGGGCATATGTGGAATTACACCCCAAAATACATTCTGTTGCTTCTCCTGAGTATGGGGATACCACATGTGTGAGACTTTTTGGGAACCTAGCTTCATACGGGGCCCCGAAATCCAATCACCACCTTCAGGATTTCTAAGGGTGTAAATTTTTGATTTCACTCCTCACTACCTATCACAGTTTCAAAAGCCATAAAATGCCAAGATAGCACAAAACCCCCCAAAATGACCCCATTTTGGAAAGTAGACACCCCAAGCTATTTGCTGAGAAGCATGGTGAGTATTTTGCAGGTCTCATTTGTTTTTGAAAATGAAGAAAGACAAGAAAAATGTTTTTTTTTTTCATTTTTCAATTTTCAAAAGTTTGACACAAAGTGAGGTCTGCAAAATACTCACTATACCTCTCAGCAAATAGCTTGGGGTGCCTATTTTCCAAAATGGGGTCATTTGGGGGGGGGGATTGTGCCATCTGGGCATTCCATGGCCTCCGAAACTGTGATAGGCAGTGAAGAGTGAAATCAAAAATTTACGCCCTTAGAAAGCCTGAAGGCGGTGTTTGGTTTTCGGGGTCCCGTACGCGGCTAGGCTCCCAAAAATTCTCACACATGTGGTATCCCCGTACTCAGGAGAAGCAACAGAATGTATTTTGGGGTGTAATTTCACATATTCCCATGGCATGTTTGAGCAATATATCATTTAGTCACAACTTTGTGCAAAAAAAAAAATTTGTCTTTTTCCCGCAACTTGTGTCACAATATAAAATATTCCATGGACTCGACATGCCTCTCAGCAAATAGCTTGGGGTGTCTACTTTCCAAAATGGGGTCATTTGGGGGGGTTTTGAACTGTCCTGGCATTTTATGCACAACATTTAGAAGCTTATGTCACACATCACCCACTCTTCCAACCACTTGAAGACAAAGCCTTTTCTGACACTTTTTGTTTACATGAAAAAATTATTTTTTTTTTGCAAGAAAATTACTTTGAACCCCCAAACATTATATATTTTTTTAAAGCAAATGCCCTACAGATTAAAATGGTGGGTGTTTCATTTTTTTTTCACACAGTATTTGCGCAGTGATTTTTCAAACGCATTTTTTTGGGAAAAAACACACTTTTTAAATTTTAATGCACTAAAACACACTATATTGCCCGAATGTTTGATGAAATAAAAAAGATGATCTTAGACCGAGTACATGGATACCAAACATGACAGGCTTTAAAATTGCGCACAAACGTGCAGTGGCGACAAACTAAATACATTTTTAAAAGCCTTTATAGGTTACCACTTTAGATTTACAGTGGAGGTCTACTGCTAAAATGACTGCCCTCGATCGGACCTTCGCGGTGATACCTCACATGCATGGTGCAATTGCTGTTTACATTTGATGCCAGACCGACGCTTGCGTTCGCCTTTGCGCGAGAGCAGGGAGGACAGGGGTGCTTTCTTTTTTTTTTTTTTTTCCTTTTTTTTTTTGCTTTTTTATCTTATTTTCAAACTGTTCCTTTTAATTTTGTTTTTTTTTAATCATTTTTATTGTTATCTCAGGGAATGTAAATATCCCCTATGATAGCAATAGGTAAGGACAGGTACTCTTTTTTGAAAAAATTGGGGTCTATTAGACCCTTTATCTCTCCTCTGCCCTCAAAGCATCTGACCACACCAAGATTGGTGTGATAAAATGCTTTCCCAATTTCCCAATGGCGCTGTATACACTAGGCGAAATCTAAGTCATGAAATGCTCGTAGCTTCCAGTTTCTTAGGCCATAGAGATGTTTGGAGCCATTCTGGTCTCTGATCAGCTCTATGGTCAGCTGGCTGAATCACCGGCTGCATTTTCAGGTTCCCTGTTGGGACAGGAGAGCCAGAGAAAAACATAGAAGACGGTGGGGGGGCATTCCCTCCCACTGCTTGTAAAAGCAGTCTAGAGGCTAATTAGCCGCTAGGATTGCTTTTACATGAAAGCCGACCGCTGGCTGAAAAGAATGATGCCAAGATGATACCTAAACCTGCAGGCATCATTCTGGTATAACCACTCAAAGTCCAGCAACATACCAGTACCTTGCTGGTCCTTGTTGGGCATATATTGTAAACTTTTTTTTCATGCAGCCTGTGGGCTGAACGAAAAAAAGATATTGATCGGTGGGTATGCCCACCATTAGAATACCTCCCTTCATCCACCCACTTCTAATGATGGGCATACATGCACTGTTTACATATGCCGAAGCATGGGGGCATCCTGCCGCAAAAGGCAGGAGCAAATCGCTCCTCCACCCACTGCTGCCCCCACGCTTCGGCATATATGCTGAAGTATGTAACTGTGGTGGTGAAATCACCTCCAACAGCGCTGTAGTCACGGCTTTATGTATCGTGGGAGCAAACACTGTTGCTGTCAAGATAAATAAATCCGCGCTGCAACTGAATGGCGTACCTGCTAAGCAAATGATGGTTAACAAAAGACAAAGTAACATTACAGTATAACAGTTATGCCCCGTACACACGGTCAGACTTTGTTCGGACATTCCGACAACAAAATCCTAGGATTTTTTCCGACTGATGTTGGCTCAAACTTGTTTTGCCTACACACGGTCGCACAAAGTTGTCGGAATTTCCGATCGACAACCACGCGGTCACGTACACCACGTACGACGAGACTAGAAAAGGCCAGTTCAGAACCAAGCGCGGCACCCTTTGGGCTCCTTTTGCTAATCTCGTGTTAGTAAAAGTTTGGTGAGAGACGATTCACGCTTTTTCAGACTCGTGGCTTTCAGATCGTTTTCTGCCGTTCAGTTTGTGCTTGTGGGTTTGTATCTGCTCTTCAGTGCGTGCAAGCAAGTTCCGCGTGACTTAGTCATTGTATTCTTGTTCGTTCGTTACTGGTTTTCAGGTCGCTCTTCACAGGCCTTGCTGTTCTTCAGTGCGTTCTGTTACTTCGTTCTGAGCAGCCGTTTTCTAGCCATGTTTCGTATGCGTACTCCTCGTAGAGTTCGTGCTGTGCGGAGGCTTGGTGTTGGGGTCCTGACCTTGACACAAGTCCAGTCCATGAACAGGGTGGGGAGGAGTTCATGGACCAAGAATTGGTTGCTTCAGCGTGACCAGTTCTCTCATATGCCTTTGCTCCGTGAGATCCGTGAGAATAATCCTGATGATTTCAGGAACTTTCTCAGGATGACGGACCCCACGTTTCACCGTTTGTTGGCTTCGCTGACCCCTTATATTAGCAGGCAGGATACCTGCATGAGGCAAGCCATCACTCCGGAGCAGAGGTTGGTCGCTACCTTGCGGTATTTGGCCACAGGGAGAAGTCTGTAGGACTTAAAGTTCTCGACAGGCATCTCCCCCCAGGGTCTGGGGATCATTATCCCAGAGACCTGTTCTGCCATCGTACAGGTCCTACAGAAGGAGTATATGAAGGTAAGATTTTTATGCTTTAATATCACATTTTATTGTATTGAATGTTTGCTAATATATTGTATTTCTTCCCTCATTCCCAAATTACCATGATTGTATTATGCTGTGAATGTCCCCTTTGTCCTCATGCATGCTGGATTTTTATGTAATTATTATTTTAGGTCCTTCATACATATTTGCCCTTCAATAACCTCTCCAGCATGGTGTCTCCTGCCCTATATTCACCTCATGTAGTCACTTGACAATGTATTTTATCAGCTCCATAGTAGTGCTTTACCCCAAACACCCCCTAAAATGTTTGGAAATGTTATTTTAGCTTTAAATTCAGGCAGAGTGCCAGAGGCTTTTTTTGTGGTGTCCCCAAATTTTTTGTAACCCTCCCCCAACTGCTAAGTCAGCTGATCCCAATTCTCTATCCTCAATCATCTATCTGCTGACTTTGCCAAACCCAAACACACTATACTCATCTCTTTACTGGTCAGATTTATGGATGAATTCCCCAAAGCATGTAGTGCAAGGGCCTGCCTGTATACTTCCCAATGGTACTGTTTAAAGTTTTTGTATCCTATTATTATCTTGATAGGTAATAGCAGAATGTTCAAATGTGCTCAAATATGTACAGTGTGTATTTATATATTTGTATTATGACACTTCTTACCTGTCCAGTGGTCTGCCAATAGTGTAACTAAGGAGGGGCTGTTCCAAGTAATACCCTGTATTTAGGCATTCATCTCTCAATGAAGTGAAGAGGGTTACCTGTCCAAGAGTCCCCCCCCCTATAATGTTAGAAATGGCCCATGAGAGGGGGGGGAGGGGGAATATGATAGGTGTACCTTATACTTTGTTGTTGTTAAATTCCCCTTAGTAAATGCTATCTGGAGGTTGCCCCATAATTTGCGTATAATCTGCTTGCCATGTATCTTTGAAAAAATAGTAATGTTTATTGTTTTTTCCTCAACAGTTTCCTTCAACGCCACAGGAATGGCATACTGTGGCCTCCCACTTTGCCCAGCGGTGGGACTTTCCTAACTGCGGAGGGGCAATTGATGGGAAACACGTCCACATCGTCCCACCACCAAACTCGGGGTCGTACTATTATAATTACAAGGGGTTTAATAGTATAGTGATGTTGGCGGTGGTGTCGGCTAATTACGAGTTCTTGTATGTGGACATGGGGAAGAATGGCCGGATGTCCGATGGTGGAGTCATCGCCCAGACGGAGTTCTACAGGCGTCTCCAGAATGGCAGCTTGGACTTGCCACCTCCAGAGGACAAGGTTGAAGGTCTCCCATTTGTGTTCGTTGCTGATGAAGCATTTGCGCTGGGGGACCACCTGATGCGGCCATTCCCGATGAGGACCCTCACCCCGGAACAGAGGGTTTTTAATTACCGGCTGATCAGAGCCCGAAGAGTGGTGGAGAACACATTTGGAATCCTGGCCAGCCGGTTCCGATTATTTTTGACACCTATCCATATGGCGGAGTATAAACTGAACCATATAATACTTGCCTGCTGTGTTCTCCATAATTTTTTAAGAAAACATTCAGCCAACTATGCTGGCTCAGTTGGGCCTGAGGCCGGAATCCCATATCCATCAACACTGACGGCGCTTGAAAGTGGCCGTCCTGGCTTGCCCTCCCTGAATGCCCGTGATGTCCGGTTACGCTACCTGGAGTTCTTTGCAGGTAGGGGGGCTATCAATATGCCAGACAATCTGTGACACCTTTTTCAAATAAAAAACAACCAAAAGAAATTCTTGGTGGACATTTACTGCTTGTGTTTGTTTTAGCTGACCCTGACAAAAATGTGTTGGGTGCAGAAAATGTCGTGATTGGGTAACCTTATAAAAAACAGTGTTGGCTGGTACTTCCTAAATGCAAAAACACATTTCACTACAAGTGCACTTGCAACTGCACTGAACCTGCACTTGTAGTGCAAAGTGTATTTGCCCTTAGGAAATAACCCCCATTTTTCCATAAAACAGCAATTACATCACCCCAAAAGTGTTGTAGTTTTGAGACAATAATCCACACATTCTTGAGTAAGGCACTTTTTTATACCTGCACAATCACATGTGCATTTACGAAAGGTTTTTAAAACAAACCAACATGTTTGTTGTATAACAATGTTTGCAGTAGCATTATCAAAAATCGAAATATCCATTTCAGATAAAACAGGCCTGTGCAAAACCAACAAGAAAGCCAAAAAACTTGAACTTACAAAGTTCACATATGGTAAAACCTGAAGGCTATATCAGACATCAGTATTTAGGAACTGGGTTTGATATAGCGTTCAGATGGGGGGAAATCACCCCTGGAAAAGCCAAATTTGGAAGATGCACAGCAATTTACGAATGTCAACATGTGCTATCTGCCATCAGGGGGGATCAAGGGACGTGTTTTGGGAGAGCAAGCCCTTCCTCAATGCTACTTTATAATTGAGGAAGGGGTTGCACCCCCAAAACGCGTCCATAGAAAAAATTTTGGTAAGATTGGACCACAATAAAACAGGTGATTTTGTGGGGTTTAAATTCGCCCCAAAACATCAATGATGTTATTATTTTTTTTAATAACATCACTGATTTGTTGCTGGATGTTTTGCAATTGGAGATTACACCCCATGATCTCCCCGATCAGTATCTGGGCACTTTCAGATTTGAAACGTTCTCTCTCCCTCACATCACGATCACCTAAAAAGAGATAAAGAACAAAAAAAAGGTCTCACAAATCTGCCACCATCCATCTCTTTTACCTGAGCCTGTGGTCGCAGACACTCACCTGTTGTGGTGCCAATCTCCACCACATCTTCTTCTTCCTCCTGCTCAGCTTCTTGGGTTGGTATTTCCCCTTCTTCCAGAGGTGGGGGGTCTCTGGTCTCCTGGGATGAGGGTGTCCGAGTCTTTTCTCCCCTATGTAAAACAAAAATGGTATAATTAGCACACAGATATTTGATGGCAGAACTAGAAATAGGAAACATTGCTTGGAAGTGGGGTACAATTGTCTATTTTAGCCGAGTTCTAAGATGTATATTTTTTATTGCCCTTTGTCAAGCTGCAATACTTTACCTGTTTGGTACAAGCTTCACAGATGTAGCGCCCCCTATAGTATACACTGGAGCACCTGTGTGCCCCCCCTAATAAAAATGGTGTTCTTGTGTCCCACACTAGTGCTCCAGTGTCCAGACGTGAAAACAGCTGCTCAGTGTCCTCTCCTTACACACAATCTAGTTGGCATTTCATTCTAGTAACAAACCCATCTACACAAACAAATATTTGGCATCCAAGTAGGCCCCCAAAAATGTGTGAAAATGCATATGGCCTAAACAATGGTGTTTAGGCCGAAAGAAAAATGTTTGATACGAATGAATAATGGGCCCATGAACATTAAAGTTGACCTTTTTAAGCGTTACAATTAATAAAAGCATATGGAGCAGAACAAACGGAATAAAGACAGAAATAATAGGAACACAGCACAACTACTTACTTTTTTGCAGCACTCTCCGGATCTTTCGGTACTGCTCTGGCTCTCTCAACTTCAGGTCCGACCACCGCTTCCTGAGCTGATCTTTAGATCTTCATACCCCGAAATTCCTCTCAAGACTCCTGACCACTTTCGCCATGATTTTGGCCTTTCGGATATTGGGGTTGGGGTAAGGCCCATATTTTCCGTCATAGTCGGACTTCTTCATGATGTCGACCATCTCCAACATCTCCCCAAACGACATATTTGTGGCCTTAAAACGTCTCCTTCTGGATCGGGACGTGCCTGGATCCGGGCTTTCCTCCTCCTCCTCCTTGTTGCTTGAATTAGCACGCACCTGCTGTAACTCCGCCATCATGCTCTTCCCCCACTGTGCCGAACGAAAAGGGCGAGGAATAGACTAGAAAGAACATCAGGGGCGGGCGGAGTTACACGCATGCGCAGTGTGTATAAAGCGTAACACGCGTGCGTATTACGTACGATCTGTGAACGGAGGAAGGAGCATTGGACGCGCCGATCGTAAGAACGAAGGTAAGAGACAAACTTGTGCCTATACTGCTTCTAGATTGAGGCCTATATTGTAACAAGATTAGGATAGTTTTGTCTGACATTAGGCTTTGTCTTGTGTTGTGTCTTGCAGTGAACATGGATATCTTAATGAAAGATACTGACTTCATGTCAGTATTCATAGATATGCTAAGTGAGCTGCCCTGTCTGTGGGAGATTACCCACCCCCATTTCAAGAACCAAGCAAAGAGGAAGGCAGCACTGGAGCAATTGTGTGAAATTGTGAAGCAGGTGATCCCCACGGCAGACATCACTTATTTAAAGATTTTCATTGGTGGCCTGAGGAGCACATATCTGAGGGAGCGCAAGAAAGTCCTGGATTCACAGAGATCCGGAGCAGCAGATGACATCTATGTCCCCAGGATGTTGTACTACGACAGGCTGCACTTTCTGGCAGGCCAGACTGAACCCAGGCCATCCCTCTCCAGTCTTCCTTCCACCATTCCTTCCACCCTGGCTGAGGCTTCTGACGCCCAACCTGGGCCTTCCAGGCCATATGTGGAGGAGCCAAGATTGAGTCAGGTATAGCATTCCTCTAAATATTTCTGCTTGTCCAATCAATAATGTTAACTAGATGTTAGTTGGGAGTACTAATTTAGGATTGTGATTGATGATGCAAAAACTAAAACCATGTCCCTTTTTCATACACAGGGAAGTCTCAGCCAGGAGGTGGCCGGGCCGAGCCAGCTGGCTGATATCAAGGTCCCTCCACCCCCCCTGAAAACAGAAAGTGGCAGTAGGACGAGTACCCTAGAGGAGGCGGCTATAGCATTCTTTTGAAGGGCTACAGAGGTCCTGGGAGCACCCCACACCATGCAGGAGAACATTGCTGCCTTCATAGCCTATAAAATGCAGAGGATGGAGGAGGGCCAAAAAGTCATGTGTGAGGCCCTCATATCAGAGGCTCTGGAGAAAGGTATGAGGGGCCAAATTACACCTCACACACATCTTTGGGATGGTCCTCCTCCTCCTCCTGCAGGTCCTCCTCCTCCCTCACCTCCAGGTCCCCCCAGTCCTCCTCCAGGTCCCCCCAGTCCTCCTCCTTCTCCAGGTCCTACTCCTCCTCCTGCCACATCTCCAACTGCACAGCCACAGCCCGGAAGGAAGCGTGGAAGGAAGACAGTGATTGCCCTGGGTTCAGTCTGGTCGGCCAAAAGATGCAGCCTCTTGTGGTACCACAGCCTGGGGACACAGATGTCATCTGCTGCTATCCGAGTCTCTGTGAATCCCGGACCAGACTGCCCTCCCTTAGATATGGACTCCTCAGGCCACCAATTTTGATGTTGAAGAATTGATGTCTGCCGTGGGGGTCCCAGGCTTCACTAATTGTTGATCCAGTGTTGCCTTCCTCTTTGTTTGGTTCTGATCCCTTAATAAAGGATTTTTGTTTTGAATTATACTCTCCTATGTGTTTTACTTCAAAAATTACAGTTGGTTTGTGAGGATTCAGGTACATTTCAAATATACAATGTGAAATGAACAAGGGACACCAACAACAAACAATCTCCTTGAGATTAAATAATAAAAGATATCAATGGTGTTGGGGTAACTTGACACACAAAACACACCCAAAATATTTTGGAGTAAAAATAAAAATAACATTGAACAAAGATGAGCCTTGGAAAAAATCCAAACATTAAAGAAAAAAAAAAGGCTTAAAATCCAAAAAAAAAAAAAAAAATTAAAACATATAAAACTGTCAGATGTGACAACTAATAACAATATATTGAGGGAATCCCACTAAAAAAACACAAATAAAAGTTTGTGAGAAGTGTGTGTGAATATGAGCAGCAAAACTACTTAATTCTTGTCACATTATAAAGAAGAAGAGAGTGCGCTGTATTAAACCATTTTTAACTTTGCAGCACGACGAAAGTGCTGTATCCATTGCGAACGCTAAGTTTACCAGAACAAGCTGTCCCGTGTCGGAATTTCTTCTGAGCATGCGTGGCACTTTGTGCGTCGGAACAGGCCACACAGGGTCGGAATTGACGCGATCGGATTTTGTTGTCGGAAAATTTTATCTCCTGCTCTCCAACTTTGTGTGTCGGAAAATCTGCTGGAAAATGTCCGATGGCGCCCACACACGGTTGGAATTTCCGACAACACGCTCCGATTGGACATTGTCCATCGGAAAATCCTGTACCTAAAATATATATATGCCGAAGCATGAAGGCATCCTCCCGCAAAAGGCAGGAGCAAATCGCTTCTCCATCCACTGCTGCCCCCACACTTTGGCATATATGCTGAAGTATGTAACTGTGGTGGTGAAAATACCTTCGACAGCACTGGAGTTACGGCTTTATGTATCGTGGGAGCAAACGCTGTTGCTGTCAAGATAAATAAATCCGCGCTGCAGCTGAATGGCGTACCTGAAAACAAATAAAATAGTTAAAACACAGTAAACTATAAAAAAATTACATACCTGAAAAGGAAACATGATAAAACATAACAATAAAACATTGCAGAATAGAATACAGTAAAAAAGAGCAGAACAATAGAGAGAAAATAGAGAGAGAGAGAACAGTAAAATGACAACTATTTTTGTTTTTTTTATTTTATTTTTTTTTGTGTATTTTATTTTTTTTACATTTTTTTTTGTAACTGTAACTTTTATAACTGTAACCGGTTCCAGGTTCGGGTCTCTCAAAATGCGATGGCATCTTCGGAGACCCTGTGAAAGTGTGCCTAGTCTGTGCAATGCTGTACCCTACTCTAATACTTAACTAGTGTATGGTAGCATTCAAAACATTCACCAATGCAAAGACCAGGATTGCCAGGACAGGAGGGACAATAATACCAGGTGTCACGCCTAAATCCGCACTTTCTGCAGACACAACATTTTCTTTGGGGGTTAGTTGGATAGGGGTACTCGGGAGGACATAAGGAAAATGCCTCTCATGCAGCCGGCTTACTGCATTTGGTTGGGGAAGGTGAGGTGGAGCACCGTCTGGATACAGAAGGGCTCTGACGATCTCTTCCTGGAATTTAAGGAAGGATCCAGTCCGTCCTGAAGCTCTGTATAGCACATGAGTGTTCAGCAAAGCCAATTGAAATAAGTATACAGACACTTTTTTGTACCAGCGTCTGGCCTTACGGGCAATTGGGTACGGCGCCAACAACTGGTCATTGAGGTCCACCCCTCCCATATTTTGGTTATATTCGTGGACTCAGAGGGGTTTCTCCACAACACCAGTCGCCGTAGTAATTTGGACCGTCGTGTCTGCATGAAGGGAGGTAAGAACGAAAACATTCTTATTGTCCCTCCACTTCATAGCGAGCAAATTATTACACAGCAAGCAGGCTCTCTCCCCCAGCCTAAGACGGGAATCTACAAGCCGCTGGGGAAAGCCCCGGCGATTAGATTGCACAGTGCCACATGCTCCAATTTGATGATCAAAAAGGTGACTAAAAAGTGGCACGCTCGTGTAATAATTGTCCACATATAAATGGTACCCCTTTCCGAATAAGGGTCACACCAAGTCCCACACTATCTTGCTATCTTGCCAGCGCTTCCTATGTAGTCAGGGCAGTTTGTCGGCTCTACGTGACTATCTTTGCCCTCGTAAACCATAAAATGTATAGCCTGTGGCCCTGTCACAGAGCTTATACATCTTGACCCCGTATCTGGCACGCTTGCTGGGAAGGTACTGTTTGAACGACAAGCGGCCAGAAAATTTAATCAGGGAATCATCATTTACTCAGGGACGCAGACAACTTGATGGGGAGTAAACAAGTCTGCAAAACGCTGGTTGAAGTGGTTTACGAGGGGCCGAATTTTGTAGAGCCGATCGTATTCAGGGTCTCCACGAGGACGACAGAGTTAATTGTCATTGAAGTGCATGAACCGCAAAATCTGCTCGTATTGTGCCCTGGCCATGGAAGCAGAGAACACGGGCATATGGTAATTTGGGTCAGTGGACCAATATGACCGCAACTAACTCTTTTTATTTATGCCCATGTTGAGGGAAAGGCCCAGAAAGAGCTTAAATTTGGAGACCGTAATTGGTCACCAATCTCTGGCAAGGGAGGACTGGGGATTAGCGGCAATGTGTTGACCAGCGTATAAATTGCTTTGGTCCACAATAGATCTATAGAGATCTTCGGTGAAAAACAGTGAATAAAAATCCAGTGGCGTAAAATCAACTGTTTCCACCTGAATTCCAGGTTGGCCAGTGAATGGGGGAAGTACGGGTGCTGCAGAATTGGTGGGTTCCCAATTCGGATTGGCGAATGCAGCAGGAAGGGCACTATGGGCACGACGGGCCTGTGTTCGTCTTCTTGGTGGCAGCGGGACACTACTAGTGCTTGCCACCTCACCAGCTTGAACTGCAGTGCTGGAAGTACAACCAGGGTGTACTAGGCCGCTGGTGCTTGCCAGTTCACCAGAAGGAGCAGCGGCGCTAGTACTTCTCTGCTCCATACGAGGGACCTGCGGTTCTTGCACTTCAAGGACAGAAGATGAAGTTCGGGGTCTGGTATGCCTGACCTTAGCAGGGACCACAACTCCGTTGTCAGAGCTATCTGACATGGAGCCGCCAGGCCCGGATTTACTCTCTTTGCCGCCCCGAGGCCGGGTCCTTCAATGCCGCCCCCCCACACACACACACACACACACACATACACACACCACATCCTTTATCGATGACTTCTAAAATAGATCAATTAAAAACATATCTCCACACACGAGAACACTGAAAATAACTGGCTTTAATTGTACAGACTAAAAATACTTCAGGGTAAGCGCGCGAGGGGTAAGGATTTTTCGCAGGCACTTTTTCAAGGCAATGGCTGGTGTTAGTGCTTCAATCATCCCCGCCACCATGGTTGTTATGGTGTCAGGATGATTGAAACACATTACTTCTATCATTACATTGTAATATAAACTGAAATAGTTCAACTCACCATAATGCAGAATCATTGGGAGCCCTGAGCGTGTCACTTGCCACCATCTCTTATCACTTGCCACTATGCCTGCCACCAGATGGGGATGTCACTTTCCACGCTGCCTGCCACCAGATGGGGATGTCACTTGCCACCATGCCTGCCACCAGATGGGGATGTCACTTGCCACCATGCCTGCCACCAGATGGGGATGTCACTTGCCACCATGCCTGCCACCACATGGGGATGTCACTTGCCACGCTGCCTGCCACCAGATGGGGATGTCACTTGCCACACTGCCTGCCACCAGATGGGGATGTCACTTGCTACACTGCCTGCCACCAGATGGGGATGTCCCTTGCCACGCTGCCTGCCACCAGATGGGGATGTCACTTGCCACCATGCCTGCCACCAGATAGGGATGTCACTTGCCACGCTGCCTGCCACCTGATGGGGATGTCACTTGCCACCATGCCTGCCACCAGATGGGGATGTCACTTGCCACACTGCCTGCCACCAGATGGGGATGTCACTTGCCACACTGCCTGCCACCAGATGGGGATGTCACTTGCCACACTGCCTGCCACCAGATGGGGATGTCACTTGCTACACTGCCTGCCACCAGATGGGGATGTCGCTTGCCACGCTGCCTGCCACCAGATGGGGATGTCACTTGCCACGCTGCCTGCCACCAGATGGGGATGTCACTTGCCACGCTGCCTGCCACCAGATGGGGATGTCACTTGCCACGCTGCCTGCCACCAGATGGGGATGTCACTTGCCACCAGATGGGGATGTCACTTGCCACGCTGCCTGCCACCACATGGGGATGTCACTTGCCACCATGCCTGCCACCACATGGGGATGTCACTTGCCACGCTGCCTGCCACCAGATGGGGATGTCACTTGCCACCATACCTGCCACCAGATGGGGATGTCACTTGCCACGCTGCCTGCCACCAGATGGGGATGTCACTTGCCACGCTGCCTGCCACCACATGGGGATGTCACTTGCCACCATGCCTGCCACCAGATAGGGATGTCACTTGCCACGCTGCCTGCCACCAGATGGGCATGTCACTTGCCACCATGCCTGCCACCAGATGGGGATGTCACTTGCCACGCTGCCTGCCACCAGATGGGGATGTCACTTGCCACACTGCCTGCCACCAGATGGGGATGTCACTTGCCACGCTGCCTGCCACCAAATGGGGATGTCACTTGCCACGCTGCCTGCCACCAGATGGGGATGTCACTTGCCACGCTGCCTGCCACCAGATGGGGATGTCACTTGCCACCAGATGGGGATGTCACTTGCCACGCTGCCTGCTACCAGATGGGGATGTCACTTGCCACGCTGCCTGCCACCAGATGGGGATGTCACTTGCCACCAGATAGGGATGTCACTTGCCATGCTGCCTGCCACCACATGGGGATGTCACTTGCCACCATGCCTGCCACCACATGGGGATGTCACTTGCCACCATGCCTGCCACCACATGGGGATGTCACTTGCCACCAGATGGGGATGTCCCTTGCCATGAGATGGGGATATCCCTTGCCACCAGATGGGGATGTCACTTGCAACCAGATGGGGATGTCACTTGCCACCAGATGGGGATGTCCCTTGCCAATGTTGCCATGCTGCCTGCCATCAGGAGAAGGGCGGAACAGCAGTGCGGGCAATGAGAGATGTCATCTTTCTCCCACGCCTCCGCACCGCTGACACTACTAGCTACTCTCAATTTTTTTTTAAATGGCATGCGCATGCGCCGCCCGGCCGAGCACTTACGAGCTTTCCCGAGCCCGGCCGGCTTCGGAACGGCGCATGCGCAGTTGCGTGGTCGGCTCACGGCCATCTTTTCTATGGGCACTGGTGCCCATAATAGACTTTAATGGGCAGCACGAAAGGGGGGGCGGCCGCGAAGTTGTTACAGGAGCGGCACCGCACCTACACCACTGCACCTACACCACACCACGGCCTTGTGGCTAATCCGGCCCTGGGAGCCGCTGTCCTCTACAGGATCGTATTCTGAGACTGAATCTGACAGATGAGTGACTTCCTCTTCACTATCTGTCATGCTCAGAAACGTGTAGGCCTCTTCACTAGTGTACCTTTAATTTGCCATTTTGGGCTCTAAATTTAGGGGTACACTAGTGAGACTCACAGGCAAAAAAGCTCCTGACTGTCAGCGACTGTATCAAAACGCTACCAAAAAACTGTTAGCGATCGCAGGGATCAGGCCTGACTCTGCGAACGCTGCAGTTATGTGTGCTTAGTGTTTTGTAAGTGTCAGTGATCGATCGATACTGCACTTGGGTGGGCTGGGCTGGGCCGAGGGGCAAAACGCAGGTGCTAGCAGGTGTCTGGGCTGATCCCGCTACCACTGCGTTTTTGAGGACCCTAAACTGCTGGGGAGTATAGATCTGATCGGATCAGATATCGATCCGTTCAGATACTATAGCACTAAAGGAGGTGTATGCTGCGTGCGTGGGTTTTAGCGGTACGGGCGTTAACCTGGCGCTGCCTGGGGCAACGCAGACCTTATCTGACCCTAAAAACATAACTTATATCACCACCGGGCGATCAGGGGATTAAACCTTTATAAGGTAATAAACGGCGGGTGCCCTAAAACTATAATAAACTATAATAAACAAACTAACTAACCAGCGTCACCCGTAACAATTATATGGTGATCACTGGTGAAAGGGTTAACTAGGGGGCAATCAAGGGGTTAAAACCTTTAGTAGGTAGTATATAGGGGTCCCTGTCGCTATAAAACACTGACGGCGAACCTATATACTTACCTCCCTAACTAGCATCACCTGTGTCACTAATACAGCGATCAGAAAAACGATCGCTTAGTGACACTGGTGACGGGGGGGTGATCAGGGGTTAAAACTTTATTAGGGGGGTTAGGGGGGTACCCTAGACCTAAAGGGGGGTACCCCAGACCTAAAGGGGGCTAACCCTAACTGCCCTAACACTTATAACTGTCACAAACTGACACCAATGCAATAATCAGAAAAAAAAAACTGCTTTTGGTGTCAGTGTGACAGGGGGTACAGGGGGGTGATCAGGGGGTGACTGGGGGGTGATGGGGGGGTGACAAGTGTGCCTGCATGTTCTACTGAAAGTGTAGTGTTGGTGCAAACTTACTTGGATGTCTTCTCTCCTCGGCGCCGGAACAAAAAGACCGGCTCGAGGAGATGTGACATCACTTCCTCCGCTTCCGTTTACATTACAGTAGCCGAGGAAGCCTGTCATTGGCCAGGAGCGATCGCGAGGGGGGAGCCACGAATGAGAAGCCTCCCCCTCACCTTTGATCGCCCCTGACCTGAATCCGACCGCCGCAGGCACCGGGGGGGTCCGATTGGACCCTCCACCCGCGGGCAGTCAAGGAGGTACCTGTAAGTCCTTTTGCCTGCCCGTGCCATTCTGCCAACGTACATCGTCGTGCGGCGGTCGGCAACTGGTAACAGGGACACAGGCAGAAATAAAAATCTGACAGGTGTTCTAATCCCTCTCCACTCAATCCAAAATTTAAAAAAAGTTTCCCTTTAGTTATTCTTTAACTGGGGTTTTAGACTTCATTTTAGTCATAGAACTATAATGCATTTTATCATTAATCTGTGGATTTGGCTTCCCTGTGTAGGCTCTATGTGCTCTATATATGTCTACTTCACCACATCATTCTGCATCCAACATCTGAAGATACTTCAATGTAAATCAAAGAAGCATAATGCAATATTCAATAAAATATCATCCTGTATCCAATGGAACCCTAATGCTGCACAATAAAAAAACATATCTTCCATTTAACATCCAGCATCTATCTTATCTTCTTCAATGATGTAGGACAAAACTCTTATCCAACATCCATTAAAATATCATTCCATATGCAGTCAGGTCCATAAATATTGGGACATCAACACAATTCTAATCTTTTTGGCTCTATACACCACCACAATGGATTTGAATTGAAATGAACAAGATGTGCTTTAACTGCAGACTTTCAGCTTTAATTTGAGGGTATTTACATCCAAATCAGGTGAACGGTGTAGGAATTACAACAGTTTGTATATGTGCCTCCCACATTTTAAGGGACCAAAAGTAAGACAGACGGCAAAAGGTTAAGACTATTTGTATTTGTTGAAAAAATAGGTGATGGCTAATTCATTAAAAATCATGACATACAATGTAAGGGGCCTGAGCTCACCCCAGAAAAGGACGTCATCAGGCTGCAGACATTGTCTATATGCAAGAGACGTATTTTATGCCAGGATCAGTACCTAAACTCCCATTATCCTCCTATAACCAATGGTACCATACATTATCCCCTATAGCAGGGGCAAGGGGGGTAACTATAGCCTTTGGAAAAATGTGTCCTCTGATTCTTATAGCAGTACAAAAGGACCCAGGGGGAGGTTCTTATTCATCAAGGGTACGTTGTATGGACATTGTTACACGTTTGCTTCCATATATGCCCTAAAAACTTGCACAGTAGACTTCCGAGTGAAAACCTTAGGAATGCTGAAGTTTTGGGAGGGATATGTGATTGGGGGGGGGGGTTTAATATTAACTTGGACCCCAAGTTAGATACCACAGCAGGGAAAACAGCACTATCATTTAAAGCACTTAAACGATTGAAAAAACTTTTTCAAGCTCTCCATTTTGTAGATAGTTGGTGGGCCCTTAATGAGGGGATAAGGGATTATAGCTAATATTCAAAGACCCATAAAGTATACTCCAGCTTGGATCTAGTCATGGTGGACTAGTATTACCTGGAACACGTGAGTGTAGTTATAACAGAACCAATAACGAAATCCAATCATGCACCAGTGGTGATGACGTTCCTGCCGGTATCTGTGGGTCACCGGGAGCGGTCTTGGCGATTAAATGAGTCGTTACTGGATGACAAACAGATAGCAGAGGCTATATGGCACAAAATGATAAGATATTTAAAAAAAAACGGATGCTTTAACGAATGTGTATTATAAGAAATTTATTAATATTTTGGTTACACCACTATGCAACTATTTTAACAAAATTACAGCTACCAATCTGTTACCCCCAGAAGCATTATTGCCTTTTGTGACAGTTATACCGCAACCTGGGAAGGACCCACAATACTGCGCAAACTATAGACCTATTTCCCTTCTTAATTCAGATACTAAATTACTAGCAAAGATATTAGCAACTAGACTACAGGATAAAGTAACACAGTTAGTGTATTTTGACCAAACGGGGTTTATGATGGGATGAGAAACTAAAGATAACACAATCCGAGCCCTTCATGTACTCCACTGGATGCAGAATGGACCTAATAAGATGCCAAGAGTAGTGCTATCAATGGACGCCGAAAAGGCATTTGATAGAGTGAATTGGGTATTTATGATGGAAGAATTAAGGGGAATAGGTATAAGGGAATGGATGATGGGGTGGGTATCAGCATTATATGCTGGACCAAGAGCAAAGGTCAAGGTTAATGGGACCCTGTCAGGCTGCTTTGATATACGAAATGGCATAAGGCAGGGTTGCCCATTATCTCCAATATCATTAGCCCTTATTCTGGAACCATTCTTATGTAGAGTAAGTGAAAATAAAGGAATAATGGGAGTGGGAATTGGCCCTAGAGAGCATAAAGTGTCAGCATATGCGGACGCTTTATTATTTTACCTTTCAAAACCACAGGAATCTATACAAGCACTGATGCAGGAAGTGATGAGATACGGGAAGTTATTTAACTTTAAAATAAACTTAGAGAAATTGGTAATATTACCTAGCCATGTGCCACCATTATTAGGCACATCTTTGCAAAATAGCTACCCGTTTATATGGAATAGGGAATTGTTATTTTATTTAGGAGTTCATATTAATGTAGATGCAAAACTCATATATGAATGAAATTATAGCTCCCTGCTCGTGGAAATAACAAAGGACTTGCATAGATGGAAAGGACATACACTAACATGGTTTGGCAGGATCAACACTCTTAAAATGAATGTAATACCTAGACTAGGGATGAGCCGAACACCCCCCTGTTTGGTTCGCACCAGGCAAAAAATTTGCTCGAGCATGCGAACACCGTTAAAGTCTATGGGACACGAACATGAATAATCAAAAGTGCTAATTTTAAAGTCTTATATGCAAGTTATTGTCATAAAAAGTGTTTGGGGACCTGGGTCCTGCCCCAGGGGACATGGATCAATCCAAAAAAAAGTTTTTAAAACAGCCGTTTTTTTGGGAGCAGTGATTTTAATAATGCTTAAAGTGAAACAATAAAAGTGTATTATCCCTTTAAATTTCATACCTGGGGGGTGTCTATATGCCTGTAAAGGGGTGCATGTTTCTCATGTTTAGAACAGTCTGACAGCAAAATGACATTGACAATGACAAAAAGTCTTTAAAACTACTCTCGGTTATTAATGAATTGCCGGTCCGACAATACACATAAAAGTTCATTGATAAAAACGGCATGGGAATTCCCCACAGGGGAACCCCTAACCAAAATTTAAAAAAAAAATGACGTGGGGGGTCCCCCTAAATTCCATACCAGACCCTTCAGGTCTGGTATGGATATTAAGGGGAACCCCGTGCCAAAATTTTTAAAAAAATGGCGTGGCCCCCAAAACACCTTGTCCCCATGTTGATGGGGACAAGGGCCTCATCCCCACAACCCTTGCCCGGTGGTTGTGGGGGTCTGCGGGCGGGGGACTTATCGGAATCTGGAAGCCCCCTTTAACAAGGGCACCCCCAGATCCCGGCCCTCCCCCCTGTGTGAAATGGTAAGGGGGTACAAAAGTACCCCTACCATTTCACAAAAAAACTGTCAAAAATGTTAAAAATTACAAGAGACAGTTTTTGACAATTCCTTTATTTAAATGCTTCTTCTTTCTTCTATCATCTATCCAGGGCTGGTGCAAGGATTTTTGACACCCCAGGCAAAACCTCATTTTGCCGCCCCCCATTGGCTCCACCCCTGACTCCACCCCATTTGCCCTGCCCATGCATACGCCACCTTTTTAATGAAGTGCCCATCAAATGCAGCCTCACCAGCGCCCTTTAATGCAGCCTCACCAGCGCCCATTAATGCAGCCTCACCAGCGCCCATTAATGCAGCCTCACCAGAACCCATTAATGCAGCCTCACCAGAACCCATTAATGCAGCCTCACCAGCGCCCATCAATGCAGCCTACCAGTGCTCATCAATGCAGCCTACCAGTGCCCATCAATGAATGTTTGCTTGCTTCCATTCATTCGGGAGTCAGGACACAGACACATTCCTCCGCCACCGCTGTACCTCTGACACTATGTGCAATTGGAGCGGCGGCTGACTGCTGATGCTGAGAAGAGAGTAGGAACACCAGTGGCTGGGCACCTTAGGCAGCAGTGCGCCCTAGGCGGCTGCCTAGTTTGCCTAGTGGTAGCACCGGCCCTGCATCTATCTTCCTTCGGTTTCTTCCTCCATCTTCTTCTTCTGGTTCTTCTGGTTCTTCCTCCGCTGTTCTCATCCGGCATCTTCCTTCGCGGCGTCGGCGTCTTCTTCCCTTCTTCTCCTCGGGCCGCTGCGCATCCATGATGGCATTGATAACGGGTAACGGGTGACCCCGCCCCCCTCTGACATCACGGGGAATGCCACAGGGAAGTCCCCGTCAAGTCCTCGTGCATCAGAGGGGGGCAGTGTCACTGGGTGGCCCCGCCCCCCCGTTATTTAAGAACCGTCACAAGAGGAGAAGCGTCACACAGCGGGAGCCTCCCTCCATGCCATCATGGATGCGGAGCGGCCTGAGGAGAAGAAGAGAAGAAGATGCCGACGCCGCAGAGGAAGATGCCGGACGAGAACACCGGAGGAAGAACCAGAAGAACCAGAAGAAGAAGATGGAGGAAGAAACTGAAGGAAGATAGAAGAAAGACGATAGAAGAAAGAAGAAGCATTTAAATAACGGAATTGTCAAAAACTGTCTCTTGTCATTTTTAACATTTTTGACAGTTTTTTTGTGAAATGGTAGGGGTACTTTTGTACCCCCTTACCATTTCACACAGGGGGGAGGGCTGGGATCTGGGGGTCCCCTTGTTAAAGGGGGCTTCCAGATTCCGATAAGCCCCCCACCCGCAGACCCCCACAACCACCGGGCAAGGGTTGTGGGGATGAGGCCCTTGTCCCCATCAACATGGGGACAAGGTGTTTTGGGGGGCTACCCCAAAGCACCCTCCCAATGTTGAGGGCATGTGGCCTGGTACGGTTCAGGAGGGGGGGCGCTCTCTCGCTCCCCCCTCTTTTCCTGTGGCCTGCCAGGTTGCGTGCTCGGATAAGGGTCTGGTATGGATTTTTGGGGGGGCCCCACGCCATTTTTAAAAAAAAAATTGGCATGGGTTTCCCCTTAATATCCATACCAGACCTGTAGGGCCTGGTATGGAATTTAAGGGGACCCCCCACGTCATTTTTTTTTAATTTTAGTTATTTAGTTATTATTTGAGTAGTTTTAAATTACTTTTTTTCCTTTGAAATGTCATTTTGCTGTCAGACTGCTCTAAACACAGGAAACATGCGCCCCTTTACAGGCATACTATAGACACCCCCTAGGTACGAAATTTAAAGGAATATTACACTTTTATTGTTTCACTTTAAGCATTATTAAAATCATTGCTCCCAAAAAAACGGCCGTTTTTAAAACTTTTTTTGCATTGATCCATGTCCCCTGGGGCAGGACCCAAGTCCCCAAACACTTTTTATGACAATACCATGCATATAAGCCTTTAAAATTAGCACTTTTGATTTCTCCCATAGATTTTTAAAGGGTGTTCTGCGGCTTTTGAATTTGCCGCGAACACCCCAAATTGTTCGCTGTTCGGAGAACTGGCGAACAGCCGATGTTCGAGTCCAACATGAGTTCGACTCGAACTTGAAGCTCATCCATAACCTAGACTAATATATATCCTTTGAATTTTAATTGTTGGTCCGGTTGGTGAAAACAACACCCTTTCTAAAGACATCTCATCCCAATAGAGACTATATAAAAAAAAGAGGATAGGGGGGATTTTTTGCGGTGTCAGATATAGAGATATACAATTGACTTGCTATGAATAAAACATAATTTTTATTATCAAAATATGCTTAAAAAGAAGACAAACAAAGCATACTGTAACTGGACAGTATGGGATTACAAATATTTGGTGGTCAGCATTAGGGATGAGCTTCGTGTTCGAGTCGAACCCATGTTCGACTCGAACATCGGCTGTTCGGTCGTTCGCCGAATTGCGAACGATATGGGCCGTTCGCGCCAAATTCGTGTGGCGCGTCACGGCCCATAATTCACTGCGGCATCGCAGTGCATTGCTGGCTGATGATTGGCCAAGCATGCACTATGACCCGCATGCTTGGCCAATCACAGCGCCGTCAGTAGAGAGAGCTGTAATTGGCCAAAGCCAGGGTGGCTTTGGCCAATTATGGCTCAGGGGATTTAGTACACACCCCACACTATATAAGGCCGCCTGCACGGCGGCCCTGTGTAGTGTGTGTTCCGGTGTGCTGAGAGATAGAGAGAGAGAGAGACAGTGTCATTTGATTTGAGTTAGATAGATTAGGCAGAACAGTCAGTCAGTTAGCTGCACTTACAGTGTATTGTGTATATATATGCATCCCAGGTGTTGCATATATATATATACACTGTATTCAGTTTAGCTAGATCCGTTCCTGTTATCTTCTATCTAGACTATTTACATTTAGTGCAGTGTGTCCTGCTCACAGTGTTCAGCTAGATCCGTTCCTGCTATTTACATTCAGTGCAGTGCGTCCTGCTCACAGTGTTCAGCTAGATCCGTTCCTGGTATTTACATTTAGTGCAGTGCGTCCTGCTCACAGTGTTCAGCTAGATCCGTTCCTGCTATTTACATTCAGTGCAGTGCGTCCTGCTCACAGTGTTCAGCTAGATCCGTTCCTGGTATTTACATTTAGTGCAGTGCGTCCTGCTCACAGTGTTCAGCTAGATCCGTTCCTGCTATTTACATTCAGTGCAGTGCGTCCTGCTCACAGTGTTCAGCTAGATCCGTTCCTGCTATTTACATTCAGTGCAGTGCGTCCTGCTCACAGTGTTCAGCTAGATCCGTTCCTGGTATTTACATTTAGTGCAGTGCGTCCTGCTCACAGTGTTCAGCTAGATCCGTTCCTGCTATTTACATTCAGTGCAGTGCATCCTGCTCACAGTGTTCAGCTAGATCCGTTCCTGGTATTTACATTTAGTGCAGTGCGTCCTGCTCACAGTGTTCAGCTAGATCCGTTCCTGCTATTTACATTCAGTGCAGTGCGTCCTGCTCACAGTGTTCAGCTAGATCCGTTCCTGCTATTTACATTCAGTGCAGTGCGTCCTGCTCACAGTGTTCAGCTAGATCCGTTCCTGCTATTTACATTCAGTGCAGTGCGTCCTGCTCACAGTGTTCAGCTAGATCCGTTCCTGCTATTTACATTCAGTGCAGTGCGTCCTGCTCACAGTGTTCAGCTAGATCCGTTCCTGCTATTTACATTCAGTGCAGTGCGTCCTGCTCACAGTGTTCAGCTAGATCCGTTCCTGGTATTTACATTTAGTGCAGTGCGTCCTGCTCACAGTGTTCAGCTAGATCCGTTCCTGCTATTTACATTCAGTGCAGTGCGTCCTGCTCACAGTGTTCAGCTAGATCCGTTCCTGGTATTTACATTTAGTGCAGTGCGTCCTGCTCACAGTGTTCAGCTAGATCAGTTCCTGCTATTTACATTCAGTGCAGTGCGTCCTGCTCACAGTGTTCAGCTAGATCCGTTCCTGCTATATACATTTAGTGCAGTACGTCCTGCTCACAGTGTTCAGCTAGATCCGTTCCTGTTATCTTCCTACTGACAGGCAGGCTTGTCTGGTTACAGTATATAAAGCTACCTTAAGAAAATTACAGGTGTTCTTTTTGATCCTATTAGTACCACGGTCAGGCAGCTAGACTATTTACATTTAGTACAGTGCGTCCTGCTCACAGTGTTCAGCTAGATCCGTTCTTGCTATTTACATTCAGTGCAGTGCGTCCTGCTCACAGTGTTCAGCTAGATCCGTTCTTGCTATTTACATTCAGTGCAGTGCGTCCTGCTCACAGTGTTCAGCTAGATCCGTTCCTGGTATTTACATTTAGTGCAGTGCGTCCTGCTCACAGTGTTCAGCTAGATCCGTTCCTGCTATTTACATTCAGTGCAGTGCGTCCTGCTCACAGTGTTCAGCTAGATCCGTTCCTGCTATATACATTTAGTGCAGTACGTCCTGCTCACAGTGTTCAGCTAGATCCGTTCCTGTTATCTTCCTACTGACAGGCAGGCTTGTCTGGTTACAGTATATAAAGCTACCTTAAGAAAATTACAGGTGTTCTTTTTGATCCTATTAGTACCACGGTCAGGCAGCTAGACTATTTACATTTAGTACAGTGCGTCCTGCTCACAGTGTTCAGCTAGATCCGTTCCTGTTATCTTCCTACTGACAGGCAGGCTTGTCTGGTTACAGTATATAAAGCTACCTTAAGAAAATTACAGGTGTTCTATCCCAGCTTAGTGCAGCTACAGGCCATTAGTATGTCTGGAAGGCCAAGAAGGAGAGGCAGACAGTCACAAGCCAATAAGAGAGGGCAAGCAGGCTCTGTGTCTAGTGCTGGTCGTGGAGACGGTGCATCCTCATCAGCACGTGGCCATGGGACACGCTTGGCCTTTTTTTCGGCAGCTGGCCGTGTTGAGCCGCAACATGCGGAAGACTTGGTCGAGTGGATGACCAAGCCGTCCTCATCCTCCTCATCCTCTCTCACCCATGCCCAGGGTGCTTTGTCTGGCAAAGCAGCGGCCTCTTCCCTCAGCTCAATGTCATCAGTGACTCCTTCCCTAGCTCCACCATGTCCTCATGAGGATTCCCTCGAACTGTTTGACCACAGTGTTGGGTACATGCTCCAGGAGGATGCCCAGCGTTTGGAAGGCTCTGATGATGATACTGAGCTCAATGAAGGCAGTAACATGAGCACGGACAGAGGGGGTGCCCAAGAAGGACAGCAATCTGGCAGTCATGCTCCCCCTGCTGCAGCATACTGCCAGGTTTGCTCCAGTGATGAGGAGGGAGGGGATGATGAGGTCACTGACTCAACGTGGGTGCCTGATAGGAGAGAGGAGGAGGAGGAGGAGGAGGAGGAGGTGGCACATCACCAACTAGGCAGGATGCCCTCCAGGGGCCAGCCTAAGGGCAGCACATTGACTGCATCACACCCCAAAGCTCCACATGTGCAGGGCGCTGCAGTCTCTGCGCGTTATTCAAAAAGTTCTTTGGTGTGGGCCTTTTTTGAGACGAGTGCATCAGATCGCACCGCTGCTATTTGCAACATATGTCTCAAGCGTATCTCGTGTGGCCAAAACATCTCCCGCTTGGGTACCACATGCTTGACCAGACATATGTTGACCTGCCATGCAGTTCGTTGGCAAGCGTATCTAAAAGACCCACACCAAAGAACAAAGACGATCTCTCCTTGCTCCTCATCAGCTGAGATTTCCAACCCCACTAGACCTTCAGTCCTCTCTGAGACCTGCAGTGAGAGGAATGAAGGTGTAGAATTAGGTGTGTCACAGCCAAGTACTTGTGGGCAATCTGCTTTTGGTACACCGACGTCAGATTGTACCAGGCAAATTTCCCTGCCCCAGCTGCTGCACCGCCGAAAGAAGTTTGCTCCCAGCCATCCACATGCCCAGCGGTTGAATGCTAGCTTGGCAAAATTGCTAGCACTTCAACTGCTGCCTTTTCAGTTGGTAGACTCTGCCCCCTTCCGTGAGTTTGTGGAATGTGCGGTTCCTCAGTGGCAGGTACCCAAACGCCACTTTTTCTCACGGAAGGCGATTCCGGCTCTCTACCGGCATGTGGAAGGCAATGTCCATGCCTCGCTGGACAGGGCGGTCAGCGGTAAGGTGCATATTACCGCTGACTCATGGTCCAGCAGGCATGGACAGGGACGTTACTTAAGTTTCACGGCGCATTGGGTGACTCTGCTGGCAGCTGGGAAGGATGCAGGACAAGGTGCAGTAGTGTTGGAGGTTGTTCCGCCACCACGCCTCCAAAATGCTGATTGTGACACACCTCTCTCCTCCACCCCCTCCTCTTCTTCTTCCTCCATGGCCTCTTCCTCGGAACCAGCGGTGCTCCGTAGGCGTTCAAGGGGCTACGCAAGTACGCAGGCCAAAAGATGCCATGCGGTGCTTGAGCTGGTGTGCTTGGGGGACAGGAGCCACACTGGGGCAGAGGTTCTGTCAGCTCTGCAGGGGCAGGTTCAGAGGTGGTTGACGCCACGCCAACTTAAGGCAGGAATGGTGGTTTGCGACAATGGCACCAACCTCCTCTCTGCCCTCCGACAGGGACAACTGACCCATGTGCCCTGTTTGGCTCACGTCCTTAACTTGGTGGTGCAGCGGTTCTTGGGCAGGTACCCGGGCTTACAGGATGTCCTGAGGCAGGCCAGGAAAGTCTCTGTGCATTTCCGCCGGTCATATAATGCCAGTGCTCGGCTGACGGACCTCCAAAAGGAGTTTAACCTGCCCAAGAACCGCCTAATCTGTGACATGCCCACCAGGTGGAACTCGACGTTGGCCATGCTGCAGCGGCTGCACACGCAGCAGAGGGCCATCAATGAGTACCTGTGCGACTATGGCACCAGGACAGGGTCAGGGGACCTTGGTTTTTTTTCCCCACGCCAGTGGGCCATGATCAGGGATGCATGCACTGTCCTGTCACCATTCGAGGAGGCCACGAGGATGGTGAGCACTGACAGTGCATGCATCAGTGACACTGTCCCCCTTGTCCACCTGTTGGAGCACACGCTGCGTGGAATAATGGACAGGGCACTTGAGGCAGAACAGAGGCAGGAAGAGGAGGACTTCCTTAGCTCTCAAGGCCCCCTTTATCCAGACAGTGTTCCTGCGTGCCCGCCGATCACACAGGAAGAGGACGAGGAGGAGGAGGAGGAGGAAGATTGTGTCAGTATGGAGGTGGAGCCTGGCACTCAGCATCAGCAGTCTTTAAGGGATCAGTCCCAAGGAACACATGGACTTGTACGTGGCTGGGAGGAGGTGGCTGCGGACGTTGTTGTCCTTAGTGACCCAGAGGACTCCGGACCGAATGCCTCAGCAAACCTACGCTGCATGGCCTCCCTGATCCTGCAAAGCCTGCGTAAGGATCCTCGTATTCGTGGTATCAAGGAGAAGGACCAATACTGGCTGGCAACCCTCCTTGATCCACGTTACAAGGGTAAGGTTGCGGACCTTATCTTGCCATCGCAGAGGGAGCAGAGGATGAAACATCTTCGGGAGGCCTTGCAGAAAGGTCTGTGCAACGCGTTCCCAGAGACTGGGAGGTTACAAACTCCTGTTTCTGGACAACGTGTTGCTGAGGCTTCGGTCAGTCAAAGAAGGAGCGGTGGAGAAGGTGGCCGTCTGACCGATGCGTTCAGACAATTTTTTGGTCCGCAGCCCCAAGGTATGATCGGTTCCAGCAACCATCGCCAGCGTCTGTTTTACATGGTGCAGGAATACCTAGGGGCAAGATCAGACTTGGACACCTTTCCCACCGAAAATCCTCTGGGTTACTGGGTCTTGAGGATGGATCACTGGCCAGAGCTTGCACAGTATGCAATTGAGCTACTGGCCTGTCCTGCATCCAGCGTTCTTTCGGAACGCACATTCAGTGCTGCTGGAGGCGTGGTAACCGATCACAGGGTGCGTCTGTCCACTGACTCGGTCGATCGGCTGACCTTCATAAAAATGAATCAGTCTTGGATCACCACCAGCTACCAAGCACCTGATGCAGATGTAACCGAATAATTTTTTTTGAAATCTCAGATCCCTTCAAAGACTGCCTATGCTGATGCTGAGTGACTATCCCTGAGTAATTATCCTCTTCCTCCTCAATCATCACGCTGATAGCTTGTAAGAACATTTTTGGTTCTGGGCGCCACCACCAGTGCCTAAGGCACAATTTTTCAGCCCCTGTTTAACAGGGGCGTGTAATTACAATTTTTGATGTAATACTTTGCAGCAGGGCTCGTTCCTGCATTCCAACTAGAGTGTCTGTGAGGGGTTGCAGTGTTGTGGCACCAGCACCAGTGCCTAAGACCCAATTTTTCAGCCCCTGTCTAACAGGGGCGTGTAATTACAATTTTTGATGCAATACTTTGCAGCAGGGCTCGTTCCTGCGTTCCAACTAGAGTGTCTGTGAGGGGTTGCAGTGTTGTGGCACCAGCACCAGTGCCTAAGGCCTAATTTTTCAGCTCCTGTTCAACAGGGGCATGTAATTACAATTCTTGATCTAATATTTCACAGCAGGGCCCTGTGAGGGCTTACAGTGTTTTGGCCACAGCAACACCTAAGGCCCAAATTTCTGCTGAGTATATAGGGCAGGACCCTACTTTCAAACATCTAACTTACAAACGACTCCTACTTGCAAACGGAAGGAGACAACAGGAAGTGAGATGAAATCTACCCCTAAGGAAGGGAAATTCTCTCCTGTAAGAGTTAATATGGGAAAACAATTTCTCCTTTCCACTGATGCTTTCCAATCCTTGTTCCACAAAAAAACCCAAATTTTCAAAAAACATTTTTCATTGGGACAAAAAAGTGAGGTGAAATCTTCTGAAGAGGAGGAAAGACGCAAAACAAATGTCACAGGGGTGATAACCCTTCCCTATGTTTTCCAAAAAGCTTAGAAAAGATTTTTTGGCTGGAGCTAAACACATTAAAAATGTTCAAAATTACAAACAGATTCTACTTAACAACCAACCTACAGTCCCTGTCTTGTTTGCACCGCCTGAATACTGCTGTTCAGAGTATATAGGGACCTTTCCTTATTTTAATTTGGGTGCGGGGTTCCCCTTAATATCCATACAAGACCCAAAGGGCCTGGTAATGGACTGGGGGGTACCCATGCCGTTTGTCTCACTGATTTTCATCCATATTGCCATGACCCGACATGACATTAAACCCGCAAGCAGTTTTAAATGAGATTTTTTCCTTTAAAAATGACATTTGGTGCAGGGACTGTTCTAAACATGGGAAACACGCGTCACTTTACAGGCATACTATAGACACCCCCCAGGTATGATATTTAAAGGAATATTTCACTTTTTTTTTTTTACTTTAAGCATCATTAAAATCACTGCTCCCGAAAAAACGGCCGTTTTTAAAAGTTTTTTTTGCATTGATACATGTCCCCTGGGGTAGGACCCGGGTCCCCAAACCCTTTTTAGGACAATACCATGCAAATTAGCCTTTAAAATGAGCACTTTTGATTTCGAACGTTCGAGTCCCATAGACGTCAATGGGGTTCTAACGTTCGTGCGAACTTGCGGTCCGTTCGCGGGTTCTGGTGCGAACCGAACCGGGGGGTGTTCGGCTCATCCCTAGTCAGCATCATATGCAGAAGAATATTAAATCACAGCAGAGGATATTGCACACTAGCCCGACATGTTTCGCTACTCAAGCTTCCTCAGGGGATGTGCAAGAGATTTGTTATACTGAGACCAAAATATACAATGAAATTGTACATACAGAGTATTAAATGGAATATGAACCTAGTTGCATGAGAAAAACTGGACACTTACCCCATGCGGTAATTGTACACATGAGCCACCTGGCCGAGCCCCTGACTTGGTCCCAAAAGCCCGGATCCGAGGGGGTCAATTTGGCAAAGTCATAGAGGGCTGATAAGGAGACAAAGACCAAAGAATTAAATTTTGGATTGAATATATAGAAGGTAATTTGGTGTGGAGGAGTGGGGGGGAGGGAAAAGGGATCAGGGAGGGGGAAGGGCAGGGGAAGGGGAAAGGAGCATCTCCTACTAAAAGGTTTGTATGTGTATATATATACACTTACAATGAATTTTATATTCATTTGGTTATCTAATGGTCCATGGAACGCAATGATATTTGAAGGGTTTTGGTCAGACCCTGTGTGGAGTTAGCTGCTGAGGCAGACTGAAAAGTGATGATAGGGGATTTTTAATATATGATTGTAATATTTATAATATTAAAGATGAGAAAATGAAGAAATAGAGTTATGTTATGACTGCAAATGAGTTATTAGGTATGCCTGTAAAGAGAATGAAGGCACTGTACAGTTTGGCTGACTATCTCAGAGTGGTAGCTGAGCATCAGCAGAGAAATGAATAAATGTAGTAATAAATAAAGTAGGTTACGGGAGACAAGCTCTCCACACTTAAATGGCTTGATGTAAGCAGGTTAATGTGTTATGGGTCAGCTCAACAAAAGGCAATACCAAATAACTAAATGGGGATAGATACACCGATCGTGATAGAAAATAATATAGACCGGCAGCCTCCAAGTAAAGACAGATTAGTGCAAAGTTAAGGGGTAACATGAAGATAGTTGAGAAATGATAAGTCCGTACCTATAGCGTCTTACCTCTCTGTTCAGTGGTCACAGGTCCAGCGTCTCCCTCCGGCTCAGGCTGAACTGACAGCCTGAATAGCTGGTTTAAATCAGCCCTCCAACGAGCCGGCGTGTGACGTCACCGGCTCGAGGCGGACGTGAAGACGCCTGTGCGCATGCGCACGGGCCGCTCTCCAGCCTCTAACTACAAATACCATAGGGCCCTGCGGTGAGGAGGAGGGTCCAGGCACATCCAGGTTCAGGAGTGTCCCCGGAGCCCTTCATCCAATCCCCACAGCGCTCAGGCATGTGGTGCTGTTACTAAGGGGGAGTGAAATCCCAGATGGCCTAGCCTCCATAGGATTTCAAGAGGGCTGCCTGGCAATGCCAGGCGTGGAGGTGGGCCTGCTCAAGGATGAATATAGCAGGCCCTGGGCGTCCGTATGGCCTGCCAGTACAGACGCCCTGGGGCGGTGTATATGGGAACATAGAAAGCGGGCCGGTTGAATAAGTGGTTCTAGATAAGAGTAGAAATAAAGCACATATGGGGATATTGGGGCAGAACCACATATAGGCCCAATGAATGGAGTATCCAACAGGCAAATAGGTTCATTTACATAAGTCCAAAACGCTAAATAAAAAAAAAAACATACAGTTGCAAAAAATTATTATGTCAATTTCATCTTAACCAAAATGCAAATATTGGCATTTATATCCATCAAATGACAAAATATTATTATAGAGATAAAAATAAAAGAAACATGAAAGGGAGAAGAAACAATACATAAAAACACATATATAGTGTAATTAGTGTGTTTATATATTCTTCATGGGAGAAAGGAGGGAGGGAGGAGAGGGGGAGGGGAACAGGGGGGGGGGGAACAGGGAGGGATGGGACTTGGGAAGAGGGGGGGGGAATAAACAAGGGGGGGAAGGGGGGGGACAAGAACGAAAGCTAAAGACTGGTTGTGCATCCCATTCTCCTAAAAGAGGGAAATGAGAATAAATCCCAGATAGGGAGCAAAGAAAAATCCATGGGGGCCCTAGCTAGTGGAGAGAAAGAGGGGAAAATCTATATAGGCTTTGGAAAACCACAAAAAGGATTTGAAGCTCTGATTTTCATTAAAGCCAGGAAAACAAGTAGCCTTTAAATTGTAAATCCAGCGAGCCTGTAGTTGCAGCAGCATGCGATCAACGCTGCCACCTCGAGAGTCTAGAGGGATGTGTTCAAGCGCAAAGAATTCGATGAAATGCAGGTTAAAGTCATGATATATGCCGATGTGTCGGCTGATGGCAGTGTCCATTTTCTTTTTCTTTATGGGTTTGATATGATCTCGTATGCGTTGAAAAAATTGTCTTTTTGTTTTGCCTATATAGAATCCACCACACCGGCATTGAGCAAAATATACAATGCCTGGTGTTTGACAGGTGACTCTAAAATGAATGGAGTGCCATCTTCCATTAGGTAATTTGAGTTTGAGCACATCCCTCTAGACTCTCGAGGTGGCAGCTTTGATCGCATGCTGCTGCAACTAGAGGCTCGCTGGATTTACAATTTAAAGGCTACTTGTTTTCCTGAAAATAAACAAAAAAACCACGCTAAAAAAGTGCATAAATAAAATATTCTTTAGTAGAGTCCCATATGAATGTCCACAAAAATAAGGAAGGTGAAATTATTATAAAAGAATAACATATAATTTTCCTCCAATGTAATAAGTGATAAACGGCAAAGGGACTAGAAACACCAAAATATTGCGCTTACCAGATGTAAGCCAAATAAGAGCGGGTGTCTCAAACCCAGCCTGGGCCTTTACAATGATGATCCAGCCGAGTCAAGATGATCACACTCGTCTCATATGTCCAGTCCGTTAAGATTTATATCCAAAAAATATATAACACAAGCATAGCGTAATACTGATATATGAAAAACTCAAAAAAAATTTAAAGAAAGTGCAACACTCAAAAAAAGGATAAATCATGAATATCATATATCATCCAAAGTTGACACAGCTACTATGGATGTTGAGTGAATAACGTGCAATCATGCAAAAAATGTGAATTGAGGTGAAATAGGTAAGAGGAATTGCAACCCCAATCTCAAATTTAGGAAATATTACAGCTGTATCCAATCTCCCAAAAAAATATTGAATGTGAAAAGAAGAAAAAACGAAACCAATGACAGATAGCTTATCGCATGCACATGCTGCTTACCAGATGATAAATTAAACAGGCAAAGTGTCACACAACTAAGCGTGCAGATAGGATAGGAACACACCAGCGAATCCTATGGGATATTCAGCTTACCAGACATCCTCACAAAGTAGGCAAATGGAATAAGGCATACACAGGCTCCTATCCGGAGTGGCGTAGATGCGTCCTAGCCAATCAAGCCCAAGTTCGGCGGTACATATGAAGTAAAAAATGCCCAATAGTATAATACTGTATATCCACTTTATTCAAATAGAAATTGTACTTACATGAAAAAAGTTAAAAACAGGCGAGAAAATGGAGCTGGCCGGCACTCAAACAATACTCCCGTCCTCACAGAGCAAACGTGGTGACGTCAGCACGTCCCTCCCAGATGCGTTTCGTCACACACTGACGTTTTCAATGGGGAACGGGAAGCATGCTGAGCCACCACGTTAAATACACATACCAAGCCTCGCTTTGAGTTCCGTAAAAGGAAACACGCGGCGCCATCTTGGATATGGGCAACCCTGTACTGTAATGCCAGAACTAAAACCAGCAAACAATCAGAAGCCCTCAGATTGAATATAGCGTCAAGAAATATTAAACAATATACATATGCATACATCATTGTAAGGTGTGTTCAAATATATTTAAAATACCATCTATATAGGAAGTGAACGCATACTATAGCCAGGCAAAGAGTAATAGATAAACAGTATTTAAATACCATCTATATATGAAGTAAACACATAATGTGGCCTGGTAAAGGGTAATAAGTAAACGATCAATGTCAGATTTCAGGGATCCAAGACATTATACCCCCATAAGGTTACCCCTACCACATAGGGTATGTGTAAATACATTATCTATGTGATTAAAAATGATAAAAAATGAATATAATAAAGAAAAAATTTATAAAAAACATTCAAAAATGGAATAAGCTTGGAATTAAAGTTATTGCAAATCTATCCATACTTAAGCAAACCATAAATTAGGCAGGGTATCATAGATAGACTAAACCATACACAACCACCTCAAGGAGACAGGTCGCATGGCCCGACTCAGACCAAAAATATTTTGTCCAAAAAATGAATGAATAATAAAAAATGAATAAATAATAAAACTCATAACTCGAAAAAGGGTCAGAGTTCAAGAATGCTCACTGATTCAAATGTACCCAATTCACCCCTTGTATGTAACAAAGTAGGATATATACAATCCACCCCCCCATGCACCCACAATTACAGATCAGGAATTGTCAATGAACGCATTGACGTCCACATCTATATTAAGTCCATAGGGCGTGTAACTTTTAATTCTATGGACCCAGGACATCTCTAGTTTAGAGATGTCCCGTACCATAGAACTTCCTCGCCAGTGTGGTTGATAACGGTCCATGCCCAAAAAAAGGGTGTTAGCAGGATTCCTGTTGTGTATTAAACGATAATGTTTGGAAACTGAGTGATTTTTAAAGCCCGTCAGAATATTGGTGACGTGTTCATTGAGCCTCACCTGGAGGGGGCGTTTGGTCCGCCCCACATATTGCAAGCCACAAGGGCATTGCAACATGTAGACCACCCTTATGGTGGAACAAGTAATGAATGGAGTAATAGGGTGGGCTCGCCCAGTTACCGCAGACACAAAAGACTGAGTTCTCCTGTTACGACAGGAACTGAGAGAGCACACCCGACACTTGTTACATTTATAGAAACCTGTCAGTTGGTTAAAAAAGGTTGTCTTAATAGTTGGAGGGTCCAGTACCCCAGGAGCCAATTGGTTCCTCAATGAAGGAGCACCCCGGAACACAACTTTTGGTTTAGATGGTAGAGTCTCCTTCAACACTCGATCATTGGTGATGATATGCCAATGCTTGGAGACCAATTGTTTTATTTCCTTGTGCTGGAGGGAATAGGTAGTAATAAAAGGTACCCCAAAATTATGATCAGAAACAGGGGGCCTAGATTTATCAAATAATAGAAGCTCCCTATCCATATCCTGCACACCCTTCAAAACAGGCAGAAGACTTTCTCTAGAGTAACCCTTTTCCAGGAATCTTTCCGTGAGAGTGTCACTCTGCATTAAAAATGTATCTGGATCCGAACAATTCCTGCGTAATCTCATGTATTGGCTTTTTGGTATTGCATTGAGCCAAGGTCTGTAATGACAGCTTTCTAGAGATATATAGGAATCGCGATCACTCTCTTTAAAAAAAGTAGATGTAAGTAAACGACCATCCTCTATGGTTAAAGTGAGATCCAAGAAATGAATTTGGGTCTGGCTCGCCTCAAAGTTTAGATGGATACCCCGATCGTTTACATTCAGGGAGGATAGGAACTGCTGAAGGTCCTGGCCATCACCATCCCATAGGAGGAGGATGTCATCTATATATCTAGCCCACAAAACAAGATGGGGACTACGGTGGGCATAGATGACATCCTCCTCCCACTTGGCCATAAAAAGATTCGCCAAGCTGGGGGCATAATTAGCCCCCATAGCAACACCACGACTTTGGCGATAAAATTTGTTGGCGAACCAAAAGTAATTATGTGAGGCTGCAAAGATGAGCAGCTCCATAATAAAGGAAACCTGTTCTGGGGGAAGATCTGATTCCCTCACCAGGGTATCCCTCACCGCATTCAAACCCATTTCATGGGGAATAATAGTGTATAAGGAGGATACATCGGCACTAACCATCCACATTCCTGGTTTGATGACAATATTAGAAAGGAGGTTAAGAACATGGCGTGTATCCTTAATATAGGAAGGCATTTTTTGAACAAGGGGCTGAAGAAAGAAATCTATATATCTGCCCACCCGGGACGTGATGGAATCTATGCCACTCACAATGGGGCTCCCCGGGGGGCAGATAGGATTTTTATGAACCTTGGGTAGGTAATAAATAATGGGAGTTTTGGGGGCTTTCGGGATTAAATAAAGACTCTCCTTCTCCCCCAAAATCCCCAATCTCAAACCCTTAGAGATGATCCTACAAAGTTCCTTTGTGTAATTCTTAATTGGGTCCCCAGGTAAAGGGGTGTAGGTATCAGCATCCCCGAGGATCCTAGCCATTTCGGCCAGATAGTCCTTCCGATCCAATACCACTATCCCTCCCCCCTTGTCCGCAGGACGGATGACCAGATCCCTATTTTCACATAAAGATTCCAAACCCTCCTGCATAGTTTTGGAGTTTTTAGCATTTTTTTATTTCTAGCCTTTCCAAGTCCCTAAGGACCACATCCCTAAACACTTTCAGTGTGGGAGCAAGTGTTCCAGGTGGGTTAAAAAGGGATGCATTGGCCAGGCCAGAGTGAACAAATTGGCCTGCTGGTTGAGAATTTCTAACAATGGGGTTTCCAATCAAATATCTTTTAATGTTAAGTTTGCGAACAAACTTGTGTACGTCCATGTATGTTTGGAACCTGTTAAGGCTCCTGGGGGGGGCAAACTTGAGACCTTTGTCTAAAACAACTTTTTCAGATTGAGAAATTGTTGTTTTCCTGGCTTTAATGAAAATCTGAGCTTCAAATCCTTTTTGTAGTTTTCCAAAGCCTATATAGATTTTCCCCTCTTTCTCTCCACTAGCTAGGGCCCCCATGGATTTTTCTTAGCTCCCTATCTGGGATTTATTCTCATTTCCCTCTTTTAGGAGAATGGGATGCACAACCAGTCTTTAGCTTTCGTTCTTGTCCCCCCCCTTTCACCCCCCCATGTTTCTCCCCCCCCGCTTCCCAAGTCCCGTCCCTCCCTGTCCCCCCCCCCCTTTGTTCCCCTCCCCCTCTCCTCCCTCCCTCCTTTCTCCCATGAAGAATATATAAACACACTATTTACACTATATATGTGTTTTTATGTATTTTTTCTTCTCCCTTTCATGTTTCTTTTATTTTTATCTCTATATTAATATTTTGTCATTTGATGGATATAAATGCCAATATTTGCATTTTGGTTAAGATGAAATTGACTTAATAATTTTTTGCAACTGTATGTGATTTTTTTATTTAGCGTTTTGGACTTATGTAAATGAACCTATTTGCCTGTTGGACACTCCATTAATTGGGGCTATATGTGGTTCTGTCCCAATATCCCCATATGTGCTTTATTTCCACTCTTATCTAGAACCACTTATTCAAACGGCACGTTTTCTATGTTCCCATATACCGCCCCAGGGCGTCTGTACTGGCAGGTCATACGGATGCCCAGGGCCTGCTATATCCATCCTTGAGCAGGCCCACCTCCACGCCTGGCATCGCCGGGCAGCCCTCTTGAAATCCTATGGAGGCTAGGCCATCTGGGATTTCACTCCCCCTTAGTAACAGCACTACATGCCTGAGCGCTGCGGGGATTGAATGAAGGGCCCTGGGGACACTCCTGAACGTGGATGTGCCTGGACCCTCCTCCTCACCGCAGGGCCCTATGGTATTTGTAGTTAGAGGCTGGAGAGCAGCCCGTGCGCATGCGCACAGGCGTCTTCACATTCGCCTCGAGCCGGTGACGTCACACGCCGGCTCGTTGGGGGGCTGGTTTAAACCGGCTATTCAGGCTGTCAGTTCAGCCTGAGCCGGAGGGAGACACTGGACCTGTGACCACTGAACAGAGGTAAGACGCTATGGGTACGGACTTATCATTTCTCAACTATCTTCATGTTACCACTTAACTTTGCACTAATCTGTCTTTACTTGGAGGCTGCTGGTCTATATTATTTTCTATCACGATCGGTGTATCTATCCCCATTTAGTTGTTTGGTATCGCCTTTTGTTGAGCTGACGCATAACACATTACCCTGCTTGCATCAAGCCATTTAAGTGTGTCTTTACAGGCATACCTAATAACTCATTTGCAGTCATTACATAACTCTATTTCTTCATTTTCTCATCTTTAATATTATAAATATTACAATCATATATTAAAAATCCCCTATCATCACTTTTCAGTCTGCCTCAGCAGTAGGGATGAGCCGAACACCCCCCTGTTCGGTTCGCACCAGAACATGCGAACAGGAAAAAAATTCGTTCGAACACGCGAACGCCGTTAAAGTCTATGGGACACGAACATGAATAATCAAAAGTGCTAATTTTAAAGGCTAATATGCAAGTTATTGTCATAAAAAGTGTTTGGGGACCCGGGTCCTCCCCCAGGGGACATGTATCAATGCAAAAAAAAGTTTTAAAAACGGCCGTTTTTTCAGGAGCAGTGATTTTAATAATGCTTAAAGTCAAACAATAAAAGTGTAATATCCCTTTAAATTTCGTACCTGGGGGGTGTCTATAGTATGCCTGTAAAGGGGCGCATGTTTCCTGTGTTTAGAACAGTCTGACAGCAAAATGACATTTGGAAGGAAAAAACTCATTTAAAACTAGCCGCGGCTATTGCATTGCCGACAATACACATAGAAGTTCATTGATAAAAACGGCATGGGAATTCCCCACAGGGGAACCCCGAACCAAAATAAAAAAAAAAAAATGATGTGGGGGTCCCCCTAAATTCCATACAAGGCCCTTCAGGTCTGGTATGGATATTAAGGGGAACCCCAGCCAAAATTGAAAAAAAAAATTGACGTGGGGTTCCCCCTAAATTCCATACCAGACCCTTCAGGTCTGGTATGGATTTTAAGGGGAACCCCGCGCCAAAAAAAAAAAAAAAAAACGGCGTGGGGTCCCCCTAAAAATCCATACCAGACCCTTATCCGAGCACGCAACCTGGCAGGCCGCAGGAAAAGAGGGGGGGACGAGAGTGCGGCCCCCCCCCCCTCCTGAACCGTACCAGGCCACATGCCCTCAACATTGGGAGGGTGCTTTGGGGTAGCCCCCCAAAACACCTTGTCCCCATGTTGATGAGGACAAGGGCCTCATCCTCACAACCCTGGCCGGTGGTTGTGAGGGTCTGCGGGCGGGGGGCTTATCGGAATCTGGAAGCCCCCTTTAACAAGGGGACCCCCAGATCCCGGCCCCCCCCCTGTGTGAAATGGTAAGGGGGTACTTACCCCTACCATTTCACTAAAAAACTGTCAAAAATGTTAAAAATGACAAGAGACAGTTTTTGACAATTCCTTTATTTAAATGCTTCTTCTTTCTTCTTTCTTCCTTCATCTTCTTCTGGTTCTTCTGGCTCTTCTGGTTCTTCCTCCGGCGTTCTCGTCCAGCATCTTCTCCGCGGCGTCTTCTATCTTCTTCTCCTCGGGCCGCTCCGCACCCATGAGGGGGGAGGCTCCCGCTCTTCTCTTCATCTTCTTCTCTTCTTCATCTTCTTCTTCATCTTCTTCTTCTTCTTCTTCTTCCTTCTTCTCTTCTTCCTGTCTTCTCCGGGCCGCTCCGCAGCCATGCTGGCATGGTGGGAGGCTCCCGCTGTGTGACGGCGTCTCTTCGTCTGACGGTTCTTAAATAACGGGGGGCGGGGCCATCCGGTGACCCCGCCCCCCTCTGACGCACGGTGACTTGAGGGACTTCCCTGTGACGTCACGGGGAATGCCACAGGGAAGTCCCGTCATGTCACCGTGCGTCAGAGGGGGGCGGGGTCACCGGATGGCCCCGCCCCCCGTTATTTAAGAACCGTCAGACGAAGAGACGCCGTCACACAGCGGGAGCCTCCCTCCATGCCACAGCATGGATTGCGGAGCGGCCCGCAGAAGACAGGAAGAAGAGAAGAAGGAAGAAGAAGAAGAAGATGAAGAAGAAGATGAAGAAGAGAAGAAGATGAAGAGAAGAGCGGGAGCCTCCCCCCCTCATGCCATGGGTGCGGAGCGGCCCGAGGAGAAGAAGATAGAAGACGCCGCGGAGAAGATGCTGGACGAGAACGCCGGAGGAAGAACCAGAAGAGCCAGAAGAACCAGAAGAAGATGAAGGAAGAAAGAAGAAAGAAGAAGCATTTAAATAAAGGAATTGTCAAAAACTGTCTCTTGTCATTTTTAACATTTTTGACAGTTTTTTAGTGAAATGGTAGGGGTAAGTACCCCCTTACCATTTCACACAGGGGGGGGGCCGGGATCTGGGGGTCCCCTTGTTAAAGGGGGCTTCCAGATTCCGATAAGCCCCCCGCCCGCAGACCCTCACAACCACCGGCCAGGGTTGTGAGGATGAGGCCCTTGTCCTCATCAACATGGGGACAAGGTGTTTTGGGGGGCTACCCCAAAGCACCCTCCCAATGTTGAGGGCATGTGGCCTGGTACGGTTCAGGAGGGGGGGGGGGCCGCACTCTCGTCCCCCCCTCTTTTCCTGCGGCCTGCCAGGTTGCGTGCTCGGATAAGGGTCTGGTATGGATTTTTAGGGGGACCCCACGCCGTTTTTTTTTTTTTTTTTGGCGCGGGGTTCCCCTTAAAATCCATACCAGACCTGAAGGGTCTGGTATGGAATTTAGGGGGAACCCCACGTCAATTTTTTTTTTCAATTTTGGCTGGGGTTCCCCTTAATATCCATACCAGACCTGAAGGGCCTTGTATGGAATTTAGGGGGACCCCCACATCATTTTTTTTTTTTTATTTTGGTTCGGGGTTCCCCTGTGGGGAATTCCCATGCCGTTTTTATCAATGAACTTCTATGTGTATTGTCGGCAATGCAATAGCCGCGGCTAGTTTTAAATGAGTTTTTTCCTTCCAAATGTCATTTTGCTGTCAGACTGTTCTAAACACAGGAAACATGCGCCCCTTTACAGGCATACTATAGACACCCCCCAGGTACGAAATTTAAAGGGATATTACACTTTTATTGTTTGACTTTAAGCATTAATAAAATCACTGCTCCTGAAAAAACGTCCGTTTTTAAAACTTTTTTTTGCATTGATCCATGTCCCCTGGGGCAGGACCCGGGTCCCCAAACACTTTTTATGACAATAACTTGCATATAAGCCTTTAAAATTAGCACTTTTGATTTCTCCCATAGACTTTTAAAGGGTGTTCCGCGGCATTCGAATTTGCCGCGAACACCCCAAATTGTTCGCTGTTCGGCGAACTTGCGAACAGCCAATGTTCGAGTAGAACATGAGTTCGACTCGAACTCGAAGCTCATCCCTACTCAGCAGCTAACTCCACACAGGGTCTGACCAAAACCCTTCAAATATCATTGCGTTCCATGGACCATTAGATAACCAAACGAATATAAAATTCATTGTAAGTATATATATATATATACACACATACAAACCTTTTAGTAGGAGATGCTCCTTTCCCCTTCCCCTGCCCTCCCCCCATCCCTTTTCCCTCTCCCCCCACTCCTTCACACCAAATTACCTTCTATATATTCAATCCAGAATTTAATTCTTTGGTAATTCTATTGTCCCCCAGTGTCTCCTTATCAGCCCTCTATGACCTTGCCAAATTGACCCCCTCGGATCCAGTCTTTTGGGACCAAGTCAGGGGCTCGGCCAGGTGGCTCATGGGTACAATTACCGCATGGGGTAAGTGTCCAGTTTTTCTCATGCAACTAGGTTCATATTCCATTTAATACTCTGTATGTACAATTTCATTGTATATTTTGTGGATTGTTGTTATAACTCTGTTTTTTCGTTTATTCAGTGGTCGTAGTATAACAAATCTCTTGCACATCCCCTAAGGAAGCTTGAGTAGCGAAACATGTCGGGCTAGTGTGCAATATCCTCTGCTGTAATTTAATATTCTTCTGCATATGATGCTGACCACCAAATGTTTGTAATCCCATACTGTCCAGTTACAGTATGCTTTGTTTGTCTTCTTTTTTAAGCATATTTTGATAATAAAAATTATGTTTTATTCATAGCAAGTCAATTGTATATCTCTATATCTGACACCGCAAAAATCCCCCCATCCTCTTTTTTTGATATAATATATATCCTGTGTACTGTACCCATAACACTTCCCCAAATATTTTTCAAAACGATACGTAAAACATTTGTATCCTTTATATGAGAGGATGCAAATTCCAGAATAGCATATGACATCTTATGTATGCAGAAGTAAGGGGGAGGGAGGAGTGGGGCTACCAGACATTGTAGTGTATTACAGAGCAATGTCTTTGGTACGCATCCAAAACTGGTGCCATGACTCCACAAATAAAGCATGGGTCTCGATAGAGGAAAAAAATGGCAGGTAGAAATTTAGCAGGAGCACCATGGATTCCAGCCAAGGCCAGGGGATTGTCGAAATGGGCATCCCCGCTAACCCAGAATACACTGGCAGTCTGGGATAGAATAAACAAAACCGGCAAATATGCTCCTAGAACATCCCCACTGGCTCCATTGGGAGGTTATCCATGGTTCCCCCTTGGGGAGGAAAAGGGAGCGTTAGGCCCATGGGAATCAGATGGGAATACAATGTGTCTAAGGTATGCTCCATTGGGTGTTCTTATTCCCGTGATGGCGGGATGGAGATACTTTTCAGATGCTAAAGTTTTTTAACAAACTAGGACCCCAAGTAAGATTATTGTCCCAAATGTACAAACTAATGCTTAGTGGACAATATACTACAATGCCTTATTTCATCAAAGAATGTGAAAAAAGAACTAGGCTGTACATTTACTCCATCACAAACAAAAATATTAATAGAAGTAACGTACTCGTTGTCCGTAAGCTCATCTACCCAGGAAATGTCATACAAGTTTTTGTTTAGATGGTACCGGACCCAGGGGCGGATCCAGGGGGGGGGCAACAGGGCAAATGCCCCCCCCGAAATAGTCGCACTGACATGTCTCACATGTCATTGTCACACTCACTTGCTGCCTCTGCCCGAGTCTCTCTCTCACATCAGCCGATCAGCGGCGCAGAGAGAGAGACTCGTCTAATGTAGTTACACTGACTGACCAGGATACTAGGAGGAGGGGTGGGTGGAGCCTCTTCCCTGCACTCGTTGCTAACGCCGGGGCCGCCCGGCGTCTAGCAACGAGTGACGTCAGAGAGTCACGTCGGCAGTGGCGTATGACAGCCATGGGCGCCATGGGGGGGCGGCAAAAAGCCACCCAGCACGAAAAAACCTTCACCCGTCCTCCCGCAGCCGCCTCCCGCAACCATGTAGCTCCCAGCGCCGCGGCCGGCCTGCAGGAGCACGGCGCCGGCACAGCAATTGCTTTTTGGCCTGGGGAGGCGAGTGGCAGGCGCCTCCATTATAACAGTGTCCCTCTGCGCGGCATCATCTTCTCCACAGAGGAGCGGGGAATGTGACATGAGGTGAGGAGGAGAAGGAATGGTTGAGGGCACAACGGAAAACCCCCAGCAGCAGCACCAAGGATAGCAGCCAGGTACTACTTCTTGATCGTGATCATATTCATGTGTGTGGGCCAACTGCCAACCAGAAGCAAGCAGCAAAATATAGTGCTCAGTGGATTAAATAGATATGCATAGCCATAGATGTCATAAATAAACTGTAATAAAGGGATTTGTGAACAGTTGTTGCACAGATCACTTTATTACACTTTATTAATTATGTCTATGTCTATGCATATTTATAATTTATTTAATCCATATTGAGCACTATATTTGATTGGCTGCTTGGGCCTGGCACACACGCACAATCGCACGTGATGATGGCTTAAGTCATCATCATGTACAATTGTGCGTGTGTGTCAGGCATCAATTATAGTGCTCAATATGGATTAAATCAATTATAAATATGCATAGACATAGATATCATTAATACAGTGTAATAAAGTGATTTGTGCAACAAGCTCATTAAACAGTCCACATTCAGTGAAAGTTCATGTACTGCAAACTTTGCAGTGCATGAACTTTCACTGAATGCGGACTGTTCAATGAGCAGGGGCGGACAGACCCATCGGGCACTCGGGCACTGCCCAAGGGCCTGGGGCCATTAGAGGGGGCCCCATAAGAGGCTCTGCAAGACTGCAACACATGCGGTTTCCAAGATAAATTGCCCACAAAGAAAACGCATTTTCTGGCAGTGCCCCTCCCGAGACTAGACTCTGGATCCGCCCCTGACCGGACCCCGGCGCGATTAGCACAGATATACCCAACCACAGATAATTGCTGTTGGAGGGGATGTAAAGACAGGGGCACCTTCCTCCACATTTGGTGGTCATGCCCAAAGATTAGGGTATTCTGGGAAGAAATAGCCCCATGGATCAAGAAAAAGTCTAATAAATCTATAGAACTAACACCATTGCACTTCTTGTTTCATGGGACTATCAGATTCATAAAATCATACAAAAATAGTGTTATACCACATCTATTAAATGCAGCTAAGAGGTTGGTACCCAGATACTGGAAACAGGTTACATGCCCTACTCTAGCAGAATGGAAAAGGGAATTAGACGCAATAATGGAGGCGGAAAGGTAGGTCTATGAGACCAGAAATCAACAGGAGAAATTTGAAAAAATATGGGAAGGCTGGAAAAATTAAGACCAAGAGATAGATAGAGATAAAAATGGACTAGACGATATTGCCGAATGCTTAGATACCTCTTGAAGGGATACCTGATATTAGGAAGATACATGAGGAACAAACTACAAATTTTTTTATGATTAAGTACTTGAACAAATGTTATACGTTGATTACGGGGGGTGGACCCCCATATAATACCTCTGTCCCCCTTTCTTTTTTTTTTCTTTCTCTTTCTTATTCTTAAGTTCTATTATGGGAGGGTGGTACGTAGGTGAAGAGGAGAGATATGCTAATAAAACTCACATTTCAAGCACGTTAGGTTTAAATAATACACATAAAAGCAAAAACTGGTAGACACATATAAGCACTAAGAAAAAATTAACGAGCACAATAGTTAGAGGCAAATAATTTCCCTCCTCCCCCCCTTTTTTTTTTTGTCTCATCATGGACACTCATCAAAATAATAAGAAGCACATAATGCAGTAGCACTGAAAGATTGTAAGTAGGTTATGCCGCGTACACACGAGCGGAATTTCTGACAGAAAGAGTCCGATGGGAGCTTTTCATCGTATATTCCGACCATGTGTATGCCCCATCGGACTTTTTCTGATGATAATTCTGACGGACTTAGATAGAGAATATGTTCTATATTTTTCTGATGGAACAAATTGCTATCGGAAAAAACGCTCGTCTGTATGCTGTTCTGACACACCAAAATCGATGCATGCTCTGAAGCAAGTACGAGACGGAAGCGATTGGCTACTGGCTATTGAACTTCCGTTTTCTAGTCCCGCCGCACGTGTTGTACGTCACCGCATTCTGGACGGTCGGAATTTGGTGTGACCGTGTGTATGCAAGACAGCTTGAGCGGAATTCTGTCAGAACTCCGTTGGTAAAACCTTTAAAGTTTATTCCGACGGCAAAACCGGTCGTGTGTACAGGGCATTACACTTCCCCTTTTTCCCCCCTCCTTTTTTTTTTTCATAGACACTTATCAAATTAATAACAAGTACACAATGCACTAGCACTGAAAGATTGCAAGTAGGCTATCCTCCTCACCACTCCTCGCCCCCCCCCCCCCCCCCATACACTCTTCTCCCTTTTTTTTTTCTGTCTCTGCTTATGTTTAAGGAGGGGAGGTAATAGGTAAAGGAGTGGGGAGGGAAAAAAATAGGCAGGAAACACCAGGGGGGGGGGCTACCTTCTATTATCTGTAGGTTTTTATAGCAATGTTCTTGTCTTGGTTTTTAAATGTCATTTGTAAAAAAAAATGTTAATAATGTTAATAATTCAGGCTCAGAATGCGAACCAGTAGACATCAGCGGCACCCTGACAGATAGCTCTGACGACGAAGTAGTGGTCCCTGCCAAGGTCAGGCGTACCTGACCCCGTTATTGTTGTTGAGGTGCAAGAACCGCAGGGCTCTCGTATGGAGCAGAGAGCCAATACTAGTGCCGCTCATCCTTCTGGTGAACTGGCAAGCACCAGCAGCCTAGTACACCCTGGTTGCAGTCAAACCAGCACTGCAGTATCACGTGGTGACGTGGCGAATCCCATAAGTGCAGTTCAAGCTGGTGGCTAGCACAAGCAGTGCCCCACAGCCACCAAGAAGACAAACACAGGCCACCACTTCTGCAGTGCCCGTACTTCCTCCATTCCAACCCGGATTTCAGGTGGAAACAGTTGATTTTACGTCACTTGATTTTTATTCGCTGTTTTTCAAGATCTGTATAGATCTATTGTGGATCAAATCAATTTGTATGCCGGTCAGTTCACCCAGTTGACCCTTGCCAGAGATTGGAAACCTATTACGGTTTCCGAATTTAAGACCTTTCTGGGCCTATCCTTCCTCATGGGCATAACTAAAAAGAGTGAGTTGAAGTCAGATTGTTCCACTGACCCAATTCACCATATGCCTGTGTTCTCTGCATCCATGACCAGGGCTAGATACGAGCAGATCTTGCGGTTCATGCACTTTAGTGACAATGAACTCTGTCGTCCTCAGGGTAACCCTGGATTTGATCAGCTCTACAAAATTCGGCTACTCGTAAACCACTTCAACCAACAGTTTGCAGCCTTGTTTACTCCCGATCAAGTTGTCTGCGTTGATGAGTCCTTGATTAAGTTTTCTGGCCGCTTGTCTTTCAAATAGTATCTTCCCAGCAAGCAAGCCAGATATGGGGTCAAGTTGTATAAGCTCTGTGACAGGGCAACAGGCTATACATATAGTTTTGTGGTTTACGAGGGAAAAGATAGTCGCTTGGAGTCCGAGAACTGCCCAGACTACATAGGGAGCACTGGTAAGATTGTGTGGGACTCAGTGTCACCCTTTTTCGGAAAGGGGTACCACTTGTACGTGGACAATTATTACACAAGCGTGCCACTTTTTTGTCAGCTTTTTGATTGTGGAATTGACGCATGTGGCACCGTGAGCTTGTAGAGTCCCGCCTTTTACTGGGGGAGAGAGACTGCTTGAGATGTAATAATTTGCTCGCAGTGAAGTGGAGGGATTCACAGAATGTTTTCGTTCTGTCCTCCCTTCATGCAGATACGACAGTCCAAATTCCAACAGCGACTGGTGTTGTGGAGAAACCCCTCTGTGTCCACGAATACAACCTTAATATAGAAGGGGTGAACCTCAACGACCAGTTGTTGGCACCATACTTATTTGCCTGAAGAGCCAGACACTGGTACAAAAAAGTGTCTGTATACCTATTTCAATTGGCTCTGCTGAACGCTTATGTGCTATACAAGGCGTCAGGATGAACTGGATCCTTTCTTAAATTCCAGGAAGAGGTCATCACAGCCCTTCTGTTTCCAGACGGTGCTGTGCCCCAACTTCCCAATGCAAATGCAGTGAGCCAAATGCATGAGAGGCATTTTCCCTATGTCCCGCGTGGTACCCCTACCCAAGAAGAAGAAGAAGATGTTGAGTCTGTAGGAAAAGCGGATACAGGCATGACACCCACTTTTATTGTCCCTCCTGTCCTGACCAATTTGGTCTCTGCATCAGTGAATGTTTCCAATGCTTCCACACAATAGTGGAGTATTAACATAGGGTACAGCACTGCACAGTCTTGGGACACATTTTCACAGGGTCTCCAAAGATGCCATCGCATTTTTAGAGTCCCGAACCTGGAACCTTTCCAATTACGGAAAAAAAGTGTAAAAAAATAAATAAAGTAAAAAATATATATATATATATATATATATATATATCTTTTACAGTTACGGAAAAAAAGTGTAAAAAAATATATAAAGTAAAAAAAATATATAAATAGTTGTAATTTTCTTGTTCTCTCTCTATTGTTCTCTCTCTATTGTTCTGCTCTGTTCCACAGTATTTTATGCTTAACTGCAATGTTTTATTGTTACTATGTCTTATCATATTTACTTTGCAGGTATGTAATTATTGTATACTTTACTGTTTACTGTGTTTTATTGGTAATCATTATTTTCTTTGTAGGTACGCCATTCAGCTGCAGCACTGATTTATTTATCTTAACAGCAACAGCGTTTGGTCTCACGGACGTAAATCAGCGGCTCCAGCACTGTAGGAGGTGATTTTACCACAGTTGAAAAAAAAGAGCATATATGCTGAAGCATGGGGGCAGGGGTGGAGGGGTGATTTGCACTTAACATTGGGGGCAGCTTGCCCCCATGCTTCAGCATATATTTTTTTACTCTTTATTTGGCACAGATTGCAATAAAAAAAAGTTGTTTTATTGAGTTAATGTTTTATTGCTACCATTGTTTGCTTTTCAAGTACGCCATTCAGTTTCAGTACTGATTTATTTAACTTGACAGCAACAGCGTCTCACACATGTGGTATCCCTGTACTCAGGTGAAGCAGAAGAATGTATTTTGTAGTGTAATTTCACATATACCCATGGCATGTTTGAGCAATATATCATTTTGTGACAACTGTGTGAAAAGAAAAAGAAATGTTTTTGTAATTTTCCCGAAACTTGTGGCAAAATAAAAAATATTCCATGGACTCAACATGCCTCTTAGCAAATAGCTAAGGGTGTCTACTTTCCAAAATGGGGTCATCTGGGGGGGGGGGTTGTGCTATCTTGGCATATCATGGTCTCCGAAACTGTGATAGGTAGTGAGTAGTGAAATCACCATTTTACGCCCTTAGAAAGTCTGAAGGCGTTGCTCGCTTTTTGGGGTCCTGTATGCGGCTAGGCTCCCAAAAAGTCTCACACATGTGGTATCCCTGTACTCAGGAGAAGCAGTAGAATGTATTTTGGGGTGTCATTTCACATATGTCCATGGCATGTTTGAGCAATATATCATTTCAGTGACAACTTTGTGTATTTTTTTTTTCAATCACTTGTAAAATAGAAAATAAAATATCCCCAAAAGTGTAACTCTGGATGCCTTGCTCTAATCACTGCTTGATTAACACATCTCATATCCACACAGACCTATACTGTATAAGATTCCTTTGGGTAAACAACTAGGGGGAAATAGTTGTTTAATAACGCCACATTCCTGTAATTGAGCATGAGTTTAGGGGAAATGTTTTGATATGGACACCTGTATCAGAGACAATTGTAAAAGTAAAGAATTTCTGTCAAATTGTAGAGATTTCCTCTCACTTCCCGTTGTGTCTCTAAAACAGGAAGTCAAGAGAAATCTTCCCAAGGGGTCCTGAAATCAATTCATATTGCACTGGTGCCTGGATACAGCAAGCCATCTAAATTTAGAAATTCAGAAGCTTAGGTAGCATAAATGTATTATTCTTTTTAAACTGCTGAAATGCAGACATCAATAGACCTGGGCAAGCCCTTTTTCAGAGCATATGTCTCTGAATTGTAGGGTGACATGTTATGCTGTATGCCAGAAACACCAGGCAAAGTGATAATTAGCCTGACTCTGCCTACTTGGATGCAGGGTGACATTCTGTAGATTCCTCGGAAGTGATAGACAATGGCACAAGACCTTCACATATTATAAGGGCACAGACCACTAGACATGTGCAGGATGAAAAAATTTGTTTAATTTTGTTTCGTTTCGATTCGTTATATAACTAAATTTGTTTAGTTAAAATCGTTGCATTCGTTACATTCGTTTTCCGGATTCGTTTAATTTGCGTATTCAAATTTGAAAAAATTTTACCACATTTGAAAAAAACTATCAAATTTGAAAAAAATTCTACCGCATTAGAAAAAAACTATCAAATTCGAAAAAATTCTACCGCATTCGAAAATAATTGAAAACGTAAACTATATATAACCATTTTGCAAAATTCGAATTTCATATAGAATGAAATCGAATTCCAATAGAAAAGATTAGAATAGAATAGAAAATAAGAATAGCATAGAAAAACAATAGAACAGAATATATTTATATATATTTATTTATTTTTTCTATTCTGTTCTATTGTTTCTTCTATTCTAGTCTTTTCTATTAGAATTCGATTTCATTCTATTTCTATATAACCATTTTCCGAAATTCAAATTTCGTATAGAATGAATTTGCATTCAAATAGAAAATATTAGAATAAAATAGAAAATAATAGAAAAGAATAGCATAGAAAAACCATAGACCAGCATAGAGAAAAAAAAAAAAATATATATATATATAAAACCATCTCCCGTAATTCAAATTTCGTAAAAAATGAATTTGAATAGAAAAGATTAAAATAGAGTAGAAAAGATATATATATATATATATATATATATATATATATATATATATACATATACATATATATATATATATATATATATATATATATATATATATATATATATATATATATATATATATATATATATATATATATATATATATATATATATATATATATATATATATATATATATATTCTATTCTGTTCTATTGTTTTTCTAGTCTATTTTCTATTATTTTTTCAAATTCATTCTATACGGAAGCCATCTTCCGAAATTCAAATTCCGTATAGAATGAATTCAAATTCGAATAGAAAAGTTTAGAATAGAATAGAAAAGAATAGCATAGAAAAACAATGGAACAGAATAGAAAAAAATATTATATATATATATACATATATATATATATATATCTTCCGAAATTCGAATTTCATATAGACTGCAATATCAAATTTGAATAGAAAAGATTGGAATAGAATAGAGAATAATAGAAAAGAATAGCATAGAAAACAATAGAACAAAATAGAAAAAAATATATAATATATATATATATATATATATATATATATATATATAAATGTGTTCTGACTGATCTAAGGAAAGGTGCGAACAAATCAGTCTGAAACGTAATCTTTGTCTGAACAGATGATTGTAACGATTTTGTTTGGAAGGACTCTACTTGCTTTGTAATCTTTTTCTAAAGATTTGATGGAATAAAGCAACACATTTTTAAGTGCAGCAACCTTTGGAACTTTATTTATATATATATATAACCATTTTCTGAAATTCAAATTTCGTATAGAATGATTTTGAATTTGATTAGAAAAGATTAGAAAATAACAGAATACTAAAACAATAGAACAGAATAGAATATTCTTTTCTATTATTTTCTTTTCTATTCTAATCTTTTCTATTCAAATTCGATTTTATTCTATATGATATTCGAATTTCTAGTCTATTATTTTCTATTTTTTTCTATTCAAATCTTTTCTATTCTAATTCAAATTCATTCTATACGAAATTCGATCTTCAGAAGCCATGTTCCGAAATTCAATTTTGTATAGAATGAATTTGAATAGAAAAGACTATTATGGAATAGAAAATAATAGAAGAGAAAAGAAAAGCATAGAAAAACAATAAAACAGAATAAAAAAAAAAATATTTTATATATATATATATATATATATATATATATATATATATATATATATATATATATATATATATATATATATATATATATATATATATATATATATATATATATATATATATATATATATGTGTATGTATTCTATTGCTTTATGATTTTATATTTTATTTTATTGTATTTTTTAGAAAATCAATTTCTATTGTTTTCAAATTTGATTCAGATTTGTTTTCGAATTTGATTATGTTTTCAAATTTGATTCAAATATGTTTTCGAATTTGCTTCGAATATGTTTTCGAATTCAATTTGAATTAGTTCACTTTTTTCGGATTCGTTTAAATTTTTTACTTTTGTAATTCGGAAATTTGGATGCATACGAATTTCCGATAATGAAAAATTTGTCCGAATTTCGTTTCAGAACGAAATGAAATGCACATGTCTACAGACCACTAAAAACCAATGAAATCATTGACTCAAACCACTGAACATGTATTTAGGGGCACAGATATACATCATCACAATTCTTAATGATGAGCTCATTTTGCTTACATATATCCATTGCTACAGTTGTGTTCACAACATCACTTTCCACTTAAAAGGCCCCCAATATAAAATTCCCTAAAACAACAACAATAAAAAAAACTTTAATTTGCTTACATTATTGTAACATTACCATTATGAAGAGAGAAGTGCCTTTCCCTCCCCGCTAGCCTTTAATATATAATTAAACTTAATGTTAGTTAATTTAAAATTGATGGCAAGACCTGGATTCACACAACTCACCAGATGAGCAATTTTTGCATGATTTCTTCAGGTACTATTTGTACCTGAATTCCAAAGATTGCGGCTTGCTGTTCCCTTCATAAAAATTCTACGATAAACTAGCTAGTTGTGCTGGGACAAACCCTCATTAATTAGATATACTGTTGAACACCTCTAACAGCATAAAGCAAAGCATCCGTACTTAACCACTTAAGGACCAGCCTCGTTTTGGATTTTAGGTGTTTACATGTTTAAAACAGGTTTTTTTGCTAGAAAATTACTTAGAACCCCCAAACATTATATATGGGTTTTTTTTCTAACACCCTAGAGAATAAAATGGCAGTCGTTGCAATACTTTTTATTGCACCGTATTTGCGCAGCGGCCTATTAAGCACACTTTTTTGGGAAAAAATTCACTTTTTTTAATAAAAAAAAAAGACAACAGTAAAGTTAGCCCATTTTTTTTTTAAACAAGTAAAAAGGCGCAAAGCACAGTTACCTTGAAAGTAAAACCGATTAGTCCAGAAACTGAAAACTGTAAAAATGCATGTGTAAGTTCATGCATATATACTGGGAGTATATACAAGAGGTCAGTCAGGGCGGCCACCAAAGGAACCAAAAGCAGGGTCCAGCAAGCTAAAACAACAACAAGGAGAGGGGCGCCTCTGAGTATAAATCATAAATACATTTTATTAAAACAACAATATCCACTCACATGGAAGTAGGAGAAGTTGCATTAGGGCCAGTTGGCTGGGCTGGAGAGATGCGGTGGAACTACAGGTCACAGCGGTTCCTGCAGGGCATGCCAGGTCCAGAGAGGATTAGTTCTTGCAGCCGGGTGCAGTCTCTTGCACCAAACAGTCCAAACACAAATCCTGCTGAGTTGGGAGCCAGGTTATATCCCAGATGCACAGATAGGGGTTCCAGGGAAGGAAGGGAGAGATGTGTAAGACGCCAGAGCATCCGTTCAGCCGTGCTGCTGCTCACTAGTAGCAGGATTTGTGCTGGACTGTTTGCTGCAAGAGACTGCACCCGGCTGCAAGAACTAATCCTCTCTGGACCTGGCATGCCCTGCAGGAACCGCTGTGACCTGTAGTTCCACCGCATCTCTCCAGCCCAGCCAACTGGCCCTAATGCAACTTCTCCTACTTCTATGTGAGTGGATATTGTTGTTTTAATAAAATGTATTTATGATTTATACTCAGAGGCGCCCCTCTCCTTGTTGCCATTTTTTTTTTATATCATGAAATATAATGTTACACCAAGTAAATTGATACCCAACATGTCACGCTTAAAAATTGCGCCCGCTCGTGGAATGGCGGCAAACTTTTACCCTCAAAAATCTACCGGTCGCGATGATACCTCACATGTGTGGTTTGACCACCGTTTTCATATGCGGCGCTACTCGCGTATGCGTTCACTTCTGCACGGGAGCTCGTCGGGACGGGGTTTTTTTTTTGGTTTTTTTTAAATTATTTTTATTATTTATTTTACATTATTTTATTTATTTTTACACTGTTTAAAAAAAAAAGTGTCATTTTTATTCCTATTATAAGGAATGTAATCATCCCTTGTAATAGAAAAAAGAGATCTGGGATCAAAAAGACCTCAGATATCATATTTACACTAAAATGCAATAAAAAAAAAAAGAAGTCATTTAAAAAAAGTGACATTGAAAAAAATATGCCTTTAAGAGGCGTGGGCGGAAGTGACGTTTTGACAACGCTTCCGCCCAGCAGTGTCATGGAGACGAGTGGGCGCCATCTTAGCCTCACTCATCTCCAGGCACAGCACGGAGTAGGACGCGATTGCCTCCGCAGCTACCGACGGCTCCGGTAAGCGGCGGAGGGCACCGGATCGCGGCGGGAGGGGGGCCCTCTCCCGCCACTGATAAAAGTGATCTCGCGGCGAATCCACCGCAGGGACTGCTTTTATCAAAAAGCCGGCCGTCGCACGAAAATGGGTATACCGAGGTTATGGCAGCTAGCTGCTGCCATAACAATGATATCCACCGGCAAAGTTTGGACGTACATCGGCGTGCGGCGGTCCGGAAGTGGTTAATCACTAAAAACATATAGGATATCTGTTATTAATAAAATATGTCCTTATTCTATTACTAATTATACATGTTTTCTATTATTTAAAAATAGATATAATTAGACAGCATGATCTTCTTTAATATAATGCTTTTAAATTTTTACATATTAAACTGCTGATTTATTCAGATCCTAATAAAAGCACTCTAAGAAATGAGAAGCAACTGGAATGGGCAGCCTGATAACATGTTATAGTTTTTATTGGGAATGCATAATTATTTATGAGCCATGCCAAGTTTAGAACTAACCTGCCTAGGCCTTGTAAAATATGTATGATGTCCTGAAAAATTTCACAGTACAAAAAAAGGCATGACCATATTCTTACTTTTAAAATTACCAGCTTATCAGATTTGAATGAATAGCAAATAAGTTTCCCTATGCTACAGATGCATGTGTACTGCAAAGGTTGCTCTTGGAGCTGAAATACCGTAAATGTTTAGGACAACAATTTTCTAGGAGTGTATGTTCTCATTTAAAAAAAAAACACCCTGTGTGCCCACCTTAACTTTTTTTTTTATCTGTTCCTTTGATCTGGATGTTTGTTTGGAAATAGATTTTTTTTTTCTTTACAGTTTACTTTGAACACATTCTAGGTGAAAAACACCTGGTGTTAATTACATGACAGTGTAATTAACATTTTACATATTAATTTTCTCTGAATAAAATGACCCTTATTGCGATTGGTGATATCATTTTACATTTATATTACTGTATATTTATTATCCATTCTCTAATTGCAAAACTGGATTAAATAAATACATCTTGTACTATATTGTGCTCAAAATATATATATATGTATGCATCAGGCATCAGATTTAAAGCAAAACTAAACTGTGGTTTAAAAAAAGAAAAATTCTATTCAAGTATGTATTCTTAAAGTGATTGTAAAGTCTTGTTTAACCACTTGGCTACAGGGCATTTTCACTCCCTTCCTGCCCAAGTCAATTTTCAGCTTTCTGCGCTGTCGCATTTTGAATAACAATTGCGCGGTCATACAACACTGAGCTTTCTTTTGGTGGTATTTGATCACCTCTGCGGTTTTTATTTCTTGCACTATAAACAAAACAAGAGTGACAAGTTTGAAAAAACACAATATGTTTTGCTTTTTGCTATAATAAATATCCAATTTTTTTTTTTAAACAAATTTTTTCCTCAGTTTAGACCGATACGTATTCTTCTACATATTTTTGGTAAAAAATATCGCAATAAGCGAATATTTATTGGTTTGCGCAAAAGTTATAGCGTCTACAAAATAAGGGGATAGATTTATAGCATTTTTATTATTATTTTTTTCTACTAGTAATGGCGGCAATCTAAGATTTTTACCATGACTGCAATATTGCGGCGGACATATCGGACACTTTTGACACATTTTTGGGACCATTCACATCTATACAGCGATCCGTGCTATAAAAATGCATTTATTACTGTATAAATGTGACTGGCAATGAAGGGGTTAACCAGGAGGGGGCGCTGTAGGGTTAATCATGTTGCTAGAGAGTGATTCTAACTGTGGGGGGAGGGGACTCACAAGGGGAGGAGACCGATCGGTGATCCTCTGTACAAGGAACACACCATCGGTCTCCTCCCATCTGACAGGACGTGGATCTGTGTGTTTACACACACAGATCCACGGTCCTGCTCGGTTGCCCGGGACCCGAGTGATGCGGCGGGCGCACATGTGCCCCCTGGGGGACCTGAAAGGGTCACCTTCAATTGGCGGCGGCCCAGGATAACAGCTGCGCCGTTCCATCGTCATATGACGGTGGGCGGGCAGCAAGTGGTTAAAAAAAATAAAAAATAATAACAAACATGTTATACTTGCCTTTTCTGTGCAGTGGTTTTGCACAGAGCAGCCCTGATCCTCCTTTTCTCGGGTCCCTCTTCACTGCTCCTGGCCCCTCCCTCCTGTCGGGCACCTGAGCCGAGTCACAGCTCTGTGTGTCCATTCAGACACGGAGCCCCCACCCAACCCCGCCCCCTCTCTTGGCTAATTGACTTTGACAGCCGCGGGAACCAATGTCGCCGCTGCTGTGTCTCATCCAATCAGGAGAATCCCGGACGGCTAAGACACTCGTGGACATCCCTGGAGAGAGATGGGGCTCAGGTAAGTAATTAGGAGGGCTGCTACACACTTACACACTGAAGGTTTTTTTATCTTAATGCATAGAATACATTCCAATAAAAAAAACTTCTGCCTTTACAACTCTGTTAACTCAAAAATTGCAGCTCAGTTTCTACCCCCCCCCCCCCCCGCTGCAATACGGACTATTTCTAGATTCTTATCTATTCTGTGCTACTACTCTAGCTATAAACTATCTGTTAAAAGTCTTACCCCAGCACATGCAGTTTACAACTTTCACTGCTGCTGGCTTCTGCTCTCTCGGTTCTGCTTTCCCGGACTTTTGGTTTTCACAGGAAAGAGTTAAAATTGACAGTGCAGTCTCCATTCAGTCTGTTTTCTTGGATAAGGCAGGGAGAGAAGCAGGGGAGTGTCTTGTTATCTTAGACTACTGGGCTGTGTGTTTCTATTGATGCACAGACACAATTCTAGTCCCTGAGTGCTAATGCAGTAGTCATGGCACCAGCTTAAACCGTAACATAAGAAAAGTTTGTAAGTGCTTAAAAAACTGTGGGTTTAATACCACTTTGTCAGATGCTGATTTCTTCTTTTTGCCATAGGTAAAGCAATATGAAGAATGTTCGAGCCTGTGACTGTATAGTAAAGGTATAGCACGCATACTGATGATGTCATCTCTATTTTAATGTAGAATAATGCCTCAATCTGAAAAGGTATACAGAAATAGAGGCGGGTACCATCATCCTTGAGCTTAAAGTGATAAAGGAATAGGGGATGTGAGGAGCTACTCCAAAAAATGTCCCACGACAAAAAGGAACTGTTTATGGACTATCTCGGTACCAAGGGAATGGACAATTAAGTAAAAAAATATTATTTTATTATAAAGAACAAAAAAAAGATGAAACACATTAATACAAGCAATATATAAAAAATTGGTTGCATATTATAACAGGATAATACAGTTTAAACAGTGGGAACCCCACAATATAGTGGAGCCTCAAAAGATAGGTCCAGAGCGTGATCTTCAACATGTTTCGCTAAATTTATTCACTTCTTCAGGAGGAAGGACCCGCCCCTATTTCTATATACCTTTTCAGATTGAGGCATTATTCTACATCTCTATTTTAATCATCTTCTATCAGTCAGCTTCCTGTACATTATACAAAGGAAATATGAATGCAATCTATATACTGGGGGGGAGAAACTCTGGGGGAATCTAGGATGGAAAAAGACCTGGGGGTCCCAGCAGATGATAGGCTCAGCAATGGCATGCAATGCCAAGCTGCTGCTAACAAAGCAAACAATATTGGCATGCATTAAAAAGGGGATTAATTCCAGACATAAAACGATATTTCTCCCACTCTACAAGACTCTGGTCCTCATCTACAGTATACTGTCCAGTTCTGGGCACCAGTCCTCAGGAAGGATGTACTGGAAATGGAGCGAGTACAAAGAAGGGCAACAAAGCTAATAAAGGGTCTGGCGGGTATTACTTATGAGGAAAGGTTACGAGCACTGAACTTATTCTCTCTGGAGAAGAGACGTTTGAGAGGGGATATGATTTCAATTTACAAATACCGTACTGGTGACCCCACAATAGGGATAAAACTTTTTCGCGGAAGGGAGTTTAACAATACTCGTGGCCACTCATTAAGATTAGAAGAAAAGAGGTTTAACCTTAAACTACATAGAGGGTTCTTTGTTGTAAAAGCGGCAGGGATGTGGAATTCCCTTCCATAGGTGGTGGTCTCAGCGGGGAGCATCGATAGTTTCAAGAAACTATTAGATAAGCACCTGAACGACCACAACATACAGGTATATACAAGGTAATACTGACATATAATCACACACATAGGTTGGACTCGATAGACTTGTGTCTTTTTTCAACCTCGCCTACTATGTAACTATGTAAATGATATTACAAATGATTGTCTTACAGCACTGCCTGTCAGGATGCATCCAATCAGCAGACAGCCTCGAAAATTTCTAAGGCACAGAAGAAGACACATTCCTGTTGCACACAGAAACCGGGCTTTGGCACACAGCATCCCCGTGCGCAATCGGCGCCTGCTCGCACCCATGTGCGTCAGCACACGCACTAGCGCATGCCCACGTTGGCGCCAAACAGTCTATTTATGTCCAGTTAGTACCTAGCCTGGTGCTGCCTTGTCTTCAGCTTCTGAGTATCCAGCACCCTGTGAATCTGTATCCTGATTCCTGGTTTGTCTTGTAACCTTCCCTTGAACTCTGCCTGTACCGACCCCAGCTTGTCCTGTGACTAATGTTCTGCTTTCTCCCTGGCACCTGCACTGCTGATCTGGTTTAACCCAACTTGTTCCTGACGATCCTGCCTGCACCTAGTACCCGATTTGATCTGCCGTGTATGACCCTGCCTGTCTGACCTTGCTACTTGTTGTTGTCTTCTGCACCTGCTGCCATCTGCTAGTCTCCTGCAGAAGCTTCCCTGTGTCTCTCCAGCATGACTGGAACCAGCCACCCTGCTGCCACCAAAGACTTTCTGGCACTCGTGCGACTTTGTACTTTGGTGCCTTCTGTTTGCTCTATCAGGGGCCCTAAGTCAGAGTGGTGAGGGAGGCCTTGCTCATCCATTCAGGCTCTTCTACCAGGTACGTTCTAGTACAAGGCAGCCATGACTGAGCCCTAGCAGCTATGTCATCACCTCACTGCATTTACCCAAACAGTCAAGAGTCTGCAAGAAAGCTACAGTCAACTTGAAGTACGGATTCATGAACTTTCTCAGACACCTGCTTTAATAATGCAGTCACCCGAACCCCGGGTTCCTATTCCAGAGAAATTTTCAGGCAACCGTGGCAAGTTCAGGACTTTTCAGAATGCCTATGTCCTTTACTTTTCCTTACAGCCCCAAACCTTCTCTCAGGAAACCACTAAAGGGGGGTTTGTAATCTCCCTCCTGCAGGGTGAGCCTCAGTCTTGGGCTCACCGTTTACTGGAACAGGACAATCCTTGTCTGTCAAGCCTGACCTCTTTCTTTGCAACCATGGCTCAAATCTACGAGGACCCTCTGCGAACTGCCATGGCCGAGTCTGCTCTGCATGCACTCCAGCAAGGCCACCGAGCCGCTGAGGACTATGTAACGGACTTTAGACGCTGGAGCGCAGATGTCGAATGGAACAGTGCTGCTCTCCATTACCAATTTCGACTAGGATTATCCGAACCCCTAAAGGATGAGCTGGCTCGTGTTGGAGTACCTGAATCCCTAGCAGCACTCATCGACCTGACAATTCAAATTGACAGACGCCTTAGAGAACGCAGTGCCGAGAGGTCTGCTGGACGATTCCAGCCTCTAGGGTTGTTATCACAAGAGCCTGGCCCACCTAGTCCAGCTCAACCCGGCAGGTTCCATCCCTCCCTCTCTCCAGAGGAACGCCTGTACCGCCATCAGAACCACTTGTGTCTGTACTGTGGGAAGGATGGCCATTATGAGAGATCCTGTCCTGCCAAGATTCGAAAATGCCTGACTTTCTTCCCTGCCAGCCAGTCATCTCGGCCTCCCAAGTCTTCTCACATGGCCATACAGATTTTACTACAACTTTCAGAAAGAGTGATCCAAGTACCTGCTATTGTAGATTCAGGGTGACATGGACATTCATTGTACTGTTCATTTAAGCACAAGAGAATCCATTTTGTTCTCACTGTTGAAATGTGTTCTGTAACCTTCACCTAACACACAGACACTTCTCCTACTAAACGCTCTCTACTCCCCCCTCCCTTTTCAAGGTTTTACTTTTGCAATTGTTCTATTCGCTAGTTTTTAATAATATATTTCTGGCGAGCCATAACAGGAGTTTGGCAGAGTCTCCAGAAGGAACCGCGATTCGATCGGGATCATCGGGAAACGCAGACCTCAAATGCCGGCTAGGTAAGCTGCCCTTAAGCATGCTATATTTCTGCCTTTTCCTATGTATCCTATCTGTCGGTTCTCAAGGAAACCAGACCACTCTCGGACCTTTCTGGTTGGGTAACGTGTGTGTGTGAATGTGTTTGTGTCCCCCTTCATGGGTTGGACTGTGTGTGGATAGGGAAAATCCTCTGCAGTTCCCTGCGTTGACTCCTTGTGGGCGACCTGGGTCAGAGACGCATGGTAGGGTCAGATAAAACTCACAGAGAAGAGAAGAGACGAGGAGGGTCTCTTAATGAGTGTTTTGTCTATTGTCATAAACCCCTTCTATTCACGTAGATAAGTGGAGACTATTCTTGTAAATCTGCAGATTTGCTGTACTATTTGTTTTAGAGGCAAGAGGGTATAGGCACAAGTAGAGAAGAGAGAAGACTGGCCAGTCATTATGGGCATTAAATTAATTAAGGCAATGAAGGGAGAGAGGCCTCCAGAAAATGCCCAGCGCAAGATGAGCGCTAGAGAATATATGAACCGAAGGTACGGTTCTGCCTATACTGAGCCCCTAGATAATTGGGTAGAATGGACAAAGGGAACAGCTACACCTTTAAAATCTGAAGGGACTTTTGATTTAAAAGTATGGCAAACTTTTCTGCACGATTATGGCCCACTACTGTGCAGTGAAGGAACGTGGAGAAAAGCTTGCACATGGGAGACAGAAGCTAAAGTAGCAAATCAAACTGGCTTGACGGAGATATTTAATAAAAGTACTGCCCAAATTTACTACGTTTGGCCAGAAGACTCTGTAGAGGAGGACCCCCCACCTTATGTGGCTGCCAGTTTGGCTTTAAGGGGTCCACGCACAAAAGCAAAAGAATTAGATTACATGGAACACACAAAAGATGAGCTATGCAATATAGTAGAGAGCAGAGGTTTAACAGCCCCATATCAACCTACAAAGAGGGATTTGGGTCGTATCCTAGAAACAGATGATTGGCATAAATCAAAAGGCACATATGCAAACCTAGATCTCTCTGAACTTAAGGCTTTGGCCAGAGAAAGAGAGATAGAGTCTGAACTTCCAGAGCAAACCATAATTTCCAAATTGTGGCAGCAAGATGAAGAGAGGAGGAAGGGAGATGCCAGCCCTTCTGCCCCTGGCATAGAGAAATCTGTTGCAGTTTATCCTGTCAGAACCCAATTAGTTTTTGAAGGTGATGCTGTTGACAGTAAGTCTAAAATTAAATGGCATGTACTTTTTAGTCCCCAAGATATGAGAGCCATATTAGAGGGATTGGGAGATCCTAGAAAGAATACAATTGGGTTTGCAAACAAACTTAGTGCTGCACAGGAAGCATATGAGGCTTCTGCTACTGACATTCATCAGCTTCTTATTAAAGCAGTGGGAAGCAATATGTCTGGCTATATACTTAAAGAATGTGGTGTAGACGTCAAAAATCTAGGTAATATGGTTAGTGGACGGGAGGTTCGTGAGAAATTGAAGGAAAAATTGCCCCAAATATATGGACAAACCAGACATGCTGAATTTATGAATGCTAAGCAAGGGAAAGAGGAAGCAGCAGGGGCTTATTGGAGGCGGTTAAGTGATATGGCTGAGGAAGCAGGCATTAAAATAGAGGAATAGAAGGTGGGAGAAACTGCAAATCCATCTACACAACTGGTGAAACAAAGGTTTCTTGATGGTTTAATACCCCAGTTGAAAGAAAAGTTGTTCACAGCAAGGCCTGAGGCAGGCAATATGTCTATTCGAGACGTCCTGCCTATCCTGTTATCCATAGAAAACAGGATTAACCAAAAAGACAGCAAACCCAAGGTAATGTACATGGGAAAGCAGAGAGGAAAAGGAAGAGGAAGAGGCAAAGGCAATTTCAGAAATCATGGCAATCGGGGACCAATTATATGCTACAATTGTGATGGGGAAGGACACATAGCCAAATTCTGCCATCTTCCTGACCGTAGACTGGAAAAGAGCTTAGAGGCACCTCATGCTGATCCCAGTTCTCTGCCAAAAGCAGTGGATCAGACATAGGAAAATGGCATGCCAGTATCAATCATGTTAAATAGGGGAGACAATGGTCCCGAGGCCAGAGTAAAAGTATTTTTACAAGAACTCCCCTATCCTGGAGGAGAAACAGAATTAACCTGTTTAATTGATACTGGTGCAAGCCGAAGTGTTTTTAATATAGAGGACTTACCTCCAGGATTATTATCTACAAATGTTATCTCTGGTGTTGGCCTAACCGGGACCTCTACTGATTTGGTTGAGTCCAAGCCACTTAAACTCAGGCTAGGACAGCAAACAGAAATTGTCACTAAAGTGTTAGTTTCAGACACAGTTCCTACCAATCTTTTGGGAGCTGATATTTTGAACCAAATTTTAGCAAACATAGACTACACTCCTACAGGAGTCCAAGTGGTCAGTAGTCTATCAGTAGAAGTTTTAAATTCTGCCTGTGGAGTATTTTTAATCCAAGACTCCACTCTGCCATTTCCACCAGAATTGAAAGTGATTCCCACTGAATTATCGGCCACCAGCAAATATGATGTAGGTCTGCTGGATTGCACCCCAGTCATGATAAAAATGAAACCAGGAGCCCATCTCCCACAGATTAAACAGTACCCACTGAGTATTGCTCAGACTGAGGGGATAAAGGATCAAATCACTCGACTGAAAGCAGCAGGGGTTGTTGTACCAATTAAGTCCCAGGTCAATACACCCCTGTTCCCAATTGCAAAGAAGCCAGACAAGAAGGGTGGGCAGGTGACATATCGCATGGTGCATGATTTGAGAGCCATTAACAGTATAATAGAGGCAGATACCCCAATCGTGCCCAACCCCCGCACTTTACTAAGTGGAATACCTGCCTCCAGCACCTGCTTTACAGTGATTGATCTTGCAAATGCTTTCTTTTCGGTGCCCCTTCACCCAGATTGCTGGCACCTTTTTTCATTTACCCATGATGCCCAAAAGTTAGCATGGACAAGATTGCCCCAAGGCTGTGTGAGTAGCCCCTCTGAATATAATACTGCGTTAAAGCAAGTATTGGACCAATGGTCCCCCTCACGCCCAAACACTGTTTTGCTTCAGTACATAGATGATTTGCTTATTTGTTCTGATACAAAGGACATTTGTAGCAGAGAAACAGTAAGCCTTCTCCTGTTTCTCTATAACAGTAACAACAAAGTTAGCAAAGATAAGCTACAATACTGCCAAGAGAAAGTGATCTTCCTGGGTCACTGCATTTCACATGGAATCCGTTACCTAACCCCAGATCGAGTTAAAACTCTACAAAACTTTGAAAAGCCAAGAAATGTCCGGCAACTACGTGCCTTCCTGGGGTTAGTGGGATATTGTAGGGACTGGATTCCAAATGCATCAGAACTTATGGCTCCTCTATATGAGGCTACCACTAGAAACCCTTTCAAACTCACATGGGACAATGAATTGCAGATGAAGGAGCTTATTAAAATTTTGTCTGAAGCTCCCGCCATTGGACTTCCTGACTATACTAAGACTTTCTCGTTGTTCTGTCATGAAGTCAATGGATTTGCTGCAGGTGTACTCACCCAGCTACATGGAGACAAACAGAGGCCTGTGATGTATGTATCAGCCTCATTAGACCCTGTCATCAAAGGCTCCCCCAGTTGTATGCGAGCCATAGCAGCCTGCATTTTGCTGCTAGACAAAGTAACGGAGCTTGTACTAGATTCTGCTCTGATCCTGTATGTGCCACATGCAGTACAGGAAATCGTGAATCAAGTAAATACTAGACATGTGTCTGCCAGTAGATTTGACAAATACCAGTCTGCTCTTTTTGCTCCGTCAAATTTAACAATCAAACGATGTGTTACTTTAAATCCGGCTACTCTTCTTCCTATAATTGATGAGGAAGATGCAACAAATGGTACTGATGTAGAAACTGAGAGTTTTCTCATGATTGTATGGCTCTTATGGAGGTAGAAAGGGCCTCTGTCACACCAGCAAAAGATGAGCCCTTATCAGATTGTGACACACACTTATTCGTAGATGGTTCCAGATTTTATACTGATGATGGTCAGCCACACACAGGGTTTGCTGTAACCACTACAGACACCATTTTACATCAGGAAGCATTGAAACCCCAGATGTCAGCACAGGAAGCGGAGTTGTATGCTGTAGTCAAAGCATGTCATCTCCTAGAGAATCAAAGGGGAAACATCTACACTGACAGCAGATATGCATTTGGAATAGCCCACGATTTTGGGCCTATCTGGAAAGCACGGAACTTTCTGACTAGTGCAGGGAAGCCAGTGAGACATGCAAAACTCATAGAGCGGCTATTTGAGGCCTTTCAGAAACCAGCAGGAGTTGCCATCTTGAAGGTAAAAGGGCATGTAAGGGGAAGTGACATGACAGCCAGAGGAAATGCTTTAGCGGACCAAGCGGCAAAGGATGCTGCCCTTATGGCATTTGGAGTCACACCCACTGTAGGGGTCGCCCAGGTAGCGGGGACAGATTCCCCTTTATCAAGAGCAGTGGGATGTAGAAACTCTAATTCAGTTGCAGAACCAGGCCCCTGATGAAGAGAAGGATAAGTGGATCAAATGTAATGCTACCCAAAATCAGCAGGGCCTGTGGAGCGCTGACAACAGGTGGTGTCTACCCAGGAGTTTGTACCCAGTTTTAGCACAGCTGGCACATGGCGTCAGTCATCTTGCTAAGGGCGCGATGGTGGCACTTACTGACTGCTATTGGATAGCACCTGCATTTAGTGCATTTGCAGCCAGGTTTTGTGCTTCATGTCTCACTTGTGCTCTGTACAATGCAGGGAGGCCTGTTCATGTTCCCCAAAGGCATTCTCCAAAGACAGATTTCCGTTTCCAAAGAATTCAAATAGACTACATTCAGATGCTCAGAATAGGCACCTATGAGTTTGCTTTAGTGTGTGTTGACATGTTCTCAGGTTGGCCCGAGAGCTGGCCAGTAGCCAAAGCAAATGCAAAAACAACAGCAAAGAAAATTTTGAATGAAATAGTTTGTAGATATGGAGTTCCAGAAACTATTGAGAGTGACAGAGGAACCCATTTTACTGGGGATGTAATGAAAGAGGTAATGGAAGCACTTCACATACAGCAAGCTTTCCATACACCTTATCATCCACAAAGTAGTGGTAAAGTTGAGAGACTTAATGGAGTTTTGAAAAACAGATGTGCAAAAATTAAAGCAGATACAGGAAAAGGATGGGTGGAAGCTTTGCCATTAACCCTATATTCTGTACGAACTACCCCTAAACAACCACATGGGCTGTCCCCCTATGAGATTTTATTTGGAGGGCCACCCAAAACAGGGCTATATTTTCCCCAACAGCTGCAGGCTTCTCACTCTAATCTGTTAGAATATGTTCAGATTTTGCAAAGAACATTGAATAAAATACATGAAGGTGTTTATAAATCTATCCCCGACCCAGATTCTGTTTCAGGTATTCACAGAATCCAACCAGGTGACTGGGTGGTGGTCAAGCGACACGTCAGAAAGCCACTAGAACCAAAATTTGACGGACCACATTTGGTGCTTTTGACAACCGGTTCTGCTGTCAAGTTGGAAGGAAAGCCCACCTGGATTCACGCCAGTCACTGCAAGAAAACCCTGAAGTGATGATATCCTTTGAAAAAAAGATGATAATGTTTCTTTTCTTTTTGTTGTTTGTGAGAACTGAGACATGGAAAAATAACCCTTTCATCCAAATGTTAAAATTGTATGCAACCCATAGCAACGCTAGTAACTGCTGGGTGTGTTCTCACTTACATCCCCAAACAGGAACAATACCCATGATAGCAATGCCTCTCAATTTCACTGATCTAAACAGGACCAGAATAAATGGCTCATACATCGTCTCCACAGCTAATGAGCACAGATCAGTAACTTTGATGGTTTCGAAACAGATAAACACTCCACAGATTTGTTTAAACATTACATGCCCGTTTAACACTAAACGCACACGTTGGGCAATTCAGATTGCAGCGGAGCAAAAATTACAGTTTATGGAGGAAACTACGGTCAATATTATTATATCCCAGATCCAGAACTAAATAGAACCCTTTATAGTACAAATTGCTCACAGTTTCCAATATGTGAAAATATCGGTTTCCTGAGATTCCATGTTATTGCTTTCAGTTTTTTAGGAGCAGGCATACCGTCCATATGTAGAGGGTTATATTATATATGTGGAAATAAAGCTTACGCCTGGCTTCTAACTAATGTTACAGGTACATGTTACATTGGGAAGTTAGTACCTGCTTTGGCTGTTAGCAAAGATACAGTGCGACCAGATCAAAGTCCAGAATACCCTTTAGTGTTCAAAAGAGAGCTGTTCACTGAAGGTGACATGGCATGGTCATGGTTCCCTTCCTGGACAGGATGGGGAATTGAAGCAATGAAAAGACTAAATAATTACACTAGAATTGTAGATGAGATTGTTAACCTTACTACCACTGATATAGGTTTATTAAATGAAGAAATGGCTCAGCTTAAAAAAGTAGTATTAGAGCACAGATTAACGCTAAATTATCTCACTGCAGCTCAAAGTGGGATGTGTAAGATATTTCGCACTGACTGTTGTATATACATTTCTGATAATGAGGACATTATTAAAGGGCATCTTGCTAAGATAAGAGAACTACAGAATAAGGCCAGAGATATTGCTAAAGATGGATGGAACCCCTTTCAGGGTTTAGGAGGTTTTGGTGATTTTTTATATGGCATAGCAACATGGTTACAGAAACTAGGCGCTTACATTGTGATGTTCCTATTTCTCATGTTTGTTATTTATTTCCTCATCAGGCTATGCCTCTGTGTGACTACCCGCTGTACTAACAAATGTACCACCAGCCCTGATGAACCCATTATTGTGAGAAAGCTAGGAGAGAGCTGAACAGGACGCCGTCTCTCTGCGCCAATGTAACAGGAGTTACCAGCAATCGGCTGAATGTAACGCGGAGAAGAATGGTGTCAAATAAACAAAAGGGGGGAAATGACATGGACATCCATTGTACTGTTCATTTAAGCACAAGAGAATCTATTTTGTTCTCACTGTTGAAATGTGTTCTGTAACCTTCACCTAACACACAGACACTTCTCCTACTAAACGCTCTCTACTCCCCCCTCCCTTTTCAAGGTTTTACTTTTGCAATTGTTCTATTCGCTAGTTTTTAATAATATATTTCTATTTGTTAGCTTTTAATAACATATTGCTATTTGTTAGTTTTTAATAACATCTCACACCACCCCTTTCTTATATATGTATAAAATAACATGTAATAATAAATTTTTCACTGAACGGACATTTTAAACACAGTGATTGAGTCCTGTGAATCTGTTCCTGCAGCTGCAGTATTAACTTTGTTTTAGAGTCCCAATCAGAAATCAGTCATATCAAGGGGCTTGCAGTTGCTTCATTGATTTGACTTTTGCTCTTCAACATAAGATTCCCCTGCAGCCCAAAGCTCATGGACTCCCTATCCGCCTGGCAGACGGGTAGCATATTAAATCTGGTCCTGTTACCCAAGAGACTGTCCCGTTACTTGCTACCATTTCCGGTGACCACAGAGAACTGTTACGCCTGGATGCCATAGCTTCACCTCTGTTCCCTATCATTTTGGGTATGCCATGGCTCCAGGCGCATAATCCCTGTATCCATTGGGATACCGGAAAAATCGAGTTTTCCTCTCTCTATTGCCAACAATATTGCTTCCCCAGACCGTTCTGTCATCCATCCCCTCTGCGTGTATGGACTCAGATGATGAAATCTGTTCTTCTATTCCTGCACCCTACCAAGAATTTGCTGACGTGTTCAGTAAGAAGGGAGCTGAGACTCTACCTCCACATAGGTCATACGACTGCCCCATCAAACTCCTCCCTGGGGCCAAGATACCTTTCGGGCGAATCTTTCCCTTGACTGAACCTGAACTTGCTGCCTTGAAAGTCTATATTGATGACAGCCTGAGAAAGGGATGTATCCGTCCCTCTACGTCCCCAGCCGGAGCTGGAATTTTCTTCGTTGAAAAAAAAGATCTTTCCCTTCGCCTGTGTGTGGATTACCGGGACCTAAATAAAATCACGATTAAAAATCGATACCCCTTGCCTCTAGTACCAGAGCTGTTTCAGAGACTCCGTTCTGCTGTCATCTTCACAAAGTTAGACTTGCGAGGGGCATATAACCTGGTACATATTCGTGAAGGTGACGAATGGAAGATGGCCTTTCGTACCAGGTTTGGACATTTTAAATACTTAGTGATGCCCTTTGGGCTTTTTAACGCCCCAGCAACATTCCAGCACTTTATTAAAGATGTCTTCCGGGACTATTTAGACTTATTTGTTATTGTATATCTTGACGATATCTTGATTTTTTCCCCTTCTTTAGAAGCTCATCGAGAATACGTCAGAAAGGTTCTGGTCCGACTCAGACAGCACGGCCTGTTTGCAAAAGTAGAAAAGTGCGAGTTCGAATGCCAAAGCATCCAGTTCCTGGGCCTTGTCCTTTCCACAGATGGCATTAAGATGGATCCCGGGGGGGGGGGGGGCGTGACCGGGAGCCGACCTGAATGGACGTGTGAGCCTTTAGCTCCCTCTCAGCCCACAGCTACAAGGCCTAATTAGGGGACTTTTTTACACCTGCATATGGGTGGATCGAGGAGAACCCGATCCACTAAAGCTCGGGGATCATCCCAGCCTCTGCCCGGCACCTCGGCAACACTCAGAGGTTACTTTTCACCTCCTTCCATGCCAGCTGGCGGGATGGACAAAATGGCACAGACGGCCTCCTCCGCCTCCTCCGCCTCCTCCATGCGGACTCAGCCATCAAGACGCCAGGCTCTGACCCACCCGCAGAGCTTCCCCGCACTAGACTGGATGTCGCCAGGTCCGCAGACCGCAACGAAGGGCACAGTGAGTCTCTCCCCCCACTCTGCTTCCCAGGAGGCGATGCTCCAGGGGACACAGCCTGCTCCATTAGGCCTCACTGAAGCCTCCTGCACACAGTGCACGGACGCCTTCCCTCGGCTGCTGCGGACGGCCTCAGATTCGGGCGTGTCGGCAGCAGCGCCTGGCTAACCCACCTCCTCAGAAGATTCGGAGGATTTTCCCCCTGCCAATTCCTCTGCATACACAGGACACAGAGCTTACTCCTACAGCCAGGCCCCAGCCCCCCTAAGGAACAAAGACAGTCTCGCTCAGGGGGCTCTGGCCTAGTGGGGGGGATCGGGACTGTGTCACAACCTATGCCCAGGCTGCTAGCCCCCTGCTTACTATGGTCGCGGGGGAATTGCAGAGGCGACCTTCTTTACAGCCACAGTCCTCGGGGGAGAACTGCACATGGGGCCTTCAGCCGAAGCCTGCAGCCCAGACCCAAACCAAGACTTTTCTGCAATATCAGCAAACACCTGTCTTTCAATGTGCCCCTCGCCAGATGACTCCAGACCCCCATATCCAACTTCCTCCCTCATGGCAAGATTATCTTCAGGCTATCCCGACCAAGGAGGATTTTAAGCAACTAACTGAAGACGTTAAATCTACCTGCCAAGCTGAAATACTAATAATGAAGTACTACAAGTTAACTTTAAACACCTAGCTAATGGAGATGGTGGAGGAAGAAATTCAGGAAACCAAACTAGCAGTGCATCGTACCCAATTGCAAGGTGCAGACCATCGCATGCTTTTGAGGGATATGCAGCACCATGTAGAGGATCTGGACAATAGGGGGCGCAGAAACAACATCCAAGTCAGGGGCCTACCCGAATCGGAGGGCCCAGAAGATTTACATGACATCCTGCAAACCCTGTTTAACGGCCTCTTGGGAGATCCCCCAAATAAACCCATAGAAATGGACAGGGCTCTTCGTGCTCTACGTCCTAAGGGACGTCTCTAAACCACGCGATGTCATATGCAAGGTCAACTCGTACCCGCTAAAAGAGGATATCATGCGAAAAGCTCGATCCACTCGGAAGGTGGTCTTCGCTAATACTCAAATCCAGCTTTACCCAGATCTATCATGGATCACATTGCAGAAACGCAGGCTCCTACAACCTCTTCTCCTCCTGCTGCAGGAAAAAGACATTATTTACCGATGAGGCTTCCCCTTCAGTCTGACAGCATGGAGAGATGGACAGTCAGCTGTACTACGTTACCCCGAAGATCTAGAGGTTTTTTGTGATACCTTGGGGCTCCCTGTCCCCCGGCTTCGGGACTGGGACTTGCTGGCTACCCCACACCCTCTTCCCTCAGTCTGGCAGAGGGTCCCTCCGACTAAACGCTCTTGGGGTCAAGGCCTCATAAGACTGCCAAACCTAAAAAGGACTGCAGAGAACAAGTTCTTAATACTTGATTCCCTCAGCCACAATACGTGCACTCCTTAGGCTGATCTCCTTGGCTCACCCATTACCATATGTTCCATACTCCCCTAGGCCCGCCCCCCCCCCCCCACTGTTTTTTTTTTTTTGTCTCTGCAAAACATACTGGGCGCTTCTAATTGAAGATTTGAGAGTGGTTGTTCTTCCGCTCACTGGACCCCCCTGTGGATTACTCCCTAGAGTTCCTTTACAGTTTATTCCCTTACGTCCTCTCGGCCTGTTGTTTTTACTTCTGGCCAGTAGAACCTATTGGAACTCAGTTTGCAGGACATGCAGAATTTGTATGCAATGTTTATTATACACATTGTTAACCTGTCTTTCTCTTCTCTTTCTGTCTCTACTTTCCCTTTCTTCACTCTTCCTCCGGCTCGACTCAGGACCCTTACAATCTTCCGCACAACCCCTCGGCTCTCGGCATCCTCCCTACCTTGGCGACCTGGCACTCCAGCAGCTGGATCAGATAAGTATCTTTTTTTTGCGCATACCCATCACTATGGCTAAGGTTAAACTCCAACAGGAAGAGACATCTAGCGCTCACAGAGTTTAGGCACTCTGGGGCAGACATTATTATGATTCAGGAGACTCCCTTTAACAAAGGGGACTCCTTCGCGTTCGCCTCCAGACGGTACCCTCAAATATATCAGGCATTTAACTCCCGCAAACGCGCGGGAGTGGCTATCCTTTTCAAGCGTGGTTCACCTTTTCAATGTTCTGAGTCCTATATTGACCCAAGAGGACATTACATTATACTACGCGGACAATGGCAGTCTCAGGCGGTCACCATATGCAACCTCTATGCCCCAAACACCCATCAGATTAATGTCCTTACTAAAGTATTTGCGCGTTTGTTCCGAATGCCCAATGAATTCCTGATAGCTGGAGGGGACTTTAATCTGTCCCACTCATCGGTACATGACCGCCACGCGGTAGACCCCTGGAACTCACAGACCAAGACACCTAGGGAATCGAAACTTTTTAGACAGATCACTAGACGGTATGCCTTGTTTGACTCTTGGCGGGCCCTCCATCTCGGGGAAAGACAGTACACGTTCTACTCTGCGCCTCATCGCATGCACTCTCGTATTGACTATCTTTTTGTTAACAATGCTACCCTGCAGGTTGTCAACGATGCGCGGATCCATCCGATTTCCTGGTCGAATCATGACCCCATTTTCATAACGTTGAACTTGGGCACCCTAAACCGTAGGCCCTGCCATTGGCAACTTAACACTTTTCTCCTACAACACCTTCCTTCCAAAATGGAGCTAGACACATCATTGCAGCATTATTTCATTGAGAATGCAACCCCTGAGGTCTCCTCCCCCGCTCTTTGGGAGGCCCATAAGGCAGTCCTCCGAGGCCGGTGTATAGCGCTTGCCTCGGCCATGAAGGAAGATGCGATGGCCGCTAAGTTGCGGGCCGAGCGGGAGCTTAGGGCATTGGAGTGGAATCTACAGATCTCTCCATCAATACCCCTTCTTAAAAAAATTGTCTGCCTACGCATGACTCTTAAAGATTTGGCTATTGGCAGGGTGGAAAAAGCTTTACGGAGATTGAAACAGCTCTATTATGATAAGGGTAATAAGGCCCACTCCCTCTTGGCCCGCAAACTGACTGAATGCTCAAACACAACTACTCCTCATCAAATAAAAAACAAAGAGGGCTGCCTAGTCTCCCATCTCCATGATATAGCTCAAATCTTCGCGGAATTTTATACCACGCTATATAATAACCCTGAGATCCCTCATGACACCCCTTCCCCTGAACTTACTGACCGGCTGACCCAATATTTGGAATGTAGTGGGATTCCTCGACTTCAGGCCTCAGACCTTCTTTCTCTCAATGCAAATATATCCGAGGAGGAAATTACCTTTACCGTTAAGTCCCTGCCCACCCGTAAATCCCCAGGCCCTGACTGACTTCCCTATGAATACTACAAAACTTTTCTCCCTATTCTTCTACCACACATGTGTAAATTACTTAATGCTTTTCTCCAACAAACACCTATACCTTCTGACATGCAGAGGTCCTTCCTCACATTAATCCCAAAACCGGATAAAGACCCTGCCCTTTGTGCTAGCTATAGGCCAATAGCACTCCTGAACTCCGATCTAAACATTTTTACAAAACTCCTAACTATACGCCTGAATGCGATATTACCATACATTACCATATTACCATACATAAAGATCGGGTAGGCTTTGTCCCCCTCTGCCAAGCGGGGGATAACCCTAGACGGGTCATCAATCTGATAGCCCCCTTTCGAGAGCATAATCCTAGAAGGTATGGCACACCAAGGCCGCCAGGTGTTTTATGGATATCTGCAGATACGTCATTATGCCCAGTCTATTGCCCCAAATCTCCAATTTTCAGCGCCATCCCCTTTCGAGAGCATAATCCTAGAAGGTACGGCACGCCGAGGCTTGATATCTGATATCTACCTATATCGGTTGCTTAACTCTCACTCCATTACCACCCATGGTAAGCATGCGTACATGCTCCGTTGGGAAAAAGTTCTGGGGGAAGTACTCCCAGAGGAGACGTGGCGAGTGATCTGGTCTCAGGCAGCAAAGAGCTCCTACTGTACTCTTTATAGGGAGAACTCATATAAAATCCTCTATTTTTGGTACCTGACACCGGACGTGCTTCATGCCATATACCCCTCATGCTCGGATAGGTGCTGGCACTGCGGGGGTGACAAAGGCACCCTCTATCACATATACTGGAGCTGCCCCAAGATTGTCCCTTTTTGGACAGAGACACAGCTCCTGCTATCCCGTTTATTGGGAGTACAAGTCCCCCTGACTCCAAAACTATTTTTACTAGGGGTGTCTCCCTTATGGATTCCTAAACCCTCTAAAAAACTGTTAAGACATATTCTAGCAGCTGCTCGATGCCTGGTTGCCCTCCACTGGAAAAGACACTCCCCCCCCTCCCAGGAAGACCTCTATGCTAGAATAAAAGATGTAGAACTTATGGAAAAGATGACAGCTAGACTACAAGATAGGCTGGAAACACACAATAAGGTCTGGGAGGAGTGGCACCGCCATGAGGATCCGCCTTGAGCCGAGGGTCGAGTCTCCATCCCTATCCTCCATACCTCCCCTTTCTAACCTTCTTTTAGTTATATCCCTCTCTGTAAATTCTAATCTGTTTTTCTTATTTCCTCTTATTCTTCTTTCCTTGTTTTTCCCTAGCTATGCAATAGCATGTAGCAAATATAGTTTGAGAATTGATGATTAAGGCAGTAGGCCAGATGTGACAGCATGTCATTCACAGTGCTATGTTTGGATACAATATGTGCATAAGCTGAATTGTGGCTATTATGTTGACTTTTTTTCTCATCAAAGAGTTTTATTAGAAGGTTAATGAAGCTTAACAAACAAAGCCATTTAGCAATAGAAATCTGCAATACATGTTCAGTACATCCATTAAACAATGTATACAGCGGCTACCAACTTTATGAGGATATTAAGCATAGTTTAAGTTATAACCGCCTACTCTTGTACTAGAGATGTAAACAAAGATCCTGAAAATTAAACCTTTCTGTCACTATTATAGTATTGGAATTTGGATCGATTAGAACATTTCAAGCGGCATACATAGCCAACTGTTAGCTTTGGATTTAATGGAAATAACATAATTTTATTATTCGGCAAGACAGAGAATAGAGATAGTGAACAAAAGAAGAAGTGGCGAATAAAGAGATAGGTAAAGAGAAAAGGGAGCTAATAGAATGGGGCCCTCCCGTAAAGAGATGGCGTCCCCACCCCCTCGGTCCTCCGTGCGTATATTTGTCGTATGCGGAACTACGAAGAGTTCCCACATCCAGAGATGTATTAAATATTCATAATTTGTTCATAAGCCGCGGAATACCTGAAGATTAGCCATGGGGTCCATGTTTTGTGATATCTTTCTATGCTATCCGTGGATTGGGCTAGCAAGTCTTCCATATGACAGATCTCGGAGATTTTCCGAAGCCACTCCTTAACCATAGGAGCCTGTGTGCTTTTCCACTGTAGTGGGATCAGAGCCTTAGCAGCATTCAAGAGGTGCTTCGTTAAAGATTTTTTATATCTCTTGTAGGGAAAATTCGAGATGTGGAGTAGGCAGCACGCTGCATCCAGATTAATATTAGTCTCCGTTATCTGCCGTATGATATCCCTTACTTTCGTCCAAAAAGTCTCAAGAATTGGGCACCAAATATGTAAGAGGGTGCCTGACTCTCTATTACATCGCCAGCATCTATCTGAGGCTTCAGGGAACCATTTCTTAATTTTATGTGGAGTGGCGTACCAGTGAGTTAGGAGTTTATATGCAGTCTCCTGTGTTTTGGTGCTAATGGAGCATTTATGTGCCAACGTACAAGCCGTCAGCCATTGGTTATCTGTTATATCTCTTTGCAAGGCACTAGACCATTCTACTCTAAATCTATCATCCGCATTTGATATAGGGTTTTGAAGCCAGGAGTAAACAACAGAGGTTGTCTTGTAAAAGATATCTCCCCTGTGACAAACTGTCTCTAATTGAGTCATAGGTCTCCGGAAGTGAGGTAGTTTGTTCTTATCCATAACGAAGCTATGTAACTGGAAGTATGACCACCTGGACAGACGAGGGATATCTGCCTCTTCCTTCATCACTGAATAGTCTTTGATTTTGCCATTCCTAATGCAATCTCCTGCAGTCAGTAAGTTTGTTGTGTCTAGAGCCCGGAAGTTCCCGCCCGCCATACCCGGAGCAAAATCTGGATTATTCTGGATCGGAGTCAGTGGGCTCAGCTGTGTTGTTAAATCATATTTTTTAACCACCGTCTGGAAGGCCTTCATGGTAGCCCCCGTCAGAGGGTGTTTTTGTGTGGACTCATGGAGCTTACCCCAGGGAATCCATGGGGAGAACCTGAGTCTGCCCGAGGTCACTGACTCCTCTAATTGGACCCAGTCTTTTGACTTTCCATGACAGTGCCAATCAATCACCCTGGTAAGGTGAGAGGCTAGATAGTAGTTGTGGAAGTGGGGTAGACCCATGCCCCCTCGCTCCTTGGGCCTGGCTAGCAAGGAAAATCCAACTCTAGGCCGTCTATGACCCCAAAGGAAGCGTGTGAGAATAGATTGTAATTGCTTGAAAAAATGTAGTGGTATCCCAACTGGCAATGATCTCAACAGATATAATAGTCTCGGGAGGATGACCATTTTAAGGATAGCTGCCCTTCCGAACCAGGAGAAAAATTTGGAGTTCCAACTAAGTAAGTCCGAGGCAATGTCTGTTAGCATTGGTGGAAAGTTCATCTCGAAAGTTTTTGACAATCTCGAGGGTATCCATACCCCCAGATATTTGAGTTTACTGGTTACCCAGCGGAACGAACAGTTCCCCTGTGTTTTAGCTAGCAAATCTTCTGATAGCGATAAGTTCATTGCCTCAGACTTAGAGTAGTTGATTTTGAGGTTCGATATGTAGCCATAGTGTGTGAATTCCGCTAGCAGATTTGGAATTGTAATGTGCGGTTTAGTCAAAAAAAACAAAAGATCGTCCGCGTAGGCGGCTGTCTTGTAGGTTTTGTTGGCCACTTCAAATCCCGAGATGGATTCATTCCTGTTACCTGTTCTAATAAACGGCTTCAGTGAGAGGATAAACAGCAACGGCGACAAGGGACAGCCTTGTCTCGTCCCATTTGAGATTTTAACCTTGTCCGATAAAATGCCATTGACTTTTATCCTAGCACAAGGGTTCTGGTAGAGGGCTGCAATCCACGTCATCATGTGCGTTCCCAGTCCTATATGGCGACATACCTCCAGCATGTAGTCCCAGGAGACTCGATCGAAGGCCTTCTCCGCATCCGTGGACAGGAGAAGGCCCTCGATGTCCTGTGTATGTGCCGCATGTGTCAAAAGTAAAGCCTTTATAATGTTGTCCCTTGCCTCTCTACCAGGCATGAAGCCCACCTGCTCCTGTCCAATCAGGGATGCAAGGAGGGGTATTAGTCGATTGGCAAGTATCTTAGTTAATATTTTGAGGTCTAAGTTCAATAACGAAATAGGCCGATAACTTGGGCACTCTGCGGGGTCTTTCCCAGCTTTATGTATTACTGTTATGTGAGCTGACAAAAAGTCAGTGGGTACTTGTCTGGGTGAGGAGAGAGAATTTAGGGCTCTTGCTAATGTGTTAGACAAGATGTCACTAAAGGTCTTATAATAGACTGATGTGTAGCCATCAGGCCCCGGGCTCTTTCCAGGTTTAAGTCCCTTAATGGCTCCCTGTATTTCAGTCAGTGTTATCTGTTCTTCCAGAGGGGTCGTCTCTGCGATCTCTAGTCGTGGCAAACCACTCTCACTTAGGTAGTCTCGTATGGCCCGTATTCTATCAGTCAGTATTGCAGGAGGTCTTTTTTGTCTCGGTAGATTGTAGAGTTTTGAATAGTAGCTATGGAACTGAGACGCTATAGCTTCAGGAGTTACCTCTATAGTCCCCTCCGGTGACCTAATTCCCGCTATCACATTGGCAGCGTATGCCTCTCTCAGGGCTCTGGCCAGAAACCGGCCGGTCTTGTCCCCCGACTCATAGTATATCCTTTTTTTGAAAAATAGGGATCTCTGCGTTTTGGTGTGAAATAATTCCTGTAACTTTTTCCTGGCTTCCAGCAGTTCTGCGGCTGTCTGTATAGCTAGAGATTGTTTGTGTAGGGCTTCTAGAGAGTGTATTCTTTTGGTTAAGTCCCTCAGTTCTTTTTCCTGTTGTTTCTTGCGTTGTGCCCCAAACCTAATTAGTTCTCCCCTAATCGTGCATTTATGTGCCTCCCAAATCATCATCGGATCCATATCTGGTGTGTTGTTATGGGTAAAAAAGTCAGATATTGCTTCACGTATGCGGGGGAGTAAGTCAGGATCTGTTAGCAAGGAGGAGTTCAATCTCCAAGTGTTTGCCTTGGGCGGAGTGTGCGTAAGGTCAACTTCCAGGGAGATAGGCGCGTGGTCAGAAATTGTCTGAATGCCAATGTGGGCCCCCTTCACCATCCGCAGGTCCCTCTGGGATATAAATATATGGTCGATGCGGGAGTTTCGATCATGAGGGATCGAGTGAAACGTAAAGTCTCGAGTGTTTGGGTGGAGGAATCTCCATGTGTCTACCAATTGTAGAGAGTTTAGGTGTTTTTTGATTGTTTTGAGGGCCCTGTACCTCATACAAGACTTTCCAGTGGAAGAGTCTATAATTGGGTTTAATGGGACATTAAAGTCTCCTCCCATGATTAATGTTCCCTCTGCAAAGCCCTTAAGTTCATGTGTGATCTTCTGGCAGAAGGTGACCTGGGACGCATTCGGGAAGTACACATTGGCCAGCGTCACAGTCTTATTTCCAAATGTGCCTTTAAGAAAAATATATCGGCCCTCCGGGTCTGTCAGTCGGTCAGTAAGGATAAAGGGATTGTCTTTCCTAAGTAGGATGGTCACCCCTTTAGTTTTTGCTAGGTCATTAGTTGCATGGTATGCCCTATTAAAATATGCATTGGTAAGTCTGGGAATTTGATTGGTGCGGAAGTGGGTTTCCTGTAAAAAAAACAAACTGAGGCCTACCTTTTTTCAGCTCCCTGAGAAGTGAAACCCTTTTCTCCGGGATGTTCAAACCCTTAATATTATGGGAAATCACCATAGGCCCTTCTCCTAATGATGAGTACGCCATTATTGTAAAGTAGGTGTGGGGGCTTGTCAGGCTTATTCTGCGGAGACAAATAAAAGTTATACACTGTATACGCAACTGGTCAGGAGATCAAGGGGTTGGGGTACAGAAAGATCCGAAGTTTAGAGAAAAGTAGAGTATAGTATAGAGAATTGAAAGTAGTGGATTCAAGAGAAAGAAGATAGTGAATCCTATTTCAATGGAGAAATTTTCAAGTAGATATACTTTAGACGTATAACAATTTTTCTAAAGCAATTAGGTAGTACACCTGGGTCGAGAGATCTCCGACCCACGTGTACTTTGTGGGTTCGTGGGTGGTTCGCCACCAAAGTGGTGGAGTCACAACTAGTAGTATCGTGTAGAGGAGCAAGTCCCAATTACTAGACTCTAGCAATCAATGCAGTTAGTAAATTAACTCAAGAAAAAAAAAAAAAAAATCTTTTCTTTTGTGACTTAGATAATGTAAACCACACAATTCGGAACTAAATAAAATAGAACGACACAGCCTGTAAAAAATAGGCAAATAAAAAGTGAAGACAAAAAAAACTAATGTCTTGTAGGAACAACCCTAATTTGATAAAATAATAAACTTTTTTTTTTTTTTTTTTTTTTTATAGAACCGGGACATCTTCCCTGGAGTCTGTATGGGGTATCTTGTTTCGGGTTCCTCTCCATCTCCCACTTCATAACCGTATGAAAGTCTCTCGTTTGCTGAGGCCTAAATTAGCGGAACTCTGCTGTTGTCAGTCCTCTTGGAACAAATCAGCATTTTAAAGCATCGTCTAGCCGAATGTTAGCAATGCGAGAGGGCCTTCCATTCTGCCTTCCTTCCTCTCTCCCACCTGCCTCCGCAGCAACTCTGGTGCTTATGTGAAGAAAGTTCTTCTGCTACCTTGATGTGGTTGAGGGGAGTTTAAGTAAGAAGTGGTCTGTGGTCAACTGGGAGCAAAACTGTGGTGTGGGACAGAGAAAGAAAAAAAGAAGCAAAAAAAAAGGAAAAAAAAAGGATACCGTCCTCCAGGGTTGAAATCCAACTGCGTCACTCCACCACTTGAGAGCCGTGAGGCATTTGTCTCCTATTAGGAGTCCCTGAATGGTGGCCGCCTCCACGTCCATGTCTCATTCGCTTGGGAAAAAGCTTCTCAGGGGTGGAAGATGGTGAGGAGTGGGGACTTCTCGTGGTTGGTGGGAGAGCAAACTCCTGGTACCAGTCTGGTAGTTCCACTCCGTCTAAGCCCAGACCTGTACAAAAATCCGGTAGATCAGCTGGTGAGCGTAGAGTATGTTGCTTTCCGTCCAGAGTCACCACCAATGCAAAAGGGAAGCGCCATGTGTAGCGTAGATCCAATTCCCTAAGTTTGTCCAGCAGGGGTCACAATGCTCTGCGGTTACGCAGGGTGATTTGGGAAAGGTCTTGGAACAGCATGATGTGTTCACCATTAAATACAATTTGGTCATTTCTGCGGGCCTTTCTCATGATTTCTTCTTTCAGTGGATAGCTCTGGAGGCAACAAATGATGTCTCTTGGAGGGGCTGTATCTGGGCCCCTTGCTCTAAGAGCTCTGTGAGCTCTCACAAACTCTATGTCCATGTCTTCCTGTCTCTCTAAAAGAGAATTGAATACACGCTGTAGGGCTGGTATTATCTGGTCCGGGGCTACCGTCTCAGGGATCCCCCTCACCCTTATGTTATTCCTCCTTCCGCGGTTATCAAGGTCCTCTAAATGTCTGTTCATTTCAATGAACTGTTCTGCATGAGAGTCTACCACCTTTTCCAACCTATGTATGGCCTTATCCCTGCGCTTGCCTGCGGCCTCCACATGCTCCATCTTATCAGACAATGAGAGGAGGTTGGACTTCAGGTCTGTGATTGCGGCAGAAAATGTGGATTTTATATCTGCGGCAAATCCAGTCATGTCTGCATATGTGAGGGGCTTGTTGGAACGATTACGTCCCCTACCTGAGTCCTCCTGTGTAGATTGGGAGTCCTCACTGAAGTCCTCCTCATCGTTCGGCGCCCGCGCCATGTTGGGGCCTGTACTGCTGCCTCGTGGAGACGGCTGAGCCTGTAGGAGCTCTGCTATGCTTCTAGCAGCGGCGACAGCTGCAGAGTTGCGTCGTGGTCTGGAGTGCGGTGTCTGCTGATTCCGCTTGCCCATCTCCCGGTCTGTGCTCTCGGGTTGTCCGGCTTTAGGCTGTGTCGTTCTGGGAGCTCCTCTAGCACACGTCCATCTTGGTCGCTCGCCAAGCCACGCCCCCTATGTTGACTTTTTTACATTGCAATGCACAAGTTATGTCTATCTGCTGCTTGATAAGCTAAATATAATAAAAATGTTATTTGAAAAAAAAAAAAGATGGATCCCCAGAAGGTCTCTGCCATCCTGGATTGGCCGGCTCCTACGGACAAGAAAGGGGTGCAACGGTTCATAGGATTCGCAAACTTCTAAAGGGGGTTTATCAAAGGGTTTTCTGCAGTAATTTCTCCCATAACTCAACTGACAAGACAATCTCAACTATTCCAGTGGTCTTCCGAGGCGCAAACCGCATTTGAAACCCTGAAGGGTCTTTTTACAGCTGCACCTATACCATGGCATCCAGACCCTGCTCTGCCATTTGTCCTAGAGGTAGATGCCTCAGAGACAACAGTAGGGGCAGTTCTGTCTCAACGCCAAGGGGCCAAGTCCTTACTGCATCCTGTGGCATTCTTTTCTCGCAAGTTGTCCGCAGCAGAGAACAACTACAACGTGGGAGACCGTGAGCTTCTGGCAATTAAAGCTGCTCTCGAAGAGTGGAGATATCTGCTGGAAGGTGCAGCTCATCCGATCCTGATCTACACCTACCATCGGAACTAAGAGTATCTGCGAGTCGCAAAGCGCTTGAAACCCCGGCAGGCCAGGTGGGCACTCTTTTTTACGAGATTCGTTTTTTATATTACCTACAGGCCAGGATCTAAGAACATTAAGCCGGATGCTCTGTCTCGGATGTTTGGCACGACAGAAGAATCAGCTTCTCCAGACACCATTCTTCCTCCTGGAAGTTTCCTTTTATTACAGGAAGATTTGTTGTCACAGATTAGACAAGCCACAATTGATGTCGCGCCGTCCCCTGGGATGAAAATACAAGCTAAAGATGGTTTACAAGCTGAAGGTTTACGACTCTCCGCCTTGGGTCTCTGCCATGACCATGCCTTGCAGAACACTTTGGAGTCCACAAGACAGCTGAACTTTTACAGCGTACCTTTTGGTGGCCTTCTTTAAAAGAAGACTGCAAGAAGTACATTGGAACCTGCCCTACCTGCGCCAGAAATAAATCTAGCAGGACAAAATCCTGGGGATTGTTGAGACCCTTACCAGTTCCAGACAGACCCTGGCAAATGATTTCAGTGGATTTTATCGTTGAGCTCCCTCCTTCCGAGGGTTACTCTACCATCTTTGTAGTCATAGATCGGTTGTCAAAGATGGCGCATTTCCTACCCATGAAGGGTACCCCGTCAGCTTCTGAGACAGCGCAGGTCTTCATTAAAGAGATTGTGAGACTGCATGGACTTCCTGCCAATATTGTGTCGGACCGCGGGGTACAGTTCACGTCCAGATTTTGAAGAGCCTTGTGTAAATCCTTGAAAATCGAACTGTCCTTTTCCTCAGCTTACCACCCACAGACCAATGGTCAAACTGAAAGGACCAACCAAACTTTAGAACAATACTTACGCTGTTTTTCTTCCTTCTCGCAGGATGACTGGGTGGCGCTATTACCTCTGGCGGAGTTTGCGTATAATAATTCAGAACATTCTGCCATCAAACAAGCCCTATTCTTTGCCAACTATGGGTTCCACCCTTCATTTTTGACTACCTCCACCCCAGAATGCCCTGTTCCGGCGGTTCAGGACACAATACATTTTTTCAGATCCAACAATCAGTTGTTACAGAAGACCATGACCCAGGAAAATCCTTTGACAAGAAGAAGCGGGGAGAGTTGATCTTGCAACCTGGTAATCAGGTCTGGTTAGCTACGACTAATCTGAAGTTAGCCTGCCCATCTAGAAAACTGGGCCCTAGGCTTATGGGACCCTTCAGGGTGAAGAAAAGGATCAATAATGTGGCTTATGAGTTGGTACTTCCAGATTCCTTCAGAATTCACCCAGTTTTCCATATAGCTCTACTGAAGCCTGCTGGTCCGGATCCATTTCCCGAATGGAGTAGTAGTCCTCCTGCACCTGTAATGGTAGATGGGGAAGAGGAGTACGAGGCGATCATGGATTGCAGAAAGAGACAGAATCAGGTCCAGTACTTGGTCAAATGGAAAGGGTACGGACCTGAGGAAAATTCATGGGAACCAGAGGGCAATATTCATGCCAACAGGCTTGTCCAAGCGTTCTGTCAAAACCACCCAGAGAGACTAGCTCAGTTGGACATCCGGAAGCTGCCCATTGGAGGGGGGCAATGTCAGGATGCATCCATCAGCAGACAGCCTCGAAGATTTCTAAGGCACAGAAGAAGACACATTCCTGTTGCACACAGAAACCGGGCTTTGGCACATAGATGTGCGCATGTGCGAACAGGAGTGTAAACAGTAGCCGTCGCGCATCCCCGTGCGCGATCGGTGCCTGCACGCACCTGTGTGCGTCAGCGCGCCCACTAGCGCGCCCCCACGTTGGCGCCAAACAGTCTATTTAAGTTCGGTTAGTACCTGGCCTGGTGCTGCCTTGTCTTCAGCTTCTGAGTATCCAGCACCCTGTGAATCTGTATCCTGATTCCTGGCTTGTCTTGTAACCTTCCCTTGAACTCTGCCTGTACCGACCCCGGCTTGACTAATCTTCTGCTTTCTCCCTGGCACCTGCACTGCTGATCTGGTTTGACCCGGCTTGTTCCTGACTACGATCCTGCCTGCACCTAGTACCCGATTTGATCTGCCATGTATGACCCGGCTTGTCTGACCTTGCTACTTGTCGTTGTCATCTGCACCTGCTGCCATCTGCTAGTCTCCTGCGGAAGCTTCCCTGTGTCTCTCCAGCACGACAAGAACCAGCCTCCCTGCTACCACCAAAGACTTTCTGGCACTCGTGCGACTCTGTACTTTGGTGCCTTCTGTTTGCTCTATCAGGGGCCTAAGTCAGAGTGGTAAGGGAGGCCTTGCTCGTCCATTTAGGCTCTTCTACCAGGTACATAATACTGCCCCTTCTTTTCCCAAAATGCAAACTAAAGGAAGAGATCTTCACTTTATAGCTATATTAACAGTCTTAATCTCCCTGGTTTAATGGGAAGCTGAATCTGCTTTGGAATTTTCCACTCAAGAGTGGCTGGATATGCTCTCCAACTTTCAAAAATGTACACGTTCCATGGCAGTTCAGGAAACGGCCATCAGGTTACCTACTGGGTGGTACATGACCCCCTCTAAACGTCACTCTTTTTCCGACAGTCTCTGTCAGTTGCTTTAGGGTATGCCTGGATCTCGGTACTCTCATTCACATTTTTTGGAGCTGTAAAGTATTACGTCCTTTGTGATAACAGACTGCTTATAAAACTGCCCAGATTATAGGCTCTCAACTTACCTTGACAATGCCACTGTGCCTTATGTTTGCATTTATCCCAAATGTGCCTCCTCTTTGTAAAAGTGTTTTCTATTTCTTATTTAGCACCATTTAATGGGTTATAGTTCTTAACTGGCACTCTGATTTTGTGACATGGTCCCAAATAATAGCACAAAAGTAATCTTTTAATATTATGGAAAGGATATACAATACAGCGCAAATAATATAAAGAAAGTCTATGGATTTCAAAGATAAAATCTCTCATAATAAAGCCAGTTCTTCTATGTAAAACCTTGATCGTCTCCCCTTAAACACATGTGTGTGCTTACCAGATAGGGTGGACCTCTTAAGTTACAGGAGGTCAAACGGGCATGGGTTACATATGGGCTGGATGGACGCTGCACAGCCCCTCTCGATGTCCTCTGTGGTTACCGAGAAGCAGCTCTCCAATACGGCAGTAAAGCAGATGAAACCTCCAGTGCAGTGAGGAATGCAGCAATTCCAAAGATGAAGAAAAAGAACTCTAAGTGTAATCCATTTTATAAAGCAGTATATAACAGTTTATAGCTCAGATTTAAAACAGAAACTGCTAAAACACACGCTGAACAGCGCCAGTGAATATAACGCAGTACAGGCTAAAAACCAGCCTATTCTCATCCGAAAAGGCTGTGAGATGGCAGCAGGTGACGTCAGAAACCTAAGCTCTGCCCCCATACGCGGCGTTACATCCAATAGGACTTCGTCAGTGAGGGTGGAGCCAGACTGTCACCCAGGAGCCTAATATACACACCGACTGTCAGCAGGGTATGTGCCGTAACCGGAAACGGAAATCTATTAGAAATCTGCTTAATTCTTTAATAGAGACACCAACTAAGACTGGTTAAGACTGAGTAAAACTTTTAAAAGGTAAATATAAAAATAAAACCACACGGTTTAACAATGATCTCAAATAACTACAGGGATCTGATTTTTATGAACTCCATAAAAAATATATATAATTAAGGATATATAGAGATATAATATATATACACATAGTAACACCCGCGGCCATCTCGTACATATAATGAACCATAAAATAGGCATAAAATACATTTATATATAAAATAAACAGCATAAGTATATAAGGGCATGTACAGTAGAAGCCTACAAAAAACAGAAAAGAGAGGGCGCACCGGCTTTGTGCATTATCTTTAAAAAGGTTTATTAAAACAGAAAACGTAAAAGTACTACTCTCAAGGGTAGATAAAAATCGTGTCTGTATGTTAGGATTTCCCTATCCTTGAGGGCAGCAAGGCTGAAAGCTACCATCCATCGAGAACTTTGAACTGTCGGGCTTATACATTTATGCGCAAGAGTTTTTGTTTTGTTTTGTTGTATTGGCTACAGTAGAAGCCTAATTGTGATATTTATTTATCAGAGATAAAACAGTTGAGATCAAACTCAACCTTTAACCCCCTTGGTACTGCCACCCTGGTTTCATGGACCCATAGGGACTCACGGCAACTAAGCTGTCTAATATAGTTGCCCCCCCCCAATGTTTCGTGACTTGTTCGATGCCCCAAAAATGCAATTATTTTAGGGTCCCTATTGTGACAGATCCTAAAGTGCTTTTTATATGAATATGAGGTTCTCCTCACATATTGGAGTCCACATTCGCACTGAAGCATGTACACTACTCCCACAGTGTCGCAAGTGATTAAATTCTTAATCTGGTTCTATCGGTGGCGGTGGCTCAAAAATCTTTCTTTTTCTTGATGTTAAATTTGCATTGCCTGCATGCTGGGTATTTCCCGCATGCATAGAACCCTGACATAAAATTAAAAATTCTATTCTCTTTAATCACAGGGGGGTCCACCACACTAGGGGCTATAATATCCCTCAAGGTCTGTGGTCTCCTGTAGATAAATCTGGGGCGAGCAGGAAGAGTTGGGCCTAAGATGTTATCCTTTTTCAAGATATCCCAGTATCTCAAAATGATTTTTTCCACTTTTTAATGTTGGATAAGATCCCTAATATCTTACCATCAAATGGTACCCCAAGATCCCATTACCAATGTCCACAGCCTCAACCGTTGGTTTCCCAGGGAGCTGTCCCTAAAAAATTCACCAGCTACAAAAAAGAGGAGAAGGTAATCCCCTTAGGAGGGGTACAGATAGGGTGAATTACCAGCAGTACCCACCTGCCTATGACCAGGGTCATAGAGGTGATAACTGGGGGCCTCCACACCCACCCAGAGGTAGGAACCCTAGTAACATGTCCAATAGGGGTCGCTACCCATACTGTGAACGGAATTCATATCATGGTGACTTCGATCATCAGTGTGAAAGGACCCCTATCCCTATAAATAACAGATTTGCCCCTTTGTCTAAAGATGATGATTATTACCAGAGCCATTTTTTAGGGAACCCCCAGCCCCAATGGCCGGACCCAGGGGACTGTACACCGACAGGAAACAGACAGGGGGGAAAAAGAAGACAAAGAGAGGTAGGAGAGCGGGACGGAAAACAAAAAAGAGAAAAGTCCCATTAGGTATTTTTAAAATTAGTGGTGTAGATCTCTCGGATGATGAATTAAGATTCTTAGACAAAGGCTTAAAATTCGCTCCGGCATGTAATCTTAGTAAATTTAAGACCTACATCAGTCTGCAGAAATTTGTAAGAACGTTGAATATTAAGAGATATTTTCTCTCTAAACCTGGTGAAAGGTCTGCCATTGCAGGTTCTACAGTTCCTATTGGTATACATTCTAATCTGGCCAATAAGTCAGTCTTCAACCCTCCAAAGAATGATCACAGACATGTAGAGGTTTTTAAAAATATGGTCATCAGTGATCTAAAGGAGATGAAAGTGAGAAAAGTAGGAGACCCTTCTTATTTCAAAAAAGGAATGAGTGCATTGGAAAAAAACAAGGATGTAGTTATCCGGCCCGCCGACCAGGGGGGTGGGTTAGTAATTATGAGTAAATCCTATTACCAAGGGGAAATGGATCGGCTACTGTCAGATAGGAAGATATATCAAGTACTGAGTAAGGATCCTATTAGCCAGTTTAAAGATGAGTTGGAAGTTTTGATTTCCTTGGGTAAAGCAAGAGGAGTGTTGAATAAAAAGGAAGTATCCTATTTAAACCCTAGTGCTTGCAGAAGACCTATTATATACTTCTTACCCAAGATTCATAAAGATCCCCAGTCACCTCCAGGCAGGCCCATCGTAAACGGCATTGACTCCGTTTCAGCACGTTTGGGACAATACATAGACCATTTCTTGAAACCTTTGGTATCCACTACCACGGCATTCCTAAAAGATACTAAACATATCATACAAATAGTGGAAGTCATACCTTGCAAAGACAATAGTTTATTAGTGCCAGCCGACATCAGCTCGTTGTACACGATAATTGGTCATTCTGATGCCATTAGTTCTGTGCAATGGGCTTTGGATAAGTCGGACTTACCCTTACATTTGAAGGATTTCCTCTTAAAAGCTCTGGAATTTTGCCTTATCAGAAATTACTTCTGGTACGGTGGTAAATTCTTTCTACAGACGCTCAGGGTTGCCATGGGCGCTCGTTTTGCGCCGAGTGTCGCAAACATTTTCATGGCACTCTGGGAGGAAGAATTTATCTTTGGTAGCAGACCTGCGCAGCTGGTCTGCTACCAAAGATATATAGATGATCTTTTTATGATCTGGGAGGGTGACTTGAACAACCTCCAATTATTCATGTCTCGGCTTAATGGTAATACTAAGAACATCCGTCTCTCATGGAATGCTGATGCTTCAAGCATAGCCTTCCTTTATTTGGAAATTTTCAAACACGGAGGTTCTTTTAGAACCAAGAATTATTTCAAACCAACAGACAGGAATGGTTATATTCCCCTAGATAGCTGCCATCACCATTCATGGTTGTTTAACATCCCCAGAGGGCAGTTTATTCGCCTTTGGCGCAACTGCTACCTGGATAATGATTATTTTTCACAAGCCAATGTCATGGCAGAAAGGTTTGTACAAAAGGGATATACCAAGGCATTTATAACAGAGGAGGTAGAAAGGGTTGGCAATATGGATCGAGCCTCCTTAGTAGCAGACTCTAATAGAAAAAAGAACACAAAGCAAGACGATTTTCAGTATAGGATCATTCTAGATTATAATATCCAACATAAGAAAGTGGAAAAAATCATTTTGAGATACTGTACTTTTTTCTGTACCCCTCCTAAGGGGATTACCTCGTCCTCTTTTTGTGTAGCTGGTGAATTTTTTAGGGACAGCTCCCTGGGAAACCAACGGTTGAGGCTGTGGATATTGGTAATGGGATCTCGGGGTACCATTGGATGGTAACATATTAGGGATCTTATCCAACATAAGAAAGTGGAAAAAATCATTTTGAGATACTGGGATATCTTGAAAAAGGATAACATCTTAGGCCCAACTCTTCCTGCTCGCCCCAGATTTATCTACAGGAGACCACAGACCTTGAGGGATATTATAGCCCCTAGTGTGGTGGACCCCCCTGTGATTAAAGAGAATAGAATTTTTAATTTTATGTCAGGGTTCTATGCATGCGGGAAATGCCCAGCATGCAGGCAATGCAAATTTAACATCAAGAAAAAGAAAGAGTTTCGAGCCCCTGCCACCGATAAAACCTCAGATTAAGATCAGATTAAGAATTTGATCACTTGCGACACTGTGGGAGTAGTGAACATGCTTCAGTGCGAATGTGGACTCCAATACGTGGGGAGAACCTCCAGACCCATGGGTGTCCGCATAGCAGAACATTTTAATAACATTAAAAGAGGTCTCAAGACCCACTATGTATCAAAGCACTTTAGGATCTGTCACAATAGGGACCCTAAAAAATTGCAGTTTTGGGGCATAGAAAAAGTCACGAAACATTGGAGGGGGGGGCAACTATATTAGACAGCTTAGTCGTCATGAGTCCCTATGGATCCATAAAACCAGGGTGGCAGTACCGAGGGGGTTAAACGTTGAGTTTGATCTCAACTGTTTTATCTCTGATAAATAAATATCACAATTAGGCTTCTACTGTACATGCCCTTATATACTTATGCTGTTTATTTTATATATAAATGTTTTTTATGCCTATTTTATGGTTTATTATATGTACGAGATGGCCGCGGGTGTTACTATGTGTATATATATTATATCTCTATATCTCCTTAATTATGTATATTTTTTATGGAGTTCATAAAAATCAGATCCCTGTAGTTATTTGAGATCATCGTTAAACCGTGTGGTTTTATTTTTATTTTTATATTTACCTTTTAAAAGTTTTATTCAGTCTTAACCAATTGCCAAATGTCTTTAGTTGGTGTCTCTATTAAAGAATTAAGGCGATTCCTAATAGATTTCCGTTTCCGGTTTCGGCACACACCCTGCTGACAGTCGGTGTGTATATTAGGCTCCTGGGAGACAGTCTGGCTCCACCCTCGCTGACAAAGTCCTATTGGACGTAACGCCGCATACGGCGGCGGAGCTTAGGTTTCTGATGTCACCCGCTGCCATCTAACAGCCTTTCGGATGAGAATAGGCTGATTTTTAGCTTGTACTGTATTATATTCACTGGCGCTGTTCAGCACGTGTTTTAGCAGTTTCTGTTTTAAATCTGAGCAATAAACTGTTATATACTGCTTTATAAAACGGATTACACTTCTTTTCCTTCATCTTTGGAATTGCTGCATTCCTCACTGCAGTTGAGGTTTCATCTGCTTTACTGCCGTATTGGAGAGCTGCTTCTCGGTAACCACAGAGGACATCCAGAGGGGCCGTGCCTCCAGCCCATATGTAACCCATGCCCGTTTGACCTTCAGTAACTTAAGAGGTCCACCCTATCTGGAAAGCACACACATGTGTTTAAGGGGAGACGATCAAGGTTTCACATAGAAGAACTGGCTTTATTATGAGAGATTTTATCTTCGAAATCCATAGACTTTCTTTATATTATTTGCGCTGCACTTATTTTGTTTTGTTAGTTTATTACATAGGCTTGGTAAATCCTGTAGTGTTCAGCTTGCATATATCTTTCACTGTTTGGTTTGCGCTGATTGTCCCAAGTTTTGTGATATACAATACAGTTTATGATATTATGCCTGGTTTTTTAAAGGAAGTGGGATTATTTGTTCTCTTAATGAGTTATTTTTGGATACTTTCCGGGGTGTCTTTTGTTCTAGTCTTAACTTTTCTTTTTGACAAGCGCACTTTGTCTTGCCTGCCCTGAGGACTTTCAGATAGTTGGATATGTTATTCGCCAATTTTTATTTGTATTTTTTTGCAATTTTGTTATGGCACTTTACTGTGGTATACTAAATGCAGATTTATTTTCTGTCATGTACTGGCTGATATGCATAACTTGTTTGTTTATATGCTTTGCTGGAACTTCTACCTTGTATATGTAATTGGCAGTTTGCTATTCCACTGACTTTCTCTTTATTTATTTTTTACCTCAATAAAATCAAAGAGGTTAATAGCTCCAGACTTCTGATTATTGATATGGACTTACTGTTTCCACTGCCTGGTATATTTAAATCCAACGGGGTCGCATCTAGCCTGTCTAATATGGGGGTGCAGTAAAAAATGTCAGGGGGGCAGAGGATGCAAGGTCAGTGTATTGTAGTCAGTAAGGCAATGTACGGGGGTTAGCAGGGCAGTGGAAAGGGTCAGCAGTTTGCAGGGTAGAGTATAGAGGCCATTAGTTTGTAGGGCAGTCTACAGTGGGTTATTAAGGCAGTGTACAAGGGTTAGCAGGGCAGAGGATGAGAGGTCAGCAGAAAAGTGTACAAGAGTCAGTAGGGCAGTGTACAGTGTACAAGAGTCAGTAGGGCAGAGTATGGGAGGTCAGTGTACGAGAGTTAGTAGGGCAGAGAAATGTACAGGGGATTAGTCGAGCAGAGGATAGGGGTCAGCAGGGTGGAGGATGAGAGGTCAACAGGGGAGGGTATAGAGGATCAGTACGAAAGAGGATAGGGGTCAGCAGGGCAGAAGACTGTCAGGGAATGGATTTGAAACCAGAACCTCTGCTGTGTCAGGCAATGTCTCTTCTTGCTGAGCCACCTGGAATGCTGGACAGTTCCCTGGACAAGTTCATAAATGAGCCTGCCTTGAACCTTGTTTGTCTTGAACCTTGAACTTTTGCTCCTCCCATGAACTTCCTGATTTTGAGCCTTGTCATTGCAATTCCTGTTTGCCACAATATTGTGCTTTCTCAAGCGAGTATCTCGATTTTGTCTTTCCTGCTGCCGTCTATATCTTTGCTACCACTCGTTACTGACTCTTGGTATGTTCCTCGACTACGCTTCAGCTTGATTCCAACCTGCAGCTATTTGTTACGACCTTTGGCTTGTTTACTGACTACACTTCTGATTAATCCTTACCTGCTATATCTGCTATTGGCCCCCGGCTTGCTCACTTACTAGTGGGACAATCCTGAGGATCGTGACCTAGTACTAACACAGAACTAAACACATCTCCACTATCAGGAGCTCTGGTGAACCCCCGGTAGTACTTAGACACCCCAGGTGAGCCTGCATTATTTGCCAGAGTAACTTGCTTGTATACCAATCCTGCTTGTCAGTGGGGGTCCCTCTACTGCTATAGCTACTGGACTCTGAATCTGATCCCAGACTGTGACAAAGACATAGGTCATTAGGGCAGAGGAAAGGGAGTCAGCAGGGCATAGGACAGTGGTCGGAAGGACAGTGTACAAGGGTCAGCAGAATGGAGGACAGGGATCAGCAGGACAGAGGACAGGGATCAGCAGGGCAGGGTACAGGGGGTCAACAGAGTAGAGGAAAGGGGTCAGCAGGGCAGAAGACAGGGGTCAGCAGAGAAGAGGACAAGATCACCGGTTTCAGAGTACTTAGCAGAGCTCCCCCTCCCATCCCTGCATTGCACACAGCATAGGCACTCAGCCAATCTTGTCCTCTCCACACAGAACATAGCTGAGATCGGATTGCCTTACAGACGCAGTCTCGATCTGAACATTATGTAGCTGGCTATTGCAGCTGTACTGCCATTCTGATTTGGGAATTTCACAGGTCAGAACTGCAACATTGCAACTAGCTATACACTATGCAGATTTAGGCTGTGTCTGTAAGGGAATCTAATCTCAGCTATGTTCTGTGTAATAAACTGTGCACCCCCCTCCCCCAGATGTGAGCATCTTGTCTTAGCATAAATATCCCCCTCCCCAAGAAGAAAAAGCACACAGCACTAAACAGCACCCCCCCCCCAAAACATAAATTGCACTTGCAAACCAAGATTCCCCCTCCTCCCAGTTCAAATCTCCTTTGCCAGAACAAATCTTCACCCCCCCCCAATTCTACCTCCCAGCTCAAATCCCACTTCCTAGCACAGATCCTCACAAATCTCGCTTCCTAGCACAATCCCTTCTAAATTATCCTTTCAGCACAAATTCTGCCTCCCCGTCTAAATCTCAACTCCTGGCACAAATCCCACCAATCCCCCCTCCTAGCCCAAATTTCCCCCATTCCCTCCTATTAGCCCAAATTCCCCCACCCCCTCCAAACACAAATTCCCCCTCCCAGCACAAATCCTCTCCCTCCAATCCCCCCTCCTAGGACAAATTCCCCGAAATCGCTCCTAGCACACTCCCTCCGAATTACCCTTCCCAGCACAAATCCTTCCCCTCCTACCTAAGCCCCCCTCCTCCCCTTCTAGCACAAATCTTTTCACTTCCCAAATGCCCCCTCTTAGCACAAATCCCCCCATTCCCCTCCTAGCACAAAAATTCCCCAGTGTCCTCTCCTGGCTCAAATCTCACAAAAGCCCCCCTCCTAGCACATATCCCCCAATCCCATTACCTTTTCCAGAACAAATAGCCCCCACCCCCCCTCCTCACAAACTTCTCACCTCAAGCACAAATGATTGATCCCCTCTCCACCCCCTTTATAGTACACAATTTGCCTTTAAGATCCTCATTTCCCAATCCAACTTACAGGCGGGAAACCCTACAGAGCCAGGAGAAGGTGTGGGCTGTACTGTGCTCTCCCCCTCTCTCAGAGCAGCGCTCCTCCATGTGGAAGATGACAAAGGATCTTTGAATGGACTGTACATACACAGTTTGATTTCCCGACCCCTATCACCTACAAGGACTGCTCATCTCCCGGAAGTAGGAAATGTTTCTAGGGGGAAGTCCCATCTAGCAATCCTGTGTTATCTACCTTATGGAGGAGTGCTGTTCTGAGGAGGGAGAGAGCACAGCATAGCCAGCACCTCCTCCACCTCTGTCACTTCTCCTGTCCGGACTTTACTGCTCCAGGTTGCCCACCCCTTGTCCCGGCCCTGAGTGTGGGGAAAGGTGCCCAGCAGCTAAACACAACATTCATGGAAGGCCAGTCTGGGGTGGCACAACTGAAATCTGGAGGGGCGCAGCCCACCCCAGTACCTCCCTAGATCTAGCCATGACTGCTGGACAGATCGGGTTCTGTCAGACCAATGGCTGCACTGTAATTATTCTGCAAGAAAATCTGTTGGGTTCACCCATACTTGTTATTACTGATATAATGTTTCTCACAATTTCTCATTGTAATGCTAATCCAACACGTCCTGCATCTGAAGACTGTACTTTCTTTCAAAGTCAGTAGAAAGTTCTGGACTTTACATCCTAATACAAAATGTTCCCTTCATTTGCTGCTACTCTTCGAAACACTGCTTCATAACTATCACATTGACATTATGTCATTTGTTTTAGATCTTTTATCTTCACCATATGCATTATCTATTTATTTTTATCAGAATCTTTGACCTTTGCTATCATTGTCCAGCATTTTCTTCTCTCACTGCTAACATTCAAGGAACAAAACGCATCTATCATTCATTATACAACAAGCATTTGTTACACAGAATTATATGACAACTTTACATTGCTACAAACAATACGGTGAGATAAGTATCTCTAACTAAGATATATGAGGTTATGGTTAAAAATAATTAAATCCATAATTGCAATGTCCTCACTCTATGGTCTGGAAGGTGTGTAATCTATGACATTTATTATTACTATAAATTAGTTAAATTTTACCACCATATGAGATTAAGATGTTATGTATATCTAATCTCTTTTATTTATGGTTTCTTTATATGGCATTTGATCACTAGCTGAGATTATGGTTTTTATTATAAATTATATCTGTTATGTGGAGTCTTGAGAACGAAATTATTTTTACTACATGCATTACCTATTTGTTTATTTGTTTGCGGTTTTTTATCTTTATCTTTATTCTATAGTTTTTCTTATATTTATTTATAGTGTTACTAATATTTATTTGTAATATGGTGGTCATTTAGTAATGATTATGATTTCTAAGATCAATTTATATATATAATATCAATTTATATATAATATATATTAAATGCATTTGTGTTTAGTTATTTCTTTTTCCAATTGTATAAAGAAAAATACAGTATACACGCACACACACACACACAATACATTTTTAATTTGCTATGTTTTGTTTTATGTTGCCTTTTTTTTTTTCCCTAAAGAAGGGGAAGTTGTAAGCCCCCAAACCGTGCTGGACCCTATACAATAGGTTAGACTAATATGTATAATGTATTCAACATATCAAAAACAAACAAATAATCATACAACAATAGTGCAGGAAAGTGAAACCCAAATTCTGATGCTGCAAGGGTGAAAGCTCTTTAAAGTGGTTGTAAACCCACTTTTTGGACTTCTACCTATAGGTAAGCCTAGAATAAGGCTTACCTATAGGTAGTGGAAATATCTTCTAAACGTGCGCCGTTTAGGAGATATTTCACTTGTAGTCCGCCGAAAATTCCAACGGTGCATGCGCAGGGAAGAAACCAAATTAAGTGCTGTTTCTTCCCTAGCCTGTGTCGTTAATCGTGGCTCCCATTCGCATGCGCGGGAGTGACGTCACGAGGCTCCGGCGAATCACAGAGCCGGAGTTCGTGGCCCGGAAGGAAGAGGGACGAGAAGATGGATGCTGCCTACACAGGGGACATGGCTGGATTCTTTTGCAGGTAAGTGGCACATAATGGGCTAGTATGTGAGGCATACTAGCCCATTATGCTTTTCATTTGCAGGCTTTGCAGCAAGCAAAAGAGGAAGTAAAACCCATCAGGGTTTACTTCCTCTTTAAAACAGTGATACACTGAGAAGTCTCATATGGTTTGTTGTGGTGCAAAAATAGATGAAGCAGTCTACCCAGTGCTTATAAAGTCCAATAAAAAAAAAAAAACACATTTCAAAATCTGATCTGATCAAGCCTGATACATTGTGAACCCAGGAGGCTGGCTGCTCAGCACGGGACCCAGCATCGACCAGATATGGTATACAATATGCATAATTACCAGTGGCGGCCCATCCATAGAGGGCACACAGGCACCGCCCCCCCATCCATGCCTCCGGCCCCCTGATCTACATATCAGGCTGCTAGACTATGGATTCCAATGTGGGGTGGGTGTTTTTTTGAAGCACGTCATTAGAGCTGGAGGCTCTGATAGGCTTCAAAAAAGGGTGGGCTTGGGGCGCAGTGCACTGCGCCCCGAGCCCACCCAGTTGTGTGACGTAGCAAGTTAATTTTCGCCATTTTCACACTAAAGTTCCTCCCCGTCAATCAGGAGGCAGGTCGTGAGACCTGTTTCCTGATTGGCCAAAGCGTCAGGCGATCCCATTGGATGCCTAGCGCTTAGGCGGAATAGAGAAGAGAAACACGGTAGAGGAAGCTGCTGGAGGATCAGACACCGGAGCCGCTGCCCACACCCGCCTTCATGTGGAGGGCGGATCGAGTTGGAGGACACCACAGCCCACCACCTAGATTGGGTAAGTGCCGGACCACTGGGGGAATGGTAGTGCCGCGCGACTGGCCACCCAGGGGGGTTGTTTGCCACCCCCCCAAAAGGAAAACCCACCAGCCGCCACTGATAGTTACACTGGTCCAAGCTGTACCAGTGTAACTAATATAGCAGAGCACAGAGCATCCCAGAGAGAGCCAGGAAATGTCCTGTTCGGGGTTTATACATCTCCCAGGCTCCTCTCATACATGTTCAGGATCTCTGATCCACGATCCAGTTCAGATCTTGGTCCTCTCCCCCAGGCTAATTTAAACTCACCCGAAACAGCCAGCCAAAGCTCTCTGCCTGGGAAGAGCAGAAAACTTCAGTCTGTAAGAGCAACAGGTTGGTGAAAATTATTAAGCAGTTTATGTGGAAGCTGACAAGCTATAGGTTTGTTTGGCCTGGTAGTGAGGGCCTGTATTTTGTATAGTTAATGACGAGACATGGCTAGGTTTTTGTTTTGCTATATTTGTTCTGTTTGGTTTTTTTTCTGAAACACTGTACAGCACCTTTATATAAAAGACTTGTATATATCACCAATAAACACTGCACTGTTTGCAGGCCCGGATTTACTCCCTTTGCCGCCCCAAGGCCGGGTCCTTCAATGTCGCCCCCCCCCACACACACACACACCACGTCTTTTATCGATGACTTCTACAATAGATCAATTAAAAACATATCTCCACACACGAGAACACTGAAAATAACTGGCTTTGATTGTACAGACTAAAAATACTTCAGGGTAAGCGCGCGAGGGGTAAGGATTTTTCGCAGGCAAATTTTCAAGGCAATGGCTGGTGTTAGTGCTTCAATCATCCCCGGCACCATGGTTGTTATGGTGTCAGGATGATTGAAACACATTATTCCTATCATTACATTGTAATATAAACTGAAATAGTTCAACTCACCATAATGCAGAATCATTGGGAGCCCTGAGCGTGTCACTTGCCACCATCTCTTGTCACTTGCCACCATGCCTGCCACCAGATGGGGATATCACTTGCTACGCTGCCTGCCACCAGATGGGGATGTCACTTGCCACGCTGCCTGCTGCCAGATGGGGATGTCACTTGCCACGCTGCCTGCCGCCAGATGGGGATGTCACTTGCCACCATGCCTGCCACCAGATGGGGATGTCACTTGCCACGCTGCCTGCCGCCAGATGGGGATGTCACTTGCCACGCTGCCTGCCGCCAGATGGGGATGTCACTTGCCACGCTGCCTGCCGCCAGATGGGGATGTCACTTGCCACCATGCCTGCCACCAGATGGGGATGTCACTTGCCACGCTACCTGCCACCAGATGGGGATGTCACTTGCCACCATGCCTGCCACCAGATGGGGATGTCACTTGCCTCGCTGCCTGCCACCAGATGGGGATGTCACTTGCCACCATGCCTGCCACCAGATGGGGATGTCACTTGCCACCAGATGGGGATGTCACTTGCCACCAGATGGGGATGTCACTTGCCACCAGATTGGGATGTCACTTGCCACCAGATTGGGATGTCCCTTGCCACCAGATTGGGATGTCCCTTGCCATGCTGCCTGCCACCAGAAGGAGGAGGGCGGAACAGCGGTGTGGGCAATGAGAGATGTCATCTTTCTCCCCCGCCGCCGCACCGCTGACATTACTTGCTATTCTTGCTATTTTTTCAAAAATGGCGCCGGGTGGCGCAATCACGCTACTGCGCATGCGCCGCCCGGCGCAATCACGCTACTGCGCATGTGCCGCCCGGCCGAGCGCTTATGAGCTTTCCCGAGCCCGGCCGGCTTCGGAACGGCGCATGCCCACTTTTGTGGTCGGCTCGCGGCCATCTTTTCTATGGGCACTGGTGCCCATAATAGACTGTAATCGGCAGCACGAAAGGGGGGGCGGCCGCGAAGTTGCTGCAGGAGCGGCGCCGCCGCTACACCACTGCCGCCCCGAGGCCTGGCCTCGGTGGCCTTGTGGCTAATCCGGCCCTGACTGTTTGTCACTACCTCACTTGATTTGGTATCTGTGCCTGAAAGACTGCTTATCCCAGAGAGCTTTGTACCTGCTACCTGTCCCCCAGCTTACATATGGTGGAGGCTGTGGGCCAGCTGTAGTAGGTTACTACTTAAAGGGTCAGTACCTAAAGTGACTAAACATGGAGGAGATCCTCAAACAATTGGTGTTATCCAACGCTGAACAGCAGCAAGCCAACACTGCACAACAGCAAGCCAACGCTATTGCACAGGAGCAAACAAAGGCGCTATTCCAACAGATCAGTGCTGTACAGAAGTAATTGCAGAGGCCGTATGAACAGCTAGCCACTGCTGCAAATGCAGATAGGAAAACCTGACTGAGGTTGCGGAGACGCTACAACTGTGGTCACCTGCTAAAATTAATGATGTTAGAGACAAGCCCTCAGCCATCCATGTGGGTCACTTTATTTCCAAGATGACTGTAGTTCATGATCCAGAGGCCTTTCTACTGATGTTTGAATGGACCGCTGAGGGGGAAGGTTGGCCTAAAACCCAGTGGGGAGGACTGGTTGCCCCCTTACTTTATGGAGAATCGCAAAAGGCCTACTATGATCTGGAGTTAGCAGAAGCGGGAGAATATGAGGAGGTCAAGAGGGAAATCCTGGTGCGAATCATGTCACCTTGGCCATTCAAGCACAGCGGGTCTACAGCTGGTCCTTCCGAAATGAGAGGCCTCCAAGATCACAGATGTTTGACCTAATCCACCTGGTGCGGAAATGACTACAGCTGGAGTCCCTGTCTGGGCCACAAATACGGGAGCATGTGGTCATGGACCGATTCCTGAGGTCACTACCAATTCCCCTGCAGAAGTGGGTGAGTCAAGGAGACCCCAAGTCAGCCAACAACCTGGTGGAGCTGGTTGAAAGGCACTTTGCTGCAGAGAACCTGTTCACCACCCCTACAGTCGCACAGACTTTCCTCCCTAGGCAACCGGTAAGACTGTTCCAGGGGAAGTGGGTGGTAAGCATGGGAATTTTTTGTGCCAGGACTGAATTTTGGCATCCAAACAGGGGAAGCCACTACCTGTCAGCAAACCAAACTGGGGCAACATCAGGTGTTTCCGTTGCCAGGAACTGGGACATGTTGCAGTAAACTGTCCTTTGACAGATGAACCCATGCAGTGTGACAAATCTATTAGAAGGCAGTCTCTGTTTGCTGCTGTTTCATGCGCTCCAGTGCCAAGTGTAAGAAAAAAACATGGGCCAAATGACTGTTAATAATAAGCCTATTATGGCCTTGCTGGACTCTGGAAGTGTAGTGACTTTGGTTAAAGCAGAGATGGTTGGAACTGTGAATTGTCATGCAAAAAAGTTGCAGTGATCTGTGTACATGGGGATACCCGGGAGTATCCTATAGCCACTGTTAACTTTAAAACTGACTTCGGTACAGTGACCCATCCGGTCGGACTTGTGCCCCACTTGGTGCATGAGGCCATCATTGGTAGGGACTTCCCTAAGTTTTGGGAACTGTGGGATCGTCCCGACACAATAACTGATTCAGTGGCAGAGCCAGAACTCTTGGCCAGCACCAACAATGTGGGTTCAGGAGACTCCTCTCAGGGTCCCTCATGTTTTCTTTTCTCAATTATGGCCGGAGAACTAGCGGAGCCTGAGGAAGTCCCCACAACCAGTGAAGGTGGACAGCCCTCTGCTGACTCTGAGGCTACATAAGAGTTTGCTGACCTTAATGTGCACAAGGAAAACTTTGGTACTGAGCAGAGAAAAAACCCGAAACCTGGCCAGTGAAAATGTAGTAGTGATTAACCACTTGCCGACCGCCTACCGCATATATACTGCGGCAGAATGGCACGGGCAGGCAGAATCACGTACCCGTACGTGATCTGCCTCCCGCGGGCGGGGGGTCCGATCGGACCCCCCCCCGGTGCCATCGGCGGTCGGCATTTGACTGGGAGCGTCGGGAGGCGAGGGGGAGACCATCCGATCGTGGCCCCCCCCTCGCAATCGCTCCCAGCCAATGGGAATCCTCCTCTGCCTGTGTGTCGTTTCACACAGGCAGAGGATGTGATGTCATCTCTCCTCGGTCTGGCAGTTTCCGTTCCAGCGCCGAGGAGAGAAGACAAGTGAGTGCACAACACACAAACACACACAGTAGAACATGCCAGGCATACCTTACACCCCCGATCCCCCCCCGATCGCCCCCCGATCCCCCCCCCAATCACCCCCCCCCCTGTCACAAACTGACATTAGCAGTATTTTTTTTTCTTTTTTTTCTGATTACTGCATAGTGTCAGTTTGTGACAGTTAGTGTTAGGGCAGTGAGTATTACCCCCCTTTAGGTCTAGGATACCCCCCTAACCCCCCCTAATAAAGTTTTAACCCCTTGATCACCCCCCCTCACCAGTGTCGCTAAGCGATCATTTTTCTGATCGCTGTATTAGTGTTGCTGGTGACGCTAGTTAGGAACGTAAATATTTAGGTTCGCCGTCAGTGTTTTATAGCGACAGGGACCCCCATATACTACCGAATAAATGTTTTAACCCCTTGATTGCCCCCTAGTTAACCCTTTCACCACTGATCACCGTATAACTGTTACAGGTGACGCTGGTTAGTTCGTTTATTTTTTATAGTGTCAGGGCACCCGCCGTTTATTACCGAATAAAGGTTTAGCCCCCCGATCGCCCGGCGGTGATATGCGTCGCCCCAGGCAGCGTCAGATTAGCGCCAGTACCGCGAACACCCACGCACGCAGCATATGCCTCCCTTAGTGGTATAGTATCTGATCGGATCAATATCTGATCCGATCAGATCTATACTAGCGTCCCCAGCAGTTTAGGGTTCCCGAAAACGCAGTGTTAGCGGGATCAGCCCAGATACCCGCTAGCACCTGCGTTTTGCCCCTCCGCCCAGCCCACCCAAGTGCAGTATCGATCGATCACTGTCACTTACAAAACACTAAACGCATAACTGCAGCGTTCGCAGAGTCAGGCCTGATCCCTGCGATCGCTAACAGTTTTTTTGGTAGCGTTTTGGTGAACTGGCAAGCACCAGCCCCAGGCAGCGTCAGGTTAGCGCCAGTACCGCTAACACCCACGCACGCACCGTACACCTCCCTTAGTGGTATAGTATCTGATCGGATCAATATCTGATCCGATCAAATCTATACTAGCGTCCCCAGCAGTTTAGGGTTCCCAAAAACGCAGTGTTAGTGGGATCAGCCCAGATACCTGCTAGCACCTGCGTTTTGCCCCTCCGCCCGGCCCAGCCCACCCAAGTGCAGTATCGATCGATCACTGTCACTTACAAAACACTAAACGCATAACTGCAGCGTTCGCAGAGTCAGGCCTGATCCCTGCGATCGCTAACAGTTTTTTGGTAGCGTTTTGGTGAACTGGCAAGCACCAGCCCCAGGCAGCGTCAGATTAGCGCCAGTACCGCTAACACCCACGCACGCAGCATACGCCTCCCTTAGTGGTATAGTATCTGATCGGATCAATATCTGATCCGATTAGATCTATACTAGTGTCCCCAGCAGTTTAGGGTTCCCAAAAACGCAGTATTAGCGGGATCAGCCCAGATACCTGCTAGCACCTGCGTTTTGCCCCTCCGCCCGGCCCGGCCCAGCCCACCCAAGTGCAGTATCGATCGATCACTGTCACTTACAAAACACTAAACGCATAACTGCAGCGTTCGCAGAGTCAGGCCGGATCCCTGCGATCGCTAACAGTTTTTTTGGTAGCGTTTTGGTGAACTGGCAAGCACCAGCGGCCTAGTACACCCCGGTCGTAGTCAAACCAGCACTGCAGTAACACTTGGTGACGTGGCGAGTCACATAAGTGCAGTACAAGCTGGTGAGGTGGCAAGCACAAGTAGTGTCCCGCTGCCACCAAGAAGAAGACAAACACAGGCCCGTCGTGCCCATAATGCCCTTCCTGCTGCATTCGCCAATCCTAATTGGGAACCCACCGCTTCTGCAGCGCCCGTACTTCCCCCATTCTCATCCCCAACCAAATGCAGTCGGCTGCATGAGAGGCATTTTCTTTATGTCCTCCCGAGTACCCCTACCCAACGAACCCCCCAAAAAAGATGTTGTGTCTGCAGCTAGCGCGGATATAGGCGTGACACCCGCTATTATTGTCCCTCCTGTCCTGACAATCCTGGTCTTTGCATTGGTGAATGTTTTGAACGCTACCATGCACTAGTTGAGTATTAGCGTAGGGTACAGCATTGCACAGACTAGGCACACTTTCACAGGGTCTCCCAAGATGCCATCGCATTTTGAGAGACCCGAACCTGGAACCGGTTACAGTTATAAAAGTTAGTTACAAAAAAAAGTGTAAAAAAAAAAAAAAAAAAAAACACAAACAAAAATATAAAATAAAAATAGTTGTCGTTTTATTGTTCTCTCTCTCTCTATTCTCTCTCTATTGTTCTGCTCTTTTTTACTGTATTCTATTCTGCAATGTTTTATTGTTATTATGTTTTATCATGTTTGTTTTTCAGGTATGCAATTTTTTATACCTTACCGTTTACTGTGCTTTATTGTTAACCATTTTTTTGTCTTCAGGTATGCCATTCACGACTTTGAGTGGTTATACCAGAATGATGCCTGCAGGTTTAGGTATCATCTTGGTATCATTCTTTTCAGCCAGCGGTCGGCTTTCATGTAAAAGCAATCCTAGTGGCTAATTAGCCTCTGGACTGCTTTTACAAGCAGTGGGAGGGAATGCCCCCCCCCCCCAACATCTTCCGTGTTTTTCTCTGGCTCTCCTGTCTCAACAGGGAACCTGAAAATGCAGCCGGTGATTCAGCCAGCTGACCATAGAGCTGATCAGAGACCAGAGTGGCTCCAAACATCTCTATGACCTAAGAAACCGGAAGCTACGAGCATTTTATGACGTAGATTTCGCCGGATGTAAACAGCGCCATTGGGAAATTGGGAAAGCATTTTATCACACCGATCTTGGTGTGATCAGATGCTTTGAGGGCAGAGGAGAAATCTAGGGTCTAATAGACCCCAATTTTTGCAAAAAAGAGTACCTGTCACTACCTATTGCTATCATAGGGGATATTTACATTCCCTGAGATAACAATAAAAATGATTTAAAAAAAAAAAAAAAATGAAAGGAACAGTTTAAAAATAAGATAAAAAAATAATAATAATAAAGAAAAAAAAAAAAAAAAAAAAAAGCACCCCTGTCCCCCCTGCTCTTGCGCTAAGGTGAACGCAAGCGTTGGTCTGGCGTCAAATGTAAACAGCAATTGCACCATGCATGTGAGGTATCGCCGCGAAGGTCAGATCGAGGGCAGTAAGTTTAGCAGTAGACCTCCTCTGTAAATCTAAAGTGGTAACCTGTAAAGGCTTTTAAAGGCTTTTAAAAATGTATTTAGTTTGTCGCCACTGCACGTTTGTGCGCAATTTTAAAGCATGTCATGTTTGGTATCCATGTACTCGGCCTAAGATCATCTTTTTTATTTCATCAAACATTTGGGCAATATAGTGTGTTTTAGTGCATTAAAATGTAAAAAAGTGTGTTTTTTCCCCAAAAAATGCGTTTGAAAAATCGTTGCGCAAATACTGTGTGAAAAAAAAAAATGAAACACCCACCATTTTAATCTGTAGGGCATTTGCTTTAAAAAAAATATATAATGTTTGGGGGTTCAAAGTAATTTTCTTGAAAAAAAAAATTATTTTTTTATGTAAACAATAAGTGTCAGAAAGGGCTTTGTCTTCAAGTGGTTAGAAGAGTGGGTGATGTGTGACATAAGCTTCTAGATGTTGTGCATAAAATGCCAGGACAGTTCAAAACCCCCCCAAATGACCCCATTTCGGAAAGTAGACACCCCAAGCTATTTGCTGAGAGTCATGTTGAGTCCATGGAATAATTTATATTGTGACACAAGTTGCGGGAAAGAGACAATTTTTTTTTTTTTTTTTTGCGCAAAGTTGTCACTAAATGATATATTGCTCAAACATGCCATGGGAATATGTGAAATTACACCCCAAAATACATTCTGCTGCTTCTCCTGAGTACGGGGATACCACATGTGTGAGACTTTTTGGGAGCCTAGCCGCGTACGGGACCCCGAAAACCAAGCACCGCCTTCAGGCTTTCTAAGGCCGTAAATTTTTGATTTCACTCTTCACTGCCTATCACAGTTTCGGAGGCCATGGAATGCCCAGGTGGCACAAAACCCCCCCAAATGACCCCATTTTGGAAAGTAGACACCCCAAGCTATTTGATGAGAGGTATAGTGAGTATTTTGCAGACCTCACTTTTTGTCACAAAGTTTTGAAAATTGAAAAAAGAAAAAAAAAAATTTTTTTTCTCGTCTTTCTTTATTTTCAAAAACAAATGAGAGCTGCAAAATACTCACCATGCCTCTCAGCAAATAGCTTGGGGTGTCTACTTTCCAAAATGGGGTCATTTGGGGGGGGTTTGTGCCACCTGGGCATTCCATGGCCTCCGAAACTGTGATAGGCAGTGAGGAGTAAAATCAAAAATGTACGCCCTTAGAAATCCTGAAGGCGGTGCTTGGTTTTCGGGGTCCCGTACGCGGCTAGGCTCCTAAAAAGTCCCACACATGTGGTATCCCCGTACTCAGGAGAAGCAGCTAAATGTATTTTGGGGTGCAATTCCACATATGCCCATGGCCTGTGTGAGCAATATATCATTTAGTGACAACTTTGTGCAAAAAAAAAAAAAATTTGTCACTTTCCCGCAACTTGTGTCAAAATATAAAACATTCCATGGACTCAACATGCCTCAAAGCAAATAGCTTGGGGTGTCTACTTTCCAAAATGGGGTCATTTGGGGGGGTTTTATGTCATCTGGGCATTTTATGGCCTTCAAAACTGTGATAGGTAGTGAGGAGTAAAATCAAAAATGTACGCCCTTAGAAATCCTGAAGGCGGTGCTTGGTTTTCGGGGCCCCGTACGCGGCTAGGCTCCCAAAAAGTCCCACACATGGGGTATCCCCGTACTCAGGAGAAGCAGCTAAATGTATTTTGGGGTGCAATTCCACATATGCCCATGGCCTGTGTGAGCAATATATCATTTAGTGACAACTTTTTGTAATTTTTTTTTTTTTTTTTTGTCATTATTCAATCACTTGGGACAAAAAAAATGAATATTCAATGGGCTCAACATGCCTCTCAGCAAATTCCTTGGGGTGTCTACTTTCCAAAATGGGGTCATTTGTGGGGGTTTTGTACTGCCCTGCCATTTTAGCACCTCAAGAAACGACATAGGCAGTCATAAATTAAAGGCTGTGTAAATTCCAGAAAATGTACCCTAGTTTGTAGACGCTATAACTTTTGCGCAAACCAATAAATATACACTTATTGACATTTTTTTTACCAAAGACATGTGGCCGAATACATTTTGGCCTAAATGTATGACTAAAATTGAGTTTATTGGATTTTTTTTAGAACAAAAAGTAGAAAATATCATTTTTTTTCAAAATTTTCGGTCTTTTTCCGTGTATAGCGCAAAAAATAAAAACGGCAGAGGTGATCAAATACCATCAAAAGAAAGCTCTATTTGTGGGAAGAAAAGGACGCAAATTTCGTTTGGGTACAGCATTGCATGACCGCGCAATTAGCAGTTAAAGCGACACAGTGCCGAATTGTAAAAAGTGCTCTGGTCAGGAAGGGGGTAAAACCTTCCGGGGCTGAAGTGGTTAATGAGGTACCTGTCGAACCAGAGGACAGGCCCTGTTTTCCTTATTTCAGAAGCAATGAGGATTTACTGTATCGCGTATATAAGAAGAATGGTGAAATTGTTGAACAGCTGGTGGTCCCTAAGCCACACAGATGGGTGGTGTTGGAACTTGCTCATGGGTAATTGCTAGGAGGTACTTTAGGGGTTGGGAAAACCACTGAAAGGGTGTTGCGCAGGTTTTACTGGCCCGGGATACAGAAAGAATTATTGTCAATCCTGTCCTGTGTGTCAAGTGTCAGCTCCACTACCCCACTTCCAAAGTTGTTCATGGTTTTCATTCATGTTGGGATCCCTGAGGAGGTCCTTACAGACCAGGGCACCCCATTTATGTCACAAATAACTGGGGAGTTGTGCAAGTTATTTAAGCTGACGCAGTTGCGAACCTCCGTGTACCACCCTCAAACTGATGTCTTGGTGGAACACTTCAATAAAACATTAAATAGTATGTTAAAAAAGGTTGTTGACAAGGAAGGGAAAAACTGAGACTTCCTGATTCTGTACTTGATGTTTGCCATCAGGGAGGTACCCCAATCCCCTACGGGGTACTCTCCATTGAGTTGCTTTATCAGAGACACCCTCGGGGACTCTTAGACATAGCCAAGGAAACCTGGGAGTTTACACCCCACAAAAGTGTCATTGAGCATATCACTCAAATGCAGGACAGGACTGCAGCAATCATGCCTATAGTAAAAGAACACTTACTGCAGGCCCAAGCAGCCCAACAGAGAATATACAACAGGGGGGACCAACTCCATGCTTTCTCACCTTGTGACAGGGTCCTGATTTTAGTTCCCACTGTTGAAAGCAAGTTGGGGAGGTCAATTACAAAGTGTATCAACCTGGTAAAAGGAAACAAATATACCATATAAACAACTTGTTGAAGCCCTGTAAGGATAGAATGACATTGACTGCGAGGACCCTCCCTATAATACCTAAGAGTACTGAGTCCCCTCTGGTCCCTGAGGTCACGATTCCAGACACCCTGTCCTATTCCCAAAAACAGGAAGCTAGAGAGTTCCTGATAAGGAATAGAGAGAAATTTTTAGAGTTATCTGGTATGACTTCAGCCGTTCTGCATGATATTGTTACTGAACCTAGGGTCCGTGTAAGGCTCAAACCATATTGAATTCCTGAAGCTAGAGGAAAGGACATCAGTGAAGAAGTTAAAAGGATGTTGGAGCTAGATGCTATTGATGAATCCGATAGTGACTGGTCTACCCATCGCGTTAGTCCCAAAACCGGATGGCAGGTGGAGGTTTTGTAACGACTTCAGAAAGATTAATGCAGTGACAACGTTTGACATGTACCCAATGCCCAGGGTAGACAAACTTATAGACCGACTTGGCAAGGCCCACTGTCTGACCACTTTGGACTTGACCAAAGGATATTGGCAAATACCCTTTACTGATAACGCCAAAGAGAAGACTGCGTTTGTGACCCCGGAGGGTTAACTTAAGTACAAAAAAGGCCTTTTGGGTTGCAAAATGCCCCCGCGAAATTTCAGAGGGCAATGAACAGGACCCCAATACCTCACGACAGTATGCAGTAGCCTGTCTGGACGATATAGTGGTACATAGCACTGACTGGGAGTCTCACTTGCCTTGTGTCCAGGCTGTCCTTGATTCCCTCTTCAAAGAAGGTTTTACGGCAAATCAATGTGCCATTGGTTTAGTGGAAGCCAGGTATTTGGGCTACACTATTGACAGTGGAGTCATTAAACCTCAGTTGAATAAAGTAGAAGCCATCCAAGAGTGGCCACATCCTGCAAACAAGAAGCAGGTCAGGGCCTTTCTTGGGATCGCGGGGTATTATAGAAGGTTTAACCTGAATTTTGCAACTATAGCTGCCCCACTGACGGACTTTGTGAAAGGGAAAGACTCCATAATGGTGAAATGGTCCCCAATAGCAAGTCCTGAAGAAGGCTCTTTGTGCACAGCCAGTGCTGTACTCCCCTGATTTCTCCAAAGATTTTTTGGTTCAGACAGATGAGTCTGATGTAGGTATCGGGGCAGTATTGGCACAGGTACACAATGGGGAAGAACACCCTTTGGTGTATCTAAGCAGAAAGCTCAATGACTATGAGAAAAAGTATGCAGTCATTGAAAAGGAATGTTTAGCCATAAAGTGAACCTTGGACGCACTAAGGTACTATTTGTTAGGGCACCAGTTTGCTTTAATAATTGACCATGCTCCCCTGAAATGGATTACCCAAAAGAAGGAGACTAATAGGCAAGTGAACCAGTGGTTTTTGGCTCTACAGGATTACTCCTTCACAGTAACACACAGGCCAGGTGTTGAGATGGGGAATGTAGATGCCTTGTCCTGTGTTCACTCCTGTTGGGCTACAGGTGTTCCAATCCTGGGGTTGATACAAGGGGGGGAGGATATGTAGCAGAGCATCCCAGAGAGAGAGGCGGGAAAAGTCCTTTTTGGGGTTTTTACGTCTCCCAGGCTCCTCTCATACAAGTTCAGGGATCTGTGATCCATGATCCAGTTCGGATCTTGGTCCTTTCCCCCAGGCTAATTAATACTCACCCGAGACAGCCAGCCAGTGCTCTCTACCTGGGAAGATCAGACAACTTCGGTCTGTGAGAGCAAGAGGTTGGTGAAAGCTAATAAGCAGTTTATGTGGAAGCTGACAAGCTATAGGCTTGCTCAGCCTGGTAGTGAGGGCCTGTATTTTGTATAGTTAGTGCCTATACACGACTAGGTTTTTGTTTGGCTATATTTGCTCTGTTTGTTTTTTTATAAAACACTGTATAAAAAAGACTTGTATATATCACCAATAAACACTGCACTGTTTGTCACTACCTCACTGGATTTGGTATATGTGCCTGAAAGACTGCTTATCCCAGGGAGCTTTGTACCTGCTACCTGTCCCCCAGATTATACTATGTAAAAATATTCCATGTCTGGGAATTATCCTTTAACCCTTCCCTATTATGTCCAAAACTATAAAAAAAAGTATTAACTATACATAATTTAAAGGGAAGGATCCGCAGAATATCACAATGCACTGTGCCTTTTGGCAAACTACAGTGTAACGTGATTGCACACTAGTAGTCCTCTGCTGACACCCCAAAGCCTGCTTGATATACTGCCATGTTGTTTATCTTCCCTGGCCCTTTAGCTTCCAGGTTCACAGCAGAGATTGGACAATCATTCTCAGTGTCATGGCAGTGCACTTCTCTTTTTCAAAAGTGACACATGCTCTCTTTTTCTCTGTTGCATCTGCAGTGAGACAGAGGTGGATGATTCACAAGGGTGGTTTAGAATTAAAATATATTGGTAGGTAAAACAATTCACATATGTCTTTCAGTTGTAATTGTCACCATCCAAGTCATAGTGTAGTCTTGAAAGGTCAATATGATTCCACCATTTTTTTCCTGTTCATGTGAAAAAAAATACATAAAACACAATTTTTTTATTTTTTTTATTGTCAACAATTCCACTTTTGGGTTGACCCAATTTTTATTCAAGGGCTATTTCTATTGGTATGCTCTATTAGTAAAAAATAAACAAAACAGCTCATCAAATCACAAAAGAACAGTAAGCAGGCAGTTCTGATTTACAGCAAATAAACTAGTGTGTGCACTAATTGGAATGGCTTGGTTCCCATGATGGTAGTCAGGGCAATGTGATCTTGTGGCCAAAACACCACAAGCAGTATTCTGGTTGTAGCATCTGTTATTAGGTATAATTGGGCTTACTGGTAGGGTGGTTTATGCATAAGCATAGAACTACCCAAAAAAATATCTGGATGTGTTGGATGCTTTTCTGCACCCAATTCACTGTTAACGTAAAAGCGGGGTTCCACCCACATTTTGAACATTATCTCTATGCATTCTTTTCCTTGCCTAGATGCTGACATGCTGTGTAAAAAAATTTAAATCGCCGTAATTACCTTTTTTTTTCTAATCTTCTTAGCACTTCCTGGTTTTCCTCCCACGGGAGTGGGCGTGTTTCTAGCCTCTCCCAGACCTCCCATAGTCCCCTGGGAGCTAGTCTCAGGCTTCCCAGCATGCATTGTGCAGCAGCGTCATCACAACATCTCGGTGAATGCTGGGAGCACAGCATTCACCGCATCCAGGAAATACATGCTTGTGGGCTTCAAATGCCCACAATGTAGATGGAAACCGCCTTCAGTGAATTTTATAAGTTATTCTTTACAACGAAATCGGACACAGGCGGACTTATTACACAGAACATGTGAGTAGATAATCATGAGAAGAAAAGTTTGTGAATGAACTCCAAAAAAAAAACAACCGACAGATAGGTGGACCCCCGCTTTAAGCATATCCAAACCAAAAAAACAAAAATGTAATATATCTTGGCTTTCTGGTCCTTAAATGTGGTAACTGCATTTTTTTTTTCCTTTGACGCTTTTTCTTTTATTTTCATCTGATGATTCTGCCAGCAACACAGGATTTCCAGCAAGATCTGTTTTTAGACTTATCAAACAGATAAAACAAAAAGGTTTCAAATGAGTATTTAACCACTTCAATACATGGCATTTTCACCCCCTTCCTGCCCAGGCCAATTTTCAGTTTTCCGCACTGTCGCATTTTGAATGACAGTTGCGTGGTCATGCAACACTGTACCCAAATGAAATTTGTATCATTTTTCTGCTTTCTTTTGGTGGTATTTAATCACCTCTGCAGTAATTATTTCTTGCGCTATAAACAAAAGAAGAGTGACAAGTTTGAAAAAAAAAAACACAATATTTTTTACTTTTTGCTATAATAAATATCCCAATTTAAAAAAAACAAAAACAATTTTTTTCCTCAGTTTAGGCCGATATGTATTCTTCTACATATTTTTGGTAAAAAAAAAAAAAAATCCCAATAAGCGTATATTGATTGGTTTGCACAAAAGTTACAAAATAGGGGATAAATTTATGGCATTTTTATTTATTTTTATTTTTTTTACTAGTAATGGCGGTGATTTTTTATCGTGACTGTGACATTGCGGCAGACATATCGGACACTTTTGACACTATTTTGGGACCATTCACATTTATACAGTGATCAGTGCTATAAAAATGCACTGATTACTGTATAAATGTCACTGGCAGGGAAGGGGTTAACACTAGGGGATGATCAAGGGGTTAAATGTGTTACCTAGGGAGTGATTCTAACTGTAGGGGGAGGGGACTCACAAGGGGTGGAGACTGATCAGTGTTCCTCTGTACTGGGAACACACGATTGGTCTCCTCTCCCCTGATAGGACGTGGATCGGTGTGTTTACACACACCAATCCACGTCCCAGCTCTGTTACCGGCAATCACGGGTGCCCGGTGGACATTGTGGCCACTGGGAACGAGCACCAGCTTCCGAGTGATGCGACGGGTGCACGTGCCCCCTAAATGGCCGGGAAGCCAAGGACATCATATGACGCCCGCCCAGGATGGGAGATCCCTCCTGCGGATGTCATTTGACTATGGGCGGGGTATGAAATGGTTAATAGACCAAAAAGGAAGGCCATTGTTAGGGTTCCCATGCATTTAAAAGTGTATAGGGGGAAGAAAGACTAAAAAAACAAAACAAAAAGTAATACGTATGAGTGTATAAAACATGCACATTTTCTCTTCTTCTGTCTGTTTAACCCTTTTGCTGCCAGAGCAATTTTTACCTTTTTTATGCACTCATATTTAAAAAATCATTTTAGGTTGGAAGATTATGTAAAACCCCCAAATATTTTATATTTTCTGAAAGCAAACACCCTAGAGAATAAAAAATAGTATTTTCAATATTACAGCACTTACAGTGTTGCCAAATAATATAATACAAAATAAAAATATGATATAAATAAATGAATAATTAGAGTGACAAAAAAATGCCCCAGGACTTTTTTGGTATCCTTAATTTGGGTCTCCAAGTTGCTGCTCCTAAGAGTAGTTCAAATTCCACCAGGCTCAAAGAAGAGAGAAGGTACTCATAGTGAAGTACTGTATAAAATAGGTTTATTAGTGCAATTAAAATTCACTTACAAAATGTAAGAAACAAACAGGCATTTCAAAACTAGCAAGGGCTCTTCTGGGTTTGCCGCGGCGTGCGTTCCACGGATGGTGGAAGTTATATCGTTGGTTAGGGAACCGGAAATTGCATCAACGCATTTCGCCACTCCCACAGGGTGTCATCAAGGACATCCAATATGTATTTCTGTCTATCCAGATTTCGGCTATATCACACAGCTCCATCTGTCTCTGTCAAGAGAGGAGACCTGAATTTCTGCAGTTCAGTGACACCTAAATGACTCCTCCTATGTAATCTGTGACTGGATGGTAAAAGGACAAACAGCAGATTAAAGCAGCCCATAGGTGAGCCAGTTTTCTTTATTCAACTAGCAAGTTTAACCACCTCAGCTACGGAAGGCTTTATCCCCCTCACGACTTGGGCCTTTTTGCTATTCAGCACTACACTACTTTAACTAGAAATTGCATGGTCAGGCAACACTGTACACAATTTACATTTTTGTCATTTTTTTCACAGAAATAGAGCTTTCTGTTGGTGGTATTTGATCACCACTGGGTTTCTTTTTTTTTCTTTGTTTTTCCTGATATAAACAAAGAAAAGATTGAAATAAAAAAAACTATAACTATAAATTTAGGCCAAAATGTATTCTGCTACATGTCTTTGAAAAAACGATGCCAATAAGTGGATATTAATTGGTTTGTGTGAAAGTTATAGTGTCTATAAACTATGGTATATATATTTCAAAATTGATCAATTCTGATGTACTGATGACCTCATTTCTCAAGGCCCTTAAAATGCCAGGATAGTAAAAATACCCCCCAAATGACCCCTTGTTGGAAAGAAGACAGTCCAAGGCACATAGTAAGAGGCATGGTGAGTGTTTTGAAGAAATTAAATTAAATTAATTTTTTTTTTCAAAATGTATATGTTTTTTACTTACTGTCACCAGTGCAGTACAGAATCATTATATGAGTGGTGTGGTGGTGATCAGGGACACTGCCTAGTGACAGTATGTCAAAAAAAAAATAATATTAATTTTTTATTCAATTTTTTTAAACTTTTTTTTTCTTTTTATAACTTTCTTTTTCATTATTTACAATTTTTTTTAGATACTTTCATCAGAGTAGTTCAGTGTCACCATAGTAACACTGTACTACTCTGAGGGGGTGATCAGGGATTTTTTTTGTTTGTTTTACGCTTTGATTACTGTCACAATGATGATCATTGTAACGGCAATGTTTTGTACTGTCATAGTTACATAGTTACATAGTTGCTGGGGTTGAAAAAAGACACAAATCCATCAAGTCCAACCTGCGCGTGTGCTTTTATGTCAGTATTACATTGCATATCCCTGTATGTTGTGGTCATTCAGGTGTCTATCCAATAGTTTTTTTAATTATCGATGCTCCCCGCTGAAACCACTGCCTGTGGAAGAGAATTCAACATCCTTACAGTAAAGAACCCTCTAAGCAGTTTAAGGTTAAATGACTTATCTTCTAATTTTAGTGAATGACCGTGTGTCTTTTTAAATTCCCTTTCGCTGAAAATTTTTATCCAAATTGTGGGGTCAACAGTACGATATTTGTACGTTGAAATCATATCCCCTCTCAAGCAGTGGTGTATTTAGGTTTTGTGCTGCCCTAGGCCTGACTAAACTCATGCACCCCCTAATTTAAATATGACCCACCCCTTCCTGTCAAGGCCACACCCCTTGCTGTTTAAGACCCGCCCAGAAAATTTTCGAGTGGGGACACTAGTTCTAAGGACCTGGGGGGGGGGGGAATGGATTCCCTTAATTTGCATAGATTTCCTCTCACTTCCTGTTTGGCTATGGGGCAGGAAGTGAAGGGTAATCTCTGCAATGGGACAGAGATAGTATTCTATCCAAAATGAAAAAAAAAGTGTTGCCTATAGTTCTACTTTAAGCACAAATTTCTGATAATTTTATGGAGAGCACTAAGAAGATATAACCATGCCAATGGTGCAGCAGAAAACATATAGCACAGTGAGGAAGGTTTGTGGTCCAGGATTATGGGACAGTCAAAATTAGAAGCGCCCCTACCCACCCCCTCACAGTTGCGGAATGTTGGCAGCCCGCATACCGGAAGCAGTGCGGCAGCTTTATGGGGGCGCTAGACTAATTTGCCTCTCAGCCCAGTCCGCCCCATAAGACTGGCGCTAACAGCGCAAGCCAGCGGGGACTCTATCCGTGCTGCCCCCCTGCAAAGTGCTGCCCTAGGCCTGGGCCTTGTTGGCCTAGGCCAGGATACAGTGTTGCTCTCAAGTGTCTCTTTCCAGAGAGAATAAGTTCAGTGCTCGTAATCTTTCCTCATAACTAAGGTCCTCCAGTCCCCTTATTAGCTTTGTTGCCCTTCTCTGGACTCTCTTCAGCTCCAGCACATCCTTTCTTAGGACTGGTGCCCAGCACTGGACGGCATACTCCAGATGCAGCTAGACCAGAGTCTTGTAGAGCGGGAGAATTATCATTTTATCCCTGGAGTGAATCCCCTTTTTAATTCATGCCAATATTCTGCTGGCTTTGCTTGCAGCAGCTTAAATCTGTGATCTAATAGGACTCTCAGGTCCTTTTCCATCCTAGGGTTACATTCATAAAATTGTGATTACTAGTGATCTCTGATTGGCTACAGCTAATCACATGGTGCAGGGGTGATTTGCACAGATACCATGTGATAGTTGTGGGCCAATCACAGCATAGGAAACACAGCTGTTATGAATTAATTAATTCATAACAGCGTTGTTGTTATTGTGGCCATGTGATAACATAGGGATCACATGATCACCAGGCCACGGGTACTGGGATACGCACCATGCTGCACACCCCTAACCCAGAACAGGCCGGATCACGTACATGTATGTGATCCATCTTGCCCGTTCTGGCCCCCTGCAGTAAAAGTACTGTGGGCAGTCAGCAAGTGGTTAGTAAAAAAAAACTGACCCGATTCCCTTATCCACACATTCAAGGTGGATGGGAGAATCCTCCCCAACTGAGCTGTTGTAGTCTGACAAAAGGGAGACTTCCCCGCCTTTAGAACAAACTGATCAGCATTGCAGTCTATAGCCTGTGTCGCTGATTAAGCGGAAAAAAACAACATTGTGGTTGTACAGAAGTCGAGCAGGAGATCAAAATCTGTACAACCACAGTACTCAAACATAGACCGAAATTTGGTTCGATCCATGTACAGGCAGCTTAATGAGCTTATCCCTCTGTCACTCCACTATCCCCTATCATCAAACTCCACCTTTATGCTGTTCAGAGACTGTAATAGGTATCTACAGTCAGGTCCATAAATATTGGGACATCGACACAATTCTAATCTTTTCGGCTCTATACACCACCACAATGGATTTGAAATGAAACAAACAATATATGCTTTAACTGCAGACTTTCAGCTTTAATCTGAGAGTATTTAATCCAAATCAGGTGAATGGTGTAGGAATTACAACAGTTTGTATATGTGCCTCCCACTTTTTAAGGGATCAAAAGTAATGGGACAGATTAACAATCATCCATCAAACTTTCACTTTTTAATACTTGGTTGCAAATCCTTTGCAGTCAATTACAGCCTGAAGTCTGGAACACATAGACATCACCAGCTGCTGGGTTTCATCCCTGGTGATGCTCTGCCTGGCCTCTACTGCAACTGTCTTCAGTTCCTGCTTGTTCTTGGGGCATTTTCCCTTCAGTTTTGTTCACGCATTGGGGGCACTTACGCACTAAACCACTACACATGTTACATATCGCTACACACATCTGAGTGAGAGCAATAATTCTAGGTTCATTAATAATGGTTATCTCTAAACCGATGACCTGTAGGGAATCCCTGAGGGCAACTTGAATCACTAATTTATTCTCTAGGGTGTCAGCTTTCAAAAAATATATAATGTTTGAGGGGGTTTACATAATCTTCAAGAATAAAAATACTTTTTAAACATGAGTGCAAAACATGGAATAATGGCTCTGGCAGTGAAAGGGTTAAAGTAGAGTTCAGGGGCACATCAGAATTAATAAGTGAGACTTATTACAATGCGCTTATCTGTTCCTTGGCCAGCACCTCAATCTGCATGCACAGAGGTATACTTTTAAGACTTACAAGAATGTCCTCCACGTAAGTAGCTATTAACCTCTTGCCGACCACTGCACACAGATGTACGTCGGTAGAATGGCACAGGCAGGCAAATGGGCGTACCTGTATGTCCCTTTGAATTTGCCACCTATCACAAGCGTGCCCGCGGGTCTCGGGAACTCCATGTTCGCCAGCATCCCGCGATTGAGGTGTGGAGAGGCAGAACATGGAGATGCCTTTGTAAACAGGGCATTTCCCTGTTCTGCCTTGTAATATGACAGAGAACCACTGCTCCCTGTCATTGGGAGCAGAGATCGCTGTCATGTCAGTGGTAGCCCCTCCCCCCTACAGTTAAAACACCTTCCATAGGACACACTTAACCCCTTGATTGCCCCCTAGTGTTAAACTCCTTCCCTGCCAGTGTCATTTACACAGTAATCAGTGCATTTTTATAGCACTGATCGCTGTATAAATGACAATGATCCCAAAATGGTTTCAAAAGTGTCTGATGTGTCCGCCATAATGTCACAGTCACGATAAAAATTGCATATCGCAGCCATTACTAATAAAAAAAATTAATAATAAAAATGCCATAAATCTATCCCCTATTTTGTAGGCACTATAACGTTTGCGCAAACCAATATACGCTTAGTGTGGTTTTTTTTACCAAAAACATGTAGAAGAATAAATATTGGCCTAAACTGAGAAAGAAATTTGTTTATTTTATATATTTTTGGGGATATTTATTATAGCAAAAAGTAAAAAAAATATTGCTTTTTTTTCGAAATTGTCGTTCTTTTTTTGTTTATAGCGCAAAAAATAAAAACCGCAGAGGTGATCAAATACCATCAAAAGAAAGCTCTATTTGTGGGAATAAAAGGACGTCAAATTTGTTTGGATACAACGTCGCAATTGTCAGCTAAAGCGACACAAAAAATACTCTGGTCAGGAAGGGGGTAAAATCTTCCTGGGCTGAAGTGGTTAAAAAACAATTACCGGGGCTTTGAAAATTTGTAATAAAACTGTGATGTCCTATGCTAAATTAAATATATAGCTGCAGTGTCTCATTGTTGCAGCCATATAAAAATGTTCCTCTGTGTCAAAAAAGTGCAAAAAAAAGACATCAGACAGAGCATAACCATTTTAATGGCAATGTAAAGGGAAAGTCTACCTAAACTGTCTGGCATTTACATACACTAGAGAACTCTGTTGCATACAGTTTATGCATAGTATAAAAAGTGCATACATAGTCACCTATTCAAATGAAGTATCTTAGTAAATACAGTTTTCAAATGCTTGAAAATAGCCAGGGTACAAAAAAAACAAGGTAAGACAATAACATTGATGCCTTGACATCCATAAAGAGTAGATCCTGTGAAATGCCTGTTTATCAGATCATCTATAATAGATGTTTGCTGATAGCTGGAAATGTGGAAAGGAACAAAAAGATTGCCAAATTGCTGTTTCCAGAAGCAGAGCTGTGATTGATAGTTGTGTTCCCAAAGATATGTCTCAGCTGTCATTTTTCAGCCTCATGTCACCTCCAATTGTTTCACTCACAACATATGTTCTTGGAGATGTGATGGTATATATACATCACTTTTTAACACTGTTGAGGGAATTGCAGTAGAGGAGATCAACAGTTTCTTCATTAAGACATACTGTAAAAAAAAGACACCAATTACAGAAGTTTAATTAATCAATTAAGAAATGCTCAGTTTCCTACATTTTCTGTGTTTTAATATGGCCAAGTGAGAGGAAGCAAGCTGCGTCTCCCTGATAAACAAGAGAACTTGCCAGGTTAAGTGTGATCACACATCTAGCGAAATAACAAAAGTCAGCAAGATATATTTGAGTACAATACAGTACAGTACAATTCACCAGTGCAAAACGTAGAGATTATAAGTGACTATGTTCCGCTTAATCAGTCTTCTTTTAAATGGATTTCTAGGTGAACATATACTGTATTGTTGGCAGTGCACAAGCTCCATCTAGTGCAGGTTTAGCAAACTGTTGACTTCACGTGTTTAAAAAAAAGCATATTGTGTGTCAGATAAAGTTGAGTGAAAAATAAAAAGAAAATGATAACAAATCTGTATTTTGCCCACACTAGGCTAAGTATCAAGTTTGCTGCATTGCATGCCCCAGACGTTGTTTCACCTCTTCCCTTGCTTCCATAATGCTGATCAGCATCTTGTGCTAGTTTTCATCTTCTTAAAGCCCATCTGTAGGCAAAAACTAAATAGCCTGCCAGCCTTCTCTCCCTCCCTCTCTAACTCATGGAGTTTCTATTACCTTGTGGAACATTTATACCTACCTATGCTCACCACTTGGGTCCCTTGTCAGCGCTGATTCCAGATGCAGGGGACTTGTAATCCAGCAATTGTGCTTGGTTGCTCAAATACAAATGTTGAATTGTGATGAGGCAGAGGGGGTTTACCTGCTCCCTCAAACCCAGAAGTGGCAAATATTTCTCAGTACTACAGGATAGTAAGTATGGGAAAGGTACTTCTGGTGCCTGCAGTGCATCACTCCATCAGGAAAATGCATGGCACTCACTGTGTACCAAGTGAGCCACTCTAATAATGTATCAGTCCCAAGGGATCCTACTATACATTCATATTTCAGTTGTAGGTTCTGGAACTCCTTGGTAGATAAGACAGATGTTATCACCAAGAAAGATAGGATCCTGGCACAATATTTTCTTCATTCACAGCTTGTACAAGATACATTAAAATGCATCCAGTCAACAATTGTTTCACAATGGAAAGCCCACTATTGGTGATACACCTGTTTTAATTATCCAGGGTAACACAACATTATAACCCAAATATAGCTGTGCTGAGTGAAGAATCAAACTTCTCTAATATTCTTACACGTATAAAATGAGACCACAAACTAAATAAAATAAATATAAATCAACCAGTCAACCAGATGGGACCTAAGACTCCCTGGCCAATCGGGCCTTAGGACCCACTTCCTGATTGGCCAGGAGGAGAAGCAGGAAGACATTAGCAAATATTAATTTGCTAATGTCCCACAAGTGGGTGGGCTCAGGCTCTTTTTTGAAGCCAATTAGAGCAACAGACTCTAATCACGTGCTTCAAAAAAAAAAAAATGGAATCCATGCGTCTGGCACCCTGCATGTAGATTAGGGGCCAGGCGCGTGGATTAGGTGGCCGGTGCCCTAATGGAGCGGCTGCCACTGAAATCAACACATGCTTCCAATATATTGTACACTTATTAATAGTAATTAAGTGTCCATCAAATCATATAGTGCTCTGTGCTTCTACTTGTACTCCAATTAAATTTTTCTGTGAAAATAAATCACCTGTGTGCCGCCACCTTTAACACAAACCATTAACTGGATCACCATGACCCCTTATTACAATATGGGTTATGCAGCGCTTTTCCCTTTTAATGTGAGGTTCACACCTATTCCCCCACCCGCAGTGAAAATGCACTGCTCTTAGGAAACACACGGGGCTGTCCCCATGCATCCCAGCCCGCAGCACTTTTGCTGGTGTGGGACCTGCAGAAAAATCACATGGTCAAAAAGACCATGCGATTTCCCTGCAGTCACTTTTTTGAAAAGGTGTATGCACCTTTTTTTTCAGAAATGCAGCCCATTCAGCCCCGCGCAAATGCGGGCCGCAAAAACACTAAGGTGTGAACCTAAAATAAGGGAGGGGATCCTAGATCAGTTGCTCTCTCTCCTCCAAAACTACTCCTCACTCAGCTTCAGATATCACCAATAAAAAGAAAATCTTGCATGGTGTAAAATCTTGATTTATTAAAACTTTGTCAAAAACACATGAATGCACATTAAAATGTGCACAACCTTGCACCAGGAACAAAACGTATAATCTCATCCGGCATCAGCTCTGCTGCTACTGCTGGTCTGCTGCGCGAGCCGTGCTTTGCATACAGGTATACCTCTCCCCTTGATGTATAACAGCGGGATGACCATTGTTTCCATATAGAAAGGAAACAATGGACTCGGGCAATAGGGGAGATTTACTAAAGCTGGTGCACACAGAATCTGGAGTGGCTGTGCAAAGGTAACCAATCAGCTTCAAGGTTTTATTGTCAAAGCTTAATTGAACAAGCTGAAGTTAGAAGCTGACTGGCTACTATGCACAGCTGCACCAGATTCTTTGTGCGCCAGTTTTAGTAAATCTCTCCCAAAGCATTACATTGCTGACATCATATTTCCAAGTAGCTAACAGAGTCATCTTATTCAATTTTACACTATAGCAATGACCATATTCCTACACGAGTAAAGGTAATTCATTTCTACCATTAAAACCTATTGGGCCCATTGCATCCATGTGGGAGATTACTTTGGCTTCCTTCTGCCCGTAATTCCTCTTGAGGCATGCAGCCAATAATTTTTAGTCCCATCACTGCAATAGGTTTTATAAGATTTCCATGATACTCCCAAATATGGTTGAGAAAGCAAGAGGAACCTATTCTAGTTTCTACTGATTTAAAGTGTTTTTGAATTCGCTCTTTCAGCCTCCTAATCATGCTACAGTATATACTATATATATTGAGTCAGACATGTAATAAACATATTAATACAATTAAGTTTCCTAATCTCTTTTTTATTTTTCATCATATAAGGACAAATAGTACTATGACCACCTAACAATTGCCTATTGGTTTTATCTCCTTCGACCAAGATTTACTTTTACATTTACTTATTAGTGAATAGTCTAAAACTGTCTTCCATCTGTAAAAAGTGTTACTTCACCCAGTATAGCCAAAATACAGGTTGGCTTTAAACTAGTATGTAATTGTTTAATACACAAATATATGTAAGCTGTTAATACGCAAAGCACTAAGCATACTGCTAGTACAACTAAATTGGAAAAGCACTGTGCAATTGTATTGGGAACCTTCAGTAAACATTGCTAGTGGCAAGAAAGACTTTATACAAACAAACTAACATGTAAATTCAGGTGACAGCCTGATGAATGACAGTTGCAACACACTTCCCAAAAGCTGTCACTTATTATTATAGTCATTTCTTAGAAGGAAATATTCCAGGTACAATATTTTCTAGGGGTAAAATACAAAAATGATGAGTAAAAGCAAGCACTTTATTACACTTTATCACCCTAGAACTCATTTTAACTCTGAAATTCTGTAGTAAGCTTTTTAAGAAGTCCCAATGATAAGGAAAACATACAGTATGTGTTTGTGAAATAGGAAAGTAATGGCAGTAATTTAAACAAAAAAAGGGCTTAACGAAGAACTAAAGGCAAAAGTTATTTTTCTATTTTGAATAGTGTGGGGAGAGGTGGGGAGGGGTATAATCCCTGTCAGGGTTTTTTTGTTTTCTTTTGCCATCTGTGTCCCATTGGGGAGATTTCCATTTACTTCCCGTATCATAGCCAAAGTAGAAAGTGAGAGCAAATCCCTCCAAAGTGAGGGATTCCCTGACTATGGTGTCCGTTTATGAAGCAGTGAAATCTATTCACTGCTTCGTTCTCCGGCATTCACAGTGAAGATTTTTCTCCTCTGTGTGCCAGTTTATGAAGCTTTGTAGATCGCTTCACCTTTGGAGGAGTGAAGTGATCTACAAATGCTTCAAACAGTGGAGAACGGCCCCTGATACTGGAATCTCGTGAGACTTTACGAGATTACAGCACCAGAAATTCACCGAAATACAGAGATGTCAGTTTATTAAGCAGTGATAAATTATCACTGCTCAACGGCGTGGATTAATGTTAATAAAATAACGAGTCCCCCTACATTATACACATATGTATACACACACACACACACACACATTATATATACATGTATATACACACACATGATATATATATATACATATACACATTATATGTATATATGTATATATATGCATACTCATAAATATGACAGGGGGACATGCTTACAGTGTTGGGGGGTCTGAACGAGGCATAAGGAAGTTAAAAATCTTCCTCCTTCCCCCTCAGATCCCCCCAGATTTCCTCTTCACTCTCCGATTCACCACCTCTGAGCTGGTGAACCTGGGAGTGTGAATTCTGACACAGATCACCAGTGAAGCGGTGAGATCACCGCTTCATAAACTGGCCGTTACTGTGTCATTCAATGAGGATTCTCCGTGTGTAGAGATAATCGGCGGGAGAACAAGTTCAAACATGTTCTCCCCCGATTATCACTGTTTCATAAACTGTTTATGGACTGTGATCAGCGATGATCCTCGGGATCACCACTGATCACTGCTTCATAAACGGACACCTATCAGCAGAACTAGTTTCCCCAATGGAAAAATTACCATCTATTCCTGTTCTAGTGACAACCCTAAATTAGGGCCTTTCTTTCACTTTCACTCTCAGTTATAACAATGAACAGGGCAAATAAAGAAGGTGAATCTCCCTTACAGGGACACTGACCAAAAAAAAAAATCTGACAGGTGTTCTAATCTCTTTCCATATTTGGAGTCAAAGTTCTGTGCACAATCCAAGGTTCAAATGATCAAAACACCAAACACCAATCTATAGTGTGACCTTACATGGGTATGAATATCCAAGATCTTCATGTCCACTCTCCTGTGCAGACTTGTACACACATCAGCAGCTGTCTGGGGACTTCCCATTTGTATGATGATTTCAGGTTACTGCAGTGCACCTGGAAATACCAATGCTCTCCTCAAGCATTGCTCACCACCACATTGGCTGTCCTGATTTAGCAGTACATTGTAGCTGGAGATTTCACTGTTCCCCAAATCAGCAGTGCAGAATCCTCAGGAAATCTCACTCCCTTGTAGTTCCCCTGCCAATACCATTGCTAGATACTCATTTACAGTCACAAGGGAGATTGGGGAACAGATGTTCCCCAAGCTCTGCCTGCTCCAAATATTACAGCAGTTAACTGCAGTTGTAGACTCTCTGGATGATTGGTACCACCACCTGCACCTGTGACGGGAAGAAGAACCCTGGAGCCCTATAAAAGAAGTTGAGCAGCTCTAGTGCGGAGCAGATAGCTTTTACCTTAAAGCCAAGATTCAGCTTTATGAATCAATGCCAAGCTCATGGCTGTGATTATTTTTACTCCTTGAATATTATTATTATTATTATTATTCAGCTTTTTTATAGTGCCAACATTTTGCACAGCACTTTACAAAGCAAAGGGAGACAGTACAGTTACTATACAATTTAATTCAAGAGAGATCAGAGGGCCCTGCTAGTTACAAGAACATATCAATGTACCTTGGTAGACAAGGTAGCAATGCAATGGCCAATTCTAAAAAGGAACTTATTCCAATCCATTTACACTTGTGCGATTCCAAAGTTGCACAATTTCTACACTTAATTTGCAGCAAAGTAGTGAGGGGGAAAGTGTTGGGTGTCGGCACCAAAATACAAAAAAAAATTAGTTGATTATGTACCAATGCTGCACCTAAAATTAGTGGAAAACTAATAACAAAGCAAAAATTTATATACAAATGATGCAAAGGAAACAATATAAAAATCAAATATCAAATTAAAAATATACACTGTGTATCTGAATATTAAAGTGCACAATAAAAGAAACCATCAGAAATGTCCATAATAATCACACGTGAACAAATCTTCTTGTGTATGCTCCAACACTGTGAAAAATAAAATGCACATGTGCTTCAGTAAACTTTCTTAAAATGCTTCACCCGAAGTGATAACAAAATGCGCTCACCAGATCGCCTCGGCCACACAGTGACCTCAAAGCAAGACTAATGGAAAGGATTCCTTGGTTCAATGCTGTAGCTCCTTTCTGCATCCCATCCCATTCCAATCAAGCAATCATATGTGGAAGAAGCTGGATCCCAATCCACTTTACAGGTATACAACTGTAGATGTCTTCACCTTATAACATCTCTCCACTGCATATATCAACTTGCATCAAGTAGGTCTGTGAAATAGCTCCCCAACAAAGAGCCACAGAAGGCAGGATATAGTGTAATACCGCTTTATGTTTTATTGCTTAAAAAGAGCACTTACACAGTCCAGCATGAAATCACAAACAATCCACTCAGGGAGTTAGTCTTGCTTTGAGGTCACTGTGTGGCCGAGGCGATCTGGTGAGCGCATTTTGTTATCACTTCGGGTGAAGCACTTTAAGCAAGTTTACTGAAGCATGTGTGCATTTTATTTTTCACGGTGTTGAAGCATACACAAGAAGATTTGTTCACATATTATTATTATGGACATTTCTGATGGTTTATTTTATTGCGCACTTTATTAATCAAATACACAGTGTATATTTTTAATTTGATATTTGATTTTTATATTGTTTCCTTTGCGCCCCTTATATATACATTTTTGCAGCAAAGTAGTGCAGAAACCTTTTCAAAGTTACTGCGACTTTAAGTTCCATTGAAATCAAAGGGATTCAAACCGGCAATCCTAGTGCTTCAAGGTGGAAGTGTTACCTACTTTGCCACTGTGCTGCCCTGTGTCCAAAGTTGCATGACAAGTCACACAAGTGTGAATGGAGCCAAAAGAAAAAACAGATTTTACTGCCAGGAATCAATGTCTGCAGCAGGTGTGAAAGAGTGTAGCCAACTCGTTTGCATAATACATGGGTGTAATTAGCACAGTGAGTATACACGTAGAAAATAAGTATTTGACACCATCTCCTCACTGTACATACATTTATTCGGAAACGTATAGTTTTGTATATATTTTTTATGGTCAGGACTTTGCTACCTCTTTAAGCCCATAGAGCATCTTTTAATCCATGTGTCCAATGTAATGGATCTACCACCAAATGGATCTAGTATAATGTTGGAAGCTGTGTATTGTTGAGGCACGTGTTTTATCTAGTGACAAGTGTTACACTAGATCAAAAGGAACACTGACTGCAGGGTGGGGACAAGGGGTGGGCGGGGGGTCGGCTGCCCTTGGCACTGTGGCATCATGAGAGGTTCAAGGGCACCACAAGGAGATTGCGGGGAGGGGATTTGTGTTGGGAGGGGGAGTTTGGGGGAGGGGGGTGGCAGGAGGTAAGAACTGTTCTACTAGGGGAAATCTAGGGAAGTGTGCTCGGAGTGGGGATTGGGGGGGATTTGTGCTAGGAGGGGAAATTAGGGGGGGTGTTTGTGCTAGAAAAAGTAATATGCTGGGGGGGGGGGGGGATTTGTGTTAAAAGGGGATATTTTTGGGGAAAGGGATTTGTGCTAGTAGGGATGATTGGGGGGCATTTGTGAGGGGAGGGGGGCTTTGGAATGGGGGGAGAGGATTCCTGCTTGGAGGGAATATTTGAGGGGTAGAGGATTTGTGCTAGGGAGGGGCAATTTTTTTTTGGGGGGGAGGGGGTAATTGTGCTGGGAGCATATGTGGAATGAGAGAATTTGAGCTAAGCATGCGCAATTTGGCATGTTCACCCTGGGCTCTAGATGTCCTTGTCCCGGCACTGACTGACTGCAACATGCAATGACTTTGGTAAGTGTGTAGTATTTGAGCATGAAATAATCATAAGCTATAATTGATCCTGGACTGAGCCTTTTTCTTTGTATTAGCAAGATCTGAAAAATTTCAGCTGAGCAGTGCTGGAATGTCATGAACCGGACTTCCCTCTACAACCCACACAGATAAGCTGAGTTTTCAGAAATAGATACTCAGGGTCAACTCCTGAACTCCAGACTCTCCTTAGAGCTCTTTCTGCAAGCAATCATCAGTCCTCCTACTCTACCTCCTTTGGGCTTGTCAGTTAATGATCAGGAGAATTCTTGGGACCAATACTCCACTTTTGATACAGCATTTTCTTTGCTAAAATAAATGATTGGGAGCTGTACTACTTTACTTGGTTGATTCCCTGGAGTGGTGGCCCGTGATACAGACCGTAACAGAGACCCAGTGGCTGGGGGACACAGCCACCTGTGCGTAAGATCTCTGTGACAGGAGGTCTTTGGATCTGGTAAGAGGCCCTTTCTATTGGAGGTGGAGGGTCTCCCAGCAACATCACGCTCCTTAGGGAGACATTCCCTTGTTTTTTGCATGTTTTTTATCACTGGAAGAATGGGTGTTTTTCTCCTTCTCTCTGTTTAATTTTTATATCTTCAAGGACTTTATTTTTCAATTACATGGACTCACTATAAATGCATTTGATTGTTGAGTTTTTGTATCCTCACCATTCTGTCAGGGTGATCATCACTCTGCTGATATCAATCTTTTCTACCATTTTATTTGGTTTATGCCTTATGTCACGTAGTTGGTATATCATTTATGACCACGTGTAATGTTTGGAAGCGCAGCCTAGTATTTGCATAGATACTCAAACTGTGTAGGTCTTATTTTTTTCTATAAATTCCTCATTGAGAAATAAGAATGAGCAAATCTATTTGCAAATCAGGTGAATTGGCACAAGGTCCTTTTTTCAACTTTCAACTGTGTGACGCTTCTCGTCAGAAGACGAGAAGCGTCACACAGTTGAAAGTTGAAGACGAGAAGCGTCACACAGCGGGAGCCTCCTATCATGGATGTGGAGGGGCCCGAGCATGAAGAAGGGAAGAAGACGCAGCGGAGGAAGATGCCTTCACTAGGTATAATTCAAAAGACAGCAACAGCTTATCTATAGCTCACCTCCAGGGCCGTTTGAAGGAATTTGGGGGCCCCAAGCAAAATGTACATGGAGGCCAACCAAACCCCCCCCCCCCCCCCCGCACGCACGCACGCACGCAAAGCCTACAGGAATCACAGCATAGCGATACAGTTTAAATTCACCAACACTTTATATAAATTAAAAAGGTTTACAGTGCAAATACTGCTGTTGCATATAATGTGCATAAAATTTTAACATTTTCAACAATTGCAAAAAAACACCACTGTACCATTGATTCAAAAAAGAAGCAATAGGATGAAAATGGGATGGTAAAGAAAGAAGAAAATGGAAAGAAAGCTATGGTAATTGTTTTTATTATGGTCAGCAAGCTACCATATTTTTATTACTAAATGGGTGTTGATGACCCCTCCCCATTTTCTTTTTAACCCCCCTCCCTACTGCGTACCACGCGGCAGGAGATTCAGTTTTCTGTTCCCGGCCGGCTGGACTGAAAGGAAGTGAGCACTCAGTGTGTGCACTTCCTGTCAGTCTGGCCGGGAACAGGAAACTGAATCTCCTGTACCGGACTGCAGGAGGAAGGAAGAGGAGCTCGGCCACGCTACAGGCTGCAGCTTATAGGAAGCGGCGGCCGGCGGTGGGGCCCCAGGCCAGCTCCGGGCCCCAAGCAATTGCTTGTTTTGCCTGTTCTGTCGCGACGGGCCTGTTCACCTCCACCTGTACCCTTCCTTAGTGCCATATGACAAGGTTGAAAATACCGGTACACCTAGAGCCAGACAGCTAGAAAAAGTAAGGCAAACTATCACCCTGAGAAAAGATGGTCGGCGACTCCTTGCTTGCTTTTTAAAATCTTCAAAAATTATTGATTCTCCATAAAAGACACAGACAGCAGATGTAAACACATTTCAGCCTTGCGGGCCTTGTTCACCATAGTGAACAAGGCCCGCAAGGCTGAAACGCGTTTACATCTGCTGTCTGTGTCTTTTATGGAGAATCAATAAATTTTGAAGATTTTAAAGAGCAAGCAAGTAGTTGCCGACCATCTTTTCTCATGATTGCTACTGCAGCTGTGCGACTGCCTTTCTGCACCCAGGTAGCTCTAAACAATCTTCTGATCATATTGGGTAGTAGCACCCTACTTCTGCTCTAATTTATAAACTATCACCCTACACTGCTTATGGTTTGGTTCTAGATGCACAAACGTAGAACATGAACTAAACACAGTGCACTATGCTACCAAAATAATTACACAGAGAACACAGAGGCAGCAACAGGCTGCATTTTTATATGAGATTGTATATGGGGTTAAGAAAGAATGTCTAAGATTAAAGCTGAAATTGAGTGTACTCTTTTTGGGATAGTACATCAAACACATTATTTATGTGTAATGGTGTGTATATCCTCTTACCTACAGGCACCTGCTTCTGGTAAAAATCGTCCACTCTGTGTCTCCTTCACTGTCATCGGATATTGCTCTGAGGGGCTGTCTTTTGAGTCTTTGAAGGTTAACAGCAGTCTCAGCTACTGAGAAAAGTTGCACAAATCTCCACTCGCTTCACCCTTCATATTGCTTGATTTACTACACTCCCACATTGCATCACGTTCAGTGAAAGGACAGAGGAAATCCTGTCATTCAACTACTCCTCCTCCATTCACAGAACAGATGGAAAAATAGTAATACGTGTTTTGTGAATGGTGGAGAGGGCAGAGGAGGGAGGGTGGGAGGGGTGCAACTTTTCTCAGTAGCACCTACTACCAAACCCCACAAGATAGCCATTCAAGGTATCTGGCAGGAACATTTTTTACCAGAAACCATCACCTACAGGTAATCAACACCCTTACACATACATAATTCAATATGTTAAAACTTGCCACCACCAACTTACTGTAAGAATTTAAAGCTGAACAACAACTTTAATGTATGTTTACAAACAGCTAAATGTATGTTTGAATTATATTTTTTGAACTACTTTATTTACTAACAGGTTTTGTTATTCTGTTCAGCAAGTACTGAGATCCTTGTACACCTTCCATATTGTACATACATGTCCTCAACAACCAACAGACCACAATGCAGGTAAGTAGTAATGCCCGATCCAGCACCTGATCCAACCTGTAGTAGGACAATGAAGCAGAAAGAGCACATCAATAGTTATCTGCTCTCACTTTTTGTTAACAAGGTCACAGACAGCAGCATGCACAGTAGTAAAACCCAAACTGACTTGGAATAAAGACTTTCCCAATCTGAGGGCTGCTATGCGAACTGATATCAATGTTGACGGAGGTACTTGTTCAAATGTATAGATCTTCTGTTGTTTACTGTTTGTATTTGTAAAGCATATAGCTATCACAGAGTTATATATAACTATCTATAAGCACTTCCTGTCTCTGGGAGGCTGGCTTAGACACTCCAGAAGGAAGAAGTGGAGAGAGAAAGGAGCTGAGATCACACGTCTCCATGGAATAACTGTTGCTATCCCAGACCAGAAGCATGGGTTATTAGGCAAGTGTTCTTTTGTTAATAGTTTGCTATTGTTGCCCATAGCTTCTGGGTGTACACATGCACATATATAAAGACTGGTGATAGAAATATATTTGTTCCCTTGTTGTTATCTCACATGCACTATACCAGGTAGTTTGGTCTGTGACATAGTGTGTAGTGGTTACCTTACTATATGTTAGTAGATGAATCTGTATATTGCAAAAGAGTTTATATGCCGCTCCTGTTATATTAGTTAACCCTGAACCAGGGGCGGACTGACCAGTTGGGCACTCGGGCACCGCCCAAGGGCCCAAGGCCATTAGGGGCCCAGACTCGGCCACATGGGAGGCCACTTGAAGCGGCTGTAATAATGCCGAGGCCCGATAATAATACTGCTAATGGCGTGCTGCTCCCCTTCCCTCCCGACCATCCCAGGTGCTTGTACTGTATGCGTCCTGAGTGACATCACCTGGGATGGACGAGAAGAGTGGAGGGGCCGGCGGGGAGCAGCGCGCCGTTAGTATTATTATCGGTATCGGGTGACTCAGTGAGTGAAGCTGAGACACCAGGGCCGTCATGGGGGGGGCGAGTACAGATGTATGGGGCCCGGGCCCCAACACCTCAGGAAGCCCCATGATATGCTCCTGGTCCCACCACTCCCACAGTGTCCCCCTGTGTGTGCGCACTCCCTCCAGTGTCCCCATGTGCGTGCGCTCTCCCTCCAGTGTCCCCCTGTGTGTGTGCTCTCCCTCCAGTGTCCCCCTGTGTGTGTGCTCTCCCCCCAGTGTCCCCCTGTGTGTGCTCTCTCTCCAGTATCCCCCTGTGTGTGTGTGCTCTCCCTCCAGTGTCCCCCTGTGTGTGTGTGCTCTCCCTCCAGTCTCCCCCTGTGTGTGCTCTCCCTCCAGTGTCCCCCTGTGTGTGCTCTCCCTCGAGTGTCCCCCTGCATGTGTGTGCGCTCTCCCTCAAGTGTCCCCCTGTGTGTGCTAACCCTCCAGTGTCCCCCTGCATGTGCTCTCCCTCCAGTGTCCCCCTGTGTGTGTGCTCTCCCTCCAGTGTCCCCCTGTGTGTGTGTGTGCTCTTCCTCCAGTGTTCCCCTGTGTGTGTGCTCTCCCTCCAGTGTCCCCCTGTGTGTGTGTGTGCTCTTCCTCCAGTGTCCCCCTGTGTGTGTGCACTCCCTCCACTGTCCCCCTGTTTGTGTGCCCTCTCTCTCCAGTATCCCCCTGTGTGTGCTCTCCCTCCAGTGTCCCCCTGTGTGTGCTCTCCCTCCAGTGTCCCCCTGTGTGTGCTCTCCCTCCAGTGTCCCCCTGTGTGTGTGTGCTCTCCCTCCAGTGTCCCCCTGTGTGTGTGCTCTACCTCCTGTGTCCCCCTGTGTGTGTGCTCTCCCTCCAATGTCCCCCTGTGTGTGTGCGCTCTCCCTCCAGTATCTCCCTGTGTGTGTGTGTGTGTGTGTGTGCTCTCCCTCCAGTGTCCCCTGTGTGTGTGTGTTCTCCCTCCAGTATCCCCCTGTGTCTGTGTGTGTGCTCTCCCTCCAGTGTCCCCCTGTGTGTGTTCTCCCTCCCCAGTGTCCCCCATTGTGCTCTCCCTCCCCAGTGTCTCCCTGTGTGCTCTCCCCCCTCCAGTGACCCCCATTGTGCTCCCCCTGTGTGCTCCCCCCCCCCGTGTCTCCCTGTGCAGGTGTGGCTTGAGTGTGGGGACACAGGGGGCCCCATGATCTTCTATTGCCCGGGGGCTCCATGAGTTGTCAGTCCGCCCCTGCCCTGAACCTTCTGGTCTGGGATTCTATAGCTAGTTTTAACTCAGGGCTTAATAACCACCATAGGCTGGAGCCAGGTTAAGCATCTGACAGACACTTCTGGTAGTTAGAGGTCCAGTTGCATGACAGATTTTATGCAACTAGGGTCTAAGCGCAGAGTAGAGTCAGAGGCTGACTCTGAGTTCCAGTGCCACACCACAGTTTCTGCTGGTGAAAATCTGCATACCAGGCTGGTTGGACAATGCCTGGACAGTCTCCTCATCACCACAAATCTTGTCTTCAGATCTATGACACCAAGACGATCGCACCACTGTGATCATCCTCATGGGCCCCTGCAACTGGACTTTGCTGCCAACATTCATCTGGAAGTATCTTTATTAATAACTATATATATTCAAGTATATGTTGATGATTTCACTAGGATTATTGTTGGGCTCTTTGTTCATAATATTTGTATATTTAATGTATGTACTATTAAACGTTTCCTATATAAAGCCTGTAGTATTTTCATACATGTTTATACATATGGTTAATGTTATATGCTGGTTGCAGTAGTTTCCCTGCTCCCAATTACTTTGATTAGATTACTGGTTAATTTCCTAGGAAGGGAATCCTTTCTGTTAACTGATGCCCTGTTCTGGGTGAAGACACTGCCAACTTTATTCTTAAACCCATTTTTCCACCTAACAAAGGTGCTGATTCCCCTTTTTACCTACAGGTTTAGCACAGTATCCTGCCTGGAGAGGACACTAGTCATATTGTATGTAAAAATAAAGCTAAGAATGTGATAATGAACACATGGCTAGATTAAATTGTGATTTCTTATATCTGTCCAAGTGAACACCTTAGCACATCCATCTAAAGTTAAGTCATATACACATACATAATATTCTTCACAAGTGCCTGTAGAGCACATGCTGTTTTCAGGGTACATAGATTGAAGCATTAACAAAAGGCCATAATTGATTTGCCTTGTAGTAGGTAAAATCTAATTTTCTCTGCAGCCACTGAGCAGAGCCTGAAGGAAGAAGCCAAATCCCCTGGAATTATGATTGAAAGTGATTTAATCTTATATTATAGCCTTGTGAATATTAAAAATGACTAGATTTAGCTTCTTTTGGTCATTTGTACTTCATACAATCTTGTTGAGTGTGAACATACTGTAATGCTTGAAATAAATTACCATGTGAATTAATTTGGGCTCTTCATTAGTAATGATTACAGTTAAAGAGATTAGGCATTCAAATTTATTGAAAGCCTTAGTGATTTAAAGAGGAACTGCAGTCTGCTCACATAATTTGTAATAAAAACATCTTTTCCATTCTGAAGCTTCCCTCCAACCACTTTGCATATTATTTTATATATACTGTGATTCTGTACTTGCAAAATATGCTGCAGAAGTCTCCCTCCATTGAGTCTGGCTGCAACCATTTTAACTGTGGGCAGCTGAGGCTGCTGCCTGTTCACTTTCTGGATTTACCCAGACACACATAGGCACACCTCCAGCCCTGCAGCTCTCATTGGCCCTCTTATGACTCACCCCCCCCTTCCTGACAAACTCTTGCTAGAGTGTAAGAGAGCTGTGCATGATGTCATAAGCCTAGGCTAATGACCAGACAAGAAACAGGAAGTGGGCTGTAGAAGGTATTTACTTTTTTACTATCCAAAGTTAAAACAACAAGGGAAGAAGATTTATTAGATGGGAAGTTGAAAAAATGACAGAATTTCCACTTAAATCAGGTATTTTATGTTTTTCCAACAGTACAATTCAGTCTTCGTTCAGACTGAAGGTTCCCATTTTTGAATGGCAAACTGTTTTATTCCTCATTCTAAAAAATTATGAATATACCCTTTATCCCTTTATACCTCCCAGACCAGTAGCTTCACCTTTAACCCTAGCCCATTTTTCTTTTTTTTTTCTCCATAAAGATTTTTTATTCAAGATGAAAAGGAGCATGTATACAAATCATAACATATATCATGTTAGAACATTGAACAAGCAGGGTATAAGTGGACAAAGTATAGGACACATCTCATATAAACAGCAGAAATGAGATGGAGGTTCGCTTTTTCATCCCCCCCCCCCCCCCCCCCGGAGTGTCAGACACTCGACCAAGGAGAGGAAGTGGCTGACGGGTTTGTTCCGGGCCAAAGCGTTAAAGGCGGTGTATCCCAAAGGGTGGGTACAAAGGACATAAGAGGGTTGCAATACTTAGGACCAACAAAGATGTAAGTGACCAATAAGGGGAGAGCGATTAAAAGGGGGTGAGAAGAAAAGGGAAAGGGGGAGCAAGCCAGGAGAGGCAGGAGGGGGGTAGTAGAGGGAAGGAAGAGAGGGGGGAAGAGAGGGGGGAGGGAGGGGGAGGGGAGAACTAGGGAAAGGGGCTAGGGAGGGAAAAGGACGATTAGGCATTGTTGACACCTACCGGTGGACCAGCTCCCCGCTACTCCCCACCACTTGAGGAGTAGCCTGGGGAAAGATCTTTAGGAAAGGTAATAGCGATGGCGTTCTGTGGTTGTGAAGTGGATCAGCATGCCCTATAGTTGAGAATTTGTGCATTCTTTCCTGAGATATATGGATCAGTTCCTCCATTTCCTTTATTTTGGATAGTCTCGCAAACCATTCTCTGATCGTTGGAGTGTGCACGGAGCGCCAATCTATTGGGATACAAAGTCTTGCCGCATTCACCATGTGCATGTCCAATGATTTGAAATAGTCCTTTTTTGACAGGGATGTATGGTGCAGAAGAAATTGTGCATGGGTGTAATCTAGGGTAAATGTAGTAACATGCAGGATGAGATCCTGAACCTCCCTCCAAAAGGGTTGAAGTTGTTCGCAATCCCACCATATATGAATCATGGTGCCTTCCTGTTCCCCACATCTCCAGCAAGTGTTGGGGATGGTAGGGGAAAATTTATGGAGGCGAGAGGGAGTCCTGTACCACCTTGTGATAACCTTGTAACCATTTTCTTGGATGGCTACATTTAGAGAGCATTTGTGGGCATATTCATAGATGGTGTCCCAGTCCTCTGCGAAGAGAGATTCTTGTAAGTCTCTGTCCCAAGAGGCTTGTGAAGGGGCTGGAGTAGGGGTTGTCGCGTCTGAGAGAAGGTTGTATAAGAAGGGTATCAAATGTCTTTGCAGTATTTTATGGTGACATAGGGATTCAAAAGGTGTAAGGAAAGGCTGGATTCCCTCTTAATGTAGTCAAGGGTCCTGCACCGAAGCAAGTAACCCGGACCTTGTTGCTCTTCCGAAGACCAGAAGGCAGGGATAGATGAGCGGATGTGTTGAGATTGTGGCTAATGCTTGGGGGGTAGCCAGGGGAGTAGGTGTAGTGAGCCAGGCGTGAGCAATTTTTCTAAGGATACCCATGTCTTTCTAATTGTATGAATGTTCCAGTCCGCAATCCTTGTGAGGTGACATGCTAGGTAATACTTGTGTAAATCTGGTAGACCAATGCCCCCGCTGGTCTTGTGTATAATGTGAGATGAGAGTATTTTATACAGGGTGGGGAATTTATCCAGATGAAGGCGGAGCAGGCTCTCCGATAAACGATGGGGGGTGACGTGGATCGGGATAGTTTGTATTAGGTAAAGTAGTCATGGTAGGATGATCATTTTAACCAGTGCCGAGCGACCGAACCATGAGACATTCAGGCCCATCCACTCTTTAAAGTGGTTTTGAACCTTGGTTCGGGCTATGCGGAAGTTATGCATGTAAAGGTCTGACAGTCGGCTGGTAATTTTAATTCCCAGGTATGTGATTGCCTCTCTTTCCCACCGGAAGGGGAAGGATTCTTGACAATGGAGCACTTCCTCAGGAGAGAGAGTGACATTCAGGGCATGGGATTTTAAGTTATTAACTTTGAGATTGGAAAGGCTGCCAAAGAACTCAATGTCTTTAAGTAAGTTGGGCAAGGTGGTCCGGGGCGATTTCAAAGACAGTAGGATGTCATCTGCAAAAGCTGCAACCTTGAATTCCCTATCTCCTATAGTCAATCCCTGGATGTCAGGGTTAGTTCTCAGTCTATTGAGGAGGCTCAAGAGTCAGGATATAGATTAGGGGGGACAGGGGGCAGCCCTGGCGTGTTTCGTTGCTGATGGAGAAGGCATTCGACAGGGGATCATTGACTTTTACAGTCGCAGAAGGATTTGAATATAGGAGGCCATTTTTCTTTTAGGAAGAACGTTAGCAGGCTATTTTGGTTATTACAAGACATTTGGCTATGTGTATATAATAAGTATCAGAAGTCATGGTCCAAACCATTTGGCCTAGATTTATGATTAGACCCCTTGGGCAAGGTTTACAGCAGCAGAACAACTAGGAATAGCGACAGATGTCCAACTCAAAAGTTGCTGGTATACCATAACACCATTCCATGATTCTATGAAACTAGTAATTAGTTTACCAAATGCCATTAGAGCAAAGGCATGGAGAACTGCAGCAACCAGACACCTGTGCATGTTTCCTCCTCCCATAATGCAATGAACTGGGTGGGCAATCAATAGGCTTAAACACTGTCACATGAGGGAGGATGTCATGAACCCTGTGTATGCTTCCACACTGTACAACACAGAGTTTACACAGGCTCCCATCTCCAATGGACTCTGGTGAAGAAATGGATTCTCAGGAGCTTGCCAAAGTGGGTGGGTAGGTTTGTTTGTTTTAAGAGATTGTGTCATTTTGCCTTCCATAGGTAAAGTGACAGAGTCTATTTAAAGAGGTTAACAAAATAACAGAAGCACCTAGTAATATATTAATATCAAGTACCTAATAAGGAGTAGGACTACCACTTTGAAGCCTACAGTGTAAAGCTTTTTCTTAAAGTGATTGTAACTGATCACCTTGTAAAACAACACATTCAGCTGAAAATAGAAATTAATCTAAAATTGAATAAATGGAAATAGTCTGCCCACAGGTCCCTCCCAGTGCCACACAAATGCTGCCTATGTGGGGAGGAGCTTCCACCGGAGCAGTGTACCGCCACCATGCTCCACGCTTGATGTATGATGGCAACCCCCATGGTGTCATGGCACCTATGCATGGCCTGTCACTCACTGCTGTCACTTGAGGTGGTTTGATTTTGCCGCCAATCTCCCTGGTGCCTCCACTCATAGGCAGCATTTGCGTGGCGTTGGGAGGGACCCATGAGCAGACCATGCAAGTAGCAGTTTCAGCCGGACTTGACTCCTTTCTTCTCCTTTGTGGGTTACCATGGATTACACTTTGAACTGCAACCCTAGCATGCAGGACCATGAGGTGCCTTCTCCTGCAGATTTGTCTATTTATATTGGTCCTCCCTTTTTTGAGTCCTTATAAATATATGAGCCCCTTATGGGGAAATTTCACTATGGCTTTATTTCTATTCCACTTTTGTTCTATCTATTTGGGTTGTGAGTTTTTCTGGTATACCATTCACACTTTATTCTATTTCTAATTTTCTCTTTTCTTGATCCACGTAGCAGCCATAGCTATACATTATTTACTTACAGGATATATAACATATCATATATTTACCTTATGTAATTATGAACATTACAATATTCTCCACAGAAACTCCTTGGATTTGCTGTGGCTATCATTATAGATTACCACATATGGTTTTGGATTTTCTCTTGAAAGTCCGCCTGCCCCCTGTTTGTGCCTTTGGTCCCCATGAGTCACATTACCACAGCTCCCAGGATAGACGTACCCAGGAGCCCTCAGTCTTCAATACCACCATGTTTAATTTTGAGCTGATCCATAAGTAGAGGGGGATATCCGATTGATATGATGAGCCCTCTTTTCTTGGATCAAGCAATGTTGCCATACTATATTGTTATCAATTTTCTGCAGACACGCAGCTTACATCTATCCTGAAGAAGTGTACGAAGTTCCACAAAACGTGTCGAGTCTTTGGATGCAGTTTTATAACCATCATGCGTTTATATTTGGATTTCATATATGAATTTATCTGATAACTATGAATGAATTAATTTATGTATATGGATATTGTATGCATTCTACAAATCAACTCAATAATATATTTTTAATTAAACGTTGCTGTGATGAGATTTGTATATATGTACGTATATATAGATTAATAAATGTGCAATCATGTGTGGGAGCCTCACAGTACAGAAAACTCTCACCATGGAGACCAGATACCCCCTCCGCCTCCTTGACTCCCAGACCCCAATGACCCGATCCATTTACAGCTGGATGTAACAGGAGAAAGGAGCACATAGATTACAGCTTGAGAAGCATCTATAATCAGCAACGGACAGGGTCTATTCGGATCCGGAGAAAATCTGAAGCATCAAGTCACTTTTTTCTCTGTATACTATTACTGGACTGATTGATGGACTGTGATACGGGGAGATACCCCCTTTGCATACTTCTTAAACTGGCACCAGGCTATTAAATAAAATAATGGCAAAAGCATAAACCTAGGGCTGTATCAGTTCCCTTATCAAAAAGGAACAACTGCAAAGTCTCCACCCCTCAGGAATTGGAATTTGGAATAGGATACCCCAATTTTTGAATGCAGGGCTATTGTACTTTTTGAGTGCCTGAAGGTAGAGATGGATTGAGTGGATAGAAGGATGTTATACCCCGCTCCCTCACCCCTCCGGTAAATTGGTGTACCACTGAACAGAGTAAGTGAAAATTGGTAAAAATCTGGTGGGAGAGACCGGAGAAATATTTTTACTTGACACAGTAAGCCACCCTCCCCCTGCGACACTGGGGCTCTGTAATAGACTGGACATACCGTTAGTCGAGATCCCAGGCTAGTGGGAAGTGCAGGTTAATACCTCATCCACTGAAGAACAGCGATGGCACCCCGATTACAAAAAAAAAACTGGCAGCTCCAGTATTACAGACAGTAACAAACAAAACCACTTATATCTTTTAGTACCTGTATCCCTTACCTGGGTCCCACAAATAAAACAGAATGAGGGGGAAATCAGTACCCCCCTAAAGTGAGTGCAAGCCCCGGCTCTATCAAGAAATACATGACACAAGATGGAGGCATAGAGAGTCCTGGGAAACAGCCAGGGGTAAAGAGTAAACTACCTGAGAGCTCCCAAAAAAAGACATATCAACATGTATAAATGACAAAATAGAAGAAAACCCCGTAGTTGAAACCAAAAAAAAAACAACAATTACCAACCAAAGGGGAAATGGCGGAGATGTTTGCTAGACTGGAACTATCCATAAAAGGAGAAATGGCTACCCTGCACGAAGATTTATTTCCAAGATTAATTTCCAAGACAAAGAGCAGATCTGGGTAAGCTTAAAATCCAAATAGCCGATCAAGTATGAAGAGACCACCCTGCAGATATTTCCAAATATAGCAGCTGAGACCCTGATCAGGAGAAGAACCCTAAAACCCTTACTTGAACATCTGAAGTTAAATAATATACAATACTTCTGGGGATTCCCAGCCTGCCTAATTGGGCGAAAGGATGGCCAGTCGGCAACCCTTAGATTTCCGGAAGACACGGCCAACTTCTGTAATAGACTGGACATACCGTTAGTCGAGATCCCAGGCTGGTGGGAAGCACAGGTTATTACCTCATCCATGGAAGAACAGCGATGGCACCCGATTACAAAAAAGAAACTGGCAGCTGCTAAGAAGAAAACCGAGAAAAGAAGAGAATAAAGGGACTAGGGAATGGACCAGGAGGGGGGGGTAGGAGAACAGAAAAATATAAGTCGCAACATGACCGGGGAGGTGGTGTGGGCAAGGGTCACCCCTAGTTAGGGGAGGTAGCAGTTCTGTCAGGGGAACACAAGCGGAGCTCAACTTTTGGGGGGGAGAACCGAAGGGCCAGGAGGAGATGGAGGGCCTCGAATCTAATGGCCATGGGGAGGCTAAATATCCCCCAAATAGGGATAGGGGTGGGAGGAGGGGGGTTGGGGGCATTAGGGGTACCTCTCTGGCGCAACTCAAGGACAACAGTAGCAGTTCAGAATGTTTTGGCTCGCTGTGCTCCTCGAGACTGGTCAGCAGGGCGGCGCCGCGATGTTGGGAACTGGGATGGGGAGCACAGTGAACAAGGATAATCCTCAATTCTATGTCATATAATATACGATGGTTAAACTCTCCCATAAAAAGATTTAATATAATAAGAGAGATAGCGTCTCTCAAAGCAGATGTCATCCTATTACAGGAGACACATTTTTCCCACAATTCCAATCTTCAAAAAAGATTACCCATTATGGTTCTATGGGGACTCCCCAACAAAACGAGCAAAGGGAGTGGCCATAGGATTTGCCAGAGGAGTTAGGTTCACCTTAGATGGGAGAAAGGCGGACCCGGAGGGGCGCTACCTATTTTTGAGGGGCAGAATTAATGAGGTGGAGTACTCCCTGGCAAATATCTATTGCCCAAATAACAACCCAATAAAATACCTAATAGCCGTTATAATGAAGTTTATGGAATTTAAGAGAGGAGAGCCATTATGGACGGAGATTTTAATTCCTGTGTTGACCCAAAGTACGATGTTACATCCCGGGCACATATCTATTGCCCAAATAACAACCCAATAAAATACCTAATAGCCGTTATAATGAAGTTTATGGAATTTAAGAGAGGAGGAGCTATTATGGATGGAGATTTTAATTTCCTGTGTTGACCTAAGGTACGATGTTACGTCCGGGGCACAGAGGATTGGAAATTAACAGAGGAAGATATTAATCAAGAAACTCTACCAAAACCAATTAATGGACGTATGGAGAATACAACATGCCAAGGTCCGGGATCATACATTCCACTCCTCTGTGCACGGGATGTACTAAAGAATTGATTTTTTTCTTAGTTGAACAAAGGATGTTGGAGGAAGTACTTAACTCGAATATCGAAATTTCAACCCTCTCTGATCATGCCCCAGTGACTATGAAAATGGAGATAGAGGGGGCCCAAAATAGGACATCCTCTTGGAGATTAAATGAAGAGCTTCTACAGGATAAAGTAGCAGTAGAAAGGATCAAGAATGAGTTAGAGCAGTACTTTAAAATTAATGACACAGCAGATATAACGGAAGCCACAGTATGGGAAGCACACAAGGCTTACATTAGAGGTATATTGTTTTTGATGGGAGCAGAAAAAAAAGGACTAGAACAAAGAGAAGGAACGTCTTATCGAAAGAAATCTTCAACATAAAAAAACGGGGAATAAAGAAATATGGACGGCACTTATCAGTAAAAGGGAGGAGTTGAAAGACTTAACTGAGCAGGAGACTCAAACGGCTTATAATAGAATTAAGAGGGAAAGGTACCTATGGAGAAAAAAGACTGGTAAGTCCCTGGCCAGAATGTTAAAAAGGAAAATAACACTAAATTACATAGAGAAAATACAAACTGGTACAGGGGTAACAGTTTATAATACATCAGACATAGCCAGGACATTCCAGGAATATTATGGTAAACTACATTGAATCAATCAGAAGGAACCATCAGAGCAGGCTAAATAGAGGAAGGCATGAACTAAGGCATTCCTAAATGAAATAGGCCTGAATAAAATCTCGGAAGATAAGATCAGAGCCTTAGAGGATCCCGTAACAGAGGAAGAGATAATAAAAATCTTAAATGACATACCTACAGGGAAAAGCCCAGACCCAGATGGGCTGACGACACTATACTATAGAAAGTTTATAGATATCTTAATCCCCAAACTTTGCTCGTATATGAATGGAATAGGAACTAAATGGTAGATGCTGAAGGAGGCCCTAGAGGCAGTAATAACTATAATACCAAAGGAAGGGAAAGATGCCTCACTCTGTTCTAGTTATGACCTATATCATTGCTGAATGACACAAAGTTATTTGCGAAGGTACTGGCAGGAAGGATGAAAACAGTAATGAACGATTTGGTACACGCCGATCAGGCAGGGTTCATACCAGGAAGAGAAAGTAGGGATAATGGAATTAGAACACTTCTGATGGTACAGAAAATAAAAGAAACAAAGTCCCCCAGTCTGCTGCTGTCAATAGATGCTAAAAAAGCGTTTGACAGGGTAGACTGGGGTTTTACGCAAGATACCTTAGAGGCAATGGGAGTAGGCCCCAGAATGATACATTGGATTAAATCATTATATAATCAGCCTACAGCGAGGGTGAAGGTAAATGGCACTAGACAGGGGTGTCCCCTGCCCCCCCTGTTTGTGCTTTCATTAGAACCGCTTTTGGCGGGGATCCGACAGAAGGTATACATCAGGGGGATTAAAATAGGAGAGGAAGAACATAAACTCACAGCATATGCCAATGATATTCTGTTTTTTATAACTAACCCCAGGATAAGCCTTCCCAAATTAATGAAATCTCTAAAACTTTTAGGAAAATTTTCTAATTTTAAAATGAAGCCGGCCAAATCTGAGATCCTAAATATTAATTTGCAAAAACAGGAGGAGCAGATGTATCAAGAGGAGTTCCCATTTATCTGGCGGGAAAAAGAGTTAAAATATCTGGGAGTAAAGAAAACAACATCCATGGAGACACTATATCAATCAAATTTTATATCATTATTGAACAACATTAAACTAGAACTAAGCAAAATCGCATCAAGACATGTGTCGTAGTTAGGAAGAATTAACATTCATAAAATGAATATCCTACCGAAGTTTATGTATAAGATGCAAATGCTACCGATCCCCCTCCCACAGGTATATTTTAAAACACTTAAAACCCTACACCTAAGGTTTATATGGCAGAAAAAGAAGGCACGCGTCAGTCTGCCAATTTTGACTAGGGACAAGGGACAGGGGGGCCTGGGGGTACCAGACCTCAAGAATTATTATGCCGTACTTCTCTCACAGGTGATAGAACGGGCAAAAAACAACAAAGAAAAAAGATGGGTGGAAATGTACGATCAGCAAGGTCTCGCTGGGGAAAATTATACTGATACCTGCACACTTGAGGAAGATGAGAATACACTCAAGATTACACAGAAAGCACTAGGGATATGGGATTGGATACACAAAAAGGAAAAATGGGCATATAATTCACCACTTATACCACTAAATGATACAGACTATTTTCCACCCGGGATAGGGAGTACGTTTGGAAATTGGATTAAGACAGAAAATGCACAATTAGAAGATGTAATGGTGAAAGGCAGAATTTGCACTTTTCAGGAGTTAAAATTTAAAAAAGATCTGATGGTGATAGATAGGTGGCGGTATTCCCAGCTGAAGCACTTCATTGAGACTTTGCCCCAACCAATTCGGTCTATAGAGAACATACTCCCGCTTGAGCAGTTATGCTCGGCCACAGTAAGAAAGAAGGGGATCTCTAGAATATACAAAATTTTGATGGGAATGAAGGGGCTGGAAAGGCCGCCATATATGTGTAAGTGGGAAGAAGAATTAGGAACACGATTAAATGATTTAGAGGTGGGAAAAATATTGAGAATGGCACATATTACGTCAATTGATAGTAACACTATATAAATGAGTTATAAAAGTTTAGCACGTTGGTATACAACTCCAGATAAGGCACATAAATACCAAAGGGAGACTTCGGAACTATGTTGGAGGGGGTGTAAAGAATTAGGAACCATGACCCACATTTGGTGGACCTGCCCAAAAATTAAAATATATTGGAAAGATGTACTGCAAATAATAAAGGATATAACTAAAGTTGAAATAGCAGAGGACCCGCAAGGGTGCTTGTTTCTTTGGACCAGAATTCCAACTAAACACTATATAAGAACATTGGTCCCTCCGCTATTAAACGCGGCTAAAAGCTTAATCTCTAGACATTGACAGGATCCAGAAAGCCCTACAATGAGGAGTTGGGGCAATAAAGTAAATTAAATTTATAGTATGGAGTACCTAAGATTTAGTGGGGAGGAGGGATGGGTAGGGTTTGAAGAGAAGTGGAGTGATTGGATTATGTTTAAGCACACAACAAGTTTTGCTGAAAAGATGGGAGTATAATGAAGGGGAGAGGAAATGAGACAAAGTAAAGTTAGGGGCACGAAGGTAGGAATTATGCCCAGAGAGGAGGGGGAGGGGGGAGGAACGGGGAGGGCGGGGCGGGCAGGGGTCAAATGGTATTTGTAATATATGATGTAATGTTGAGAAGTGTGTCTCAACCTTTTTTTTAAATTTTAATATGATATAAAGAAAATTATTAAAGAGATTGAAAAAAAAATATTGATAAAGAAATATTGTACAAGTGTTAGAAATAATACATCACACACTAATAGCATGATACAAAGTAAGTACTACAAAATGCAGACAGTTGTATTAAAATATGTACTACAATGTGCAAACCACCTATTCGATGTACAATGAGCACAGATGATCAGTAATGTAATAAAAATACATATGTGCTTGTTGAAAATATGACACAAGCTTACAGGCCCAGGCATTAGCGAAGTCTATTTACTGGGTTCAAACTGAATTCTTTATCAAAGTGATCTTCAATAAAATTTTAATACATTAGCTTGTATAATCTTTGCAGTTGAATCTGCAGTTGAAAAATCTTTTGACATATTTCACTAAGCATTTATATATGTCACCAAATACTCAGAAGCATGGCCACCCTAAAGTGTTATGGTTCCCCATGTAAAACTGTAATATGTGCTCTTTTATTCAGCAAAAAAAGAGAATTGTATTTGCTATCATGTAAATATAAATCAGGAAAAGCAGCCTCCTCTCCGACTGCTTTATCTTTTTTACAATTTAAATGATTCACAGTAGGCACACAAAGATCCTTGCTCTGATATGTGCATTATATTAGAAGTTGATACAATGTTGCAGTAGTAAAGAACAAGCCCGGAATGAAAAGGGAACCTTAGGTGGAGGGCGAACATGACTGGGGACAGCTGTAGTGGGGGCACAGGATGTTGATATGGGAAGTGTTCAGGAGAAAGGGGAAGGGGAGTCTTTGGATTGGTCAGGGGGAGAAGTGTAAAGTTAATTTTGACCCTGCAGAGGGGAGGGGTCAGTCATTCGTGGGACAGCAGAGGCAGTGAGAGGTATAGGTAAGGTATTTTACTGTCAGCATGGAGACCTTTGACGGCCTTATAGAACAGCTTAGGACAGCTGCAGAGGTGCACGGCACACAGTGGCTGAATTCTCAGCTCACAGTGTTGCTACAGGGGTCAGGGCAGGGCTCAGCTCCGCCAGCCCCCTTAACATCGCGTGCGAGGAGGTCTCGGCCTCCTGCGTGTTTTAGGCTGGATGAGACCCCTCGGGTGAGCCGCCAATCCGGGAACCTGAATTCGGACCCTCCAGCGCCCTGGGCCAAGCGCCCAGCCATGGCTGCTGCTGCTGGGGCTGGGAGGAATCCCCATCGTGGGCGGGACCCAGCCGGTAGGGAGCTATCAGTATCATCAGGCCACCTTCTACAAGGGATCAGGACAGAGCAGCCACAGCCATTGCTGGGGGAAGCGGAGTTTCCCATGGGGTCGGCAGCAGTGGCAGACTGGCGCCTGGCAGCCGGCAGCGAGCTCAACGAGGGAGAAGTGCAGGAGTCGGCCACAGTGCACAGAAGTCGCAGGTTGATGACATCATGGACGTGCGACTGGGACTTTCTACGTACTCAGTGTCCCCTGGTGGACAGGGGGACCAATGATCGGAAGGTGAACTGTCAGATTCCGGATCGGATGGGTCTGGCGCGGTGCCAGTTCAGGCGGGACATCAGCAGGGATCCGGATGAGCGGCTGGTCGGTCGGTTTCCCCTGGGCAGCCTGGTAAGTCTCTGTCTGTTCCTGTCAATGTGCCTGTTATGTCTGTGTCCCACCCTCTCCTTGTTAGTTCCCCTTCTGGGTTATTGGTGGGGGGATCGGTTAGCTCCCCCGCTGGGATGTTGGTGGGGGGTGGTCCGGCCCCGGCGCCTATTATGGCTGCAGGGGCTGGGTCTGTGGGGACTATGGGAGTGCCGCAAGGTGGCTTTCAGGGCATGGGCGCCAGTGACATGCTTGTACAGCATTTGCTGGCTGCGCTCTTAGCATTTAGGAGTCCTGGAACAGCCACACCTGGGGCTCTGCTCTCCATGGTTGCAGCATGGACAGCGGGGCGTGGGCCGGGGGGTGCTACGGCACCGCCTGGTGTCCTCCCAGTGGTGGGGTCACCTCCGCGGTACCCATGCCTCCGCAGGCGGTGGTTCCGCCGGCTACTGTGGTGGTGACAGGGCCATCGCCATTAACAGTGGAGTCATCAAAGGATGGGGTTCCTGCGATGGTGGCGGTGGCTTCGCAGGTGAGTATGAGTACAGGGACGTCAGGGGTGTCGGTGGTGGACAAAGTGCGGCTGGCGGATGCAGCACGGTGTGTGGTTTAGGTTTGCTATGAGGGCCCCCCTGGTTCCCATCTAAAAACGGAGGTTACGGAGAGGATCTGGAAAGGGGAGTACGTAGAGATCTTCTCGTTCCTTCCACTGGAAAAGTTTAATCTGGACAAGATTAAGCTGGACGAGAGCAAAAAGGAAGAAGAGGAGAAACGGCGTTATCGGCTGATCCCTAGAATGTTTGCGAATTGGTCACAGACATTTCACATTTTAGCGAGCGTCATTTGGGAGAAGGCTCCGGACAATTGTTCGGGGCTGTTCTTTCACCTGGATTCCATCAGTGAGGCACAAAGGGTTTATGGGGGGGGTGGCCTGGCTTAGGTACGATGAGCAGTTCCGGCAGTGGAAGGCTTTTTGGCCGTCGTTGCGGTGGGATCAAAAGATATTGGGCTGTGGATGAAGCTCATGACGCAAGCCAGGGTGGTGCCGCCACCCTTTCATAGCGGGGCCGGGGGTGCCAACACCTCGTTACCATCGGCCGTTAAGCGCAAGGGGTTCTGTTGGCAGTTCTGCTGCTTCTGACATGAGTGTTCGGGATGCAGAGGTGCCCACCTGTGGTCAAAGTGCTTCCGGAAAGGTAAGAAACCGGCTGACGCTAAAAAAAGGAAGGACTCCGGTGAGGGTGGAAAAAATGGCGCCGTATCTAAGTAGGTACCCTAACAGGGGGTGGCCCAGACGTTGTGGATGGGTTTTAGAGATGGTTTCACCAGTGGCGGCCCGTCCATAGGGGGCGCCTGGGCACCGCCCCCCCCCCCCCCCTCCAGGCAGCAGAAAAAAAAGTAAAAAAAATAAATAAATTTTTATAACTGGCCCTTTAAAAAAAAAGGAAAAAAAGGTCCTTAAGTGGCATCCGAACACAGTGCGACGCCAGACACAGTGCACTTATGGGAAGCGCCACGTCTATGCAATCACGAGATTGCATAGACGTGGCGCTGCATTTACGAGCGTTTAGCCCGCCTTGTGGCGTGTTCTGAAGCGCCGAGTAGCTTCCGCCCGGCCATAGTAATAGATACTACAGGCGCCGGGCGGAAGCTACTCAGTGCTTTAGATTTGATTGACATCTGCCCTGAGTTAGATGTAACTTCCTGCTTCTCTCTCTCATTGCGCCCGAGAGAGGAAACAGGAAGAATGCTGCTGCCAGTGTGAAGGAGACACCGCAGGAGACCCAAGGTATGTACCGCTGTGTGGAGAATGGGGGGTTTGAAGTGACAGAGGCTACATTTGGGGGGGACAGAAGCTGCATGTGGGGGGGGGGACAGAGGCTGTATTGGGGGGACAGGCAGCATTTTGGGGGGATAGAGGCTGTATTTGGGGGGGACAGAGGCTTCATTTTGGGGGGGATAGAGGCTGCATTTGGGGGGAAAGGCTGAATTTTGGGGGGGACAGACGCTGCATTTTGGGGGGGACAGAAGCTGCATTTGGGGGGACAGAGGCTGCATTTGAGGGGGGGACAGAGGCTGTATTTAGGAGGGGGTGCAGAGGCTGCATTTCAGGGGGGGGCAGAGGCTGCATTTTAGGGGGGAGGCTGCATGGGGGGACAGAGGCTGCATTTTGGGGGGGATAGAGGCTGTATTTTGGGGGACAGAGGCTGCATTTGGGGGGGACAGAGGCTGCATTGGGGGGGCAGAGGCTGCATTTGGGGGGGACAGAGGCTGCATTTGGGGGGCAGAGGCTGTATTTGGGGGGCAGAGGTTGCATTTGGGGGGGACAGAGGCTGCATTTGGGGGGGAGAGGCTGTATTGGGGGGGCAGAGGCTGCATTTGGGGGGGCAGAGGCTGTATTTGGAGGGGACAGAGGCTTCATTTGGGGGGGACACAGGCATGCTGCATTTAATGGGACACAGGCATGCTGCATTTGGGGGGGGGCAGAGGCTGCATTTGGGGGGGACAGAGGCTGCATTTGGGGGAACAGAGGCTGCATTTAATGGGACACAGGCATGCTGCATTGGGGGGACAGAGGCTGCATTTGGGGGAACAGAGGCTGCATTTAATGGGACACAGGCATGCTGCATTTAATGGGAACAGAGGCATGCTGCATTTAATGGGACACAGGCATGCTGCATTTGGGGAGGGGGGCAGAGGATGCATTTGGGGGGGGAAGCTGCATTGGGGGGGCAGAGGCTGCATTTGGGGGGGACAGAGGATGCATTTGGGGGAACAGAGGCTACATTCAATGGGACACAGGCATGCTGCATTTAATGGGAACAGAGGCTGCATTTGGGGGGGACAGAGGCTGCATTTGGGGGGGGCAGACGCTGCATTTGGGGGGACAGAGTCTGCATTTTATGTGACAGAGGCTGCATTTGATGTGACACAGGTTGCATGTAAGGAAGGACTCCGCTGGGGGCACCTGATGTAAGGACAGACTGCTGGGGACGCCTGATGGCATCTGGTTGTAGGAGACCTGGCTAGTGACACACTCTGATTCTGCATTATGGTGAGTTGAATAATTTAATTTTATATTACAATGTAATAATAAAAATAATGCGCTTCAATCATCCTGACACCATAACAACCATGGTGGCGGGATGATTGAAGTGCTCACACCAGTTGTTTGGAGTATCTTTATCTGCTGATTGTTAAACTTTCTAGAATACACATATTTCTATTGTTGTGTAGGATCTGGGCCTGCTGTCCCTCTCTCCCTCTCCCTCCATCCCTCGTTCATCTCAGACGCTAACCACACCACCTTAGAGCCACACCCACTATTTCGCTGAAACCACGCCCATTTTCACCAAGTGGGAGGGGTCAAAAAGGAAGGGCGGGGTCTGGCGCCCCCCCATCCTAAAATTTCACCAGCCGCCACTGGGTTTCACCATTCCGAGCACGTTGGATAGGGTCCCCCCTGTTTCTCCTAATCTAAGATCAGCGTACAAACATCCAGAGGTGGTGGGAGGTAAGTTGCGTAAGGAGGTTGAGTTGGGGAGGATGGCGGGCCCGTTTGAGGGGCCGCCACTGGAGGACTTGGTGGTTTTCCCGTTGGGCGTGGTGCCCAAGAGGGAGCCAAATCAATTCCGCCTGATTCACCATTTGTCTCATCCAAAAGGGGGTTCAGTAAACGATGCGCTGTACGGTGTCTTACACTTCGTTTGACGAAGCAGTGCGGTGGGTACAGAAATTTGGGAGAGGGGCACTCATGGCCAAGACATTGAGTCGGCTTTTCGCCTATTTCCAGTTCATCCGGATAGTGCGCGTTTGTTGGGTTGTTGCTGGGAGGGTCCGTTTTTCGTGGACAGGTGCCTTACAATGGGTTGCGCTATCTCTTGCTCGTACTTTGAGTTGTTCAGTACCTTCCTGGAATTCGTCATCAAGGACTTGTCCAGCCTTAGTTTAGTCTTGCACTATCTGGACGATTTCTTGGTGATAGGTCCGCCGAGAGAGCAGGCTTGTTCCATTTTGTTGGCCACGTTGCAACATGTCTTTCAGGTTTTTGGGGTTCCCCGGGCTGGAGAAAAAACAGAGGGCCCAACCACAGTCCTGAAGTTTTTGGGTATCATAATTGATACTACACTGATGGAGTGCAGGTTACCTAGTGATAAGCTGGAGGATATTCGATTGACTGTGGCTGCGGTGGCTAGGCGGTATAAGGTTCAACGGAAGGAGCTGCAGTCCTTACTGGGAAAACTCAACTTTGTGTGTAAAATTATGCCAATGGGGATGGTCTTTTGTAGGCGCCTGGCAGCTGCGACTGTGGGAGTCAAGGCGCCACATCATTTCATTCAGTTAAGTCAGGAGTATCGGGCGGATTAGCAGGTTTGGGATTCCTTCTTAGAGCAGTATAATGATAGGTCTTTTTGGTTGGGGCCGGCGGTTCAGGGGCCTGAGCTGGAGTTGTTCACGGATACGGAGGGGTCGGTAGGCTATGCTGCTTATTTCAATGGGAAATGGCGCGCAGGCCGGTGGCAAAGTAGTGCTGAAATCGTGTGTATATTATTCAGGTACGATTTGCATGCTACTTGAGGGTTTAGGCCCCTTTCACACTTATACGACTTGTCCCACGATTTTGTACTGCACAAGTCTCCATGATTTTCAATGACTACCATTCATATTGGCACGACTTTAAGTCGTGCCGACTTCAAAGTAGTCCCTGCACTACTTTGGTCCAACTTCCATATGATTTGTACTCCATGGACCTCAATGTTAAACCCTCAAGTAGCATGCAAATCGTACCTGAATAATATAGACACGATTTCAGCACTACTTTGGTCCAACTTCCATACGATTTGTACTCCATAGACCTCAATGTTAAACCCTCAAGTAGCATGTAAATCATACCTGAATAATATAGACACGATTTCAGCACTTTGTAAGAACAAGCTGAGAATGGTTAATGCCAAAGTTGTGGCAAAGTCGTACAAAGTAGTACTGCTCCCAAATCGCGGCAAAATCGTGGCAAAATCGCAGTACAATAGCGGCTACGAAATTGTGGTAAAATTGTGCAACTTTGAAGTCATATAAGTGTGAAAGGGGCCTAACACTAATACTGCGTAAGGAATTGTCTATGTTTTACCTCCATGTGATATTAGATTAATTTCTGGAAAGGAGACTTACCTGATGGTCACATTCACTGTGGATTCAGAGGAGCCTCAAGTCTATATTGTAAACAATGTAAGGGTCAGTGTGTGTCCTTTTCATCGGTGGTGGTTTCCATTGTAACACCTACTGTTTGGGATTATAATCACTGGACACTTTTTGGAACTTTGATCCATGTCATTATGGACTATATATCTATCCTTACCATTGCATTTAAATAATACACTATTCACTTGGTGTTTTTGTTTCTCTAAAGTGCTGCATTTTATTGTTATATTTATTTGTTTTTTCAGGAAACTTTTGTGCTGGCTGCTTATATAAAATATTAACTATATTTAATTTATATAACTATCAGTCTCTTAACGAACGCAGATATTTTGTGTTTTCTTTTAGTAGTAATGCATTGGCAGATGGGTCATCTGTTATATGCCAGTAAGAAAGGGAAACCACATTATAAATAAAATCAATGGGAAGAATCGAGAATTAAAGTCTCTGGCTATATGTAATTGGTAAATATTTGCTGCCATAGAAATCCATTGGGCAAAAGAAAATGTCCCTTCCCCCAAGCATTAACCAAAATGACCAGTTATGAGAACTGGCTGGAACCTGACACATTTAGGCCTTATTTACACAGGTGCTGGGAGTCCCATATCATGAATTTGCCATTTGTTTGTTGCGACACGCTGTCTGTATTTGGGGCTGCTCATCTGCATGCATACACCTGACGAGCGGCTTTGTCTGTGAATCCACTGTAAGCCCTATAGATTTACATGGGCTACCTGCATGCAGCACCTGCCAGCTCCATTCGCATAAACAAATGGCAAATTCCTTGTGTCACTGTGTAAATGAGGCTTAAATGTGCCAGTTCCCATAACTGATCATGTTGGTTAATGTTTGGTGGAAGGGACATTTTCTTTTACACAATGGATTTGTGTGGCAGATGATATTTATCATTTACATATAGCCAGGTACTTTAATTCTCTTTTCCTCCCACTGATTTCATTTAGAATGGTGGGGCCACAAAATAATAAAAAAGAGAAGTGGCCCCATGGAATTGTCACCCCTGACACCCATTTGGTTTACAAATAAATTTTACTCTTAATAGAGGGCTATGATTATTGTTAAGTACATGTCTCTCTATGACTGCTTTGCTGGTTCTTTCAGTTTTGTGTTTCAGGTGACAAGCTGCCTGCTGTTGCTAGGAAGATTTGCCTCAGCTGCTGAGCACTGGATTGGTGACACATCGTTTGGCGGCAAACATCTAGCCTATGAGTGTAACCTTTTACTTATATCCTCTCCTGTGCCTGGGCAGAGTCAGCATTTACCTCAAGTCCGTCAGCTGGACTCACCTCTGGATTCTCCTCAGCCTTCCTCCTGAATCTTTTGACCTGCTCTCCCACCCTACCTCTCTTTTGTTATTTCCCCTCGTCGCAGTCTACCTTTATGTGGGTAATGTCGCCCACTTTGTGAGTGGACAGTGTTTGGTATGCTGTTGTCAGGTCATCTAGAGGCTGGGTGACAGATGCACACCGTGGATCAGGAGTGCACCACAAGGCAGTGGACCCTACGGCTGACTGCTGCGGATGGGAGTCCGGGTGGGAAGGAAGGCAGGGCCGCTGGGACACCAACACTGATCCCACTGGGGTTAGAGCGTAGCATTCCCTGGGGCGCGGAGTCTAAGAGCCAGCAGGTGTTCACCAGAGCCTCTAGAGGTGAGGATGGACTGGGCTGCAACTGGCTCCAGGTTGCGACCCCCAGGGTCCCCCAGCTCACACCCACAGTAGGCAACAGGAGGATAGGGATAGTAAAGGAATAATCCAAGGTCAGGGCCACAAGCAGGCAAGGACAACAGAGTTCACGCCAAGGTTCAGGGTCACAGGCAAACAGGGATAGTCGGGGACACGCCAGAGGTCAGGGTCACGAGCAGACAGGAATAGTAGAGAACACGCCAAGGTCGGTAACAGAAACAAAAGTAGAGCACATGGCAGGCAGGAACAGGAAGCCAAACACACAAAGGTTGATCAGCAGGGCTGGCCTGCAGTGCAGAGGTTAATATAGAGTTCTCTGATAGGAGCTGGGGTGGAGCCGTGCTAGAGGAGAGTTAATAAAAGCAGTCAGGTGAGAGTCAGCTGGTCTTTAGAGATGAACACATGGAAACAGGTAAGCTGATAGACAACACTATTGCAAGACCATGACAGCTGTTACTTGGTTGGTATAAGATATTGTTGCTTGAGTCTTAGTGACTAAGCATGTTGGTCTGTTATTGGTTAACAACAGTTCTATTCAATATTAAATGTCCATCTTTTGGTTAATGTCACCAACTTTGTAGGTAGACAGTGGTTGGTAAACTGTTTTTTGGTTGGTATAAGATATTGCTGCTTGAGTTTTAGATACTAAGCATGTTGGTCTGTTAATGGTTAACAGCGGTTCTGTTTGGTAATAAATGTTAAAGTTCATTTCATAATTAAAATTGCTTTAAACCCAATACAGGGGCCACAGCTTAAACTTTTCCACAATCAGAGTTGTGTGTTTATTTTAGTATTTAGGTATGTTCTTATGGTACTGTATGATGGGTGTTAATGGGGTGAACAATCCCATGTGGTTCCCCCTTCTTACTGGCATCTAACAGTTGGCTTCTGCGCCTGTGTGATAGAGGCCTTATACATAAATGTATAAAATGTTCTCATGTAAATAAACCACTTTTAATTTACAGCATGCATAAGCTATCTTTAAATGAACTTATCTTCAAGCAAAAAAACAAAAAAAAAACAAAGCTATGTCCCTGTTTTCAATGCATCTTTCAGCACCTAAACTTAGGCTTGGCCACCAGTACTTTCAGAATCCATGCATTTTTGCATCTATACATTTGTCTTCTCCTATCCAGCTCCGAATGTTGGTGTGTGTTTACAGGCCATAATTGTCTTGAAGAGTTAGATATTTTTATAGAACAGTAAGTCCTGTCTGAAAGAGTGAAACATGGGGCAAAGTGCTCTTAGATGATTAAGTAGTTTCAGTACTTTTATAGTTTTGTCTACAAAATTAGACTAGAGTATGTCTATGCAGTCAGTAATGAATCAGTAGAAAGCAAGTCAAAAGGGCAGTACAAATCAATGAAGCAGTTTTAATGCATAAAACATATAAATAGAAATCACTCACAAACACAGAAGAATGAAGTAGCCTTTTAGCTTGAAAGCTCAGTTCAATATACATGCAAAGAATATTTCAAGCTAAGAATACATGGTGAGTACAAATGGAACTTGTTCTGTCTTGATATTTCAAAAGATGTTTCTGAAAAATGTCATTTAGATCTACTTTTTATTAACCACAATTTTGTAACCATATATTTTATATTAGTTCTTCTCCATTTTAGCTAATGCTGTCCAACGAGATATCTTGCAGCATTACTACTGCTATGCTAGAGACTGTGCCATAAATTTGTAGTGAGCCAATCTGTTGGCAAATTTTATTGTATACTCTTTAATGCATACTAGGTAGTACATGTTGGCTACAAATGCAAATCCCTATAGTCACATTGATAAAGTGGTCTAGCCTTCATTTTCTGTGAAACGTCATGATTACAATTATCCACTATTCACTTAAAACAGTGTCAGCCAAGACTAAGTAGGCCCCATTCTAACCCCAGACAATGATGAAGTTTTAAGATGCTCTATGCTAAATTGTGCTATAATCAACTGGTCATGGTGGAGGGGTTAGAGCCTCTATAAGTTTTTACTGCTGTCTGTGTCACTACTGGTGGGAGTTTCCACACTTTCTGTTAGGACAGGACATACCAGGAATTCTCTCTTGTGGGGACACAGGTAAAAATAAAACCACATTTAAACCTATGTTAGACATATTCAAATGTATCTTAATTGACCTATGTATACCTTTTGTTGATACAATAACCTATTCCTCATTTGACTGTTCATATGTCGATCAACTGTTCAACTTTGTACTTTCTACTCTGTAAAACTTACAATAAAAATTGCGTTTAAAAAAAATAAAAAATAAAATAAAAACACATTTTTGGCAAAAGATTTAAAATATTGTAATATTTTTATTGGTGTCTGTGCCTCCCTTTCGTGCCAAAAACATACCCCCTACTTCTTGTCAAGGTGTCATGGGGACAAGAAGTGAATTAAGTTTCCCCAATGGGGTAAAATAATGAAATAAAGCCTTTAAAGCTAAATATCAAGTATGATATTTATTGCATACTCACATTGATCCAGCTTTGATCAATGTAAGTACTGTATGCATATCTCATATCTGAGGGGCAACTGGGGAAGCAGACAATCAGCGTAGTAGTTAACCCTACAACAGTGATAGCTGCAATCATCTGGGTCTTTTATTCATTGCAGGGCCAGTACAGCCAGCCCTCCAATACTACCTCTGGTACATAAGATCTTACAAAAACTACAGATCTACTCTCTGGTTGCTCTTGTTACTCCACCCACAGTAGATGTACTGTCAACTCTAACTGACATAATTACATTAGTTTGCTAAAGCTCGTTTATCCTAAACATTCGAATTTAACTTTTTGTTGCACCTCGGCGCTTCTCTCCAGCCTGTTTTCAACCATTTTCCAGCTACATGCACTCCCTCCAGCCATAGGGGGTGACAACAGCAGGCAATACCCGAAAAATGTGTGTTGACATGCCCATTTATAATCTTGCAAGAGTTCTTATTTGGATAATCAAGCAAAAGGTTAGAAGTTACGAGGGTAGTGGCATACCTAGAATATGACCCAGCGGGAGATTGATTGTTTTCTTTTTTAATGCCTCCATTCTCTGTTTTTGATAACAGTCATGAAATGAAACAAATAATAATAATAGCCAAAGAAGAAATGCAGATAGTGAAACAGTCAGAGATATGTAATGTACAGCACAGCCTACTGCACTGTGAAGAAGGGGCAGTGTAGGGTCCCCTTATGTTGGTGATCAGTAGAGAAATGCCCTCTTACATCTGTGCTCAGTGAAGACATTTTCCTTCATATTGGTAGTCAGTAAAGTGTTCCTTTGCATATGTGGTCAGTCTAGTGCTAAGTGGAAAAATGTTCCCTTACAGTCACGGTCAATAGTAAAGTGCATTGGTGGACAGTGGAGAAGTGAGATAATTATAGGAGTTTTTCTGCTTCCATACCACCAGCTCTGGTTATGCCAAGTGAAGTTGAAACCATGCAGGCAATATTAGGCAAAAGATCACTTTGATTGGATTGCCTGTGTACTAGCTGCATTGTCATTCCCTATATGCAGTACATTGCACCCTTTTATTTACTGCACCTGGGACCCCAGTCCTGCCTTTTATACGCTACTATTCAAAATAAAAAATCTTTGTAAGAACCTAAGTCTATTATGTTAATCCTAGGATGCAGACATACATGCACTCATGCTGTCTCTCATCAGCGTTTTGTATAATGCAACCACTTTAATTGTTCAGAACATCTAACGTGAGAATGTTATGATAAGCATATCATAGATTACGATAAGCCAGGAGCTATGTTTTCAGAAGGCACCTTTATGGCAATACTTAATAAATATTTTAATTGCTTGCACAGTAGGGTTTTTTTTTGGCTCTGCTGGCAGCTGGCATTAGTTAATAGTGCAATTGAGAATCATGATGACATACGGAGTCAGATCCACCTAATTAATGCCGTTAATTTGAAGTAAAACTAATTTAATGTCACATTAATACAGATTTAGAATTTATAGAGCCTACTAAAATGACATTAATGCTGGTTAATATAAATGATCTAATAAACAGCTATTTACCAAGGTCATCTAATTAAGAGCTGCAAAATGCATTTATTTATGTTTTGTAAGTTTTCAAAATAGAAGTGTTCTTTTACATTTTACATTTAACCCCTGCAACCCTAATACCATGTAAATACCAGAACATATCACTTTCTCTAGTTCTCAGAATACAAAATGTACAAAAGCTTGGTGAAAGGCCTTTCTTTAAGACACGGTGGGGTTATATAAAGCAAAGCAGCAATTGTATAGCAATGGGGATTATTTACTACAAAATCCAGTGCAACTCTGCATAGAAACCAATCAGCTTTCAGGATTAATTGTCAAAGCTTAATTGAACAAGCTGAAGTTAGAAGCTGATTGGTTAACTTGCACAGCCCCACCCGACTTTGCACTCTCTAGTTTTAATAAATCAGCCCCAATGCCTAAATTACGATAACGCCTACTCATTAAAGAATGAAAAAATAAAGGTACAGTCAAGCACTTAAAAAAAAAAACGTACAACATTTTCAGCCCTCCTCCCCACCCTCATGTACACATACATACGCATAAACACGCATGTCAGGAGCACCTAGGTATGAAAATGTTGATTGTCCTACACAAGTTACATATCGCAATGCACAGTGAAATGAGAGCAAAAATTAATGGAAACTCTATACTGATGGACTGTATGAGATTTTAAAGTGTTGCCTGTGGAATATTTTGGGAAGTGAAATTTGTTGCTGTTTCACAGGCATACACAATGTTAAGGCTTAAAGCAGTAATAAATTTTATATATTGCATCTTACCAATATTAGATGTGGTGGCTGTATTATTTTTCTTTTAGGCTGGGTTCACACCTATGTGAATTGGATGCAGGTTTCCCCGTATCCAATTCGCATAGCAGGAGATTGTGACCAGCTCTCTATGGAGCCGGTTCACACATCTCCGCAGCAGGTCCGGTGCATTTTGCAGGAAAAACGTGTGCCTTTTTTGGTCCGTTTCAGGTCCGAATTCAGCCCAAAATTCAGGCTGAAATCGTACCTAAAACAGTGAACCAGCATGCACTGGACCCCAGCTCATATGTGAACCCAGCCTTAGGCTTTTCCCTTTGTTTTCAAATGGTGATCTGGCCAGTAACACACTTCTTGCATTACAGTGTCTCCACTCTAGATAAAGGAGCACAAGAGCACCTTTGGATAGCAGCATTGTAAGTCTGGGAGGTGGGGGGTAGTGTCAAATGTACCAGCACTTTTAAATACACTAACAAATCAAAGCCAAACTCCAGCTAATACTTTATAAGCAGTTACAGTTACCTTTTTTTTTCCTTTTAGGATAAAGGTTTTACATAAATAAATAAAAGCTGACAATTGCAAGCACCCCTGTCAAATGGTTTGTCTTATACTTGTAAATGGATACAGCTGCGGAAGAGCTTGTTCTTTAGACAGCAGACTTACTGACTAGACCACCAGGTCAAAATAGAAGAAAGAAAGCCAAAAAAATAAAACACATTCAGTCATCACCTCTAAGAATTGGTAAGCTGCAATATAATAAATGTTTGCTTTTGGATTTAATGCTGCTTTAACATGCTGGGCATTTATTTACTTGGTACATCTTTTATGCTTTGCTAAACATAATTGTGATTGTGTGCTCTAAAATGAACTTAAGTGATTTTTTTAATGATAACTTGTGATTGATAAACCATTGCACTAATATCTTGTGACAACAATTTGGAACTACAAACATTTCATTTTCCAGTGTCTCTGCTTTAATAAAATATATCATGTTTGGAAGTTTTAAGTAATCTTCAGGCCTAAAATTATTATTTTAACATTTGTTAAAATAAAAAAAAAAAGTGGAGGAAAAACTGCTCTGGCAGTGAAAGGGTTCAAACACAGCAACACATGAGAGATTCTAAAATTATGGTTGATGGCTCCCTCTAGAAGCTAATGCTCCCTACTCTCATTGTGGAAAAATACACAAATCAACACAGCTTCCAGAGCAACACACAAGTTTGAAGAAGGAAAAATTATTTAGCAAAGTGTTGCAGGATCAGAATGACTATAGTGAAATCCAAGAAAAGGAAAAGGCAACAAACCTATAAGAGTTGACTAGCAAAGTTCTAGCTGCTACTATGGTCCCATCCTTGCAATAACAACTCCTTGGGTCTCAGTTTTACACGTCATGGATCCTGAAACAATTTTAATTTTCCTGTACCTCAAATTTGCACAACAATAAAATTTGCACTTGAAACCATTTCAAGCCAATGACTGGTATTTTGTCTGTATACCATGACAGCTGCCATCACCATAACTGGGTACAGAACATCCCAAAAAGCCAGTTCCACCACCTCCGCAAAAATTGCACCAGGGTGGAGGATTATATTATTCAATGTGAGATACTCAAAAACAGGGGCGTTGCTAGGTCTACAAAAGATCTGGGGCTAGAGCCCATAGCAGCGTAGTAAAGAAAGTCATACGCTTGGGCGGGCATACACATGTATATACAGTAATATATGTGTGGGTGTATATATATCCCCAGAGAGCCCCCCGCTTACATCAGGGTCCCCAGAGAGCCCCCCTTACATCACCTTACATCAGGGTCCCCAGAGAGCCTCCTCCTTACATCAGAGTCCTCAGAGAGCCTCCCTCTTCCATCAGGGTACCCAGAGGGCCCCCACTTACATCAGGGTTCCCAGAGAGGCCCCCTTACATTAGGGTCCCCAGAGAGCCTCCCCCTTAAATCTGGGTCCTTAGAGAGCCTAGGCCTTAAAATCAGGGTCCCCAGAGAGCCTCTCCCTTATATCAAGGTCCCCAGAGAGCCCCCCCACTTACATAAGGGTCCCCAGAGAGCCTCCCCTCCCCTTGGGGACCCCTGCAGAGACTCGGGGCTATTGGCCTCAGATTCGGGGCTATAGCCCCAAAAGCCACCCCCTAGCAACGCCCCCGCTCAAAAACATGTTTTACCAGAAGGGTTAGAACCAGGAACTAATTGAAACATCATAATACATAATACAAATCTGGCAACACTGTGGACAAGAAAACTCCTAATTCCCAGGATAAAGCCAACGTACACTCACACACCACAATAAGCATTTTGAGGGCATAGAAAAAGCCATTAAGAAAAATTGGCACATCATGAAAGAATTGAAGAATTAGGAAAGTATATTTCCTTTCTTCTCTCCCCTAGACAAAAACAAGTAGTTAACCCATGCAGTGCAGGCTTGAAACCTTCAGTGGGGAACTGCTAAAGTAAAAGAAAAAACTGCCTGGAGCTGAGCTTTAAGTGTGGTCATAACTGACTTTTTTTTCTTAAAGTGGAGTTCCACCCACTTTTACAACTCTTCAGCATCCCTCACTAAACTGTGCACTGTAAACAAATTGGATATTTTTTTATTTTTTTTCTCAGCACCTACTGTATATTTGCTGTATTCATTTTTCACTTCCTCCTCCCTGGCCGCGGCCCATCGCGTCATTTCCTGTTTGCAATGCCTTCTGGGAAGGGGCGGCAATTTTCTCTGAAACTGCCGTTGCTATGGAAACCTGACCTGAAACCTATTACACTGCTTGTGCTGCACTGAGCATGTGCGAGATCTGCAAGAATGAGATCCAGGAATAAATACAGTCTGGCTTCAGATGCCCAGACTTAAGATGGCCACGGCCTGCTGTAAATTTATAAAAACACAAACTACTCCTATAATCTAACAAAACAGACCTTAGTTTACAGACTAACTTTACTAGAATACATTAAGCTTGTGCATTATAGGGGTATTTTTTTTTAAAAAGTATAATTTCGGCCGGAATACCACTGTAAGGGATGTGCACTGCTTTAAGTTTGAAGCAGCACATGATCTGGTGTTGAAACATTGCAAGACTGAAGTTAATTTTATATTTATGCTGTTAATTGTTCCTAAACGTTCAGTAAAAAAGTTGCCTTCAAATCACAGTTGACCATTATCCACATACTGTACTTTAAAGGGTTTTGTAAAGGTAAATAAAAAAATATATATATGTCTATACTTACCTGCTCTGTGCAATTGAATCGCACAGATGGGCCGGGAACCTCCTCTTTTCGTGCCCCTCGCAAGCGCTCCTGGCCCCTTCTCTCTGTCCAGTGCACTCATGGGAAGCCGCTTCCCATGGGGACACTCGTGCTTGCTTGCACCGGAGTCCCTCTGAATCAGCCCTTGACACAAACAGAGGGACTCGGCCCGCCCCCGCTCTATCGTTACTGGCTGTGATTGACAGCACGGGGAGCCAATGGCTCCCCGTGCCCCAGCAAAGCCAGCGAGACTGAGAAAGTGAGGGGAGAAATGATCTGTGGAAGTGCTCGGCGCTGGATCGAAAGGGGTCTCAGGTAAGTAAAGGGGGGGCTGAGGGGGCAATGCTGACACCTAAACATTTTTTACCTTAATGCAAGGAATGCATTAAGGTAAAACATGTTTAGACTTTACAACCCCTTTAAATATCCTTTAAAACTCAACTGGGGGGGGGGTGCTCAACTAGGGGGCCTCAAGTTCACCCCCTGACAACCCCAAAGAGCTGAACATAATGTTCAGCGAATATATTTCTACAAACAGCCGTAAGGGATTGCAGACATGTAACAGGGGATGGTCAAAGACTAGGAACTTGCTAAAGGAAATGGTCTAAAATTGTGAAGATGTCATAGGAGTTGTTGGAAACTGAGCACATGCTCCAGGAGAAATTGACTGGAGACAAATTGCACTAGACTTCTAGAAATCACTGTTCTTATGAAAGCTTTGCAAATTAATGCTTCACCATTTGTGTTCCCTACAGTTCCCATGAAAATTACTGGTGCCACATTACATTGCCTAATGCATTTCCAGTCAAAACATCTTTGTTGCAGATGTTTTTGCATATGTTTTTCTTAAAACAAATCATGAGAACAGCAAGAAATGTGTAATATTTCAGAGAAGAAAGACCCCCTGTTCTAATTCTCGCATCAATACATACCACTAGGGATGGTCCATGGTGAAACCTGACTAAGTACTACCTCTGCTGTGAGCTCTTTGGGAACCTTCATTGATTTCATTAAACATTTTTTATAGCAACTTTCTTCTGCTCCTTCCCAAACTCCACCTACTCATTATCCCATGTATGCATTCTACTAAATGTAACACTGAAAAATCACTAAAGCTGGACATGCACTAATCAAAATTTTGATCATAGTGTGATCTCCCATGCTCAACAGAACTCAAGTGCTTAATCTACTTCTGTCAAAGGGACATGTTGCAAAAATTTCCATTGAACACTGATTAGTATAATCTGACAGCGGTGAATAGCATTGTTCTATTAGTGTACTTTAACCCAATGTCCAATGGACTTTTGAGAACTGCAAAATTTTAAGTCTAAAGTAATATCTAAAGCTAAAAACTTTGTTTTAGCTTGGGATAGAGTAGGGAACAGTTAAAAAGATTTGTCAGGTGTTTATTTTTTTTATCATCTGTGTCCAATGGGGGGGGGGGGGGGATTATCCAACAGGGAGTAAGAGTAAATAGCTATAAAAATAAAAGAATCAAAACTGAGACAGATGTCGCCAAAACAAAAGATTCCCTCTCCATTCTCGTTCTGGTGACAACTTAACATTGTGGATACCCAATGATTTTCAGTCCTGGTAACAATGGTGTCAGTGAGGGAATTTTCCCAGTGAGGACGCGGACTGTAATAAATAAAACTTACAGGGGTTTTAAGCCTCTCCATTCTACACAAACCAAAATAAGTTTAGGTTTTAGATATTCTTTATTGTGAGCTCTTTGGTTAACAAGTAGGCTATTAGATGATATGCAGTTATGAATATGTAAAACACTAATACAGATCTGCTTCCATGGTTAGCAAGGTCAGAAAACTAGAGAAAGCCAATGGGACTGATAGGATTACATGCATTAAGAGTCCTAAATTCAGTTTGTAAAGAAAAATAAACAATATGTGGATCATGCTGACAAAGTTATGTAATTCCAAAGTTTTAAAATAAAGTTTTGCATACACTTTGAATGAGTGAACTTTAACAGAAAATGCTAGCTGGCAAAATGGCAAACTTTACAAAATGAAGGAAATGTACGCTGTACACTGTCGACACTTCTCTCAAGGCCTTCTTGATAAAGATGACAGAAATGGCATAAGGAAGAAGAGCCTGTCCTGCTGACAAGGGCAGGGCAGGAGGGGATTGATTGTTATAGAAAGAGAAATATCATTTTTGATGAAGCCAGCAATGATCCCCAGTTTAGCCCAGGCAAAAGTACTAAGGAGGCTACAGATGTCAGGACCTCTGCTCCTAACAATGTGTCTAACTCAAGAAAAGAGGCAGTTCATGTCTGCTGAGAAAAAAAACACTTTAGCACATACAGTACTGCAGTACTAATTTAGTAGTAATTTTACTTACTCTGTCAGTGAATTTTTCTAGAATGTAATCTGTCAAGTACAAGTACATATATCGGTGAATTGAAAAAAGGTGCAAGTAATGCATGTGCTATGAAGACAAGGTTTCAAGATTTCAAGATGTAACTTTCATTTTTCTACTTTCAGTAATAAAAATATACTATTTTCAAAGGAAACATTAGTTTAAAAGCTGGAAGAAAAGAAATACTACAATCAAAATCACATTTACAGAGGCCATATACATCAACATAGATTACTACAGTCTTTAGCCAATATGGTTTTCATTGGTATTATCAATGATGTATTTGCTGATGAGACATTACAAAAAAACACGCAAGCAGAAATTCTTGAATCACACATTCTTGCAAATCTAATGTGTGTTGACAGTTTTGATCTGTGGCACTTGATGTATGCAAAATATATATGATTGCCCCTTAAGGGCTTTGCAGGTTGGAGATAAAGGTAACTGTCCAAATGGTCTCAGTGTGTAGCCCGGGGAGCACAGTGTTAGTGATGTGTGCTCCCCTGTGTGTTTTCTGAGATCTGGCTAAGTCTGAGAAGTGTATAACAAATCCTATTAAGGTGAAGAGCAATAATAGGCATGTCAACACGTCAATCTGATCTGCTCTTTATAAATTGATAGTTTTCAGTTAAAGCAGTTCTCTAGTCCCCCACCCCCAGAATTAAAAGTCAACAACTACAAATACTGTAGCTGCTCAATTTTAATATGACACCTGCCTGTCCAGGGATCTAGTGCTGTCCTCACCCGAGCCGATTCTTCTATCGACTTCAGGGCCAGGAGCCGACATCTTAACTAAAGGAAACTGGCATTGAAGCCTTGTGTCTTCACAGTCGGTTTCCCACGAGAAACCACAAGCCTCACTTTGCTTTGTGAATGGTTCTGCAGTCTTCTGGGACCTGTGATCTGTCCCAGAAGAGGGGGTGAACAGCTGCTTGGATCACCAAGGTCTGAAGTGGGAGCTGGTACCTATTAAAACCAGGTAACCTATCCCCCCCAAAAAAGTACGAAATGTTAAAAAGGGGGTGGGATGCACATCAGCAGAACTTCCCCTTTTGGGTGAAGTTCTGCTTTGTGTTTGATTTCTCAGTACTTTCTGTATGTAAACCAACAGCCATTTCTGTCACCATAAAAGTATAGCTGTGTGATATAATCCAGGGTAATGTGGCAGCAAATGACAGATGAAGGCTGGGACAACATGTGGTAGGCTGTAGCTTAGCTAAGCATTATGCACATGAAATGGGTCACATTCATCTACCGAAGAGGAAGCACTTTCCTCAGGGGAATGTAAGCTCATGAGGGAAAGACTATTTTCACCAGTTAGTAGGAAAATCGTAGGAAATACAGTCAGCAAAGTTACAGGAAACTTGACTTCCACATTTGTTTCAAGACATTGACTCTCTAACAGGGATGGGTAAAACTACCAGGGCTTTAATCTCTAAAAACAAGTCAGCAGTGGCACTTTCCATATTTCTATCCCCAACCATAGACAAGTAATTTTTTATAGTTCCGCCAGTGGTTCCTCCAGCCACAATTGAGATGGATAGAGGAATCCCCCTGTCGGGACATTGCATTCAGACATCTGCACCCGCTGCTGTCAGAATGCACTGATCAACAACTGCAGCCACTGACCAAAAAAAGTTTTCCAAAATTTCCATCAAACGATCCACTCTGTTCAGCAGGGATGGGCACACACTGAACAAAATCAGTCACTCCCTGCTGAACCGGACATTTTTCGATCGGTCTTTGGCCAGCTTTACAGGTTGCTTATATTATTCTGTGCTGGGTTTCATTGCAACTGCTAGTAACGGGACTTTTGTACTAACTCTAAAATGTCTCTTGAAGTTAATTAAGGGACACAAGATTCAGTTATTCAGAGACAATTGGGGTCATACTTCTACCTGTAGAAGGAATTAGACACACAAAAAAAAACATTGGCCAGCCAAGTATAACCCTTCCCAGTCCCGGCATGCTTCAGTTTTGTAGCGAAGCAGTACACTAAATAAATTGATGTTACAGTAAGCACAAGAATCAAGTTTTCTTTTTCATTCATTAAAGTGGTTGTAAACTCTCACATATACCCAGTGAAGTGAGAAGCCTCAGATGATACACAGATTTTAAACAAATCCTCCTACATTTTTTTTCTTGTTTATCTGCAGCCCTCATTTCCCTACACCCCTTCAAAAAGGGCAGAAAAGTGTTAACATTTTTCTTCATCTGTCAGGAGCACAGAGGAGGGGGGGAGGGGGAGCCTGCAGTTACAGTGTGTGAGAGCTGATTGGAGGAAAGGCACACTCCCCCCTACACACAGCAGAAGAACTGTGTTCTGAATAGACAAGCTGTGTACTGAGCTCCCTCCCCAATACAAATTGATCTTGTGTGTTAGGAAAACTTCTCAGAAGTGACTAATGCCGATAACAGTGGAACAAAGCACCAGAGAGAAATTACACTTAGGGCTTTGGAGAGAGATAAGTAAACACTACAAATAAGTGTGCTTTACTCACATTCCATGACTGAGGTTTACAACCACTTTAAGGAAGACATGATTCAATCAGAGACAATTGGGATGTCCAAAAGCAATCCAACTGCAGGGAAGACAACAGTAGGGAAAAAAAAACATGCCCACATAACAAAACAACGGAGCTGGGGGCAGTTTGCAGCTCGAAGAGCTGACTGACAGAGCTTACACTTAAAGCTGGCATTAAATGAGGCCTAAACATCCACCTCTAAGTAAAACTTAGAGATGGTGTGAACAGAAGATGAGGTGGCAGATTTTCAAATCTAGGAAACAGATGTCTGATTTGGAAAAGTACAAGAAGCACTCATAGACCTAATACAGTGGACTTTGACAGGAAAGGATGGAACCTTGTTCTTAAGACAATACATTTGTATAATGTCCTGTCTGAGACACTGAAAAATAATGAACCCCATTTATGGGGACCATCAGGAATGAAAAAAATGGTCTTTCTAATGGAATTAAAAGCTGCAAGATAAATCCATACAGCACAAATTACATTGAGGCAGTTAAGGTAAGTTTTCTTTTGATATACTGAAACTAAACAGGGCCGGAGAAACTTAAAGTGGAAATAAACCCTCCTATCCCTTACAGCCAAGGAAGCTTCCATCTTACATCTGTTTTATTTGCAATTGCCATGGTCCTGCACATGTGATCAGTTGTAACACCGGCCATTTGATGGCTTGACAGTTTGGTTGAAAGCACAAGCACCTGTGACAGTTATCATTCATGGCATACCTTAAATGTAACAGTTTTGGAAAACTGCTAAATTGATGGGTTTACTTCCACTTAAAGAATGAAGAAGGGCCTAGATATCAACACCATCTTATCTTTGTTTAAGACTAGAGAGGGTTCTTTACATTTACAGGCCAAAGTCTAGTTCTGATTCATACCTTTCAGAGGTGCTGGCAAAAAGAAAAGTCACCTTGTAGGTGAGAGTAGAAAGTGAAACAATGATGGGTTCAAATAGTGGTCTTTAAAGTGCCAGTAGAACAAGCCTCCTTGGTGGCTATAAGAGGACCCACTTTAGGAACACGCTGTAAAAAAGGCTTATCCAATAAACAGGAAGCCAGTGATCTTTAAAAGAGGATCACAAGGGCTAAGATTTTCTCGTTGATGGTGCTTATCCAGACCTGATTGCAAAAATGTTTCTTTCCATTATTCCCTTTTCAAGGAAACAAGGCAATAATAATGACACTCAATGATTGCAATAATTGTAATAGCTCCCGATGCTCGACCTACATGATGTACTCACTAAAGAGTCTTCAGATACAGGTCATCAGATGCAGTGCCATGGCTCTGAACTTGGAAAGTAGTCTGCAGCTAGCTAACACTTTACACAAAGGTCTGGAAGGCACCACAGGCAGAACCCGTTTGGATGGAGTGGAAAGGGATTAGAACATCTGTTAGGTGCTTATTGTTCTCTGTGCTATTGATAGGAAGATTTACCCTCTCTATTTGTCCTGTTTACCATTATCACTGAGAGAGAAGGTGAAAACAAATCCCAAAGTCTGAGTTGTGACCTGAAAAGTGATTGAGGGGAAATCTTCCAATGAGTATACTAGTTCTGGTGACCTTGGTGACAACCAGGGTTTCTCTCACTTTGGCTATGGGAAAGGAAGTGAAAGGGGACCCCCCCCCCCAATGGGACACAGATGGGTAAATTAAAATCTCACAGGCTATAACTCTCCCTTACTATATCCAAACATTTTTTTTTTAAGTTTTGCCTTTAGTTTAGTTGCCTTTAGTAGTTAGTTTTGCCACGCAGGACTAACAAAAAAAGCTGAAGCGTACTGGGATTGGGAGGGGTTATACCTGCTAGGAGTGGAGAAAGATATGGCCAAACTGACTTCATCCTTGCCTAGGCAGTGTTCGTTATGAAGGGGACAAGTGGCACTTATAATTTTGGGTGAAAAAGAACAAAAGGAAATCCCTTATCAAGATGTGCTCCCAGGTTTGACTGTCTTACATACAGGATTTTTTTTTTCTGAGCTCATAGCTCCACAACTGACTAGTCTCTGTGAGCAGGTACATCTGCTATAGCAGTGTTTCTCAACTCCAGTCCTCAAGGCGCACCAACAGGTCAGGTTTTCAGGATTTCCACTATTTTGCATTGGTGATTTGATCAGTTTTCACTGCCTTAGTAATTACCACAGCCGTTTCATCTGAGGGAAATCCTGAAAACATGACCTGTTGGTGCGCCTTGAGGACTGGAGTTGAGAAACACTGTGCTATAGTATCATGTCAGAAAGTACCCCCGTGGCTGCCAAGAGGGTAGGTTAGGTGCTGTATTGAAAATTAACATCTGCATTCACCAAAGAAGTCAATCCAAAAGTCAGAAAAAGGTTAGTCCTTTTCATAACTGTATTAGCTAAATGAACCACTAGCATAAAGTAGCCATATATACAGCCATAACTAGTGAGATAGACAGTTAGTTGATATGAGCATTTAAAAGTTACGTAAAATCTTCAGGTTTAGGCACAAAATAATTACCACATAGTTAAAAAAAATTCTCTTCTAAAGATTTATGCATGACTGACAGTTACAATCAGGTTTTTTTCTTTGTCAATGTCTAGAAAAGGGTCAGAAGAGCACAGCAAAGTGAGGAAATGTATAAGAGGGGAAACAAGGTAATTAAATATAATTGAGAAAATAGAGAACACACAGCAAAAATGTCACAGGCAGAAATGTTATAAAGGTGAACTTTAAAGGAAAAGGATTTGTTATTGAAGCTATGTAGTTACATAAGAGTTACATAAGAAGAAACATTGGACTGCAGCCACTGTCTGACCCCTTGGCTGCATACCAAACATGTAATAGATATGGAAACTGACACTCTTCATCTAGGAGTTGTGCTCCTGAATACTTTAATTGTAATTGAAATCATTTTATCACATTACTTATTAAGACTTTAACGATAGTTAAAAAAAACAAAGCAACAGGGTTTATGTAACAGCTGAACTAGTCAAAAGTCTCAACACATACCTAAGCCAATCTAATATAAATTCTTACCGGATAAAGCAATCTCTCTTTAAAGTATATTTAAACCAAAAATGAAAAATGTAACATATGGCAACTTACCAATCCATAAAGGATAAGTTCACCTCTTGTAATATGTTACATGTTAACCCCATCAGGGTGTAACATGTTACAAAGGTACCGGTCCCTGCACCCCCCGATCCCCCCATTTTGGCAGCAAGTGTGTGATCAGTGTTCTGTGAATGAATGTACTGCAACTACCAACAGTCTTTGCGGCTGTCGGCTTGTAGTTTTCAATGAGCTACCATGGCGCTGTTGAGTGTTGTGGTAGTTCATTGATTCTTCCTGTCAGTGTGAAACTGCCTGCCCATATGATGTACAGGCAGACAAATTACACTGACAGACTGCAGGAGTCCTACATGGCACCAGCGATCTGCTGATCAGTGGTGCAATGCTTTCCAAAAAAAAAAATACCTGCAAATAAATGTGCATTTGTTTATTTTTTTAACCACTTGCTGCCAAATAATGTACTTAGTACTTCATTTGACTTCAAGTGCTTGTACCAGGGGGAATCCTGCAGCTGCCATTTTTTAAAAACCAAACATATTCAAAAACACAGACCTTGGTGTTTTGAATGCTTTATAGACCCCAGATCCCTCCATAAAGAGCACCTGTCACATGCCTATTGTTGTTACAAGGGATATTACAAGTAACAGTATAAAAATAAAAAAATATAAAGTAATAATAAAAAAAAAGTAAAGTGCCCCTGTACTCTATTCATTTACTCACCCAGCATTCACATATAATGTTTACAGTACTGAAAATGATTAGTGTAATTTAGCTATTCCTGTTTTGCATATCTTTGTTTTTTGCTGCTTTGCAGGAAACACAAATTAAGTCTAGGGGGATTTATTTTCTCAAAACATTTTCAGTTTATATTGTGTTTGTGTGTGTGCTAATAACTATTTAAGTGCATAGATTGTATTGAAAATTTTCTAGAAACATTTAGCAAGCATCTTCAGAATGCACAATCAACACTTTTTTACTGGTTAGCAGCTCCGGAAAATGCTTAGTTTATCAAGCTGTAAAGCCTTGTTATTTAGGTCATAAGGGTCATTATTTTATTTTGTTGTAAGTATCATTATTTTCAGCCATATTACTATTTTCAACTCACATTGGCTGTCACTGCTATAAATAAAATTTGGTATGGAAAACATTTTTTTATAATGGAGTAAATGGAGCATACTGATAATGAGTATTGCAGCCTTATTCTTTTGTTCAGAGATGCCAGGAATAACTGGTTAATGTAGAAAATTTGGGCTGGATTTTCATTAATGAAGCTTATAGACCAGCCATTCTCAACCAGGGTTCAGTGAAACCCTACAGTTCCTTTAGAGCGGGGGTTGAACAGGAACTATATTCAGGAAGAAGAAATAGAGTATAGTCATAGATGCATCTAAAAACTTTTAAACACTGGCCTCTACTGGCTGATGTAGTTGTTGCACAAAATACATGAAAAATGTATTCCAACAGCAACCCATCAATCGCAATCTACCCACTGATTGTGTGGGACAACACGTAGGATGACCAAAAGAGAAGGGTCAGCAGAGATCAGTGTTTCAAAAGAAAAACAGTAATGTGTCACTGATGCTTCCTTGTTCTGCATGTAAGGGAAGTTTCTGTCCTGCTGAGACTCCCTGCACATGCAAATCTCTGCCATACCAATTTCCTGTCTTCTGCTCTGCTGACCCCTATTATCTACTCTGCAAACTGCTGACTCCTGTACTCTGCCCCCCTTACTACTGACTTTTGTACCTGCCCTTCAAACTACTGACCGCTGGGCACTGCCTTACATACTACTGACCTATATGTAGCGGGTGTCTCACTCTATAACCCATGACCCCGCCAAACTGGCAAGAACCATGTACACAGACTTTCCAGTTTGGGTTAGGAAGAGACGCCTGTCAGCAGCTGCAAGTGGGATTTTCACCCCCACTCCTTCCTTTTTCACTGACTGAGTCTGTTGTAATATTAGCACATACACACAGAGCTGTACATTCAGTAGCCTCTCTTGTGCCCCTATTGGCAGGAAGAAGTAAGCCAATTAAAGGCACAGTTACAGCAGCCAATCAGAGAGACTGTACTAAGCTGCAGGAAGCAGCTGCAATGGATTCTGGGACATGCAGTTACCTAACAAAGCGACTCTATAGCCTGGTATTCAGGAAGGAGCTACAAAAAGCCCAGGATGCTCTGTGACAGGAAAGTAAAAGACTCCATTTTGTGTCCTGAGGAAAAGTCATTCAGCCTTGAGAGAGAGAAGAGACCAGACCTGAGCGAGAGATGTTTTCTCTCAGATGATCTTCCCACACGATTAATGCCTCCGCCGCCAGTTGGGACATCCAGCCTGAGAGAGGGGGATCCCAGGTGCAAATCGAGGTGCACCTACACCAACAGTGAATCATTCCAGTGTGAGGTGAGCAGTTGGGTTGCCAAGAGAGCCTGTCTGTTCCAGGACGTTTGTTTCGGCCTTGATCGCAGGATTTGGTGAGAGGGCATTTCTGCCCATCTGCAGGGAACAGAGACACTGCACTAAAGAAGGAGTTATTTGAACGCTGTATACAGACATCATTGCTGGTAGTCATCTTGCTGACACTTGTAGTACCACAGGGATAAATGGATAAGGCTAATCATTTCTGTGACATTGTATACAGACATCATTGTCCTCTCGCCATGTTGAACAAAACCCTGTTTGTTTTACTTGGTAATCTGGGCCAGTTGTGTTGTTTGGCCCTGCTATCCAGGAATTTAAGTGCACCAATGAAAGGGACTAGCTGAAGACATCAAATCTTATCTTTGCTTCAAAAGGACTGAAGCTACTAGTGCCATACGGATGCACACACACATACTCAGGGCTATGTATATGCATTGGGTGTGTGGGATAGTTTATCTAAGAAATTAAGCTATTACCTGTTGGTTTGTATAGAAATAAATATCTATAGATGTATATCTATAGATCTATAGATCTATAGATATATATAGATATTGCTCTCTAGTTGATTACTCGAATATATATTGTCGGTTATTCTTCCACAGAAATATTGCAGTAAAGACAATTTCTGTGTTTTATTATAACGTTTGTGTTTCTCATTGGCCGGGATGAGCCGAATACCCCACCGTTCGGTTCACACCAGAACTTGCGAACAGGCAAAAAATTTGTTTGAACACGCGAACACCGTTAAAGTCTATGGGACTCGAACATGAATAATCAAAAGTGCTAATTTTAAAGGCTTATATGCAAGTTATTGTAATAAAAAGTGTTTGGAGACCTGGGTCCTGCCCCAGGGGACATGGATCAATGCAAAAAAAAGTTTTAAAAACTGACATTTTTTCGGGAGCAGTGATTTTAATAATGCTTAAAGTGAAACAATAAAAGTGTAATATTCCTTTAAATTTTGTACCTGGGGGGTGTCTATAGTATGCCTGTAAAGGGGCGCATGTTTCCCAAGTTTAGAACAGTCTGACAGCAAAATGACATTTCAAAGGAAAAAAAGTCATTTAAAAGTACTCGCGGCTATATGAATTGTCGGTCCGACAATACACATAAAAGTTCATTGATAAAAACGGCATGGGATTTCCCCACAGGGGAACCCCGAACCAATTTATTTTTTTTTAAATGGCGTGGGGGTCCCCCTAAATTCCATACCAGGCCCTTCAGGTCTGGCATGGATATTAAGGGAAACCCTGCGCCAAAATAAAAAAAAAGAAAAAGGCGTGGGGTCCCCCTCAAAATCCATACCAGACCCTTCAGGTCTGGTATGGATTTTAAGGGGAAACCCACGCCAAAGTTAAAAAAAAATGGCGTGGGGTCCCCCCAAGAATCCATACCAGACCCTTATCCGAGCATGCAACCTGGCAGGTCGCAGGAAAAGAGGGGGGGTGAGAGAGCGCCCCCCTCCTTAACCGTACCAGGCCACATGCCCTCAACATTGGGAGGGTGTTTTGGGGTCCCCCCCAAAGCACCTGGTCCCCATGTTGATGAGAACAAGGGCCTCATCCCCACAACCCTTGCCCGGTGGTTGTGGGGGTCTGAGGGTGGGGGTCTGAGGGTGGGGCTTATCGGAATCTGGAAGCCCCTTTAACAAGGGGGCCCCCAGATCCCAGTCCCCCCCTGTGTGAAATGGTAATACCCCTACCATTTCACAAAAAAAGTGTCAAAAATGTTAAAAATGACAAGAGACAGTTTTTGACCATTCCTTTATTTAAATGCTTCTTCCTTCCATCTTCTTTCTTCTATCTTCTTTCTTCTATCTTCTATCTTCCTTCGGTTTCTTCCTCCATCTTCTTCTTCTTCTTCCTCCGATCCTCTGCTTCTTGCTCCGGTGTTCTCGTCTGGCATCTTCCTCCGTGGCATCTTCTTCCCTTCTTCGTTCTCGGGCCGCTCCGCACCGGTGACCCTGCCCCCCTCTGATGCACAGGGACTTTCCCGAGGCTTTCCCCGTGACGTCAGAGGGGGCGGACAGGGAAGTCCCCGTCAAGTCCCCGTGTGTCAGAGGGGGGAAGGTCAGCGGGTGGCCCCACCCTCCATTATTTAAGAACCGTCAGAAGACGAGAAGCATCACACAGACCTGAAGGGCCTGGTGTGGAATTTAGGGGGACCCCCACGCAATTTTTTTTTTAAATTTTGGTACGGGGAAATCCCATGCCGCTTTTATCAATGAACTTTTATGTGTATTGTCGAATCGACAATTCATATAGCCGCGAGTACTTTTAAATGACTTTTTTCCTTTGAAATGTCATTTTGCTGTCAGACTGTTCTAAACACGGGAAACATGCGCCCCTTTACAGGCATACTATAGACACCCCCAGGTATGAAATTTAAAGGAATATTACACTTTTATTGTTTCACTTTAAGCATTATTAAAATCACTGCTCCGGAAAAAACGTCCGTTTTTAAAACTTTTTTTTGCATTGATCCGTGTCCCCTGGGGCAGGACCCGGGTCCCCAAACTTTTTATGACAATACCATGCATATAAGCCTTTAAAATTAGCACTTTTGATTTCTCCCATAGACGTTTAAAGACTTTTGGGGTGTTCGCGGCTTTCGAATTTGTCGCGAACACCTCAAATTGTTCGCTGTTTAGCGAACTTGCGAACAGCCGATGTTCGAGTCGAACATGAGTTCGACGCGAACTCGAAGCTCATCCCTACTCATTGGTCATTGCACTTACACTATTGCCAGGTGTGCCAGAGGGGACTGAGACTGTTATTGGGGTTGAGAGGCAGAGTAACAGACTGAACATACTTAAACAGCCCCTGCGGGAGGTATCGCTACATGTGGGGGGTCGTCCGTGATAATACCGCTACTTTGTAATCAACTCCACAAGATAGCACCCCTAAAAGTGCCAAGATGGACCCCGTCGCTGGGACACAGTGGTGTAATGAAGAAGGCGCCAGCCCAGAATCAAGCGTAATGCTTTAACTCCTGTGGGGAGCCCTGGAATGAGAAGATCTGTCAGGTAGTGCAGATATTGTCCTTAGACAAGCAAATATGGGTGATCGATGTTAGACCTGACCGTGAGGCCTCCTGTACACATGTGCTGCTGGACTGGAAGCAAGAGATCCCTGACCGTTTCCAAGGGTCCAGTGTGCCATTGGCAGACCAGGCTGAGTTTCGTCTAATTCAGTCAAGTACGCCAGACATGTCTCCAACAAGTTTTAGTCAAGCTGAGGCCATGAAAGAAGAAGTCCCTTCTATGACATCCCTGACCATGATTGGACCAGAGTTCTTCACTGCCTTGGGAGACTTTGTGGCAAAGTGCCAGAGGTATACTTCAACTTGGATCTCCGGAAAGTATCTGAGGTCTGTGCACAGCAAGTCTTGCGGGGTGCTCAGCCTTTGGACTCTATCACCATCCTGCTGAGAACCAGGCAAGATGTTGTCATCCTGAAGTATCCAGATCTGATCGGGATTGTGTGAGAAGAAGAGGCCATGCTGGAGAAGAAGAGCCAAAAGTCTGAATCAGTTGTCGAGGTCAGAGTGGCCAGTGCAGCTGGTGACAACTCTGAGGTCGAACTTCTCAATACTCAGGTGTCACAGCTGAAAGAGATGATGACCGAACTGTTGTATCTCAAGTCTGAGATTGCCACACTAAAGATGCAGGTATCCCAGATGATGGAAGTGATGGGCCAGTTGGCAGCCAAACGTACTGAGTTGACCGACAAGGGTGGTACAGGGCAGAATGTACCTGCGGACTCACCTACTGCATCTGGCCAGAGGCCAATGAGTCCAGACGCCTGTCTAAACTGTAGAGGTGTGGGTCATTACCAGAGCATATGCCCAAGCCCATGGAGGGTAGAAGACTGGCGTGGACCACAGAGCGGTGATCCAAGGATGGAGAGAATTCCTGGGCCTTCAAGAAGAACTTACACTGAACCTGCAAGGGAACAGTGTAGGGCACCTGCAGTTTATGCTGTTTCAGTGAGAAATGACTCTCAGCCTCCAAGATGTCAACGGAAACAGAATTCCCAACATCAGAATAGGAAGGAAGCATGAGTCCAGCCACAAAAATCTGCTGTTCTAAATGCTTCCAAACCTCCTGTTAAGTTGGTAGGCCCTCGACCTGTAGTGCCTGTCTTGGTGGAGGGAATTTATACAAGAGCCATTCTTGATTCAGGTGCTCAGGTTACCTTGTTGACCAGAAACTTTTACAAGAGGTATTTGTCATACATACCCCTGTGAAAGTTGGAAGATAAAGAAATCCAGGGTATTCAAACGGAGGATTACCTTTGTGATGGATATCTGCGTATCAAGTTGTAGTGTGATCCATTGAGGACTGGGAAGCAAAAGAACTTTGAGACACTGACCATTGTGTGCCCTTGGCTGCCAGGGTGCACAGGAAGTTTGTTGATCATTGGGACCAACACAGATCTGGTGAAGCAGCTGTGTTAGTCTCTGTTGTCCACAGATGTGATCCCTCACCTTCTCTGTCAACAGAAAAGCGAGAAGTGTCTCCGTCCTCTTCAGTGGATGAAGAAGGATCCACAGCAGAAGGAAAAGAGACTGATCTGCAGGAGGCAGAAGCAGTCAAACAGGAAGAAGGGGCTAGTGATCCTACTGTGTCATAGCTAATGGAGCAGAGAAAACAGTCATTCCCCATTTCAAGAGACCAACCTGTGATGTGTTGGGTGAGAGGTCCACAGAAGTTTTCTTCTCCCCTCAAGGGACTCTTGACATGCCTGACTTGTTCACCACTGCTTTAGTGAAGGGCAACCCAGACTCACCCCTTGGCTCAACTGGTAAGTTCATCCCTATAAAGGGTGGCCTGTGGGCAGGACAACTTCCCTTCCTATGTTAATTGGTGGGAGGTTCCTCTGCCAGGTTCTTGCAAAATATATAAATTGTGGTTTCATGAGCACATTAACCTGTTTCTTTCCACATGTATTTAAAAGCATGTACCCGGTCAAGGGCTGTTACTTTCTTTGGAGGACCAAAGGTTCTTTGGTGGGGGGAGTGTGAAGCAGATGTCTCACTCTATAACCCACGACCCTGCCAAGCTGGCTGGAACAATGGGATTCCAGCTTGAGTTAGGAAGAGCTGCCTGCCAGCAGCTGCAAGAGGGATTTTCACCCTCTCCTTCTTCCTTTTTAACTGACCGAGTCTGTTGTAATATGAGTACATACACACAGAGCTGTGCATTCAGTAGCCTCTCTTGTGCCCCTATTGGCAGGAAGAAGTAAGCCAATTAAAGGCAGCCAATCAGAGAGACTGTACTAAGTTGCAGGAAGCAGCTGCAATGGATTCTGGGACATGCAGTTCCCTCAAAAACGGCTCTATAGCATGGTATTCAGGAAGAAACTACAAAAAGCCCAGGATGCTCTGTGACAGGAAAGTAAAAGACTCCATGTTGTGTCCTGAGGAAAAGTCAGTCAGCCTTGAGGGAGGGAAGAGACCAGACCTGAGGGAGAGATGCTGTCTCTCAGATGATCTCCCCGCACGATTAATGCCTCCGCCGCCAGTTGGGACATCCAGCCTGAGAGAGGGGGATCCCAGGTGCAAATCGAGGTACACCTACACCGACAGTGAATCGTTCCAGTGTGAGGTGAACAGTCGGGTTGCCAAGAGAGCCTGTCTGTTCCAGGATGTCCATTTGGGCCTTGATCGCAGGATTTGGTGAGAGGGCATTTCTGCCCATCTGCAGGGAACAGAGACACTGCACTACAGAAGGAGTTATTTGAACGCTGTATACAAACATCATTGCTGGTAGTCATCTTGCTGACACTTGTAGTATCACAGGGATAAAGGGATAAGGCTATCCATTTCTGGGACATTGTATACAGACATCATTGTCCTCTCACCCTGTCTGTTTCACTTGATAATCTGGGCCAGTTGTGTTGTTTAGCCCTGCTATCCAGGAGTTTAAGTGCGCCAATGAAAGTGACTAGCTGAAGACACCAAATCTTATCTTTGCTTCAAAGGGACTGAAGCTACTAGTGCCATATGGATCCGCACACACATACTCAGGGCTTTGTATATGCATTGGGTGTGTGGGACAATTTATCTAAAGCCACGTACACACAAGCGGAAAGTCCGACGGAAGCTTATCATCGTCTATTCCGATAATTTGTGTGCCTCATCGGACTTTTTTTTTCGAAAATTCTGACGGACCTAGAAATAGAACATGTTGTAAATATTTCCGACGGTACCAATTCCTATCGGGAAAACCGCTCGTCTGTATGCTGTTCCGATGGACCAAAAACGACGCTTGCTCTGAAGCAAGAACGAGACAGAAGCTATTGGCTACTGGCTATTGAACGGTCGGACTTTGGTCGGACTTTGGGTTGACCGTGTGTAGGCAAGACGCTTGAATGGAATTCCGTCGGAGTTCCGTCGGAGAAACTTTTGAAGTTTATTCCGATGGCAAAACTGGTCATGTGTACAAGGCATAAGAAGTTAAGCTATTACCTGTTGATTTGTATAGAGTGTTTCAGGTTGGGCCTGTGGTGTCAGGGGACAGGAGAGAGAAGACTGACACAAAGGGAGTCATTTCTCTGCTATCCACCTGCCTGGACTCATAGAGATAACCTGGGTAGAGGTAACCAATCCAATTTAAAGTTTCATATTGTGCTTTGTTTGCCATTTAAGTGAGCCTCTGCTCTTGGGGACATTCTACATTTGGGGACATTTGGAATCCCCTTAAAGCAGCTTCAGAGCTATATTGCTCTTAAATCTCAGTTATTGCTCTCTAGTTGATTACTCAAATACATATTGTTACTGTCTGTTATTCTTTCACAGAAATATTGCAGTCAATTTCTGTGTTTTATTATAACGTGTGTGTTTCTCATTGGTTGTTGCACTTACACTATTACCAAATGTGCCAGAATGGGGTGAGACTGTATAAGGGTTGAGAGGCAGAGTAACAGGCTGAACATACTTAACCACTTCAGCCCCGGAAGGATTTACCCCCTTCCTGACCAGAGCACTTTTTACAATTTGGCACTGCGTCGCTTTAACTGCTAATTGCGCGGTCATGCAATGCTGTATCCAAACGAAATTTGTGTCCTTTTGTTCCCACAAATAGAGCTTTCTTTTGATGCTATTTGATCACCTCTTCGGTTTTTATTTATATTAAAAACGGAAAAAGACCAAAAATTTTGAAAGAAAAACAATATTTTCTACTTTTTGTTATAAAAAAATCCAATAAACTCAATTTTAGTCATACATTTAATCCAAAATGTATTCAGACACATGTCTTTGGTAAAAAAAAAATGTCAATAAGCGTATATTTATTGGTTTGCGCAAAAGTTATAGCATCTACAAACTAGGGTACATTTTCTGGAATTTACACAGCTTTTAGTTTATGACTGCCTATCACATTTCTTGAGGTGCTAAAATGGCAGGGCAGTACAAACCCCCCCAAATGACCCCATTTTGGAAAGTAGACACCCCAAGGAAATTGCTGAGAGGCATGTTGAGCCCATTGAATATTATTTTTTTTTGTCTCAAGTGATTGAATAATGACAAAAAAAAAAATTCACAAAAAGTTGTCACTAAATGATATATTGCTCACACAGGCCATGGGCATATGTGGAATTTCACCCCAAAATACATTTAGCTGCTTCTCCTGAGTATGGGGATACCACATGTGTGGGACTTTTTGGGAGCCTAACCGCGTATGGGGCCCCAAAAACCTCCCAATGACCCCATTTTGGAAAGTAGACACCCCAAGCTATTTGCTGAGAGGCATGCTGAGTCCATGGAATATTTTATATATTGCCACAAGTTGCGGGAATATGACAAACATTTTTTTTTTTTTTTTTGCACAAAGTTGTCACTAAATGATATATTGCTCAAACATGCCATGGGCATATGTGGAATTACACCCCAAAATACATTCTGCTGCTTCTCCTGAGTATGGGGATACCACATGTGTGGGACTTTTTGGGAGCCTAACCGCGTATGGGGCCCCAAAAACCAAGCACCATCTTCAGGATTTCTAAGGGCGTAAATTTTTGATTTCACTCCTCACTAACTATCACAGTTTTGAAGGCCATAAAATGCCAGGACAGTTCAACCCCCCCCCCAAATGACCCCATTTTGGAAAGTAGACACCCCAAGCTATTTGCTGAGAGGCATGCTGAGTCCATCTTTTTTGGGGGGGTTCGTTGGGTAGGGGTACTCGGGAGGACATAAAGAAAATGCCTCTCTCATGCAGCCGACTGCATTTGGTTGGGGATGTGAATGGGGGAAGTACGGGTGCTGCAGAAGTGGTGGGTTCCCAATTAGGATTGGTGAATGCAGCACTAAGGGTACGACGGGCCTGTGTTTGTCTTCTTCTTGGTGGCAGCGGGACACTACTTGTGCTTGCCACCTCACCAGCTTGTACTGCACTTATGGGACTCGCCACATCACCAAGTGTTACTGCAGTGCTGGCGTGGCTACAACCAGGGTGTACTAGGCCGCTGGTGCTTGCCAGTTCATCAAAACGCTACCAAAAAAACTGTTAGCGATCACAGGGATCAGGCCTGACTCTGCGAACGCTGCAGTTATGTGTTTAGTGTTTTGTAATTGACAGTGATTGATCGATACTGCACTTGGGTGGGCTGGGCTGGGCGGAGGGGCAAAACGCAGGTGCTAGCAGGTATCTGTGCTGATCCCGCTAACACTGCGTTTTTGGGAACCTTAAACTGCTGGGAACGCTAGCAGGCCCAGATTTACTTCCTTTGCTGCCCCAAGGCCGGGTCCTTCAATGCCGCCCCCCCCCCCCCACACACACACACACACACATACACACCACGTCCTTTATCGATGACTTCTACAATAGATCAATTAAAAACATATCTCCATACACGAGAACACTGAAAATAACTGGCTTTAATTGTACAGACTAAAAATACTTCAGGGTAAGCGCGCGAGGGGTAAGGATTTTTCGCAGGCAATTTTTCAAGGCAATGGCTGGTGTTAGTGCTTCAATCATCCCCGGCACCATGGTTGTTATGGTGTCAGGATGATTGAAACACATTACTTCTATCATTACATTGTAATATAAACTGAAATAGTTCAACTCACCATAATGCAGAATTATTGGGAGCCCTGAGCGTGTCACTTGCCACCATCTCTTGTCACTTGCCACTATGCCTGCCACCAGATGGGGATGTCACTTGCCACTATGCCTGCCACCAGATGGGGATGTCACTTGCCACTATGCCTGCCACCAGATGGGGATGTCACTTGCCACGCTGCCTGCCACCAGATGGGGATGTCACTTGCCACCATGCCTGCCACCAGATGGGGATGTCACTTGCCACGCTGCCTGCCACCAGATGGGGATGTCACTTGCCACTATGCCTGCCACCAGATGGGGATGTCACTTGCCACCATGCCTGCCACCAGATGGGGATGTCACTTGCCACACTGCCTGCCACCAGATGGAGATGTCACTTGCTACACTGCCTGCCACCAGATGGGGATGTCACTTGTCACGCTGCTTGCCACCAGATGGGGATGTCACTTGCTACGCTGCCTGCCACCAGATGGGGATGTCACTTGCCACACTGCCTGCCACCAGATGGGGATGTCACTTGCCATGCTGCCTGCCACCAGATGGGGATGTCACTTGCCACACTGCCTGCCACCAGATGGGGATGTCACTTGCCACGCTGCCTGCCACCAGATGGGGATGTCACTTGCCACCAGATGGGGATGTCACTTGCCACCAGATGGGGATGTCCCTTGCCACCAGATGGGGATGTCACTTGCCACCAGATGGGGATGTCACTTGCCAATGTTGCCATGCTGCCTGCCATCAGGAGGAGGGTGGAACAGGGGTGCGGGCAATGAGAGATGTCATCTTTCTCCCACGCCGCCGCACCGCTGACACTACTAGCTAATCTCAATTTTTTTTTAAATGGCGCCGAGCAGCGCAATCACGCTACTGCGCATGCGCCGCCCGTCTGAGCGCTTACGAGCTTTCCCAACCCTGGCCGGCTTCGGAACGGCGCATGCGCTGTTGCGTGGTCGGCTTGCGGCCATTTTTTCTATGGGCACTGGTGCCCATTATAGACTTTAATGGGCAGCACGAAAGGGGGGCGGCCACGAAGTTGCGGCAGGAGCGGCGCCGCCCCGAGGCCTGGCCTCGGTGGCCTTGTGGCTAATCCGGCCCTGAACGCTAGTATAGATCTGATCGGATCAGATATTGATCCGTTCAGATACTATACCACTAAGGGAGGTGTACGGTCCGTGTGTGGGTGTTAGCGGTACTGGCACTAACCTGACGCTGCCTAGGGCTGGTGCTTGCCAGTTCACCAAAACGCTACCAAAAAGACTGTTAGCGATCGCAGGGATCAGGCCTGACTCTGCGAACGCTGCAGTTATGTGTTTAGTGTTTTGTAAGTGACAGTGATCGATCGATACTGCACTTGGGTGGGCTGGGCTGGGCCGGACGGAGGGGCAAAACGCAGCTGCTAGCAGGTATCTGGGCTGATCCCGCTAACACTGCGTTTTTGGGAACCCTAAACTGCTGGGGATACTAGCATAGATCTGATCGGATCAGATATTGATCCGTTCAGATACTATACCACTAAGGGAGGTGTATGGTGCGTGCCTGGGTGTTAGCGCTACTGGCACTAACCTGACGCTGCCTGGGGTGACGAAGACCCTATCTGACCCTAAAACCTAACTTATATCACCGACGGGCGATCAGGGGGCTAAACCTTTATTAGGTAATAAACGGCGGGTGCCCTGACACTATAAAAAATAAACTAACTAACCAGCGTCACCCGTAACAGTTATTTGGTGAGAGATGACATCACTTCCTCTGCCGCTGTTTACTATACAGCAGCAGAGGAAGATTCTCATTCGTTGGGAGTAATCGCGAGGGGGTGGCCATGAATGAGTGGTCTCCCCCTCAGCCTGGATTGCTCCCCTAACGATGCCGACCACCTCGGGCACTGAGGTACGTGATTTTGCCTGCCCGTGACATTTTGCCGGAGTATATCTGCGTTAGGCGGTCAGCAAGTGGTTAAGCAGCCCCTGTGGGGGTATCGCTACATGCACTACAATACATTAATACATTCTACTGACCTCTATTCTCTGCCTTACATCCTACTGGTCTTTGTACACTGTCCTACATACTACTGGCCTCTGTACACTGCCCTACAAACTACTAACTTCTATACACTTACCTGCTTCCTGCTGACCTCTGTACACTGCCCTACAAACTACTGACTCCTGTATACTGCAAAACATCATACTGACCTCTGTACACTGCCCTACATCCTACTGGTCTTTGTACACTGTCCTACATACAACTGGCCTCTGTACACTGCCCTACATATTACTGACCCCTGTACATTGGCCTATATCCTACTGATCTACTGTATGTACACTGCAATACATCCTACTGATATATAAATATCACATCTGATGTGAACAAATTGTGAAAAATGTTACAGCACCAAAATTAAATAAACAATAAGTCCAAATGAGTCCAAAACATATAGTGACTATATCACCTGTGAAAATGCAATTGGATGATAAATTGTTCTAAAAAGTCCATCCAAAAATTGTGGAATCCTTGATAGTAGAGGGAAAGATAGTGCCTGATCCACCACCAAAGAATATAGGTTTGCCGCTTACCAGAGGCCCATGATCCCCCACTACAGAGGAACAGGGAAAGCCTGTATTGGAAGCTGTCCTCCGGGGCATAACAGATACAGCCAAAACCTGGATTCGTTAATGGTGTAAGTGTGGTATCCAAAACACAACCAACGGAGCTTATATAACTTCAGATCTCAACGTAACATCCCCAGCTCGCAAGTGGATAAGTGTACCTACAATCCCACACCGAGCAAACTGCATCAGGACACTTCCGGGAGCACGGCTCAGCGGCACCGCCCACCTGGAGGTCTCTGGTAAGCGGCAAACCTATATTCTTTGGTGATGGATCAGGCACTATCTTTCCCTCTACTGTCAAGGATTCCACAATTTTTGGATGGACTTTTTAGAATAATTTATCATCCAATTGCATTTTCACGGGTGATATAGTTACTATATGTTTTGGACTCACTTTCACATGTCTTTAATTGTTGATTGTACCAATTATTGTTTATTTAATTTTGGTGCTATGACAATTTTCACAATTTGTTCACATCAGATGTGATATTTATATATGGGCACATCACCATATTATTAAGTATATGTATGTGTGCATAATTATTGTTCATATTTAGCGCGATTCTATATTTTATTATTTGATATACACTGTGTTTATGTTGTGCAGGAGAATCGCTGCTTCACAATTTTTTTCAAGTTATATATTATTACCCTAATACCCCGTACACACGATCGGACATTGATCAGACATTCCGACAACAAAATCCATGGATTTTTTCCGACGGATGTTGGCTCAAACTTGTTTTGCATACACGCGATCGCACAAAGTTGTCGGAATTTCCAATCGCCAAGAACGTGGTCACATACACCACGTACGACGAGACTAAAAAAGGGCAGGTCCGAACCAAGCGCGGCACCCTCTGGGCTCCTTTTGCTAATCTCGTGTTAGTAAAAGTTTGGTGAGAGACGATTCGCGCTTTTTCAGATTCGTGGCTTTCAGATCGTTTTCTGCCGTTTAGTTTGTGCTTGTGGGTTTGTATCTGCTCTTCAGTGCGTGCAGTGAGTTACGTGTGACTCTGTCATTGTGTTCTTGTTCGTTCGTTACTGTTTTTCAGGATGCTCTTCACAGGCCTTACTGTTCTTCAGTGCGTTCTGTGACTTTGTTCTGAGCAGCCGACCGTTTACTAGCCATGTTGCGTATACGTACTCCTCGTAGAGTTGGTGCTGTGCGTTACCTTGACAAAAGCCCAGTCCATGAACAGGGTGGGGAGGAGTTCATGGACCAAGAATTGGTTGCTCCAGCGTGACCAGTTCTGTCATATGCCTTTGCTTCGTGAGATCCGTGAGAATAATCCTGATGATTTCAGGAACTTTCTCCGGATAATGGACCCCGTATTTCACCCTTGGTTGGCTTTGCTGACCCCCTATATCAGCAGGCAGGATACCTGCATGAGGCAAGCAATCACTCCGGAGCAGAGGCTAGTCGCCACCCTACGGTACTTGGCGACGGGGAGAAGCCTGCAGGACTTTAAGTTCTCGACAGGCATCTCCCCCCAGGCTCTGGGGATCATTATCCCAGAGACCTGTTCTGCCATCATCCAGGTCCTGCAGAAGGAGTATATTAAGGTAAGATTTTTATCCTTTAATATCACATTTTATTGTATTTAATGTTTGATAATATATTGTATTTCTTTCCTCATTCCCTAATTACCATTATTGTAATATGCTGTGAATGTCCCCTTTGTTCTCATGCATGCCGGATTTTTATGTAATTAGTTTTTTGTCCTTCATACATATTTGCCTTCACTTACCTCCCCAGCATGGTCTCCTGGCCCTATATTCACCTCATGTAGTCACTTAACATTGCATTTTATCAACTCCATAGTAGTGCTTTACCCTAAATACCCCCTAAAATGTTTAAAAATGTGATTTTTGCTTAAAATTCAGGCAGAGTGCCAGAGGCTTTTTTTGGGGGGTCCCCAAATCATTTTAAACCCTCCCTCCCCCCAACTGCTAAGTCAGCTGATACCAATTCTCTATCTATCCTCAATCATCTATCTGCTGACTTTGCCAAACCCATCCACACTATACCCATCTCTTTTGTGGTCAGATTTATGGCTGAATTCCCCAAAGCATGTAGTGCAAGGGCCTGCCTGTATACTTTCAAATGGTACTGTTTAAAGTTTTTGTATCCTATTATTATCTTGATAGGTAATAGCAGAATGTCCAAATGTGCTCAAATGTATACAGTGTGTATTTATATCTTTGTATTATGACACTTCTTACCTGTCCAGTGGGCTGTCAATAGTGTAACTAAGGAGGGGCTGGCCAAAGTAATACACATTATTTAGGCATTCATCTCTCAATGTAGTGGAGAGGGTTACCTGTCCAAGAGGGGGAGGGGGAATTTGATAGGTGGACCTTATACCTTGGTCTTTCAAAACTCCCTAAAATTAATGTTATATTGATGTTGGGCAAGAATGTTTGTGTCTAATCTGCTTTCCCTGTTTATGTGCAAAATGATTATTTTTTTTTTCTTGTTTGACTCCACAGTTTCCTTCCAACCCACAGGAATGGCAGACTGTGGCCTCCCACTTTGCCCAGCGGTGGGTCTTTCCTAACTGCGGAGGGGAAATTGATGGGAAACACGTCCACATCGTCCCACCACCCAACTCGGGGTCATACTATTACAACTATAAGGGGTTCAGTAATGTGATGTTGGCAGTGGTGTCGGCTACTTATGAATTCCTGTATGTGGACGTGGGGAACAATGGCCGGATGTCCGATGGTGGAGTCATCGCCCAGACGGAGTTCTACAGGCATCTCCAGAATGGCAGCTTGGACTTGCCACCTCCAGAAGACAAGGTGGAAGGACTTCCATTCGTCTTCGTTGCGGATGAAGCGTTTGCACTGGGGGACCATCTTATGTGGCCATTCCCAATGAGGACCCTCACCCCAGACTAGAGGGATTTAATTACCAGCTGGCCAGAGCCAGAAGAGTGGTGGAGAACACGTTTGGAATCATGGCCAGCCGGTTCCGCCTATTTCTTACACCCATACACATGGCGGAGTACAAACTGAATCATATCATCCTGGCTTGCTGTGTTCTACACAACTTTTTACGGCAAAATTCTGCCAACTATGCTGGCTCAGTTGGGCCTGAGGCCGGAATTCCTAATGAACCAACCCTGACGGCGCTTGAAAGTGGCCGTCCTGGTTTGCCCCCCTGATTGCCCATGAGGTCCGTCTTAGATACCTTGAATACTTTGCGGGTAGGGGGGCCATCAATATGCCAGACAATGTCGGAAACATTTTTCAAATAAAAAAATCATTTTAACTACTAAAATCTTTGGTAACATTTACTGCTTGTGTTTCTTTTAACTGACCCTGACAGAAATGTGGTGAGTCCTGAAAATGGCGTGATTGTGTAACATTACAAAGCATTGTTGGGTGTTATTTACTAAAGGCAAAGACACTTTGCACTACAAGTGCACTTGAAACTGCACTTGTAGTGCAAAGTGGATTTGCCCTTAGGAAATAACCCCCATTGTCACAGAAAACACCAATTAGAGCACAACAAAAGTTTTGGAGCGTTGAAACAATAATCCACACATTCTTGATTATCAATCTTTTTAATACCAGCACAGTCACATGTGCATTTGTAAAAGGTTTTTAAAACAAACGAACATGTTTGTTGTTTAACAATTTTTTGGGTCACATTAGAAAGAAGAAATGTCCATTTAAGATAAAACAGGCATGTTTAAAACCAACAAGAAAGACACAAATCTTGAACTTACAACGTTCAACTTTTGTAGAACTTGAAGGCAATATCAGACATGAGTATTTACAAACTGTGTTTGATATTGCGTTCAGATGGGGTGAAGTCACCCCAGGCAGAAAAAGCCAAATTTTGAAGATGCACACAAATTGGCGAATGTCAACATGTGCTAGCTACCATCATGGGGGATCAATGGACGTGTTTTGGGGGTGCAACCCCTTCCTCCCAGCTACTTTATTATTGAGGAAGGGGTTGCACGCCAAAAATGCGTCCATTGATCTCCTGTGATGGCAGATAGCACATGTTGACACACTGTGTGCATCTTCAAAATTTGGCTTTTCGCAAATATGTCAAAAAATGTTAGAAAGTTTTAGATCACAAAAAGCAAAAAAACCGAAGGGATTTGGAGGTGTTTTAAACTCTCCCTAAAAGATCAATGATGTTCTTCATTTTTTTTTTAACATCATTGATGTTTTTCTGGATGTTTTCCAAATCCCTATTACACCCCATGATCTCCCCGATCAGGATCTGTGCACTTTCAGAGGTGAAATGATCTGGATCCACAACATCACGATCACCTAAAAAGATAGAAACAAAAACACACCATGTATTATAAATATGCCAGCATCCATCTCTTACCTGAGCCTGTGGTCGCAGACACTCACCTGTTGTTGTGACAATTTCCACCACGTCTCCTTCCTCCTCCTCCTCCTGTTGGCTTTGTGGGATTTCCCCTTCTTCCAGAGGTGGGGGGTCTGTGGTCTTCTCGGATGAGGGGTGTCCTCCGAGTCTTTTATCCCCTATGTAAAAACAAATAGGTATACGTAGCACACAGATATTTGATGGCAGAACTAGAAATATGAAACATTGTTTGGAAGTGGGGTACAATTGTCTGTTTGGTCAGAGTTCCAAAATGAAGAAATATTTTGTCCTTTGTCAAGCTTGAATACTTACCTGTTTTGTACAAGCTTCACAGATGGAGACACCCCTTTAGTATACACTGGAGCACCTGTGTGGGACCCCCTAATAAAAAGGGTGTTCTTGTGTCCCACATTGGTGCTCCAGTGTCCAGATGTGAAAACTGCTGCTGAGTGTCCTCTCTAGTTTTCTAGTTTCATTCTAGTTACAAACCCATCTACACAACCAAGTTATTTTCAGACAATAGGCCCTAAAAAATGTATTCAAATGCATATGGCCAAAACAATGCTGTTTTCTAGGTCGAACAAACAATGTTTCATACGAACGAATAATGTGCCCATGAAAGTTGCCATTTTAAACTGGACAACAGTTAAGAAAAGCACATGGAGCAGCATGAACGTAATAAACATAAAGAATAGGAACACAGGACAACTACTTACTTTTTTGCAGCACTCTCCTGATCCTTCTGTACTGCTCGTGCTCCCTTAATTTGAGGTCTGACCACCGCTTCTTGAGCTGATCCTTGGATCGTCGTACCCCGAAATTCCGGTGCTGACTCTTGACCACTTTCGCCATGATCTTGGCCTTTCTGACATTGGGGTTGGGGTAAGGTCCATACTTCCCGTCATAGACGGCCTTCTTCAGGATGTCGACCATCTCCAACATCTCCCCAAAGGACATATTTGATGCCTTAAATCGTCTCCTTTTGGATCGGGACGTTTCTGCCTCCGTGCTTTCCTCCTCCTCCTCTTCGTTGGTGTAATTATCAGACACCTGCTCTGTCTCCGCCATATGCTCTTCCCCCACTGCGACGAACGAGAAGGGGTGGGGAATAGACTAAAAAGAATGTCAGGGGCTGGCGGAGTTTCAGGCATGCGCAGTGTCTATAAAGCGTAACACACGTGCGTAGTACGTACGATTCGTGAGGAAGGAGTAACGGAGGCGCCGATCGTGATAGCGAAGGTAAGATTTAACATTGGGCCTATACTGCTTCTAGATTGAGGCCTGTATTTGAACAAGTTTAGAAGACTTTAAGCTGACATTAGGGTTTGTCTTGTGTTGTGTCTTGCAGTTAAAATGGATATCTTGAAGGATCATGACTTTATGCCAATCTTCATAGATATGTTCAGGGAGCTGCCTTGTCTGTGGCAGATAAACCAGATAAGTGGCAGATAAGAACCAAACAAAGAAGAAGGCAGCACTGGATAATTTGCTGCAATTTGTGAAGCCAGTGATCCCCACGGCAGACATCACCTTTTTGAAGGTTCTAATTGGTGGCCTGAACAACACTTATCTAAGGGAGCGCAAGAAGGTCCAGGATTCCTAGAGATCCGGAGCTGCAGATAACATTTATCTCCCCAGGCTGTGGTACTATGACATGCTGCATTTTCTGGCAGGTCAGACTGAACCCAGGCCAGCACTCTCCACTCTTCCTTCCACGCTTTCTTCCCCCCAGCTGAGGCTTCTGACGCCCAACCTGGGCCTTCCAGGCAGCAACATATGGAGGAGCCCAGCTTGAGCCAGGTACAGCATTCTTCTAAATATTTCTGGTTGTCCAATCAATGATGTTAAATAGATGTTAGTTTGGAGTACTAATTTATGATTGTGATTGATGAAGCAAAAACTAAAACCATGTCCCTTTTTCAGACACAGGGAAGTCTCAGCCAGGAGGTGGCCGGGCCAAGAAGGCTGCCTGATATCCAGGTCCCTCCCCTCCACCTTCAAAGACAAAGTGGCAGGAAGAGGAGTAACCTGGAGGAGGCTGCAATAGGCCTATTTTGGAAGGCTACTGAGGCCCTCAGAACACCCCACAGTGTGGAGGAGGACTTTGCTGGCATAACTGCATGTAAAATGATGCAGATGGAGGAGGGACAATGACTCCTATGTGAGTTCTTCATTTTGGAAGCTCTAAATAAGGGGTTGAGGGGCCAAATCACATGTGCAACCCACATTTGTCACCTCACCCATAGTCCTTCTCCTCCTCCAGGTCCTACTCCTCCTCCTCCAGGTCCTACTCCTCCTCCTGCCACATCTCCAACACCAGAGCCACAGCCAGGAAGGAAGCGTGGAAGGAAGACCAGAGAGTGATGACCTGGGTTCAGTCTGGTCTGGCAAAATATGCAGCCTCTTGTAGTACCATAGCCTGGGGACACAGATGTCATCAGCTGCTTTCATGATCTCTGGGACTTCTGGACCAGACTGCACTCCCTTAGATATGGACTCCTCAGGCCACCAATTTTGCAGGAAAATAATTGATGTCTGCCCTGGGGGTCAAAGGCTTCGCCAATTTATGATGGTTATCCAGCGTTGCCTCCCTTTTTGTTTGGTTCTGAGCCCTTAATAAAGGAATTTTTGGTTTAATTATACTTGCCTATGTGTGTTTTCCTTCAAAAAGGACAGTTTGTTTGTGAGTAGGCAGGTACATTTCAAAAATACAATGTGAAATTAACAAGGGACACCAAACAATATCCTTGAGATTAAATAATACAAGATAATAATGGTGTTGTGGTAACCTGACACACAAAACACACACAAAAATATTCTGGAGTAAAAAAAAATAAAAATAAAAAAAACATCAGCCTTGAAAAAAATACAAACAAAAAAAAAATCAGCCTTAAAAAAAATACAAACCAAAAAAAAAAAAAAAATCAGGCTTGAAAAAAATACAAACCAAAAAAAAAAAAAAAAATATAGATTTTTGGTCAGATGTGACAAATCAAAATATATTGAGGGAATCACAATAAATAATAAAGAAATAAGTTTGTGAGAAGTCTGTGTGAATATGAGCAGCAAAACTACTTCATTCTTCTAGCATTATAAAGAAGAGAGTGCGCTGTGTTAAACAATTTTAAACATTGCAGCCTGACGAAAGTGCTCTATCCATTCCAAACGCTAATTTTACCAGACCGAGCTGTTCCGTCTCGGAATTTCTTCTGAGCATGCATGGCACTTTGTGCGTCGGAATTGTCCACACCCGGTTGGAATTGACGCGATCGGATTTTGTTGTCGGAAAATTTTATAGCCTGCTCTCGAACTTTGTGTGTCAGAAAATCCGATGGAAAATGTCCGATGGAGACCACACACGGTCGGAATTTCCGACAACAAGCTCCGATCGCACATTTTCCGTCGGAAAATCCGACCGTGTGTACAGGGCATTAGGGTTTGGGTACATATGTTTTTATTTTATTTATTCACCAGAGCGCAGTTTCTTTTTCCTTTTTTCAATACATCCTACTGACCTCTGTACACTGCAGCCCTACCTCCTATTGACCCCAGTACACTTCAATACATCCTACTGCCATCTGTGCACTACCATGCATAGTACTGTCTTCTGTACACTGCCTTACATATTACTGAGTTCTGAGTACTACTAATATTACTGAGTACTTCCCTACATACTACTGATCTCTGTCTATTTCTCTACATACTATCGAACTCTGTCTATTGCCCTACATACTACTAACCTCTGTCAACTGGCCTACATCCTACTGAACCCCTTCACACTGCCCTACAAACTACTGACCTCTGTATATTCCCCTACAAACTACTAATTTCTGTACACTTACCTGCCTCCTACTGACATCTGTACACTGCCTTACCTCCTACTGACCCCTGTAAACTGCAATACATACTACTGACCTCTGTACACTGCCTACATCCTACTGACCTCTGTATACTGCCCTACATACTATTAAGCACCCTGTGATCGCTGTGTGCATCAAACACAGGAGATCACAGATGAGGGTACAGGGCCAATGAAATTGCCAAAAGTGATAGGGGGTATAACTCCTGCCATAGCTGCAAAGTAAAGCATCACACCTGTGGTGGCCGCTGCATCTGCAGTTAAGGGAGTATTGGTTGGGGCAGCAGAAAAACTACATTTCTGCCTACTGTCTGGACCAATCCTTTGCCCATTTGTTAACTGTGTCTCTGCCTGCCGCCTGAAGTGACCCATCTGCACATACCACTGACTACGTTTTGGTGAGACACAAGCCCTTGCCATTCCCTGTGGACAACTGCTCTCCTGAAACCACAGGAATTATTGTGTTCTTCCTTTCTTCAGCCTCCTGTATTTCCTGGCCATGATACATGGTATTACTGTGGGCAGTCATGTACCTTGGCAATGCCTCTATCAGTATCTGCAGTTGATGGCTCTACCTTGGCCTTAGGACCCCGAACTACATCCAAGCCGATTCAATTCTCCTGATATAGATCCAGTAGACACAATGGACTGAATAACTTTCACTCCTCATCTTGATGCTTATTCAATCTTAGGGCTTAGCTTTTCTTTGGTCACTAAGAATTTTCCACCTTCAGTATAATCTGACTAAACGTATTTAAAATAATTGTGTTCTAATAAGTTTGGAACTTCCCCCTTTATCCCCCACAACCTCAGATAAACAAATTTACTGTTTTATCTATTTCCCCCCTCCCCCCCCCACTCCCATTCCCCTTTCCTCTCCCCTTTAAATTGAAGTACTTCTATTGTTTTATATTTAATCTTAATTAATCATTTAATGATCCTGTTTATCACTAACACTATTTTCCTTTTTCATTACTGGCAATCTCCTATGATAAGTATTATTGCTATGCAAACCATACAGTTTCTTATTTTAAAGTAATTTTTCCCTAGGGTTACCTGTAGGTATTTAGACTCACCTTACAGTATACTTGTTAATAGCTAATTAACCTTTTATTTATTTTTTACCCTTGATAATTTTTTTTTTAACGGCTGAACTTGGGTGTCCAAGCATTTCTCTTTTTCTGTATATAGATCTAGGCCGTTGGGGTCTCGAGAGATTGTCACTGCTCTCCCTATCCTTCTGTCCTAGGATAAACCTCCATTCTGACCAATTAATACTGGAGGATCTCCTCGGATAGATCCTAGGCCTCTGAGCTGGCATTTTTTTTTTTACGCACTCAGTATGCCGCCTTTTTACTTTTCTTATTCGCACAATTTGCTTACTATTATTTGACTATATGACTCTTACTCTCTCTTTCTTCCTCTTTATTCTGTGTCTACTCCCCTCTCCCCCCCCCCCTCGGTTAATTGTAGACTCAGAATCTATGAATGCAGTATACTAAAATATTTCCTTTAAGATTTAACGATGGCCCCCTTAAATGTCCTTACGCTAAACATACAAGGTCTAAATATCCCACAAAAGTGAACTAAAGTTTTTCACTCCTTAGCTTCCTCAAAAGCACATGTTGTATGCCTCCAAGAAACCCATTTCGCAGCTAAGGCGACCCCTCAATATTTTGGTTCAGCTTATCCCCAAGTTTTCACAGCCTTTGCCAAAACTAAACAACGAGGGATGCTAATAGCGTTTCATCGTGACACACCCTTTACCATTTTGACAGAGATAAAAGACCCAGAAGGTCATTATCTTATACTCAAGGGATATCTTTTCGATTCTCTAATCACATTGGTATCCTACTATGCTCCTAACAAAACTCCATCCTCATTTGTCTCCCATTTATTACAGGTAATTGATACTCATAAAACTGGCACACTTTTAATCTGTGGAGATTCTAATCAAGTTCTTTATCCTTTTTGGATAAATCCCCAACTCCTATTGCATATAGTTCTCAATCTTGTAAGTTCCAACAACTTCTTCAACAACACTCTTTATTAGATTCTTGGCATGAAATCAATCCTGCTAGAAACCAATTTACTTTTTATTCTCGTCCCCATAAATAATTTCCCCGTATTGATCACATTTTTATCTCAATAGGCATGACCCCCAAACTCTTTTCTTCATCTTTTATCCCTTTTACATGGATTGACCACTGTGCTGTACTTTCAACTTTTCACTTCTCTAAAACCCAAAACACAAGATTCTACATGGCATAGTAATGACTCAATCCTATCTTATCCATCACACTCCTCTGATCTAGAAATAACCATAAAACATTACCTGGCCAATAATGAGACCCTTGATATATCCCCCACTGACCCTATGGGAAGCTCATAAAACTGCTCTCTGTGGTGTTTGTATACGCCAAGCCTCATTTCTTAAAAGAGAAAAACAACAACTAAAACAAAAATTAGAAGCAGAATTTAATACATGCCACACAATCTTTCAATCCAATCCTACCCCTGTTACTAAATTACAGCTTGATAAAGCATGTTTAAACCTTGACCTTTTTTTATCAGAATCTGTAAATACAGTGGGGACGGAAAGTATTCAGACCCCCTTAAATTTTTCACTTTTTGTTATATTGCAGCCATTTTCTAAAATCTTTTAAGTTCATTCTTTCCTCATTAATGTACACACAGCACCCCATATTAACAGAAAAACACAGAATTGTTGACATTTTTGCAGATTTATTAAAAAAGAAAAGCTGAAATATCACATGGTCCTAAGTATTCAGGCCCTTTGCTGTGACACTCATATATTTAACTCAGGTGCTGTCCATTTCTTCTGATCATCCTTGAGATGGTTCTACACCTTCATTTGAGTCCAGCTGTGTTTGATTATACTGATTGGACTTGATTAGGAAAGCCACACACCTGTCTATATAAGACCTTACAGCTCACAGTGCATGTCAGAGCAAATGAGAATCATGAGGTCAAAGGAACTGCCTGGAGAGCTCAGAGACAGAATTGTGGCAAGGCACAGATCTGGCCATGGTTACAAAAACATTTCTGCTGCACTTAAGGTTCCTAAGAGCACAGTGGATGCAGTTGGGAGATGGGAGAAAGTTGTAGAAAGTCAACCATCACTGCAGCCCTCCACCAGTTGGGGCTTTATGGCAGAGTGGCCCGACGGAAGCCTCTCCTCAGTGAAAGACACATAAAAGCCCTCATGGAGTTTGCTAAAAAAACACCTGAAGGACTCCAAGATGGTGAGAAATAAGATTCTTTGGTCTGATGAGACCAAGATAGAACTTTTTGGCCTTAATTCTAAGCGGTATGTGTGGAGAAAACCAGGCACTGCTCATCACCTGTCCAATACAGTCCCAACAGTGAAGCATGGTGATGGCAGCATCATGTTGTGGGGGTGTTTTTCAGATGCAGGGACAGGAAGACTGGTTGCAATCGAGGGAAAGATAAATGCGGCCAAGTACAGGTATATCCTGGACGAAAACCTTCTCCAGAGTGCTCAGGACCTCAGACTGGGCTGAAGGTTTACCTTCCAACAAGACAATGACCCTAAGCACACAGCTAAAATAACAAAGGAGTGGCTTCAAAACAACTCCGTGACTGTTCTTGAATGGCCCAGCCAGAGCCCTGACTTAAACCCAATTGAGCATTGAACTAAAAATTGCAGTCCACCAACGTTTACCATCCAACCTGACAGAACTGGAGAGGATCTGCAAGGAGGAATGGCAGAGGATCCCCAAATCCAGGTATAAAAAACTTGTTGCATCTTTCCCAAAAAGACTCATGGTTGTATTAGATCAAAAGGGTGCTTCTACTAAATACTGAGCAAAGGGTTTGAATACTTAGGACCATGTGATATTTCAGTTTTTCTTTTTTAATAAATCTGCAAAAATGTCAACAATTCTGTGTTTTTCTGTCAATATGGGTGCTGTGTGTACATTAATGAGGAAAAAAAAGAACTTAAATGATTTTAGCAAATGGCTGCAATATAACAAAGAGTGAACAATTTAAGGGGGTCTGAATACCTTCCATCCCCACTGTAAATGTTATGTAAGTCTAAACATAAATTTTATTCTAAAGCAAATAAACCAGACACTCTTTTAGCCCGAGCACTTAAAAAATGAAATTGCCCCTTTAAACCAATTCGACAGAAATTATCTCATGATACATTTACTAGTAATCCAGTAAAGATCCTCCACACCTTTCAAAAACATCTTACCTCCTTATATAAAAAGGAAGGATCTTTTAATCAAACTTTAACAGAATAATTTTTTTCACAAATCAAACTTCCTACTATTCCTTTAGCCAAACGCGATTGTCTTGAAAGCCCCATTACAGCTATCAAAATTAAATTAGCAACTACTCTCTTAAACCAAATAAACATCTAGGCCCAGGTGGCTTCTCTGCCCTATACTATAAGAAATTGTCTCATATCCTTCCTCCAATGTTAACCGATACATTTAATTCTCTCCTTAATGATCAATCCTTTCGCCCCCAAACATTATTGGCTATAATTTCAATGATCCCCAGTCCTCAGTCAGATGATACATCTTGTTCTAACTATAGACCCATATCTTTACTCAACCTTGACATTAAGTTACTAGCGAAAGTCTTAGCGACCCGCTTAAATAGTGTAATAGGTTCTTTAATAAATAAAGACCAGGTCGGCTTTATCTAATTTACTAATTACTAATTACTAATTCAAGCAGCTAAATCACGACAAATACCCATCTGTCTCTTATCTTTAGATATCAAAAAAGAATTTGATACCGTTTCTTAGCTGGGTCTCTTCATTATACAAAAATCCCAAAGCTTATGTTGAATATGCTGGATATAAATCAAACCTATTTGACTTTTGTAGGGGTACGCGTCAGGGATGTCCACTTTCCCCACTCTTATTTGCCCTACTTATTCAATCCCTTGCGCAATCAATTCTTACTGACCCCTCTTTAAAGGCCTGGATTTAGCTGGTCACTAGCATAAACTTTGCCTATTTGCTGACGATATCTTAATCTTTATGTCATCCACTTATATTTCTGCTCCTAATCTTATAAGTAAACTTTGATCATGTATCTGGTCTAATTATTTATTCTCAAAAATCTATAGCCTCAAATATATCTTTACCTCCTCATATTTTACAACAAACATCCCTCCCTTTCTCCTGGTCCACTTCACGCCTTCTTTACCTAGGGATAACTCTCACACCCAATCTTTCTGACATTTTCACTGCCAATTATCTTCCAATTGTGCATCAAATATCTAATCTTCTGACACAATGGTCCTCTCTACCATTATCTTGGATAGGTAAAATTACCGTAATAAAGATGGTTATACTGCCCAAAATTCTTTATCATTTTCGAGGTTTACCTATCCCTGTTCCAGCATACTTTCTCAGAATACTACAACGAAAGGCATTAACTTTTGTTTGGGGATCTTTGAAACTCCGTCTGCCCAAACACACTCTTTACTTTCCAAAGCCCAAAGGGGACTAGGGTTTCCTAATTTTACCATCAATTACCATGCAGCTCAATTAGCCCATATCCCTAAATATCACACAAAACGTGAAATTCTGCTTTGGGTTGCGCTGGAATCAATAGATTGTGACCCACTTTCAATAACCAACCTCGTATGGTCTAGTTCTAAAAGAACTCAATAATCCTATAACTAAACATACACTAGCCATTTAGGATAAATTTAAATTAGTAAATTAGTAAATGGACTACAACCTCCCCATATACCTCTTTTATCATTTCTTAAAAATACACTTTTCTATCCTGCTCTTTTAAAGCATAGATCTCCACTAATCCAACTCAACTCTGTGAACTAGCATCCTCTACCTCATTCAAAACTTTCCCTGACTTATGTGAAAGTCAGAAACTTCCTAATTCAGAGCTCTTTCGATAGCTTCAGAATTTTTTTATATACAGGGAAGAATCAATTTAGATAAAGTAACGTGCTTTGAAAATATATGTAAATGTGACCCACACACAGGGACTTATTTCAACTTATTTCAACTTTACAATCATCCTATTACTAGGAATGAGACCGATGTTTGAGTCCAATGTAAGTTCGACTCGAACATTGGGTGTTCGCCCAATCACTGAACAGCGAACAGTATGCAGTGTTCGCGACAAATTCGAAAGCCGCAAAACTCTGTTAAAGTCTATGGGACACTAACATGAAAAACCAAAAGTGCTCATTTTAAAGGCTAGAATGCAAATTATTGCCATAAAAAGTGCTTGGGGACCCGGGTCCTGCCCCAGGAGTTTAACCACTTCATTACCAAGGGTGTCATATGACGTCCTTTACTTTGTTAGGGGATATCTGAAGGATGCCTGTAGCTACAGGCATCATCCAGATATCATTCTCTCCAGCCGACGATTCTGTGCACAATAAGAATGATCATAGTGGCAGTCCCGCCGCTTGATTGTTCCTGTAGGCAACGGGAGGGGAAGTCCCCCCTCCCGCCACCATCCGGTGCTTCTCCGGGCTCTCCCATGTCATCGGGGGCCCGGAGAAAGAATCGGCCACCGCCGGATGACGACCATAGAGATTTCCAGTGACCAGATGGTCACCAGTCTCTATGTCCGTCTCTATGACCTCTATCACTATGACTGCCGGAGGCCCGGGCGCGACGTTATGACGTCACGCCCAGGTTCCCGAGAAATAAACAAAGCCGCGATCGCGAATGTCAGCATGAGATCAGTGATTTTTTTTTTCCGATCTCATGCTTTCCAGCCTGGAGGAGAGATGTGGGGTCTTAATGACCCCGCATCTCTCCATAAAGAGGACTTGTCACAATAGATTCCTATTACAAGGGATGTTTACATTCCTTGTAATAGGAATAAAAGTGATCAAAAAAAAAATGTAAAAAAAAGTGTAAAAATAAAAAAAATTAAGTAAAATAAATTTTAAAAAAATTAAAACGCCCCTGTCCCCAGTAGCTCGCGTTCAGAAGCGAACGCACATGTAAGCCCCACCCACATATGTAAATGAAGTTCAAACCACACATGTGAGGTATTGCCGCGTTCATTAGAGCGTGTGCATTAATTCTAGAACTAGACCTCCTCTGTAACGCTAAACTGGTAACCTGTAAAAATTTTCAAAGCGTCGCCTATGTACCGATTTTTATTATTATTCCATGAGTGTGCATAATTTTAAAGTATGACATGTTAGGTATCTATTTACTCTGCGTAACATCATCTTTCACATTATACAAAAATGATACAAAACATTATACAAAAAAATTGGGCTAACTTTACTGTTTTGTTATCTTTTAATTCATGAAATGTTTTTTTTTCCTAAAAAAAGGCATTTGAAAAATTATTGCGCAAATACCGTGCAAGATAAAAAGTTGCAATGACCGCCATTTTATTCCCTAGGGTGTCTGCTAAAAAAACATATATAATTTTTGGGGGTTCTGAGTAATTTTCTAGCAAAAAATTATGATTTTTACATGTAGGAGAGAAGTGCCAGAATAGGCCTGGTATGGAAGTGGTTAAAAAATTTCAGTTTTTTCGGGAGCAGTGGTTTTAATAATGATTAAAGTGAAACAATAAAATATGAAATATTCCTTTAAATATTGTGCTTGAGGGATGTCCATAGTATGCCTGTAAAGTAGCGCATTTTTCCCGTGTTTATAACAGTATCACAGCAAAATGACATTTCTAAAGGAAAAAAAGTAATTTAAAATTACTCGCAGCTGTAGTGTATTGTCGGGTCCCGGCAATATAGATGAAAATCATTGAAAAAGACGGCATGAGTCCCCCCCCCGTTCATTACCAGGCCCTTTGGGTCTGGTATAGATATTAAAGGGAACCCTGCACCCGAATTTTAAAAAAATTGCGTGGGGGTCCCCCCAAAATTCATACCAGGCCCTTCAGGTCTGATATGGATATTAAGGGGAACCCTGCGCCCTGAACCGTACCAGGACACATGCCCTCAACATGGGGAGGGTGCTTTGAGGTCCCCCCCATAGCACCTTGTCCCCCCTTTGATAGGGAAAAGGGCCTCATCCCCACAACCTTTGCCCAGTGGTTGTGGGGGTCTGCGTGGGGGGGACTTATCGGAAACTGGAAGCCCCCTTTAACAAGGGGACCCCCAGATCCTGCCCCCCCATGTGAATGGGTATCGGGTACATTGTACCCCTACACATTCACCAAAAAAGTGTAAAAATCTTAAAAATGACAGTAGACAATTTGGGACAAGTCGTTTATAAAAATAAAAAAAAAAAACTGTCCCGCAATGTCCATTCATCTTCAATCACAGCGTCCTATGACCTGAGAAAAAAAAATGTAAAAAAACTCCACATACATGGGAAGCTCCCGCTGACTAAGGGCTCTTCGCAATTACAGCTGTTATATAGCTGAGGGCAGGGCCACCCGGTGACGTAAACGGGTGACCACTTCTGATGTTACGTGACGTCACATAACGTCAGAGGGGGGGTGGGGTCACCTGTTTACATCACCGGGTGGCCGAGCCCTCAGCTATATAACAGCTTTCATCGCGAAGAGGCTTCAGTCAGTCCCATGGAGGCGGACTTTTTTTTTTTTTTTTTTTTTTAGAGGGTCACTGGACACTGTGATCGAAGATGAATGGGACAGTATTTTTTTTCCCGATAAGCCCCCCACCCGAAGATCCCCACAACCACTGGGCAAGGGTTGTGAGGATGAGGCCCTTGTTCTCATCAACATGGGGACAAGGTGCTTTGGGGGAACCCCAAAGCACCCTCCCTATGTTGAGGGCATGTGGCCTGGTACAGTTCAGGAGGGAAGGCGCTCTCTCGCCCTCTTTTCCTGTGGCCTGACAGGTTGCGTGCTCGGATAAGGGTCGGATATGGATTTTGGGGAGACCCCTATGCCATTTTTTTATCATTTTCGCTTGGGGTTCCCCTTAAAATCTATACCAGACCTGAAGAGCCTGGTATGGATTTGGGGGGAACCCCCAAGCCATTTTATTTTTAATTTTGGTGCAGGGTTCCACTTAATATCCATACCAGACCTGAAGGGCCTGGTATGGATTTTGGGGAGACCCCCACAAAATTTTTTTTAATTCGGGTGTGGGGTTCCCCTTAAAGAGGAGTTCCACCCAGGGGGGCCATTAAAAAAAAAAAAATTAAAAGTCAGCAGCTACAAATACTGCAGCTGCTGACTTTTAATTGGACACTCACCTGTCCCTGGGTCCAGCGGTGCGGGGGATCGAAGCCCCGCTCGTCCCCCCCCTCCGCTCGTCGGCGCCGGCATTTCAACTGTGGGCGCCGGGCTGTGGCTTCACAGCCTGGCACCCACTGCGCATGCGCGAGCGGCGCCGAGCGCCGTGATTGGCCGCTTAATCACCTGGGACCTGCAATGGGTCCCAGATGATTGACAGGAGGGAGGGAGAAGAGCCGAGCCCTTCCTGTGCCAGGGGGAAGTGATGTCACCAGTGCAGGCAGACGAAGGGGCAGACTACGAGGGACCACCTAGCAACAGGCATTTAGAGGTAAGTAAAAAAAAAAAAATATCCAAATGTTTTTTTGTTTGTTTTTTTAGAATTATTTAGATATGTTTGTTTTTTTGGGTGGAACCCCACTTTAATATCCATACCAGACCCAAAGGGCCTGGTAATGGACTTGGGGGGGGGGCAATGCCATTTTTTTTCAATGATTTTCTATGATTGATATATCTATATTGCTGGGACCCGACAATACATTACAGCCGCGAGTAGTTTTAAATTACTTTTTTCCTTTAGAAATGTAATTTTGCTGTGGTACTGTTATAAACAGGAGAAAATGCGCTACTTTACAGGCATACTAAGGACACCCCTCAGGCATATAATAATATTTAAAGGAATATTTCATTTTTATTGTTTCACTTTAAGCATGTCATGTGTACAAGGCATAAGAAGTTAAGCTATTACCTGTTGATTTGTATAGAGTGTTTCAGGTTGGGCCTGTGGTGTCAGGGGACAGGAGAGAGAAGACTGACACAAAGGGAGTCATTTCTCTGCTATCCACCTGCCTGGACTCATAGAGATAACCTGGGTAGAGGTAACCAATCCAATTTAAAGTTTCATATTGTGCTTTGTTTGCCATTTAAGTGAGCCTCTGCTCTTGGGGACATTCTACATTTGGGGACATTTGGAATCCCCTTAAAGCAGCTTCAGAGCTATATTGCTCTTAAATCTCAGTTATTGCTCTCTAGTTGATTACTCAAATACATATTGTTACTGTCTGTTATTCTTTCACAGAAATATTGCAGTCAATTTCTGTGTTTTATTATAACGTGTGTGTTTCTCATTGGTTGTTGCACTTACACTATTACCAAATGTGCCAGAATGGGGTGAGACTGTATAAGGGTTGAGAGGCAGAGTAACAGGCTGAACATACTTAACCACTTCAGCCCCGGAAGGTTTTACCCTCTTCCTGACCAGAGTACTTTTTACAATTTGGCACTGCGTCGCTTTAACTGCTAATGCAATTCTGTACCCAAATGAAATTTGTGTCCTTTTTTCCCACAAATAGAGCTTTCTTTTGATGGTATTTGATCACCTCTGCGGTTTTTATTTTTTGCGCTATAAACAGAAAACGACCAAAAATTTGGAAAAAAAAAGATATTTTCTACTTTTTGTTATAAAAATAATCCAATTAACTCAATTTTAGTCATACATTTAGGCCAAAATGTATTCAGCCACATGTCTTTGGTAAAAAATGTCAATAGGCGTATATTTATTGGCTTGCGCAAAAGTTATAGCATCTACAAACTAGGGTACAATTTCGGGAATTTACACAGCTTTTAGTTTATGACTGCCTATCACATTTCTTGAGGTGCTAAAATGGCAGGGCAGTACAAAACCCCCCAAATGACTGCATTTTGGAAAGTAGACACCCCAAGGAAATCGCTGAGAGGCATGTTGAGCCCATTGAATATTTATTTTTTTTGTCCCAAGTGATCGAACAATGACAAAAAAAATTAGAAAAAGTTGACACTAAATGATATATTTCTCACACAGGCCATGGGCATATGTGGAATTGCACCCCAAAATACATTCTCCTGAGTACAGGGATACCACATGTGTGGGACTTTTTGGGAGCCTAACCGCGTACGGGGCCCCGAAAACCAAGCACCACCTTCAGGATTTCTAAGGGCGTAAATTTTTGATTTCACTCCTCACTACCTATCACAGTTTTGAAGGCCATAAAATGCCCTGATGGCACAAACCGCCCCCCCCCCCATGACCCTTTTTTGGAAAGTAGACACCCCAAGCTATGTGCTGAGAGGCATGTTGAATCCATGGAATATTTTATATTTTGCCACAAGTTGCAGGAAAATGACACATTTTTTTTTTTTTTTTTTGCACAAAGTTGTCACTAAATGATATATTGCTCACACATGCCATGGGCATATGTGGAATTACACCCCAAAATACATTCTGCTGCTTTTCCTGAGTATGGGGATACCACATGTGTGGTACTTTTTGGGAGCCTAGCTGCGTACGGGGCCCCGAAAACCAATCACTGCCTCCAGGATTTCTAAGGGCGTAAATTTTTGATTTCACTCCCCCAAATGACCCCATTTTGCAAAGTAGATACCCCAAGCTATTTGCTGAGAGGCATGGTGAGTATTTTGCAGCTCTTGTTTGTTTTTGAAAATGAAAAAAGAAAAGAAAATTTTTTTTTTCTTTTTTCAATTTTGAAAACTTTGTGACAAAAAGCAAGGTCTGCAAAATACGCACGATACCTCTCAGCAAATAGCTTGGGGTGTCTACTTTCCAAAATAGGGTCATTTGGGTGGGTTTTGTGCCATCTGGGCATTCCATGGCCTCCGAAACTGTGATAGGCCGTGAGGAATGAAATCAAAAATTTACACCCTTAGAAACCCTGAAGGCGGTGCTTGGTTTTCGGAGTCCCGTAGCTAGGCTCCCAAAAAGTCTCACACATGTGGTATCCCCGTACTCAGGAGAAGCAAAAGAATGTATTTTGGGGTGTAATTTCACATATGCTCATGGCATGTTTGAGCAATTTATCATTTAGTGACAACTTTGTGCAAAAAAAAAAAATTGTCTTTTTCCCGCAACTTGTGTCACAATATAAAATATTCCATGGACTCGACATGCCTCTCAGCAAATAGCTTGGGGTGTCTACATTGCTGATTGGGGTAATTTGGGGGGGGTTTGAACTGCCATTTTATGCACAACATTTAGAAGCTTATGTCACACATCACCCACTCTTCTAACCACTTGAAGACAAAGCCCTTTCTGACACTATTTGTTTACATGAAAAAAATATTTTTTTTTCCAAGAAAATTACTTTGAACCCCCAAACATTATATATGTTTTTAAAGCAAAGGCCCTACAGATTAAAATGGGGGGTGTTTCTTTTTTTTTTCACACAGTATTTGCGCAGGGATTTTTAAAACGCATTTTTTGGGGAAAAAACACACTTTTTTAAATTTTAATGCACTAAAACACACTATATTGCCCAAATGTTTGATGAAATAAAAAAGATGATCTTAGGCCGAGTACATGGATACCAAACACGACATGCTTTAAAATTGCGCACAAACGTGCAGTGGTGACAAACTACATACATTTTTAAAAGCCTTTAAAAGCCATTACAGGTTATCACTTTAGATTTACAGAGGAGGTCTACTGCTAAAATTACTGCCCTCGATCTGACCTTCGCGGTGATACCTCACATGCATAATTCAATTGCTGTTTATATTTGACGCCAGACCGACGCTTGTGCTCGTCTTTATTATTTTTTTTGCTTTTTTATCTTATTTTTAAACTGTTCTTTTCATTTTTTTTTTTATCATTTTTATTGTTGTGTCACGGAATGTAAATATCCCCTATGATAGCAATAGGTAGTGACAGGTACTCTTTTTTGAAAAAAATTGGGGTCTATTAGACCCTAGATCTCTCCTCTGCCCTCAAAGCATCTGACCACACCAAGATCGGTGTGATAAAATGCTTTCCCAATTTCCCAATGCCGCTGTTTCGGGTGAAATCGGGTGAAATCGGGTGAAATCTAAGTCATGAAATGCTCATAGCTTCCAGTTTCTTAGGCCATAGAGATGATTGGCCATTCTGGTCTCTGATCAGCTCTATGGTCAGCTGGCTGAATCACCGGCTGCATTCTTAGGTTCCCTGTTGGGACAAGAGAGCCATAGAAAAACATGGAAGACGGTGGGAGGGGGGACATTCCCTTCCATTGCTTGTAAAAGCAGTCTAACGGCTAATTAGCCACTAGGATTGCTTCTACATGAAAGCCGACCGCTGGCTGAAAAGAATGATACCAAGATGATACCTTAACCTGCAGTCATCATTCTGGTATAACCACTCAAAGTCCAGCAACATACCAGTACGTTGCTGGTCTTTGTTGGGCATATATTGTAATCTTTTTTTTCATGCAGCCTGTGGGCTGAACGAAAAAAAGACATTGATTGGTGGGTATGCCCACAATTAGAATACCTCCCTTCATCCACCCACTTCTAATGATGGGCATACATGCACCATTTATATATGCCGAAGCATGGGGGCATCCGCCCGCAAAAGGTAGGAGCAAATCACTCCTCCGCACCTGCTGTCCCCATGCTTCGGCATATATGCTCTTTTTTTTAACTGTAGTGGTGAAATCACCTCCGACAGCGTTGGAGTCACGGCTTTATGTATCGTGGCAGCAAATGCTGTTGCTGTCAAGATAAATAAATCCGCGCTGCAGCTGAATGGCGTACCTGAAAACAAAAAAATGGTTAACAATAAAACACAGTAAACAGTAGGATATAAAAAATTGCATACCTGAAAAGCAAACATAATAAAACATAATAACGAACAGGCAAAAAATTAGTATGAACACGCAAACACCGTTAAAGTCTATGGGACACGAACATGAAAATCAAAAGTGCTCATTTTAAAGGCTTATATGCAAGTTGTTTCCATAAAAAATGTTTGGAGACCCTCGGGTCTTGCATATAGGCCTTTAAAATGAGCACTTTTGATTTTCATGTTCGTGTCCCATAGTCTTTAACGGTGTTTGCGTGTTCATACAAATTTTTTGCCTGGCCTGTTCGCAAGTTCTGATGTGAACCGAACCGGGGGGGGTGTTCGGGTCATCCCTGCTTATTACTAAACCCAACTCACACCCACCACATATGTGGCTAAGTGGGAGATGGATCTTGGGTTTTCGTTGGAAACAGCCAATTGGGATAAGATTTGGATCACAACTAATTCATCCTCAAGAAATATAGTTGCCTTAGAGACAAATTATTCCCCATCTTGTTTTCGTGGCTGTGGTGATCTAGGATCACATCTCCATACTTGGTGGGATTGCCCGGTAGCAAAAAATTTCTGGAAAGATGTATTTTTTATGATTTCAACACTGTTTGAAATCCCAATAAATCCTGATACTACAATAGCACTTTTAAAGCTTAAAACCGGCCACTCTCTCCTACTGCAAATTTAAACTTCTATTATGCCCTGTACACACAAGCAGACTTTTCGACTGGTCCGATGAACCGAATCCGGCAGACAATCCGACCGTGTGTGGGCTTCATCGGACTTTCAGCAGACTGTTTCTGTTAAAATTTGACGGGCTTTAGATTTGGAACATGTTTCAAATCTTTACGTCGGACCCCGGTTCCTATCGAAAAATCCGCTCGTCTGTATGCTAGTCCGATGGACGAAAACCGACGCTAGGGCAGCTATTGGCTACTGGCTATGAACTTCCTTAGTTTAGTCCAGTCGTAGGTCATCACGTACGAATCAGTCGGACTTTGGTGTGATCATGTGTAGGCAAGTCCGTTCATTTGAAAGTCAGTCGGAAGTCCGTCAAAAGTCAGTCAAAGGTCCGTTGGAAAGACTGTCGCCAAAAAGTCTGCCCATGTGTACAGGGCATTAAATATTACTACAGCCGCAAAACAAACAATTGCCAAAGCTTGGAAATCCCTGTCCTTAATAATTGCTGCAACTAAAAATAGAGTCAATCAAGCAATGATCCATGCCAAAACAGATGCTATAACTCAAGATAAAATATCCAAAATTGAAAATATTGACGATATATGGAATCCCTGGGTGACTCACATTTTGCCTTCCAATTTTGATGCTTCTCTACTAAGTCCTTGGTAACCTTGATTTATACTTCCATTATCTGCATTCATGGTATGTGTTTACTACCATGTACTACCGAAGGGACCCCTAATACTTCTCATACCTCTCATTTCTTTCTTCCCTATCTATTTTTTCTCCTACCTTACTTTTTCTTTTATCTTCTTTCTCGCTCCTACTTTTTCCTCCCTATTCTCACTCTCCTCTTTCAATTTACTCTTTATATAGTTCTGGTAGCAGAACTTTTTTTTCCCTTGGTTATCATTATACCAATTGTACATACCGTATATACTCGAGTATAAGTCGAATTTTTCAGCACATTTTTTTGTGCTGAAAGTGCCCCCCTCGACTTATACTCGAGTCAAGCACTTTTCGGCAGCAAAAAATTTCATTTTCCGAACCGACTTTGGGGCCCCGTATCTCAGACCCAAATTTGGTGTGCAAACCCAGTGGAATGGGTACCATAACATATCCAAAGCTGGGGTTCCTAGCACCAAGTGACCCTGAGATACGGGGCCCCAAAATCGGTTCGGAAAATGTCATTCTCTGCTGCAGAAAAGTGCTTGACATTTTCTGAACCGAATTTGAGGCCCCATATCTCAGGGCCACTTTGTGCTAGGAACCCCGACTTTGGTGTGCAAACCCAGTGGAACTGGTACCATAACATATTCAAAGCTGGGGTTCCTAGCACTAAGTGGCCCTGAGATACGGGGCCCCAAATCCGGTTCGGAAAATGTCATTCTCTGCTGCAGAAAAGTACTTGACATTTTCTGAACTGATTTTGGGGCCCTGTATCTCGGGGCCACTTGGTGCTAGAAACCCCAGCTTTGGAAATTTTATGGTGCTAGTTCCACTGGGTTTGCACACCAAATTTGGGGTTCTTAGCACTAAGTGGCCTCGAGATACGGGGCCCCAAATTCAGTCAACTGTGTCCATCTGCAGCAATGTCATTTCGGGACCCTTTGGGTTCAGAGACCCCAAATTTTGGCTGCAGCTAGGGGGCATCTAGGAACCCTTAACTACCGAGTTTGAAGTTCAAGGGACCTATGGCTGCAAATGGGCACAGTGAGGCATGCAAATGGGCACAGTGATGCTGCAAATGGGCATTGTTGACCCTCTTTTCCACTTACAGTTGCTGTGCATTTCTCACCCTCGTCTTATACTCGGGTCAATAAGTTTTTCCCATTTTTTTGTGGTAAATTAGGGCCTCGACTTATACTCGGAACGACTTATACTCGAGTATATACGGTAGTTCCAATATGTAGTATAAGATTTTAGATTCTATAATAATTTTTTTTTTTTTTAAATTTAAAAACTATTTTTAAGACCTTTTTTTTTATCTGAGGTCATTTTATATTAACCTGGTCTAAGTTGGTTTTATCCCTTCTTATCCGCTAGCCAACCAGCCGCCGCAGTTATACTGTGGCCGGTTGGCATGCTGCGCAAATTGCCGTAGGTATATGTCATTCCTGTAAGATGATCTAGCAGGCTCCCCAGAGCCGATGCACGTGCCCAGCAGGTGCGATGTCCGCCGGGCACTTGCGATCACTTGTGACAGAGCAGGAGATTGAATCTGTGTGTGTAAACACACAGATCCACTTCCTGTCAGGGAAGTAGAGACAGATCTACGTTCCTAGTATATAGGAACAACAATCAGTCTCCTCCCCTAGTCAGTCCCCCCCCCCCACAATTAGAACACACCTAGGGAACATAGTTAACCCCTTGATCGCACCTTAGTGTTAACCCCTTCCCTGCCAGTGACATTTATACAGTAATCAGTGGCTATTTTTAGCTCTGATTGCTGTATAAATGTCAATGGTCCCAAAAAAGTGTCAAAATTGTCTGATCTGTCTGCCTCAATGTCGCAGTCCTGATAAAAGTCGCAGATCGCCGCAATTACTAGTAAAAAAAATTATAATAAAAATGCCATAAATCTATCACCTATTTTGTAGACGCTTTAACTTTTGCGCAAACCAATCAATATACAGCACGCTTATTGTGATTTTTTTTACCAAAAATATGTAGAAGAATACATATCCGTCTAAACTGATGAAGAAATTTGTTTTTTTTATTTATTTTTTGGATATATATTATAGCAAAAAGTACAAAATATTGTGTTTTTTTCAAAATTGTCAATCTTTTTTTGTTAATATTGCAAAAAATAAAAACCACAGAGGTGATCAAATATTACCAAAGGAAAACTCTATTTGTGGGGAAAAAAGTACATACATTTTGTTTGGGTACAACATTGCACGACCACGCAATTGTCAGTTAAAGCGACACAGTGCCGTATTGCAAAAAATGGCCCGGACAGGAAGTGGGCAAATCATTCCGGGGCTGAAGTAGTTAAACAATGTATGATCTTTTGAGTAGTTAGATCCATGCTAAAATTGTATTAGTTAAACTACTTTTAGTTTATGTTGGAACTACAACTCAATAATATTACCATATATGTGATCTCTTCTTTTGCTGCCACCATATGTACTTATGTATGCTAATTCGTTAAAATTCAATAAACAAAAAAGCATTGCCATTAAAATCCCAGCTTTTTTATGGGGGTTAAACCTGCTTTTTTCTTTTTTTGTGTGTGTAGTAGTTAAAACACAATGGTTTATTAATAATAAAAAAACACACTCACAAAATAAAAAATTCCAACTTGCAAATCTTTAAAATATTGCAATTACCATAATGTCTTGGACCAGGTATTGGCAATGGCAATGTGGGGAGTCTATGGTCGCCATATTTAATACATATCAACATATGCAGTGGACACTCAATTAAAGGTTGAACAAAAGAACAGCATAGACAGTCTGGTCTTATATTGATGCTAGGAAATACCCTACATTGTCATAAGCCACTAAAACAAAAATAAAATACAAAGCAATGTAATTTTGCTGTGGTACCGTTATAAACATGGGAAAATGTGCCACTTTACAGCCATACTAAGGACACGCCCAGACACGATATTTAAAGGAATATTTCATTTTTATTGTTTCACTTTAGGCATTATTAAAATCACTACTCCCGAAAAACAGCCATTTTTAAAACTTTTATTTGCATTGATACATGTCCCTTGTAGCAGGACCGGGGTCCCCAAACACTTTTTATGGCAATAACTTGCATATAAGCCTTTAAAATTAAATTAGCACTTTTGATTTTTCATGTTTGTGTCCCATAGACTTTAACGGTGTTCGCGTGTTCATATGAATTGTTTGCCTGTTGTGAACCGAACTGGGGGGTGTTCGGCTCATCCTTACGGAAAACTCGCTTCCCTATACTAAAAATATAAAAACCCTCAAAGTGCTAAAAATTGCTGATAAAACAGTTGAGACCAAACTCAACTCAACATTAAGACTGTAGGGAATCAGTGTTCTAAGGCTATGGATCCATTTTGATTCCTGTTGGCTAAGTGTTCTAATTTTGTTATTGCCTCTCTATTTCTTTGTATATGTTTCAATACCCCAAAAAAGTAAACTGGAAGGATCCTTGTTGTCAAATTTTCATAAGTGTTTGGATAGATTATGTTTACTGCACCATATAATAATATTTTGAACATGTTCCTGTAATCTGACTTTCAGGGGTAATTTTGTTCTGCCTACATACTGTAGGCCATGTTGACACTGCAAAACCTAGACAAGCCCCTTTGTACTACAAGTAATGAAATCTTTGATAAAAATGTTGGTTTCATGTACTTATAGCCACAAACTCAAACTTTTTCTTCTTTGAGTTAGGTTTCTTTGTATGATTACAAACAAATCACCTATTAAAGGGGTAAAAATCCTTTACCATCGAAAAAGGTCCAAGTTATTACTGGGGGTGGTTCAATGGCACCTTTAACAATTTTGTCTCTGATTATTGGGGCTCTCTTATACAAAAACCTCGGTTTTGCTAGAAACACCTGTTGTAAGTGCCTATTGGACTTCAGTATGAGCTAACGACGCCTAATATTTCATTTGACCTGCTTATATTGTGCAATATATTTAAGGATAATCAGTATATTATCCCGATTCTCTGTTACCTGTCCTTTATTTTCAATAAGCACATCCCTTTCCACAGTGGCCACTTTCTATTTTGAATTAATTTATTATCATAATAGCTCTTATTCAGGAATCTTCTTCTAATAACATCAGCTTGGTCCAAGAAATCAGTTTTTCTAGTACAATTTCTCCTTAAGCGGATTAATTGACCCTTAGGTATATTGTTTAACCAAGGATTGTAGTGGCATACTGTATAACTATTCCGATCTGCAATGTGTATTGGTTATTAAGTTTCCATTTTCAATGCTAATTTGCAAATCCAAAATCAAATCTGATAATTCTGTTACTGCCCATATGCCATGGCCACTGCATAGAATTAATTATATAGGCTTTAACAAAATTGCTGTAGTTTATTGAAATTAATGGTAAGAGTATATAAGCACATTTATGTTGACCTGACTCTCTCCTGTTGAAGTCCCGTGACTCGTGGCATAACACGTATGGTGAAACCTGAGTGACGTGGACCAGAAGTAACTTTTTACTAGTACTGGTGGTATTTCTTGGTAGTTTAAAGACATGCAAGTTGTATTTTTTAATATTGTGAGTGTGTTTTTTTATTAAAAAAACAATTGTGTTTTACACAACTACACTATGGAGGCTGTCTTTATCTTTTAACATGGTGAAGTGATACATCATGGCCTTAATGAGTAAATAACAACCTTAAAGGGACCTACACCTGTTTATTCCGTGTGACAGCACAAGTGTACAAGCGGGCACTCGAGTAAAAAAGAGGTCCTGGAGGATACATAGCATGCATTTTTGAACTTACATTTCATGTGGGTCAAATAAGTGAGGTAACAGCATTATGAAGACTGAGGTGATACAAGTGGATGAATAATTTGGTACACCATTGGAGTTTCACTGGGTTTGTGGCACTTTTAGTGAACAATATAAAGGACTCAGTTGTAGTTGTTTCTATATATTAATTTGGCACAGACACTGATCACAAAGTTCTAATGAAAAAAGACATAGAGACTTGAAACACATTTAATAAGGACTGTGTTTATTCATTATTTACTTTTTTCACTGTTATGTTGATTGTTTTTGCAATCTTGACACTGCATTTGATATATGGTATTATTTTTGAATGTTTGATTGTTTGTTAGCACAGCACCATTCACCATTTTATGTTTTCTTACTGTATATGCGGGGACCATTTGTTGGTTATTTCACAAGATTTCATAAGGTAGCAGAAGTTATTTTCAGTAATCCTAAGTACTGTATAGCCTCGTACAAATGATCAGATTTTCCTCAGACAAAGCGCCAGACATTTGTCTGAAGGGCGTGTGCCAGGAACTTGTTTTGCATACAAACGGTACACAAACATGTACGTAGTGACGTACTATGCGGAATTTCAGCCCTTTGGGCACCCTCTGCTAATATCATGTTTGGTGAGCATTGATTCCGAGCATGCATGTTTGTACTTTGGACTTTTGTGTGACTGACTTGTGTACACACAATAGGAAAATCTGACAACAGACCGTTGTCCACTGAAAATTTACTAGCCTGCCATCCAACATTTGTTGGCGTAAAGTTGGCCAACAATTGTCTGATGGAGCGTACTAATGGTCTGATTTTAGGCAAACAGTCTGTCATCACACAATTACCTGGCAAAAATCCGATCATGTGTACGAGCCTTATGTCTATGATGTGTTTTAGAAACCTTGTGAGCTGATAACTTCCTGTACTCTCTTCCTCTGGACTGTTATCACTTATCAATGTTCCCAGCTATCTCAGTAGACTACAAATCACCCCCCCCCTGTTATGGAGAAAAGAGGCCGGTGTTACATAATTCTAACTCCATGTCCTAAGGTGACAATGCTTCTCAGTAAAGTTGTCACCTTAGAATAGGAAGTGAGTTCATGGCAGGATTACCAGGCTAAAATAAAGAAAAAGGTGTTAAAAAAAAAGGAACTAACGCAGCCACCACATCTAGACAGGTAAGCTGCAATACTACCCAATTATTGTTCTTGGATTTTGCTGCGCTTAACCACTTGCGTGCACCACGAGTGGAAGGCACCCCCCATTGGATACACCAAGGGTCTATCCCAGGAGCCGGCCACTGTGAGCCTCCTTTGGATATTTATCCATCCGGCATACAGCCGGCACAACACAGCCCCCAATGAATGCTTATCCTACTCTGGCTCATCTAATGAATCCGGACAATGGTAACCCAATATGTACACAACTCATTTAGGCTCTGGGTCTGACATCCATGAAAAACACGTTATTGAACTTTGGGGGTCATAGGTGCTGCCTGAACACAAATTCATTCCACCGGAATCCATACATTTGTAAATGCTTGCAGCTCCCAAGCCCCTGATGAAGGTATCAAAATACCGGAAACGCTTCGGGTATTGGGGCACATCAACCCCAGGAGAGTACATCTAATATCACATTTTTTTATGTTATAGACATTTTCACGTCTGCTTTTAAGTATAGTAATAAAATTTACAAATTTTACTTCAAGAGTTGGTGGTCTATTAAAGTCCCAGTAAAAAGGGGGAATTCTCTTTTTTTGTGGTTCAATACGTTAGGGATGGGACCACCACACTCTATACTTGCCATGATGGAAGCCTCCTTTTTTCTGGCTTGTGTAAAAGGGACATCTACACTGATAATCAGGGCATTGATTATTATTTTCCTGATTATCAGTGCAGTCCCAACAGTGCCTACCAGTGCTGCCTATCAGTGCCCACTAGCACTGCCAATCATTGCCCACCAGTTATGCCAAACATTGCCCACCAGTGCCTCCTCATCAGTGTCACCTATCAGTGCCGCCTACCAGTGCCCATCAGTGCCGCCTATAAGTTCCTATAAGTGCAGCCTATCAGTACCGCCTATCAGTGCCTCTCAGTGCCACCTATCAGCGCCCATCATTACCGCTTATCAATACAGCCTCATTGGTGCCTCCTCATCAATGGCCACCAGTGCCACTTCATCAGTGCCCATCAGTGCAGCCTATCAGTGTCCATCAGTGCAGCGTCATCAGCGAAGGAGAAAATTTACCTGTTTGCAAAATTGTATAACAAACTATGGAAAACATTTTGTTTTTCAAATTTTTCGGTCTTTTTTTATTTATTTAGCACAAAATAAAAAACCCAGTGGTGATTAAATACCACCAAAAAGAAAGCTCTATTTGTGTGAAAAAAATTATAAAAATGTCATTTGGATATAGTGTTGCATGACCACGCAATTGTCATTCAAAGTGTGACAGCTCTGAAATCTACAAATCAGCTTGGTCAGGGAGGGGGTAAAAGTGCCCAGTAGACAAGTGGTTAAAGTGGAGCTTACCCCCCCCCTTTTATTTAAATTCACATTGGCATGCCTCTCTGCATGCTGATGTGAAATCACCTAACACTGATTTAAAAAACAAATTCAATTTCCTTGTTTCCCTGAAGGCAGAAGTGACCTAGCCCCAGCTGCACAGATGCAACCATCACCAACAGCTGCACTCTCACCTTAAAGTGTTTGTTACCCCAACACTGCTACCCGTGGAAAGAACACCCATGGCAGCATCATCTAGGGGAAAACTGCGGGTACATGTATATGTCCGGGGGCTCGGCCAGAAGGGACTTACGGCTGCGATTCAGCTCGGGAATCGATCTGACCGTATCCAAGATGGCGGTCACAGCACAAACATGTGCTCTGATGGGGAAGGAACACTCAGAGCCAGTGACTCTCGCCCCTTTACAGACAACTCTGGGTCCATATGTGAGTAACCAACATACTGTGGCACCCTCTCCTGCTTCCACAGAGTCATTAATAGGGCATACAATGGAAGATTACATGCTCTCCCCTATGGGAGCTAATGCGGCCTACTCAGCTTCACTAACTCAGCATGGGAACATCAGCTCTGATACGCTTATAAACACAGCTGATCTATTGTATAAACTATCGGAGCTGCTAGACAGGGGTCTGAGTACTACAGCAGCCAAAATTACTAGAGATATCAAGGCAGACTTTCAGAATCTCGGAGCCAGGTGGGAGGCAATTGAACACAAGTTAGACTCCACAGTTACCAAGGTCAACCAAAACTTAGACCACATTCAAGTATTACAGGACCAGCTGGACATAGTCCTTTCTAGGATTGATGACCTCGAGAACAGGTCAAGGAGGTATAATTTCAGAATAAGGGGTCTCCCAGAGTCCATTACAGATTTTCAGCAGTCCAGGATTTCATTAAGAATCTTCTTCCGGACTTTCCACTACATAAGCTGGAACTGGATCACGCTCATAGAGCATTAGGCCCCCCACACCGAGATGGTACCAAAAAGGATGTAGTGGTTAAGCTACACTTCTATATGGTGAAGGAGGAGATCATGAAAAAGTCACGCTCGGTTAGGGTTACGGAAATTTAGAAAGCTATCAAGGAATACTTTCTTCTTAATGTAGCATAGGTGTCAGCAGAAACTCTCTGGGCAGCTCATAAGGCTACAATCCGTGGCAAACTAATTCAGATTTCCACACAGATTAAGAGGGAGAGACTGGTCGACATTAAAAGACTGGAGAGGGATTTGCTAAATACACGACAAAAACATAAACGAGACCCCAAAAATGTCCCCACAGATCAACTAGATGCAGCTCGTCTTTCCCCCAACCTGGCTCTAACAGCCAAGGCAGAAAAAACATTTGATGGAGCGGGGCTAAATTCTATCACTAAAGGGATAAACTAGGCCCTATGTTAGCCACTAAACTATCACCCCAACAGCAAATGCGTACTCTAAAATTCAAGTTTCGGGAGGGGTTTCTACTCTGAACCCGCAGTGCATCATGAAATCTTTCCATACTTTCTATGAGAAATTATACAGAGCAAGTAACACCGGAAACACGTCCCATGTGACTTTGTTCTTAGATTCTCTTCCAATTTCAAAACTGGTAGATCGACACCGAGATAGAATGGAGACCCCTATATCAGTTAACGAAGTGCTACTAGTCAATAAAAACCTTAAGTGAAGTTCTGCCCCTGGCCCAGATGGCTTCTCAGCACCTTATTATAAAATGTTCACCCAGCTTATGCTCTTTAATTCTAAAAAACAAGGGGGATCCTTTTGATAGACATCTCAATTCAGCTTTCATTTCTGTAATACCCAAACTGAACAAAAACTAAGGAGAGGTGGGAAATTATAGGCCCATTTCTCTGACCAACAACGACATGAAGATCTTGACCAAAATCCTAGTGAATCGCATGGCATCCTTTATTGGTCTGTATGTCCATAAGGACCAAGTTGGTTTTATTGCAGGCAGACAGGGCCCGGACCAGATCAGGAGAGCGATCAATATCATCTCTCTCTTACAGAGGGGATGGGACCGAGGGAGTCGTCAGGAAGGTTTGCTTCTTTCAATCGATCTCCAGAAACCTTTCGATTTGGTCTCATGGCCCTACATTTTCACGATTATGAACCGCTGGGGTTTTGGTCAGAACTTCATGGGTCTTTTAGGCCTGATTTAATCCTTTCACTAAGCTCAAATACGTCTTCAAGGTTATTAGCCTATTAAGATTGCTAGAGGGACTAGACAGGGCTGCCCCCTCTCACCTTTAATATTTGCAATAGCAATCGAAACCCTGGCAATAGCCATTCGTACTTACCCAGATATTAAAGCTATTGGAAGACTTTGTTAGGGCTTCGGGGTTACAGGTCAGTCTCTCTAAATCCCAAATTATAAATGTCTCAGTTCCGCACTCAATTGCAGCGCATCTTAAAAACTCCTTCAAGTTGGGTGGAGCGATTCTACAATTCATTATCTAGAAGTCAACAATGAACAATTACATTTGGCTAATTTCCCCCTCTTTTTTTAAAAAACTTAAAGTGGATCTCAAGGGCTAGGCACTCCATGAGATATCCTGGTTAGGCAGGATAAACTCGGTTAAGATTACGCTGCTTCTCAGACTACTTTATCTATTTCGTTCCCTTCCCTCACAATCCCTATCAGAAAAGATCATCTGTGGATTTTCCAAGGAAAAATAATAAACTTTATCTGGGGGTTCCTCCGGACACCGCATATCACGGCGGGTACGCTACCAACCGAGGTCACAGGATGGGCTGGGGGTTCCCAATCTATTATGGTATTACCAAGCGGCACGCCTATCACAATTATCGGTCATTTACTCATGCCTGGAAAAACCTGATTGGGTGCATTTAGAACGGCAAGCAGTTCCCCCAAACACATTGGACTTCCTTCTCTGGTGTTCACCAAAAGATCGCCCACCAATTATGTTCCCCATGTTATCTTATTCTATATCCAAATGGGAGGGCCTGAGAGGCCTCCCCTCTTTAACTTCGGAAATACAACCCTTAGCACATATTTTTCATAATCCCGAATTCCCACCGGGAATAAACATTAAGGTTTGCAGTTGATGGCTGGACAAAGAGTTATACCGCATTGGACATTACCTAACACCCCTGGGACCACTCTTGCTCAGCTATTGTAAATGCAAATTGGAGAAGCCTGCCTCTGAGAGGTTTAGGTTCATGCAAATATCCCACTTCCTACACTCTCAATGGAAGAGCAGACCAGAACCCCCAAGGGTTAACCACTTGCCGACCGCCGCATGCCGATGTACGTCCAAACTTTGGCGGCGGATATCGTTATTATGGCAGCAGCTAGCTGCCATAACCCCGGTATCCCCGTTTTCGTGCGGTGGTCGGCTTTAAGATATAAAGATATAAAAAAAAATTGGGCTAACTTTACTGTTGTCTTATTTTTTTATTCAAAAAAGTGAAAATACCCTGGATAATGGCTCAAGAAAAAATGGTAAGCTCCCTGATAGACTCAGCTTCGAAATTTGAGATGACATGGGAGACCTGGGTGTATACAGTGGATATAAAAAGTCTACACACCCCTGGTAAAATGTCAGGTTCCTGTGATGTAAAAAAATGAGACAAAGATAAATCATTTTAAAACTTCTTCCACCTTTGATGTTACCTATAAACTGTACAACTCAATTGAAAAACAAACTGAAATCTTTTAGGGAGGGGAAGTAAAAATAAAAAAAACAAATATTGTGGTTGCATACGTTTGCACACCCTATTATAACTGGGTTTGTAGCTGTGTTTAGAATTAAGCAATCACATTCAAACTGATGTTAAATGGTAGTCAGTACACACCTCCCATCATTTAGAGTGCCTCTGATTAACCCCAAATAAAGTTCAGCTGTTCTAGTAGGTCTTTCCTGACTATTTCTTAGCTGCATCCTACAGCTAAAGCCATGGTCCGCAGAGAGCTTCCAAAGCATCAGATGAATCTGATTGTTAAAAGGTATCAGTCAGGAGAAGGGTACATAAGAATTTCCAAGGCATTAGATATACCATGAAACGCAGTGAAGACAGTCATCAAGTGGAGAAAATATGGCACAATAGTGGCATTACAAAGAACTGGATGTCCCTCCAAAATTGATAAAAAGACGAGAAGAAAACTGGTCAGGGAGGCTGCCAAGAGATCTACAGCAACATTAAAGGAGCTACAGGAATATCTGGCAAGTATTGGCTGTGTGGTACATGTGACAACAATCTCCCATATTCTTCATATGTCTGGGCTATGGGGTAGAGTGCCAAGATGGAAGCCTTTTCTTATGAAGAAAAACATCCAAGCCTGGCTAAATTTTGCAAAAACACATCAGAAGTCTCCCTAAGGGCACTTTCACACTGGGGTGGGGCATTAGCGGTAAAGCGATGCTAATTTTAATTACATTTTTTACCGCAGTAATAGCAGCGCTTTTCGGCCACTAGCAGGGTGCTTTTAACCCCTACTAGCAGCCAAATAAAGGGTTAATAGCGCCCGCTAAGCGCCGCTGCCAAATCGCTTTGCAGGCTCTCAGCAGCGGTGGCCATTAATTTCAATGGCAGGGGCGGTGGAGGAGCAGTGTATACACTGCTCCCGCACCGCCTGAAAGATGCTACTTTTTCTAATGTCCTGCAAGCGCACCAGTGTGAATGCACTCGGGCTTTCACACTGGGGCTGCAGGGGAGGCATTTTTCAGGTGCTTTACAGGCGCCATTTTTAGCCCTATAGCACCTGAAAAATGCCTCAGTGTGAAAGGGGTCAAAAGCAGGTGGGAAAATATGTTCTGATGAAACCAAGGTTGAACTTTTTGGCTATATTTCCAAAAGATAGGTTTGGAGCAAACACAACACTGCACATCACCAAAAGAACACCATACCCACCATGAAGCATCGTGGTGGCAGCATCATGCTTTTGGGCTGTTTTTTTTTTTCAGCTGGAACAGGGGCCTTAGTCAAGGTAGAGGGAATTATCACCAGTCCAAATATCAGTCGATATTGGCACAAAACCTTCAGGCTTCTGCTAGAAAGCTGAACATGAAGGGGAACTTCACCTTTCAGCATTAGAATGACCCAAAACATACATCCAAATCAACAAGGGTTTGGCTTCACCAGAAGAAGATTCAAGTTTTGGAATGGCCCAGCCAGAGCCCAGACCTGAATTCGATTGAAAATCTGTGGGGTGATCTGAAGAGGGCTGTGCAAAGGAGATGCCCTTGCAATCTGACAGATTTGGAATGTTTTTGCAAAGAAGAGTCGGCAAATATTGCCAAGTCAAGATGTGCCATGCTGATAGACTCATACCCAAAAAGACTGTGCTGTAATAAAATCAAAAGTTGCTTCAACAAAGTATTAGTGTAAGGGTGTGCACACCGGTGCCGGCATTCTAATGCCGCGTACACACGGTCGGACTTTTCATCTACAAAAGTCCGACAGCCTGTCCGACAGACTTTCGGCGGACTTTCGGTGGACTTGCGGCGGACTTGCGGCAGACTTTCTAACGAACAGACTTGCCTACACACGACCACACAAAAGTCTGACGGATTCGTACGTGATGACGTACACCGGACTAAAATAAGGAAGTTGATAGCCAGTAGCCAATAGCTGCCCTAGCGTGGGTTTTTGTCCGTAGGACTAGCATACAGACGAGCGGACTTCGGGGTCCGTCGTAGTTACGACGTAAAGATTTGAAGCATGTTTCAAATCTAAAGTACGTCGGATTTGAGGCTAAAAAAGTACGTTGAAAGTCCGGAGAAGCCCACACACGATCGGATTACCAGCCAGCTTTAGTCCGTCAGCGTCCGTTGGACTTTTGTAGCTGAAAAGTCCGACCGTGTGTACGCGGCATAAGTGTAAGCAGGGCCGATCCTAAGTGGGTGGGGGCGCCGAAGCTCCAGAGTGCTTCCCCGCTCCTCCTCAACTGTGTCCAGAGGTGGAGCGCATGTAGCAGGTGCTGCGGTTTCCCATCCTGCTTGCTCTCTCCGCCGGCAACTGACAAGAGCGCATACCGCTCCCGCTGTCCCCGGAATCCGTGCTGAGTACCGCAGTGGAGCCTAGTACCGGAACTCGTTCCAGTACTAGACTCCACTAATCTTTCTGTCCGGTGCGCGTGGAGCAGTCTCCTGTCTGCCCCACCCCCACTGCATGTGTCGGCTCTTCTCCCATAGACGGTGTGATGAGAGGCTTCTGGGTTGGTCGTAGCTGCTGCCAATCATCCAGTGCACTCCCAGAAATGCTCTCCGAGTGCCGCCCTCCTAGTGACTAAAGATGCCACGTATGCCCTGCCCCCCTGCAACGTGCTTCTGCTCCCAGCGCGCCCAAGCTACAGGGATCTATTGGACAGGTACCGATCTATGGGGACATCTGCTGTGGGGGGGCTCTGATGGGGGACACCTTCTGTGGGGTGCTCTGATGGGGGACACCTGCTGTGGGGGGACTCTGATGGGGACACCTGCTGTGGGAGGGCTCTGATGGGAAACACCTGCTGTGGGAGGGCTCTGATGGGAAACACCTGCTGTGGGGGGCTCTGATGGGGGACACCTGCTGTGGGGGGGCTCTGATGGGGGACACCTACTGCACCTACTGTGGGGGGCTCTGATGGACACCTGCTGTGAGGGGACACCTGCTGTGGGGGGCTCTGATGGACACCTGCTGTGGGGGGACACCTGGTGTGGGGGGGCTCTGATGGGGGACACCTGCTGTGGGGGGCTCTGATGGGGGACACCTGCTGTGGGGGGCTCTGATGGGGGACACCTGCTGTGGGGGGACTCTGATTGGGGACACCTGCTGTGGGGGGGCTCTGATTGGGGACACCTGCTGTGGGGGGGATCTGATGGGGGACACCTGCTGTGGGGGGACACCTGCTGTGGGGGGGCTCTGATGGGGACACCTGCTGTGGGGGGACACCTGCTGTGGAAAAACTGCTGGGGGGTACACCTGCTTTGGGGGGACTCTTATGGGGGACACCTGCTGTGGGGGGCTCTGATGGGGGACACCTGCTGTGAGGGGGCTCTGATGGGGGACACCTGCTGTGGGGCTCTGATGGGGGACACCTTCTGTGGGGCTCTGATGGGGGACACCTGCTGTGGGGGGCTCTGATGGGGGACACCTGCTGTGCGGGGACTCTGATAGAAACCCAAATGTTTACGGAGGGACTCCGATGGGGAGTTTGATATAAGCTGTGCGTGCCACAGGTCACTCTCTCCCAGAATGTCCCTCATTCTCAACTTTAAAAGTTGGGAGGTATGCAGGAGCGGATCAGGGGAGGAGAGACTGTGCCACCGCCGTCCCTGTTATCAACAGGAAGAGGGCTCTCTGTGTTTACTGCCCATCCCCCTCCCTCCTCCTGTCAGAGGAGGAGAGCAAAGCAGCCGGAGATCAGAGCACCCATGTCTGAGTGGAGAAGAGCACCCGAGGGCTCTTGGACCCCCCTCCTCCTGTCAGAGGAGGAGAGCGAAGCAGCCGGAGATCAGAGCACCCATGTCTGAGTGGAGAAGAGCACCCGAGGGCTCTTGGACCCCCCTCCCCCTCCTCCTCGCACTGCTGTACTAGTGAGCGGCGATTACCAGGTCAGCTACCCACTATGTTTCTTCTCCCTTCTTTATATTGGCCAGGGAAGAAATACAATAAAAAGGGAGCAAAGAAGAGGATTGTGGGACATTTATTCCCGAGGACTGGTGGCCCCATTGTGACCCGGAAACTGCAACCCACACAGCATGCTCAGCTGAATAAGAGAGGGGGGGAGAGAGAGAGCGCCAGGAGCCCGGGAAAGCTTTCGGGGAAGTGTACCCAGGACTCCAGGGAGAGGACAATGCTGAGGGGACGCCATGTCTGCAGTCTCTGATCATCTCCTGTACTATGTCTGCAGTCTCTGTCCATCTCCTGTAATATGTCTGCAGTCCCTGACTGTCTCCTGTAAGACGTCTGAAGTCTCTGACCGTCTCCTGTACTACATCTGCAGTCTCTGACCGTCTCCTGTACCATGTCTGCAGTCTCTGACCATCTCCTGCACCATGTCTGCAGTCTCTGACCGTCTCCTGCACCATGTCTGCAGTCTCTGACCGTCTCCTGTACCATGTCTGCAGTCTCTGACCATCTCCTGTACCATGTCTGCAGTCTCTGACCATCTCCTATACAATGTCTGCAGTCTCTGACCCTCTCCTCTACCATGTCTGCAGTCTCTGACCCTCTCCTGTACTATGTCTGCCGTCTCTGACCATCTCCTATACCATGTCTGCAGTCTCTGACCCTTTCCTATACCATGTCTGCAGTCTCTGACCCTTTCCTGTACCATGTCTGCAGTCTCTGACCCTCTCCTGTACTATGTCTGCAGTCTCTCACTAACTCCTATACCATGTCTGCAGTCTCTGACCCTCTCCTGTACTATGTCTGCAGTCTCTCACTAACTCCTATACCATGTCTGCAGTCTCTGACCCTCTCCTGTACTATGTCTGCAGTCTCTGATCCTCTCCTGTATCATGTCTGCAGTCTCTGACCATCTCCTGTACTATGTCTGCAGTCTCTGACCATCTCCTATACTATGTCTGCAGTCTCTGACCATCTTCTGTACTATGTCTGCAGTCCCTGACCATCTCCTGTACTATGTCTGCAGTCTCTGACCATCTCTTGTAGTATGTCTGCAGTCTCTGACCATCTCTTATAGTATGTCTGCAGTCTCTGACCATCTCTTGTAGTATGTCTGCAGTCTCTGACCATCTCATATATCATGTCTGCAGTCTCTGACCATCTCCTGTATCATGTCTTCAGTATGTCTGTGGGCTCTTTCTAACAGACTCTCTAACAGAGTCCCTCTGTGTGCATTAGAGAGACCCCCCTCCAGGTCCCATTAGTGTACTCATTTTCTTTATTGTTAAAAGATCATGGGAGGATCCCAGGGTAATGAAGACTTCTTAGGGGAGCATCTTTGTGTTTGAGTCATAGCCATAGAAACATTTGTAAAGGGGAGGAGTTAGTAAGATGACCACGCCCATGTGGGGGCGCCAGAAATATTTCTGCACCCAGGCGTCTGTGACCCTAGGATCAGCCCTGAGTGTGAGCGCCTGGCTGTGGCTTCGTAGCCGGGGACGGAATGCGTATGCGCGAGCCTCGCTGCGTGCTGTGAATAGCCGGGCAATCTTCTGGGACCTGTGACGTCTCCCAGAAGATTGCAGGGAGAGAGGGGGGAGAGGTGATCTTCCGTCCTGCGCCGCGGTGCCAGGGGAGGAAGTGGGAGCTGGGTGCCTCTAAGATCTGGGTACCCGCTCCCCCCCCCCAAATGTGGCATGTCAGGGGGTCACCAGCACTTAAAGAGGAAGTTCCATTTTTGGGTGGAACTCCGCATTAAAGGTTACATTTTTTTACATCACAGAAACCTAACATTTTAACAGGGGTGTGTAGACTTTTTATATCTCATTTAGGCATTCATTGGTAATTATGTGAACTATTGGGAGTGGGCGGGGGTACTGAAGGGTTGGCTAATTCTCGTAATTCCTTTCTCTCTCTTACTTCTTTCTGACTTTACTCTCCTCTTAAATATGTTTACACTACCTCTAGTGTGTTTTTAACTCCACTTTAAGCTTTGTCAATTATCTATAGGCCTATTGCATCTTGTGATATAGATGATCTATGACTTGTGCGCAGATTTTCTGAAAATGAGCCATGAAGCTTTTTCCAACTCCTAGATGAAGCATACTTTCTCAGCAATACGTGTCGCAGTTAGCCATTTCCAGTTGGTAGCTGTTTGGATATTTTCTTTTATTAACTAGATAACCTTTAGTGAGATATAGTCCTCTGAAGTTAGAGCAACTAATGTATCACCCTTGTTAACTCTGTATAACACATTGAATGTGACATTTTCTCTTGTTCATAATAACAAAAACTTATTTAAAGAAAAAAACTGATCACACTAAACAGGAGAGCACACCATGGTCAGTTCTCTAGCTATATATACTCTCCTCCAATCATCAGACTTGTCCTGACACCCCCCCGCTGCACAGCCATTTACTGGAAGGCTCTTATGCAGCTGAGAACAGAGGGATTGTGATGCGTTATAAAAAAGGGAGAAAAGGTATTAATCATTTATTTATTTATCTATACAAAAATATTTTGCCTTTCATTTCTATTTTAACCACTTCAGCCCCTGAAGGATTTACCCCCTTAATGACTAACTTTAGCTGACTATTGCGCAGTCATGCAACATCGTACACAAACAAAATGTAGGTCCTGTTTTCCCACAAATAGAGTTTTCTTTTGGTGGTGTTTGATCACCTCTGTGGTTTTAATTTTTTGCACTATAAACAAAAAAAGACCAAAAATTTTGAAAAAAACAATATTGTTTACTTTTTGCTATAATAAATATCTCCCCCCCAAAAAAAAGAATTTCTTCATCAGTTTAGGCCAATATGTATTCTTCCACATATTTTTGGTAAAACAAATCACAATAAGCATATATTGATTGGTTTGAGCAAAAGTTTATTGCATCAACAAAATCACGGCATTTTTAATATTAATTTTTTTTTTCACTAGTAATGGTGATGAACCGTGGTTTTTAGCGTGTCTGCAACAATGTGGCAGACAGATCGGACACTTTTGACATTTTTTTGGGACCAGTGACATTTATACAGCGATCAGTGCTAAAAATAGCCACTGATTACTGTATAAATGACACTGGCAGGGAAGGGGTTATCACTAGGGGCCTTCAGGGGTTTAAGTGCTCCCTAGGGAGGTGTTTCTAACTGTGGGGGGATGGGACTGACTGGGAGTAGAGAGAGATCGCTGTTCTTGATCACTAGGAACAGATGATCTCTCTCCACTTCCCTGACAGAACGGGGATCTGTTTGTTTACATTGACTGATCCCTGTTCTGGCTCTCTGTGGAGCGAGCGCGGGTGGCTGGACACTGCGGCCGCCAGCAATTCGCATCGATTCCAGCGTAGCGGCGCGCGTGCCTGCTATTGCTCTTGAAGCGGCCGATGTACACCTACGCCGATTCGCGCCGAGTCATGGCAACCTGCTGCAGTATAATGACGGCGGCTGGTTGGCAAGCGGTTAAACTGAATGGGTTGTTTTACAAAGTGATCGTTTACAATCACTTTAGGTACAGAACCTTACATACAATTAAGGTGAGGGTACAGCTGATGGTGGTGGTTGCACACATAAGAGGATTATCTGCATAGCACAGGTATTGGTAGTGAATGAACTTTTCAAGAAAGAACACGCATGTATCAAGTTTGGTGAAATAAGGACATTTATTTAAAGAAATCACACTGAGTTCGATTTAAGAGACTCTATTGTTTCTTTAAATTTTTATTTTTTTGAATTCATAAAAGGTGGTGCCTTTTCACATTTTAGTTATAATAGTATTAAGTGCTGTATCTTTTGTATTTAAAACAAAGCTAGAACATACTGCATTTTTTGTGTACTAAATGCATCTGGAATGTGGCAAAACCCATCTAAAACACATCAGAATGCATCTGAATGTCCTGAGCATAAATAAAAAAAATAAGGGAGGGGAAAACACATCAGTACGTATCAAAAATGGGCATGCATAAATGCATCCGGGAGGGTAAATTGTAGTGTAAACTGGTTCTAAGGCTGCATTCACACCTGCGCATTTCCTAAACGCAAGACAAAACACACAAAATTGTGCGTTTTGCTACGCATTTCATAATCACGCTGCAATTGCAGATTGCGCTTGCGGTGCCATTAACTGTTAATGAAACCCCAAGCACGGGTAGCAGCATTTGTAGCATGACAAAACATGCTACAAATGGGCACTGAAAAACGCCCACGTTCTGCGATGAAAAAGGTTCTGGAGCTATGTGCATTAATGCGTAAAAAACACGCAAAAAAGCATTCCTACTATGCACAGGTGTGATTGGGGGCCTAATGCCGCGTACACACGTGCAAACTTTTCGACCGGACTGGTCCGACGGTCTATCCGACGGACTCTCAGCGGACTTCTGACAGACTTTCCCAACTAACAGACTTGCCTACAAGATCACACCAAAGTCCGACGGATTCGTATGTGATGATGTACGACCGGACTAAAATAAGGAAGTTGAGAGCCAGTAGCCAATAGCTGCCCTAGCATCGGTTTTAGTCCGTCAGACTAGCATACAGATGAGCGGACTTTTCGACTGGACTCGGAAAGATTTGAAACGTGTTCCAAATCTAAAGTCCATCAGATTTTCGACCGAAAAAGTCCACTACAGGTCCGATGAAGCCCACACACGGTCCAATTGTCCACCGGACTCGGTCCGTCGGACCAGTCCGGTCGAAAAGTCAGCTCGTGTGTACGCGGCATAAAGCCCCTACACACAATCAGAAAATCGTACGAAAAATACCTCTTTCTAAGCGATCTTACGATAATCTGATCATTGGTAAACAGCTTTTGAGAGGCGATCACGACAATTCATGAAATACCGTATTTATCGGCGTATAACACGCACTTTTTTCCCCTTAAAATCAGGGGAAAGTCGCAGGTGCGTGTTATACGCCGATACCATGCGATCCCGAGCTGTCACAATCTTAAAATCGCCGACCGCGATTTGAAAATGGCGCCGCCGGCGCCGAAATACACCGAGCCGATCCTCGGCTCTTTCCGGCGGCTCTCGTTTACTTTCGGCTCCACTCGTAGTCCCGAGCGGAGCTATCCGAACCTACTCGGCTAGGTTCGGATAGCTCCGCTAGGGACTACGAGTGGAGCCGAAAGTGAACGAGAGCCGCCGGAAAGAGCCGAGGACCGGCTCGGTGTATTTCGGCGCCGGCGGCGCCATTTTCAAATCGCGGTCGGCGATTTTAAAGCTCAGGACAGGGGATCGAAGCGAAGGCTGCACTGGGGAAGGCTGCACTGGGGAAGGCTGCACTGGGAAAGGCTGCACTGGGAAAGGCCGCACTGGGAAAGGCTGCACTGGGGAAGGCTACACTGGGAAAGGCTGCACTGGGGAAGGCTGCACTGGGAAAGGCTGCACTGGGAATGGCTGCACTGGGAATGGCTGCACTGGGAATGGCTGCACTGGGAAAGGCTGCACTGGGAAAGGCTGCACTGGGAATGGCTGCACTGGGAAAGGCTGCACTGGGGAAGGCTGCACTGACAAGGCTGCACTAACAAGGCTGCACTGGGGTAGGCTGCACTGACATGGCTGCACTGACATGGCTGTACTGACATGGCTGCACTAACAAGGCTGCACTGGGGAAGGCTGCACTGACATGGCTGCACTGAGAAGGCTGCAATGATGGGCATTTAAATGTAAGTTTTTTTTCCTTCAACTTCCCTCCTAAAAGTTTTTTTTCCTTAAAATTCCCTCCTAAATTGGGGTGCGTGTTATACGCCGGTGCGTGTTATACGCCGATAAATACGGTATTATCCAAAGGGACGAGCACGAAAAGTTTTCTCGTATGATACATCATACAATTTTCATTCAATCAGTACAGTTGTCGTTCAAAAATACAATACAAATACATTACAACACATTACATCACTTCCAAATTTTTGTTCTATCGTACAAGGATAATACGGAGGAATAAAAAAACCTCTAAGGGGCTATTGAGACGCAACTTTTGAGACACAGTCCTTTTTATACTCTCCTTGATTTTAAAGATATTTCAATGGAATGTTCACCTGTGACACTATCATAGTATATGTAAGTCTACCAGATATTGAATACTGTATCTATCATAAACACTCTATTGAAAACAAATTATGTTTATTGATATTTAAATATTTCTCTATAATGTTATAGATGTACAATTTGTTTCCTAACAAACATCCCTGAGGAAAAAAAAAAAAATGAAACACATCGGGTGAATACTGGGCGTTATGCTTGGATTATGGGGTTTCTAAACACAGATTTGAATACATTCCATGTCTCTGTTTATATGAAAATGATTTTAAACCTATTTTGTTAAATAAATACTGTTTTTTACATAAATACACACTTTTTCTATATTCTTCTCAACATATAAGTGCCTATAAAGTACATTTAGGGGTATTCATTTTGTTTCTAACAATTTTTGGATGTGGCACTACAATCATCAGGATACACTCACCGATCTCATCTTTATTCTTGTATTAAGAGAGGTATGGACTCCAGAGAGAGAAATAGCATTTTGCCCCTGTACAAATTATTAGTAAGACCAGGGCTCGAGTCAGGCAGTAACGTGTAGGAAAGACGTTCCTGCACTTTTTTCACAGCAGGAACATTGTTCCCGTTAGCAGCCGCGTCTCCAGGACCGCGAGCTGTGGCAGGCAATGGGGGTCAGTCCGCCCCGAGTGCCACACATTGGGGAAGGGGGTGTGTGTCATCCCAGCGTGCCTGTCCTCCACTTCCTCGGTCCTCCTTCAGCAGCCCCTGTAACATTGTTCTGCCTCCTAGAATTCTGTGATAGGCGGAACAATGCCGGTGTCACCAGCGTGTATTATAGGAAGCGGGACCTTGTTACATCGGCCGCTGGAGGAGGAGGACTGAGGGAGGGGAGGATGGGCGTGCTGGGATGCCCCCCTCCCCCAATGTGTGGCACCGGGGGTGAACTGACCCCAGTTGGCACTGGTAAGGCTGCATTGATGGGGACACTGATCAGGCTGAACTGATGGGGGCACTGATCAGGCTGCAATGATGGGGATACTGATCTGGCTACATTGTTGGGGGCACCGATCAGGCTCCATTGCTGGGAACACTGATCAGGCTGCATTGATGGGGACACTGATCAGGCTGCATTGCTGGGGGCACTGATCAGGCTGCATTGCTGGGGGCACTGATCAGGCTGCATTGCTGGGGGCACTGATCAGGCTGCACTGATGGGGACACTGATCAGGCTACATTGTTGGGGGCACCGATCAGGCTGCATTGCTGGGGACACTGATCAGGCTGCATTGATGGGGACACTGATCAGGCTGCATTGCTGGGGGCACTAATCAGGCTGCATTGTTGGGCACTGATCAGGCTGCATTGCTGGGAACTGGTGAGGCTGCATTGCTGGACACTGGTAAGGCCACATCCCCCAGCGGTGTCCCCCTTTATCAGGTGTCGCCCAGTGGAGCCCCCTTTACATCAGGTGTCCCCAAGAGGAGCCCCCTTTACATCAGGTGTTCCCCAGTGGAGCCCCCTTTACATCAGGTATCCCCCAACGGTGTCCCCCTTACATCAGGTATCCCCCAGCAGTGTCCTCCCTATGTCAGGTATCCCCCAGCGGTGTCCCCCTTACATCAGGTATCCCCCAGTGAAAAAATTCAAAAAATATTAAAGCGCTGAACTGAAAATAAGTGAAACACTTAAAATAACGGGAGTTGTGTCCCTGTGCAAATGTTTTGACTTGGAAGAAAACCAAATAATAAAAGCTGCAAAACTTAAAAGTGTTCAGACACCTAAAACAAAATAGTGAAAAAATATTGTGTTGCGCTAATATTAACCTTCCAATCAATTTCAAAACTCAGTGTATATAAACAAACATCCAATTGGTTACTTGGACTAAAATGTGAATGTGCTTAGGTCATTAGCACTAAAACCAATACACTGTAAAATAGTGCCCAAAAAATATCTTAAATTCCAAATGCCATCTGTGATGAGTAATTAGAGTGAGAAAACCATAATATGAAGTCCAGTATTAATATCAGGAATATATTAAGAAGGTTAACAAAATTTCCCAATTATAAATAGATGGATGGCCGTTCTTAGTTATACATTCCACTTCACCAGTATTAATAGGAGTAGTCCCATGTATACTGAAACACAAAATCTGTTCACCAAGAACTTCCAATATTGCTGTGTAGTATGATATAGATGTTTCCAGAGGAGTATTCTTAGGTATCACAAGTATATGCAATAAAAAAGAGAAAACATCATTGCGCAGTAAACGTTTGTTTAAAACCAACGGCACTTCAATAAGGGGAACTCACGTAAGCCATTGATGGGGACACTGATCAGGCTGAACTGATGGGGGCACTGATCAGGCTGACTGATGGGGATACTGATCTGGCTACATTGTTGGGGGCACCGATCAGGCTGCATTGCTGGGAACACTGATCAGGCTGCATTAATGGGGACACTGATCAGGCTGCATTGCTGGGGGCACTGATCAGGCTGCACTGATGGGGACACTGATCAGGCTACATTGTTGGGGGCACCGATCAGGCTGCATTGCTGGGGACACTGATCAGGCTGCATTGATGGAGACACTGATCAGGCTGCATTGTTGGGCACTGATCAGGCTGCCTTGCTGGGAACTGGTGAGGCTGCATTGCTGGACACTGGTAAGGCCACATCCCCCAGCGGTGTCCCCCTTTATCATGTGTCGCCCAGTGGAGCCCCCTTTACATCAGGTGTCCCCAAGAGGAGCCCCCTTTACATCAGGTGTTCCCCAGTGGAGCCCCCTTTACATCAGGTATCCCCCAGCGGGATACCTGATGTAAAGGGGGCTTTACATCAGGTATATTAAGAAGGTTAACAAAATTTCCCAATTATAAATAGGTGGATGGCCGTTCTTAGTTATATATTCCACTTCACCAGTATTATTAGGAGTAGTCCCATGTATACTGAAACATAAAAAAATAAAAAAGAGAAAACATCATTGCACAGTAAACGTTTGTTTAAAACCAGCAGCACTTCAATGAATGCACTCACGTAAGCCTGGATTATCAATTGCCTGGATGAAAGACAATCAGCCGCTTGGGGCGCGGTGGATCCTCACACCACTTGTTGCAAGCTGCTGACTAGCCTCAATACTGTGCGTCACTGACTCCTCCTACGTGTTGCGTCACCCGACACGTGACTTTTTTAAGGTTGGTCATGTGACGCTCGAGTCTCCATTATATATTGGTGCTAGCATCAGCGTTACTATGGGAACAGCGGTATTATCGGATCATTATTTTGTTCTAACATCAAGCTTGATTACCATACTACATACAAAATTTATTCACCAAAAACATTAAAATTTAAAAATCACTATTCCATAAACAATTATTGTTGTATAATTACATTTAAAAAGCAACATTAAAAAAAAAAAAAGCAACATTAAAAAAAACACAAAACAAACAAAAAAAAACAAGGAAGTACTATTTCATCCACATGCTACCTCTAGTGGTAATTCCATATATATACTTTTTTTAAATACTTCATTATGCTGATAAGATGAAATAGTACCTCCTTGTTTTTTTGTTTTTTTTTAATGTTGCTTTTTTTTTAATGTTGCTTTTTAAATGTAGTTATACAACAATAATAGTTCATGGAATAGTGATTTTTAAATTTTAATGTTTTTGGTGAATAAAGTTTGTATGTAGTATGGTAATCAAGCTTGATGTTAGAACAAAATGATTATCCGATGATACCGCTGTTCCCATAGTAACGCTGACGCTAGCACCAATATATAATGGAGACTCGAGCGTCACATGACCAACCTTGGAAAAGTCGGGTGACGCAACACGTAGGAGGAGTCAGTGACGTACAGTATAGAGGCTAGTCAGCAGCTTGCAACAAGCGATGTGAGGATCCACCGCGCCCCAAGTGGCTGATTGTCTTTCATCCAGGCAGTTGATAATCCAGGCTTACGTGAGTGCACTCATTGAAGTGCTGCTGGTTTTAAACAAACGTTTACTGCGCAATGATGTTTTCTCTTTTTTATTGCATATACTTGTGATACCTAAGAATACTCCTCTGGAAACATCTATATCATACTACACAGCAATATTGGAAGTTCTTGGTGAACAGATTTTGTGTTTCAGTATACATGGGACTACTCCTATTAATACTGGTGAAGTGGAATGTATAACTAAGAACGGCCATCAACCTATTTATAATTGGGAAATTTTGTTAACCTTCTTAATATATTCCTGATATTAATACTGGACTTTATATTATGGTTTTCTCACTCTAATTACTCATCACAGATGGCATTTGGGATTTTAGATATTTTTTTGGGCACCATTTTACAGTGTTTTGGTTTTAGTGCTAATGACCTAAGCACATTCACTTTTTAGTCCAAGTAACCAATTGGATGTTTGTTTTTATACACTGAGTTTTGAAATTGATTGGAAGGTTAATATTAGTGCAACACAATATTTTTTCACTTTCCCCCAGTGGAGCCCCCCTTACATCAGGTATCCCACAGCGGTATCCTCCTTACATCAGGTGTGCCCCAGTGGAGCCCCCTTTACATCAGGTGTGCCCCAGTGGAGCCCCCTTTACATCAGGTGTCCCCCAATGGAGCCCACTTTACTTCAAGTATCCCCCAGTGGAGCCCCTTTTACATCAGGTGTCCCCCAGTGGAGCCCCCTTTACATCAGGTGTCCCAGCAGCGGAGTCTCCACCGCCATTACTGAAGACCAGAAAAAATCGGTCGAGGGGAACAAAATAGAGGCGGAGCCGGCCGTGTGGCTTCCATTAGAAATTGAGCTGCGCCCCCCCCCCCCCTCCCGTCCCCCAGCCTTTCCCACAACAGGTCACAGATAAACCAGCAGCGGGGCAGGCGGCAGCTCAATTTTTATTGGCAGCACTGATCAAGCTGCATTTGATGGGCACTAAACAGGCTGCATTTGATGGTGTTGTGGATTTTATAAGCTTCCCTATAAGCAAATAAATCCGTTGCACTAATAAGCACAATTATAGCTCTCTTATATAATGTCAGGAAATCGCGCTTGGATCGCCAAGTAACACAGAAAGACGCTGGTATCACATTGAGCATAGAAGTCCTGACTTACGGGGGGGCGCATGTGCAGACCTGAGCTGAGCGATTATGCCCGTCTAGAGCTCCCTTACCTGCGGGACTGGAAAGCCTAATAACGGCGGTGGTAAGTCACTTACTCGCAAATATATTGTACACATAAGTGCCCACAGCTCCCTGCCACATCACAGAGGTATTGCCAGCAACAAACAGCCTCATATGAAGCCAAAAACGGCAAAGCAGCGCCGCCTCACACAGATAATAATATGGTGCTGAAGCCAACCCCCTCAGAAGCGTCATACAGGGATGACAAATCTTTAAAGGCAAACACACAATCTCATCTCCTTTCAGGAAAAAATGTTATGGAGATGGAGAATATTGAGAATACTTCACAAGATGATATGGCTTCCCCTGTAACACTGAAACAAATAGAAAAACTGTTTCAAAAATCATTAAAAAATACCTCAGACCATATTACTACCAGTCTCACTAAAGAGATTAGGGAACTGGGCCAACGCATGTCTGAACTTGAAATTAGAGTAGATGCTATGGAAAATTCTACATTGAATTACTCAACAGAAATTGAAAACCTTAAAGAGGAAAATACGGTTCTACAGAGCAGATTGGAAGATTATGAAAATCGTGCAAGGTGCTCCAATTTGCGCATTAGAGGAATTCCTGAAACTGTGACTGACTTACAGGCCACAATGACAGCACTTTTTCAAGAACTACAACCAGCTATACCGGTAGATCATCTCGAGATGGACAGGTTTCATGGAGCCCTAACACCTAAAAAACCAGAAGGTTCACCTTGCGATATTATCGCAAAGTTCCATTTTGTCAGGTCTCTCACTTACCAGACCGGAGAGTCCACTTGGGCAGAGGGTAGGCTCCCTTACGTATCCGACTCACGGCCCCTGGTAGAGCAGACAGGAGGCCCACGAGTGCGGAGTGGTATGAGAGCCTGTGCAGGAGTCCGTGTTGCGGAAGCTAGCAGTCTTCAAACAGCAGATGATAATCAGTGGCACAGACAACAGATGCTGAGCAGGAGCTGGAGACAGGTTAGTACACAGGCTGGGTTTGGCAACAGGCAGGCGGCAGAGGTACAGAAGGAGCAGGCAGAAGCGAAGTCAAAACAGGCCAGGGTCAAATGCAGGCGGAGGTCAGGAGAGTCAAAAAGGCAAGCCGGGTCGTCAACAGATCAGGAACACAGGAATCACAGGAACTAGGAACAGGAAACAGGAAACAGGAACTAGGCACGGAGCTGTTGATCAGGCAGCACTGATCAGAGGGAGAAGCAAGCCTAAATAGGCTAATTGACGCCAAACGCCACGCTCGTGCGTGCGCCGTTACGCACAGGCGCCTGCGCACGCGCCCGAGCGCGCCCCCAGACAGCGGCATGCACACCAGTGCCACCAGGCGAACGCATAACATGGCCCATAGGTGAACGCGCGTACGCGCCCGAGCACCACCGCATCCGCCACAGCCAGCCGGCATGCCAACACCAGTGCCCATAGAAGCAGGCGCCCGAGCACCTACAGGAAAGCACGCACCAATGCACCCCAGGGCGCGACGATGCCCAATCAGGTAAGCTCTCTGACAGTGCCCCCTCCTCAAGGGCAGACACCGGATGCCCAATTGGGCCAATTTGGAAGCATGTGAGTCCTTGAAAGCTTGCAGGAGTTCCCTGGCATGCAAATTGTCTTCTGGTTCCCATGAATTGTCCTCAGGGCCATATCCCTTCCACTTTATGAGGTATTGGGTTTGATTTCGTCTTTTTCTGCAGTCTAATATTGCCTCTACTTCAAATTCCTCCTCGTTGTCTAAAAGGATGGGTTTGGGTGGACCGACAGTATGGCCAACAAAAGAATTGGGGATAACTGTCTTTAAGAGAGATACATGGAAGACCGGGTGCACCTTCAGGGAATTCGGCAGATCAAGCTCGTAGGCGACATCATTAATTTTCCTCCTTACCAGGAAGGGACCCAGGAACTTAGGGCCTAGTTTTTTGGATGGACATGCCAGTTTCAGATTGGCGGTAGTTCTCCACGCCTCTTCTTGTCAAACACCTTCTTATAACCTTCTTGGGCCTTGGACAGTGTATCGTGTAACAGCTTATTGTTCACCGAGAAGAAATTCAGGGTCTCAGATACTGCAGGAACAGAACATTCAGGTATTGATCCAGCTAAAAAGGTCGGATGAAAGCCATAGTTGGCATAGAATGGAGTCTGGTTGGTGGCTGAATGCAAGGAATTATTATAGGAGAACTCCGCAATAGGGAGGGGCCCAATCGTCCAGGGAGAATGCGGAGAAGCAGCGGAGGTACTGCTCCAGCGTCTGATTCCTCCTCTCAGTTTGCCCATTGGACTGGGGATGGTAGGCCGAGGAGAATGCCAACTCAATTTCCAAGGAGCCACAGAGGGCCTTCCAGAATCTGGAGGTGAATTGGACACCACGGTCAGAAACTATATTCTTCAGAACTCCATGTAGCCTGACAATTTCTTTAATAAACATATCAGCTGTCTCCGTGGCCGATGGGGTACCCTTCATTGGGAGAAAATGAGCCATTTTAGACAATCTGTCTACCACGACAAAGATGGAGGAGAAGCCTTCTGATGGGGGAGTTCAACGACAAAATCCATTGAGATCATGCTCCATGGTCTCTCTGGGACTGGAAGAGGTTTTAACAGTCCCCAAGCTCTGGCCCGGCTGGTTTTGCTTCTAGCACAAGTGTTGCAGGACTCAATGAACCTTCTACAATCCCTGATGAGATGAGGCCACCAGAAGGTACGTAGTACCAGATCACTCGTTTTTCGTGAGCCGAAATGTCCAGCTAATTTGTGATCGTGGCACAGTTCCAATACCTGTACCCTTAGTTCTTCCGGGACCACAATCTTGTTTTCATGCCAAAATAGGCCATCCTTGGTACAGGCCCCAGCGGGTGGCGTCGCCCCCATAGAAGCCCGTCCGATTCGAGAGATTAGATCTTTTTGAAGAAGCAAGAAATTCCCAGGGGGAAGGATGGTATCTGAAGGTGCGTTTTTTTCCCGAATCATGGAACATTCATGAGAGTGCGTCAGATTTAATATTTTTGGATCCGGGTCTGAAGGTGACATGGAACTGGAATCGCAAAAAAAAAGTGCACATCTGGCCTGCCGGGGTCTTAACCTCTTAGCCGTTCTCAGGTATTCCAGGTTTTTATGGTCCGTGTAGACCAGTATGGGATAAGCAGCACCCTCCAGAAGGTAACGCCATTCCTCTAAAGCTGCCTTAATAGCTAGGAGTTCACGGTCACCCACATCGTAGTTTCTCTCGGAAGGTGAGAGTTTTCGTGAGAAAAACCCCACAGGGTACAGAAGAGCTTTGGTGCCTTGTCGCTGTGAGAGTACAGCCCCTACCGCAATTTCGGAAGCATCAACTTCTAACACAAATGGTAGAGCTGGGTTGGGGTGTTTTAAAATGGTGGCTGAGGTAGAGCCTTGAGTTCCTCGAAGGCCGACTGCACCTTAGGAGTCCAGCAAAACCGACTTCCTTGTTTGGTAAGTTCAGTAATAGGAGCAATTATCAAGGAGAACCCTTTTATGAATATTCTATAGAAGTTGGCAAAGCCAATAAAACGTTGTACCCCTTTCTTATCAATAGGTGCAGGCCAGTCCAGGATAGCAGATACCTTTTGGGGATCCACCTTGATGCCCTCAGGGGAGATGATTAGGCCCAGAAACTGAATGCATTGAAGCTCAAACTCACATTTCTCAAGTTTTGCATAGAGCCCATGTTGCCTAAGTCGGGTGAGAACATTTCGCACATGCCTGCGGTGGACGGTCAGAGAGGCGGAGAGAATCAAAATATCGTCCAGATAGACTATGACATAGAGGTCTAGGAAGTCACAGAATACGTCATTGACAAAGTGTTGGAAGGTGGCTGGTGCGTTGCACAGGCCAAAGGGCATGACAAGGTACTCGTAGTGCCCGAATCGAGTACAAAAAGCTGTTTTCCACTCATCCCCTTCTCTTATGCGAATTAAGTTGTATGCTCCGCGGAGATCCAGCTTGGTGAAAACTCTTGCGGTTCCCAGTCTCTGGAATAACTCGGTAACGGGTATCTGTTCTTTACAGTAATTTTGTTTCATTCCCGGTAGTCGATACAGGGACGTAGGGTGTGGTCCTTCTTTTCCACGTAGAAAATGTCTGCACCGGCTGGAGACGTGGAAGGGCGGATAAACCCTTTCTTTAAGTTCTTGTCAGTGTAATTTTTTAAGGTGCCCAGCTCATGCTCAGTTAGTGGAAAAATCCTCCCAAAGGGAACTTCGGTTCCAGGTAAAAGTTCTATTGGGCAGTCATAAAACCTGTGAACTGGAAGAGTCTCTGCCCCCTTCTTACTGAAGACATCCTGGAAGTCCTGATAGGCCTCGGGAAGAGATGGGCAAAGCTTGGTATCCGAATCCAAACAAAGACATTGAGTCGGTGTTATGGGGGTCCCACGTAAGCAATGTTGCCTGCAGTAGTCAGATGAGAATTGGATTTTTCCTGTGGACCAGTCAATGCTGGGGTTATGTGCCTGTAGCCAGGGCATTCCAAGAATGATTGGAAAGAGAGGGGAGGAGATGACATCCAAACGTAAGAATTCCTGATGTTCCGGGCCTATGGTGGCCAGTAGTGGAACAGTCTCACAGGTGACTGGACCAGAACTAAGGGTTGAGCCATCAGCTAGGAATACTGCAAGACCCTGGGTCTTAGGTTGAAGAGGAATGCCATGATTATTGACAAAGGTTTGATCGATGAAGCCACTGCATGCTCCAGAGTCAATAATGACCGATACCGGGATGTTCTTTCCGGGGAGCTGTAATACAACAGAGATAGTCAAATGGTTACCAGGTTTGGGCAAAACAGATGCACAAGCGGAAGAAGACATCAGACACTTACGTATCTTTTTAGGGCAGGTCCTCACAAAATGTACTTGTTCCCCGCAGTACAGGCATAGGTTATGAGTACGTCTGCACATCTTCTCTTCCGGGGTAAGGGATGGCCGGGCAGACCAAGCTGCATGGGTTTGGGTGCTTCCGTGGTTGAAGTAGAGGAGAGAGGCAATTGGTTGGGGGAACTGGGAACTCTAGGGAGCATCCAAATAGGACGAGGGTGACCAGAGGACCTCTCAGAGCGTCTTTCTCTCAGACGACGGTCAATTTGAATAGATAGGTTTATAAGTTCGTCCAGAGTCTGGGGTATCCCAACACGTGCCAGTTCATTCTTAAGGGGATCAGATAACCCCATGCGAAATTGATGATGCAAGGCAGCATCGTTCCACTCTGTATCAGAGCTCCAACGACGAAACTCAACTGCGTAGCCTTCGGCTGCTCTGCGGCCTTGCTGCAGGGAATGCAGGGCTGCCTCAACAGTAATTGTAAGTTGGGGGTCCTCGTACAACTGGGACATTGCCAGGAAAAAAGCGTCCAGGGTATCCAAGGATCTGGACTTCTGTTCCAGTAAATGATGAGCCCAAGTCTGGGGCTCGCCGAACAGCAGTGCAATGACAAATCCCACTTTAGTGGCATCCAGAGAGAATGTGCGAGGCTGTAGCGCAAAGTAGAGCTTGCAGGCGTTACGGAAGGCCCGGTATTTGCGACGATCTCCAGTAAATTTTTCAGGTGTGGGTACCCTGGGTTCCGGAGGGAGCATTACTAGGGAGGGTGATGAGGAGAGCCCGGCAGATGGTGCCCCCTGGGGGGGAGGAGCAGCAGAGAGGGCTTGGACCTGACCCGCTAATCTGGCGTAGCCTTCTTGTAGGCTCTTGACTGGTTGAGTAAGGCCCGCGAGGTGCCTACAAAGTTCATCCATGGGGGAGGCCCCCTGCCCGGTCATGGCTGCCTGATACTGTCAGGTCTCTCACTTACCAGACCGCAGAGTCCACTTGGACAGAGGGTGGGCTCCCTTACGTATCCGACTCGCGGCCCCTAGTAGAGCAGACAGGAGGCCCACGAGTGCGGAGTGGTATGAGAGCCTGTGCAGGAGTCCGTGTTCCGGAAGCTAGCAGTCTTCAATCAGCAGATGATAATCAGTGGCACAGACAACAGATGCTGAGCAGGAGCTGGAGACAGGTTAGTACACAGGCTGGGTTTGGCAACAGGCGGGTGGCAGAGGTACAGAAGGAGCAGGCAGAAGGGAAGTCAAAACAGGCCGGGGTCAAATGCAGGCGGAGGTCAGGAGAGTCAAAAAGGCAAGCCGGGTCGTCAACAGATCAGGAACACAGGAATCACAGGAACTAGGAACAGGAAACAGGAAACAGGAACTAGGCACGGAGCTGTTGATCAGGCAGCACTGATCAGAGGGAGAAACAAGCCTAAATAGGCTGATTGGCACCAAACGCCGCGCTCGTGCGCGCGCCGTTACGCACAGGCGCCCACGCACCCGCACGGGCCTGAGCACGCCCCCAGTGGCATGCACACCAGTGCCACCAGGCGAACGCATAGCAGCGCCCATAGGCGAACGCGTGCTAACGCGAATGCGCATACACGCCCGAGCACCACCGCGTCCGCCACGGCCAGCCGGCATGCCAACACCAGTGCCCATAGAAGCAGGCGCCCCGAACACCCGCAGGAAAGCGTGCACCAACGCGCCTCGGCGCGTGACGATGCCCAATCTCTCTGACACATTTCTTGTACAGAGAAAATTGTTCCTTTCTTGTACAAAGGAACAATTATCTCTACATTTCCAAGGGCAAAATTACCAACTGTTTGCAGACCTATCACAACTAACCATCAACAAAAGACGAGTGTTGAAACCACTTCTCCAGATTTTTCAACGCAATGTAATAACATATCAGTGGGGTTTCCCCTTCTCAGTGCGTTTTACTTATCAAGGCTCTAAATACATGTGCCGCAACGCAAATGATCTGCAAACAACATTACAGAATCTACGCCTGATGAACTCAACCAAAGACCCTGATGACACGCGCCAAAAATCGGCCTCACGTTCTTCTGGTAAATCATCTTTATCATCAAGAAGAAATGAACACCATAGTCCACACAAAAGAAGTTGCTTTCAATCTCCTGATCCGGATCCGGCTGATTACATGGACTGAAAATTATCTCTCACCAAGGCTCCCCTTTTCTGGGAGCTCAACCGAATACTTTGGTTCAGATTTATTCTCCAAATGACTTTCCAATGGTTCTATTCATAGCATTGTATATTTGGCTATGCTAATGAGACTCTTTCTTCTATCTTCTCATATATATGGCTTCAGCCCACTATCTTTTGAAACCTAGAGAAGCTATCGATGTTGATATTGTCGTTAATTATAATTTTTCATCAATTTTTCTGCTTTATTAAGTTATATTAAATATCTTAACAACTTTAGCAATAGATGATATGAAAACGATTTGTTCCAGTCTCAAAGGGAAAACTTCATACAAATTCTGGTTCCATTGCCAGTATTCGTATTTTTTGAGTCTTTAAACCTTTAATACATGCTTGGGCATTTACTTTGTTTTTAATCTTGTTTACATATTGTAATAGTACAATTTTCATGGTTGGCTTTCCATTTTCTGCAGGGATGTTCCTTGCGCTCTCCTCTTACTACCCTTGGCTGCTTATTGAACCAGTAGGCAACTGACAGTAGCCAATATACCCTTGGAGGGAGACTTTTCCTCCCTTTAACGGATATGTTATGAACTTACATATTTTGCTTCATATTCATGACATTCAAAATCAACATTCTTTTTTTGAGCTTTTTTTCTTTTCCCTTTTATCTTCCTTTATCACCACTATTCCAGCGGCAAATTCTCTCTTATACAGTCTCTGATTGCGTGTTACCATATTTAATGATTCTTTGATACCATGGTTCCATTAAATATACTATCCCTGAATATTCAGGGATTTAACATCCCACAAAAACATACTAAAGCCTTTCATTCCTTTGCTTCCAAGAAAGCACATATACTATGTCTCCAAGAATCCTACTTTACTGCACAATCCACCCCTAAATTCTTCAGTAAGATATACTCCCAAGTATTTACAGCCTCGGCTTCAACAAAACAGCATGGTGTGCTTATAGCATTTCGCCGTAACAACCCATTTACATTATTAAAAGAGATTAAAGATCCTGACGGCCGTTACCTGATTCTTACAGGGCATTTTTTAGATACCGCTACTATCATTGTGTCATATTACACCCACAACAAACACCTCAATTATTTTCTCTCCCATTTACTACAAACAATAGACTCACATGAAATAGGTACTATAATTGTATGTAGAGATTCTAACCAGACTATCTTTACCTTTCTAGATAAATCTCCAATACCACAGACTCAAAGGTCTGACAAACACTTATTACGAAATATAACTTAGTAGATTCCTGGCGTGAGTTTAATCCTACCAAGAGACAATACACACATTACTCACATCCTCATGGCTCATTTTCAAGGATTGACCATATATTTTTTGACCACAGGTATGGTGGCTGAAATTTTGACATCAAAAATTGTTCCCATACCATGGTCTGACCATAGTGAAATCTACACTGTTCTAGCTTCCACAATCCCAAAAGCATGTGACCCCACATGGCTAATTAGAGATTCTCTGCTCAAAAATCCAGCACATAGATATAGTATTGTACTCGCGCTTAAGGAATATCTAAAATATAATTCTACACCTGACATTTCCCCGACCACTCTATGGGAGGCACACAAACCTGTTCTCCGTGGCATATGTTTGCAACAATCTGCACTATTCAATCGATAACGAAAAGACCTATGTTGTAAACTAGAAACAAATTTGAATGCATGTCATATGGCATTTCAACATAACCCTTCTCCTTTATCAAGTTTGAAATTAGATAAAGCCAAATTAGAGTTTGACTTATTTCTCAAATATGCTATTAGCCCATGCACTAAAATCTTGTCATAATCCAACCAAACCTATTCCAAACCTATCCAAAACACAATTGGAAATGATGGAAGAATCCATGATGGTTGGTGAGGTGACCAAAGTTATTAAGAATCTGAAACTAAATAAGCGACCTGGTCCCAATGGATTTTCCGCTCTTTACTATCGAACATTTGCAGATACTTTTTAACAGACACCATCAATTCCCTCCTAGAAGGTCACTCTTTTAGGAAGGAAACTCTGACAGCAATCATTTGCATGCTTCCCAAACCCCATACAGATGACACTGCTTGGTCAAATTACCGCCCTATTTCTTTATTAGATTTGGATATTAAAATTCTGGCCAAAATTCTTGCCAACAGATTAAAGAAAATTATCGGTAATCTTATACACTGTGATCAAGTTGGTTTCATCGATATTCGAAAAGCTAGTGATAACATTAGACATGCAAAACTTTTGTCACATGCCGCTAAAATACGTTATATTCACACCTGTTTTCTCTCTCTTGACATTAAGAAAGCATTTGATAGTGATATCATGGTCCTATATGCACTTTACCCTTAAAAAATGGGGCTTTGGCTCACATTTCTTGCAATGGATCTCTGAATTATACCATGAACCTAGAGCCTTTCTTAAATATGCAGGTTACAAATCGGAAGAGTTTGGTATACAAAACGGTGCACGTCAAGGTTGTCCACTTTCACCACTCTTGTTTGCATTACTTATTGAACCTTTGGCACAAAGAATAAGAACGGAACCTACCATCACGTGTATTGAATTGGGCGGATGTCACCACAAATGAAGCTTATTTGCAGACGAAAGCCTCTTATTTTTGTCCTCACAAGTTTCCGCCCCTAACCTCATGGTTATATTACATACATTTTCACTCATTTCAGGTCTTAGAGTCAATGTCCAAAATTCAGTGGCGTTGAAAATTTCATTAACTGAAAAGGAGAAACGAACAAAACAAGATTTGCTACCCTTTAAATGGGCTGACCATAGCCTTCCATATTTGGGTGTCCAACTCACTGCCAGTCCCTTGGATCTATTTGCTGCTAACTATTCAGCTTTATTGAAAACAACTACTAGTTTGCTATCTAATTGGACATCTTTACCAATTTCCTGGTTCGGAAAAATCAATATAATAAAAATGACCCCCTAAATTTTTATATTTATTCAGAGTCCTCCCGAATCATGTCCCTGCCTACTTTCTTAGAATTATACAACAAAAAGCAATTCACTTGGGGGAAAATCAAACCTTGGTTACCTAGGAAGACTTTATACCTCCCTAAATCAATGGGCAGCTTGGGATTTCCAGACTTTTCGATTTATTACAGGGCTGCTCAATTGGCACAACTAATGAAATATCATTCTACTATAGAGATTCCTTTGTGGGTAAATGAAGCAATGGATTGTGATCCTCTTCCTATAAATATTATCCTATGGTTATATCCTATAGATCGTAAGACATTAAAAAATCCAATTACTAAACACTCTCTATCTATCTGGGATAGACATAAGACCTCACACAGTCTACAATCTCCATACAACCCACTTCTCTCTTTTCATAAATATCTGGCCCTTTATCCAGCTTGGATATCTCCCAGAACTTTTAAAGCCTGGTCTACGGTTAGCATTTATTGTCTATATTAGAGGTCGACTGATATGGGTTTTTCTCTGGCCGATGCCAATGCTGATATTTAAAAATCGGGGTAGCCGATATATGATACCGATTTTTGCGGCCGATATTTTAGGGCAATTTTTTCTTTTTTGGCAGGTGGCACTGATTGGCACTGGCAGCTGGCACTGATTGGCACCAACAGATGGCACTGATTGGCACTGACAGATGGCACTGATTGACACTGGCAAGTGGCACTGGTTGGCCCTGGTCTGCACTGGCAGTTGGCATTCATTTGCACTGGCAGGTGGCACTGATTGGCACTGGCAGTTGGCACTGATTGGCACTGGCAGGTGGCACTGGTTGGCACTGGCAGGTGGCACTGGTTGGCACTGGCAGGTGGCACTGGTTGGCACAGATTGGCACTGGTAGGTGGCACTGGTTAGCACTGGTTGGAACTGGCAGTTGGCACTGATTGGCACTGGCAGTTGGCACTGATTGGCACTGGCAGGTGGCACTGGTTGGCACAGATTGGCACTGGCAGGTGGCACTGGTTAGCACTGGCAGGTGGCACTGGTTGGCACTGGCAGGTGGCACTGATTGGCACTGGCAGGTGGCACTGGTTGGCACTAATTGGCACTGGCAGATTTCACACTGAGCCGATATAGTGTAACTGTGTGAAACTGACATATGTAACTAAATGCAGAGAGAGACCAGCTGTCAAAATTCAGTGGTGATGTAGGCGGGACCCGGGGGTGGGCGGGACCCAGCAGCTATCAAACACCAGCCAATGATTGGGCTGCTTAAGAAAGGGGTGGGGCCACATACATGTAGCAGCCTGCCCAGATCCCATCCCATTGGGTTGTGTTTGATAGCTGCTGGGTCCCGCCCACCCCCAGACATCAACGCTGAATTTTGACAGGTCCTCTCTTTCTGCATTCAGTTACATATGTCAGTTTCACACACTCAGCGGCTCTGGCAAGCGTCAAGCGTCGCTCTGCTAATGGAGTGTGGGGAAGGGAGGAGGAACACTTCTGGGTCGACGGGGCACGGTGCGGTCAGTGTTAATTGGCCAAATTTGCATAATAATCGGTCAATGCCGATTTCTTAAAAAGGCCAAATATCGGCCGATATATCAGCTGACCCCTAGACTATATGACATAATTTCAGCAACATCAATATGTCATTTCCATGAACTACGCAAATCCTTTGGGCTCCCCCAACCTGAAATGTTCTGTTACCTTCAAATCAAAAATTTTTATGCTCCTCTCCTCAATACTAATGATACCATCAACACCCTTTCCCAATTTGAACAAATTTGTCTAAAGGACTCACATGCTAAGAGTCGCATTTCAATAATCTCTTCTCAACTGATCACTGAATCAAATACAAATATACCAACATATGTTGCTAAATGGGAAAAAGATCTTGAACGCAAAATTGATCTTCCAGTATGGTCTAATATATGATCTAATACTAAATCTTCTTCAACAAACATAATGGCAGTTGAAAGTCATATAAGGTACTTACACGGTGGTACTTGGTTCCTGCTAGAATAGCTAAATTTGCAAAAGACAACTGAGGCCTCTGTTTTTGTGGCTGCCTCGAACAAGGTACATATATACACATCTGCTAGAATTGTCCAAATGTACATACATTTTGGGAAAAGGTCTTTCTAATAGCCTCAAACATGTTAGATTGCTCTATTATACCAGACCCAATCACAGCTCTCCTAAATTTAAAACCAGACTTTCTCACACATAAACAATTTAAACAATTCCTTATATTCTTGACAGCTGCAAAGCAGACAATAGCTAACACATGGAAAACACCTATATAGAACATTGCAGAAACCAAGCTCAGAATGAATCAATCATTTATACATGCTAAGATGGACGCTCTAGATAAAAATAATTTGAAGAAGTTTGACAATTTATGGAAACCATGGATCAAACGTGGCATACGAGATAACTTTGACATTCGAGTACTCTTGTCATGGTAACTGACACCCTCTCACGCATTTTTCTCAGGATTTTCACAATCTATAAATAATGTTTGCCTCCGGAACCCTGATGTCTTCCCTACCCCCATACTCTTTCTCTTTTCTTCTTATTATTTTCTTTCCTCTTATTCTTTCGAGAACTATTTTCTTTCTCAATTCAATCTTTTACACATAATATTTGGTACCAACAATTTTACATAATCGCAGTTATGGTTTAAATTATAGATAGATAGATACAAAACATTCAATTAAATATGTCCATGTTAACTCCAACTTATTGAGACTTTAAATTTTTTCAACTGGAAAATAATATATCTACATATGACAATCTAATGTTTTATTAATACATGGAAAGTTTATTATAACACCTTGAAAGTAAAGGACTCTTTCAAAATGAATCCTTCTCTACCAGTCATAAACATAGAGTAATATATCTATCTGTATTTTCTGTAATATAGAATAATATTCTGAAAATTTTGTCAGATAGGTTGTATTTGTTATTATTTGATATTTCAAAAAATACAAATTTAAGCGAGGAAAAAAAAAAAGAAGTCCTGACTTCTTGGTTTCACAAGCACCCAAATAGACACTTGTATACCTTCAAACGAACCAATCAGACACATGTATACATTCAAATAGCTATCCAGTAGTGACATATGCAAATGGTCATGTGCAGAGCCATGTGGGCAGCTTCCTGCCGAGACACAATGTGCCTTACACTGTTGACACTACAAATATGGTTCTGATCACAGCCGTGTGCACATTCCCACCGCTATCATTGGTGCGAACAATACTCTACCATGGCTCAGTGAGCCATAATTTTTAATGGTTATTCTATGGTTCCCATGTACACAGATCTGTTTGCTAGGAGCGTAGATGCTGTCGCCATGAGGTGGCCAGTCTCTTGGTGAGACATAAGCGAACATCCCTTAAAGGGCAAACAGATCTGCCTTGTATACAGTAAGGTTTCTGCAACCGACGGTCCTCCACAACGTCTGTATGTGCGAATGCGCTCGCATGAGCATATTGCAGCAAAACTGACACTGGGGGACATCTGACAACATACATTAATAAAAATTTCCACAATGGGCACTGAGGAGTGAGCAGCCCGGGTCCTGGGCCCCACAATCAACACAGGTAGCCTGAGTACATTGTGTGTGTGTATATAGATCTATATATATATATATATATATATATATATATATATATATATATATATTTATATATATAGATCTATAAATATAGATCTATATATATATAGATCTATATATATATATATATATATATATACACTGTATATATACACACACACACTTTTTTTATTTTTGAGGTGGGGGCAGGAATCTTGAGTGAGTTTCCACACTTTTTTTCCAGGAATTGACTCCAGATGAGACCTCATCTGGAATGTATTCTCTCTTGAGAAGAGGAGATTAAGGGGGGATATGATCAACATGCATGAATATACAAGGGGTCCATATAGTGAACTTGGTGTTGAGTTATTCACTTTAAGGTCATCACAGTGGACAAGGGGGCAATGTTTACGTCTGGAGGAAAAAAGATTTCATGTCCAAAAATGGAAAGGTTTCTTTACAGTGAAGATGTGGAATAGACTCCCCCAAGAGCTGGTTCTAGCCAGCTCAGTACATTGTTTTAAGAAAGGCCTGGATTCTTTCCTAAATGAACATAACATAACCGGATACTACCATTTATAGGTAAAGTTGATCCAGGGAATATCTGATTGTCTCTCGGGGGATCAGGAAGGATTTTTTCCCCTGCTGGAGCAAATTGAATCTTGCTTTATTGTTTGATTTTTTGCCTTCCTCTGGATCCCCTGTGGGTATAGGATTGTGTATATAGGACTATACATGTGTGTATATATACTGTATGTATACGTGTGTATACAGTATCTGTTTTTTCTTTTTGTAGCACCTTGTCCCAAACAGGGCTGCTAATAAATGTAGCTGTGGTAGATGGTAGCTAGCCTGGCTAATTTGTAGTTTATTGATCAAATGGGTTTCTCCGAAGCCTGGTGTTAGCTGTGATTTCTCCCTTTTGTCAATAGGTGGCACTGTTACCTTTGGCATAAGTGTGATGACTAGGGATGGGCTTTATTTTCAGGTCGAACATGAGTTCAACTCAAACATTGGCTGTTCGCTCGTTCGCTGAATAGCGAACAATTTGGGGTGTTCGCGGCAAATTCGAAAGCCGCGGAACACCCTTTAAAAGTCTATGGGAGAAATCAAAAGTGCTAATTTTAAAGGTTAATATGCAAGTTATTGTCATAAAAAGTGTTTGGGGACCTGGGTCCTACCCCAGGGGACATGTATCAATAAAAAAAAAGTTTTGAAAAAGGCTGTTATTTCGGGCCTATTTTAATAATGCTTAAAGTGAAACAATAAAAGTGTAATATTCCTTTAAATTTCGTACCTGGGGGGTGTCTATAGTATGCCTGTAAAGGGGCACATGTTTCCCGTGTTTAGAACAGTCTGACAGCAAAATAACCCCCATTAATAATTCACACAGGGGGGTCCCTTTGCTAAAGGGGGCTTCCAGATTCCAATAAGCCCCCCACCCACAGACCCCCACAGCCACCGGGAAAGGGTTGTGGGCATGAGGTCCTTCTCCCCAACAACATGGGGACAAGGTGCTTTGGGGGGCTACCCCAAAGCACCCCCCCAATGTTGAGGGCATGTGGCCTGGTACGGTTCAGGGGGGGCTCTCTCGTCCCCCCTCTCTTCCTGCGGCCTGCCAGGTTGCATACTCAGATAAGGGTCTGGTATGGATTTTTGGGGGGACTCCACACCATTTTTTTTTTAATTTTGTCGCGGGGTTCCCCTTAAAATCCATACCAGACCTGAAGAGTCTGGTATGGGTTTTGAGGGGGACCCCCACACCATTTTTTTTATTTTGACGCGGGGTTCCCCTTAATATCCATACCAGACCTGAAGGGCCTGGTATGGAATTTGGGGAAACACCCGTGCATTTTTTTTTAAATTTTGGTTCAGGGTTCCCCTGTGGGAATCAATGAACTTTTATGTGTATTGCCGAAACCGACAATTCATTATAGCCGCGAGTAGTTTTAAATGACTTTTTTTCCTTTAGAAATGTCATTTTGCTGTCAGACTGTTCTAAACTTGGGAAAAATGCACCATTTTACAGGCATACTATATACACCTCCCAGGTACGAAATTCAATGGAATTTTACACTTTTATTGTTTCACTTTAAGCATTATTGTAATCACTTCTCCTGAAAAAACTGCGGTTTTTAAAACTTTTTTTGCATTGATACATATCCCCTGGGGCAGGACCAAGGTCCCCAAACAATTTTTAAGACAATACCATGCATATAAGCCTTTAAAATTAGCACTTTTGATTTTTCATGTTCGTGTCCCATAGACTTTAACGGTGTTCACGTGTTCAAACAAATGTTTTACCTGTTCGCATATTCTGGTGCGAACCGAACGGGGGGTGTTCGGCCCATCCCTAGTGATGCCTAACAGAGAATGCAGGTTATGAGTGCGTATACTTCTCTTAGCCAATCAGCAGGAGTTTCTTTGGCTGCTGAGGATGCTGGAAGAAGGTATTTACTTGGAGGAGGTCAGATGATCTGGGTTCTTTCGATCCGGACTGCGGTCTGGGTGGGTGCGTGAGGAGCAGCTGTAGCAAGGTAGGCCTTAAGCCTGATGGCGTGTAAAGGGGCTCTGCCTGGTCGATGCTGGGAGGCATGAGAGAGGTAGTTGCCAGAGAATCAACACCTCTTGTTGCCAGAGGCAGGTTGAGAGGGATGGGGTTCTGAAGGAGTACCAGAGGAGACGCTTCCTAAGCCGGGGACTATGAAGTGGCTGGGAAAACTTCAGGAGAGAACTCATCCATGGAACTACAGTGGGATACTGTGAGTTAAGTTGTTGGTACAGGAGACAGATGTTGATTTGACACAGCTGATCACATGGTTAAAAAGCCGCCGATCACATGGTTAAAAAGCCACCGCTCTTTAGAGAGATCGGGGTCGCGCTGTGTCCTAGCAACACGGCACAGCCGCTATCGCTGTGTGCCCGTTCTGGGATGATGTCATACATCAGAACTACTCCTCTCTCATGCATTTCCTGTTAAGAGAAATAAACTTCTCTTTGTTCATTTTTAAAAGTGACTGGCGCCCATCTTTCCACCCTGCACAACACCCACCATGCCTAGTAACCTGCACCCTGAGGAGGAATGTCGGCCCTTCCTGTCTCTGGGGGTCATCACCAGGCCTCTGGAGGTCGGGAAGGGCGCTACATTTTTATTGATTGAACTAGATGGACTCGTGTCTTTTTTTTTTAGCCAGAATAACTATGTATATGTGTAACTATGATATGATGCTAGCATGCAAAAAAAAAAAGAAACAGATGATCATTTGTCCAATAATCTCATTGTGTCTACTAGGCATTAGTAAGCAGTGGCTGCCCGTGTACTGTGGGCGCATGGGCGGCGCCCCCCCATCCATGCGCCCGGCCCCTTTCAGGACACTGGACACATAGATTCCTATGGCGGGGGTGGTACTTTTTGAAGCACCTGTTTTGAGCTAGTGGCCTGGCGCTTTGGCCAATAAGGAAACAGGTCTGCGGCCCTGCCTCCTGACTGGCAGGGAGGAAGGTTAGTGTGAAAATAGGGTAGGCTCAGGGCGCAGAGAGTGCGCCCTGATCCCACCCAATTGTGTGACGATAGCGAATTAATTTTCGCTATTTTCACACTAACCTTCCTCCCTGCCAATCAGGAGGCAGGGCCACAGACCTGTTTTTTCTGATGGGCCAAAGCGCAAGGCCACTCTATTGGATGCCTGGCTTAGGAAGAGGAGAGGAGGAGACACGCTGGAGGAGCTGCTGCAGTAAGTCCCCTCTGCCAGAGCCTCGCACGCAGGGTTTCGGTGCTGCCAGAGCCTGCTCGTGGGGGGGGGGGGATGCTGCCAAAAGCCAAGTGCGTGGAGGAGTGGGGGGTGCTGCCAGAGCCGCGAGTGGGGGTTCGGTGTTCACAATGGCTGCATATGATGGGCACAAGTGGCTGCATATGATGGGCACAAGTGGCTACATATGATGGGTACAGGTGGCTGCATATGATGGGCACAAGTGGCTGCATTTGATGGGCATAAGTGGCTGCATTTGATGGGCACAAGTGACTGCATTTGATGGGCACAAGTGGCTGCATATGATGGGCACAAATGGCTACATATGATGGGCACAAGTGGCTACATATGATGGGTACAGGTGGCTGCATTTGACGGGCACAAGTGGCTGCATTTGATGGGCACAAGTGGCTGCATTTGACGGGCACAAGTGGCTGCATTTGACGGGCACAATTGGATGCATATGATGGGCACAAGTATATGCATTTGATGGGCACAGTGGCTGCGTTTGATTGGCAAAATGGCTGCATATGATGGGCACTAGTGGCTGCATATGATGGGCACAAATGGCTGCATTTGATGGGCACAAGTGGCTGCGTTTGATTGGCACAATGGCTGCATATGATGGGCACTAGTGGCTGCATATGATGGGCACAAATGGCTGCATTTGATGGGCACAGTGGCTGCGTTTGATTGGCACAATGGCTGCATATGATGGGCACTAGTGGCGGCATATGATGGGCACTAGTGGCTGCATATGATGGGCACAAGTGGCTGCATTTGATGGGCTCAAGTGGCTGCGTTTGATGGGCACAAGTGGCTGCGCCCCCCCCCCCCCCAAAAAAAAAAAAAATTTTTTTGAGCTCCAGCCGCCACTGTAAGCAAAACCTGCCCGATGCATTCAGTGTCTGCAGAGGAGGGATGAGGTGAAGGCACATGTAGAGGGAGGAGGGAGGGCTGTTTATCATCCAGTACTGCAGAGTGGGAGGGCGGGGCCTGTCAGCGTTGTTCGTCTCCTAGCAACCATTTGTCACACTAGAAGGGAAGACAAGGAAGTGATCTAGAAAGTCGTGCTGCACTTTAATGAAGAGTATTACTTCATAAGAAGACACGGGGCACAGAGGGGACAATTATTAGATTTCAGTAAAGGATAAAGAAGCAATCTGGCATCATCATTCAGCCATCATGGTAGTCTATGATCAGCTTGTTACTAAGACGGTCCGACACCCAGCCATCAATGTGACCAGCCCGCTCCCATCTATAAAATGGAATCCACACTCCACTTCTCCTGCTATGTCCGGATACTGCCTGCACCCTCTCCGGGATGACGTGCCTTTGCTCGATCCGTGCTCGGGCTTTCTGAGTGCTGGAGCGGATGCCGATCTGAGACCTGGGACCGGGAAAAGCATCCCATGTCTGGCCGATCAGAGTGACGTGAAGCCCGGCAACAGCGATCCCTGGGAGCGCACAGCTCACCGCCAGAGCAATAGGTGCAAAACAGCGCCACCTAGAGGAGCGATCAGCAATCCGACACAACACCAGCCCTGTGTCCCCAGACAGAGATCCAAGGAGGATGACTACAGAGATTTCATCCACAAGGAGGGCACGACATGGAATTCTGTAGTTAGATCAGATGCTGCACTCAGGGCACATCTGGGAGGTAAACTACCTGTATAAACAAAGTCATTGTACAGTGATTTTCTACAAGAAATAATAATGATCAGTGTACAGTGATTGTCTACAAGAAATAATAATGATCATTGTACAGTGATTGTCTACAAGAAATAATAATGATCATTGTACAGTGATTGTCTACAAGAAATAATAATGATCATTGTACAGTGATTTTCTACAAGAAATAATAATGCTCAGTGTACAGTGATTGTCTACAAGAAATAATAATGATCATTGTACAGTGATTGTCTACAAGAAATAATAATGATCATTGTACAGTGATTGTCTACAAGAAATAATAATGCTCAGTGTACAATGATTGTCTACAAGAAATAATAATGATCATTGTACAGTGATTGTCTACAAGAAATAATAGTTTTCTATAACTGCTTAGTTTTTCTTAATAATAATCTCATCCGTCCTTTCCATTTACTGGAGAGCCAAGAATGTAACTATATTGTAGGGGGGGACACAACACGAGGACAACCCACTGGACTTAGGAAATCAATATTCCCAGTTTTACTAAATAAAGGTGATATGAAATATAGTCTATATTAATCACTTCAATACACTTTCACCCCCTTCCTGGCCAGGGCAGTTTTCAGCTTTCAGCTCTATCACACTTTGAATGACAGTCAGTCATGTAGCACTGTACCCAAATGAAATGTTTATGTATATTTTTTTCACACAGATAAAGCTTTCCTTTGGTGGTATTTAATCACCGCTGGGTTTTTTTATTTTTTTGCTAAACAAACGAAAAAAGATTGAAAACTTCTTTTTCACTGATGAGAGATGATGAGGCTGCACTGATGGGCACCGATAAGCACTGATTGGCACTGATGGGGCTGCACTGATTGGACACTGATGATGAGTGCCCTGATTATTAGTGTAAAGTAAACAGTGTTGTGACAGTCTTGCCGGTTTTTGGCATTCCTTTCCTCACACAGACAGTGCGTGAGGAAAGGAATGCTGATAAACGCCAAGTCTGTTTACATGTGATCAGCTGTGATTGGACACAGCTGATCACATAGTAAAAGGCAGCTGTGATTGGCCCTTTACCCCGATCCATGATCAGCTGTGCCAGATGCGCGCTACAGGGGGGGGGGAGTACTTCACTACTGCACTGTATCCGTCTTTTGGCTATAGCGCAGTACTGAAGTGGTTAAGGTACATGTAAACCCCAAGGCCTCCTTTATATGGGCAGTAAAAATAGGTGGTAAGCTGTGGTTTTACCACCCCTTACCAGTCAACCACAAGTTAACATGGATGTTGGCTATGCTAGTACACGCTGCTTCAGTCGCGGTGCAGCATGGCTGAATTTATACTACAAATCTCACTCACCACCAAACGCAACCCATTCCAGCGAGTGGAGCCATGCCACAATTGCACTGCAATCCTATGAGCTACTGTCAAATACATCTGAAAAGCATTCAACTGAGGAACGAGGATCACTTTTTATAGAGGTAGCAAAAACTACCACAAGTGTACATGGACTCTAACTGCCCCTTTCACACTTGTGCGACTTCAAAGTCGCGCAATTTTTACTGCAATTTTGTCGCGATTTTGCCGTGATTTGGGAGCAGTACTACTTTGTACGACTTTGCCACAACTTTGGCATTAACCATTCTCAGCTTGTGCTTACATAGTCGTACTGAAATTGTGTCTATATTATTCAGGTACGAATTGCATGCTACTTCAGGGTTTAACATTGAGGTCTATGGACATCAACTCGCATGGAAGTTGGACCAAAGTAGTGCTGAAATCGTGTCTATATTATTCAGGTATAGACACGATTTCAGCACTACTTTGGTCCAACTTCCATGCGAGTTGATGTCCATAGACCTCAATGTTAAACCCTCAAGTAGCATGCAAATCGTACCTGAATAATATAGACACAATTTCAGTTTCAAATTCTCAATTTCACGATTTCACGATTTGCATGCTACTTGAGAGTTTAACATTGAGGTCTATGGAGTACAAATCTTATGGAAGTTGGACCAAAGTAGTGCAGGGACTACTTTGAAGTCGGTATGACTTAAAGTCGTGCCAATATGAATGGTAGTCATTGAAAATCATGGAAAATGACTTGTCATGCGATTTTGCAGTACAAAATCGCGGGATAAGTCGTATAAGTGGGAAAGGGGACTAAATGATGTTGGGTCTGCTAAAGCACTATATACTGTATTATAAACAATTCCCATTTTTTTTAACGAAAATACTTGTTTACACTTTTTGTCATTTTTTTGTATCTCCTGCAGCCTCTTTGTAGGCACTTCCTGTCTACATGCATGTACTCCAGGGATACATGACCTTCCTTTCTCGGGATGGGTTTACTAATAATGACAACAGTAGACCAGGAAACTGTGTTAAAGCGGTCATTGGGAGTACAACTGTGTGACTAGAACAAATCATTGCTACCCTATGACATGTGCTTGACCTCCAAGGACAAGGGTCTTTTTTATCAAACTGATTATATAACTATAGACCAGAGGTGCCTGAACAGGGACCTTTATATATATATATATATATATATATATATAATTATTCTTTTATAGGATCAGCAGGTATTAGCTTGAAGAAATCTGTTTATCTAAACATTTAGGCTCCATTCATACTTGTGCGACATCAAAGTCGCATGGCGAGTGGCAGCCCATTCTCTTCAATGGCACCTGTTCAAATAAGGTGCAACTTTGAAAAGGTGCCTGCCCTACTTAGGCCCCTTTCACACTTATACGACTTCAAAGTCGCGCGATTTTACCGCGATTTCGCGGCCCCGATTTTGCCGCGATTTTACCGCGATTTGCCGCGATTTGGGAGCAGTACTACTTTGCCACGTTTTTGGCATTAACAAATGAAAACACAGTAGTTGGTATAAATCATAAGGGGGAACTCCACGCCAAGTTTTAAATAAAAAAACTGGCGTGGGTTCCCCCCAGGGGCATACCAGGCCCTTAGGTCTGGTATGGATTGTAATGGGGAACCCCCTATGCCGAAAAATCGGCGTGGGGGTCCCCCCAAAATCCATACCAGACCCTTATCCGAGCACGCAGCCCGGCCGGTCAGGAATGGGGGTGGGGACGAGCTGGCGCCCCCCCCCTCCTGGACCGTACCAGGCCGCATGCCCTCAACATGGGGGGTGGGTGCTTTGGGGCATGGGGGGCGCAGTGCGGCCCCCCCACCCCAAAGCACCTTGTCCCCATGTTGATGAGGACAAGGGCCTCTTCCCGACAACCCGGGCCGTTGGTTGTCGGGGTCTGTGGGCGGGGGGCTTATCGGAATCTGGGAGCCCCCTTTAATAAGGGGGCCCCCAGATCCCGGCCCCCCACCCTATGTGAATAAGTATGGGGTACATGGTACCCCTACCCATTCACCTAGGGAAAAAAGCGTCAATAAAAAACACAGTACACAGGTTTTTAAAATAATTTATTAGGCAGCTCCGGGATCTTCTTCCGACTTCGGGGGTCCTCTTCCGACTTCGGGGGTCTCTCCGCCGTCTCCTCCCGGTGTCCGCATCTTCTGCCGGCTCCACCGCTATCTTCTGGCGCTCTTTTGCCAGCGGTGGTCCGGACCTCTGGATCGTCTTCTTCCCTCTTCTCTTCCAGAGATGTTGACACGACGCTCTCTCCAGCCAGAATGGTCTCTGTGCGCTCCGCACCGGACTTATATAGGCGGTGACCCCGCCTACTTATGCCGTCACAGTCCCTGGGCATGCTGGGACTGTGACGTTTTAGGAGGCGTGGTCACTGGGTGATGACCACGCCCCCTTATGACGGCACAGTCCCAGCATGCCCCGGGACAGTGACCTCATAAGGGGGCGGGGCCACCGCCTATATAAGTCAGTTGCGGAGCGTTCAGAGACCATTCCAGCTGGAGAGAGCATCGTGTCAACATCTCTGGAAGAAAAGAAGGCAGAAGTCCGGACCACCGGTAGCAATTGAGCTGCAGAAGATAGCGGAGGAGCCGGCAGAAGATGCGGACACCGGGAGGAGACGGCGGAGAGACCCCCAAAGTCGGAAGAGGACCCCCGAAGTCGGAAGAAGACCCCGGAGCTGCCTAATAAATTATTTTAAAAACCTGTGTACTGCGTTTTTTATTGACGCTTTTTTCCCTAGGTGAATGGGTAGGGGTACCATGTACCCCATACTTATTCACATAGGGTGGGGGGCCGGGATCTGGGGGCCCCCTTATTAAAGGGGGCTCCCAGATTCCGATAAGCCCCCCGCCCGCAGACCCCGACAACCAACGGCCAGGGTTGTCGGGAAGAGGCCCTTGTCCTCATCAACATGGGGACAAGGTGCTTTGGGGTGGGGGGGGCCGCACTGCGCCCCCATGCCCCAAAGCACCCACCCCCCATGTTGAGGGCATTCGGCCTGGTACGGTCCAGGAGGGGAGGGGGCGCTCGCTCGTCCCCACCCCCATTCCTGACCGGCCGGGCTGCGTGCTCGGATAAGGGTCTGGTATGGATTTTGGGGGTTCCCCTTAGATCCATACCAGACCTAAGGGCCTGGTATGCCCCTGGGGGGGAACCCACGCCGTTTTTTTTCATTTAAAACTTGGCGCGGCGTTCCCCCTCTGGATTCATACCAGACAGCTGTCAGCACTGCCTGTCGCTCATTGGGAAAGGAAAGAAAAGTTTTCCTTTCCCGAATAGCGAGGCCAGGCTTGTGCTTACAAAGTCGTACTGAAGTCGTGTCTATATAATATTCAGGCACGACTTGCATGCTACTTCAGGGTTTAACATTGAGGTCTATGGAGTACAACTCGCATAGAAGTTGGACCAAAGTAGTGCAGGGACTACTTTCAAGTCGGCACGACTTAAAGTCGTGCCAATATGAATGGTAGTCATTGAAAATCATGGAGAATGACTTGTCATACGATTTTGCAGTACAAAATCGTGGGACAAGTCGTATAAGTGTGAAAGGGGCCTTAGATGTGACTTTGATCCAGAGAGTGTAAAGTTGGATCAAAGTCACATCAAAGTCGCACTGTAAATCATGAGACTTTGGAGTCGCACAAGTGTGAATGGAGTCTTAACAAAATGAGCTTTTAAGTTACACTAACATGTTAAAGCCTATATGAGATTTTAGTGATTGGGTTTACATATATTAACCACTTGCTTACTGGGCACTTAAACCCCCCTCCTTCCCAGACCAATTTTCAGCTTTCAGCGCTGACTTAATTTGAATGACAATTGCGCAGTCATACAACACTGTACCCAAATGAAATTTTTATCATTTTTTTCTCACAGCTTTCTTTTGGTGGTATTTAATCACAGCTCGGATTTTTATTTTTTGCTAAACAAACAAAAAAAGATGGAAAATTTTGAAAAAAAAAATCACGTTTCATTGTTTGTTATAAAATTTTGCAAACAGGTAATTTTTCTCCTTCATTGATATGCGCTGATGAGGCGGCACTAGTGGGCACTGATAGGCTGCACTGATGGGCACGGATAGGCACATTTAAGGCGGCACTGATAGGCACAGTTAAGGCGGCACTGATAGGCACAGTTAAGGCGGCGCTGATAGGCACAGATAAGGCGGCACTGATTGGGACAGAAGGGGCGGCACTGATGGGCACAGATAAGGCGGCACTGATGGGGACAGAAGGGGCGGCACTGATGGGCACAGATAAGGCGGCACTGATGGGGACAGAAGGGGCGGCACTGATGGGCACAGATAAGGCGGCACTGATGGCCACTGATGGGTGGCACTCATGGGCACTGATAGGTGACACTGATAGGTGGCACTGATGGGCGGCACTGATTAGCACTGGTAGGTGACACTGATGGGCACTGATAGGTGGCACTGATGTGCAGTACTGATTGTGGGCACTGATAGGTGACACTGATAGGTGACACTGTGGGCACTGATGGGTGGCACTGTGGGCACTGATCGGTGGCACTGTGGGCACTGATTGGTTGCGCTGGTGGGCACTGGTAGGCGGCACTGCTGCCTATTGCTAGGTGGCACTGGCAGAGGGCACAGGTGGGCACTGAGGATCTGGTGGCGCTTGCCGGTGATCGTCTTTTTTTTTCCTCCTCACGCTGTCAGAGCGAGGAGAAAAAATAGCCGATTACCGGCTCTGTTGATGTCACATGATCAGCTGTCATTGGCTGACAGCTGATCATGTGGTAAGGGGTCGGGATCGACCCCTTACTCCGATCTATGATCAAGCGAGTCTCACAGAGCACGCCCCGCGCGCCCTGCAGGGGGCACGCAGGCCGCTCGTACACGGGACGACGTCAATGGACATAGTCCCGGCAAAGCAGGTCCACGCTATAGCCGTCATTCGGCTATAGCACGGATCTCTAGTGGTTAAGGGCCAGTTCACACCAGAACGTGGCACGGGAAACCCACATTCTATGCACATTTCTTGCACCGCCTTCAAAACGCACTGCAGCTGCAAGCTGCAGCGGGTGTGAAATTTAAGTTAATGACACCCCAAACTTAGGTTGCAAACGCAGTGCATTTTCCCACATGGAATCACATGGTACAGAAGTACCATGCAATGCGGTTGCAGTGAGTTTCCAAGAGTAATGCATGCACTACTTTTGCTGCGATGCAGTGCCATTTCAGCCCTTTCAAAATGAATGGGGTGAAATCGCACCGCACAGAACTTCATGTGAATCGCACAGGACTTCATAGTGCATTCTTGTGCGATTTCCAGTGTGAACCAGCCCCCTGAAGAATTTTAGATTACGAATAGGATCACTTTACAAGGGTTTTAGAGATTGGCTAAAGCTCCACTCTGGAACATTTCTTATTTTCTTTTGTTGGCTTTGCCCTTCAAAAATTCCTTCATTCATTACTTAAATAAATAAAATTTTCTATAAAAGCAAAACTTCTTTTAGTTTTGGATAGGGTGAAAAGAGTTTTGAATACTGGTTTGCTTTTTATTGCTGTCTGTGGCCCCTATAAGGAGATTCATTCTCTCTATTGAAAGTGAAAGTAAAAGAAAATCCCAAATTTTGGGATGTCCCCAGAACAGGAATAGCGAGGAAATCTTCCAATGGGGACCATATTCTGGTGACCATGGTGACAACCAAGGATTCCCTCACTTTGGAGGGATTTCCTCTCACTTCCTGTTTGGCTATGGGACAGGAAATGAAGGGAAATCTCCCCAATGGGACACAAATGGCAAAACAAACTGACAGGAGTTATAACTAGGGTTGCCCCGATACCCTTTTTTTATCAGCGAGTACGAGTACCGATACTTCCGGGCCGATATCAAGTACTGATACTTAAAGGGGTTGTAAAGTTGTTTTTTTTTTTTTTTTTTTAAATAACAAACATGTTATACTTACCTTCACTGTGCAGCTCGTTCTGCACAGAGTGGCCCCGAACCTGGTCTTCTGGGGTCCCTCTGCGGCTGTTTCAGCTCCTCCCCGCAAGCATTTACCACCTTCATGCGAGCTCCCTCGCACGGTGGTGAGTGCTTGCGGGCGCGCTCCCGTGATACAGCTGGCGGCTATAGCCGCTCGCTGTATCACTCGGCCCCGCCCCCCGGCGCGCCGCGTCATCGGATGTGATTGACAGCAGCGCGAGCCAATGGCTGCGCTGCTTTCAATCCATCCACTGCAGCCAATCAGCGACCAGGCTGAGCTGCAATGAAGCTGACGAGGACGAGGAGCGAAGATTCGAGGCGTCAGGTAAGTAAAACGGGGGGCCTGGGGGCGGCGGTACTGTCAAAAGTTTTTTCACCTTAATGCATAGAATGCATTAAGGTGAAAAAATTTTTACCTTTACAACCCCTTTAAGGGTGCGATTTGAGTCAATACAAAATAAATTGGCGCAAATCATCAAGAATCGCAGTATGATTCCTGTCCGAAATGCATGCGATTTCCCCCACTGCTCCTGTGTGTATAGAAAGGGAATATCATCATCTAATGGGCAGTTTAAAAAAAATATTAGAACTTGCATTAAGTACATATCTGTCCAAATGCAATATCTGCATAGGTGGTCCGGTCCCACCAATAATAGAAAATCACGGCCGCTGGAGGTGTTCACAGAGCTGGAGGAGAAGTTCCGGGACCCCTTAGGTATAGGGCAGAAGTGATGTCAGCTTGGGGGAGGACCACCTCTACATCTCCTCCAGCCCTGTGATCACTTCCAGCCGCTCTGATTTGCGATCAAGGGCAGGACTGGGACACCTATGCAGATTTTGCATTCGACTAGATACAGTGCCTTGAAAAAGTATTCATACCCCTTGAAATTTTCCACATTTTGTCATGTTACAACTAAAAACGTAAATGTATTTTATTGGGATTTTATGTGATAGACCAACACAAAGTGGCACATAATTGTGAAGTGGAAGGAAAATGATAAATGGTTTTCAACATTTTTCTTTACAAATAAATATCTCCTAGATTGTAAGTTCTAATGAGCAGGGCTCTCTGATTCCACCCTGTATTTAATTGTATTGTAATTGTACTGTCTGCCCTAATGTTGTAAAGCACTGTGCAAACTGTCGGCGTTATATAAATCCTGTATAATAATAATAACAATAATGTGAAAAGTGTAACGTGCATTTGTATTCAGGCCCCTTTACTCTGATACCCCTAACTAGAACCAATTACCTTCTAAAGTCGCCTAATTAGTAAATAGAGTCCACCTGTGTGTAATTTAATCTCAGTACAAATACAGCTGCTCTGTGAAGCCCTCAGAGCTTTGTTAGAGAACCTTAGTGAACAAACAGCATCATGAAGGCCAAGGAACACACCAGACAGGTCAGGGATAAAGTTGTGGAGAAGTTTAAAGCAGGGTAGGTTATAAAAAAATATCCCAATCGTTGAACATCTCACGGAGCACTGTTCAATCCATCACCTGAAAATGGAAAGAGTATGGCACAACTGCAAACCTACTAAGACATGGCTGTCCACCTAAACTGACAGGCTGGGCAAGGAGAGCATTAATCAAAAAAACAGCCCAGAGGCCCATGGTAACTCTGGAGGAGCTGCAGAGATCCACAGCTCAGGTGGGAGAATCTGCCCACAGGGCAACTATTAGTCATGCACTCCACAAATCTGACCTTTATGTAAGAGTGGCAAGAAGAAAGCTATTGTTAAAAGAAAGCCAAAATAAGTCCTGTTTGTAGTTTGTGAGAAGTCATGTGGGGGACACAGCAAACGTGAAAGATGGTACTTTGGTCAGATGAGACCCAAATTGAACTTTTTGGCCTAAAAGTAAAACTCTGTGTGCAGCGGAAAACTAACACTGCACATCACCCTGAACACACCATCCCCACCGTGAAACATGGTGGTGGCAGAATCATGTTGTGGGGATGCTTTTCTTCAGCAGGGATAGGGAAGCTGGTCAGAATTGATGGGAAGATGGATGGAGCCAAATACAGGGCAATCTTAGAAGAAAACCTGTTAGGCCCCTTTCACACTGGGGCGGTGGGGGCGTCGGCGGTACAACAGCGCTATTTGTAGCGCTGCTGTACCGTCGTTCTTGCAGCGGTATTCGGCCGCTAGCGGTGCGGTTTTACCCCCCGCTGGCGGCCGAAAAAGGGTTAAAATCCCTCGTACAGCGCGGCTATAGCCGCGGTACAGCCGCGATGTCCCATTGATTTCAATGGGCAGGAGCGGGGAAGGAGCGGTGAATACACCGCTCCTTCCCCGCTCCAAAAAAGCGGTTTGCAGGACTTTTTTCACCGCCCTGCCTGCGCACCGCTTCAGTGTGAAAGCCCTCGGGCTTTCACACTGAACAAACAGCGGAGGCTGTTTAGGGGTGGTTTTCAGGCGGTATTTTTAGCGCAATACCGCCTGAAAACCTCTCCAGTGTGAAAGGGGTCTTAGAGTCTGCAAAAGACTTGAGACTGGGGCGGTGGTTCACCATCCAGCAGGACAACAATCCTTAACATACAGCCAGAGCTACAATGGAATGGTTTTGATCAAAGCATATTCATGTGTTATGCCCCATACACACATGTTTTTTTTTGCATGCTAGTCATATATCGAACCTGAAGAGTTTACTAGAGTTACAAAAATTCTCGTACAACAGAATAAAAAAGTGATGTCATGTGTTGTAGTGTATTTGTATTGTATTTTTGGATGACAACTGTACTGTTTAAATGAAAATAGTATGATCTGGTATCGTACAAGAATCATTTTCGTGCCTGTCCGATTGGAAAATATCGGACGAACTGTCGTGATCGGCTATCGAAAGCTCTGTACTAAGGATCCGATTATTGTACGATCGCTTCGAAAGCGGTATTTTTAGTACGATTTTCAGACCGTGTGTACAGACCATTAGCATGGCCCAGTCATAGTCCAGACATAAATCCAATTGCGGCGCCAGGCGAGGAAGTGGGAGCTGGGTGCCTGTCAAAACAGGGTACCCCCCCCTCCCCAAAAAAATGACTTTCTAAATGTGGCATGTCAGGGGGTCACCGGCACCTAAATCGGAAGTTCCATTTTTTTGTGGCACTCCACTTTAATGTGAGTTCTAACATTTATAATAAACTGTCCACTAGCTTTTCCCTTTCTATATACACACAGGAGTGGTGGGGGAAATCGCATACAATTCGGACAGGAATCGCACCACATTCCTGTTCAAATCACATTTGATTCTTTGCGATTTGCAGCCATTTATTTTGTATTGTCGCAAATCTCACCGCAAAGTATCGGTTTCGGTATCAGGAGCATTTTCACAAGAAAAAGTACTGGTGAAAATACTCAGTATCGGTGCAGAATTATAATTATAACACTCCCTTACTCTATCCAAACTTAAAGTGTTGCCTAGAGCACTTAGGACTCCTGTGTGGGGAAAAAGATGTTACATTGTAAGTGGCTTCGCCTTGGAGCTGCAGCTGACTACAATGTAAACATTTTCTATTTTAATTAAAAAATCATTTATTTTTATTTTAGCAAGCACAGCCACTGTCAACACTGAACACTATAAGGCCTCTGTCACATGGGTGGCTGTCCTGCCATGGTTAAAAGTATGTTTTATTTTAAAATTCCAAGACTCCAGGCACAGGGATCACTTGCATTTGTGCATTGCGAATAGCAGAGATTACGTGCATTTACATGGGGGAACATTCTTGCCATTTCTGATCTGCTTCCTGTTGTTTTTCTTTCCTTGTTGCCGCTGCTATCCACAGGTGAAATAGTACACTGTGATTACCTGCGGTTATGTGCAGATAGCTGTGATAAATCAGTCCTGGACGCAGTCAAATTCATTTTTTTGAACCGCACAAAAACCCCATGTAACAAAACCGTCGCTAAACGCAGTGTGTGAATGGGGCCATAGGAAAGCATTGAGTGAGTTTAGGTGCGGTAGATAACTTCATCTATCTGTGAAAGGGGCCTTACAGTAATAAGTGAAGAAAGGGCAGCTACACTGTCACTTATAGGCCAAATCTAGACTTGCATCTAAACTGCTCCTCCTTTGAAAAGTGATCCATGTTTGGAATACTTTTCAGAGGTGTTTGACATGCAATGTAGAGGCAGCATAATACCTCCTCACTGCCTGCTTTAGCCCCATAATTGAAGCACCAACACGCTGCAATTGCATGTACAGCACGCGATTGTGGGGTGTTTGCGGACATTCCTTATGCATTTGTTGGGTCTCGTTCAATGGGTTTACCATTTATTGCATGCAACAGGAATGAAGCATCGTGACCGCAGCATGTAAACCCCCCTGTCTGTTGCCTTTGCAGCTTAAAGTAGTTGTACACATCAGGCATGGAATATGAACAAAGCATATCCCTTTATAGTGTGTACTTGTCTCAATTAAAAGCACTAAGGGGGTTATTTACGAAAGGCAAATCCACTTTGCACTACAAGTGTACTTGGAAGTGCAGTTACTGTAAATCTGAGGGGTAGATCTGAAATGAGGGGAAGCTCTGCTGATTTTATCATCCAATCATGTGCAAGCTAAAATTCTGTTTTTTATTTTCCTTGCATGTCCCCCTCGGATCTACAGCGACTGCACTTCCAAGTGAACTTGTAGTGTAAAGTGCATTTGCCTTTTGTAAATAACCCCCCAAGTGTCATTCCTGTCTGCTGCTTCATTCCTCTGCTATAAGCATGAGTCACTTCTAACGAGTTTTCCTGACACTAAGAGAAAAATGGTGACAGGGGAGGGACCTCCAGCAGATTGACAGCCTCAGCTCTGTTTCTGTGTTCTGTGTAAAAGGGGTGTGTCCCTTCCCTCCAATTAGCTCTCAGAGCTCGCCTCACTGATGTAACTTCATCTCTCCGCCCCTTTTATCTGACAGCTCAGACAAGCTTATTAAATTCTGGGGACTTTGAATGGATGTAGAGAAGAGAAGACTGCAGATAAACAAGTATAACTTATGTAGGAGGATTTGTTCCAGCTCTGTGTATCACCTGAGGCCAGTCACATCACTGGGTATAGGTAAGGCTTTACAACCACTTGAAACCCTTAACCCTTACCTATACCCAGTGAAGTGACTAGCATTAGGTAATACACAGAAATGGAACAAATCCTCCTACATAAGTTGTATCTGTTTATCTGCAGCAATCTATTCTATAGATTGTTTTAAAAGCACTCAGATCAAATGATTTTTTTACCAGTTCTAGCAGGCAGAGGGTGAGGATGTCACACACACTTGAGAAGCTTCTGGAGCATAGGTGTGGAGTTATGCAGGTGGTGGCATAAATATTGATACAGCCCTGGCCAATCCCAGAGAGGCGGGCCTTGAAAGCATGCTGGGAAACTGTATATATTCTATGAGCACACTGGGCTCTGGGTCATTTCCTGGATAGTATCAGCCGAGCCTGGAGGGGCTTGCTGCCCTCCAGGACATTGCTGCCACTTGTCTGCTGTTGAGAGGCCTTAGGGGGGCGACCTATTGGCCTGGATGCTGGGATGCTGAGACCCTAAAACTAGAGAGAGAGCTGACTGAGGAGGGCTGTCCCCTGAAGATCTAGTCTGGTATCACCAGAGTAAGGTGTTGCTTGGAAGTTGGAAGGAGGCAACCAGCTGTCCTTTGGCCTTGTGTGAGTACAGACGGTTCTGAGAGATCTTGGGGACTTTTTTGGCTGCTGCCACCCCTCTGGAGCTAGAGAGTCAGCCGTAGGTCTGTTTAAAGGGGACACCAACTTAGTCCACCTAGTTCTCTGTGAATGGCACTCTGCTGCTCTTGTGGTGCTAAAGGAAGGAGTTTGAAGTTACCACTACTTCTACTACTTCAAAGCTAAAGTTCACTGTTTGTTGCAAGCTTTTCCAGAATTAATACTTAGTCCTCAACGTGTACATACTGTAGTTTCTGTTTTTTGGAGTATCCCACCTAATTCCCTCAACCCCATCCAAGTTCTCTAAAAATAAAAAAAAACAACACCCCTAGACTGGTTATTGGAGAAATTTGTGGATGGCAGCGGGGCAAAGCTTGTGGGGAAGACCTGGACAGTATTTCTACAGCTTCTACGGGAGAAGCACTACAGTTACTTTATAAGTTACCCGCATTGGCAACAAGATAGTGACGTCAGGCATGCACCAAACATACATGGAAGAGAGCATCAAAGCAAGATATCACCAACATTTGCAGCCAGTGAATCTCTTAGCTTAATAAATCCGGCCGATATGTTATATAGTGCAGCTTCTAATTAACACCTGGATCTACGCACAGTCAGCGCAGTAAGCGAGGTTGACTTGCCTACTACATAGTACTATCTAAATAGGGTTCAAACAGGAATCATTTGAAAATTATATATCTATGGTTAACACATTCATGTGTAATATAATGTATATTATGTGTTTCATTTACATTATGTATTATATTTTAATGTTTTTCTTTCCTTGTATATGATATTTTACCAATAATAAATTGTCCATAACCTTTTTAGCATTTTGATCAAAACTATTTTTTCACAAATATCAATAATTATTTTGACAGGTTGGACTAGTAATATGAAAGTAACCCCTCAAGTGACAAACGGACATGGCAGTTCCATATTGCCAAAGTTTGTTCTCCAGGTAGGTGCATTTTTGTTGTAGTTGTGAACAAGGCCCACAAGGCTGAATTGTGTTTACATTTGCTGTTTACATTTATGGAGAACCAATAAATTCTGAAGATTTTAAGGCTCAGTTCACACCTAAAACGGCCGCAGATCGCACAGGAAAGCTGTGCGTCCCCGTTCTCCATTTCAGGGATGAATCAGGGCTGAATCTCTGCCTGAATTCGGCCCTGAAACTAAGCCAAAGACGCACAGTGTTTCTGTGCAGTGCGCTCCGCAGCCGCCCCGGAGACATGTGATCTGGCTCCATAGAGAGCCGGCCACGTTCTCCTGCTATGCAATTCGATTGTGGAGAAATCCACATCCAATTTGCATAGGTGTGAACCCAGCCTAAAGAGCAGCAAGGAGTTGCAGATTATCTCTTTTTATGATTGCTATTGCAGCTGTGTGACTGCCTTTCTGCTCCCGGCAGGTCTGGAAAATTCTCTCATCTTATTGGGTTGTAGCACCTCACCTCTGCTTTATTTTAGGTGCATTTTTTAAGTTGCTTGGCCATTTCGTGGCCCCATTCACACCCGTGTGTTTTGAAGCTCGAAGCTCCAAAGCGCTGGAGGAGAAAAAATGATTCTCTATGAATTTGGTTCACATCTCCACTCCAAGACACCGGAAGCCAAATCCTTGAAGCACAAAAGTTCTGGAGCATCTTTTGTAGCTTGATTTGGGCAGATTGCTTTGTTTTTTAAGTGTTTTTTCCCTTAAAAATGCAATAATTAAATATTAATAATACATAAATAACGAAATAAAAAAAAAAATACATAATGATCACAATAAATAATAAATAAAATAACCTTAACTAAAATAATAATAATAATAATAGGTAAATAAATAAATAAATAGTAAATTCAACTGTGGGTATAGGATTGGTTAAACGGGATTAATGGTATTTTATAGGTTGAACTAGATGGACTTGTGTCTTTTTTTGCACCTGACTAACTATATAACTAAATTAAATAATATTAAATTAACCCCTAACCCTAACAAAAAAGAAATAAAAACAAATAAAATAAATAAAAGCAGATGAAAAACATAGCAAAAGATGATGAAACAGAGAATATTTTTCTCTATTGGCTAATAAAAATATGCCAATGCTCAAAAATGCTTTAAAAACACTGCACAATAATGCTCAAAAACACGCATAAAAATGCATATAAAACACTAAAAAAGTGAAATACTTGCGTATGAATGCACCCTTACTGCTCTGAACATTTATGCTTCTAATAATAAACATTTATGTATAAACATTTGTTGCATCGGTGCCAGAAACATTTGTGGAAGCTAAACTAAATTTCACCATATGTGTTCAAATAGATTAACTCCTTTATCATCAGCCCCCTCTAGCTGCCAAAATGCAATATCACTTTCTGAAAAATGAATGACAAAATATACCACATTTTGGCCACTAGATAGAGCTGATAATACATGAGTTAATCTATGCTTAAAGCGGAGTTATACCCAAAAGTGGAACTTCCGCTCATTGGATTCCTCCCCCCCTCCGGTGTCACAGTTGGCACCTTTCAGGGGGGAGGGGGGTGCAGATACCTGTCTAAGACTCCCATGGGAGTCACGCCCCCTCCCGCACTCCCCCACTGTCTCCTGGGAAAGACACAGGTCCCAGGAGATAGCTGGGACCATTGAGAAAGCGCAGCGCGACTCGCGCATGCGCAGTAGAGAATTGGGAAGTGAAGCCGCAACGCTTCACTTCCTGATTCCCTCACTGAGAATGGCGGCGGCAGCACCCGAGGACCGAGGGATGGTTCGGTCTCGGGTGCCGACATCGCTGGATCCCGGGACAGGTGAGTGACCTTATTTTAAAAGTCAGCAGCTGCAGTATTTGCAGCTGCTGACATCTAAAAAAAAAATTTTGCGGGACTCCCGCTTTAAACAAACAATGACATTTAGTTCAGTTTGCACAAATGTTTCTGAGATTCGTGCAACTAATGTTTTATGAATAGACCCCCATAGCTTTAAAGTAGAACTATAGGCAAACCTTTTTTTTTTTTCTTCATTTTGGATAGAGCAAGGGAGGGTTATAACCCCAGTCTGATTTTTTTTTTTTTTTTTTGCCATCTGTGTCCCATTGCAGAGATTTCCCGTCACTTCCTGTCCCATAGCCAAACAGGAAGTGAGAAGAAATCCCTGAAAATGAAGGGAATTCCTTGGGAATCCCCAGGTTACCAGAACTAGTGTCCCCATTGGAAGATTTCCCCAATATTACTTTTCTGGGGACAACTCAAAATTGTGGATTTTCTTTTAATTTCACTTTCAATGATAATGGTAAACAGGACCAACAGAGAGGGTGAATCCCCCTAACAGTGGCACAGACAGCAGTAAAAACCTGACATGCGTTTTAATCCATCTACACTCTGTCTAAAACAAAAAAAAAGTTTTGCCTTTAGTTATACTTTAATGACTCAGAATGAGTAAATCAATTTATGTAAGTCCGAACTTGCGACAAATCCAGAGGGATGGTTATGCACCAATACTTGTAGATAAGGACTGATCCATGGTTGTGCAACTCACAGAATCTTTAAAACACATGCATGTTGGTCATCACATTGGCAAGCCTACCCATAATCCTTAGCATCCCCTCTGACCCAGTAAACAATTTTTCCTGCTTCCTGCAGTTGCCACAAAGCAGGGTTAAAGTGCATAGGCAATCCAACATGAAAAAAAAAAAAAAAACTTCTCACAGTATAATTGGCATTTCATATGTTGCATGAAATGGATGTGATAGAAGAGGGCTATCTGTGTTAGGTATGTAGGTATGTAGCATGTTATTAGAACAATACTTGTATATCATAGGCTGATCAAATTCATGCAATGCCAGGCTGCAGGTAAAAAAAGCTGGGAGAATACTCTAATGTATTAAAGGGGTATTTTACTTAAGAGATAGATCAATAAATTTATCCTTTTCCCAAACACCGGTTCAGCTTATGTATGTGGCTGATTTTTGGTTAACGATCCTTAGGAATGTCCTTGAACTTCAAAGAGTTCTTCAAAGGGAAATTAAATTTAATAAGGGGACTGGAAGACCTCGGCTAAGAGAAATGATTAGAAAAATTATACCCTGGAAAAGCTGTCAGTTTCCAAATGCAAACTTAATGTACTAAAAGCTGAATCTTTTTTTTATCCCTTGCTGTCTGGAACCTGGATGACGACAATTTTCAGGCTGTACGTTTTTGGAATTCATGAATTTTAAAATTCATACCTGAAAGACTGGTGTAAAAAACACTGTTTTTTTGGTGGGGAGCCACATTAACATCTATATCAAAGTCTCATTTAGGGTCTGATATGCTATTTGTTTGACAATAACTTGCCTATTAGCCTAGAAAATGGACATTACTGTTTTTTTTTTTTGTTTTTTTTTAACTTCTGACTCCAATTGACTAAAATGTGGTCTGGGTTTTGCACCCAAACTTTAGGAATGTCCGCTTAACCTCGCTCAGACCAAACCCAGGTATGTTTGGCTCATCACTAGTACAAACTTCAGTTTCTGGATATTCCCTGCACAAATGAAAAAAAATCTGCAAATCCCAAACCTCACCAAAGGCCAGTTTGCAAGCTTTTGTACTAAAAGTGACATTTCGAAACAAAAACAAAAAAACTATGGCTGCTAAATGGTATTTCCCAGCCAACTTCTGTTCTTTTTATATACAAAGCAACCCGGAGAATCCCCCCTCAACATCTATACCAGAGCCTTTTCCTTGATAAGGGTCTGGTAAAGATTTTGAGGAGGGACCACACACATTTAAAAAAGTCATGGGGTCCCCCTAAAAATCCATATCAGTCCCTTCAGGTCTAGTAAAGATTTTAGGGGGGACTTCACGCAAAAAAAAAAATGGGAAGGGAAGCAAGGGTATATCCTTTAAAAAAAAGTCATATGCTGTATATCCACCATCTGATTTTGGCATCCAGTGATGTAGATCCATCATCAGTCACAATTAATGATACCCCACCCACACTTGATCCTGACAGACTCTTGCTGGGAATGAAGTAAATAAATGAGATGTCAATAAAACTGATGTAGTGATACAAAAAAATCATATAAAAATGTTGATCGACAATAATAAGTAATGTATGAAAAAAATATGCAGTGAAGTAAAAAAATGTAAGGATTATAAATAATCATATAAAAAATAGTCCACTGTGAAAATGAAATCACTGAAGTAGAAGAAAGCGTTTGTGAGGTATCCAGCAGGATCAGATGGATGGTTGGAGATCACCCGGCCATAATCTGGATGGAGGAGTTTCACTTGAGGCAAACAGAATCTATCAATGCGTTTCTTAATAGAGCGTGATGTGCCCACTCCACATGTTGTGATTCATACTTGTTATATTTGTTATATTTATCACATAATTGCCATCTTGGTACCACCATCCGGACTCTGTTAACTTTAATATAGCTGACAACTGTCCTCCTTATTATGAATGTTACTCTAATGCCGGTCGGATTTCCCGACGGGAAATGTTCGATGGGAGTCGGAAACTCTGACCGTGTGTAGGCTCCTTCGGACATTTTCCGTCGGAATTTCCGACAAACAAAATTTGAGATCTGGATCTGGATCTTAAATATTCCGACAACAAAATCCCTTGTCGTAAATTCTGATCGTGTGTTCACAATTTCGATGCACAAAGTTCCATGCATGCTCGGAATCAAGCAGAAGAGCCGCACTGGCTATTGAACTTAATTTTTCTCGGCTCTTCGTATGTGTTGTACGTCACCACGTTCTTGACGTTAGGAATTATCGACAAGATTTGTGTGACTGTGTGTATGCAAGACAAGTTTGAGCCAACATCAGTCGGAAAAAAAACATGGATTTTGTTGTTGGAATGTGCGATCGTGTGTACGCAGAATTAGAATTCTTTACCCATTATTCTGATTCACTTATTTTTGATTTTATACAATTTATGTGGAGTTGTTTACAAAAATTAATTATATGTTTCATTTTGGGATTATAAAGAGATTCATATTTCATATTCGGTCCTTCTACTAGTTCTCCCAATGACCAGAGGTGGCCCCTGAATGTTATGTTCCGGTTTTGACCAGGCGCCCCTTTGGTTCATGTTTAATGAGGCGTGGACCGCAAGGTCCTAACACCATTATAAAGATGTCGAGACATGGGGCACACGCTGGTGACGTTATCTGTTTTGAAAACGAGGTGTGAATCGCAAGGTCCTCTTCCCCTTCCTTTTTCTTTCTAATAGACAGAAGGTTAATAGCGCCATCTTGGAACAGGTTGGAGCCCTGGTTTCAGGTGTCTCCATCCACCAATTTGGAGGTTATTTCCAATTGGATTGCAAACTTATATTGCAGTGACTGTACATGATCCTCACACCCCAGATAATGTCCAATAGGACAAAACATGTCGCCTGATGCTTGTGAAGTCATTGCATCCTTTCTGATCCCAACTTGGATTTTGTTGAATCAAGTGGTTGTTTGTAAGTGTACTCATGCTTTTTATATTAAACATTTTATGCAGTTTTACACTATGTGTGGCAGTTTGTTCTCTATACATATGTTCGGGAGAAGCCTTCCCTGTTGATATCTGCCAGTTTTGGGAGTCTGTTTGCCTCAAGTGAAACTCCTCCATCCATGTTATGGCTAGAGTTACCACCTCATCCCTTTAAAACCGAACACATATTACTTACACAGGTTCTGTGGCTGATTAAGGTGGTAATTAAACTCACCTGGTGCCTTATCTGCATTAAATTAGCCTTAGAACCTGTGTAATTCATATGTGTTTGGGTTTAAATGGATGAGGTGGCAACCCTAATTATGGCCAGGTGATCTCCAACCATCCATCCTGCTGGATTGTTGAGTTATACCTCACGAACACTTGTTTGACTTACAGTATATACTCGAGTATAAGTCCTTCCGAGTATAAGTCGAGGCCCTAATTTACCACAAAAAAATGGGAAAAACTTAGTGACCCGAGTATAAGATGAGGGTGAGAAATGCACAGCTACTGTAAGTGGAAAAGAGGGTCAACAATGCCCATTTGCAATATGTTCTAATAGGGGAATGGCGCTGTTCACAGACAATTGGAAAAAAGTGAAAACCAAAAAAAGAAAAAATAGTAAAAAAGTAAAATAACAATGTGTGACTAATATACATTTATTTTTTTATGTCACTGGGCACGTCAGTGGGATTTTTAAATGCTGATATTTTTTAATGTCACTTTTATTTATTTCTCATATTTTGTGTTCATTTCCATTTTTACCAGTGGTGGTGATTTGCACACCCACATCTTACGTGATATACGCAATGAAATAGGTTGCAGTATTTTTGCAGGAACTTCTCACCAAGTTTGTTGTGGACTTTGGTGTACACTTTTCACACATTGTTATTTTTCTTTTTTACTATTTTTTATTTTTTTGGTTTTCACTTTTTTCCAATTGTCTGTGAACAGCGCCATTCCCCTATTAGAACATATTGTAGTACGTGGATTTCACTTCGGTGTTTTCCGTTTGCCCGGGGGGCTGCAGTTCCTTGTTGTTATTGATCCTAAGCGCAGAATATTTGATTTTCAATGCCCCTTTGCAGCTTCACTGTGCCCATTTGCAGCCATAGGTGCCCCGAACTTCAAACTCGGTAGTTAAGGGTTCCTAGATGCCCCCTAGCTGCAGCCAAAATTTGGGGTCTCTGAACCCAAATGGTCCCGAAATGACATTGCTGCAGATGGACACAGTTGACCGAATTTGAGGCCCTGTATCTTGGGGCCACTTAGTGCTAGGAACCCCAAATTTGGTGTGCAAACCCAGTGGAACTAGTACCATAAAATTTCTAAAGCTGGAGTTTCTAGCACCAAGTGTCCCCGAGATACAGGGCCCCAAAAATCAGTTCAGAAAATGTCAAGCACTTTTCTGCAGCAGAGAATGACATTTTCCGAACCAGCTTTGGGGCCCCGTATCTTGGGGCCACTTGGTCCTAGGAACCCCAGCTTTGAATATGTTATGGAACCAGTATCACTGGGTTTGCACACCAAACTTGGGGTTCCTAGCACCTAGTGGCCCTGAGATACGTGGCCCCAAAGTCGGTTCAGAAAATGTCAAGCACTTTTCTGCAGCAGAGAATGACATTTTCCGAACCGAATTTGGGGCCCTGTATCTCGGGGCCACTTAGTGCTAGGAACCCCTGCTTTGGATATGTTGTGGCACCAGTTCCACTGGGTTTGCATACCAAATTTGAGGTTCCTAGCACAAAGTGGCCCTGAGGTACAGGGCCCCAAATTCGGTTCGGAAAATGAAATTTTTTGCTGCAGAAAAGTGCTTGGCTCGAGTATAAGTCGAGGGGGGCACTTTCAGCACAAAAAAATGTGCTGAAAATCTCGACTTATACTTAAGTATATATGGTAATATTTATCGGTATATGAGTCCACACTCTCTGGTAAGCGTGCCAATCTTGTCATATGGTGGTGGATCTCACAATCAAAGGCGAAGTCAAAACCCTTTTATGCCCTCACATGGGTGTCTTTTCTTCTACTTCAGTGATTTCATTTTCACAGTCGACTATTTTATTATATGATTTTTTATAATCTTTTAATTTTTTGATCACTGCACGTTTTTTCATCCATTACTTATTATTGTTGATGGACATTTTTATGTTATTTTGTTTTATCACCACAACAGTTTTATTGACCATTAATTTGTTCACTTTATATTCTCACATTGTACAGAGCGCTGCACCATTTATTTATTTGTTATAAGTTTGCACTATATGTCTAGTGAGTGTTAGCTGCTAGTTTTAGTCTCTGAATGCAGATCCTATTTTCTTGCTGGGAATGACATCTCACCAGCTGGCTGTGATGCTGACTGATGCAATTGGACTTGAAGTCATTCATATATTGGTGGTAGAATTCATCAATAAATCACTCCTGGCTGCAGTAGCAGCCAAAGGTTTTGGAGGATGAGCATAGCCAAACCTTGCAATTTAGTTTCCCAATTCAGTGGACCTCCAACAGCTAAAGTTTAGGCCAGACTCTCCATAGACCTGAACCTGAAGCTCATCCATATTGCTGACAATTTATATTACAAGTCGGTACATTACATTTGTAGTATTTTTACAAAATAGGTGCAATGTTGCTAGAAATAACCCACTTGTTAATTTTGACAATACTTTGTACAATTTCAGGAGCTGTCAGTCAGATTTTTTTTTAAACTGTGTACTCTAAGCAGCAATGTTATAGAAAAAATAGAGGCTTTTTTAGGCCTAAAATGCCTCATTTTTTATTTAAGAGATGACAATCCATGTCCACAGCAGAAGTGAATGCAAATAGCAAAAGACGAAAGAACAGACAGAAATCTCAGTGCTTTTTGGATTGAGGCTAGTACACACTATGGAAGTATGCTTTGTTCAGTTTTTATTTCAGAAGTTTACAATCACTTGAACTCCAAATACACAATTAACACATATGTGGATTTGTATTTTTGTCCAGTCCTGGGATTTACACAGCCCTGCTAGCTAGCAGTGGCGGCTGGTGGCAATTTTTTTTGGGGGGGGGGCGGCAAACAGTGCACCCACAGCCACCGTCCAGTCAGTTGGGTCCTGAGCACACACCCAATCTATGGCGGACATCGATTTACCCAGGTGACAGGTGGCGGGCATTACGGGCGGCGGGCATCGCATCAGGGGGGCTTCCCCTGCGGGCATCACGGTGGCTTCTGTATCCTCCCTCCTCCTCAATGGCCAACCGGAAAGCTAATCCTTTCAGGCCAATCGGAAAATGGGTCTCAGACATGCTTCCTGATTGGCCGGGAGGAGAATCACTTTGAAAATAGTGAATATTCATTTGCTATTGTCACACAACTGGGTGGGCTTGGTTTGCAGTGCTCTGCGCCTCGAGCCCACCCTTTTTTGAAGTCTATTAAAGCCTCTAGCTCTAATTATGTGCTTCGAAAAAACAACCCCCCCCATTTGGAATTCATGCATCCGGCGTCCTGCATGGGGACCAGACACATGGATGGGGGGGCGGTGCCCGTGCGCCCTTAATAGATGGGCCGCCCCTGCCTGCTAGACCATAAAATCAGCCTGGTTAACTTGATTTTTCTCTACTGCAGGTATACAAGCTTGGTAAGTTCCCTGCCCCCAAACTGTGATATTCCATTGAAAGGGGAGAGGCAGATAGCAGAGATCATTCCTCCTCTGTCTCCTCCTGTCAGCATGTTTTAGGTCCACAAATTTAAATGCAACACACCTGATTGGTTCCCAGTACTTTCCCTAATTCTCGTAATCTGGGTTCTATTGTAAGAATCTAATATCAACATATATTCCGACAATTACACTAGAAGCATTTAAAACTACTTTTCATGATTTTTTTTTTGTTATTTATATCTTCCTGGAGTTCATCTTTAGAAGGAACAATTCATACTGACCAGTTGATGAAACCATGCATACAGTGAAAACTGTTAAAATGATCAGTTGAACCAGCAAAATAGGAAACTAAAATTATGGGTAAACTCCCTGTAAAAGTGAAACCTTCATTTTGATCAATAAAGCAGAACCCCAGCCAAAAATAACAAGATAAAAAGGAATAGCCCACTGAAGGCAAAAAAAAAAAAAAAATCAGCCTTTGCTGCATATTCACCCTAATTCAGAGATTTCCCATGCATTCCTTTTTATTTGCAGCAAGATGTCCTCAGTCTGATAGCCACCATTATGCAACCCACTTCCTTTGAGCTAAGGTCATCCTGGACCTTCCCCAGTCTGTATTTGGACAGTGAAAGGAAAAGCAGCACTGTGATGAACTCATCCCTTGTTCTCTATCTCTTCCTATCAAATTAACTGATTTGATTCTTGTACTGCTTCTTCCTCACACTCCAGCCCTATCGTGCAGGAACTGTAGGAGGCTTATATCGGGTCATTTGCAGCATGTACAGTGGGGCAAAAAAGTATTTAGTCAGCCACCAATTGTGCAAGTTCCCCCACTTAAAAAGATGAGAGAGGCCTGTAATTGTCATCATAGGTATACTTCAACTATGAGAGACAAAATTTGGAAACTAATCCAGACAATCACATTGTCTGATTTTTGAAAGAATGTATTTGCAAATTATGGTGGAAAATAAGTACCGTATTTATCGGCGTATAACACGCACTTTTTTCCCCTTAAAATCAGGGGAAAGTCGCAGGTGCGTGTTATACGCCGATCCCGATCTGTCTAAATGTCAAAATCGCGGTCCGCGATATGAAAATGGCGCCGCCGGAGCCGAAGTACACAGAGCCGGTCCTCGGCTCTTTCCGGCGGCTCTCGTTTACTTTCGGCTCCACTCGTAGTCCCGAGCGGAGCTATCCGAACCTACTCGGATAGCACCGCTCCGGACTACGAGTGGAACCGAAAGTAAACGAGAGCCGCCGGAAAGAGCCGAGGACCGGCTCTGTGTACTTCGGCGCCGGCGGCGCCATTTTCAAATCGCGGACCGCGATTTTGAAGCCCTGGAAGCAGGGACAGGGGATACCAGGCTGCACTGGGGCAAGGCTGCACTGGGGCAAGGCTGCACTGGGGAAGGCTGCACTGGGGAAGGCTGCACTGGGGAAGGCTGCACTGACAAGGCTGCACTGAGGAAGGCTGCACTGGGGAAGGCTGCACTGACAAGGCTGCACTGGGGAAGGCTGCACTGACAAGGCTGCACTGACAAGGCTGTAATGAAGGGCATTTAAATGTAAGTTTTTTTCCCTTCAACTTCCCTCCTAAAAGTTTTTTTTCCTTAAAATTCCCTCCTAAATTGGGGTGCGTGTTATACGCCGGTGCGTGTTATACGCCGATAAATACGGTATTTGGTCAATATCAAAAGTTCATCTCAATACTTTGTTATATATCCTTTGTTGGCAATGACAGAGGTCAAACGTTTTCTGTAAGTCTTTACAAGGTTGTCACACACTGTTGCTGGTATGTTGGCCCATTCCTCCATGCAGATCTTCTCTAGAGCAGTGATGTTTTGGGGCTGTCGATGGACAACACGGACTTTCAACTCCCTCCAAAGGTTTTCTATGGGGTTGAGATCTGGACACTGGCTAGGCCACTCCAGGACCTTGAAATGCTTCTTACGAAGCCACTCCTTCATTGCCCAGGCGGTGTGTTTGGGATCATTGTCATGCTGAAAGACCCAGCCACGTTTCATCTTCAATGCCCTTGCTGATGGGAGGTTTGCACTCAAAATCTCACGATACATGGCCCCATTCGTTCTTTCATGTACACGGATCAGTCGTCCTGTTCCCTTTGCAGAGAAACAGCCCCAAAGCATGATGTTGCCACTCCCATGCTTCACAGTAGGTATAGTGTTCTTTGGTTGCAACTCAGTATTCTCTCTCCTTCAAACATGACGAGTTGTGTTTCTACCAAACAGTTCTACTTTGGTTTTATCTGACCATATGACATTCTCCCAATCCTCTTCTGGATCATCCAAATGCCCTCTAGCAAACCTCAGATGGGCCCGGACATGTACTGGCTTAAGCAGGGGGACACGTCTGGCACTGCAGGATCTGAGTCCCTGGGGGCGTAGTGTGTTACTGATGGTAGCCTTTGTTACGTTGATCCAAGCTCTCTGCAGGTCATTCACTAGGTCCCCCCGTGTGGTTCTGGGGTTTCTGCTCAACGTTCTTGTGATCATTTTGACCCCATGGGGTGAGATCTTGCGTGGAGCCCCAGATCGAGGGAGATTATCAGTGGTCTTGTATGTCTTCCATGTTCTAATTATTGCTCCCACAGTTGATTTCTTCACACCAAGCTGCTTGCCTATTGCAGATTCAGTCTTCCCAGCCTGGTGCAGGTCTACAATTTTGTTTCTGGTGTCCTTCGACAGCTCTTTGGTCTTCACCATAGTGGAGTTTGGCGTGTGACTGTTTGAGGTTGTGGATAAGTGTCTTTTATACTGATAACAAGTTTAAACAGGTGCCATTAATACAGGTACAGGGGGTCCCCGGGTTACAAACAAGATAGGGACTGTAGGTTTGTTCTTAAGTTGAATCTGTTTGTAAGTCGGAACAGGTAAATTTTTTAAGTGTAGCTCCAGCCAAAAAAACAGTTTTTAAGCTTTTTGGATAGCATAGGGAAGGGTTAACATCCCTGTAACATTTGTTTTGCTGTCTGTGCCCCAGTTCAGAAGATTTCACCTCACTTTCTGTCCCAATGATAATTGGATTTTGAAAATTTTGGGTTGTTGTGGAAACAAGCCTTTGTGATAAAGCATCAGTGGAGGTACCTTTTCCCATAATAACTCTTACAGGAGTGAATTTCCCTTCCTAGGGGTAGATTTCATCTCACTTCCTGTTGTCTCCCTCCGTTTGTAAGTAGGAGTCGTTTGTAAGTTTGTAAGTTGGATGTTTGTAACTAGGGGACCCCCTGTAATGAGTGGAGGACAGATGAGCCTCTTAAAGAAGAAGATACAGGTCCATGAGAGCCAGAAACCTTGCTTGTTTGTAGGTGACCAAATACTTATTTTCCACCATAATTTGCAAATAAATTCTTTCAAAAATCAGACAATGTGATTGTCTGGATTTGTTTCCACATTTTGTCTCTCATAGTTGAGGTATACCTATGATGACAATTACAGGCCTCTCTCATCTTTTTAAGTGGGAGAACTTGCACAATTGGTGGCCGACTAAATACTTTTTTGTCCCACTGTATACTGTTGATTTTTTTAGCTCCTATATATTTTGAAAATGTACTATTTGGCATATTTTCAGTTATTATTGTTTTAATTCTGAATTTTCTAAACAGCATTCAGAAGATAATTGCTCAAGAGATGCCTTGGTCCACAAATGTATGTACACTTCATCTACACAAAGGTAAAATATGTTTAAATGTAAACTTTAAGAGTGTCTATCCTAGATATTTGTTTTTCTTAGGAAAGCATACTTTGCTTTAGCAGTGGCTCAATAAACAAATCACTATTGCATATCTTACAGTTCTCTGTACATTCACTGTGCAAGCCTGGACTTTTCCAGGGTGGTTCTTGAGTGAAGATTTAGTAAATCAGCCTCACTCTGTGCTACCTCCCCAGGCCATATGCATCCGTGCCTCTTTTTCATTGGTATGAGCTTCAACATTTTATTACAGGTACTTATATAGCACAATCAATTTACGCAGCACTTTACATATACAGTATCTCACAAAAGTGAGTACACCCCTCACATTTTTTAAAATATTTTATTATATCTTTTATATTATATCTTTTCATGTGACAATACTGAAGAAATTACACTTTATTACAATGTAAAGTAGTGAGATGCTCAATAGGGTTTAGGTCTGGATACATGCTTGGCCAGTCCATCACTTTTACCCTCAGCTTCTTTAGCAAGGCAGTGGTCATCTTGGAGGCATGTTTAGGGTCCTTATCATGTTGGAGTATTGCCCTGCGGCCCAGCCTCCGAAGGGAGGGGATTACGCTTTGCTTCAATATGTCACAGTACATGTTGGCATTCATGGTTTGCTCAATGAACTGTAGCTCCCCAGTGCCGGCAGCATTCATGCAGCCCCAGACCACGACACTCCCACCACCATGCTTGACTGTAGGCAAGACACAATTGTCTTTGTACTCTTCACCTTGTTACCACCACACACGCTTGACACCATCTGAACCAAATAAGTTTATCTTGGTCTCATCAGACCACAGGACATGGTTCCAGTAATCCATGTCCCTAGTCAGCTTGTCTTCAGCAAACTGTTTTGCTGGCTTTTTTGTGCATCATCTTTAGAAGAGGCTTCCTTCTGGGATGACAGCCATGCAGACCAATTTGATGCAGTATGTGGTGTATGGTCTGAGCACAGACAGGCTGACCCCCCCGACCCTTCAACCTCTGCAGCAATGCTCATCTATTTCCCAAAGACAACCTCTGGATATAATGCAGAGCACATACACTCAACTTCTTTGATCGACCATGGCGAGGCCTGTTCTAAGTGGAACCTGTCCTGTTAAACAGCTGTATGGTCTTGGCCACCATGCTGGAGCTCAGTTTCATGGTCTTGGCAATCTTCTTATAGCCTAGGCCATCTTTATGTAGTGCAACAATTATTTTTTTTCAGGTCCTCAGAGAGTTCTTTGCCATGAGGTGCCATGTTGAACTTCCAGTGACTAGTATGAGAGAGTGAGAGCAATAACACCAAATTTAACAAACCTCCTCCCCATTCACACCTGAGACCTTGTAACACTAACTAGTCACATGACACCGGGGAGGGAAAATGGCTAATTGGGCCCAATTTGGACATTTTCACTTGTGGTTGCACTCACTTTTGTTGGCAGCGGTTAAGACATTATTGACTGTGTGTTGAGTTATTTTGAGGGGACAACAAATTTACACTGTTATACAAGCTGTACACTCACTACTCTACATTATAGTAAAGTGTCATTTCTTCAGTGTTGTCACATGAAAAGATATAATAAAATATTTACAAAAACGTGAGGGGTGTACTCACTTTTGTGAGATACTGTATATTGTACATTCACATCAGTCCCTGCCCTCGAGGAGCTTACAGGCTAAGGTATACAAAATATTCATTGTTTTGCTCTGTTTCTAACAATTGGGTCTGCCATTGAGTTTCTCTAAAAACAGAGAGACACTCAAGTTACAAATAAGGCCTGTAATGTGACCAACATTCTTGTCAGTTGGTTGTCAAAAGACAAAGAGAATGGAGGTGGATTTGTACTTTGTTCCTATTGTATGTTATAGTATGAGATGCTTAAATTGTATCTCCACTTTTGTTAACAAAAACAATCCTCTCTGGATGATCTACAGTGCCTTGAAAAAGTATTCATACCCCTTGAAATTTTCCATGTTTTGTCATGTTACAACTAAAAATGTAAAGATATTTTGTTGGAATTTTATGTGATAGACCAGCACAAAGTGGCACATAATTGTGAAGTGGAAGGAAAATGATAAATGGTTTTCACATTTTTTTTACAAATAAATATCTGAAAAGTGTGGCGTGCATTTGTATTCAGCCCCCTTTACTCTGATACCCCTAACTAAAATCCAGTGGAACCAATTGCATTCAGAAGTCACCTAATTAATAAATAGAGTCCACCTGTGTGTAATTTAATCTCAGTATAAATACAGCTGTTTTGTGAAGCCCTCAGAGGTTTGTTAGAGAACATTAGTGAACAAACGGCATCATGAAGGCCAAGGAACACACCAGACAGGTCAGGAATAAAGTTTTGGAGAAATTTAAAGCAGCGTTAGGTTATGAAAAAATATCCCAAACTTTGAAAATCTCAGAGCGCTGTTCAATCCATCATCCGAAAATGGAAAGAGTATGGCACAACTGCAAACCTACCAAGACATGGCCATCCACCTAAACTGACAGGCTAGGCAAGGAGAGCATTAATCAGAGAAGCAGCCGAGAAGCCCTGGGTAACTCTGGAGTTAGCTGCAAAAATTCACAGCTCAGGTGGGAGAATCTGTCCACTATTAGTCGTGCACTCCACAAATCTGGCCTTTATGGAGGAGTGGCCATGTGGGGGACACAGCAAACATGTGGAAGAAGGTGTTCGGGTCTGATGAGACCAAAATTGAACTTTTTGGCTTAAAAGCAAAACACTATGTGTGGTGGAAAACTAACACTGCACATCACCCTGAATACACCATCCGTACCGTGAACCATGGTGGTGGCAGCATTATGTTGTGGGGAAGCTTTTCTTCAGCAGGGACAGGGAAGCTGGTCAGGGTTGATGGGAAGATGGATGGAGCCAAATACAGTGCAATCTTAGAAGAAAACCCGTTAGTTTGCAAAAGACTTGAGACTGGGGCGGAGGTTCACCTTTCAGCAGGACAACGACCCTAAACATACAGCCAGAGCTACAATGGAATGGTTTAGATCAAAGTATATTCATGTGTTAGAATGACCCAGTCAAAGTTCAGACCTAAATCCAATTGAGAATCTGTGGCAAGACTTGAAAATTGCTGTTCAAAGATGCTCTTCATCCAATCTGACAGAGCTTGAGCTATTTTGCAAAGAAGAATGGGCAAAATAATTTTTCACTCTCTAGATGTGCAAAGCTGGTAGAGACATACCCAAAAAGACTTGCAGCTGTAATTGCAGCGAAAGGTGGTTCTACAAAGTATTGACTCAGGGGGGGCTGATTACAAATGCACGCCACACTTTACACATATTTGTAAAACATTTTGAAAACCATGTATTATTTTCCTTCCACTTCACAATTATGTGCCACTTTGTGTTGGTCTATCACATAAATCCCAATAAAATACATTTATGTTAATGGTTGTAACATGACAAAATGTGGAAAATGTCAAGGGGTATGAATACTTTTTCAAGGCACTGTATGTATGTTGGGAGCTTTTTTTTTTAAACAAATTTTTTTGCAAATTACTATCTTTTTCTGTTCTTCAGGGAAAGCTGTTGTCCTTTCCAGAATGATTACTGGACAGGAGTGTCAGCCTTTATTATACCCACTAGAACAAATCCCCTTGTTCTAGTGAGTAAAGCTGCAGTGTTGAATGTGGATAATCCTTAGGGATATGAAAATGTTTGAATGTATCTTAGTGTAGACCTTTAAGAAAATCTGTGAGCCAATCACACAAGCAGAAAATTAAATTTCTGGGGGTATTCTTTACACCAGTTTTATTACAAAAAAAGTCAATACCTTTTCAAAATTAAGGAAATATTTAAATCAATACAAATCCAGGAATCCAGGGAATATCCGATTGCCTCTTGGGGGGTCAGGAAGAATTCCCCAAAGGTTCAGGGTCACAGGTAAACAGGGATAGTCGGGGATACGCCAAAAGGTCAGGGTCACGAGCAGACAGGAATAGTCGGGAACAGGCCAAGGTCGGTAACAGAGACAAACGAAGAGCACACGGCAAGCAGGAAACAGGAAGCCGAATACACAATAGTTGATCATCACCGCTGGCTTGCAGTGCACAGGTTAATAAAGGGTTCCCTGATAGAGCCTGGGGTGGAGCCATGCTTAGAGGAGAGGTTATAAAAACAGCCAGGTCAGAGTGGCTGGCCTCTTAGTCTGAACACATGAGGAGGGGTAAGCTGACTGAGAAAGATTACTGCATAACCATGACAATTTCTCACTGAAACATGCATAACATTTCATTGTAATCTTTCCTGAGATAGTCCTGAGGAGTCAGTGCCCAAATAAAAAATATTTACATAACAAATGTTTTCGTACTTGTTTAGTGGATTTGCACAGAGCAGCCCAGATCCTCCTCTTCTCGGGTCCCTCTTTTGTGCTCCTGGCCCCTCCCTCCTGTTGCGTGCCCCCACAGCAAGCAGCTTGCTATTGGGAAACCTGTGCCGAACTGCAGCTCCCTGTGTCCATTCAGACACAGAGCTGCAGTTCGGTCCCACCCTCTCTCTCTCTCTCTCTCTCTCTCTCTCTCTCCTGATTGGCTGATTGACTTTGATAGCAGTGGGAGCCAATGGTGCCGCTGCTGTGTCTCAGCCAATCGGGAGGGAGAGTTTCGGACGGCGAGACACTCGTGGACATCGCTGGAAAGAGAAGTGGCTCCGGAAAGTATTAGGGGGGTGAGGGAGTGCTACTACACACAGAAGGCTTTTTATCTTAATGCATAGAATTAAGGAATTATAAAAATAAATAAGATTCTAAACTTGTTGAAAACAAATGCAAAAATGTCAAGTATACTTCTATGGAAAAGTTAGTATTATGACATGATCATAAAGACACTTTCCTTGCTTTCATAGAAGCAAAATCATCTCTGGCATTATCAACATTAATATCTTTTGCAATTGCACATTCAATAGAAAGTATAGGTTTGAAAGTCTTTCCTGTCTGATTCTGGGATATAAATAATTTTAATGAGTTTCAGCCTGATGAAGCTCCTTTCACAAGAATCAACAGTAAAAAGAAGAGTCAAAAAAATGTTCAATGTTGTTTCAATATTTGGATAGGAAGCAGTAAATGAATAGTAATGTATTATCTGACACAGATCAGGAGGCATTGCTCATTCTTTTTTCTGACTGTACAGACTCAACCAAAAATGTAAAGCTTTCAAACTCAGTGGACATTTCCAAGGTATCCAGATCTTTGTTGTACTTAGAAGCCAAGTTAAATGCAGCTTTCTATAACTTTGTCACAGTCGTTGTGACAAGAGGAGGGCAAGAGAGGAACACAAAGTCCAGATGTTTCTATTAGTGTTTGTGACTTCCATGGCAAGTCTGTGATGATAACATCAAAAATCTGGTTACGGTCGATTCTAAAATTTCTTCACTCAGGTTGACTTGCACATCTTGGGACTCGTACAAGACTTAGTTTTTCCATTGCCTCTTTTGTGGAAATGTTGCAGGAATCTCATATTTATCACATACTTCTGCAGCATAATTAAATATTTCCTGAACATCCATATTACACATTTCTTGAAAAGTGCATCTTAACCACTTTAAGACCAGCCTCGTTTTGGATTTTAGGTGTTTACAAGTTTAAAACAGGTTTTTTTGCTAGAAAATTACTTAGAACCCCCAAACATTATATATTGTTTTTTTTCTAACATCCTAGAGAATACAATAGCGGTCATTGCAATACTTTTTTTTGCACCGTATTTGCGCAGCGGTCTTCTAAACGCACTTTTTTTGGAAAAAATTCACTTTTTTGAAAAAAAAAAATAAGACAACAGTAAAGTTAGCCCAATTTTTTTTTTATATTGTGAAATATAATGTTACGCCAAGTAAATTGATACCCATTATGTCACGCTTCAAAATTGCGCCCGCTCGTGGAATAGCCTCAAACTTTTACCCTTAAAAATCTCCATAGGCGACGTTTAAAAAATTCTATAGATTGCATGTTTTGCGTTACAGAGGAGGTCTAGGGCTAGAATTATTGCTCTCACTCTACTCTCACATGTGTGGTTTGACCACCGTTTTCATATGCGGGCGCTACTCACGTATGCGTTCGCTTCTGCGCGCGAGCTCGTCGGAACAGGGCGCTTTAAAAAAAATTTTTTTTTTTTATTATTTATTTTATTTTATTTATTTTTTTACTGTTTTTAAAAAAAAAAAAAAATTTGGATCACTTTTATTCCTATTACAAGGAATGTAAACATCCCTTGTAATAGAAAAAAGCATGACAGGTCCTCTTAAATATGAGATCTGGGGTCAAAAAGTCCTCAGATCTCATATTTAGACTAAAAAAAAAAAAAAAAAAAAAAGTCGTTTAAAAAAATGACACAAAAAAAATTGTGCCTTTTAAGAGAAGTGGGCGGAGCCGTCTTAATGACGTCGCTCCGACCGTCACATGGTATGGAGACGGGTGGGCGCCATCTTGGCCTCACTCATCTCCATACTTAAGCAGGGAAAGGACCCGATCGCCTCCGCCGCTACCGACGGCTCCGGTAAGCGGCGGAGGGTGCGGGAGAGCGGCGGGAGGGGGGGTGGCACCTCTCCCGCCGCCGATAACGGTGATCTCGCGGCGAACCCGCCGCAGAGACCACCATTATCGTGTACGGAACCGCCCGCTGAAAAGATGGATACCTCGGTTGTGGCAGCAGCTGCTGCCGTTACCGAGATATCCATCTTCAAAAAAATGACGTATATATACAGTGGGCGGTCCGGAAGTGGCTAAGCCATTTCTTATTTGAAATGCCTGTAGTATGGAACCCCCGTTAGCCTGGATAGCTTGGTTTACCCAATCAACTTGACTGAAGATTCTGTTCCACACAAACAGCATACACAAAAAATAACTAACCTGCAGCAGAAGACTTTAAGATGTTGACATGGATTCACGATTCAATGTGTTTTCTATAATGTCTGTAAGAGCTTCATATATATTGGTGATCTGTGTAAAAAAGCTTTTATTGTGCTTGCCCAGTGTGCTGCCCGTAAATGTCAGTTACAGGCAGCTGTGCCCGTAAAAAAGAAGGCTGTGGGCCGACAGCGCAACTGCGCATGTGTCGTTCCGAAGCCTGCCGGCTCAGGAAAACTCGTACACGCTCGGCCGGGCGGGCGCATGCACAGTGACGGGATGGCGCCGCCTGGTGCCATTTTTGAATGGCAGGCGCTCGTTCTCTGTGGCGTCCTGATCTCGCTCACCACAGTGACAGCAGAGGAGGAGAAGGTCAGTCTCTGCTTGTAACGGAGTGCCGCTGACTAGTGTGACTATCCACTCCAGGTCAGTCAGACACTGATGTGTAATTGTGTATGCAATTGTGCTGATCAGCCTGAGCCAAGTACGCCAAGTATGGAGGAGGAGGGAGGACAGCTAGAGCAGAGCCATCCAATAGGAGAACGCTACACAGACAGCCTCTGACCCCCTGTACCATGTCCACACAGCCTCTGAGTCTGACCCCCCCCCCCCCCCCCCCGTACTGTACCATGTTCACACAGCCTCTGAGTCTGACCCCCTCCCCCCCCGTACTGTACCATGTCCACACAGCCTCCTAGTCGGACCCCCCTGTACTGTACCATAGTTACATAGTTACATAGTAGGTGAGGTCGAAAAAAGGCACAAGTCCATCAAGTCTATGTCTGAATAATTAAAATCCCCCATTATGATAACACTTCCCATCCTTGCTGCTAATCCAATTTGTGATAGGAGATCTGTCTCCCCTTTGTCCTTCAGGTTAGGGGGCCTATAGCATACTCCCAATATTATTTTCCCCTTAGCTTCATCCCTTTGGAGCTCTACCCATAAGGATTCCACCTCCTCCCTAGCTCCCTTAGTGATGTCATCTCTCACATTCACATTATTCTTGATATATAGGCATACCCCTCCCCCTTTTTTACCCTCTCTATCCTTGCGATAAAGGGTATACCCTTGAATGGTTGCCAGCCAATCATGAGAGCTAATGAACCAGATCTCTGAAATTCCCACAAAATCCAAATCCTCCTTGGAGGATCCCATCTGACCCCCCCCCCCGTACTGTACCATGTTCGCACAGCCTCTGACCCCCCTGTACCATGTCCACAAAGCCTCTGACCATCCCCCCCCTGTACTGTACCATGTCTGCACAGCCTCTGACCCCCCCCTGTACCATGCCTGCACAGCCTCTGACCTCCCCTTGTACCATGTCCGCAAAACCTCTGACCCCCCCCTTTACTGTACCAGGTCCGCACTGCCTCTGTCCTCCCCTGTACTGTACCATCTCCGCACAGCCTCTGACCCCCCCCTGTACCATGTCCGCACAGCCTATGACCCCCCCCTGTACCATGTCCGCACAGCCTCTGACCCCCCCCCCTGTACCATCTCCGCACAGCCTCTGACCCCCCCCTGTACCATGTCCGCACAGCCTCTGACCCCCCTTTGGAAGTGGGTTTTTACAACATTTTCACTATGTTCAAAAGACAAGCTATGTCTTTGGGTCCAATTCTAGTTGGTTGAACAAGTCAGCCAACACTGTGTGGTATATTCAGTATTGAAGGGGGGCTGCAGCCCGGGTTCTACCTCTTGCTTCGCACAAGTCTGCCCCATCAGAAGTACTGACTATGTATGGTCTTACACTCAAACTCAGATTAAGGATACCAGCATATTTTATTTACAGTGGTGGACCATTTTACCAAGTTTGCAGTGTTAGTACTGACCTGCAGCCAGACAGCCAAGACCACCACCTAGATAGTGTGGAAGCACTTCTACATTTTTTTTATAACTGTACACAGCAGATATATTCAGAACAGGAACCCTGTTTCAAGAGTTCCAAGAATGTTGCCGCTTACTAGACACATTAGGAATTTGCACAATACCCCATACCACCCACAAAGCAATGGGGCATGTGAGAGGTTCATTTGCAGTCTGATACAACTGCTGAGAAAATCAGCTCATGAGAAATTAGGCAAATGGTTCCACTGCACAGCCAAAGTGGTCTGGAAATACAGCCACACAGTGCATTCTTCAACAGGCCACTCACACTGTTATTTACTCTCAGGGGGCCCACTCTTCTATGTGCCACTGTGTCCATAGAAGAACTTGAACACATCCTCCGAGCCCATGGCCGGTCCCCGCCGCTCCTGCCCCCCCCCCCCCCCACGCTATCGACCTTGTCCATTCCAGACTTCATCATAGACTGGCTCTGGATGTGAAGCCAGCAGGAACAGTCCACCAGAGGATCAAAGGATTAGGTACATATAGCCTTTCCTTGTGCCCCTGGAAAAAACAAGCAGTTAGGCCATGCAGTAGAAAATACATTTTTGCCCGGTGTTCTTCTTTAAATCAGGGAATAGTGCTGGAAAGGTAAAGGAAAAGTGCTGGGGAGGAGGGACTGAAACATAGGGTTGGACAATAAAATACTCTCTTTCCACACTACCAGAATACAATATTTTTGCCATAGTGGTTCTAAATATGTGTGCCATCATAAACTTGACTACAGGCAAGGTACATTTGAAAAATAGAAAATTAGAAAAATAATCAGAAAATCATAAACGAATGAAAAAACATAGTAGAAAAATATTCTAATGTTAATCCGTTACAGACAATTATATGCAAGCTACACAATGCAATTAATGTAGAGAAAATAAATGTTGTAATTCAAGGGATTATTTTCTAACTTCCAGATTCCAAAGATGCTGTGAAATTTTAGCAGCAAGCAGTGAAAGTAATGATGCACAGAAACAAAACAATTTAATAGCGCGCCAGTGCCGTGTATAACTTTTAAAGATTATTCTATTATGACATGTTTACTAGGCTGATCAAGAAAAGGATGTACAGCTGAGAGCAGCAAGCAAATAAAACATATATTAGCATAATACTTTTATGCATGATTATTTCTATTGTCAAATTTTGTTTTTATCCTTTTCACTCCAGAAAGTGACTATCAAAGGAGCACCTTGAATAAACGACAAAAACAACTTATTCTGAACCTAAGGGAAATTCCCCTACAGGCCACCTTTAGTATACTACTCCCAAAACTACAGATTTTTCTTGCTATATACACTAAGGCAATTCTATGTGAACCTGTGAAATCACATGTAAGGGAGAGAAATAAAAGCAGAATTTTTGTACTTATCGTAAAAAAAACATTTTTTGGAGTTTCTTAAGGGACACAGAATCAGTAGTTATTTTGATAGATTTGGTTATACTGCCACCTTCAGGAGAATTTGGACACTGGAAAGCCATTGGCCAGTCAGGTATACCCTTCCCACTCCCAGCATGTCTCAGTTTTGTAAAAAAGCAGTAATTAGAAGTGGATCACAAAAAAATATTCTACTACACAGCATCTAAATATATACTATAATATCAAAAGTATTGGGATGCCTGCCTTTACACGCACATAAACTTTAATGGCATAACAGTCTTAGTTCGTAGGGTTCAATATTGAGTTGGCCCACCCTTTATAGCTATAACAGCTTCAACTCTTCTAGGAAGGCTGTCCACAAGGTTTATGTTTGACTATTCTTCCAGATGCACATTTGTGAGGTCAGGCACTGATGTTGGACAAGAAGGTCTGGCTCGCAGTCTTCGCTCTAATTCATCTCAAAGGTGGTCTATCGTGTTGAGGTCAGGACTCTGTGCAGGCCAGTTATGTTCCTTCACCCCAAACTCGCTCATCCATGTCTTTATGGACCTTGCTTTGTGCACTGATGCGCAGTCATGTTGGAACAGGAAGGGGCCATCCCCAAACTGTTCCCACAAAGTTGGGAGCATGAAATTGTCCAAAATGTCTTGGTATGCTGACGCCTTAAGAATTTGCTTCACTGGAACTAAGAGGTCAAGTCCAACCCCTAAAAAACAACCCCACACCATAATCCCCCCTCCACCAAATGATTTGGATCAGTGCACAAAGCAATGTCCATAAAGATATGGATGAGCAAGTTTGGGGTGGGGGAACTTGACTGGGCTGCACAGAGTCCTGACCTCAACCCAATAGAACACCTTTGGGAGGAATTTGAGCGAGGAATGCAAGCCAGGCCTTCTTGTCCAATATCAGTGCCTGACCTCACAAATGCACTTATGGTCAAACATTCCCAAAGACACACTCCTAAACCTTGTGTACAGCCTTCCTAGGAAAGTTGTAGCTGCAATGGGTGGGCCAACATATTGAATATTGAACCTTATGGACTAAGACTGGGATGCCATTAAAGTTCATATGCGTGTAAAGGCAGGTGTCCCAAAACTTTTGACAATAAAGTGTAGCTGTATAGATACAAAGTAGCATGCACATAAAAGATAAGGCTCACCTTAGCAAGTGGTCGCGTATGACTAACATCACAACAGTAGCACTTGTTAATATTGCCTATAGGATGGAGACAAAACAGAAATGTAATTTTCACAAGAGGGGTGTAGCTAAAAAAAAAAAAATCCAACTTTAATAAACAACACAATGAATTTCAGAGCAACCCAGGCTCCCTCTTAAGAAGTAAAAACCCAAAACGTAAATAAGTAAATGCACAGTTTAAATTCACAGGAAATTCCCTTCCCCAAGTAGCAAGGGATTCTACAACACTTCATTATTAAAACAATGTAACCAAAAAAAAAGTAACCTATCCATTTAATAAAGATTGCTGACATAATGGTTTATTCAACCTATGAATTCACTAAAGATTAAAAACATAATGCAGCCTGTGGTGACCTTGTTCTTTTGTGAATGGCCTAGCAGATATAAGGGTGGAGACACAACATAAGTACTGGTGTCTAACATATATGCAGGGCTGATGGAAATTTGTTAAATCATCTTGACAGCTTCAAAAGTCATAAATGGTAGTACTGTACCTGGTGATAGAAAACACCATCCATGCAGTCTTGAACCCAGTTTTTCTGCTTTTGATTTAGAAAGTCCCTGACCAGACCGTTTAATTCTGTGTTATGAGATGAGATGAGGCTCACCAGACATACACAATTCACAATTCAGGGGCATTGTCATTGTCTGTGCCTGGATGGTGCATTGTAGTATCTTTCTCTGTTTCATCTGAGCTCCATTTCTATGGTGGCTTTCTATGGTGTCTGATACCTTGTTATAGTATCTCAGGGCCCAGAATCTACATTTTGGTATCTTTTTTGACGGCTTACGCCTTATTCTATGACAATTTATTTCCATTGTTGGTCTGGATTCCTATCTTGCTACATTGCTGGCTTTGCATTTACTATACACCAGGTACTTGCATGATAGAGTTCTGCCTCACAGTGGTTTATAATCCCTTTGCTACCTAGTGGGTTTGCTACAGCAATATGTGTCATCCATGTATACGCATCGATCTGATACACATATGCTTCAGATTTGAAGCCTCTGTTTTTGAATGTCTGTATAGTCTCCTGGGTATAGGCTCATCAGCACCTACCCAGTATTTGTCCTGAGGAAGCTAATATCTAGTGAAACGCGTCGACAAGCAAGAGTGGAGGTGATATTGGCTCAAACTTTTTCCATTAGACTTAGTTAATCTCTATACCTTAGATCCAACCTCTTTAACTGCATTATTGGGTAACTGGTAACCGTGTCTATATAGGGTGTTGATTGTATGTTTTTTAACTGTTGTAATAAAATGTATCATTTTTTTTTAATCAGTTCTCCTCTCAATATGTGCCCACAAAGTCCACTTTTTTTTGAGTCCTTCCACCCTTACATATATATATATATATATATATATATATATATATATATATATATATATATATATATATATATATATATATATATATATATATATATATATATATATATATATTAGATGTTGGCATGGTGAGGGTTGGCACGGTGAGGGTAATTAAAAAAAATTATGAAAATGAATAAAAAAATAAAAAAACTACTGACACCGTCCACTGTGCTACTGACACCGTCCTCTTCGGTGGAGGAGGGGGGGGGGTAAGGGGGGTGCCCCAGGTAAAAGAATGTCTAGCTTCGCCACTGCATATGACTATATACAATTGTGCTATGTTGCTGAGTATGTGTAATGACTACATATAGTATCTCATAAACGTTAGTACACCCCTCACAGTTTTGTAAATATTTTATTATATCTTTTCATGTGACAACACTGAAGAAATGACACTTTGCTACAATGTAAATTAGTGAGTGTACAGCTTGTATAACAGTGTAAAATTGCTGTCCCCTCAAAATAACTCAACACACAGCCATTAATATCTAAACCACTGTCAGCAAAAGTGAGTACATCCCTATGTAAAAATATCCAAATTTGGCCAAAAGTGTCAATATTTTGTGTGGCCATCATTATTTTTGAGGACTGCCTTAACCCTCTTGGGCATGGAGTTCACCAGAGCTTCATAGGTTGCCACATGGAGTCCTCTTCCACTTCTCCCTAATGACATCACAGAGCTGATGGTTGTTAGAGACCTTGCGCTCTTCCACCTTCTGTTTGAGGATGCCCACAGATGCTCAATAGGGTTTAGGTCTGGAGACATGCTTGGCCAGTCCATCACCTTTACCCACAGCTTCTTTAGCAAGGCAGTGGTCGTCTTGGAAGTGTTTGGGGTCATTATCATGTTGGAATAATGCACTGCAGCCCAGTCTCTGAAGGGAGGGAATCATGCTCTCCTTCAGTATGTTACATAGTTAGTAAGGTTGAATAAAGACACCAGTCCATCCAGTTCAACCTAAGTGAGTGTGGGTGAGTGTCTTATGTCACAGTACATGTTGGCATTCATGGTTCCCTCGATGTACTGTAGCTCCCCAGTGCCGGCAGCACTCATGCAGCCTCAGACCATGACATTCCCACCACCATGCTTGACTGTAGGCAAGACACACTTGTCTTGGTACTCCTCACCTGGTTGCCACTACACACGCTTGACACCATCTGAACCAAATAAGTTTATCTTGGTTTCATCAGACCACAGGACATGGTTCCAGCAATCCATGTCCTTAGTCTGCTTGTCTTCAGCAAACTGTTTGCAGGCTTTCTTGTGCATTATCTTTAGAAGAGGCTTCCTTCTGGGATGACAGCCATGCAGACCAATTTGATGCAGTGTGCGGCGTATGGTCTGAGCACTGACAGGCTGACCCCCCACCCCTTCAACCTCTGCAGCAATGCTAGCAACACTCATACGTCTGTTTCCCAAAAACAACCACTGGATATGACGCTGATCATGTGCACTCAACTTCTTCTGGCAAGGCCTGTTCTGAGTGGAACCTGTCCTGTTAAACCGCTGTATGGTCTTAGCCACCATACTGCAGCTCAATTTCAGGGTCTTGGCAATCTTCTTATAGCTTAGATCATCTTTATGTAGAGCCTTAGAGAGCCTTTCAGTGACCAGTATGAGAGAGAAATACCGCGTACACACGATCGGAATTTCCGCCAACAAATGTTCGATGTGAGCTTGTTGTCGGAAATTCCAACCATGTGTAGCCTCCATCGGACATTTTTTGTCAGAATTTCCGACCAACAAAATTTGAGAGCTGGTTCTCAAATTTTCCGACAACAAAATCCATTGTCGTAAATTCCGATCGTGTGTACACAATTCTGATGCACAAAATTCCACGCATGCTCGGAATCAAGCAAAAGAGCCGCACTGGCTAAACTTCTTTTTCTAGTCCCGTCATACATGCTGTACGTCACTGCGTTCTTGACGTTTGGAGTTTCCTACAATATTTGTGCGACCGTGTGTATGCAAGACAAGTTTCAGCCAACATCCTTCGGAAATAAATCCACGGTTTGGTTGTCGGAAATTCTGATCGTCTGTACGTGGCACCACATAACACACCTGCTCTCCATTCATACCTGAGACCTTGTAACACTAACAAGTCACATGACACCAGGGAGGGAAAATGGTTAATTGTGCCCATTTTGGACATTTTCACTTCGGGGTGTACTCACTTTTGTTGCCAGTGGTTAAGACATTAATGGCTGCGTGTTGAGTTATTTTGAGGGGACAGCAAATTGACACTGTTATACAAGCTGTACACTCACTACTTTACATTGTAGCAAAGTGTCATTTCTTCAGTGTTGTCACATGAAAACATATAATAAAATATTTACAAAAATGTGAGGGGTGTACTCACTTTTGTGAGATATTGTATATACAGTATATATCAGACCTTTTGTATTTTAAGCAGTTGTATGTATAAGATAACGATCATCCGCAATTCTCTACGCTTGTACAAGTGAACAAAATGTGTGTCCTCTTGCTCACCTTGAGGTTCAGATGTCGGTTAGGAAAACATGAATCAATTGTATCAACACATTTCATGTAATTTTTACCCTGGAAAAGCTCAGTGATGAAGAACTTTCAAAAACCAATTTCACAGGTGATTAACAAAATGATTATCTTCCTCATGAAGAAAAAAATTACTATTTCAATGGTAACCCATACAAAAATATATTTATTTAGGTAGTGTCTGCTTGAATTATATAGTAATTGATTGGCAAGCTGTAGTATTTCTGCTTCAAACTGAACGTTTTAGAAGCTTACATTGTTATACTGGCAACTTCTAGGCAGGCAAAAAACAATTGTTAGTTCACACAAATCTCACTATTTTTAGTTCGCACAAATCTTACTATTGTTAGTTCACACAATCCTAATGCTAGATTTAACAATGAATATATGTACTTAATGAACATATATGCATTTTGGCAGTGTTCAAACAAAAAAATTCAAATTGATTGGCCTAAAAATGTAACTTCACTTTTAGTGAGAGCTGGTTGTCAAATTTTCCAACAACAAAATCCGTTGTCGTAAATTCCGATCATGTGTACACAATTTCGATGCACAAAATTCCGGGAAAAAGGGGGAGTTGGATGAAAACTTTGGAATTTCTTAACTACGTGCTAGTCTCACTTAGGTGTACAAAACCTTAGAACTGTTTACAAATAAGAACATGTTATCAGAAGCAACCATTTTGTTCAGAATTCAGCTATTTTAGCCCACTGCCATATTCCCCCCTTTGATGCTATCGTAGCGAAAACTTGAGCGGAGACTAAGCATCATAAAAGCTTCATTATGTACACAAGTGCCAGTTACTATGCCTTCACATTGGTAATAAGAATGCTATAGCAACATTTTGGTGGTTATGGACCCTACTCTAGTGGTTTTGATACACAGGTCACATGATTTGCCCACCCTTTTGGGCCTAGCCAGTATTATTACTATGACTACCAGAAATCTTATCAAAACATTTTTGGTAAACATCATATCAATGAATATCCTGAAGCTTCCGCTGTGCGTACTGTCAGCTTCTGGATGTGATTGGTGCAGAACTAGCATATCTCAGATGTGTCCTTTTTCTTCCACCATGCGTTGACCCAGCAGCTTCCAGGAATGTGCTGGGAGCAGGGCTGCAGTCCAACTATCTTCTGCCATGTGGCGACCCAGCAGTTTCCAAGGATAATAGGTTTCAGGTCAGGTTTTCATAGCAACGGCAGTGTCAGAGGAAGTTGCCGCCCCTTCCCAGAAGGCATTACAAAAAGCAAATGATGTGATGGGCCAGGGCCAGGGAGGAGGAAGTGAAAAATGAATACAGCAGATATACAGTAGGTGCTGAGAAAAAAAAATAAAAAAATATCCAATTCGTTTACAGTGCACAGTTTAGTGAGGGATGCTGAAGAGTTGTAAAAGTGGGTGGAACTCCACTTTAAGCACTTATACTTCTAAAATAGAACAGGGAAATGAGGCTTGCAGCTGGTTTATAATCTCTAGGTCAAATGTTCCCTGTGAAGGCCACCGTGTTCCATAGCGGGGCCAATCTTTTTCACACAATATTTCTAGCCTTTTAGGACTTAGTTTCAGCTTGCAACTTTTGCAGAAACCCTTCCTAAAATTAGCGGTCAAACACTGTAAGGGGGACAAGACTAATGACTCGTTCCCGCCCATCATGTAGTCTACAGATACCAAGACAGACACAGAGGGTAGGGTAAAGCTTTGAGAATCTGGTAAGGAGTCCGAATCCTTGACACAAATAGGGTTAATAGGCAACACTTCCCCCTATCAGTGACTCAGACGTGGTCTCCGGGCTGAGAAATGCGCTTACACGGGGTCCACAATCACTTTGTTGCTCGGCAACGTCTCATACAGACACATTTCACACCAAACTCTACAACCCTATTATTACTGACTGACTGAGGTCTGTCCGGTATGCTCTATCATCCAGTGAGTTTTCCTCAGGCTCTCCCACCCAATTATTACTGACTGACTGAGGTCTGCCCGGGCTGCTCTATCATCCAATGGGTTTACCTCAGGGAGGTGATAAGGGCTCCCCTTCTCTCGAATATTGTCGAGATGCCCTGTCTGATGGATATCCCAAATCAAAAAGCAGAGATCTCGCCTGTTCCTGGAGTTTGAGCCCAATTGTTTGATTCCTGAGTCCGGGTTCAAGACGCAGAGGGTTATCCCAGAGCAGGCGGCCGAGATGTAGCGCAGTCTCCCAGACAAATGTTGTCCAGTGGTGCCTGAGACAACGCAGCAATCCAAGACACCAGCTTCAGTACAATTACTATGGGTCGTGGTGGAATTTCACCTGTTACAGCAGTCACACCTAGTTTCCTGGCCAAATGCACCAGAGTAATATTGCAGCAAAAAGCTCTTTAAGTTCTGGGAAACCAGCTATAACTCTGGACAACAGACTCTGAGAAAAACAAACTTTTTATTTTTGCCAGCAAAAAGACACTCTGTCCCGGTTAACACCAAGATACGAAGTGCGAGCTTATGGACCATTATAGCGTGTATATATTTTAACAATTACATAGACCTTCCCAAGGTATTGTGTAAGCCCCTAATATGCTTGTTAGCAAATATCTATCAACAGTCTTTCAGTTATCTGCCTAATTCATCAACCACTAATAGGGTTGCTGTGATCCTAGCTTCTCAGAGTAAGGGGGGGTTAGTCGCAAACATTTTGAATTTCTTAACTACGGTTTGAAATTTTCTAACTACGTGCTAGTCTCACTTAAATGTACAAAAACTTAGCACTTCTTACAAACAAGAACATGTTATCAGAAGCAACCATTTTGTTCCAAATTCAGCCATTTTAGCCCACTGCCACAACACAACTAGAAATGTTTCCAAAGGGAGACTGGGACACAATCAGTACATATGGACATAGTAAGGAATGCTCCTGCAGAGTACTGCACCTACACAAGGAGAAATTTTTCCACAGAGACATAATCAGTATATACTGACATAACCAGGAATAGTTTCCACGGAGACACAATCAGTACTGTATTGATAGAACCAGAAATGTGTCCCCAAATGCCAGTCCCGTACTCACACAACCCAAATGTGTCCATAGAAACACAAAACAGGATATGTCCACAGAGCACATGCTCCTACATCATCACTCCCTCACTGAACAAAACTCCATACAATCTTGCTTGCCAATTAGGGAAGCATTCACAGTTCACCTCACTAGTTTATCCAACAAGTAAATTATGCAATGGAAAGAGGTGAGTGTTCTCTACTGGTCCAATTGCTGGTCAGTTGCCTTCAACGGCAAGATTTTTAGAGTAACAAATTATAATACAACTTTGTTGATCCTTGAGACTTTATATACAATAAAAAACATCTTCTTTGTGCAGCAGCAGCCCCCCTCCCCCAATACCTACCTGAGCCCCATCTTGATCCAGCAATATGCACAAGAGCTTCAGCTGTTCCGGGTCTCTCCCTCCTCATTGGCTGAGATAGCAGTGGGAGCCATTGGCTCCTGCTACTGTCAACCACAGCCAGTGAGCCAATGGAGAGCCAATGGAGAGAGCGGGGGGTGGTGCCGATCCAGGATTGTATGTGAATGGACACACAGAGCAGCAGCTTGGGAGTGAGCCTGCTTGGGTGCCCCCATAGCAAGCTGTTTTCTATAGGGGCACTTGGCAGGATGGAGGGTCCAGGGGATCAGGGCTGCTCTGTGCAAAACCACTGCACATAACATGTTTGTTATTTTTAATTAAAAAACAATCTGCCTTTATTAATAATTTAGGGACAAATTCCATTATCTGCTGGATGCTGCAGTATTCCACATTGCAAAGCATGTTTTACTTCCTATTTAGCTTGACATCCTTTTATTGCAGTGTTCCATGGAGTTCTCTCTGCTCAACTCTGCAGAAAAAAACTTTGTGATTGAAGGATCTACAAATAAACTTGTTTAGCCCTCTCTTTTTTTGGGGGGTGGGGGTGATTAGAAATGACCCTCTTCAAACAGGACATTGAGCTAAACCTGTAGGTAACAAAGAGAACCAGAATCTACCGTATATACTCGAGTATAAGTCGAATATTTCAGCACATTTTTTTGTGCTGAAAGTGCCCCCCTCGACTTATACTCGAGTCAAGCACTTTTCTGCAGCAAAAAATTTCATTTTCCGAACCGACTTTGGGGCCACGTATCTCAGGGCCACTTGGTGCTAGGAACCCCAAATTTGGTGTGCAAACCCAGTGGAATTGGTACCACAACATATCCAAAGCTGAAGATCCTAGCACTAAGTGGCCCCGAGATATGGGGCCCCAAAATTGGTTCAGAAAATGTCATTCTCTGCTGCAGAAAAGTGCTTGACATTTTCTGAACCGATTTCGGGCCCCATATCTCAGGGCCACTTGGAGCTAGAAACCCCAAATTTGGTATGCAAACCCAGTGTAACTGGTACCATAACATATCCAAAGCTGGGGTTCCTAGCACCAAGTGGCCTTGAGATACGGGGCCCCAAATCCGGTTCATAAAATGTCATTCTCTGCTGCAGAAAAGTGCTTGACATTTTCTGAAGTGATTTTTGGGGCCCTGTATCTCGGGGCTACTTGGTGCTAGAAACCCCAGCTTTAAATATTTTATGGTGCTAGTTCCCCTTGGTTTGCACACCAAATTTAGGGTTCTTAGCACTAAGTGGCCCAGAGATACGGGGCCCCAAATTCGGTCAACTGTGTCCATCTGCAGCAATGTCATTTCGGGACCCTTTGGGTTCAAATTTTGGCTGCAGGTAGGGGGCATCTAGGAACCCTTAACTACCGAGTTTGAAGTTCAGGGGACCTATTGCTGCAAATGGGCACAGTGAGGCATGCAAATGGGCACAGTGAGGCTGCAAATGGGCATTGTTGACCCTCTTTTCCACTTACAGTAGCTGTGCATTTCTCACCCTCGTCTTATACTCGGGTCAATAAGTTTTTCCCATTTTTTTGTGGTAAATTAGGGCCTCGACTTATACTCGGAACGACTTATACTCGAGTATATGCTAAGTGGGAAGGTGGGTTGGATTAATAAGGTTGGCAGTGCCACCACCCAGGACAGGGCCTTTGTGAGCAGAGGGGATTGTCTTCCTGAGAAATTAACCAGTAATCTAATCAAAGTACCGTATTTATCGGCGTATAACACGCACCTTTTTCCCCTTAAAATCAGGGGAAAGTCGTGGGTGCGTGTTATACGCAGATCCCCGCTATCGCTATGTGAATGTCGGCGATCGCCGCCGACATTTACATAGCGAGTAGTTTCAAATATGGCGCCGCGGACTTCGGAAGGACTCGGCGGTGCTGAACGAGCGCCGCCGAAATCACAGAGCCGAGATACACATAGTCGGGTGTATTCGGTTCTTTCCGGCGCCGCTCACTGTCACGCCCAGTCCCGCCATTGGACCTGTGTTATGTCCATCATAGGGCGGGACTGGGCGGGACTGTGAGCGGCGCCGGAAAGAGCCGAGAACCCTTGGCTATGTGTATCTCGGCGGCGTTCGTTCACTTCCGCCGGCGCCGAGTCTCTCCGAACTCCGCGGCGCCATATTTAAAACTACTACTATGTGTATGGCGGCGGCGGCGGCAGGAGGCAGGAGGCATGGACACTAGGCTGCACTGGGGACAAGGCTGCAGGGACAAGGCTGCATTGATAAGGCTGCACTGGGGACAAGGCTGCATTGATAAGGCTGCACTGGGGACAAGGCTGCATTAATAAGGCTGCACTGGGGACAAGGCTGCATTGACAAGGCTGCACTGGGGACAAGGCTGCACTGACAAGGCTGCACTGGGGACAAGGCTGCATTGACAAGGCTGCACTGGGGCAAAGTCGCACTGACAAGGCTGCACTGACACTGAAAAGGCTGCAATGACACTAACAAGGCTGCAGATGAACACTGATGAGGCTGCATTGATGGGCATTTTAATGTAAGTTTCTTTTCATTAAACTTCCCTCCTAAAAGTTTTTTTCCTTAAAATTCTCTCCTAAACTTGGGGTGCGTCTTATACGCCGCCGCGTGTTATACGCCGATAAATACGGTAATTGGGAGAAGAGGAACAACTGCAACCAGCATATAACATTACCATAAGTATATACAGTAGATACACACCAGTAGGGGAATAATATAAGCTTTATATAATAAAAGATTATTAATAGTACATACTTCCAATGTACAAAATACCCATATATCAACAAAGAGATTCCTCCAGATGAGTGTTGCAAAATCCAGTTGAGGCGCCCCTGAGGATGATCACGATTTTGCATCTGTCTTGGTGTCAAAGACCTGAAGATAGAATCAGTGATGATAGGGAGATCCTCCAGCCATTGTCCAACTGGTCTGGAACATAGCTTCTCACCAGCAGAAACCATGGTGTGATATTGGAACTCAGGCCCAGCCTATCTACTCTGCTTCCTAGTCCCTAGTAGCTTCCAATCTGACATGCAACCGGAGCTCTAACTACCTGTGGGCCGTCAGATGCCTAACCTACCTCTAGCCTATGCTGGTTATTGAACCCTAAGCTAAAACTAGCTATAGAATCAAGTCAAAAGGGACAAGGTTAACTAAGACAACAAGAGCTGCATATAACCTCTATTGCAATAAACAGGTTCACCTACTATGATACAGCAAGATGACCACTACACATGCACACTGTGTCATAGGCTGAACTATCTGGCATAGTGCATGTGAGATAACAGCAAGGAGACCAATATTTTTCTGTCACCGGTCTTTAAATATATACATATATACACCCAGAAGCAATGGATAACTATTAAATATAGGAACACTTTCCTAATAATCCCTGATACTTGTCTGGGTTAATAACAGCTATTATAGCCTTTCCTCCTTCTTGGGCTTTCAACCCAACAACCCAGAGACAGAAAGTGCTATACACAATCAAGTCTGTTATAAACAGCAAAGCTATTTACAAATGCACACAGTAGAGGGCGACAGATCCCTGCACTTGATTAACTTAACTAATGTCCATTGCTTACTCAAAAATTGATTAAACAGCCAACAATATTATTATTGTTTACTACACCTTCTGTGTGATTGAAGCCCATCCCATGTAATTTAACATACCTCCCAACCATCCCGGATTTGCTGGGCTACGTCTGCTCCACCTCCTCCCCATATCTCCCTGTGTCCGCTCACAACCCCTGGCGTGCAGCCAACCTGTGCCTGTGAAGGGGTTGTGTGGGCTTGAATTTTGAAGCAGTGTTCTGGAGACCAGCCAGCCTTGGGTGAGTGAACACAGCCTGTGACTGAACTCACCCCTCTCTCTCTCTTCCTTCCTTCCACATAATATAGTGATCCTTTCATGTACCATGGTGATCCTTCCTGTCATCCATGTGCCATAGTGATCCTTCCTTCCTACCTTTCATGTACCATAGTGATCCTTCCTGCCTTCCATGTACCATAGTGATCCTTAATGCCTTCCATGTGCCATAGTGATCCTTCTTTCCTGCCTTCCGTGTACCATAGTGATCCTTACTGCCTTCCATGTGCCATAGTGATCCTGCCTTCCATGTGCCATAGTGATCCTTCCTTCCTGCCTCCCATGTACCATAGTGATCCTTACTGCCTTCCAGGTAGCATATGGTCCTTCTTACCCTCCATGTGCTATAGTGATCCTTCCTGCCTTCCATGTGCTATAGTGCTCCTTCCTGCCTTCCAGGTCTCATAGTGAAACGTCCTGCCTTCCATGTACCATAGTGATCCTTCCTGCCTTCCATGTACCATAGTGATCTTCCCTGCCTTCCATGTGCCATAGTGATCCTTCCTGCCTCCCATATGGCATAGTGATCTTTCCTTCCTGCCTTCCATGTACCATAGTGATCCTTCCTCCCTTCCATGTACCATAATGAGTCCTCCTTCCTGTCTTCCATGTACCATAGTGAACCTTCTTGCATTCCATGTGCCATAGTGATTATTCCTGCCTTCCATATACCATAGTGATCCTTCCTTCCTTTTTTTATGTACCATAATGATCCTTTCTTCATGCCTTCCATGTACCATGGTTATCCTTCCTTCCTCCCTTCCTTCCTTTCTTCCATTTACCATATTGAAGCTTCCTTCCTACCTTATATGTACCATAATGATTCTTCCTTCTTGCCATCTATGTACCATAATGCTACTTTCTTTCTCCCATGTACCTTAGTGATCCTTAATTCTTGCCTTCCATATACCATAGTGATCCTTCCTTCCTTTCATTATACTATAGTAATCCTTCCTTCCTTTCTTTATTATAACATAGTAATCCTTTTTTCCCAAATCTCTCGCCCTCAGGGTTGATTCACACTGGAACACAGTGCGGAAAAGGCATATGCTGTGTGCATTCCCTGCGCTGCATGCAACCATGCTACCCTTGTGAGAAGCATGCGGGTGCCATTTTTTGGTAATGGCAGCGTGCTTGCAGCCACCAAACCACATGTTACTGCAGTACTATGCAGTTTGGTGTAGTACGATTTGAAAAAGTAGTGCTTTGCAGAGCATCCCTCTTCACTGGAATGGGTTGCATTGGTGGGCAGTAGTGCCCACCAATGCATCAGGGGATATAATTCCTGCTGCAGCCATAAAGCAAAGCATCACAGCTGCAGCATATGTACATTCCCTGGCTGCTGCCACTGCAGCTAAAGGAGGAGCACTTGGTGAAGTGGTAAAACCCAGTGGTTGAGCCACGGTTTTACCACCCCTACAACCACTAGTATGAATGAGCCTTAAGTGTTATGTTGTATATTTCTGACATTTAAGATAAGATTTCCTTTTTATGTTCATTTGTTCAAGCAATGCTGCACTGTATACAGCAGTTAGGCTCAGCTTCTGTTTAATCATCCCTCTTTAAGCCATTCCCCCTGTTAGGCGCAACTTGACCATCACTATCGTTTGCTACTATGTGCTACACGTACTGTGATACTTATTTTTTGGCTCCATCCCAGGGTTTCTCAGATCCTTCATAATCCTCTATTTTAAGCTCTCTGTCTATTCACAGTGTCTACAAAACCAGATCCAGGTAACTCTCTCCCTGAAATGTCCCTCAATCTCAAGTTCAAAAGTTGGGTGGTATGCATTTACTGAAGGTGAATAGACTGTTCACTTTGCAAGGGAAGTTTCACTTTGCAAGGCAATTTGCCCAGAGCTTAGTGAAAAAGGTGAAGTAAGGTCTGCTGACATCCATCATCCAATCATGTGCGATAAAATTGCTGTTTTTTTTTTTTTTGCATACAATTGCAAAAATGTCCCCTTTTACTCCTTATAAGCAGCTTATGAGGAGTAGAAAGGGAAACGTATCAATAAAGTTGTTATCCTACAGTAATCGTATCTCATAAAATGTAAAAACTGCTCCTGTTATGCCATGTCTTACTGTGTAGCAGTGATTATTAATCACTCCCAGCAAGTGATTAGATCAGCCTATTACATAAAATTGATGGGGTGTTTTGCATGAGGCAGAATTGTGGAATGGTGTGTATGTGTCACTTAGGTTTCCCACATGCAGCACATACAGAATAGTAAGGGGCTCCAGGATTTGTGATTGATGTGGAGAAAAAAAGCTTTTTGCTTTCACAGAAATCTTTTAAGTCTTTTCCTGGCTTCAGGAGCCCCGAGGCTTTGTAGAGCTTTGGGTGGGAAAAGCTGCCTTTCCTAGATCCACAGCTTATCTAGTAGTCAAACCTCATTATAAGTCTTCGCTACTCCCAGACCTTGACATGACTAATGCTCAAGGATCACCCTCTGCTGTGGGTTCCTGCTGTGGGTGAAAAGGCTGATTGCTGACAGAAAAGGTATATGTTTTGCCTGTTTGCTTTTCGGAACCCATTAGCGAACACACTGTTAGTCTCGATGAATAAAAGTGCAAGACAAAACTACTTTGACTCTTCTTTGGTTTACCGCTGTCAATATAACTTGAGTCTATCCCCTCTAAAACTTGATTTATAAAAAAAATGAAGATTCTTTCTTGCTTAAATAAATGTATACAGTGATTGATTTAGAAATTACTTATTCACTATGTTTTTTTCAAATATTTTGATGAAGATAGATAGCATGTATGCAGGATTGATTAAAACATATCAGCAACTGAAAAAAGTATTTTGCTAGGTCATTGCAATCTCAAAGCTGCTAAATTTAACTACACAGAGCTTATGAAGCTGTTCCATGGGACGTTAAGCTGCCACCAAAGCTACAGCCTCCTGAGTCTACATTAGAAAAAATGCCAGATCCAATCTCACAACATTTCACCCTGAAAAGATATGAACCCAAACCGGAAATATGGCAAGTATGTAAACGGTATCATATTTTTGTACCTTGTTTTTTTCAACCTGGTAAACTATGAAACTGTAAATTTGAAGTGCTATTCCCAAAAACATATATGAAAGGAATAGCAGAAATAAACTACATGTCAGTTAATTGGAAAACTGGAAAAACTATGCTCATTCTTTGAGTGGTATTTAAAGCTGAACTATGGGCAAAAATAAAAGACACAAATTGATGCAACTCCAATAATACATCATTATGGCTATAAGCACTTAGGCGCATATGCCCTTGCAGCCTAAAGATAATGTGTTTATTTGTTTTCCCGGTTGTTCTAAATCTGCGTGAAGCCATCCATAGACATGAATGGGAAAGGGTGGCTGTACGTCAGATGTAATGCACAGTTGTCGCATGGAGATCATTTCTTCTTGCTTTTTGATTTTTTCAGTTAAAGCTAAAATTGGGGGAAACAAACTTTAATTTAAAGATGTAGAGCTACCCTCAAAGGAGCCACTAGATCAGTGGTGTCCAAACTGCAGCCCAAATGACAAATGCGGCCCTTTGCTAGCCTTTATCCGGCCCTTGAGGCACTGAATTTGAGGCACTATCAGTCGGTCATAATTCCCCCAACTGACACCAATGATGGGGCACTATTCCTCCCAATATTACCAATGATGGGGCACTATACCCTTCCTACTGATCTCTAAAAAAATAAGTACCCTTAAACAGACTTTAAAGGCATTTATATCTATACAAAAAAAAGTATGATAAAGTGTTTATAGTATTACAAAATATTTATTTGACAAAACACTTTAAAAGCATGGTCACTTGGGATAAATGGTTGGAATATATAAAAAACTGTGTAGAAAACACCAATGTAGCAGCACACGGTCAAATGTGATCCATAACCCGACGTGTTTCAATTCCATTCTTTCCTCAGGGGTATTCTCCAGGAAACACACGTGTGCATCTATAATATTTTTAAAAATATGCAATATCAATAAACATTATTCCATAAAGTACATCTATATCCATAGAAAGTGTCATTTTTGTATATTAGATGCACTTACATGTGCTGAAATGGTGTCACAGATGAAACATTCCATAATATAAAAAACAAAAAGAGATTGTGTCTCATAAAATGATTTTGATCACCCCACAGAGGTAAATGCCTCTAAGTTGGACAGACATCAGGATGCCAGGAATGATGGGCTTCCCCTCCCCAAAACAGGAATCCCCCAAGACAAGGCGGAGAGGAGCACTGAGGCCAACAAATGGGAGGACAGTCTAACTGCAAAAGATAAGTGTAAGAAATATATATTAAAAAGTAAATATATGTGCCTTATTAATAGATCTAAAATATAAATAATGCCATGAAAATTGGTACCTGAATAGTGCGTTAATCCAAAATGGGGACGCTAGTATGTATAGAGATCATATGGTTTACCAATATCTAGGTAGTAAGAAAAAATTTACTTGAAATAAATATATGCACTGATATATCAATCAGTTAAAATATGCAGAGCAGAGTTGCTTAAATATAGTGAGTAGATAAACTACACATGGCAGATAGGACATCAGTTCTAAAGTTTAAAATAAATCATTACCTTCAGAGAGATTGGAAAAGCACACAGCGTCCTGACATCCAGCTACTATGGAGCGGATGCCATGACTGGACTGCCGTGTGCTTACACCTACTTCCTGATTCCTTTATTGACATAGCTGACTAGTGTCAGCTGTGTCATAAGTCTGCCTCCCTAAAGACCTCCTGGGGTGCACCTCTCCGCCCCATTCGCGCATGAGCAACATCAGCACGGCCTAACAGGGAGATGCACGCGCAACCCACCGTCACACAAAGCTTGACTGATGGACTGCGCATATCTGCCGGAGTAGCAAGATGGAGGGCAGATGACCGGAAGGTCCCTACTCTCCAGATGCCCACCGTGGGTTGAAACCCAGGCGGCTTTGCGTACTGGGTGACTGTAGCACCTGCCTGGAAACAAAACTAATGAAGGGGAAGGGGTAAACCCCCCATGCATGACAACCCGGATAATGTGGGGCTACAAAATACATATTGCAATATAACCGAGTACCTCTGTTTTATATTGTGTGTCCAATACGGAACAGTTCATTGCCCACTTGGGAGCATTGCCAGCCAACAATAAAAGATATAGAGAGTTAGCAAATAATACACAGAGATCAAACCGTGAAAGGCACATACCTACAGTGGGGACGGAAAGTATTCAAACCCTCTTACATTTTTCACTCTTTGTTATGTTGCAGCCATTTGCTAAAATCATTTAAGTTCATTTTTTTCCTCATTAATGTACACACAGCACCCCATATTGACAGAAAAACACAGAATTGTTGACATTTTTGCAGATTTATTAAAAAAGAAAAACTAAAATATCACATGGTCCTAAGTATTCAGACCCTTTGCTGTGACACTCATATATTTAACTCAGGTGCTGTCCATTTCTTCTGATCATCCTTGAGATGGTTCTACACCTTTATTTGAGTCCAGCTGTGTTTGATTATACTGATTGGACTTGATTAGGAAAGCCACACACCTGTCTATATAAGACCTTACAGCTCACAGTGCATGTCAGAGTTAATGAGAATTATGAGGTCAAAGGTACTGTCTGAAGAGCTCAAAGACAGAATTGTGGCAAGGCACAGATCTGGCCAAGGTTACAAAAAAATTCTGCTGCACTTAAGATTCCTAAGAGCACAGTGGCCTCCATAATCCTTAAATGGTAGATGTTTGGGACAACCATAACCCTTCCTAGAGCTGGTCGTCCAGTCAAACTGAGCTATCGGGGGGGAAAGAGCCTTGGTGAGAGAGATAAAGAAGAACCCAAAGATCACTGTGGCTGAGCTCCAGAGATGCTGTCGGGAGATGGGAGAAAGTTGTAGAAAGTCAACCATCACTGCAGCTCTCCACCAGTCGGGGCTTTATGGCAGAGTGGCCCGACGGAAGCCTCTCCTCAGTGCAAGACACATGAAAGCCCGCATGGAGTTTGCTAAAAAATACCTGAAGGACTCCAAGATGGTGAGAAATAAGATTCTCTGGTCGGATGAGACCAAGATAGGACTTTTTGGCCTTAATTCTAAGCAGTATGTGTGGAGAAAACCAGGCACTGCTCATCACCTGTCCAATACAGTGCCAACAGTGAAGCATGGTGGGGGCAGCATCATGCTGTGGGGGTGTTTTTCAGCTGCAGGAACAGGACGACTGGTTGCATTCGAGGGAAGGATGAATGCGGACAAGTACAGGGATATCCTGAACAAAAACCTTGTCCAGAGTGCTCAGGACCTCAGACTGGGCTGAAGGTTTACCTTCCAACAAGACAATGACCCTAAGCACACAGCTAAAATAAGGAAGGAGTGGCTTCACAACAACTCCGTGACTGTTCTTGAATGGCCCAGCCAGAGCCCTGACTTAAACCCAATTGAGCATCTCTGGAGAGACCTAAAAATGGCTGTCCACCAATGTTTACCATCCAACCTGACAGAACTGGAGAGGATCTGCAAGGAGGAATGGCAGAGGGTCCCCAAATCCAGGTGTGAATGTGCATCTTTCCCAAAAAGACTCATGGCTGTATTAAATCAAAAGGGTGCTTCTACTAAATACTGAGCAGGGGGGCTGAATACTTAGGACCATGTGATATTTCAGTTTTTCTTTTTTAGTAAATCTGCAAAAATGTCAACAATGCTGTGTTTTTCTGTCAATATGGGGTGCTGTGTGTACATTAATGAGGAAAAAAAAAATGAACTTAAATGATTTTAGCAAATGGCTGCAATATAACAAAGAGTAAAAAATTTAAGGGGGTCTGAATACTTTCCGTCCCCACTGTATGAGGCACATACCTATGAAGATAATTTTTAGGCAATGAAATAAGGATAGCAAACAAATGAGCAATAACATTGAAAATAGAAGGCGTGAACAGGAGGCTAAATATAGGGCATCAGATTTCTGTTTCTCCATATCTCCAGATGAAAAGCCCTCTAAAAAGGGTTTGAAGCATGTTGCTTCATTAAGGCCTGGTGAGCATGTAGCTTTTAAATTATGGATCCACCGTAGTTGCATTTGAAGGAGGACTTTGTTCCAAGTCCCCCCCTAGACTAGGGTGGATGCGATCCAGAATCAAAAATTTGATCTTTGGAAATTTTCCTCTATGTATTAGTTTTGTGTGGCAACCAAGTGGTAAGTCAGGATTGGAAATCTGCATACTCCTGATGTGTCTGTATGCACGCCTCCAAAATTGTAGCTTAGTTTTGCCAACATAAATACAGCCACACTCACAGTACAGCAGGTAAATTACACCAAACGTCTTACAAGTGGCAAAGTGTTTGGGTTGAAAGGTTCTCCCGTTTGGGAGAATGGGGTCCTTCTGAGTGAGCATGTACTTACAATAGTTACAAGCCCCGCAGATAAAAGTACCCTTAGATTTGCAGGGATCATTACGAAATTCTTCCTTAACTTCACCGCAAACAAGTTGATCCTTAATGGACTGCGCTCTATTAAATGTGAATAATGGATGTTCAGGGAGAAATTGTCCAAGTATCGGATCCATAGTTAGCATATGCAAATATCTGGTCACAATAGATTACATTTTTTCATGTTGGTTGGTATATTTTGTAATTATTCTTATGGAGTCAATATCCTTATTAGTTTTCTGAGAATAAAGTATTTGCAATCTGGTTTTGGACGTTGTCTTTTTGTAGGCTCTCTTCAGGGAAGCATGTGAGTAAAACCCTCTGCAGCAGTCTGTCCTGAAGCTTTTTTGCCTCAGTCACGTAGATTTTATCATCCGAACAATTATGTCTTGTCCTCAAATATTGACCATATGGTATGGAATCTATTAAAGTTTTTGGGTGGAAACTAGAAGCATGCAGGATCGTGTTCCCTGCTATTGGTTTTCTGTACAGACTTCTGCAGAGGGCCCCATCGTCCCCTCTGTAAATTGAAATATCCAAAAAGGGAATACAATTGTTGTCATGTGACATAGTAAATCCCAGATTAAAGTAATTTTTATTCAATCTCATCAAAAATTGTTCAAGTGTTTCTATGGGTCCATTCCAGATGACAAAAATGTAGTCGATGTAACAATACCATGTGGAAATGTGGCTAATGTACATTGACATGGATTTGTCTGTGAAAAGCATTTGCTCCCACTTGGCGTATGATGTGGCACAGCATGTCCCCATAGCTACCTCCTGTATCTGAAGGTAGTGGGACCCATTAAACGTCAAAACGCTCTGTTCAAGAATAAACTCTACTAGCGAGATGAGGAATTCACTGTAGGCTTGTTCATGTGTAGCTTAAGTATGTAGAATATGCGTAATGGCCTCTAGGCTTTTGTCATGGGGAATTAAACTATATAATGTTTCCACATCCATAGTGACCAGGATGGAGTGTTCTGGAATGTAGAGATTGTCAATAATTTGTAACATATGTATTGTATCTTTAACGTGTGATGGTAGAGTAGTCACATTAGGTTTCAAAGTTTTATCAACTAGTTTGCTGGTGTTCTCACTAATAGCCCCCCTCCTGGGTGTACCCGGTGGGTTGGATGTGTCTTTGTGGATTTTTGGGACTGTATAAAAGGTTGGGACCTAGAGGAATTTTGTTCTGATGAAATCCCGGGTGGTTTTAGTAATGGTTCCATTTAAAAATGTTGTATCAATCAGAGGATAAAATTCTTTATTGTACTTTTCGATAATGTCTCCTGTAATGCGTCTGTACCAATCTTGGTTTTTCAAGATCTTATAGCACATAAGGGTATATTTATCATTGTCTAGCAGGACAATGTTGCCCCCTTTGTCAGCAGGCTTAATTGTGATGCAATGATTATCAGACAGCTGTTTTAGAGCTTTGGCCTCCTTTACATTAATATTAGGGTTTTTATTAGTTTGTATTTTAAACTGTTCTAGCTCCCTATTGATTAATTTCAGAAAAGCTGCTGCATTAGGGTTAGTGCTGGGAGCAGGATACAGATTAGACTTTTTTTTGTAAGAGTAGATTCACATTTAAGAGAGCGCAGTCCATTAAGGATCAACTTGTTTGCGGTGAATTTAAGAGAGAATTTTGTAATGATCCCTGCAAATCTAAGGGTATAAGTCATCTAAGGCTGCTTTTATCTGCAGGGCTTGTAACTAAACCAAACGGGAGAACCTTTCAACCCAAACACTTTGCCAAATGTAAGACATTTGGTGTAATTTACCTACTGTATTGTGAGTGTGGCTGTATTTATGTCGGCAAAACGAAGTTACAATTTTGGAGGCGTGCATACAGACACATCAGGAGTATGCAGATGTCCAATCCTGACCTACCACTTGGTCGCCACACAAAACTAATACACGGAGGAAAATTTCCAAAGATCAAATTTTTGATTCTGGATCGCATCCACCCTAGTCCAAGGGGGGGGCTGGAACAAAGTCCTCCTTTGAACTACGGTGGATCCATAATTTAAAAGCTACATGCTCACCAGGCCTTAATGAAGCAACATGCTTCAAACCCTTTTTAGAGGGCTTTTCATCTGGAGTTATGGAGAAATAGAAATCTGATGCCCTATATTTAGCCTCCTGTTCACGTCTTCTATTTTCAATGTTATTGCTCATTTTTTTGCTATCCTTATTTCATTGCCTAAAAATTATCTTTATAGGTATGTGCCTTTCACAGTTTGATCTCTGTGTATTTGCTAACTCTCTATATCTTTTATTGTAGTTCTGGCCATGCCCCCTAGGGGGCAATGAACTGTTCCGTATTGGACACACAACATAAAATAGAGGTACTCGGTTATATTGCAATATGTATTTTGTAGCCCCACATTGTCCGGGTTGTCAAACATGGGGGATTTACCCCTTCCCCTTCATTTGCTTTTGTTTCCGGGCAGGTGCTACAGTCACCCACTACGCAAAGCCACCTCGATTTCAACCCACGGCGGGCACCTGGAGAGCAGGGACCTTCCGGTCATCTGCCCTCCATCTTGCTACTCCGGCACACATGTGCATTGCGTTGGTGAAGCTTTATGTGTCGTGGGTTGCACGTGCATCTGTTATGCCGTTTTGACATTGCACATGCGCGATTGGGGTGGAGAGGTGCGCGCGCACCCCAGGAGATCTTTAGGGAGGCAGACTTATGACACACCTGACACCAGTCAGCTGTGTCAATTAAGCAATCAGGGAGTAGGTATAAGCGCACGGCAGTCCAGTTATGGCATTCGCTCCATCGTAGCTGGATGTCAGGACGCTGTGTGCTTTTCCAATCTCCCTGAAGGTAATGATTTATTTTAAACTTTAGAACTGATGTCCTATCTTCCATGTGTAGTTTATCTACTCACTATATGTAAGCAACTCTGCTCTGCATATTTTAACTGATTGATATATCAGTGCATATAATTACTCAAGTCAATTGTTGCTTACTACATAGATATTGGTAAACCATACGATCTCTATACATACTAGCGTCCCCATTTTGGATTAACGCACCATTCAGGTACCAATTTTCATGGCATTATTTATATTTTAGATCTATTAATAGGGCACATATATTTACTTTTTCATATATATTTCTTACACTTATCTTTTGCATCTAGACTGTCCTCCCATTTGTTGGCCTCAGTGCTCCTCTCCGCCATGTCCTGGGGGATCCCTGTTTTGGGGAGGGGAGGCCCATCATTCCTGGCATCCCGAAGTCTGTCCAACTTAGAGGCATTTACCTCTGTGGGGTGATCAAAATCATTTTATGAGACACAATCTCTTTTTGTTTTTATATTATGGAATGTTTCATCCGTGACACCATTTCAGCACATGTGAGTGCATCTAATGTACAAAAATGACACTTTTTATGGATATATATGTACTTTATGGAATAATGTTTATTGATATTGCATATCTTTAATAATATTATAGATGCACATGTGTGTTTCCTGGAGAATACCCCTGAGGAAAGAATCCAATTGAAACACGTCAGGTTATGGATCACATTTGACCGTGTGCTGCTACATTGGTGTTTTCTACACAGTTTTGTATACATTCCAACCATTTGTCCCAAGTGACCATGGTTTTAAAGTGTTTTGTCAAAGAAATATTTTGTAATACTATAAACACTTTGTCATACTTTTTTTTGTATAGATATCAATGCCTTTAAAGTCCGTTTAGGGATACTTATTTTTTAAGTTTACAATTTCTGGATGTGGCATTATATCTATGTGAACACAATTGCTGACCTTCCTATTTTTCTCCTTCTGATGACAAGCACTTTACAACTAAACAAACACCACACCCTGAGGCATTGTTAACTCTGACTGATGCAGGGCCTGGGACACATTCTACCCCCAACTGGCTACAACCCAGCCCCCCAAAAGTCTGAGGGACAGTAGATTGGCCCTTTGTTTGGAGACCCCTGCACTAGATGATTGGGTTCCCTTTGTTCCTAGTGATAATGATCCTTCAGGATCAGACCAGAGCTGGAGAAAAATATGTTTATTTGGGCAGAACGCCCAGCAGAGTAAATAACAGTGACAAAATATCTGCAAACAATAGCAAATTGCAGTTTTATTAACAATTCTCAAAAGAGATATTATCAAACCTAATTTTACAGGGGTCTCAAAGGGGCAAAGTTAGCACCTCCTAGGTCGTGACTTATGGGGAGCCCTAAATATGGGATATATACGAGGGGTCTTCAAAACGTTTCCGCACTTATTTATTTTTAACTGCTTCAGCTCTCCCACTGTCAAATGACGGTGGGGCGGTGCAGTTCTCGTTCTGGGACGCCGTCATATGACGGAAACCCTGAACGCCCGCTCTCGCACACCTGCAGGGGCATTCAGCGTGGCGATCAGGGGCGTGCCGTGTTTCTAGGACACGGCGTGGCCCCGATCTCTGTAAAGAGCTGCGTCCGTGGCTCTTTAACCATGTGATCAGCTGTGTCCAATCACAGCTGGTTACATGTAAACATGGAGATGCCGGGAATCGGCTCTCCTCACCTCACACTAACAGAATGTGTGGCGAGGAGAGCTGATCAGCGGCATTTCCACGCAGGGGGACATATAGGAATGTAATCAGGGCACTGATCATCAGTGTCCTGATTACAATATAGAAATACAGTGTCACCAATCAGTGCCCACCATTGCCCAACAATGCCAGCAATCAGTGGCCACCAGTGGCAGCAATCAGTGCCCACAATTGCCACCAATCAATGCCCATCACTGCTGTCGATCAATGCCCATCAGTAATGCCCATCAGTGCCACCCATCAATGCCCATCAGTACCGCCTATCAGCGCTGCGTAACAGTACCCATCAGTGCCCCCTGTCAGTGCTCATCAGTGCCACCTATCAGTGCCTATAAGTGTGCCATATTAGTGCCTCCTCATCAGTGCCACTAAATCAGTGCCCATAAGTGCCGCCTCATCAGTGCCCATAAGTGCCACCTCATCAATGCCCACCAGTGCTGCCTCATCAGTGCACATCAGTGAAGGCGAAAAATTATTTAGTTACAAAATTTACTGACAGAAAAAAGTAAAAAACTTTTTTTTTTCAAAATGTTTTTTTTTTTTTTAATAAAAAATAAAAAAACCCAGCAGTGATTACATACCACCAAAAGAAAGCTCTATTTGTGTGAAGAAAAGTATAAAAAAAATTTGTTTGGTTACAGTGTAGCACGACCACGTAATTGTCATTCAAAGTGCGACAGCACCGAAAGCTGAAAAATGGCTCGGCAGGAAGGGGGTGTAAGTGCCTTGTAGGCAAGTGGTTAATAGAGTTAAAAAAGTGTGGAAACTTTTTGCTAAACCCTCATACATTCAGGAGCTAAAAGTCACAGCCCCTCCCTATCCCCTCCTTCTGACCAATGGTTTACCTGTTGGAGCCCTAAACTGCATTGGAGTTTTTGTATTTCCAATGAAAAGACAAGTAGATTCAAACAAATCCTTTGGGGTGATACTGTCTTTTTGAATAGAGAAGCAGCAAAGATATTGACCATGTCCTCTCACCACTCAGCGTGCAGTCTCCTTCCTCCCGTGGGTGTCTGGAACACTAGATGAACAATTAGTCTTGCAGTCTCTGAGGGTGATGGTAGGGGCTCTGATCACTGTTGCAAACCTGGACAAAACTAAATATGGTCTGGGTGCAGCTTTCTGGGTCCCTGCAGGAACAGCAGCCTCTGAATAGGTGCAGCAGCGCAGCCCTGATCACACAACATGATATCATACCAGTGCTCAGCAGTGCTAGAAAAAGGCTTCACACCGCACACTTCTTGCTCTCCATGTGGAGAAACTGACCTAGAGCCCAGGATTTGCAGTCCTTTTTCCTCCTTTCAGCAACACGTATTTCCCTCTGGGACTTGTAGTTCCACACAGTATCTTCCTGGACAGGGGCTGACTTCTTTGAACTTCCTTTCCCATCTATCCTCTCTTGCCCAATCATTCAATGGGCTTCATTCTCCTCCTGTTGCTGTCTTGTGATGTCCCGTGCAGTGGGTGGGCTCTCCTTCCTGGCTGCAAACATCCTCCTCAGTGTCCTCTCTCCCTTCTGTCCCAGCATGGCTGCTCTGTTCACTCACAATCAATGAGAGAAGGAGATGTCAACTGCAGCAGGTGGTTGTGTGACAGGCCGGGCCATGCAGCTGCTGGGACAATGGCACTGCAACCGGAACACATATATTCTACATATACTACATATATTCCTCAAAAGCCACAAATCGTTTCAATCCACATTGCATTCACTATCGGTTGACTTGTGTACAACCAGCCTGTGAGGTTTTTCCTGAACGATCAGTGGCGCTGGCTACAGCCAGCAACACTGATAATTGTATTCTGCCTGTAGGGAAGGCTCCCCATCGGAAAAATACAATAGTTCAGCGGGAGTGAATCCATCATCTCCTTTAAATATGTGGATGGGGGAATTGTTTCATGTTTTTTCGTTCAACCCATTGGTTGAACGAAAAAAAAATGGATCATGTATGGCCTGCCTTAATCTTTCTGGATAATGAGTTTCTAAACAATGAGCCACTAATCCCTGAAAACTGAACTGAAAACTACAGGTTTGAAGCAGACCTGTAGTCAACAGGTATACAAAAGACCCAAACCTCTTTCGATACAAAGGATTTCGAGAGATTGATGTCAGGGCGCTGTTCAGACAGAGATAGTCACTGGCTGGTGCTTTCCGAATAATCTCCTGACAGTAGTCCCACAGATCACCTGGAAGACACTATGGGGGTTATTTACTAAAGACAAATCCACTTTGCACTACAAGTGCAAAATACAATTGCAAAGTGCACTTGAAATTGCACTGAAAGTGCACTTGGATGTACAGTCTTTGTAGATCCGAGGGGGACATGCAAGGAAAATAAAAAAACAGCATTTTAGCTTGCACATGATTGGATGATAAAATCAGCAGAGCTTCCTCTCATTTCAGATCTACCCCTCAGATTTACAGTGACTGCACTTCCAAGTGCACTTTCTGTGCAATTTCAAGTGCACTTGTAGTGCAAAGTGGATTTGCCTTTCGTAAATAACCCCCTCGTGACCAGTAAGCCGTCATCAATCACATGGCAGGATCCAGATATGATCCAGAATCAGCACATTACAAATGTACTATTTACAGGTCAGGTATATGATTATGTTTCAATTGCAACAAGGAAGGATTGTATGTATATAGTTTTTCTTATAATTCTACTTTGACTGACCTGCAGCTTTTAATGCATGCCAGGGACAATGAAATATCCCCTCCGATGAGAGCATGGAAACTGCTGTATTCGGTGTTTTTCTACAGTCACCCTGTGCGGCACCACAATTCTTTTGTGTAAGCAAGGAAGAAAAGAATGAGAATTAATTTTTAAAGAGCATCTGTCATCTTAGGGATAACATGAACGCACAGACAGTATCTAAATTGCTGTCGGCTTGGGAAAGTAAAAAAAACGTTTTGCTTTTACCTAATTTGCTAGCTAAATCTAAAAATGAAAATATATGAAACATGACAAAATGGTTGACAAAATGATTCTGCTTGGACTTTGGTGTTCATTTTGAAGAATGGCCAAATGTAAAAATGGTTGTATTGGACAATTTATGCACATGACAGGTATGAATGTAATGCTCACTATTTTATATGACTGTGCAAGAAATAGTAATAATTTAAACCCAGGGTTTTCACTGTTCCTGGGATTTCTCATTATAATAAAATGTCATTGTTTCATGCCCAACCCTCTTGGCTATTTATCTGCAAGGTTTCCTTTTATTTATTCTTCCAGGAATAGTGATAGCCAAGATAATATTTTTTTAGTAGAACTGGGAAATGTTTTTGCCTCTGTCAAGCTTCTATTGTTGTCCGTATTAGCTCTGAGATTTCCTGTACTTTATATCATAGACAGTGGTCGCTGGGACAAGAATCGATTAAAATCTTCCCAATAAGGATCCAGACAGCATAAAGTGCCTTCCCTGTTATATCCTAATCTAAATAAAGAATTATTTAAAGCAATTTGATGTAAATTCTTCTATTTTATAATCATGAGTTAAAATCTTAATCATTGCTTAATCATTTTCCAGGTGACAGGTGGAATGTGGGACAGATTTCAAACAAGGGTGTTTCATGGTCAAAAAAAACCTCTGACATTGTAAGTTTAACTCTAAATCCATAGTATCATGTTAATCTATTATATTTATTTACAGATATTAACTTTAGATTAATGCAATTACATTCAGCAATAGTGAGAGAAGGCTTTTAAAATGTCTCCTATGTAAATTTTGGATATCTGATTTTTTTTGGCCACTTTACACAAATGAATGTCCTGTAATTTTTTAAACTAAATTCTTTCTTTAAGTGCATTTTAATACATACAGTACTGAAAATAGAAACAAAGAAAAAAAAACTGAAGTGTAGCTTTTGGTAACTGCAGAATGACTGAGCCCTTCTTTAAAATTCTTAAACCACTGAGGGACACAATGAAGATGAAAGTTGCACATGTGGCCCATAACAAATAATACTTTGACTTTAACATAGTATTCAAGGCCACAAAAAGTCATCAGTTATTTGGGAAAATTGTTGGCATATTTACCATAATTTTCCTTTCCTGCAATGGTAACGAGTTTTACAATTGCTGGACTTCCTCGTGTTTGCCTACTACAGGTCGTATCATGCAATGCCAAAAAACAAACAAGCAGGGGAACACTTAGAAGTACTGCTGAGAAAGGAATTTAATGGTTAACCACTGTAGAAAAAGGAACCAAATCCCTCTGATACAGCCAAAGAAAATTTAACTCTGTAATGACAAATTAAGCTACTAGCTGTGCTCCAAGTAGGTGCTTTGCAGGCTACCTCTGCTCAGACCTATGCATCAGAAGCCCATGAGACTGTTATACCTCTTGTTGAATGTGCTCTGACTTCTGAAGGAGGAGGCAGGCCCAAGAACTTGTAGGTAATTTGGATGGTCTTGACAACCCAAGAAGAACTTATTCTTGGAGAAACTGCCAAACCCTTCTTTAAACCTAACAGGTTGTACACCTTCTGAAAATCTTTGGTTCATTCCAGATAGGCCGATAAGGAAAGAACCAAGTCCAAATTCTTCCATTTTCAACTGCTTTTTTGGACACAAAGGCCAGAAGAATGGATTCCCAATTTAAATAAAAAAGATTTGAGACCTGGTGTAGAAAAGCCAGAACTGGCCTCAAAATGTCTCTCTCTGCTAGAAAAATATAATATGGTTCTTTAATAAAAAAATGCACATAACTCTGAGAGTCTACTAGCAGAGGCAATAGCTTTGAAAAACACTGCCCTTACAGGAGAAGTATAGCAAAAGCTGAGAACTGAGTGATCAGCAGTGTTTGATCACTCAGCTCTCAGTGTAAACCTGGCAGGGGACAGATGCAGCATCAAACCACCTGAGTGAGTATAAATCTTCATTTTTTTCAAAAGTCCCATTTTGGAAAAAAAAAAAGCTCTGACCAACGGTGGCCTCCTAAAATGTCCCACCAAAGGATGAAAAACCCATTTCTTATTAGTCATGGCTGATAAAGTGGAGACCTCTATCCTCCCTAATAAATTGTGTACCATGCCTTTATCCAAGCCCTTCTGTAGCAAATCTTGAATGTTTGATTTCAAAGAAGAAAGCAGGTTCCAGTGCTCCTCTGAGGGACTCTGTGAAAAACATAATGGTAGTTGGAATTCGATTACCGTAAATTATTTCTGAGATGGCAAAAAAGTTTCAATGACATTATCAGATAACGCAAACTATCTCAACCATCTCTTCTCAACCTTTAGGCCATTAAGTTTCCGTTCGGGTAAAAGGCCCCATCATGGATTAGGAAATCCCAATAGCCTAATAGCAGAATCTGCAGATCCAGCTTCATTCTTCATAATAATCCCTACTCCAAAAACATGGCCTTCTCGGTTGATACTGGAGATTCACTATTGCCTGGATTCCCTCCTGCTGGCTTTTGAGTAGGACTAGAAGAGTTAGGGGGGGACGGTGGAAAAATATGCACCAGGCGATTGAGGGACCACTTGTTGTGGACTACAAATCTTCTACTCAAACTGTCCTCCACAATATTCTGAATTCCTGGGAGGTACAAAGTCGTCAAGGATAGAACATTCTGATATGCTCACTGAAAGATCTGAGATCTGACTATAACCAGGGGGATTATAAGTGGAAGTTGGAGAGAAATTCCTGGAGACAGATCATGGGAATCCAGCCACCATCTCAGAGATTGGACATGACAATTCTCTGAATCAAAGAATATACAGGGGACTTGCAGGGGACCAAAAACACACCCTAGTGCAATTTTGTATGTGTGTGTTCACATGCACTTTTTCGGTGTATTGTTTTTGCATACTGCACCACGTGCACAAAAAAAAAATACTTCAGCTGTGGAACCGACATACATGCGCAGTGAGAGACCTTTTGACTGACTTTTATTCCGCCCTGGGCTTTTCCTTCTGTCAAAACAGGGAGCGCTCTTTTAGAAAAAAAAAGCAGGTGAAAATTTATGAAGATAATACTACCTTTTCCTAACATCCATTAGTGCTTTAGCTGCCAAAGAAGGACTCGTAGCAGCTCTGAAAAGGAAATTCAGACAGAAATATAATTAACCAAAGCATCCAGGACAGTCAACCTGTATCCCTATCCTGTCCCAACTCACAAGGGAATAGCAGTGAGCACAGTGGGAGCCAGACAGAGCAGGAACAGGAAGCCTGAGAGCGAGTTTGAGGACAGGCAGCAGCTGCAGAGCTGGGAGACAAAGGAGATCCACCCCTAATCCACTGCAGTGAGTCGTATTGCCATGGGTTCAAGAAGGCTAGGAAGCCCACACCCCACTACATGATGTGATACATAAATCAAGAGCTGCCGTGTTTGATGCTGACCTTCAGATGCTGGAGCATCCTAAGCAGGCCAGGAGGGAAGGTATTGTACACGAAGGAAGAGGAAAAACAAATAACTATCCAGCAATATGATTATACAGCCAGCCAGAGTAGCAGTAGTTTATACAGCTATCACCATATATCCCAAACTATAGTTAACACAGCTGCCCGCAGCAGTAGTTTTTACTAAAAGATCCTGAAGGCATAAAAGAAACTCGAGCACCATGGGTACCCAGCATATGGAAGATTTACAACCCAAACAGTCTTCTTGTCCACGAAAGGCTGAATCTGGGAAGGAGGAAAAGGTATGGGGAATCCAAAAAGACGACGTGTTGAAGCGAGGGCGGAAAAAGAACAGTAGGGTTCAGGTTTTAATTTAAAAAACTAGTTTGAGATGGTCCTGGAGAAGTCAGGAGGGTGTATTTAACCTATAGTAAGCTGACATGAAGAGGTCCAGAAAAATATTTATAATTCTATTTCTTTTTTTTAGGAATGTAATGATTTATCTATTTTTTAATTTACTGTAGTCATAAAACAAATTAACCTTATTTTCTTCTTTATTTCAGTATATCTCCATATCCTCGTATGGATCATATTCCAGGTTATTGGTATGTTTTTGTAGAATTCAATTTGCAGAACATCTGTTTTCAGCATCAGCACCTACAGCACCCAAAACAAATGAGATCATGCACTGAAGCATTTTCTTCACCTCTAATTTGCTTGTCATATTTAAGTGAAATTAAAGTCCACAATACTTACATCTGCTTTATTGGGCCAATGTTCCTCGCCATCACCGGCATCTTCTCGGCTTCTTATGCTCCGCAGCTCAGTTTACATTCTACAGATAACTGCAAACAAGCACGTAGGTTTATTTTTTCGCAAAAGATACGTTGTATGTCTCTTCTGCAATAAAGAGCCTACTTGCTCCCAGACTTTAGTTCCTCTTTAACCACTTCAGCCCTGGAAGATTTGGCTGCTCAATGACCAGGCCATTTTTTGCAATACACGTTGCGTCATTTTAACTGATAATTGCGTGGTCGTGCGACATTATACCCAAACAAAATTGACGTCCTTTTTTTCCCACAAATAGAGCTTTCTTTTGGTGGTGTTTGATCATCTCTGCATTTTTTACTTTTTGCGCTGTAAACAAAAAAAGAGCGACAATTTTGAAAAAAAACACAATATTTTGTACTTTTTGTTATAATAAATATCCCCAATTTATTTTTTAAAAAAGAAAATTTTTTCCTCAGTTTATATGTATTATTCTGCATATTTTTAGTAATAAAAATCATAATAAGCATATATAGATTGGTTTGCGCAAAAGTTAAAGCATCTACAAAATAAGGGAAAGATTTAGGGCATTTTTATTATTATTATTTTTTTTTTTACTAGTACCATTGATTACTATGTAAATGTCACTGGCAGGGAAGGGGTTAACACTAGGGGGCGGTCAAGGGGTTAACTCTGTTCCCTAGAGAGTGATTCTAACTGTGGGGGGAGGGGACTGACTGGGTAAGGAGACCGATCATTGTTCATGCTTAGTATGAACAACAGATCGCTCTCCTCACCCCTGACAGCACGGAGATCTGTCTGTTTACATTGGCAGATCTCCGTTCTGTCTCTGTCACATGCGTTGTCTGACATCGCAATAGTGTGAACCCAGTCTTATATTTATACAGCCTCTACAACAACTGTAACAGGAAAATGGTGGTATCGCTATATGAAAGAAGATTGTTAGTGCAACATCTATGTGACTGCATACTGTATCTGTTAAGGTGACTTTGGGATTAACTGTTGTTTTTTAATTTTATCCAAACAGTGGTTTTACTGGCTCTGTGAATACCGAAGACATTGACAATCCCCGGGAAGTCTTCACACCTTTTACTAAAATTCGAACATTGCAGCCTCGATACACAGAAACAGCACAGTATGTATTTTTGCTCTCCTTCTGATTTTGTGTAATGATTGCAACTGAAGAGTTCAGTTATACATTAAAACATGTCGTTTTTCAGTGTACTTGTTAGCCTATACCTGTATGCCTTAAAGGGGTTGTAAAGGTAAAAATTTTTTCACCTTAATGCATTATATGCATTAAGGTGAAATAACTTTTGACAATACCGCCGCCCCCAGCCCCCCCGTTTTACTTACCTGACACCTCGAATCTTCGCTGCTCGTTCCAGTCATCTCTATTGCAGCTCAGCCTGATTGGCTGCAGTGGATGGATTGAAAGAAGCGCAGCCATTGGCTCGCGCTGCTGTCAATCACATCCGATGACGCGGCGCGCCGGGGGGCGGGGCCGAGTGATACAGTGAGCGGCTATAGCCGCCAGCTGTATCAAGGGAGCTCGCATTAAGGTGGATAGTTCTTGCGGGTAGGAGCTGAAACAGCCGCCGAGGGACCCCAGAAGAGCAGGTTCGGGGCCACTCTGTGCAGAACGAGCTGCACAGTGAAGGTACGTATGACATGTTTGTTATTTTTAAACAATAAAAAAATTACCTTTACAACCCCTTTAAAATGTAATGTGATAAACCCCTGACAGCTTGTGGTAATAATTGTTCAAATTAACCATATACAGTAACAAATGGATACCTGAAACAGTTCAGGAAACACCATTCAAGAGGAACTGCAGTCTGCTCAAATAATTTGTAAAAAAAAATGTTGCGATTCTGAAGCTTCCCTCCAACCACTTTGCATATTATTCTATATATACTGTGATTCTGTGCTTGCCAAATATGCTGCAGAAATCTCCCTCCACTGAGTCTGGCTGCAGCTATTTTAACTGTGGGCAGCTGCCTGTTCCACTTCCTGGATTTACACACACACACAGAGGCACACCTCCAGCTCTGCAGCTCTCATTGGACCTCCCATGACTCACCCCCCTCTCCCTACCTTAAAAACTCTCATGAGAGTGAGAGAAAGAGCTGTGTGTGATGTCATAAGCCTAGGCTAATTACCAGACAAGAATCAGGAAGTGGGCTATATGGCAGAAAAAAATGTTTTACTATCCAAAGTTAAAACAACAAGGGCAGAAGATTTAATTGATGGAAAGTTGAAAAAATGACTGAAGGTCTGCTTTCAGTAAGTAAAGCCTTTCAAATCGAATAATGCCAGCAGGTTCCTTGTCATATCTGTACAGTGAAATGCAGTTGGTCTCTCTGGGAAATAGTTAAGCCGGTTTACCTATTCCAAACTCTTGAGCACAATCATTTTTTAACACTATACAAGGCTGCCTGTAGACATTAAATAATTGTGTCCTTATCTAGCCAATAATGATTACATATGTCTGTGAACTTTCCCCTAATTTATTATAGGAGTAGAGTATGTTCACTTTGCAAATTGGATTTTCAATTTTAATAGGCTTAGTGAACATGGGGAAGCTTTTCACATGATTGGTTGTTCTTTGAAAAGTGGATTTTCACCACATTAACTAAGCTAAGTAAAAATTATTTTGCAAAGTACAAAGGCACTAATCCATTATGTTGTGGTCGTTGAGGTGCTTATCTATTCGTTTTTTGAAACTATCAATGCTCCCGCTGATACCAACGCCTGTGGAAGGGAATTCCACATCCTTGCCGCTCTTACTACGTAGAACCCTCTACACAGTTTAAGGTTAAACCTCTTTTCTTTTAATTTTAATGAGTGGCCACGTGTCTTGTTAAACTCCCTTCCGCAATAAAGTTTTATCACTATTGTGGGGTCACCAGTACGGTATTTGTAAATTAAAATCATATCCCCTCTCAAGCGTCTCTTCTTCTGAGAAAATAAGTTCAGTGCTCGCAACCTTTCCTCATAACTAATATCCTCCAGACCCTTTATTAGTTTTGTTGCCCTTCTTTTAGATCTGGTCATATGCACTGCTCTATGTACACTACAAATCCCATAGTATTAGTGTCTAACTGAATAGGTGCAAAGTGAGTGTGCTGCCTACCTACAAGGAGATGCTGCCCATTGCACCTCCTCAGTAAGGTTGGCTATTATGGTGCAAAATGCACCATGTTGTGTCAGACAGAACACACACTGACTTTTTTAATATTTATAGATTTTAAAAAAAAAGTTCTGACACACAAAGTTTGAGAGCAGGCTATAAAATTTTCCGACAAGAAAATCCGTTGTCGGAAATTCCGATCGTGTGTACACAAATCCGACGCACAAAGTGCCACGCATGCTCAGAATAAATTAAGAGACGAAAGCTATTGGCTACTGCCCCATTTATAGTCCCGACGTACATGTTTTACGTCACCGCATTTAGAACGATCGGACAACTTTGTGTGACCGTGTGTATGCAAGACAAGTTTGAGCCAACATCCGTTGGAAAAAATCCATAGATTTTGTTGTCGGAATGTCCGATCAATGTCCGACCGTGTGTACAGGGCATAACTGTGTTCACATGTGCTTCATTTTCACGTAATCACAGAATTAATAAAAACAATCAACTGAAAAATTACCAGCCAGGAATACACTGACATTCACATCTGAGCAGGTGCGAGAAGGCGTGTAAATGCACACCTTCCTGCACTGGCAGAGGAAAAACACACTGCTGTTTAGGAGATACGCAGAGGTACACTAGAATGCGGTGAAACCCTCAATCCACGCACGTTTCGTGCACCTCATTCAAATCGCACCCCCCTTGCGATCTGCGGTGGGTGTCAGTGCTATCTTAATGACACCCCAAACAAAGGTTGCAAAACACAGTGTGTTTTCCTGCACCGGATTGCATTCACAAAATGACCATGTGAACCGTATGCAGTGCGGTTCCAAAACTGGTGCATGCTTGACTTTGGTGCGATTTGAGCCCATTCAAAATGAATGGGCCTTGATTGCACCGCAATCAACACAGTAAGCCTGGTTTTACACTATAGTTTGCATGTGAATCATTCAGGAACTGCACTGCATTCCTGTGCAATTCACATGCGATTCTGTGTGGTGTGATTTGAGCCCATTTTGAATGGGCTGAATCGCACCAAAGAAGTGCAGGCACCTTTGTTCGAAAATCAACCATACGATCTGGTTCAGACAAACACTGCATTTGCAACCTTCTTTTGGCGAGTTGTTCACTTTGAATTGACACCTGCAGCAGATCAAAAACACAGTGTGATTGCAATGCCGTGCGGGAAACACTCAGGGATCGCAGCGTTTACTACACCACATATCTATGAACCAGGGGTAAAACAGGGCCAAGACATGCCACTGAGGGCAGCAGATAGTCCAGCCTGGCTCCGGCATTGGCAGACATGTTGTGGTGCCAACTGCTGAATCAGTAAGGCGGTGAGCGCCACAACAAGCTTGCCAGTGCCAGGCTGGACTGTCAGTAAAACAAGCAATAGAAAACTCAGCTTAGCCTCAGTCAACTGTCAGTAACACAAGCAATGCAAAATTTAGCCCAGCCGCACAGCTCCCAACTGTCACTAATTTTGAGGGACTGTCCCTGATTTGGACCAATGTCCCTCTGTCCATCTTTCCCCCTCATTCTGGTCTGATCTATATAGTTTATCCAATTTCTAAATTGCTGTAATTGTTAATTTTAAAAGCCAATGTAAAGGAATAGTAGGTGTTAAAAAAACCCTTGTGGCTTTAATTAACCTTTTTTTTGGTCAATTCTCCTTTAACCACTTAAGGACTGAGCCTCTTTCTACAAGTTAAAGACATTTTTTTTGCTAGAAAATTACTTAGAACCCCCAAACATTATATATTTTTTTTCCAACACCCTAGAGAATAAAATGGCGGTCGTTGCAATACTTTCTGTCACACCGTATTTGCGCAGTGGTCTTACAAGCGCACTTTTTTTAGAAAAAATACTCTTTTTTGAATTAAAAAATAAGACAACTGTAAAGTTAGCTCATTTTTTTTTATTATGTGAAAGATAATGTTACGCCAAGTAAATTGATACCCAACATGTCACACTTCAAAATTGTGTCCGCTCCTGGAATGGCGACAAACTTTTACCCTTAAAAATCTCCATAGGTGACGTTTAAAAAATTCTACAGGTTGCATATTTTAAGTTACAGAGGAGATCTAGGGCTAGAATTATTGCTCTCGCTCTACCGACCGCGGTGATACCTCATATGTGTGGTTTAAACACCGTTTTCATATGCGAGCGCTACTCACGTATGCATTCGCTTCTGCACGCGAGTTTGTCGGGACGAGCACGTTTACATTTTTTTTTAATTATTATTCTTATTTATTTTACCTTCTATTTTTTATTTTTACACTGTTTTTTAAAAAAAAAATTGTGTCACTTTTATTCATATTACAAAGAATGTAAACACCCCTTTTAATAGAAAAAAAGCATGACAGGACCTCTTAAATATGAGATCTGGGGTCAAAAAAACCCCAGATCTAACATATTACACCAATATGCAAAAAAAAATAAATAAATGTCATTTAAAATGCAAAAAAAAAAAAAATGGCCCTTTAAGAGCTATGGGCGGAAGTGACGTTTTGACATCGCTTCCGCCCTGCAATGATATGGAGACGGGTGGGGGCCAACTTCCCCTCACTCACCTTCATGTTGCCTCCGCCGCTGCCAATGGCTCCGGTAAGCGACGGAGGGCTCCGGATCGCGGCAGAGGGCCCTCTCCCCCGCCGATAAAAGTGATCTCATGGCGAACCCGCTGCAGAGACCACTCTTATTTTAAACCGGACCGTTCACTGAATAAGAGGATACCGGGGTTATGGCAGCTAGCTGCTGCCATAACAACGATACTCCACTTCAAACAGCCAACGTATAACGACGGTGGGCGGTCCGGAAGTGGTTAAAGGTGTGTGGCAGGGGGCGTGTCCTATGCCTACATACGTTTGCTAGTAGGTGTCCCTCATTCCCATCTCAAAATGTTGGGAGGTATGCAGCCGGCCTCAATCACATACTTTGCCATTTGCCACAAAGAATCACAGACAATCTCTCACTAACTCACGATTACCTAGTATAAACAGCAGAATGCCAGCAGCAGCACAGAAGTCTGAGCAGTGGTAAGTCTGAGGACACTCTCTGAGACTAGGCCAGAAGAGAAAGAGGGACATACCTGGACAGGACAGCAGCAGTTCATTCATGTGGGGGGCCGGGGGTTTAGGGGATGGCAATATTAGTAAACTGGGTAAACTACCCCATGGGAGTTGAGATTCGATTTGGATTCGCACATAATCAAGTGCGGCTGACATCCTGTCAGGTGATATCTCTTAGATGGACTACTCCAGCACAGGAGAGTCTGTGGGTAAAAGGGGCCAATAAATCATAAAAAAGAGCAGGGGGAGACAGGAAGTGGAGAAGGAAAGAAGGAGGAGGGGGAAAGAGATAAGACCAGAGAAAGAAAAAGGGGAGGACGAAAAGGGTAAGAACTGAATCCGGGGGAGAGGATCCTCTACATAGGAACTCTGATGGCACACGTTCTAAATCAGGGGTCTTCAAACTACGGCCCTCCAGTTGTTCAGGAACTACATTTCCCATCATGCCTAGTCATGTCTGTGAATGTCAGAGTTTTACAATGCCTCATGGGATGTGTAGTTCTGCAACAGCTGGAGGGCCGTAGTTTGAGGATCCCCGTTCTAAATGGTCAAGGGGATAGTAATGTTTCACCAAAGTTAGCTGGGAGATAGTGATCCACCCAAGGTTTCCACAAGCATTCATATTTTTTGATCCTGTCTAATAAAACTGCTTCAAAAAATAAAATTGCTGAAGCTGATTGGTTTCTATGTAGAGCTGCACCAGATTTTGCGCCATGCAGTTTTAGTAAATAACCCCCAGTATGTTTGGGATTAAATTATTTTGTGTATTTCTGGAAAAACCTTTTTAGCAGCTATTTCTTTTTCTCCCATCTTATGTCTATGGGTAGCTTTTGTTTTGGACATGATCTGTCAGAACAACCGAATTTAACAACTGTTAATTTGAGAGTCTTCCTAACAGAATATAATTTGAATACATTGTTTAGGTAGTCTTTAACACCGCATTACTGTAATAACAGTAATACAGTAAAAGAGTAATCACTATACATAAATGTATAATTATGTGTTTAAAAAAAATAAAGAACTAAATCAAATGTTGCCATAGAATTGCTGAGCATGGCCACAGTGATCAGGTGATCATTCTTTTAAAAACAGCAATAATAAAGGGGATGTATAGTATTTATGCTAACATTTTCTTTCTTTTAGCATACAAAAAGTTGTTTTTTGTAAATATAAAAATATGTATATGAATGTGAATGTTAAATGTTTCAATGTTTACTTGTAAATAAATATTTAATATAAACCATCAAAAATAGTACTAGTACAACACCTGAGAAAAGCTTACAAAGGATGAAGAAGAGGCTTGTGTTAAAATCAATTGTTTTTTTTTTTATATTAATTTGCCTTTTATTAGCATTTTTTTGTTACAAATTTACAAACCAAGACAAGAACATTGCTATAAAACATAACATGATAGAAGGTAGCCCCCCTGATGTTTCTTCCCTCTTTTATTCCCTCCCCTCTCCTTTACCTATTACATCCCCTCCTTAAACATAGGCAGAGAGAAGAAAATAAAAAGGGAGAAGAGTGTATAGGGAGGGGGGAGGTGTGGTGAGGAGGATAGCCTACTTGCAATCTTTCAGTGCAAGTGTGTTATGTGCTTGTTATTAATTTGATAAGTGTCTATGAAAAGGAAGAAAAAAAAGGGGGGGGGGGACTGTAAGGGTAACCTACTTACAATCTTTCAGTGCTACTGCGTTATGTGCTTCTTATTATTTTGATGAGTGTCTATGATGAGAAAAAAAAAAAAAAAGAGGGGAGGAGGAAAATTATTCCCCTCTATTGTGCTCGTTAATTTTTCAATTTTCTTAGTGCTTAGTGCTCATATGTGTCTACCAGTTTTTGCTTTTATGTATATTATTTAAACCTAACGTGTTTAAAATGTGAGTTTTATTAGCATATCTCTCCTTTACATCTCCATACCCCCTCCCGTAATAGAACTTAAGAATAAGAAAAAATAAAATAAAAGTGGGACAGAGGTATTATAGGGGGTCCACCTCCCGTAATCAACATATAACATTTGTTCAAGTACTTAATCTTAAAAATGTTGTAGTTCATTCCTCATTTATCTTCCTAATATCAGGTATCCCTTTAAGAGGTATCTAAGCATTTGGCATTTTGGTCTAGTCCATTTTTATCTCTATCTATCTCTTGGGCATAATATTTTTTCAAATTTCTCCTGTTGATTTCTGGTCTCATAGACCCACCTTTCCGCCTCCATTATTGCATCCACTTCCCTTTTCCATTCTGCTAGGGTAGGGCATGTAACCTGTTTCCAGTATCTGGGTACCAACCTCTTAGTTGCATTTAATAGATGTGGTATAACACTATTTTTGTATGCTTTTATGGATCCGATAGTCCCATGAAACAAGAAGTGCAATGGTCTTAGTCCTATAGATTTATTAGACGTTTTCTTGATCCATGGGGCTATTTCTTCCCAGAATACCCTAATCTTTGGGCCACCAGATTTGGAGGAATGTGCCCCTGTCTTTACATCCCCTCCAACAGCAATGATCCGCGGTTGGGTATATCTGTGTTAATCGCGCCGAGGTCCGGCACCATCTGGCCAAAAATTTGTATGACATCTCCTGGATAGATGAGCTTACGGACGACGAGTACGTTACTTCTATTAATTTTTTGTTTGTGATAGAGTAAATGTACATCCTAGTTCTTTTTCCCATTCTTTGATGAAATAAGGCGTTGTAGTATTTTGTCCACTAAGCATTAGTTTTTACAGTTGGAACAATAGATGATTAGGTTTTGACATCTTCATACACATGTTCTCGAATATAGTTAGGGAGTTCAGAGTCCTTACTTGGGGTTCTAGTTTGTTCAAAAAGTTTAGCATTTGATAGTATCTCCACCCTGCCATCACCATGTCCCCTTGTGATGATACCAGTTCCGCTTGGGGAATAAGAACACCCAATGGGGCATACCTTAGACACATTGTATTCCCATCTGATTCCCATGGGCCTAATGCTCCCTTTTCCTCCCCAGGGGGGAACCATGGATAACCTCCCAATGAGGCCAATGGGGATGTTCTAGGAGCATATTTGCCAGTTTTATTTATTCTATCCCACACTGCCAGTGTATTCCGGGTTAGCGGGTATGTCGGTTTGAACAATCTCCTGGCCTTGGCTGGAATACATGGTGCTCCCGTTAAATTTCTACCTGCCACGTTTTTCTCTATCCAGACCCATGCTTTATTTGCGGAGTCATGGCACCAGTTTAGGATGCGTACCAAAGACATTGCTCTGTAATACAGTGCAATGTCTGGTAGCCCCACTCCTCCCTCCCCCTTACTTCTGCATAAGATGTCATATGCTATTCTGGCATTTCCATCCTCCCATATAAAGGATCCTTTACGTATGTTTTTGAAAAATATTTGGGGAAGTGGTTTGGGTACAGTATACAGGATATATATTAGTCTAGGTATTACATTCATTTTAAGAGTGTTGATCCTGCCAAACCATGTTAGTGTATGTCCATTCCATCTATGCAAGTCCTTTGTTATTTCCGTGAGCAGGGAACTATAGTTTCGTTCATATATGAGTTTTGCATCTACAGTAATATGAACTCCTAAATAAAATAATGATTCCCTATTCCATATAAACGGGTAGCTATTTTGCAAAGATGAGTCGGTGGCACATGGCTAGGTAATATTACTGATTTCTCTAAGTTTATTTTAAAGTTAGGGGGGAGGTCTTTTGTCGACCTCTCTCTGGTACCTGAAACCAGGGCTCGGGACATTGTATTGGAATGTTTACATTGCTTATTCACCAAAGTCAGTTAGGGGGAGATCTAGTATTTCCAAAAACATTTTTAAGTCGTCTTTAGTTCGAAGAAACACCATTTTCCCATTGCGTAAAAACTATTAGACGGAAGGGAAATCCCCATCTATATCTGATGTCTGCCACCCGCATTACTTCCAATAACGGACACATCATTCTGCATTGCATTAAAGTGTGGCGTGATATGTCAGGGAATAAAGAAATTTGTGTCCCTTCATATTCAATCAAGGGTGTATATCGTACAATCCTCATTATAGTCTCCTTCACAGAATATTTATGGATTTTACATATCACATCCCTTGGCCTATCTTTGTTCTGACTTACAAAAGGGGTGGTACGGTGGACTCTATCTATTTCCACATGTTCAGACGCGGCTGACCCCATGATCTGCGAAAAAAGCTTTTGGATTGTTACTAGCAAATCGTTACTATTATATTTCTCAGGTAAGTCCCTAATCCGTATGTTCTGACGGCGGTCCCTGTTCTCAAAATCGTCCAGTTGATCCCTATAGGTATTCATCAAATCTTCTTATAGGTATTCATCAAATCTTCTTGTTGTTTAGTAATGTCTTGGACCTCCCCCACAGCCTGTGTAATCTCATCTTGGCCATTCTCCAATACTTCCACTCTATTTCCTACTGCCACTACCTCCTCCCTGAGTTCTTTCACTGCTTGTTTGCATGATCACTCTACAGTGGCTATCAATTGTTGTATATCTGTTTTTGTGAGTAATGCTCTTTTAAGATCTCTAATGTCCCGGTCATCACAAATCCTTACTGACTCTGTCTCTGTATCATCTATGCAAAGTATATTTTGCTCCTCGGAGGCTGCTCACACCAGCTCAGCCAAGGGTGAAGATAGTATTATTCCCTCTGATGTATAATCTGTCTCTAGGGGTCCCTCCCCTGTTCTCATATGACCCTGGTCAGATCCCTTTGGGTCTATTAGGGAGGTGGCAGTTCCGCTTATGTCTGCTGGATCATCTCCTGGGGTCACCCCTCCGTTATGTGCCAAATGGCTTGCTCTGTCCTTTGGGGACATTAATGAGTCTGTCCCCTGATCTGTTGGGGTATCTCCCAACTTTGAAAGCCCCTCTTTGCCCCTCTTTAGTTTGCTCCCCCTCCAACTCTCCTTCATACCTCTAGGGACCTGTGGGCTGCCCCTCTGCTCCGACTCCGCATGCCCACTGCCTCTGTCTCCACTTCGCTCTCCTCCTCCAGGCATCTGACTGCCTCGCCTGCCCACCGATGGGCTCCGGTTTTGCAAGCCTTGCACATGGGCGCTGTGAAGTGGGATTGGTGAACTGATCTGGCTTTCACATGGATTTCTCTGATCTCTGGGCTCCCATACCTCCCCTCGCTGTTGCGCGCTGTCACCGCTCCCCAAGTGGTGACTCCTCTCTGCGGCGTCATGTATGCTCTCAGCCCGCCGGCCATGCTCCTGCTCCCTCCTCCAACCGGCTGAAGTGCCGCCCGCCTGCGAGTGGTCACCTCCGCTTCTACTACCAGGACTTCGTCTCCGCTACTCACTGCAGCCCCTGGGTCTTCCGCCTGCTGTCGGCTGTTAGCCTCTAATTAAGCACAGCCGTCTCTCTGTATGCGGTCCGGGTGTGTGAGGGAGCTCTTACCTCACACGCCTACTCCTCCCATTGCTTAGGCATGTTAAAATCAATTGTTAATGTATTTTTTCTTAAATTCTGAAATATTAATACAATAGAGCACAAAGAACTAAGAATCCTTGTGAAATGCTGAAACTGAAAAGCAGAGAAAAGGCAAATTCTTCTGATGAACAAAACTAACTAACCCGTATTTGTAAAAGAGGCAACTAAATTGCACTTAAAAATGCAGGGTGAACATATTCTTTCACTTTATTTTCTGACCTTCCAATATTCTATGAAGAAATGCATTTTCGTATATAATTTTAATCAAAGCAGTTGCATTTACTTGCTTGGCCACAAGATGTCTCTATGTTATCACACATGGGAAAGGCTTGTCCAGTTTCAAACTTAAGGGAAAATACTGGCTTGAACGTTGATTTCTATTCAACATAAAAAAAAAAAAAGAAATGCAATTGTAAACTTTTTCCATCTGTTAGGAGTAATACTTATATCATTCAAAAGTCTTGTAACCTCCATTAAATGTAGGTTTTTCTTTTCCCACCTACAGCACAATTGTGACCATGTCTACTTAAAGGCAATCTGTAAAATTTATTTTTTCTTCCTAAAGCCTAATTGAACCCTTTGTAATTATTACTGTAATGAAGTTAAGCTATTAGGTTCTTTACAGTTGCTAGGTGCTGCAGAAAGTGTTCAAATACCCTGTTCTGACAGCATTTTAGAGAGTCGGACCATTGCCCACACACAAGGGTCGGTTTACTAAAACTAGAAAATATAACATATGGTGTAGCTTTGCATAGAAACCAATCCGCTTACAGTTTTTTTTGTCAAAACCTAAATTATCAAGCTGAAGTTAGAAGCTGATTGGTTACCATGCACAGCTGCACCAGATTTTGCACTCTCCAGTTTAGTAAATCAACCCCACTCCCATCCCCACACACTACTCCAATCAACAGTGATGTTTCTTTCTGGGCATTGTATTACTCCCCAACATGCTGTCAGCACAAGGTATTTTAACTCTTGCTGCAGCTCTTAGCAGTTGAACAAAAAAAGTAGCATATTAATAACTGTATATGCAGCCTGACTATAATACATACAGAGTATTCACTTGGGTTTTAAAATGATCAACGGTCATAGCCAGGGCAGGACTTAGTTTGGTGGGGGCCCTGGGCTTGTGTCACTTTCAGGCCCTACCTTCTATACATATGCACAGCTCTATAAAACAGAAATATAAAAGGACAAGTTGTGCCATACTCAGTGCAGTATTAAAGAACTTCTGTTTAATTGGACAAGACAAAACAGCCAAATGGCTACTTACAAAAGTAGATAATATATAAGCATATAAGTGGGGGATACTGTACTGCTATTCGTCCTGGGTCCACAATTAATAAAAGCAATAAAAATGGATAAAATGATAATTACCGTATTTATCAGCGTATAACACGCACCCCATGTTTAGGAGGGAATTTTAAGGAAAAAACTTTTAGGAGGGAAGTTTAAGGAAAAAAACCTAAATTTAAATGCCCATCAATGCAGCCTTATCAGTGTCCATCTGTAGCCTTGTCAGTGTCATTGCAGCCTTGTCATTGTCAGTGTAGCCTTATCAGTGTAGCCTTGCCACAGTGTCATTTGCAGACTTGTCAGTGTAGCCTTGCCCCAGTGTCATTTGCAGACTTGTCAGTGTAGCCTTGCTCCAGTGTCATTGCTGCATTGTCATTGCAAACTTTCAGTTTAAAAATGGCGCCTCCGAGATACAGAGCTAGATGTCCTGTGTATCTCGGCGGCTTTCGGCCGCCCTCGGCGGCTTTCGTCCACCCTCAGCGACTTTCGGCCGCTCTCAACGGCTTTCAAAACAGGCGGGGCCCCCTATTGGCCGGGCCCATGGGCTTGAGGGCAGTCAAGCCCAATGGTAAGTCCGGCCCTGGTCATAGCGATGTATTTTATTCTTTTGTCAGTAAAGCTGCACACGCCTTAATGCCGGGCATACACCGTGATCATGGGTGTGGATGTGAATGGATGCCGCCAATAGTGTAAGTTTGTGACAAGTTATAGGATGAAATGCATGTGTGGCAAGGGAAGGGAACATATTTTGTTTAGGGAAAACAACTGTAGCATACTAAGCTAAAAATGTAATGTATACAGTCTGTTATATGTGTGAGGTTAAAGTGATTGTAAACCATCACCTTGTAAAACAAACTATTCAGTTTAAAATAGAAATAAAAATCAAAACATTTGTATATACAAACATTATAAATACCTTTTTTCTCTTTTTTTTATAAGTGATCACTTTCCCTCTGTTCTCAGCTGCATAAGAGCTGGGGGGAGGAAAAGCAGCAGTACACTGAGCTTCCCAGTGAATAGCTGTGGGGGGGGGGGGGTCAGTACAGGTCTGAAAGTCAGATCATTGAAGGAGAGCAGACTGAGTTCCCAGCATAGCTAGAGATTTGACTATAGTGTGTTCTGCTTAATGTGGTCAGTTTTTAATAGGAAAGTAGAGGGACTGGCAGGAACACCAGAAATTTCACACGGAGGAAGCAATACAAAGAGAACAGCATAATTCTTCATACAAGTACAATGCAGTAGGCTCATATCAGGAATATGAAATGTTGGGTCTACATACTCTTTAACTTTGGTGAGTGCAGCTGTAGAAGGGAACACAGTTTTGATGAAGCATTAGGAGAAAACATGATGTTGAAGATGGGAGGACACAAGTCTAGGATAGAAATGTAGTGTAGGAGTAGAAGGGACACCGGTGTGATATAGGGTTGGGATAGCACTGATAATGCAGGAGCATAGATTCTGAGGCAGCTGCATACCTCCTAACTTTTTGAGATGGGAAGGAGGGACAGCTATCAGCAAAAGCATGGTGGTATGATTATGTCAGATTTTTGTGTCTCAAAGCAGTACATTGTTTTGCATGGAAATTTGGCTTTTTATATTGTAGGCCTGTAATTCTTAGGAATAACTCACTTAACCACTTGCCGACCGCCGCACGACGATGTACGTCGACAGAGCGGCACAGGCAGGCAAAAGGGCTTACCTGTACGTCCTTGCCTGCCCGCGGGTGGGGGGTCCGATCGGACCCCCCCCCCCGGTGCCTGCGGCAGTCGGCAAATGTCCCCCGGCGATCGGTGGTGAGGGGGAGGCCATCCATTCGTGGCCCCCCCCCTCGCGATCGCTCCCAGCCAATGGGATCATTTCCCTGCCTCTGTATTGTACACAGAGGCAGAGGAAATGATGTCATCTCTCCTCGGCTCGGTATTTTCCGTTCCGGGCCGAGGAGAGAAGACTGTAATGTGAGTGCACCAACACACACACACACAGTAGAACATGCCAGGCACACATTACACCCCGATCCCCCCCCCGATCGCCCCCCGATCCCCCCCACGATCACCCCCCCCCCTGTCACAAACTGACACCAAGCAGGTTTTTTTTTTTTTTTTTTTTTCTGATTACTGTATTGGTGTCAGTTTCTGACAGTTAGTGTGTTAGGGCAGTGAGTGTTAGGCCCCCTTTAGGTCTAGGATACCCCCCTAACCCCCCTAATAAAGTTTTAACCCCTTGATCACCCCCCGTCACCAGTGTTGCTAAGCAATCATTTTTCTGATCGCTGTATTAGTGTCGCTGGTGACGCTAGTTAGGGACGTAAATATTTAGGTTCGCCGTCAGCGTTTTATAGCGACAGGGACCCCCATATACTACCTAATAAATGTTTTAACCCCTTGATTGCCCCCTAGTTAACCCTTTCACCACTGATCACCGTATAACCGTTGCGGGTGACGCTGGTTAGTTCGTTTATTTTGTATAGTGTCAGGGCACCGGCCGTTTATTACCGAATAAAGGTTTAGCCCCCTGATCGCCCGGTGGTAATATGCGTCGCCCCAGGCAGCGTCAGATTAGCGCCAGTACCGCTAACACCCACGCACGCAGCATACGCCTCCCTTAGTGGTATAGTATCTGTACGGATCAATATCTGATCCGATCAGATCTATACTAGCGTCCCCAGCAGTTTAGGGTTCCCAAAAACGCAGTGTTAGCGGGATCAGCCCAGATACCCGCTAGCACCTGCGTTTTGCCCCTCCGCCCGGCCCGGCCCAGCCCACCCAAGTTCAGTATCGATCGATCACTGTCACTTACAAAGCACTAAACGCATAACTGCAGCGTTCGCAGAGTCAGGCCTGATCCCTGTGATCGCTAACAGTTTTCTTGGTAGCGTTTTGGTGAACTGGCAAGCACCAGCCCCAGGCAGAGTCAGGTTAGCGCCAGTATCGCTAACACCCATGCACGCACCGTACACCTCCCTTAGTGGTATAGTATCTGATCGGATCAATATCTGATCCGATCAGATCTATACTAGCGTCCCCAGCAGTTTAGGGTTCCCAAACACGCAGTGTTAGCGGGATCAGCCCAGATACCTGTTAGCACCTGCGTTTTGCCCCTCCGCCCGGCCCAGCCCAGCCCACCCAAGTGCAGTATCGATCGATCACTGTCACTTACAAAACACTAAACGCATAACTGCAGCGTTCGCAGAGTCAGGCCTGATCCCTGCGATCGCTAACAGTTTTTTTGGTAGCGTTTTGGTGAACTGGCAAGCACCAGCCCCAGGCAGCGTCAGGTTAGCGCCAGTACCGCTAACACCCACGCACGCAGCATACACCTCCCTTAGTGGTATAGTATCTGATCGGATCAATATCTGATCTGATCAGATCTATACTAGCGTCCCCAGCAGTTTAGGGTTCCCACAAACGCAGTGTTAGCGGGATCAGCCCAGATACCTGCTAGCACCTGCGTTTTGCCCCTCCGCCCGGCCCAGCCCAGCCCACCCAAATGCAGTATCGATCGATCACTGACACTTACAAAACACTAAACGCATAACTGCAGCGTTCGCAGAGTCAGGCCTGATCCCTGCGATCGCTAACAGTTTTTTTTTGTAGCGTTTTGGTGAACTGGCAAGCGCCAGCGGCCTAGTACACCCTGGTCGTAGTCAAACCAGCACTGCAGTAACACTTGGTGACGTGGCGAGTCCCATAAGTGCAGTTCAAGCTGGTGAGGTGGCAAGCACAAGTAGTGTCCCGCTGCCACCAAAAAGACAAACACAGGCCCGTCGTGCCCATAATGCCCTTCCTGCTGCATTCGCCAATCCTAATTGGGAACCCACCACTTCTGCAGCGCCCGTACTTCCCCCATTCACATCCCCAACCAAATGCAGTCGGCTGCATGAGAGGCATTTTCTTTATGTCCTCCCGAGTACCCCTACCCAGCGAACCCCCCCAAAAAAGATGTCGTGTCTGCAGCAAGCGCGGATATAGGCGTGACACCCGCTATTATTGTCCCTCCTGTCCTGACAATCCTGGTCTTTGCATTGGTGAATGTTTTGAACGCTACCATTCACTAGTTGAGTATTAGCGTAGGGTACAGCATTGCACAGACTAGGCACACTTTCACAGGGTCTCCCAAGATGCCATCGCATTTTGAGAGACCCGAACCTGTAACCGGTTACAGTTATAAAAGTTAGTTACAAAAAAAAGTGTAAAAAAAAAAAAAAACACAAACAAAAATATAAAATAAAAAAAAAATAGTTGGCATTTTATTGTTCTCTCTCTCTCTCTATTCTCTCTATTGTTCTGCTCTTTTTTACTGTATTCTATTCTGCAATGTTTTATTGTTGTTATGTTTTATCATGTTTGCTTTTCAGGTATGCAATTTTTTATACCTTACCGTTTACTGTGCTTTATTGTTAACCATTTTTTTGTCTTCAGGTACGCCATTCACGACTTTGAGTGGTTATACCAGAATGATGCCTGCAGGTTTAGGTATCATCTTGGTATCATTCTTTTCAGCCAGCGGTCGGCTTTCATGTAAAAGCAATCCTAGCGGCTAATTAGCCTCTAGACTGCTTTTACAAGCAGTGGGAGGGAATGCCGTGTTTTTCTCTGGCTCTCCTGTCTCAACAGGGAACCTGAAAATGCAGCCGGTGATTCAGCCAGCTGACCATAGAGCTGATCAGAGACCAGAGTGGCTCCAAACATCTCTATGGCCTAAGAAACCGGAAGCCACGAGCATTTTATGACTTAGATTTCGCCGGATGTAAACAGCGCCATTGGGAAATTGGGAAAGCATTTTATCACACCGATCTTGGCGTGGTCAGATGCTTTGAGGGCAGAGGAGAAATCTAGGGTCTAATAGACCCCAATTTTTGCAAAAAAGAGTACCTGTCACTACCTATTGCTATGATAGGGGATATTTACATTCCCAGAGATAACAATAAAAATGATTTTAAAAAAAAAAATGAAAGGAACAGTTTAAAAATAAGCGTCGGTCTGGCGTCAAATGTAAACAGCAATTGCACCATGCATTTGAGGTATCACCGCGAACGTCAGATTGAGGGCAGTAATTTTAGCAGTAGACCTCCTCTGTAAATCTAAAGTGGTAACCTGTAAAGGCTTTTAAAGGCTTTTAAAAATGTATTTAGTTTGTCGCCACTGCACGTTTGTGCGCAATTTTAAAGCATGTCATGTTTGGTATCCATGTACTCGGCCTAAGATAATCTTTTTTATTTCACCAAACATTTGGGCAATATGTTTTGCGTGTTTAAATGTGTTTTAGTGCATTAAAATGTAAAAAAGTGTGTTTTTTCCCCAAAAAATGCGTTTGAAAAATCGCTGCGCAAATACTGTGTGAAAAAAAAAAATGAAACACCCACCATTTTAATCTGTAGGGCATTTGCTTTAAAAAAAAAAATAATGTTTGGGGGTTCAAAGTAATTTTCTTGCAAAAAAAAATTATTTTTTTATGTAAACAATAAGTGTCAGAAAGGGCTTTGTCTTCAAGTGGTTAGAAGAGTGGGTGATGTGTGACATAAGCCTCTAGATGTTGTGCATAAAATGCCAGGACAGTTCAAAACCCCCCCAAATGACCCCATTTTGGAAAGTAGACACCCCAAGCTATTTGCTGAGAGTCATGTTGAGTCCATGGAATATTTTATATTGTGACACAAGTTGCGGGAAAGAGACAATTTTTTATTTTTTTTATTTTTTTTTTGCGCAAAGTTGTCACTAAATGATTGCTCAAACATGCCATGGGAATATGTGAAATTACACCCCAAAATACATTCTGTTGCTTCTCCTGAGGACGGGGATACCACATGTGTGAGACTTTTTGGGAGCCTAGCCGCGTACGGGACCCCGAAAACCAAGCACCGCCTTCAGGCTTTCTAAGGCCGTAAATTTTTGATTTCACTCTTCACTGCCTATCACAGTTTCGGAGGCCATGGAATGCCCAGGTGGCAAAAAACCCCCCCAAATGACCCCATTTTGGAAAGTAGACACCCCAAGCTATTTGATGAGAGGTATAGTGAGTATTTTGCAGACCTCAGTTTTTGTCACAAAGTTTTGAAAATTGAAAAAATAAAAAAATAAAAATTTTTTCTCGTCTTTCTTTATTTTCAAAAACAAATGAGAGCTGAAAAATACTCACCATGCCTATCAGCAAATAGCTTGGGGTGTCTACTTTCCAAAATGGGGTCATTTGGGGGGGGGGGGTTTGTGCCACCTGGGCATTCCATGGCCTCCGAAACTGTGATAGGCAGTGAGGAGTAAAATCAAAAATGTACGCCCTTAGAAATCCTGAAGGCAGTGATTGGTTTTCGAGGCCCCGTACGCAGCTAGGCTCCCAAAAAGTCTCACACATGTGGTATCCCCATACTCAGGAGAAGCAGCTAAATGTATTTTGGGGTGCAATTCCACATATGCCCATGGCCTGTGTGAGCAATATATCATTTAGTGACAACTTTGTGCAAAACAAAAAAAAAAAAAATGTGTCACTTTCCCGCAACTTGTGTCAAAATATAAAACATTCCATGGACTCAACATGCCTCAAAGCAAATAGCTTGGGGTGTCTACTTTCCAAAATGGGGTCATTTGGGGGGGTTTTATGCCATCTGGGCATTTTATGGCCTTCAAAACTGTGATAGGTAGTGAGGAGTAAAATCAAAAATGTACGCCCTTAGAAATCCTGAAGGCAGTGATTGGTTTTCGGGGCCCCGTACGCGGCTAGGCTCCCAAAAAGTCCCACACATGTGGTATCCCCATACTCAGGAGAAGCAGCTAAATGCATCTTGGGGTGCAATTCCACATATGCCCATGGCCTGTGTGAGCAATATATCATTTAGTGACAACTTTTTGAAATTTTTTTTTTTTGTCATTATTCAATCACTTGGGACAAAAAAAATGAATATTCAATGGGCTCAACATGCCTCTCAGCAAATTCCTTGGGGTGTCTACTTTCCAAAATGGGGTCATTTGTGGGGGTTTTGTGCTGCCCTGCCATTTTAGCACCTCAAGAAACGACATAGGCAGTCATAAATTAAAGGCTGTGTAAATTCCAGAAAATGTACCCTAGTTTGTAGGCACTATAACTTTTGCGCAAACCAATAAATATACACTTATTGACATTTTTTTTACCAAAGACATGTGGCCGAATACATTTTGGCCTAAATGTATGACTAAAATTGGGTTTATTGGATTTTTTTAGAACAAAAAGTAGAAAATATCATTTTTTTTCAAAATTTTCGGTCTTTTTCCGTGTATAGCGCAAAAAATAAAAACGGCAGAGGTGATCAAATATCATCAAAAGAAAGCTCTATTTGTGGGAAAAAAAGGACGCAAATTTCATTTGGGTACAGCATTGCATGACCGCGCAATTAGCAGTTAAAGCAACGCAGTGCCGAATTGTAAAAAGTGCTCTGGTCAGGAAGGGGGTAAAACCTTCCGGGGCTGAAGTGGTTAAATATGTCCAAACAAGAGTCTAGTAGACATCCCGGGTATGATAAAGTTTGAAACAAAATCATACATTATACTATAATAAATAACTATAAATAATTATAACAAATAATAATATAATAATAATAAATTGTATTCAATAATGTAATCAAATCAAAAACACTGAAATTTGCTCAGTTGCAGAATTGTCGCTGTTGTTACTTTCAGTGTTTGATGACGAATTTCCCCACGAATAACTATCGCTCAATCCTGCAAGTGATTCTAATTTACTATCGCTGTTTTCTAGCTGGTCTAAAACCACTTTTTACATAAAGGGACACTTTTTGGTTGCTATGGACAATCTCCAGTTTCCAGGCAGAAAGAACAGTATGTATAATATAATAATACTGGACAAAGCATTAGGGATAAAAGGGATGTGAAATGATTTTTATACAGTACACTGTAATCTTACAGATTACGTTACTGTATGTGTTATGTTTTTTTCACTTTTTGAATTTGTCACCAGGCTCCGTCCCCGTGCATCGCGACACTTGCAGGGAACGGAGCCCGGCACATTGATGAATCAAGCGGAGGACACAGCCTGCACACACAGCGGGAGGACATTGCAGGATCCTGGGGACAAGGTAAGTAACTTTCCCAGGATACTGCGATGCAATCCTGAGTAATCCTAATTAAAATTCACCCCGAGCCACAATCGGGATTACCGCCAGGGAGATCAAAGGAGAATTATACAGAAAAAAAAAGATTAGTTAAACCCACAAGTTTTTTTTTTTGCATCTACTATTCCTTTATATTGGCTTTTAAAATGTACAAATGCAGCAATTTGGAAAATGGTTGAAAGGTTTAGCACTGGGAAACACTTTTTGTAAAATAGTATTTAAAATACACTACCTATATAGATCAGACCAAAATGAGGGACAATCGAGGAGGAAAGAGGGACAGGGGGACTTTGTTCCAAATCAGGGACAGCCCCTAAAAATCAGTTACAGTTGGGAACTATGCAGATGTATAACATTTTGGTAGGAATGTGGATTTGGGGTTGAGGTGACACATTTGAAAAATCCTGGAAGGTACAGCAGACATCTGAGCACTAGGGATGAGCCCGATGTCCGAGTCGAATGTAAGTTTGACTCGAACATCGGGTGTTTGCATGCTCGCCGAATAGCGAACAATTTGGGGTGTTTGCGGCAAATTCGAAAGCCACGGAACACCCTTTAAAAGTCTATGGAAGAAATCAAAAGTGCTAGTTTTAAAGGCTTATATGCATGGTATTGTCATAAAAAGTGTTTGGGGACCTGGGTCCTGCCCCAGGGGGACATGTATCAATGCAAAAAAAAGTTTCAAAAACGACCGTTTTTTTAGGAGCAGTGATTTTAATAATGTTTAACCACTTCAGCCCCGGAAGGATTTACCCCCTTCCTGACCAGAGCACTTTTTACAATTTGGCACTGCGTCGCTTTAACTGCTAATTGCGCGGTCATGCAATACTGTACCCAAACGAAATTTGCGTCCTTTTCTTCCCACAAATAGAGCTTTCTTTTGATGTTATGTGATCACCTCTGCGGTTTTTATTTTTTGCGCTTTAAATGGGAAAAAAACGAAAATTTTGAAAAAAAATGATATTTTCTACTTTTTGTTATAAAAAAAATCCAATAAACTCAATTTTAGCCATACATTTAGGCCAAAATGTATTCGGCCACATGTCTTTGGTAAAAAAAATGTCAATAAGCGTATATTTATTGGTTTTCGCAAAAGTTATAGCGTCTACAAACTAGGGTACATTTTCTGGAATTTACACAGCTTTTAGTTTATGACTGCCTATGTCATTTCTTGAGGTGCTAAAATGGCAGGGCGGTACAAACCCCCCCCCTAAAAGACCCCATTTTGGAAAGTAGACACCCCAAGGAAATTGCTGACAGGCATGTTGAGCCCATTGAATATTATTTTTTTTGTCCCAAGTGATTGAATAATGAAAAAAAAAAAAATTACAAAAAGTTGTCACTAAATGATATATTGCTCACACAGGCCATGGGCATATGTGGAATTGCACCCCAAAATGCACTCAGCTGCTTCTCCTGAGTACGGGGATACCACATGTGTGGGACTTTTTGGGAGCCTAGCCGCGTACGGGGCCCTGAAAACCAATCACCGCCTTCAGGATTTCTAAGGGCGTAAATTTTTGATTTTACTCCTCACTACTTATCACAGTTTTGAAGGCCATAAAATGCCCAGATGGCACAACCCCAACCCCCCATGACCACATTTTGGAAAGTAGACACCCCAAGCTATTTGATGAGAGGCATGTTGAGTCCATGGAATATTTTATATTTTGACACAAGTTGCGGGAAAGTGACACTTTTTTTTTTTTGCACAAAGTTGTCACTAAGTGATATTTTGCTCACACAGGCCATGTGGAATTGCACCCCAAAATACATTTAGCTGCTTCTCCTGAGTATGGGGATACCACATGTGTGGGACTTTTTGGGAGCCTAGCTGCGTACGGGGCCCCGAAAACCAATCACTGCCTTCAGGATTTCTAAGGGTGTAAATTTTTGATTTCACTCTTCACTGCCTATCACAGTTTTGGAGGCCATGGAATGCCCAGGTGGCACAACCCCCCCCCAAATGACCCCATTTTGGAAAGTAGACACCCCAAGCTATTTGCTGAGAGGCATGGTGAGTATTTTGCAGCTCTCTTTTGTTTTTCAAAATGAAGAAAGACAAGAAAAAAATTTTTTTTTTCTTTTTTCAATTTTCAAAACTTTGTGACAAAAAGTGAGGTCTGCAAAATACTCACTATACCTCTCAGCAAATAGCTTGGGGTATCTACTTTCCAAAATAGGGTCATTGGGGGGGGGGTTGTGCCACCTGGGCATTCCATGGCCTCCGAAACTGTGATAGGCAGTGAAGAGTGAAATCAAAAATTTACGCCCTCAGAAAGCCTGAAGGCGGTGCTTGGTTTTTGGGGTCCCGTACGAGGCTAGGCTCCCAAAAAGTCTCACACATGTGGTATCCCCGTACTCAGGAGAAGCAACAGGATGTATTTTGGGGTGTAATTTCACATATTCCAATGGCATGTTTGAGCAAAATATCATTTAGTGACTACTTTGTGCAAAAAAAAAATTGTCTCTTTCCCGCAACTTGTGTTACAATATAAAATATTCCATGGACTCGACATGCCTCTCAGCAAATAGCTTGGGGTGTCTACTTTCCAAAATGGGGTCATTTGGGGGAGTTTTGAAATGTCCTGGCATTTTATGCACAACATTTAAAAGCTTATGTCACACATCAACCACTCTTCTAACCACTTGAAGACAAAGCCCTTTCTGACACTTTTTGTTTACATGAAAAAATTATTTTTTTTTGCAAGAAAATTACTTTGAACCCCCAAACATTATATATTTTTTTAAAGCAAATGCCCTACAGATTAAAATGGTGGGTGTTACATTTTTTTTTTCACACAGTATTTGCGCAGCGATTTTTCAAACGCATTTTTTGGGGAAAAAACACACTTTTTTTAATTTTAATGCACTAAAACACACTATATTGCCCAAATGTTTGATGAAATAAAAAAGATGATCTTAGGCCGAGTACATGGATACCAAACATGACATGCTTTAAAATTGCGCACAAACGTGCAGTGGCAACAAAATAAATACATTTTTAAAAGCCTTTACAGGTTACCACTTTAGATTTACAGAGGAGGTCTACTGCTAAAATTACTGCCCTCCATCTGACCTTTATGGTGATACCTCACATGCATGGTGCAATTGCTGTTTACATTTGACACCAGGCCGACGCTTGCGTTCGCCTTAGCGCGAGAGCAGGGGGGGACAGGGGTGCTTTTTTTTTTATTATTATTTTTTTGCATTTTTATCTTATTTTTAAACTGTTCCTTTCATTTTTTTTTTTTTAATCATTTTAATCATCTAAGTCATAAAATGCTCGTAGCTTCCGGTTTCTTAGGCCATAGAGATGTTTGGAGCCACTCTGGTCTCTGATCAGCTCTATGGTCAGCTGGCTGAATCACCGGCTGCATTCTCAGGTTCCCTGTTGAGACAGGAGAGCCAGAGAAAAACACGGAAGACGGTGGTGGGAGGGGGGGCATTCCCTCCCACTGCTTGTAAAAGCAGTCTAGAGGCTAATTAGCCGCTAGGATTGCTTTTACATGAAAGCCAACCGCTGGCTGAAAAGAATGATACCAAGATGATACCTAAACCTGCAGGCATCATTCTGGTATAACCACTCAAAGTAGTGAATGGCGTACCTGAAGACAAAAAAATAGTTAATAAAGCACAGTAAACGGTAAAGTATAAAAAATTGCATACCTGAAAAGCAAACATGATAAAACATAATAACAATAAAACATTGCAGAATAGAATACAGTAAATAAGAGCAGAACAATAGAGAGAGAATAGAGAGAGAACAATAAAACGACAACTATTTTTTTTTATTTTATATATTTTTTGTGTTTTTTGTTTTTTTTTACACTTTTTTTTGTAACTGTAACTTTTATAACTGTAACCGGTTCCAGGTTCGGGTCTCTCAAAATGCGATGGCATCTTGGGAGACCCTGTGAAAGTGTGCCTAGTCTGTGCAATGCTGTACCCTACGGTAATACTCAACTAGTGAATGGTAGCGTTCAAAACATTCACCAATGCAAAGACCAGGATTGTCAGGACAGGAGGGACAATAATAGCAGGTGTCACGCCTATATCCGCGCTTGCTGCAGACACAACATCTTTTTTGGGGGGGGTTCGTTGGGTAGGGGTACTCGGGAGGACATAAAGAAAATACCTCTCATGCAGCCGACTGCATTTGGTTGGGGATGTGAATGGGGGAAGTACGGACGCTGCAGAAGTGGTGGGTTCACAATTAGGATTGGCGAATGCAGCAGGAAGGGCACTATGGGCACGACAGGCCTGTTTGTCTTCTTGGTGGCAGCGGGACACTACTTGTGCTTGCCACCTCACCAGCTTGAACTGCACTTATGGGATTCGCCACGTCACCAAGTGTTACTGCAGTGCTGGTTTGACTACTACCAGGTTGTACTAGGCCGCTGGCGCTTGCCAGTTTACCAAAACGATACTAAAAAAACTGTTAGCGATCGCAGGGATCAGGCCTGACTCTGCGAATGTTGCAGTTATGCGTTTAGTGTTTTGTAAGTGTCAGTGATCGATCAATACTGCACTTGGGTGGGCTGGGCTGGGCTGGGCAGAGGGGCAAAACGCAGGTGCTAGCAGGTATCTGGGCTGATCCCGCTAACACTGCGTTTTTGGGAACCCTAAACTGCTGGGGATGCTAGTATAGATCTGATCGAATCAGATATTGATCCGTTCAGATACTATACCACTAAGGGAGGTGTACGGTGCGTGCGCGGGTGTTAGCGCTACTGGCACTAACCTGACGCTGCCTGGGGTGACGCATATCACCGCCGGGCAATCAGGGGGCTAAACCTTTATTCGGTAATAAACGGCGGGTGCCCTGACACTATAAAAAATTAACCAGCGTCCCCCATAACAGTTATACGGTGATCACTGGTGAAAGGGTTAACTAGGGGGCAATCAAGGGGTTAAAACCTTTATTAGGTAGTATATGGGGGTCCCTGACGCTATAAAACGCTGATGGCGAACCTAAATATTTACCTCCCTAACTAGCGTCACCAGTGACACTAATACAGCGATCAGAAAAACGATCGCTTAGTGACACTGGCGACGGGGGGTAATCAAGGAGTTAAAACTTTATTAGGGGGGGTTAGGGGGGTATCCTAGACCTAAAGGGGGCTAACACTAACTGCCCTACCACGCTACACACTAACTGCCCTACCAGGCCCTTTGGGTCTGGTATGAATATTAAGGGGAACCCCCGAACCAAAATTAAAAAAAAAATTGTGTGGGGGTCCCCCCAAATTCCATACCAGGCCCTTCAGGTTTGGTATGGATATTAAGGGGAACCCTGCGCCAATTTTTTTTTTAAAAATGATGTGGGGGTCCCCCTCAAAATCTATACCAGACCCTCCAGGTCTGGCATGGATTTTAAGGGGAACTCCATGCCAAAATGAAAAAAAAAATGGTGTGGGTGTCCCCTCAAAAATCCATTCCAGACCCTTATCCAAGCACGCAACCTGACAGGCTGCAGGAAAAGAGGGGGGATGAGAGAGCGCTCCCCCCTCCTGAACCGTACCAGGCCACATACCCTCAACATGGGGAGGGTGCTTTGGGATAGCCCCCCAAAGCACCTTGTCCCCATGTTGATGGGGACAAGGGCCTCATCCCCACAACCCTTGCCCGGTGGTTGTGGGGGTCTGCAGGCAGGGGGCTTATCAGAATCTGGAAGCCCCCTTTAACAAGGGGACCCCAGATCCCGGCCTCCACCCTGTGTGAAATGGTAACGGGTACAAATGTACCCCTACCATTTCACAAAAAAGTGTGAAAATGGTAAAAATGACATGACACGGCTTGGAACAAGTCCTTTATTAAAAAATAAAAAAATAAAAATGTCCCACAAAGTCTTCTTCTTCTTCTCTTGCTCCGCCGATGGACCGAAAAAGGAGAAAAACCCGCATGCCGCCACTGATCCGCCTCCATGGGGGGCACCCGCCATAACGACCGTCCTCTCAGGCGACAGTTCTTTTATAACTAAGGGCGGGGCCACGTGGTGATGTCGCCGGATGACCCACCCCCTCTGACGCCATGGGGAAGCTATAGGGATGTCCCCGTGCGTCAGAGGGGGGCGGGGTCACCCGGGGACATCACAGTGTCACACACCTAAAGGGTCTGGTATGGATTTTGAGGGGGACCCCCACGCCATTTTTTTTTTCAATTTTGGTGCGGGGTTCCCTTTAATACCAATACCAGACCTGAAGGGCCTGGTATGGAATTTGGGGGGACCCCCACACAATTTATTTTTTTAAATTTTGGTTTGTGGTTCCCCTTAATATTCATACCAGACGCAAAGGGCCTGGTAATGGACTGTGGGGGAATCCCATGCCGTTTTTTTCAATGACTTTTATGTGTATTGCTGGGACCGACAATTCATTATAGTTGCAAGTACTTTTGAATGACTTTTTTTTCCTTTAGAAATGTCACTTTATGCAGGGACTGTTGTAAACACGGGAAACATGCTCCACTTTACAGGCATACTATAGACACCCCCAGGTACGAAATTTAAAGGAATATTTCACTTTTATTGATTCACTTTAAGCATTAATAAAATCACTGCTCCCGAAAAAACGGACGTTTTAAAAACTTTTTTTGCATTGATACATGTCCCCTGGGGCAGGACCCAGGTCCCCAAACACTTTTTATGACAATAACTTGCATATAAGCCTTTAAAATTAGCACATTTGATTATTCATGTTTGTGTCCCATAGACTTTAAAGGTGTTCGGGTGTTCGAACAAATTTTTTGCCTGTTCGCATGTTCTGCTGCGAACCGAATCGGGGGGTGTTCGGCTCATCCCTACTGAGCACCATGACAACAGACATACAGTTTTTTCATTCATATAACTCCATGCAATACATTCATGTATCTCCAATGCTCTGTGTATCAATATTCAATATTGTTACTATATTTCATACATCCGAATTCCCAACCTCCTTATTTAACAATACTGATAAGTGCTCAAAAATTATACATTTTTCAGTAATGATTTCTTAGTGACATTTTAGAGTTATGTGTTGACAATTATCTATTTGTAAAGTATGCGTACTATATATAACTTTTTTGTTATTTGACAGTGCAGAATGCACTTTGTATGCCATTAGTTAACGTTTAAACTATATCAAGGACATGCTGCTTTCTGATTGTTATGTTTTTCTTTCTTTGTATCGCTCTTTTAGCCCTATTTTTTCAAAGTCTGAATTTTTCTGGCCTCCCAGTGCCTTTTAGTAGTATTTGATCACAATAAAGTACATTCTCTTTTCCATTTTTTTCTCTTTTCCAAACATTCTCTATTCTGAACAATTCTATCTAATTTTTAAACAGGTGAAAATATTTTTCTTGATCATTCATTAACCACTTAAGCTTCGGAAGATTTTATACGCTTTATGACCAGGCCATTTTTTGCTATGCGGTGCTGCACTACTTTAAAGTGTTTGTAATCTCTCCAAAAAAAAAAAACCTGCAAGACAAAGGCATAATGAGTTAGTATGTATTGCATACTAGCTCATTATGAAATATTTACCTTAGATCGAAGCTGTTGCAGCGGTCCCCATACACTGCTGTGACCGGTGACATGTCTCCCAGAGTTATTTACGGGTTTGCGGGTTTTGGTGCTGTGATTGGCCGGAGCTGCGATGATGTCACACGCGCAGGAATACAGGCCCTTTAGAAATGGCACGATCGAGCCGTTTCTTCAGTGCACATGCGCCGATGATGTCGGAGCATGCGTATATATGGTATATATGTCCTAAGCCATGCAGGTTTAGGAGATATTTACAGTACATATAGGTAAGCCTTATTATAGGCTTACCTGTAGGTAAAAGTGGTAGTACAGGGTTTACATCCACTTTAACTGACAATTGCGCAGTCATGCAATGCTGTAACTGTTAGTTATGAGGAAAGGTTGCGAGCACTGAACTTATTCTCTCTGGAGAAGAGACGCTTGAGAGGGGATATGATTTCAATTTACAAATACCGTACTGGTGACCCCACAATAGTGATAAAACTTTTTCACGGAAGGGAGTTTACCAAGACTCGTGGCCACTCAATAAAATTAGAAGAAAAGAGGTTTAACCTCAAACTACGTGGAGGGTTCTTTACTGTAAGAGCGGCAAGGATGTGGAATTCCCTTCCACAGGCGGTGTTCTCAGCGGGGGGCATCGATAGTTTCAAGATACTAATATATAAGCACCTGAACAACCACAACATACAGGGATATACAATCTAATATTGACATATAATCACACACATGGGTTGGACTTGATGAACTTTTTTCAACCTCACCTACTATGTAACTATGTACCAAAACAAAATTTATATCACCACATCCATCCATCCCTTCTGCTATAAAACATATTCTATAAAAAAAAAAAAAGAAAAAGAAAAATCAAATCTCTTAACCAGTTTGAATTCAGAGCATTTTTTTTTCTTTATCGCATACATGTAAAATTCCTAATTTTTGTCAATAAAATTACATAAACCCCCCAGAACATTATATATTTTCTGAAAGCAGAGACCCTGTAGAATAAAAAGGTGATAGTTGAAAATATTTGTTTCATGTGATATTTGCGCAACTTTTTATTAAATGCAAATTTTTCGGGAAAAATATAATAAAATGAATTTTGGTGCAAAACCACACCATGTATTACACATTGTTGGTTAAAATATAAAAGATTAAGTTGCATCGAGTAAATAGATACCTAACACTCCATGTTTTAAAATTGCGTGTGCCCACAATATCGCCAAAAACTATGGTGCTCAACCATAGGTGACGCTTTAAAAGCCATCAATTTAGCGTTAACTAGGAGCTCTTGTTCTCACTCTGGCGTTCCCAGCGTTTTGTCACATTGTGTGGTGCGACCACAGTTTACATACACTTACGCACAAAAAAAAAAACACAACAAGAATGTTTACATTCACAGAGCTGCATTTCGGGAAGTTTAAAGCTGATCACCGGGTACAGGCGATGCCAGTGATCAGCATGTGCTGTGATGAATCATAGCACAGCCAGGCAGGCAGGCGCGCGTGCTCCCTACCCAGAAACGCAATATGACTTTTATTTATTCATATATATATATATATATATATATATATATATATATATATATATATATATATATACACAGTATCTCACAAAAGTGAGTACACCCCTCATATTTTTGTAAATATTTTATTATATCTTTTCATGTGACAACACTGAAGAAATGCTTTGTTACAATGTAAAGTAGTGAGTGTACAGCTTATATAACAGTGTAAATTTTCTGTCCCCTCAAGATAACTCAACCCACAGCCAATAATGTCTAAACCGCTGGCAACAAAAGTGAGTACACCCCCTAAGTGAAAATGTCCAAATTGCACCCAATCAGCCATTTTCCCTCCCAGGTGTCATGTGACTCGTTAGTGTTACAAGGTCTCAGTTGTGAATGGGGAGGAGGTGTGTTAAACATGGTGTTGTCGCTCTCACTCTCTCATACTGCTCACTGGAAGTTCAATATGGCACCTCATGGCAAAGAACTCTCTGAGCATCTGAAAAAAAGAATTGTTGCTCTACATAAAGATGGCCTAGGCTATAAGAAAATTGCCAAGAACGTGAAACTAAGCTGCAGCACAGTGGCCAAGACCATACAGCGGTTTACCAGGACAGGTTCCACTCAGAACAGGCCTCGCCATGGTTCACCAAAGAAGTTGAGTGCATGTGCTCAGCTTCATATCCTGAGGTTGTCTTTGGGAAATAGACATATGAGTGGTGCCAGCAATGCTGCAGAGATTTAAGGGTTGGGGGGTCAGCCTGTCAGTGCTCAGACCATACGCCGCACACTGCATTAAATTGGTCTGCATGGCTGTCGTTCCAGAAGGAAGCCTCTTCTAAAGATGATGCACAAGAAAGCCCCCAAACAGTTTGCTGAAGACAAGCAGACAAAAGACATGGATTACTGGAACCATGTCCTATGGTCTGATGAGACCAAGATACATTTATTGGTTCAGATGGTGTCAAGCATGTGTGGCGGCAACCAGGTGAGGAGTACAAAGATAAATGTATCTTGCCTACAGTGTCATGGGAGTGTCATGGTCTGGGGCTGCATTAGTGCTGCCGGCATTGGGGAGCTACAGTTCATTGAGGGAAACATGAATGCCAACATGTACTGTGACATACAAGCAGACCATGATCGCCTCCCTTTGGAGACTGGGCCGCAGGGCAGTATTCCAACATGATGACGACCCCAAACACACCTCCAAGACAACCACTGCCTTTCTAAAGAAGCTGAGGGTAAAGGTGATGGACTGGCCAAGCATGTCTTCAGACCTAAACCCTATTGAGCATTCTGTGGGGCATCTTCAAATGGAAGATGGAGGAGCACATCCACCAGCTCTGTGATGTCGTCATGGAGGAGTGGAAGAGGACTTCAGTGACAACCTGTGAAGCTCCGGTGAACTCCATGCGTAAGAGGGTTAAGGCAGTGCTGAAAAATAATGGTCGTCACACAAAATATTGACACTTTGGGCCCAGTTTAGATATTTTCACTTAGGATTGTACTCACTTTTGTTGCCAGTGGTTTAGACATTAATGGCTGTGTGTCGAGTTATTTTGAGGGAACAGCAATGTTACACTGTTATACAAGCTGTACACTCAGTACTTTACATTGTAGCAAAGTGTAATTTCTTCAGTGTTGTCACATGAAAAAATATAATAAAATATTTACAAAAGTGTGAGGGGTGTACTCACTTCTGTGAGATACATATATATATATATATATATATATATATATATATATATATATATATATATATATATATATACAGTATGCCCTATTGACATGCCATGTGATTTTACTTATGGCAATTTTTAAGCATACCCATTTACAATTGTTTTCTTTATAGTATATAATACTTCATGTGACACTTCCAAAAACTCCTGAAGAAGCACCTCTGAGCGAAACCTGTAGAGTAAGAAGTGGTTGTACATGTTTAAAGAAATAATACTTAACTCTTGTAAATGCTCATTGCGTTTTTAAAGAATTGTTTAAATAAAATGTATATTTTTTCAAGTTGATTGTTTATTCTATATTTTGGTACCTTACATAAATAAGTCACCAGGACCGGATGGCTTACACCCGAGGGTCCTTAAGGAACTGAGTCAGGTGATAGCTAGACCATTGTTCCTAAATTTTTATGGACAGTTTACTGACTGGAAGCTGATTAGAGAAAAGCCAACATTGTACCAATATTTAAAAAAGGGGCGGAGACATATCCCTGGGAACTACAGGCCAGTTAGCCTAACATCAATAGTCTGCAAGCTATTGGGGGGGATGATAAGGGATTATATCCAAGATCTCATTACTGAAAACAATATCATTAGTGGTAATCAGCACAGATTCATGAGGAATCGTTCTTGCCAGACCAATCTATTAACCTTCTATGAAGAAGTGAGCTGCCATTGAGATAAAGGAAGGCCTGTAGATGTGATGTATCTGGATTTTGCAAAAGCATTTGATACAGTTCCCCATAAACGTTTACTGTACAAACTGAGGTCTGTCAGCATGGACCATAGGGTGAGTACCTGGTTTAAAAGCTGGCTACAGGGGCGGGTCCAAAGGGTGATTAATAAAGAGTACTCGGAATGGTGTGGTGTGGTAAGCGGGGTCCCCCCAAGGATCGGTCATGGGACCAATTCTGTTTAATTCAATTTTTAATTATATAGAGCAGGGGTCAGCCCCCTTTACATTACACAGCCCCCGCACCTCTGGACCCCTTTACATTACACAGCCCCCTGCACCTGTGGACCCCTTTACATTACAGCGCCCTGTCAAGTGAATGGCTGGTGTAAGCACTTAAATCATCCCGACACCATGCTTGATATGGTGTCAGGATGATCAAATCACATTATTTCTATTACTATGTTGTAATATATAATGAAATAGTTCAACTCACCATAATGCTGAATCAGTGGGAACCCTGAGCTTGTTACCTGCCACCAGATGCAGCTTGTTACTTGCCACCGTCGTTTGCCATCAGATGCAGCGTGTTAACCTCCCTGGCGGTATTCCCGAGTCTGGCTCGGGGTGGATTTTTCATACCAAAAGCGGTATCCCCGAGCCAGACTTGGGCTTGCATCGCAGGATCCAGGAAGAGTTTACTTACCTTGTCCCCTGGATCCTGCGATGTCTCTCCGCTGTGATCGGCGAGCCGCTGTGTCTCGCTCGATTCACAGTGCCGAGCTCCGTTCCCTGCGAGCGTTGCGACGCACGGGGATGGAGTTCGGCGGTGAATTCAAAAGTGAAACACACAGTACAGATACAGTATACTGTAATCTTACAGATTACAGTACTGTATCAAATAATGACACATCCCCTTTGTCCCTAGTGGTCTGCCCAGTGTCCTGCATGCAGTTTTATATATATAAAACTGTTCTTTTTGCCAGGAAACTGGAGATTGTCCATAGCAACCAAAACTGTCTCTTTACATCAAAAGTGGTTTTAGACCAGCTAGAAAACAGCGATAATAAATTAGAATCACTTGCAGAATTGAGCGATAGTGATTTGTGAGGAGATCCGTCATCAAACACTAAAAGTAACAAAAGCTACAATTCTGCAACTGAGCAAATTTCAGTGTTTTTGATTTGATTACATTATTATATAATTTTTATTATTATTATATTATTATTTGTTATAATTATTTATAGTTATTTATTATATTATAATTTTTTATTTCGTTTTTCAAACTTTATCATACCCGGGATGTCTACTAGACTCTTGTTTGGACAGATTTAAGTGAACTATTCCTAAGAATTACAGGCCTACAATATAAAACGCCAAATTTCTGTGCAAAATAATGGTACCGCTTTCAGCACCTAAAATCTGAAATAATCATACCACCAGGGAGGTTAATTGCCACTGTCGCGTGCCATCAGATGCAGCGTGTTATTTGCCACTGTCGCTTGTCACCAGTTACAGCCTGTCACTTGTCACTGTCACTTGCCATCAGATGCAGCGTGGTTCTTGCCACCATCACTTGCCATCAGATGCAGCGTGTTACTTGCTACTGTCGCTTTCCACCAGATGCAGCATGTTACTTGCCACTGTCGCTTGCCACCAGATGCAGCGTGTCACTTGCGACCGTCGCCTGCCACCAGATGGGGCATTTCACTTGCCACCCGCAGCCTGCCCAGATACAGTGTCCCTTGAACCCACAGCCTGCCCACTGTGTAGTGTCACTTGAACCTGCAGCCTGCCCACTGTGCAGTGTCACTTGAACTCACAGCCTGCCACCAGTCTAACATACCAGTGCCCCATCTCCCGGGGAAGATGAACGCCCCCCCCCCCTGCTGCTGTGGCTCCTCCCAGTGGCAGTGGGAGTTCTGTGCCTTAAAGCATGCTGGATGCTGCAGCCCAGCCCAGAGTTGATAGAGGAGGTGGGTAGAGTGGACATCGTGGTGCAGGCGGAGATGGCCTGGAGAACATAGAGGAGGTGGGTTCCAGACGTCCGTGGTGGAGGCGGAGCTGACCCGTGGAGAGTACTAAGCATGGAGGAGGAGGAGGAAGTTAACTCCTCCTCCATTTTGAATGCAGGGCAGGGAGTCACAGCCTAGACGTCACTGGTTGCTAGATGCCAGGTGGCTCTAGCAGCCAGTGGCCTTGCCAGTAGCAGAGTTTCTCAGGTGGTGGTGGAGGCGGAGCCAGTGACAGCACTATGGTGGGGTTTGCTCCTCTGTCAGCTTCATTCCGGGATACTGTATTGTCCTGGAATGAAGGTGCCCGGGTTCTGGGAAAGACCCTCAGTGACAGGCTGGACATTTAGCTGCGGCGGACCATAGGTTGCCGACCCGTGATATAGAGGATGGGATAAATGGCTCAATCTCAGTATTTGCGGATGATGCAAAGTTAAGCAGAGCAATAACTTCTGCGCAGGATGTGGAAACCTTACAAGAAGACCTCAATAAAATAATGGGGTGGGCAACTACATGGCAGATGAGGTTTAATCTTGAAAATGTAAAGTAATGCATTTCGGTGCAAAAAAATATGAACGCAAGTTAGTCACTAGGGGGAGAACCTCTGGGGCAATCTAGGATGGAAAAGGACCTGGGGTCCTAGTAGACAACAGGCTCAGCAATGGCATGCAATATCAAGCTACTGCAAACAAGGCCAACAGAATATTGGTATGCATTAAAAAGGGGATTCACTCCAGAGATAAAACAAAAATTCTCCCACTCTACAAGACTCTGGTCCGGCTGCATCTTGAGTATGCAGTCCAGTTCTGGGTACCAGTTCTTAAGAAGGATGTGTTGGAACTGGAAAGAGTCCAGAGAAGAGCAACAAAGCTAATAAAGGGACTAGAGGATCTCAGCTATGGGGAAAGACTAAAAGCATTGAACTTATTCTCTCTGGAGAGGAGCGATGTACTCATTTCGTACCGGTGACCCTAGCATAGGGAAAAAACTTTTCAGTGTAAGGGAATTTAAAAAGACACATGGCCATTCACTGAAATTGGAAGAGAAGCGGTTTAACCTTATACTGCGTAGAGGGTTCTTTACTGTCAGAACGGTAAGGATGTGGAATTCTCTTCCACAGGCGGTGGTATCAGGAGGGAGTGTCGATAGTTTCAAAAAACTATTAGATAGGCACCCTTACAATCGCAACATACAGGAATATACAATGTACTATTGACATAAACACAAGCACACACACCATAGGTTTAACTGGATGGACTGGTGTCTTTTTTCAGCCTCACCTACTATGTAACTATGAATTGGCTCTTTACACAGAGTTGTTTCAAGACCTCTGCCACAGTAGGGAGAAAGTTACATCTGGACCTCCTGGCTTCTACATTCAACAAAAAACTAAGCAAGTTTATCTACAGGTGCAGGAATTCTCTAGCCATTGCAGTGGAAGCCCTGGTCACTCCATGGGATCAATTTGGCCTGATCTGCACTTTTCCTCCCCTGTGCCTTCCTCATCTGCTCTGCATAATTTAGCTGGAAGGCATTCTGGTAATGTTCATCACACTAAATTGGCCCAGGCGGATGTGGTACGTGGCCCTCATTAGGCTCCTGGCCGACTCTCTTCCAGATCGCACAGAACTTTTTTCCCAAGGACCAGTTTAGCACAATGCTTCACAGTTGCTGGCTTTGACTGCATGGCTGTTGAAGCCCAGGTCCTAATGGATAGGGATCTATTCAATTCTGATATTCCTACACTCCTTTAAGCCAGGCAATCCACCTCTTATAAGGTCTTCAATTGCATCTGGAAATCATACTTCGCATAGTGCAAGGCAAGGAAGTTTTATTCAGGATGCATTCATTGGATGCATCCTGACCTTTCTCTAATACAGTTTGGATCAGCGTTTGGTCTGGAGTGGTATCAAGGGGCAAATCTTGGCTCTAGTAGTTCTCTTTGGTAAAAGCCTTTGTACAGGACGTTGCTCAATGCTCTACCAGTAAGTCCACCTGTGACTTTGTGTGATCTCACCTGGTTCTGTCAGCCCTTCAAAAATCACATTTACAACCTATCAACGATATTCCATGTCAACAATTACCCACAAGGTTGCCATTCTTATTGCTAACAACTAGACCAGTTTCTGAGTTCACGACCCCTTCTTGTTCTACATAGAGAAAAGGTTGTCTTGAAAATGAGGGTCTCTTTTCACCCTATCTTGGACATTACCTAGGACTTCCTTCTCTCTGTCCTGCTGCAGTTTGTCTCAAGATTTACCTCCATCGTTTGGATGTGGTATGAGCTGTTTGAATTTATTTCTCAGCTACTACTTCCTTCAGGTAATTGATGCTCTTTTCATCAATCCCGAGGGACCCCATAAAGGACAGCTTGCTTCTCATTCCACCATTTCTAGTTGTTTAGGGCAGCTCATCATTCAAACCTATTCCTTTTCCTGGTGCCTCCATGGCAGCATACCAATGGTAAATAACTCACTTACAGGGAGGGTACTGCAATAAGAAATTTAATGAAAAACTATAGCCTTGATATCTGCAAGGTTCTTTCCCCAAATTCCTGGGAAGTAAGAACCGCTGGGTCTACACTATAGTGAGACATGAAAGTGTTGAATGATGACCATCTAGCTGCTCAGCAAATTGTCTCAGGGGAGACCCACGCCAATGCTGCCCAAGAGGAGGCCATTCCCCGAGTGGAATGCGCGTTGACCGCATCTGGAACTGTTAGACCACTAGCCCGATAGGCCCTTTGGATTAATTTTACGATCCAGCTTGTCAAGGTCGTCTTGGATGCTGCCATTCCCTTTCTGGCGCCTTTTGGGATGACAGTCTTTGATCTTTGCGAAATTGTTGTGTTGAATCTAGTGTCTCAGGGATCTGGCTACATCTAACTCGTGTAATCTTGAGGATTCTGGATCTTCTCCAAATGCTGGGAGAACCCATTCCTGGTTAAGATGGTAGAGAGAAGGCACTTTAGGAATGAATTGATGGATGGGTTGCAAAACCACCCTGTCCGGGAAGAAGGTGAGGTAAGGTTCCCGTGATCCTAGAGCTTGGATTTCTGATACTCTGCGAGCCGAGGTGATGGCAATCAAGAACACTGCTTTCATAGAAAAGGTCCTCTAGGGTGCAATCTTCTGTGGGAGCAAAGGGAGGATTTGATAGGACATCAAGCACAATCGTCAAGTCCCATTTGGGGTATAGTGTTTTCCTGGGAGGTCGCAATCTCAGGACTGCCTTCAAAAAGCGTTCGACCAGAGGGTTCAAAGCCCATCGTGTATCTGTCAGGGCTGAAAGGGCCGAGACCTGGACCTTAAGTGTGTTTAGGCCTAAACCTAGATCTAAACCATTCTGTAGTAAGAGAAGCACATTCTGGACCCCAGGATCCAGGGGATCGAAATGATTAACCTCTGCCAGTTCTGTAAATTTTCTCCATATTTTGTAATAGGTGGAATTAGTGGAAGACTTTCTTGCCTGTAGAAGTGTTTGAATAACATTATGTGAGCATCCTAAATCATCCAACCTCTTCCGCTCAATTTCCAGGCCCTCAAGTCTAGGATTTCCGGATGCGGGTGAGAAACCGTTTTGAGATAGAAGGTCGTTCAGGTGTGGAAGAGGAAGCGGTTTGCACAGGGCCAAGTTGACTAGGAGTGTGAACCATGGTCTCTTGGGCCAGTATGGGATTACTGCCAAGACTGTGACTTTCTCCGTCTTCAGGCGCTGGAGAAACCTCAATATCAGAGGAGTCGGAGGAAACGCGTATCCTTTCTGAAATTTCCAAGGGTGGGCTAGAGCATCTACTCCCGCTGACCCTGGGGACGGGAATCTTGAGAAGAATAGAGGTTTCTTCGCATTAAGTGGAGAGGCAAATAGGTCTATTTGGGGGGTGCCCCATTGCTGGCATATCCAACCAAAAACCCTGGAATTCAGGGACTACTCGTTGTTGATGAATGATCTTGACAGATGGTCGGCTAATTGGTTCTCGGACCCTGGGATGAGGCCCGCAGGTTGATTAAGTTCCTCTCGGCCCAGGTCAGAATGGGCGTCACTTCGCTGAGTAGAGACCTGCTGTGTGTTCCCCCCTGGTTCTGGACAAAGGCCTATGCCCCTGAATGACAGTGGAGACTGCCCATTGATCTGTACAATTCTCCACCCAAACCTGGGCGATTGCCCTGAGCTGAGCTCCTACTGGAGCGGTTTGGGTGGATAGGGAGTCAAACCGTGGATGTTGAGGCTTTAGGCCTCCCTGCCCTCAAGAAAGTGGCCTGCGAGCCCTTCCAGCCTCTTCTGTACTCCCTGCCTGGGCGGTATGTTCTGTAATCTCTTGCTCTCTGCTGACCAGCTGGACGTGACACAAACCTTTTCCTCCTGCTTCTGTCCTGGGGGATTAGACCACTTTTCCCTCCTGTGACTCTGGTAATTGCTGCATCCATTTTGTCGCCAAACAGAGCTTTACCATTGTGTGGTATGCGACACCATGATTCTTTTGAAGTTGGGTCGGCTGACCATGGTTTTAGCCACAATGCCCTCCTGGCAGTGATGGAATACAGCATAGCTCTGCAGGAACACTTTAGGACATCAATGGCAGCCTCTGCCATGAAATCTGAGGCCAGATTCAGCTCATCTAGTGCCTTGATGATTTCGTTAGAGCCCACCCCCTGTCTGAGGGCTGTCTCAATATTGTCTGACCATACTCTGGTAGCCCGTGAGATCGAAGTCAGGGCTACTGCTGGCTTGCATGCCCCTCCTGCTGCTTGATAAGATTTTTTTAGATCTGAATCGATCCTTCGGTCAAGTACATCCCTGAAGGAGACCGCATCCTCTAGAGGCAGTGTTGTATTCCTAGCTAATCTCATAATTGAAGCATCTACCGTTGGAAGCGAATCAAAAAGCTGGGCATTTGCTTCAGCAAGTGGGTATAATGTGAGAAAATGATTGTAAGCTAAGGGTCTTTTGTCCACCTTCTGCCATTCATCTGTCACGACTTCCTTTATTTCTTCCATTAAGGGGAAGGTTGATAATTTTTTCTTCAGGTATGGAAAATATTTCTTTGCTTTAGATGGAGGCTCTGGATCTTCCTCCCATTGGAATTCGTCCTTTACCGCATTGATAAAAGGTTCCACTAGAGCAAAATCAAAGGCTGAAGCATTTTCCTCTCCCAATTCCGACTCGTCCTCAGAAATAACCTCTGTATCCAGCTGTGGATTGGGTGTATTTACTGCTGCCTCGTCTGAGGGTGGGGATACTTGATCTTGGGATAAGGCCAACTCCCAGATAGAGTCTTTGATCATTTTTTTGATTGATTGTATGGACTCTAGTTTATCTCTCTCTTTGTCTCCTGTAGCTTCCAGGAGGCATTTACCACATACCAATTTATCAGGGAGGGCTTGTTTGCCACACACCCAGCATGCTTTCTCTCCTGGATACACAGATCTGTGCTGGGAGTCCTGTTTACTAGAGGTATGTCGGGGTGATCTGTGACCACTGCAAGAAGTATGGGCCGAGGATGAGTGAGAATGACCCGAGCTCCTATGACCCTTTGATCTTCTATCCGTAGAATCTCTGTGGGATGATCTGCGGGATGATCCGTGATGCGGGCTAAAATAAAAAATAGAAACAAGGAAAGGATGCTTCAATCAGCCCGGGTGCTCTTTTTCCTTGAAAAATAACTTACCTGAATGTTTTGATGCGGCATTATAGTACTAGGGACAGCTGAAAAAAAGAACAATTGGTATTTAATATATACTTTAAAAGTAGGTAAAAAAGGATTTAAAAGAGGAGGGAAAAAAACATTTTTTTTTTACACATAGGTATACATATATACACATACATATATACACGTATGTACACACCAAAACACATTCCCACTCCTCCCTGGTACCTTGGCTGGGCTCCATAGCACAGGGGAAAAAGATGGAAGAGCTGGAGAGAACACCTCATAGATGTTTTCCCTAAAGCAGCTGCTCTTCTACTGAAAGTAAGCTCTCTTATATACCAGAGAGCGGTCTGGGAGTCCCAAGATGGCCGCCGTCAGCTTCACAGCGCTACTGCGCATGCGCCGTGATGTCACACACCGAGGCCCCGCCCTCCCGCCGGGAAAGCAGAGCCGAACGGCGCGCGCAAAGCGCTGCACACTCCTGGCTGAGAGGAGAGATACACAGGCACATGAGGTACGCTGTGGAGGTAAAAGAGGCACAAGCATTTAAGCATTTAGGCCAGTATGCCGAACAAGGGAACATAGAGGAGAGAATCTGGCTCCTGTTAACCCATAAAATCCCAAAAAGATCCACAGAAAAACGGGCTCCCATACTTATCTGGCGCCTTTAGCAGCCCAAGCAATGGAACTCCATACTGCAGGAGAGCATGAACCTGCAATGGTCACACCATAAAGCAGTGAGGTAGGGCTGAGCGCTTGATCCTGTAGGAACGAGGACAGAGAAAAGAATGCCGGCGGGGAGGAACAACTCTTTTATTTATAGAGTTAAAGTGGTCCTGTGTGTTGGTCGGGGGTGGAGCAACCAACCATTGGTATGCTGCCATGGAGGCACCAGAAAAATCTGTTTCCCAGATTTGCTTGGCTGCCACTTGGCCTTCTGTTTGCACATTCTCTAAATTTTGCCTGGTGTGTTTGAGCCTCATCTGATGCCAGTTTCAGACATAAGGTCTTCAGGCAGATCTTTTATCACACAAACAGGTAATTGTGTAAAGGCTGTTTTTTATAAAAAAGATGTACAGTACATGCTTATAATTAGAGCAACACTGATGGAATTTTTACCAGGGGTAATCCACTATTTTAATTGAATGTACTCTGAAGCCGCATACACACGGGCGGACTTTCCGGCCGGACTGGTCCGACGGATTTTCTGACGGGCTTTCAATGAACTTTTGACGGACTTCCGACGGACTTTTTAACGAACGGACTTGCCTACACACGATCACACCAAAGTCCAATGGATTCGTACATGATGATGTACACCGGACTAAAATAAGGAAGTTAATAGCCAGTAGCCAATAGCTGCCCTTGCGTCGGTTTTTGTCCGTCGGACTAGCATACAGACGAGCGGATTTCTGGGTCCGGCGGAGTTACGACGTAAAGATTTGAAGCATGTTCCAAATCTAAAGTCCGTCAGATTTTCGACTGGAAAAGTCCGCTGAAGGTCCGATGAAGCCCACACACGATCGGATTGTCCGCCGGACTCGGTTCGTCGGACCAGTCCGGTCGAAAAGTCCGACCGTGTGTAGGCTGCATAACTCATTACTTCTGAAAGTAGAAAACCTTCAATCTTTACAACCACTTTAATCCTTTTTCATAAAAGTCATTTCTAGGCACTGTTGAATATCATCTTTTATTTTGATGGTCTGGAAGCCATCTTGTCAAATCCTCAGTGCATTAGAGTATTTCTTCAATGCAAATCACTAAAATCTTAAAACCATACAAGTTAAAAACACAGTAGCATTCTGAACCCTATGTTGAATGTGATGGTGGCTCAACTCATATGCAGCAATATATTAATCCCAAACTGGCAATCAAAGCAGTATACTTAGTAGAGGATTCCACGACCCTTATATAGCTCAACATGTTTTGTGTAGTACCACTCCTTTAGAGCACTTGTTGGGGGACCCCTTGTGTGATGGAGGATCTATAGAGACTGTTGCCATAGTTACATAGTTAGGTTGAAAAAAAGACACAAGTCCATCTAGTTAAACATAATAAAAAAAAAAATCATCTAAATCTATCTGTGGCTGGTTTGGAGTAACACTCTTGATGGTCCCCTACATAAGCATAAATTCATCCATCGGCTACTTTATTAGGTACACCTGTTCCATTGCTTGGTAACACAAATTGCTAATCAGCCAAGCACATGGCAGCAACTCAATGCATTTAGGCATCTAGATGTGGTGAAGATGACTTGCTAAAGTCTAAACCGAGCGTCAGAATGGGGAAGAAAGGGGATTTAAGTGACTTTGAACGTGGAATAGTTGTTGGTGCCAGAGGGGCTGGTCTGAGTATTTCAAAAAACTGCTGATCTACTGGAATTTTCATGCACAACTTTCTCTAGGGTTTACAGAGAATGGTCTGAAAAAGGGAAAATATCTAGTGAGTGGCAGTCGTGTGGACGAAAATGCCTTATTGATGTCAGAGATCAAAGGAGAATGGCCAGACTGGTTCAAGATGATTTGCATCATGGATGTGCAGCCGATAAATCGGCAGCAACTGTGTGATGCTATAATGTCAATATGGACCAAAATCTGAGGAATGTTTCTAACACCTTGTTGAATCTATGCCACAAAGAATTAAGGCAGTTCTGAAGGCAAAAGGGGGTCCAACCCGGTACTAGCAAGGTGTACCTAATAAAGTGACCTGTGAGTGTATGTGTACAGTTTTTTGAGGACTAATGTCCTGCTTTTCCTGTCTATTACCTTTGATGCCTGTTGTGGCCCCAGGGGGATTATAAAGACCATCTTTAGCATGCTTTACACCTGGGATGAAGGTGATTCATTATGAGGGGGTTGATTGCTGTTACAGTGATTATCACTGTAACAGCAATGTTTTTAACTGTCATGAATGGGTTTCATTCATAAGAGCTGTGATTACTAGTGATCTGTGATTGGCTGTGGCTAATCACATGGCACAGGGTGCTCTGATAGGCCCAGGTACCATGTGATAGCTGTGGGCAAATCACAGCATCACAATACTAAGCACACAACTGATGTGAATGAAACCCACTCAAACCGCAATCCGTTGTGTCCACCCCAAAAGTGACAAGCTGCGCACCCCAGGGGATGCCCCAGTGCACATATGCCAGGCGACATACAGGTACATCGCCTGACTTGCAGCTGCCGCCTGCCTGCAGTAAAATTACTGCGGGCGGGCAAAGAGTGGTTAGGGGACACAGGTTCCACTTCTCTGTGTTTGTGATCTACTCCTAAATACTGATCTTCTGCAAAACTGAAGCATGCCGGAAGTAGGAGGGTTTATACCAAGCTGGCCAATTACTTTTTTGTTTGTAAGTATACAAGCACCCTGTTGGAGGTAGTATAATCCAATCGTATCATTGATTTTTTTGTCTCTTAACTCCAAGAACTGACTTTACAGTTAGCACAAAAATGCTGTTTTACTGTAAATAAAAATTTAGAATTGTATCTATAATTTGTCCCATTTAAAATAACACTGGTTGAAAGCCTGGGAAAGTTATTTGCAAATTAAAAGGGTGGGTTTTTTCAGCATTTTTATACAACACTGAAATAAATAACAAACAAAACAAATTATGTTGAAAAACAAATGTAACTATTAATGGTAAAATATAATTGAAATGAAAAAAATCAACACAAAAATAAAGGAAGAAGGGGAGGTAATTGGGACTGATTAGGGTTAGCTGAGGGTTTATTAGTAGTTAGATAAGAAAACATCTATATAACGTATAAGGTTTTCTTTAACTGATGTCAAATGCAGTTCAAAGGTCCCACCTTTGCTCTTCAAATGAATGAAATGGTAAATGCAGTTGTTACACAGTATTCCCAATGTCACGTTCAAGTTATCAACAAGTGTCATTTTACACAGGAGTGGCTGCACTTTGGCAGCTACTCCTGCTGTGTAATACATAGCAATTTAAGGCTGTCATTTTGACAGCTGAATGTTGTTAATAATGACAGTGTAAGCAGTGGCAAAGGAGCTGAACCTCTAGATCTAACAAAGAGCTGATATTTATCATGAAAAAGGTGTGTGATAGTAACATACTATATAGAAACATAGCTTACTATATAGCTTTAGCCTTATTATTGTAGCAGTTATGGTGATTTCTTGTTCTTTATTAAAAAAAACATGTTTTTTTTCTTTATTTCTTACCTTATGCCAGGATAACCAGACATACAGTAAATAAAATTATTAACCTTGGAGTTTTTAACTTTTCTATTATTTAAGACATTTAGTATCCCTGGGTCACTATTGTTGGTTCAAAATTATGAGTGAAACACGATTAATCAGAGTGTTTGTTTACTTCTTTGTCGTATAACCTTGACAATGATGGCATCTCATTGTCTTTGGCATTACTAATGCTATTTACTTTTTCCTTTTTAGCACTCCAAACATTCCTGGATACACTGGCAGGGTTCATTGGATAGCTATCCACCCAGCAAATTCTAATCTTCCATCTCCCCCTTCATATGCAGACAAAAAAATGAATGGGTATGTGTGAGTTGAATTTCTGAAAGAGTTTTCATATGCTACAGTGTTAACCCTCTAGAGTGCTGCTTTCATTTGTGCATTTAATATCTTTTAAGCTGTCTCTGCCTTCATAGAAATCTTGTCTGTGAAGAACAACCACAGGATCTAAAAAACAGTCAGTTTTCAACCATAAGCTATATATTATATAGTGCAAAATGAACTAGTAGTGCAAAGAGAGTACACAGAGGTGAATCACACTTAATCCAACATGCAGGGTGTTTATTGAGGGTTTTAGTACGTAGAGATAATATGTTATCTGGTACTGAAGGTAATTTTTTTCTTAAATAAAAAATAATTTGTACTTACCTGCTCTGTGCAATGATACTGCATAGAGTGGGATTGGGGGAGGATTTGAGAGGACTGAGTCCACAGGGTTGGACTTGATGGACTTGTGTCTTTTTTCAACCTCACCTACTATGTAACTATGTAAGTGTTTTGAGCGGGGGGGCAAGTAGTGGAGCATATCTTACCCTAATGCAGGGAATGCATTAAGGTAAAAAATGTCTTTACTTTAGAACCTCTTTAGGGCTAGGGTTACGTCAAAAGTGGTGTAGGATAACAGTATAATGCTGACTTTGACATGGAAATAGGATGCAGCAAAAGAGGTAAGTTCAGTGGTAACAATCCAGGGCACAGCAAGGGTCAAGTAGCAGGATCACAGGTCAGCAATATGGCTCAAAAAAGGATAAATCCAGAATCACAGGGCAGCACTTCAGGCACCTCAAGGGACAAATAGCAGTATCACAAGGTAGCAATATGGCAGAGCACAAGATGAGTCCAGATTCACAAGGTAGCAATGTTATACATCATAAGAGTTAAAAGACTCATACTGTAGGTGTGCAATTGTTGTGGCAAGCTGGCTGCTGTGGCTCAACAGAGGGCTCTTTGCAGAATGGTCAGCAGAGTGAGGGTCAGACAGTGCATTTACAGGGCTCACTGGGTCCTGGGAGTTGTAAAGGCCTCGATCACAACTTCAGGTCCACCAGGCAGCGAGAAGACATAGGATGAGGAGAGCAGAGTGTCACAGGGAGAGACTCCTGAGCTCAGGATGTCTCAGCTTCAGGTCCCCATAGACACAGAGGGCCCACACAACCAGAAGTCAGATTGCTACTGGCCCCTTTATTTCAACACATGCCAGGGTCAGATGCCGCAGCCAGGCTACCCGATGCTTAGCATCAGCTGCCATAGTCACAGGCTCCACCTGGTTCTGCCCCCATCACATCACTGTCACAGTGTTGGAAGACGAGCATACTGTGCCCACAGGGACTCTGTGGTGCCAGGTGAGATGAAATCTGCATCCTGCATGTGGTGAATCCTTATACAGAAAGCAGCAAAGGGTTGAACTGCCCAGCAGCTCACACACATATGCTGTTGAGTACCTGAAACTATGTCAGGTGCTGGAGAAGAAATGGTGCCTCTGGCTGGTGTGTCTTCCCCCACGTAAATGTGGTGGAGGGATGAGGATACATGTGGGGAGCAGGAGAGACGGTGCCAGTTGACAGATTTTATAATAAAGGGGATTATCCTAAACCAGTGGTAGAGAGACTATCTTGAAGAAATGTACCTCTCGGATGCATAACATGAAAACGTGGACATAGATAAACTGAAAAGTATAAACTTAAAATATTTAGACAAGTATTTAGCCTAAAATTGTTGAGCACTTTTTGGAAATACTAGAGTCCTAGATGCATCTAGCATCAATATGTTGTGCGTCTGGCATCAGAGTATTGATACCATATGCATCCTAGCAAAACACATAGCACATTCACTGTTTACTCCAGATTTCTAATATAAGTACCCCCAGCAAACATGACTGTTTTCGATCTCTAACTTTCATACTTATAGAAACACTGGGCTCCATTCACAGAACCAGATCACATGCGGTATTTAGGTGTATTATTCAGTATTGGTAAAAGTCAATTCACAAAATTTTTTTTTTAAATGTATGCGGTAAATAAGTAGTGGCAGTGGCATGCGATTTTTAAGGAACCGGCAGCCGCCAGCATTCTTAACAACCAGTAAATAAGCTGTTGTTAAGCAGCGGGAGGCCTCAGGTCCTTAAAAATCGATGAGTCATCAGCTGTCAGCTGATTGCCTCCTGGCATTTGAATGTAAAAAAAAGTGCTAACAATAAAAATTAAGAAAAAAAAAACAGCGTTGCCCCCCCCCCCCCCAATCCATACTACGCTCTTCGGGTCTGGTATGGATTTTGAGGGGAACCCCCACTTCAATTTATTTTTTAAATGGCTTATCCGAGGATGCAGCTTGGCAGGTCAGGAAAGGCAGGGGACGTGCGAGCACCCTCCCCTCCCCCCCTCCTCCCGTTCGGAACCATACCAGGCCATAAGGCCCTGAACATGGGGGCGTGCTTTGAGGCGGGGGGAGCTATGCCCCCCCAACACACCTTGTCCCCATGTTGATAGGGACAAGTGCCTATCACCACAACCCTGGCCAGTACCTCCATGCATAGCCTTTACAACCACTTTAAGAAATTTATGAAATGTCAGCTGGTTGTTAAGGAGACGGCACCTGCCGTGGGTCCTTCACCTCCCTGGCGGTTTTCCTGAGTGTGGCTCGGGGGTTAAATTTCAGCACCATTAGCGGTAACCCCGAGCCACACTCAGGATTGCATTGCAGGATCCTGGAGCAGTGTACTTACCTTGTCCCCAGGATCCTTCGATGTCACCCCGTTGTGTCCGCAGGCTCTGTCCTCCGCCCAATGCCTCTCTGTGCCGGGCTCCGCTCCCTGCGAGCATCGGGACGCACGGGGGCGGAGCCCGGTGGAAAATTCAAAAAAGTGAAAAATCATAACACATACAGTACACTGTAATCTTACAGATTACAGTACTGTATGAAATCATTTCACAACCGTTTTGTCCCTAGCGCTTTGTCCAATGCCCTGCATGCAGTTTTATATTTTATATACTGTTCTTTCTGCCTGGAAACTGGAGATTGTCCATAACAACTAAAAAGTGTCTCTTTACGTCAAAAGTGGTTTTAGACCAGCTAGAAAACAGCGATAGTAAATTAGAACACTTGCAGAATTGAGCGATAGTGAATTGTGGGGAAATGTATTTTATTATTATTATTATATTATTATTTTTTATAATTATTTATATTTATTTATTATATTGTAATTTATGATTTTGTGTTTCAAACTTCATCATACCCGGGATACCTATTAGACCCATGTTTGGACAGATTTAAGTGTGTTATTGGTAAGAATTACAGATCTACAATATAAAACACCAAATTTCTATGCAAAACAATTGTACCGCTTTGAGACGCAAAAATCTGACATAATCATACCGCCAGGGAGGTTAAAGTGGAACTTTACTCTCCCAATTAACATTATTTGTAATCTGCATACTGCTAGAATTAGTAAATAGATGGTCAAGTATATCATATTTACTTGTTTTAAACTTTTTTTTTTACATTTCTTCAGTTACTTTCTTGTTTCTTGTCTGGGCAAATGATGTTGGACATCCCAGGAGTTTTCAGGAGGGGAGGGTAGGAGGATGAGTTTTCTCAGCTAAGCACACTCTTCTGCATGCATGCTTGAGCGAAGGGCAGATGGATTCCAGGAGGTAAATGCTACATTATTCATTTGCCCTTACTCAAGATGGCCACCAACAGAAATGCTAGGAGGTTGTTTTTCAAAGTGATTTCTCAACAAAATAAAGCATAAAGACATGGATGGATGGGGAAGTTTGCTTTGAATATTAAAAATTAATTAAATTGTGTTTTTGGTCTGTGGTGCTCAGATGCAGTGAAGATCCCCTTTAACAACCAGCGAATAGTAGGTCGTTAAGGACATTGGCGGGTGCCAACTTCTTAACAACCAGCTACTCATTGATTGTTAAGGACGCCAACGGGTTCCGACGTTAAAATACCAAAGGTTTTCACTACTAAAATATTGCATTACTTCAATAAATAGCACATGCAGTATTTTAGCAGCATTCCTAGCTAACTCTACGAGGGCGAACAGGCAGGTAAGTAACTTTAATGCAGAAGAGACAACTCATATCTCTTCTGCATTAAATTTTCAGCCAGTTCGCCCATTTATAATTTTCCACTTTAAAATGGTAAATAACATTTCATGAATTGAGCCCAGTGTCTTTATGAAGTTTCTCCCTCTTTCCCAATCCACTGACATTCATCGTTCTAGAGAACCCCCACAGACAACAATAAAAAACTTCACAGGGGTTCTAATCCTTTCTAATCCTTTCCTACTCTATCCAAACAAACAAACAAAAAAAAATCCTTTTGACTATACAGGACTTTAAGTACTTTAAGATGACAAAAAAAAATCTTAGTTTATATATGTAAATATGTTTACAAACATGACATATTAAAACAGAAATTTGTGATCATATATTTTCATACTTTTGTTTCAGATCTCTTATTGGAAGTAGAAGTGGTTCTGCATATAAACACCAGGGGCCTCTTTCCAAAATGATCACTACAGTTTCACCATGCAATCCTTACAATACAGTGGAAAAATAAATGCTCTTTTAAGAAAACAGATCATTTATGTTGGTAGAAAATGAATTAAAGAAACAAAGAAGTCACATTTGTAGCCATTCAATTCTTAATTGAACAAGCTGAATTTAGAAGCTGATTGGCTACCATGCACAGCTGAACAAAATTCTGAGTGCTCCAGTTTTAGTAAATCTACCCCTAATTAGTGTTTTTATTAACACGGCAAATTGTAAAAATAAATGCATCTCAATTTAGCAGCTTTTTGGTAATTATCTTTTTTTTTTCTTTTAAATTTTTGTTTGAAATATTACAGCTATAATTTGCATATATTCTGCAATCCTATCTTTATTCAAATTTCTTTAAAGCTACTCTGTAGATAAGAAAAAATAAATACAACAAGATCCTGTAAGAGATTTACCCACCCCAGTACGTTTGTGGAATTAATGTTCTATTGCAGAGCTGAGCTGTTCATAGAATTTTCACATCCAACGTACTTCCTAGTATGTCAGATACATGTGCCTCTGCCATACTCTATGGTTCCTCTCCTGGGCCTTTATGTCACTATTGTGTCTTGTAGTGTGTAGGAGTTAGCAGGAGGAACCACAGGTCATGGCAGGGTATGCAGCACTAATAACCCATTGAGTCACAGCTTATATCGTTAGAAAAGGTGCAGTCCAAGCATTATTTTAAAAAATTGGTAACATAAGGTGCCTCATTGTTGCTCAGTAGGTGTACAAAAATCTTCCTTCAGTTTGCTTTGCAATCCCCTTAAAAGAATTTACCTTTTACACCTTTACATTTGCCGTAGGTGCTACAATCACCACCACTAACCACGTATGCATTACATCAGGTCTGTCCTTCTGCCATTTTTTTGCCTAACCTCATATGCAAAACATTTGTGATTTTTGCATGATTCCTTGTGTTCAACAACTAGAATGTCTTTAGATTTGTGTAAGAGCTTTGTGCTGTCACTGCAAGTGCCACTGTCTGTTACAACATGGACAGGTAGAGATTTGGAAAAACTTTTCTACAGGCAAACAGGTGTTAGAAGAGATGAGGAAAAATAAGTGGCAGATTTATCTTTCTGTTGTGACTGTGGAGGTGAACCATTAAAAAGGTCAGCTATTTGGATGGGATAAGCTGATCTGTTGATAAATTGGGATAAGCTGATCTGTTGATAAATTGCAGCAACAAGTTCGGGAACCACAGCAGCTTCTACAAATACTTGCTGCTACTAGCAATATTTTTGATATCACCAATGTGATACTGTGATAAGATGGCACTGGGATTCTATTTTTTCAGTGCCACAGCTAGTGCTACTCTTTTTATATGATTTTTTAGTATTATTGCTTGCTTCTTAAAAGTCATGTATTTGTAGCACTACCCCCTAGACAGCCGCTGGCTTTTGAGTCTCACTATTCTTACACAGCCAGGCAACACACATTTTCCAACTTCCACACAGATTCAGTAACCAGTCAGTGGGCTTGTTTTTGTTGTTTTATTGAGGGAAATCTACTTGGAAAGGGATAAGGGATTATGTGATGCCAAACTTGAGCAACTTATGGACAAATATTTCATCTCTATGTACAAAGAAAAATGCATCCTAGACTGTACTCCCTCTGGGATAACAGTCTCTGGTGGCAACAATAGCAAGGTTCTTCTTTCAGGAGCTCTATGTCCCCTTGATGAAAATCAAAATGTCCCAAACTTGCAGCAGCTCTATGTCCCCTTGGTGAAACTCACAAAAACCCAGCACTTGCAGAAAATAGCAGCCCACTTGGCTGCCTTGAAAAGTGTCCCAGAGCAAGTGATTTAGGTTAGCTGTGACACTGTCCCAATGAAAGCATGCTAGAGATTGCATCTGGCAGCCTTCTCCCTTATTGACCGTTGGGGTGATAGGTAGAAATACTCACACTGTCCCCTTGAATCCTGCTGGCTTGGTTAAGACTGCTGTTTAGGCCTCCTGCAGTACAGGTCTTCTCATGCTAGACAGGGTGTCTCCTGGATGAGACTGAAGGGTGGTGAAGGTTCCTCTCTTCAGCTTCCTCTCTTTCCTTCCTCAGCTCCAGCCTGGAGGCAGAGCCCTCCTCCCAGGCCTCATGATATTTAGCACTCTATCTTCCACCCAACAACAACCCCCACTGGCCAGGCTCTCCAATATTTATGGGCCTGTCTTACCACCCTGCCAGGCCTCCTGCCTGGGGATTGGCCAAACTCCCATAAATATTCAGATCCTTGCCTCTGTACCTCCACCCACTAGTTTCTAGATGTTTCCATGGACCTCCAAAAAGAGAGGGAGGTGATAGAGGCCTGGTCTGCAGAGCCTTCCAGCCTGACCTTAAGCTGAACCCACAACAATCCAGATTCAGATAAGCCACTATGAGTCTGCTAAATTTACCTAACTAGACTGTACACGAGAGGGTGCTACATATATTGATACTAATAGAAGATTATGGTGCAGCTTGAGACACAACAAGAATAATATTTTTCAACAAATATCTATCAGAAATAATACACAATAACTTATTAAGTTTGAATTTGTGTAATTTACTGTATTGTGTGCATCCTAAATCTTTGTAAAAGAAAAGCCAATGATATAATTTGCACAGTAAATACTTTCACTAAAAAATAATAATTCACAGACACATGGCTAGTTTTTCTTGGCAAACTCAGAGGTTACTGGTATACTTTTTTTTAACAATGACTACTAACAATGACTTGCATATGAATTTTTCTGAGATGCTTCAGAACAAATCCTTTATTTATTGCAATTTTTGTGATATCTTTAATAATCACAAAATACAAAGCTTTAATTTCTCTAAGGAATGTTTAAGTCAAATGTAGAAATGAAAAAGAACATGGACATTTTTCCTGCCCAGGACAACAGGATAATAGTATAATTGTTTTTTTCTTAATGGTTTTCTTAATTAAACTAAATAACACATTTTGGGATGTGTCATTTTACTATGACTAAAAGGGACTGTGGTATAGCATTTTATAAAGAGGTTGTACAGTCAGAAGGTTTTTTTTATCATAATACATTCTATGCATTAAGATAAAAAGCCTTCTGTGTGCAGCAGTTGCCCCAGCACCCCTTAATACCTTCCTGAGCCCCATCTCTGTCCAGCGATGTCCACAAGTGTCTCAGCCATCCGGGACTCTCCCTCCTTGATTGGCTGAGACACAGCAGTGGTGCCATTGGCTCCTGCTGCTGTCAATAAAAGTCAGTTAGCCAATCAGGAGAGAAAGGGGGCGAACCGCATCCCCGGGTCTGAATAGACACACGAAGCTGCAGCTCAGCTTGGGTGCCCCTATAGCAAGCTGCTTGCTGTGGGGGCATGCAACAGGAGGGAGGGGCCAGGAACACAGAAGAGGGACCCAAGAGGAGGAGGATCGGGGCTGCAAAACCATTTCACAGAGCAGGTAAGTATTACATGTTTGTTATTTTTATAGAAAAAAAAGAGACTTTACAATCACTTTAAGCTAAAACATAGAGAATGTTTGTCAGCCCACAAAGTAAAAATATGCATGGATGCCAGTTAATGGTCATTCTACCAGAGAAGGGGAATTTTCTCTTCTGATGATTTTTTTAGGTTAGGGCTCTTTAAGTATGTGCACGGCAAAAAGGAGACTTTCCATGATCCCCTAACTCTTGCTCTACCACTCACAATTTTACTCTCATGGGGAACACAAAATGCAGTGATTAAAACTTTGAAAGGTCATAAAGGTGGTAGGAGAGTGTCATCAAGCAAGGATGTGTTGAAGAAACTTAGGAAAGCATCATGGGGGTGGTGATACCAACCTGTGTGTATTTGTCTCTTGTAGTAGCTGTATATAAGAAGCCTGAACCTAAAAAACATAATTTTTTTTTTTTTTTCAATCATTTCTTTTTTATTGCACACATGTCAATAAAATTATAACAATACAAAGCAAGAGCCAGGTCAACCCACACAGGGGCTATGTCTGGCAGGAAAGGAGGAGCATAGTTTCAATCATTCACATTATATTGTACAGCAAAACATAGTATAAAGTGTGTGGTTTATGTAGTCCTATTCTCGTGTTCCCGCCCTTCCTCCATGCAAAATCATATCTCTATTGCTAGTTCATTCCTCCCTTTCCCTTGATTTTGTTCCAACCCTCCCCTCCACCCCTCCCCACCCCACCTCCCCTCCGTCACAGCAGACCTTTCATATTGCCTTTGATGGTTCTTGCACCACCTGTACAACTACCGCAGGTTTCCCTCCTATCCAATGTTCTTATTTATCTGATTTTGTTGTCATTAATTTTACAAGCCAACTTCCTATTCCTCCTTCTTCTCCCCCCCCCTGTGTACTTACTCTCGCTTTCCTTCCCCTCGGGTATCACAATCTCGTTCTTCCTCTCTACGTCACCCCCTCCTGATCACTACATCTGAAGCCTTTCTACTATCAATTGATGTGGGGCCAGGTCCGCATCCCCCAGCCATGGGTGCCATATCTTGTTAAATTTACTCCGATCGCTTCTACGGGCGTACGCCAGTCGTTCTCTAGGGAGAAACGAGTTAACGTAGGCAATCCATTGCTTAACTGTAGGTACAGTTGGAGCCATCCAGTACTTTGCAATAAGTTTCCTGGCGAGATACATCAGTCTAGATAACATGAAGTACTTTCCTCCCGGGTACATCTTTCCACTTATAGCTCCGAGCAGGTATACGGTCGGATTAAGGGGGATGTGGACCCGCGCCACCCTGGAAATATGTTGGGAAACCTCATCCCAGTACCTATGCAGCTTTGGGCACCTCCAAATTAAATGAATAAAGTCCCCTCTGTGTACCTTACACTTGGGGCACAGTGGGGAGTCTCCTCTACCCCATTTATAAAGCTGTACTGATGTCCTATAGGCCCTATGAAGAATAAATAATTGTGATAGTCTTTGGGTTGCGGAGAGTGACACCACTGGAATAGCCTCGAGCGCCATTTCCCATTGTTTTTCATCTATTTCTCCTATGTCCTCTATCCATTTATTTCGGCACTTTAACAGTGTATGAACCTGGGTTGGCTTCAGCAACTCCTTATATATTTTGGATATTAACCCTTTCCTTGTATCTGCCAAAAAGATCTCATTCAAAAGTGAAGCTGCCGGTGTTGTCTGGGAGAGCGTTATTTGTTGTGCCTGTATCGCATGGCGCAATTGGAGGTACTGAAAAAAGCCCCTCGGGTTCAACTGGAATTCCCTACATAATTGTTCGTATGTCTTCAACACCTCTCCCTCATATAGTTGTGGGAAGAACTGAATCCCCTTTTCTTGCCATTGTGTGAACCCCTGTAGTCCCTGGATCTCAGAGTATCTACTATTATGCCAGATCGGCGTAAATGAAAGCACGCCTGTTATCTTTAAGATTTTCCGAACCTCACCCCATACTTTTTTAAAAAGCGTACTTATTGGGTCTACCCCCTTCATGCTTGGCAAGTCCATTTCCAGGTGAGAGGCCGCTTCTAGTGTGGGTTCCATCATGGTCACCAATTGGTATGTAGGGTCCTCATTTCCCTTTCGACCCCATCCTGCCATTTGTTGAAATTGTGATGCCAAGAAATATAGCCTAGGATTGGGTATTGCAAGCCCTCCTCTATCCTTTTCGTATTGCAATGTTTCTAGGCTAATTCTAGGTGTCTTTTTTTTCCATATCAATTCCCTCATTAGTGTGTCAATTTGCTTAAACCATTTTTTTGGTATCCATGTCGGAGAGTTGTGGAAAACGTATAATTGTTGGGGTGCCCATACCATTTTTATTAGGTTTGCTCGTCCTATAACTGATAGGGGGAGCCTACACCAGCTGTTGCTTTTTTGTTTCTGCCTAGAGAGCAGTGGTTCCAGGTTCAGCCGGAGGTACTCAGCCGGGTTTGGGGACACCATCACTCCCAGGTACTTAAAACTGTCAACTATTGTTATTTGTTCCGTTCCCACTGGTAGTCGGTCCCTCTGCTGGTCTATGGGCATTAGCGTTGATTTTGACCAGTTAATGGCAAAGCCTGAGAAGGTGCCATATTCTCTCACTATCTCCATTACTGCCCGCAAGGATGAGGTCATGTCGCCCAGATATATAAGTGCATCGTCTGCATATAAAGATATTTTTTCTTCTCTCTGGTGTCTACGGAACCCCACCACCTCCTTTGAATTCCGGATCTTAATAGCTAGAGGCTCTATTGCCAGGGCAAACAGTAATGGAGACAATGGGCAACCCTGTCTCGTCCCCCTATGCAATTCAAATGGAGGCGAAAGGTCACCATTAATACGTATTCTGGCTCTAGGTTTAAAATAGAGTATCTCTACCCAAGCTACAAACCTACTTCCCAACCCGAATCTTTTCAGTGTTTCCATGAGGTAGGGCCATTCCACACTGTCGAACGCTTTTGAGGCGTCGAGAGATAGAATGGCCCTACTCCCCGGATTATCCACTGGCATCTGAAGGTTCATGTAGAGCCTCCTTATATTATCTGATGTAGATCGGGTAGGTATAAAGCCAGACTGATCACGATGGACCAACCTGCTAATCACTCGAGATAGCCTATTGGCCAGGACACTTGCGAACAATTTAACATCCGCGTTTAATAGCGAAATTGGACGATATGAGTCTAATAAAAGATTATCTTTCCCAGGCTTTAAAATTACTGTTATTATTGCCTCACGCATACTATCCGGTAGATAACCCAGTTCCTCAGCCTCCCTTATAGCCTGCAGTAGTGATGGTAAGAGGTCCTCTCTATAGTGGGAGTATACCTCTGCCGGAATCCCATCTGGGCCTGGTGATTTATGGCGACCTGTCCCCTCCAGTGCTTCTCTTAATTCCACTAATGTGATTGGGCAGTTCAACAGTTCCCTGTCCGCCTCCGACAATTGCGGGAGCGGACAGGACTGCAAAAACTGCAACAGCTCAGGCGGGTTGTATCTAGTTTTGCTAGAATACAAGTCCCCGTAGAACTGCTGGAAGCTGCTCAAGATGTCTGAACTACGGGTCTGCCTCTCCCCGGATTTAGCCCTCACAGCCAGGATAGTAGTGGGATCTCTTTGCTCTCTGGCTATAAGGGCTAGAAGGCGGCCAGTATTTTCCCCCTCTTCAAAATAACTCTGTTGTTGAAAGTATCTTCTCTTCTCTGCTGCTGATAACCAAACCGAGCTATATATCGCTTGAACCTCTCTCCAGGATTCTTGGTTAGATTTTGATGGGTCTCTTATCAAAACCTGTTCCCTTTCTATCAGTTCTTCCCGTACCTTGTTTTCCCATTCCCTGGAGCGTGTTTTAATTCCCGCAATTTCTTTAATAAGACATCCCCTCAAGAATGCCTTAAGTGTATCCCATATTACCATGGCGCTAGCAGACCCCCTATTAAATTGCAGGAACTCCCGTAGCGCCTCTCTTATATTATCTATTTGGGGAAACAGAGACAACCAGTAGGGGTTCACCTTCCATAGTTGTCGCCCCAGCTTTCCAGTGGTGCCTAACCGCACCCAGAATGGGGAGTGGTCAGATAATAGGCGTGGCTCATACGCCGAGTCCTCCACTAACTGCAGGAGTGCCTCATTTCCTAGACCCAGGTCGATACGGGAGAGGACCTCATGTGTTGCAGAATAACATGAATAACATCTGTCCTCTTTGTGTCTCTCTCTCCATACATCCCGGAGTCCTATTTCCATAAGCAGGGCTGCAAAAGCAGTCCTGCCAGTTGTCTGTTTCATAGTTCTAGATGTCAGAGACATTCTATCCTGGGAGTTGTCTAAGGTATTATTGTAGTCACCCAATGCTAGTACCGGGACATCCGGATATGAGGCTATGAATTGTGATAGACACCCGAGTGAAGCTGATGAGAATGGTGGTGGAATGTATATTGATGCAATTATGCACGTTAAACCGTTAATTTTACATAGCAAGAAGACAAATTTTCCCTCCCTGTCCACCCTCTGTTCCATGCACTCAAAGGAGACACCCGAGGAGATCACTATACTGACTCCTCTTGAATGTGAAGTGTGCATGGAGTGAAACTGAGTCGGGTATCTCCTTGAGCGCAGCAGGTGGACAGAGTTGGAACACAAGTGTGTTTCCTGTAAACAGATTATCTGAGGTTTCATTATATCAAAATATCTAAACATTGCCCTTCTCTTGTCGCTATCCCCCAGCCCTCTCACATTCCATGTCATCAAGAGTAGGTCTTTCCTTTTCCCAATTTCTTTACTCATATAGGGGATCATACCAATTCAAATAACTATATAGCAAAAGACAACAACGTGAGCAGGGAATAAGAATACAATTGTCCCTCAGAATTTTACCTGCCCCTTGTGTCCCCTCAGTGAGTAATACATAACAGTCAGCATTCCTCCTAATCCCTTTACCATCCTTGGTGGAGCGTAGGAGGGATTTGTATATGGTTTTATGTTTGTGGTGTTTTTCATTAATTATTTGAGTTGTGACTTTTCCACCCACCCCTCCCCATCCTCCCCCGCCCCCCACCCCGCTCCACCCCCCCTCCCAGTTCTTTCCCTCCTGTCTCCCCCTCCCCCTCTCCCACCCACCTCCTTCCTTCCCTCCCCGCCCAGCTGGGCCTACCCTAGGGGCTGTGTTCCGAACCTCCCACTTACTCTCATTCCCCATACTACACTGGCATACCTTGCCAGTGCCACACATTTACTATACCCCTTTAACCCAGGGGTCCCTATCCCACCCCCTCCCCCCCTCCCTGACCATATTAGTGTTATTCAAGTGTTCTAAATAATTATACTTGTGGAAAAAATTGTTTATCGTGGCATCTCAAAGTATTCTAAAAAGTGAATGTCCAACTAGTGCTAAATTATAATCCTATTCCTTCAACCTTATTAGTGCTGTTCATGTGTTTTTAATTTTTTATGTTCGGATAAGAGATAATCTGTCGTGTCAATCCAGTGAATTAAGTAAGTGTATATTAACCTTTACTACTTTATGGTCTATCCCTATACTTCTTTCTCAACTTCTACCTGCAACACATCGCCTACTTAGTTCTTTAGTGTATTACTCATTGTATCACCCTACCCTCTTCTCTCCCCCCTCCCTAATACCACATAAGGACGGGAAAAAAAAAAAAAAAAAAAAAAAAAAAAAAAAGGGTCCATAATCTAATCAGTCTCTAATCTCTCCTCTCCTTCATTCCGTGTTGTTCTCTCTGCATTCTCCAGCCAGTCTTCCACTTTGCAGGGAGAATCAAAGAAGAATGTCCCATTCCTGGTGGTTATTCTCATGCGGGCGGGGTACAGTAGTGCATAATCCATCTTTTTTTGCTGAAGCACACGTTTAATTGGCATGTATGCCGCCCTGAGCTTTTGCAGGTCTGGGGAGAAGTCTTGATATAGTGAAATTCGCGCTCCCCTATACAAGATTTCTCTCATTTCTCTCGCTTTCCGAAGCAAAGACACCTTATCTCTAAAGTTGAACATTTTCATAATTATAGGTCTTGGGTACTCCTTGCCCTGCCGAGATTTGAAGGGGATTCGATGGGCGCGTTCGATGCCAAAAAAAGGAGAAAAGGATGCAGCCCCAAATGTCTCCTTGATCCATCCCTCCAAAAATTCAATAGGGTCAGGTCCCTCGCTCCGTTCCGGCATGCCTATTACTCTTATGTTGTTTCTTCGATTTCTATTTTCTAGTTCATCTATTTTGGCGGATTGATTTTCTATGCGTTTTTTCATGTCAGTCATATCTTGTCTGAGCGGAGATAGTATATCTTCCACCAGGCTTAATCTGTCCTCTAGTGCTGTTGTTCTTCCCTCCGTTTCTTTCAAACTACTACCCAGCGCAATCAGTTCTTCTCTTATGCTTTTTAGCTGAGCACCCAAACCAAAAATTGATTCCTTACATGCAGTAATCGCATACATGAGGTCCCTCATTGTTGGCTCTTCCGCTCCTCCACTTTGGCCACTCTCCATCCCGGGCTCAGTTGTATTGGGTAGCCTTTTAGGATCTGTGTCACCGCTTATAGGGGGAGATTTTCCTATTCCATGACTTATTGAGGGCACTGCAAGTGGGCTTGTTGCGGCCAATATTGGCCCGCTGCTTTGGCTGTGACTTTTCCTACTCGCCTGGGTACTCGCTTGGGTTAGCTGTTGGGATTTTACCGGTGATAGGGATGTCCTGGAAAAACGCTCTAATTTTGTTGCTGCCGCTACTGCAGCTGCTGCTGCGACTTTCGCTTGGTTTGTCTGGTTTCTAGCCGAGCGTGTAACCTGACCTCCTGCTTGATGCGGCTGATTTTGTAACTGGTGCAGGTTTAATTTTTCCTCTGCTGCCCGCTTCCCAGCCATGCTATTATGCCATGAGGGGGTAGGAGAGAAAAAAAAAAAAAAAAAAAAAAAAAAAAAAAAAAAAAAAAAAAAAAAGGGGGAGGAGGGGGGGGGGGGTAGGAAAGAAAAAAAAAAAAAAAAAAAAAAAAAAAAAAAATTTTTTTTTCTTTTCCTTTTAGCAAATTGAGATATAAAATTGTTACAGTCCCGGACTACTAGTTTTGCATAGAAAAAAAGAAAAAAGAGGTATCACAAAGATAGTCCTCCATATAACTCTGCCAACGTCAGATCAGTGACTCTTGGGACAATGAACAAGTACTTGTGCAACGCCGTTTCACTTGCAGCTGATGTTTATGATAAGCAGCTTACATCAAACAGTTCCACTGGTTCTTTTATTGTTTTGAGAAACAAAAAGGTGAAACCTCATACGCCAGTACCCCCGTCCGTCTCCCACTTCGGACTGGGGTTGCTAATTTCCTTTATGTAAGATATTACTTCAATAGGGTAAATAAGCTCAAAAAATAATAAGGCAGCATGTTTCTAGTTAACCCAGGTTTCACATTACAGACTCAATTAGGTTTCTTCAGGAACCAATCAATCAAAGGCCAACTCACAGGCCAGCTCTTTAACCAGGAACCAGGCAAAAAAAAAGTCATCCGCCACAAACATATTATATAAAAAGAAAAGTAGGAAAGTTTTCACCTATGTCTGGGGTCTTCTTAGCAGCTCTCCAGATTCCCAGCGTTGCGATGTTAATTCTGATAGCTTGCTTTGTTCATTGCCCCGCTGCTGCTACTGTGTTCGACCAGATTTGGTTGCTGCTGATAACCCAGGGGGGGCCTCTCACGCCACCCCTATAGCTCCATCTTCCTGGCTCTCCACCGCCACACTCACTGACGCCGCCACTGCTGGTGCTGCTATAGCCTCCGCCGGAGCATCCCTTTACCCGGCCGCCGGCACGCCACAGGGGTCTCTCACACCCCACCTCAGCTCCGTCCACCGCGTCTGTGCCAGGGAGCGATCTGCTCAATAGTGCTGTAATGCTGTAGTTGGCCAAACGCCGCTGCTTACACTGCCGCTTGTACTGCTGCACACACCAGTAGTCTCCTCAGCCCTTGGCTTAGCTGGTCAGAGCGGAGGGAGAGGAGATCTCACACACCCTCTCACTCCCACATCCGGTCACGCCCCACCACAGGGATGAAAAACCATTTCACAGAGCAGGTAAGTATTACATGTTTGTTATTTTTATAGAAAAAAAAGAGACTTTACAATCACTTTAAGCTAAAACATAGAGAATGTTTGTCAGCCCACAAAGTAAAAATATGCATGGATGCCAGTTAATGGTCATTCTACCAGAGAAGGGGAATTTTCTCTTCTGATGATTTTTTTAGGTTAGGGCTCTTTAAGTATGTGCACGGCAAAAAGGAGACTTTCCATGATCCCCTAACTCTTGCTCTACCACTCACAATTTTACTCTCATGGGGAACACAAAATGCAGTGATTAAAACTTTGAAAGGTCATAAAGGTGGTAGGAGAGTGTCATCAAGCAAGGATGTGTTGAAGAAACTTAGGAAAGCATCATGGGGGTGGTGATACCAACCTGTGTGTATTTGTCTCTTGTAGTAGCTGTATATAAGAAGCCTGAACCTAAAAAACATAATTAATGTCTACTCCTCCAAAGACATCTGAATGACACCTACATTTTCCATTCTGTGTTTTAAGAAAAACAATATAGTGACCAACACCAAGATAGCTCACTAAACAATAAAAAGGCACATGGTCCAAACAATGGGGCAACTTAAAAAGCTCCTTACACCATGCTTTCAAATAAAGCACTGTTTTATAGGTATTTATTGTTTACATCAAAGTTATAACTCACAAGCAGCAGTATATGCAATCATGTACACCTGCTTGTTATGACCAAAACATGACTATGTGCAATAATACCTTGCAAAGCATACACTATGGTCTTTTTTGCAAGCAACTTCAATTTTATCAGAGCACACTTCATGTAGTATTGAAATTTGAATGAAAAATAGATATCATATGCACAATAGACATTAGAGGAAAACCTCATTTTTGAACTTTGCTATCATACGTTTAGGTACTGGAGACTGGAGCGTGTGCAGTCGAGCAAACTGCATTTGGTATTAAATAAGTCCTATACATGCCACCACAGTTGTTAGCATGTCTGTGAGCATTGCATGCACAAATACTATGAATATAGGCTGTGGCTGGTTGACCAAGTTTGCAGGCGCATCAATGCAACAGTGTATGCACATTTCCTTTAGTAGATCAGACCTATTGAGTGCTTTGAACACAATACAATCTTTACTTGTTCGGAACAGTATATTGGCAGGTTTCATATTACAAGGTATTTTCCACAATTTTGCAAGTGTTTAATTCATAGTCAAAGAGAAGTTTGCAATTTATGCTTAATGTACAGTATATGTGTGATCACATCAAACTAGTTAAAAAAACGCTGTAAAATGTGTTCAGTAATAAGTAATCATGTTATATAGTACTATTTAATTTCTGAGAAAAAAAAATGAAATCCTGATATCCTTTGGAATGTATTGTGCTGTGGGATGTCTGAGTAAATTAAATTCTCCTTTGCACACTAAAGCATCAATTTCCTTATGGTAATTATCTGCAAGATTGGATCTGTCAGTAGCATGGAAGCAAAGGCTGACATTATACCCTCTTTACAGAAAATGATTACAAAAAATTAAGACGAATGAGTAAAATTAAAGATGTGTCTGCTAAACGAATGCAGCACTCTCATAGATCACTTTATGTAGATACAATTCTAGTAGATACAAGGCTTTTAATGAGTGGTTTCATAATGAAGTGAAGTCCATTAGATCGCTCAGGGGCAACTGATTGCAAAAATCAGAGGCTTGTAAAATGATTTCTTCAGCCAAAAGTAATCATTTATAATATGAAGTTGTGCTAACAACATTTCTTTAAAAACAATTTTAAAAAAAGCAAAGCTAATGATTTATTTACTGCAACTTAAGTTTTTATTTTTATTTTTTTATCATATTATTTTTTTGGTGACACAAATTGGATCGTAATTAAGGTATTGATGTCACAATGTAGCAGTGCTGCTTAATGGTGACAGAGATAAAATACTGTGTGGCCCTCTCTCATATAACAATTTGCTAAAGTGTGTGTGCCTTATGTCATCCCAGACAACCAGTGTTTACCTTAAACAGTCAGTTGTGTAAAGGGAAATAAATTTATATTTCCTTGTATTATAAATTGTCACAATACAGTGAAAAACTAGACCTTCTTCCACTATCTCGGCGCTATGGAATTACTAGATCTTATAAATATAGACAATTCAGTAATCACAGTGATTCGATCTTTCACAGCGATCCAAAGTGTCAGCTGCCGCTTAAAGTGCAAAATGCAACACAATAATACATACAATATAGTAAAATGTCCACAGGTACTCCAAAGGTACCTCTGATTACTAAAGTGGCGCTACTATCATTGCTTATTATGACCAGTTTTCATATGGTAATGGCACCTGAGAAAATTGAAGAATGACAGATGGTGATAAAAGTCCAGGAAGACACAGGTGGTGGTCCTAATGTGGTATAAAAGTTGTGCACCTCACACCAGAATCCGCAAGCCGTGCATCACTTTCCCCTTAGGGGTTCTCACTCACCAGAAAGATGAACACATCACACTTTAATATGTTAACCACGGCTGTCTTCCACGTCATGGAGGGTGTCAGAGCTTGTGCTAGATCTCCCACAGGTATTCGGACAGAAAAAAGGAGCTCAAATAGTATAATTCCGTTTTTCTCTCTCGTTTATTTTAAATTCAAAATGACATGTTCCATAAAATTTTTCAGTCAATCAGTACTTAAAATTATCAGCATTTCAAAAAGCTTTCTACGTGGTACAAGACCCATGAGATTCACAAAACTAAGGAAGTCAACGTCCATCACTTACTTCTGGTTGTCTCTTCCTGGCCGTGGAACGAAAACGTCACTTCCGGTCGCTGTAAGGTCACGCCCTGACGGTAGATTTGATATTGCAGGACCTAATCCTTGCTCTGTTTGGACTTAAAAAAAAAGGATTAGGATCTGCAATTTCAAACCTACCGTCAGGGCGTGACCTTACGGCGACCGGAAGTGACGTTTGCGTTCCACGGCCAGGAAGAGACAACCGGAAGTAAGCGGCAGATGACGTTTTCCTCAGTTTTGTGAGCCTCGTGGGTCCTGTGCCGTATAGAACGCTTTTTTAATGCTGATAATTTTAAGTACTGATTGATGGATTTTATAGAACATGTCATTTTGAATTTAAAATAAACGAGAGAGAAAAACGGAATTATGCTATTGGAGCCCCTTTTTTTCTGTCCGAGTACCTGTGGGAGATCCAGCACAAGCTCTGACACCCTCCATGACATGGAAGACAGCCGTGGTTAACATATCAAAGCGTGATCTGTTCCTCTTTCTGAGTGAGAACCCCTAAGGGGAGTGTGACGCATGGCTTGCGGATTCTGGTGTGAGGTGCACAACTTTTATACCACATTAGGACCACTACCTGTGTCTTCCTGGACTTTTATCATCATCTGTCATTCTTCAATTTTCTCATGTGCCATTACCATATGAAAGTTGTATTATAAATTGTCTGATTATTAGAAATAATAGTAGTGAATTCTAGTAAAAAGGAATACCCTATATACATATGACCCTCTATGAATGAATATATGTTGATGCTTCAGATTTAACACCACTTGCGAGCCCACACTGTACATCTACTGCGACAGTGCGGGCCGGCTGTGCAGAACCATATATATATATATATATATATATATACGTGATTCTGTATTTCTGGGTAGGGGGCGCGCGGCCACCCTGCTGTGCTGTGAGATAATGGAGTTAATTTACTAAAAGAGTAGAAAATGCTTACTAAGTAAAATTAATCTTAATGAAATAAGTTAAACTCTATAACTTTAAATTAATGTACAGGGAAGTTAAGAAAAAAACCACAGAACTTGAAGTGAACATTCTCTTTATGAGTAGGCATACTCTAATTCTTTAGTAAGTCAACTCTTCAGACTTCAGTCCTAGATAATATTTTGTATATGAATCTATAAGATTGGGTTCTATCAGTGGACATAGAGCATTAGAAAGAATACTCCTCTGAGTTTTATAGTATGTGTACTGTATTTATGGGAAAGACAATCAAAATAGCTCAAAGTGGAAGCCTAAAAGCTAAATATACTGTGCAGTTAAAATATTTATTTTAAGGAGACAAATAAAAGACTTTGTACAGTTAATGTTCACTTTGCACACTCTTCACTGATTTTAGGTAACGTAATTAAACTGTGTGCACGTCAACAAAACAATTATGTTCTAGCAAAAATCTTGTTTTTGTAATTACCTATGCACATGGTTGGGAAATCCAAGCAAACATGAGTTCACCTTATTTACTAGCATTCACTTTGCTACATGCACAGCCTCTTCTTCTTTAGTAAATCAACCCTGCTGCTACTTGACTTTTGAATTTGTAATTTTGTTAAGCTATTCTTGCGATGGAAATGTCTCTACAACACAGGCAGACAGATTACTACTACTTCATGGATCGCCTCCCTGATAACTGAATTGATTGAACAGATATGAAAATGAAGTGTAATATGTAAATTGCCTTATCCTGGAGCAGTCCTTTATGAGAACAACTTCCCAAAATCCTGATGGGAATGCAGTGGTACCATTAGCTCATTACTTCTGGTCCCTGCATTGTCTGCTTTTAGTCCCTGCTAGTACTTGAATGGAATTAGATGCTGAAACTGAAGTCTATGGGGTTGATTTGTCTATGGGCTTCTAACGTCAGCTTGTTCAATTAAGCTTTGACGGAAAAAAAAAAATTGGAAGCTGATTGGTTTCTTTGCAGTGCTGCACCAGATTTTGCACTCTCCAGTTTTAGTGAATCAACCCCTATGAGTCCACCATTTCAGAAACAAATTCTATTGAAATAATGCTCAGTTATCCCAAACAAGCTAGTAGTATTACTGAATTCCCATCAGAGTTATCAGAGATATTTATCTCACACAGGTTTGCATGTAGGAAAGTGTAAGTTACACATTACACTTAACTTCTGCAGTTATTTCTGAAAATTGTTCCTGAACCTTTGCTTTAATTGTATGTTTAGCTCTTTGCCTTAAGATCCATTTCAAGTGAAATGTTCCTGTTCCACTGATTGAACAGACAGGGAGGGGGAAGCTCACCTATGAGTTGGTGGAACTTAAGTTGAAAGGAATCCTTCCAATGGAAACACCTCTGTCCATGTAACAACAACCAAAGGATTAAAGTTCATCTTAGTTTAGGGAGTTAATCCAAATATTGTGACATCAAAGCATGAAAGAGGTCAAAAAGCAAAAGTGCAAGTGATATATAACACCCAATACTAATTGGATAATAATAAATGTGCTCATGTCCAATCACCACCTCTACCAGATATCCAAATGTACACTCACCAGAACCAAAGGCCTCAGCAGCATTCCTAGAGGTCAATTTGCGCTTGGTTAACTCAGCAACTATAAACCCCCCGTCCTCTATGATCATAATGAAACTTCCAATGTTGGCAAATAGGAGAAAATATTGCTCCAATAGTGTAATAACATCTTATTTAAAAAAAGAATTACATCATCGTTAAATGTATAAAATAGCAGGTGAACTTAAAACTCACAAAGAATGCTGTCACTCCAATCGAGCCAGCAGCGTATGATATAAAAAATGCAATAAAAAAAATCTAGAAAAAATATTGTGCTAAGTAAAACGAACACAGAGAAGCAGCAGCTCAATAGGTGAGATCCACATAAATAGAAACAATAATTATAGTGAAACTGCGCTAAAGGTTGATATTGTGATAAACAAACCACACAAAATTATATATATATATTGCACTTACAAAAGTAGAAAGTAAAAAGTAAAATGTCACAGTTTGTTAAAAGCCGGCCGGCTTGCGAACACCCGTCCTCTCAGCTAAACAGCACGATGACATCAGCACGCCACTCCTCCCGATGTGCGTTTCATCACACACTTATGTGTCCTGGGGCACGGGCGACGCACTCGCGCTATATAGTAAAAAAGTAGAACCACGCCTCGGTTTGAACCTCAAGCAGCAGAACCAAACCTCCATATAGAAGACTAATAATAAACGAACATAACTACTCATAATGTCATAAAAGATATATTTAAAATTGTAGTTAACAATGTTAATATATCTCAGAGGACCAGAAACATGGGGGGCTAAGAAACAAAATTTAAAAAAAAAATTACGTAGGAGTCTAAACAAATGGTTAGGTCATAATCCTGGCACCACGCATAATCAGAAAAAATAGGTGGAATTAGACTGCTAAAACCAAAGCTGTCAAACAGCACCAAATATCATGGCCAGTCTATCACTCTAGGAGAGTCTGAATCACAGGGTAAAAGTGTATGGATAGGATTATACCGTTATTAGGTGGCATCTCCCGGAAGTTGACTAAATTTAAGCTATGGGGACAGAATAGAGGTTCATCAGTGTCCCCGATGGTGACAGTGAGTATTACAACAAATGTGACGGAACACACACATGAGTACCATCACTAGAAATCTTAAATGATTAATGCAAGATTGGTCAAACTTAGAGCCACACATAGTTAGGAAAAAAATGGGTGGAAGTAAGCTGTCAAACCAAAAGCAGTAAAACACCACCAAAAAGTGGCCAGTATATCACTCTAAGGGAGTCTTAAGTCGTATCATAAAATTGTGTGGTTAGAATTAAACTTATTATTAGGCGGCATCTCCCAGAAATAGGCCAGTTTAGGCTATGGGGACAAGAAAGAAGGGCTTAACAGTGTGCCTGATGGTGAAGGTGGGTATTGCAACAAATGTGATTAACACACATATGAATAGCATCACTAGAAATTTTTAGATTTTTTGGGATAATTTTTCCAAAACTAGATAAACTAGCTTGCTAAAGGCATTGCTCCTAGAGGCTCAAATCGAGTTCACATCAGGAAATAACAACAATAGATGAAAAGGAAAACACTTAAGAATTGTCAATTAATGCGTTTACGTCTATGTCGACATTTAAACCAAATGGAATATAGCTTTTAATCCTATGTATCCAAGACATCTCAAGTCTAGATATGCCTCTCACTAAGGAGCTACCTCTCTACTGAGGGCAATATTTGTCTATTCCCAAAAATATTGTCTTCGAGGGATCCTTATTGTGGGGCACTAGATAGTGTTTTGGAAACTGAATGTTTTAAAAAAAACATTTTTGATATTTGTAATGTGCTCATTTAGCCTCACCGAGAGGGGGGCGCTTAGTCCTACCCACATATTGAAGAGCGCAATGGTGTCAGCACGCCACTCTGAGAGGACAGGTGTTCGCAAGCCGGCCGTATTTTAACAAACCGTGACATTTTACTTTCTACTTTTGTAAGTGCGACTTTTAAAGATTTAATACATTTTTATATGAAACGATTTACACTATGGTGAGCTCTTTTCTATTTTGGGTAATACCTGGTCATACCTGACCACTGAGTGATCGAGTTCCCTGGTCGTTTTTGCTGTACCTGGCCCTGGCTGGGTATTAGCCGCAGGCATATAAAAGCTTGCCTTCCTGTAAGCACGCACTTTATGTATTGGTGGTGCACGGATTCATGGTGGTGGTTTGAAGATAACACAAGAGTTCATTGCTGTTTTTCAATTTATGGACTATTTTTTTATTTATATATCAGTTTTACACTTTGGTGTGTTGCAATCAGTTTGGATATATATATATATATATATATTTATAATTTTGTGTGATAGGTTCCTTTATCACAATATCAACCTTTAGCGTAGTTACACTATAATTAGCGTATGATATCAGTACGCAAAGCTCTTCGAATGCATTTCACCCTACAGGATGTCATCATTATACTACTATGTAGAAGTTTTCAAGTAAAACATAATTGCACTATAGGATGCACTATAGGTCCCTGAGGATGCATTTTCATGCGAAGGGTAGGGTTGCAGAGCCAGAACGTTGCGCCGCCACAGTGGAGGTCCGTGTGGCAGTGTTATATATGAGTCTGGAGGCATGATATATTGTTTTTACGTAATATACCTGTTCATTGTATGTCCTTTTAATAAATACTCTACTATGAGGCATGTCTTTTGTTTATGGCCTTTGGTATTTTGGGACATATGAATGGAGCTTTACCCTGTGAAGTGAGATAATATAAGAGGAAATCCTTGTCCTGAAACCCATGGACATTCCCGTTTTCACCTTTGATGCTTCTTATGATCTTTTGTTCGGTGAGTGCGCACTGCATTGGGGTGAAAGCTGGTGGAGGCTGGTGCTCACAGTTGCACTTATATTTATGCATGGAGTGCTACTCACCTGGGTTTAATTTATCAGAGTGGTAACAATATTACACCATATTCGTTTTTTCTTTTCTAAGGATCAAAGGAAAGGATTAATCATACTCCACATGAGTGGCATTATCAAATCACGTTTGCTGCACTTAATTGTGTAGCCACAAATTCTGTTAAGCCTTCAATCCTTATGGTGGTCGGACACCTTCTTTTGAACTTACTGAGCGGGAACATTGGACTTTTTTGTTTAACACAGAAGGACTTTTTTATGCTTTTTATGTTCATGTAACTAGCGTTTATAATCATCACAGCGCTGCATATTTTATGTTTATTATTGCACTGGAAAAAAATGTAATATATGCCACCATTGGAAGTTTCAATGATCATGGAGTACAAATTGATCTCTATGAATGCAGTTGAAGTCTTTGGTTCTGGTAAGTGTATTTTTTGGATTCTTGGATGAAGGGGCAATTGGAAAAGAACAAATGGTAGGAGTTGTTTATTATTTTATGTTTTTATATCACTTGTGGTTTTTGACCTCTTTCATGCTCATTCTCATTTGAGGTCACCATATACGGTGAGTGGGTATATTGGATGTATACAAAATCAGGATCATGCTTCATGTACAGTGCAATAAAAGTCTTGCTACTAGTGCTGCAATTTTGTTTTATAACAGTTGTAAAAGGATCATATATATCATTTCTGGTTGCAAGCAGCTTACGGGTACATTATATATGTGAACATAGACATCATTTTGTACTTTGTTAGGGAAATAGCCCTGGCTATTTGTACAGCTTCTAACCGTTTCTTCTAAGTCCAAAAGAGTTTACCTTTAAATAAATAAACTTTAAAGAAGCATTGGACTAGTACTGTAAAGACTACTACTTGAGTGTAGGGTTAAAAGTGAATTAAATCTGATCTGCAAACACTTGTCTGCAAAATCTGCAATATTGTTTATGACCACTAGATGGGGCAGATCTTTCCACTCA